>CM069905.1:157507984-158785484 GCA_036172215.1 Camellia granthamiana
AAATGTGGATTACTAAAAATGAGAAAGATAATAATAATAGTGCAAAAACGCATATCATACTAGACACCATAGTTGCGAAAATATTTAAAAAAATAATAATAAGTAAAGATTTTATACATAAAGTTGTGAAAATCCCAAGATTACCAATTTAAACTTTGGCAATTTCCGATAAAATCATGGGGCTTGATTCTCACGTTGCAAAGAATCTTAAAGAATCTACGCAACCAATAAAAAAATTCAAATCCAAAGATGATTTAAGTGATTCAAAAGCCTTTCAATTTTGGGTACCATAAAAATTCTTTTTTTGTACCCGTCCCATTTGCGCTCTTGAATTGACACACACTTTGCATAGATTCATTAAAATTCATTGCAATGGGAGAGCTATATGTGGTGCCCCAGGCAATTACTTTAATAAAATTTTCTTTACTTAGCAATGTATATATATAAATATATAACGAGAATTCTGGAACTAGCCAAATAGCTAGTGACCATTTGCAATTCTAGAAGACATTAGAAAAAGTCTTCAAAAAGTTTTAGATGAATAAAAATGGAAAGAAACAATGAGTAGATTAAATTCTTAATCTAAAAATGGAAACTATCAATGAATACATAAAAGCAAAATAAATTTCTTGAAATGGTTTAAATAGAATGAAAGCCATAATGAAAAAGAGAGAACCAATTATTCAAAAAATTAAGCATTCTTAGAAGGCGTGACCCGGTGCATGAGGTTCCTGGAAAAACAAGGTCTAAGGAGTGCAAGATGTACACAAACTTACCCCCATTCTAGAAAGACTATTTTTGTGTCTCAAACTTACCGCCATGAATTCTAACTCTGCTATTCTCATAATAATACTAGGGTCTCCCTTTCTTCACAAAAAAAGTTATGATTTCACTGCAACTCTAAAAGTAACTGTATATGTGTATATATATAATAATAATATAACCCAAAAAGAAGAATCAAAGAGAATGATCAGTGACTATGTCATCACCTTACCCACGGGATGGTGCAATCAGTCACTAGACAAGTTACACATTTTTACAATACACCACTTTATTTTATATGGACATTAAACATTTTCTACATATCTCTTTTAAATGTAACTGAACCATACAATTCACAATTCAAAAAAAATAAATAAAAGATATCAGTTCACAGCTAGAATCTTAATTTGAGAACTATGCCATTTTTTTTCATGATTTAACAACAATGCTAAAAACCAAAAAGTGGAACAGTGCAACCAAATATTAAAATAAAATAATAAATAAAAAAAAAAAACCTAGGATTGGAAAACTAACCTGCATTGTAAATATTCCTGAAGCCCACCTTTGCGCTTCAATACCTCCTTAAACTTAATCTTCTCAACTGGACCAATTGCACGAGCTTTCAATCCAGCTGATACTGCTGCTGCCCTCTTATTTTCAGCCTCTGTGACTACATTTGAAGAGGAATTAAATTTTTCTCTTGCTCTGAAGGACTGATCACCATCTTCAACCAAACGACTTTCAAGAAAACTTTGCTGAATCAGATTCTCCCAATCAGCATCCCCCTCATAAGCCATATCCCCATGCCTGTGCTTTTTAGGCTTCCGCAAAACACGCTGTACTACTGATTGCTTCTTATCTTTAAATTTTGGATCAGACAGCTGATTCCCTTTACGTTCTGCATAACTTCCATTTCGATCCGGCGAGATGGACGGAGAAGAGTCTCCATTGGCCTCTCCACTGCCTGAAAGATGAACATGGTTTGGAACACAAGTCTCTTTGGGCACATCGTCGGAAGGTTGATTCTGATAGACAGAGGAACAACACATCTGAACTGAGGTAAGATCTAGTTCTTCAATGCACGTCCCAGGAACTTGATCTAAACCATCACAACCACTAGAAGTTTCTTCCTTCTTTGGTGAACCCAACGCAGAGCATGATGACTGAAGCTGAGAACTGTCGATACTTTTCAGGGATGGGTGGTGAAAATCAAGCTCAACTTCCATTTTTGAAGCCACATCCATCTTCTTATTATTTGATGAGTACTGCAAAGGGGGGTTTGCTGGACGCTCCAAAATTTTGCCCATAAGCTGTTTAAGGGTCTCTTGAGACCTATCTTCACACGATCTGTTTAATGAAGCATCGTCAAAACAAGGCTCCTGATCTTTTCCGGAAGAAGAGCTAATTTTCTGGTCCATACTAGAAATGTGAATTGTAGAAGGGCTCGTGAGTTGTTGGTCCATTGCATCATTTAAGCCTGCATTTGGCACACCCACATCAAACTGATGGATTTCATCCATTTGCAAGGGGACAGCTATTGAATTAGGCACTTCAGCAACATCATGTGTCAAATCAATTGCCCTCAATCCACCCTTACTATTCTGGGCATCAGAATCTCCATCACGCAGATGGCCCAAGCCACAGCCATCCAATGGGGGTCCCTCTTGAATCCCACCTATCTGTCCGTCAACTTCACCTTCTTTAAGTCTTGTACTCTTACTGGAACATACACTTAGGCAGGATTTAGACCTTTGAAGAAAGGAACTTGGAACTGTATCTTCTAAAATAGGTTCATGACAACCCCCATGCAAGTTATCACTAAATCTCAGATTCACATCTGCGATTACTGGGGTTGAAGAAAGCCCTGACATAGTGTCAATGGAAGGTGGATTCTCTTGCATGTTCTCATCAGATATCTGACGTATCTGAATCCCATTCGAGACATCATCAGAGCTCAACCCATTCTGAGGATCTTGAGTTTCCCATCTGTGCTTCGATCTCAAATGACTGCCAGATTTCCTAATCGATCCCGATTTCTTCTCATCTGATTTCCTTCTTTTTCTTTTGAATTCTTCTGGGACAGCGGGTGCCTTCCGAAAAATGGCAGACAATGGATCTTCTAAATTATCATCCAGACAAGGATTGGAGCCTTCCCCAGACCCTAAAACGGTTTCTTTCTGATTCTGTATTGAATTATCCCCAGATCCCTGACCATTCAAAGCATTGTGAAACCCAGTATGACCTCCAGTCTTCTTCGGCTTTGAAGCCCGCTTCGATTCTTTAATTTGCATTTTGCCCCTATTATCTAGATCTTTATCAGTACTCCCGTCACATCCATCCTCACCAATCACCTCACCTTTTTCTACAACTTTTGTTTCCATATCCAAACCTTGGCCCTTTGCAGGTCCATTCAACAGTTGGGCTGATGCTTCTGCCACATCCAAATCCAAACTCCTCCCCACTTCCATTTCAGATCCACTGTCTTTCTTTGGACCCTTCAGCTTCTTTCTAAAACAAGCTAATGTATCTTCCATGCCTCCCAAATCCTCATCCACAACCACCATTTTTTCTGCCGAAACCTCGACATCATTGTCTTTCTTCCCAACTCCATCCGATTCTTTCTTAACCTTCTTAGGGTTTCTTTTGCTTTTCAGCTTAAACAAAGCCCCAATTGGCTCATCATCAGCAGCATCAAATCCAACCTGAATTGGCTTTGATCTTTTCTTAGAACCAGACTTCTTCTCTTCCCTTTCCATCTTTTTAGCCCTAGGTTGTAAAGACGCACTGACCACACCTAACCCTAGCACAGATTTCTTGTCAGAACCAACATGCAACCCACCTGAACGGATCTCAAATCCCACCCATCACATTCCATCAATCCATTCTCGAATGACACTCATACAACAATTCCTCTCTTCAACCATTCAAACCCATATACAACAAAATTTCAGCTAACCCCCAAAAAAACAAATTTATTCAGATGTCCAATCCAAACCCTAGAATTCAAATATACATGTATACAATCAATCGTATCAGGTCTCAGGCATCGAGTTCTGGCCAGGTTCTATCAATGCTT
The DNA here is from genome assembly GCA_036172215.1 of Camellia granthamiana. NCBI lineage: Eukaryota > Viridiplantae > Streptophyta > Magnoliopsida > Ericales > Theaceae > Camellia > Camellia granthamiana. The sequence goes on from CM069905.1 coordinate 157,511,823, forward strand.
CTACGAATTCCCCTCTACAGATTTTCAAAAATTAAAAAAAAAACAAAAACAAAAACAAAAATTAAATTAAATTAACAACTAGGGTTTTCTATCAGAGTGAGTGACGCTCAAAGAAAGTATGATGAAGATCAGACCTGTGTATCGAAGCACTGGGTCTAGTTGCGCTAATGGATTCTTCGAAGACAGTGAGGTGCGCACGTTAGCGTCGCCTTCTATAAACAAGAAGGTCGGGAGGGCTTGGCCCTAAATACTGCGCCTTCTAGAGAGAGAGAATGAACAGTGAGAGAGATGGAAAATAAGGGATTTATATATGTATAGAGGACCGCTTCTTTTTTTTTATTTTTTTTTTAAATGAGTGAAAAAGACAGAAATTAAAATGAGAGAAAAATTTCAACAAGGACAAGGATGTGGTACAATTACAAACATGTTATAGATGGAGACTTGTGTTTGTGTACTATTTCCCCATTGGTTTCTTCTACATTTTGTGCTCCTATAATTTTCAAGCTTCATGTTACCTATTTATGGTAATATGGTTGATTTGTTAGTATGGATAGGTAATATGGTTGATTTGTTTATATGGACAGAATTAGGGTTGCAAGTGAATCCAACTAGATGACGGTATTGGTTCTGGGAATGTGATCTAATCTTGAGTCTGTAAAATACGTATGAATATTTTGCTTGTCAATGTTTAATCGAATTGAATGACGATACTTCTTGTTTGAGCATGGCCTGATCTTGAATCGAGATTGATTAGCTATATTTGAGTTTGGGTTGTCAGTGTTTTGTTGATATCACGTTTAATTTGATTAACCTCGTCACAAAAATCAAATGAATGCAAGATTTGGAGAAGAGAATAAACAGACGTAAGTTTAAACGAACTAAAAGGTGATATTTGTTGTTTGAGCATGGCTTGATCTCAAATTGAGGTTGATAAACTATATTTGAGTTCGGCTTGTCAATATTTCATTGATATCACGTTTAGTTTGATTAACCTCATCACAAGCCAAATGAATGCAAGATTTGGAGAATAAAATAAACTTACGTAAGTTTTGTAACCTAGACCTAGCAAGAAATAATGTTATTACCAAAATAAAAATCGTATTTATATAGTGTACGGATATATTATATAAACACGTATTTAGAAAGAAAGAAAAAAAAAACTTCATATATTGGAATGAAAATAATTGATAATGAAAACTTCATTTGTATTGTATTGCTATATATGCACAATGTACAATTTGAGCTTTGCCTCGACTAAACTTGACTTGTTTAGTTATCTTGTACTCGTTTATTCAAACGGATTAACAAGTTTAAGCTAAATACAAATAAGTTAAATTGGAGCTATTAATTACAAGATCAATTTTTTTATATCCTGACATAAGTGTTTCTCAATATAAAGCATCAATTTATAGGAGCATAGTTTCTGTAAAATTTTAACATGAACGAATCATGTATGCGTTGCTCTTTTATATATATATATATTTAACTTATGACCAAGTGAAACAAACTTAAGACTTCCCTCTACAATGACGTAAAAGCAATCAATAAGCAAGCAACTAATTTCATTTTTTTTTTTTTTTTTTTTTTTTTGTAAGAATGTTTTTATCAACTTTTTTTTTGGATTACATGTATGGCCATATATCTGATTTGATTCAATGTTAACTTTTTTCCCTCTCTCTCTCTCTCTCTCTCTCTCTCTACATTTTTAGTTAAACCTCCATCTCCGGCCTCTCTTTGGGCCGGCTGGCCGCCGCCGTTGGCTATGGCGGTCGGCTGGCCTTACTCGTTTTTTCCTCTGCCTTGTTAGTTATTTTCTTGTAATAACTTGAGTCCCCCGTTTTCTTCCCACCTTGGCGAGGTTCGTTGCTGCGAGTAAGTGTTGGTGTGTCCAGGTTTGTCTTCAGTTGATCCCCGTCAGATGCAACCTTGCCGTTTTAGCTGCTCCAGCAGGGGCGTCATGGTATTACACTCGAGCGCTTTTTGGCGAGGAGGAGTTGGAGGGGTGCGTTACAGTTCTTTCCGGTTGGCACTCGAGCGTTCCTTCGCGTGTGAGAGTTTGAGGGGTGTAGTTCCGCCATTTGTATGGTGGTGTCCCAGCTGGTGGTCGGAGTTTCGGTGGGTGTGCGGATCCGTGGCGTGTGATCGAAGATTTGCTGGTTTGGTGTTTGGCTGTGGGCATTGGGGGTGTGAAAGTAGAAGTTCTGATGCATCAGAGGAGCACAGGTCCAGGCGTGGGTATTGGGTGTGAGCTAGTGGTAGGCCTGGTGGGAGATGATCTGTGGGAGATGATATGTTGTTTCCGGCGGTGGCTCTTGGAGTATTCTCGGCAGAGGCGTGTCTTGCAGCAGCGTGGAGGTGGCGTGGGCAGCAGCTAGGGAGGATGGTTTGCAGTGTCTTGTAGCTAGGGAGGGTAGCAGCTAGGGAGCGTGGGCAGCAGTGTCTTGCAGCAGCGGCAGAGGAGTGGTTAGCAGTGTATTGTTCATGCAGCAGCGGCAGAGGAGTGGGTCACGTCAGAGGTGTGGGGCTTGGTGGTGTTCCCGGTGTTGGTTTGTTAGTTTAGTTGGTTTGGTTGGTTTTGGGTGGCTTAGTTCTTTTGGCTGGTTTTGGGTGTTGTGGTGGGATGAAGTTGTGGGGATTCATGTTGTTTGTTTTTTAATTCTAGTTAAGTTCTGCTTAGCTTTCTTGTTTAAAAAAAAAAAAAAATTCGAGAGGCTTAGGGGTTGGTTGTTTGGATGCGAGTAGCAGTAGTAGGGGTATTTTGTACTTCCGAATCTCTCTCGATGCATGTCAACTTCCTGTACCTTTAATTTCATACTGTTTTAATGAAATTTTTCTTTGCTGATCAAAAAAAAATGTATGGCCATATATCTATAAGTAGGTTATTACTCATAAAGGAATAATACAATTAACAAGTGTTGGCTATTTTAATTACATGGCAACAACCCTGAAAATAGTTAAATAACTAGTGAGTATAGAATACAAATAATTATTTTAGCTTTCAAATTAGGTTATATAAAATTGTTAAGTTGGGATATGTACAATAACGGTCTCTATAATTTGACTTTTCAATTATGAAGCATTTGATTCTGAATTTTAAATATTGTTTCAAATAAAGACAATTGAAAATATCATTACCCAATTTCAAAGGTAAAGTCGTAAATTTGATAAAATATAAACTAATTTGACAACAATAAACTCAAAAAAATATTTTTAAATTTTTAAAAATTATTTCTATCCATTAAGATAAAATTATGTAAAATTAATAAATTTTTTAGACATTTATTTATTTTTTCCAAATTAATTTTTATTATGTGTTTGGGTGATGATCATGTAATTAGTGGTTATTTTTATTTTCATTAAATTAGTTTATATTTTTCCAAAAGTCAAATATAGCGACAACTTTGATATCATTATTAAACCAGTCCATTAAATCAAAAAATCTAAAACTAAAAACATTTCATATATTAAATATATCAATTACATAAGCCTAACAACCACCCATTACAGGATCATCATCCAAATACATAATAAAAATTAATTTGGTAAAATAAATAAATTTCTAAAAGATTTATCAATTTTACATAATTTTATCTTTGGTGGGTATAAATTATTTTTAAAAATTCAAAAATATTTTTTTGATATTTGTTTTTGTTAAATTAATTTATATTTTATCAAATTGACAACTTTACTATTGAAATCGAGCAATGATATCTTTAATTTTGGAATAAGATTCAAAATTCAAAATCAAATGTATCACAATTAAAAAATCAAAAACCAAAGTGACACGAACCCTAAAATATAAAAACTGTTAGTATAATTCGTTCTATATACTGTTCAATACTTCGATAAAGGAAATATCAATTTTATCATGAGTTGTTAAATATACTGCATAGGATGTTCATGTGCATGTTTTATTACAACAACTAATTTATCACGTGCATGTTTTATTACAGTAACTTGTTTATCAATGAAGCTCAAATAGTCATTTTTGCACCGATCAGTGGTTTTATTTGATTTCCTTGTTATATCATTAAAATTAAAATCGAATCATTATTTTCTTGCATTTATTTTTATTTTTTTTAACATAAACAACTTCCATTGTTTTAAAACCAAGTGCTTGATTTACTTTAGAGCATCTCTAATGGTGTATCATTTATTTCACCAAATTTGAATAAAAACACTATCTGATATCCACCACTCCAACGAAGCATTGTGGGTTGTCATCAAAACACCGGTCAACCAGAAGGACAATCAGGCGAAAGTTCGGCCGATTGACTGGCCAGTGTAATCAATCAATTCTAAAAATTCTTTTTCCCTCCATTTCTGTTTCCCTCAATTCCTTTGCCATTTGTTTTTCCCACCATTAATTATTTTATATTTCTTTTTGTCTCCATTAATTATTTCCCTCCAAAAGATATATATAAACAGATTAAACCATGTAAATAAACCCAGCAAGCAACGTTGTATCTGGAACTAACCCATAACTGAAAACCATAGCATAATGACTTCTTCAACTTCTTATTTGTTCACTGATTTTTCATCCTCCTCTTTTTCCTCATCCTCTGATGATGAAAGTGATGATGAAAAAATTGTTGCACTTATAGGTTTTTATGAGATAAATAATGCTAGTATAATATAGATTCTGACAACAAGTGATCAACCAAAGAAAAAAAGGTGGCTTTGTTGTGGGACATAAATACATACATCGCGAAAGAAGAAAGGGTCATGATCGATTGTTTGCGGATTATGTTGCTATAAATCCAGTTTATTCATCTTCAACATTTCAGGGACGTTTTAGAATGCATCGTGATTTGTATCTGCGAATTTTGAATGCCATTGAAGCACACAGCACATATTTTGTTCAAAAAAACGATGGAGCTCATATTCTTGGATTGTCTCCATTTTAAAAAATGACTTCTCTCGCATATGAAGTGACAGTAGATGCAGTTGATGATTATGTGCGAATTGGGGAAAGCACGGCAATTGAAAGTTTGAAACACTTTTGCAATTCAATTATTGAAATCTTTGGACTTGAATATCTTAGGCCTCCATCAACAACTGATATTGCTAGATTACTTGCTATTGGGGAGGTTCTTGAGTTTCCCAGTATATTGGGAAATTTAGATTGCATGCATTGGGAGTGAAAAAATTGTCCAACGATATAGCAAGGTCAATATGTAGGCTATCAAAAAAAGCTAACCATAATTCTTAAAGCAGTAGCTTCTTACGACTTGTGGATTTGGCATGCATTTTTTGGAATGCCTGGATCACACAATGACTTGAATATCTTGGATCGTTCGCATTTATTTTCTGACCTTGCCCAAGATAAAACTTTGACTATTAATTACACTAGTAATGGGCACACTTACAATATGGGTTATTACCTTGCTGATGGTATATACCCTACATGGGCAACACTGGTTCAGATAATCTCTTCTCCATAAGGAGCAAATAAGCAACATTTTTGTATGATGCAAGAGTCAACAAAGAAGAATATAGAGTGGGCATTCGGAGTGCTCCAATCCCGAATTTCAATTATAGGTGGTCCAATATGTTTTTGGGATCCCAAAATCCCTGGTAACATAATGAAGACTTGCATTAAATTGCACTATATGATTGTTGAAGATGAGAGAGACTCATATTCTTGATTTGGATTATGAAATATCATCAACCAACTCAGCAATAGTAGTTTCTACTATCAGTAACAATGACTTTGAATCCTTTATGTCCCGTTATTTACATATTAGATATAAAAATACATATCATGCCCTCCACAATGATTTAATTGAACATATGTGACAACTTCATGGTGAAAAGTAACTTCACCATGTGGACAAGATGATGAACTTTTGGTTGGCTTTTTTGATTGGGAGATGTTTAGGCAAATGATTTGTCAGTGTTTATTGTTGTTTTGGTAGTAAAGAAACTCTTAAACTTGCACACATGCATCATTTTTGGAGCTAAAAACATGAAATTAATATATAATGTTTGTGGAGATGGTTTTATCTTATTGGAGATGATTATTGGATTTGATTATGTTACTGTATTTTTGGTTGACATTTTACTGCTATCTCAGTTTTATTTGTAATGCATAACACTTGAAGTCAACATCACCAAGAGTTTTATTTGTTTAGACTGTTGGTCAATTTTATTTTAAAAAATTATACTTTCTACCTAAAGTATTATTGGTCCTTAAATTTTATCAATATCCAATTTACTGATGTAAAATGACATGCTGCTTTAAATTTATATGATCATAATATTAATTTTTTTACCCTTTACAAAACTATTATTTGTTCTTACTTTGATCTTTAAAATAACATATTTTTTCACTTTGGTCCATTGGTTCATAGCCACATCAAATTTTTCCTGTCAAAGAATTTGACAGTAGTTTCTAAAATGCTCCAAATCAAGTATACATAAATTTGATGCTGTTTTCTTTTATGGGGTTTTTTTTTTTTTGTCATCAGTTATGGAGGATGGGAACATCAATGTATACATTTTAAAGTTCTGTAAGTCTGACTCATGAATGCATGAGAAGTGTAAAGCATAGAAGGCTACATCTACCTCATTAAAAATGCAACCACCTTATAAAATCTTGTATCTACCTCATTCATGATCATCTACTGCATCACTTCTCTATAAATCACTATAAATATGTCTATATGAATTAAAGCGTGAAGGAAGTCTTTGGATCACTAGAGAAACTATCATTCGAAAGCAGAACAGGGCACCTAGCTGCACAAATCCAGTCGACCAGAGGGACATTCGATAGGTCGACCTTGTGACTTCAATCTATGATTGAATTGCAGGCAGGCTCCAGGGTTGAGGCTTAAACCTTTTTGTTCCCTTTTTCTATTGTTTACCTTTTTCACACAATTTTGTATCTATTTTCAAAGCCCCACACTCAAATATTCACACCAATCCTCTCCAACATTCACATTTACCTCTCCCAATCAAATGCTTTACTTATTGATATAGTCATGTCTAGAACCAAAAGAGCAAAAAGTGAACCTGGACAGTCCTTAAACCCTGTTGCACGTCAATAACAGCCTCAACAACAGTATTCAACTCAAGATTTTCTAACTTTTACTTATGAAGAAGCCTTTCCAAACTTCTACAGCTGACCTATTGTTACTGGTAGAAGGCTAAATCTTGCTCCTCAATATAATGCTCTGTTGGTTACCAAACTTCAGACTATGGGGTGGATAAATTTGATAAATTTACACAGAAGGTATATCCTCGCCTTGTTTCTCTCTTTTATGTTCACTTAAAACGTACATTTGAAGAAGATGGAGATTGTACTATTATGTCTTATATAAAAGGTAAATACATTGAATTTAACATCCCACTTTGGCACGAATTATTGGCGTTGAGTAAGGGGAGATGCAAGTCTACTTTCACACTAAGTCTGAACTTATTGATATTGTTGGCAACACAACTGAAGTATATTCTACTATTTGTGAGAGTAGATTTACTAGAAGTAATTTGCAAGCAAGCCATTTGAAATCTCACCTTCGTATTCTCTATCGATTTATAATAGAAAATGCCAGTCCTAAAGGAGGGCATTTTGATACTGTTTCAATTTTTAATGCTTATTTGCTATATTGTTTTGAAGTTTGACACAAATTGGATTTATACTATATACTTATAAAAGAAATGGTACTATCAATGGCCGGTCATTAGTTTTTGGAGCTCTACTTACAAAAAATTTCAAACCTTTCAAGATCAAACTTGTAGAAACAAAAATATCTTCTGCAATTTCAGAGTACACACTCAGCTGGGCTGGCTGTAGTGATATGTTATTGCAAAGTTCGAATGCTCCAAATGCACCAACAGATGATCCCCAACAACATGATGAGAATGCCATGCTACAACCTCAACAACCTCAATACTGGATTGATTTTTTGTCTATAAAACAAGAACGATACAATCAGTGCGTTCAATGGGAGTAACACATGGCTAATCAATTCGATGCATTTACCACCGCTCAAAACTCATTAATTCAACAATTTGGTGAGTTTCGCGTGGACACTAGAAGACGTCATGAACAATCAAGCAATCGCATTGAGCAAATTGAGCACTGAGTGACTGATATCTACCATCACTACTTCCCTCCACCACCACTTGACACTGACCTTTGAAGTTATTGACGGATAGACTAGATGTACCACTACTATGTGGGTTTTTTTTAATGGATGTACTACTATTATGTGTGTGTGTGTGTGTGTGTGTGTGTGTTTTTTTTTTTTTTATGGAAGTATTACTAGTATGTTTTTATTTTTATTTTTGAATGAATGTACTACTAATCTGTCTTAATTGATAATCAACAATGGTGGACACTAAACCTAGAGACAAAATTGTTTTACAATTTAGACAATTTAAACCAATACACTTATGAGCACTATGTTATCAGTAAACATTATTTTCCCTCCTTATTTATTTATAAAATAAAACAAAAATAAAATAAATATCACTACTAAAACAAATTGAACACCATTACTATAAGAAGATCATTACTAAAACAAATTGAACATCATTACTAAAACAATAATAACTAGGAAAAAAAATTATGAAAATTGATATGAAACAAATTTGGAGTCTTTCAGCGATTTTCATAAAACAATTAAGCAAATCTATTGTTGATCGAAATAAGATTTGCCGTTGAAGATCTTCATAGTATGACCTTTGTATAGGATTTAAATTGGTCATATCCATTAACATTATTTTATGCTCCTCATTGCGTTGTTCTCTTTCATTCATTATAGATAATATTTTTAGTTGTTTCTTCCTATCATCGGCCCTTCTTCGACATTCTGCAACCTTTTGTTCACGTTCTATCGCATTTTGTTCATCTTGATCAACACTTCTAGAGGACATATTTGACAACACTTCAACACTTTTAGACTGGTTGGCTGCCATTTCATCAAATCTAATATTGTGAATTGCTTGTTTCTTCAACTTTTCTTTCGTAGCCTTAGTACCGATTGGTCGTGTTGATGTATTAGTTGATTGTTGGTCCAAATCTATATTGTTGTTGGGTTACGAAGCCTCACCTTCAGTTGCTGGAGTCGAATATGGATTCACTGGCAGTGTGGGTTTCTTGCATTGTGTTCTAATTTTATCTCATTTACAACTTTGGTGCAAAATATCCCAACTTGTATAAAATGTAAAGTGTTTTTTCTGGATTGCATGATACATTCGCTTAGCTTCAGCGACTAGAAAAACAAAATAGATAGTAAGTATAAAAATACATACAAATCATAAAATAGATATGCTAAAAAAACCAATGAAAATTAAATTGTCTGCCTCATTTGTTCTATTTTTTTTGCCTCAATTGAATTTGCTAAAGAAAACCACAGAATTTATTAATTGCCTTTTGCATCACAGACCAACAGTGAAACAAAGAAATACGGTTTTAATTTGATTGACCATTCAATTGTGAATTAAAATAAAAGAGTACCCGTTCTCAGAATATTGCCATGGTCTGACTATTACCTGCAATGGGACCTTGAGAGACGTCCAACCAAGATCTACATAAAATTTCATATTCTATAATGGTGAACGCTTTACCACGAGGAACATGAGAAGTTTCAGAAATAATACTTATATCATTGTTCTGCTCTAAAGTTTGTGAACATTTCAAAATCTTCCATAGTTTGAAGGTAAAATTTGTACAAATAAACAAGTTCAAAAAATTCAATAGGATAGAAAATTCAAGTTCACAGTGAAAAAGATTGTAAAAGAAACAAGTGAAAAATTAAAGAAAAACTGAAGATTGAAGTTAACAATGACAAAGAAAAAAGAAATTGTAATTATATTATGAAATTCAAAAACAAATCATTCTTATTTTATAAGCACCGCACTAATGGTAACTTTGATAAATCCTCTGCAAAACCAATGATATCCTTACAATATTTACACCCTGCAAAATCAACGGCTAATTTGAGTACAAATTTGAATCTGCATGCATTTTATAGCCTTTGCTATACTTTCCTCAATTATTGGTAAGAAATTTGGTATTGGTGCCACAAAATTCACACAATTTTGCAAGCCTGTTGACATATAGGTTGTCTGGGATGACATCCTCCGGTCGTCCGAGAGTATGCTTTGTTGTGGGAATTTTTCAACTAAGAGGATGACCAAGTAGACATCCGGCCGGACGTCCCGGACCCGGTCGTCCTATGCCACAAAACAACGGCCATGAACAATGAAATACTGAAAGGTCCCAGACGTCCTCTATTTGGTGAAACATTTTTTATATTCTCAATTCGATACATATTTGATGAAACCGTTAGAGTAGGAAAACAAGCTAGCTTTCATCAAATTTAAATTTGATGACAATTTTGACGAACCATTGGAGATGGTCGTAAGCATTTGGTTACAAACTAGTATTTATTGTAAAACATGATAATGCACATAATGATTGAAATCAATTAAAAAAAAATGGCCATTTTATGCACCCATGATTTCCAAGTTGTACGGGAAGCAAAAATTCCGGCAAGCCCGTACTCCTTTCTTCCAAGCTCCGTTTCTATCTGATCACCTGCGGGCACAACGGCGGTGAGCTACCCGGCGAAGTGTGGCCGGAAAACCCCTCCGACGATCAAGTTAGCACACACCTTGGGATAGAGAGAGAAAGAGGAGAGAGTGTTGGAGTGTAAGTATTTCTTACAAAACGTTCGTCCCGCGTATAGGGAGGCGCAGACATGCTTATATACCCTCTGCGCCCCAAATCTACTCCCAGTGATCGCTCGACACGTGGCACTGCTATCCCATCTGTCAGCACAAATCTTGCTGAGCATCACCTAACCCAACTGCCTGCCCACTTTACTGGGAGCTCGGCAGCCGAGCTGCACCATCTTGGCTGTCAACGGCCATACTGTGCTTCATATCCCAGCGCCCTCAGAACCGAGCTCCTTTCCTGCCGTGTTCGGCTATATTCCGGCGAAGCGGAGCCTGAGATCGGTCATACTAGTCGACCAAAGGCCTTTTAACTGGGCTTCTGGCACAAGCTTCTCTGTCGAACTAACGGTGCGTGCCTTTTAACCGAGCAACGCAAGTTCAAGTAGCTCGGTCTAGGTCCGAGCAACCCCAACTCCGGGCAAATCCAAAGTTATCCCGGCCCAACACACATTGGGCCTCAAACTTGCTCGGCCATTACCTCGGCCCATTTCCAGCTCATAAATCTCCCTCTCAATTGCCCCTTAATTCTGTCCGTGTAAGCGTGACTGGGATTATTGATTCTAACCGGGATAATCTCTTCCTCGGTTCACAATTTGCAAGAGACCAACCGGGCTAATTTTCGCACTCGGTTCCTCGTCTTGCTCGGTTGACGCCTCATCTGACCTTTCTGTCCCTTCAACTCTGACGCTGCCATTAATGGTGACACGTGTCAATCTCCCATTGGCCCTCGAGCAGCCCAACCCAGCCGTCCGTTGGCATTCAAAATTTTTGGACGGCCTTTGGGGCTATATACATGCCCCATCTCCCTCTGTTTCAAGCTTACTGATCCTCCTCCCATTCTAAGCATCCCAGAGCTCTTGCCCCTCCTTCGTCGCCACTGCTGAGTTCGTGTTTGAGGAAGAAGTCGCCGCCCTTCACTCGTAAGTCCTCCAACTTTTCTTTTGCTGTTATTTCACTTAGTATTTCGCACATTAGGGCACTAAACACGTAGTTTTTAGGACATGGGCACCCAAAATCGTCCCAAACCTTAACTGTTCATGGTGTTCTTCATTTTTCTTTGATGAACATTGAAGATCTGGGGCGGACCGGGCTCCAGGTCTTCTTTTGATCCAAAAAATCACTCCGACCGAGCAAATGACTTGTTTGCCTCAACCTTAGTAAAAACCGGGATAGCAAAAGGACTTGGCCGCTCGACCGGGCTAACATTTGGTCTAGTTGGGTGACCGAGATCCTTGGTTAGCCTTTGCGACCGAGGTGGTTTGGCACTCTTCATGACCGAGCTAAAGTCAAGCTCGCTTTGCGCGACCGCGCTCCCTCTTACACTTGTCATCCTTTTCCTGCAGAGTCCAAGGGGACCACTGACCATTACTGAGGCTCTCAAAGACCGAGCAGCCATCAATCACCAGACAGTGCCGAACCTCCTCAGCCAAGCTAGCTTAGCCAGTTTCACATGGGGAAATTTCGCTTCCTCGTCGATACTCCGGCTGCGCTGGCCGCGTTCAGGAAGGAGTACGGTATCCCGGCCGACGTCCACCTTGAGCTCGCAAAAATTGAAACAACGCCTTGGGGCAGATTAGAACAGTGCCCCTTCACCGTTCTGTCTATCATTGAAAGAGGCCTTCCACTTCCCGGTCAACCCATTGACGACCGAATTTCTGTGCCGGACTAAGCTTGCACCCACACAAGTATCAACAAACACTTTACCGAATTATCAACGGCGGTCCACGAGCTAAACAACCAGCTAGGCACCAACTTAGGTTTAGCCGAGATACTGAGGCAATACACACTTGGGCACACCGGCGATGGCCTCGCTTATTATTTAAAAATCCGACCGAACAAAGAAAAAATAGTGACCGGCACCCCAGATAAAGACTTACACGATGACGACTTTTTCTGGGTGTTTGGCAACTATGAAACAGCCGACGTACCGGGCTGGGCAATTAGCAAGAACTTTGGTTCCATATGTAAGCCGTGCTAACTTGCTCGGTTATTTGCTTTTCTTCAATATTCTGTACTTAACCATTTTTCTTGTTTCCTTTGCAGTGATTCAAGCCTTGCAAGCCAACTACCAATATCCCAACGTTGAAGCCATCCGGACCGTGCTCCGCTACAACCACCGGGATTGTAACGAGTCTGCTCGGCTACACCCCAACTTACAGATATTCAGCTCCACGCCGGAGCAAAGTGATAGGACTTTCTCCGTGCTCCGTCACCTCCTCCAGACCCAACTCTACCGGACGTACCGCTAATCCGGTTGACCGAAGAACAAGAAATGACCAAACGAAGGCCGCATCAAGAACCTCCTTACAGCCACTTCACCATACCGAGCGATCTTACCGCATCATTACCCACTCACAGCTGCCGGTCAATCAAGCGGGCCCCGTGGTTGCCTTGGCATCTCCAGCTGCCGGGCAATCCAGACAGGAAACTCGCCGTGCTGGCAAAAGACCTCGTGCGGACCCATCTGCCGAGCTGGTTGCCGAGCTAACCACCGAGCAACCCGCCGAAACTATCGACCCAACACCACCATGGCGACCGCAGCTAAAGCACCGGGGTAAAGACATCCCGGCTAACGCTTCCGTCAAGGGCGATAAGGAGCATTTGCTCGCCTTCGACCATTCAAAAGCCCTTTTGCTGCCGAGCGACGTAGTTGGCAGCGACCACGTCCCTGGACACCCGGTTGGTTAAATCAGCCGTGAAGTCCATGACCAGGGTAAGAATCTCAATCTTCTACTGAAATTTTTACAAGTGTTTGCACGGTTTCTTCTCTGATCAAATTTTCTTCTTGCAGGCAATCCAAAAGCAACACTTGGTCATGGAGCGCATCCATCGACTGTAGCAAAAGGCGAATGACACCGCCAGCCAAGTCCAAAGCCTTCAAACCGAGCTTGGCCGAGCAAAGTCCTTACTTCAAATCGCCAATTCTGACAACAACAGGTTGCTCGGCCAGCTTGACGAAGCCGAGAAGAAGAGGGGATGAGCTTCAGGCCGAGCTGGATGCACTCAAAAAGTCGAGGGAGAAGGAGTGCGAAGACGCAAACAACGCTGGCTTTAAGGAGGCCGGAGGACAGCTACAAGAAGCAGGTCTTCGCAACTCAAGACATTTATTTCAAAGCGGGCTGGAAGTCTACCTGCGAACATCTCGGTCAAGGTCCTGATACCGACATGTTTGCCACTCCGTTGCCTGCCTTCCTACCGACCTATCTCGTGCCATATGCCAACGACGTCTTCAGCGCGTTACAGGCTGAGGCCGATGAAGGTCTTGAAGAAGAGGCCGAGGCAGATGCTGAGGGAGAGAACCACCAAGAGTAGGAGCAGCCTGGCCGAACTGAGCCCGGTGCCCAAGACCAATCTCCAACGGTCAACTTGGAGGCAACCGATGATGAATTCACCAACCTTTCCCCTTTAGCTTAGTTTTCTTTTTTCTTTGTTTTTTTGTTTTGCACATGTAATCGGGCTGTCTGCCCCACTTTTTGTACTTCTTTTTACATCAATGAGAAAGATCTAGTTTTACCAAGTGTTTGCACGGTCCTAAAGCTGAGTAACGTCAACCGGACAAAATATCTCGGCAAGACAAATCTCATTAATTAACTCATATAACCAGAATAAACCATCTCGGCAATACACCCAGAGTTGAGCAAAACATCAAGTCTTTCAACCGGAATCAACATCTCTGTTGAAAACACCTAAGTTCAACAAAACATCAACTTTTCAACCGGAGTAAACATCTCGGTTGAGACGAACTAAGTTGAACAAAACATCAACTCTGTCAACCGGAATAAACCATCTCGGTTGAAAATACCTAAGTTGAACAAAACATTAACTCTTTCAACCGGAATAAACCATATCGGTTGAGAATACCTAAGTTGAACAAAACATCAACTCTGTCAACCGGAATAAACCATCTCGGTTGAGAATACCTAAGTTGAACAAAACATCAACTCTTTCAACCGGAATAAACCATCTCGGTTTTATCTTCGAAGCTGAGCAAATCAGACCCAATTGACCGGAGTAAATCATCTCGGTTTTCACATCAAAACAACAATCTGAACGCTAAAGCAAAGAAGAGACACTTCTATATATTGACAAAAAGAATTACATTCTGAAGTGTAAGGTAAAAAATTCTTTTGCACAAAAAGAAAGCAAAAGCTAGAAATAATACAGTTTGAGGTTAGCCGCATTCCATGGCCGGGGTATTGCTCTACCTTCCAAGTCTTCCAAGTGGTATGCCCCCTTACCCGCCAAACCGGTTATCTTGTAGGGTCCTTCCCAATTTGCCCCTAGCTTGCCTTCACTTGGCACCAGGGTATTACCCATGACTTTCCTTAAGACCCAATCACCTACTTTGAACGGTCTGGAGTGCACCGTTTTGTTGTATTTCCGTGAAAGCTCTTGTTGATAGGCAGCCACGTGGATGAGAGCCTTTTCCCGACGCTCTTCCACTAGATCCAGTTCCAGGGCAATGGCCTCAGCGTTCAGCTCGGGCTCAAAACTTTCGCTTCTGAGGGTGGGCATGCCAACTTCCAAAGGTATGACCGCCTCCATGCCATAAGCCAAAGCAAATGGAGTTTCCCCGGTAGACCGCCGAGGGGTTGTTCGGTATGCCCAAAGGACACTGGGGAGTTCCTCAGCCCACTTTCCCTTTGCCTTCTCCAGCCGTTTCTTCAACCCATCAAGTATGGTCTTGTTTGACGCCTCGGCCTGACCATTAGACTGCGGGTAAATCGGAGTAGAGTTGTAGAATTCAATCTTTAAATCTTCACAAAACCCTCTAAATAGGCGACCGTCAAACTGGGTGCCGTTATCAGAGATCAGAATTTTGGGACGCCAAACCGTGTGACCACATTCTGCCAGACAAACCGCTTCACATCTTTCTCCTTGATTGTTGCCAAAGGTTCAGTTTCAACCCATTTGGTGAAGTAGTCGGTGGTTGCGACGAAGAACTTCTGGTTGCCTGGTGCTGTTGGGAGCGGCCCCACGATATCTAGCCCCCACATAGCAAAGGGCCAAGGGCTGGTGAGGGGAAGAAGTTCCCTGGCCGGCCGGTGGATCTGATGAGCGAACTTCTGGCACTTCTCACACTTGCAAACATACTTCTGTGCGTCGGCCTGCATGTATGGCCACCAGTAGCCTTGTGAAATAGCTCGGTAGGCTAAGGACCTGCCCCCTATATGACTGCCACAGATGCCTTCGTGAATTTCACGCAGGAAGGCTTCCACGCTGCTCGGGTGCACACACTTCAGGTAGGGACCGGTGAAAGACTTCTTGTATAAAGCGCCGGATGGAGAGAGCCAAAACTGCTCTGACTTCACCCGCACCTTATGTGCTTCATTCTTGTCGGTTGGAAGGGTCCGTTCTCTGAGAGAAAGGATGATAGGGTCCATCCAAGAGGGCCCTAGCTCGGCGCAGAGTACTTCTGTCTGCCCAGTTGCTTCAATGCTGGGTCTTGGAAGGAATTCAATCAAAAGAGGGTTGGGAAATGAGCTATCGACCATGGATGCCAGTCCGGCCAACTCATCCGCTTGGCCGTTTTCTTCTCGGCCAATTTGTTGGACCTTGATCGCCTGAAATCGCTTGATGTGGTCCCTGACCAGTGCTTGGTACTTCACCATTCTGTCATCCTTTGCTTCGTATACCCTAGAAACTTGGTTAACCACAAGTTGGGAATCGCTGTAAACCATTAGCTCGGGTGCTTGCATCTGAAGCGCGCTCTTGACCCGGCCAACAGCGCCTCGTACTTGGCCTCGTTATTAGATGCTGGGAAGCCAAGTGTGATAGAGTGTTTAGTAGTCAGACCATTTGGCGAGATCAGAACCATACCTAGCCCGGCACCGTGACGGTTCGAGGCTCCATCAACAAAAAGTTTCCACATCTCCCCCACAAAGAGCTTCCAGCATTCTGAGGGGTCCTGAGAGGCTTGGAGGTTGATGGGATCATGGCTGCTCGGCTGTTTGGCTCCAAGCTCTGTGCTGAGCGGCTCCACTGCAGCCCCCCTTGGCGATTCAGCACCGGACTCAGCAAGTTGGTCCGGAATGCCCAAGTCCGTAGGCGAATCGCCAAGTTGCGGTATTATGCCGGCCGCAGTCTCTGTGCTGAGTGGTTCCACTTCTTCCCCCCTAGGTGATACGGTACCGGACAGAGCAGGTTGATCGGTGTTATCCAACTCCATCATCGCGTTGTCGGGTTATAGAATCGTACTAACTGAAGGTGCTTCGGCGGGGCGCGCTAGTTCCACCTCGCCAATACCGCCAAGCTGTTGTATTTCGGTCGGGCTTATATTCTCCTCATCTGCCGTGGCAATGTCGACCGGACATACCGAATGAGTTCCAGGTGAAAACTTGGCGACGAAATCGGCCAAGGTCTGGGCTTTTATAGCAGCGCGCGACTGGAATTTCACATCAAATTGTCCTAGTTCGATCGCCCAGTTGAGAATTCGACCGGAAGTCCGCCCGTTCGAACAAAGCTTTAAGGGGGAACTCGGTCAGAACGATAATGGTATGGGCGTGGAAATAGTGTGCCAACTTCCTCGAGGCCATCATCAATGCCAACGCAAGCTTTTCCAACGGCAAGTATCTCGACTTTGCCGGCAACAAGGTTTTGTTGACATAGAAGATTGGGAGGTGCTTGATTCCTTCAGCTCGGACAAGCACTACACTGACTGCATGTTGTGAAATGGCCAGGTAAAGGTAGAGTTCATCGCCGAGCTTCGGTGTTACCAATAGCGGCGCCGAAGACAGATACTCCTTAAGCTCAGCTAAAGCCCGGTCACACTCTTCGTCCCACGAGAACTTTGATTTCAATGCTTGAAAGAAAGGGCGGCAGCGATCTGATGACCGGCTTATAAATCGATTAAGCGCAGCGGCCATTTCGGCCAGATGCTGCACGTCTTTAACCGAACTAGGCTGTTTCAACTCTTGTACGGCTCTGATCTGTGTGGGGTCTGCTTCGATACCTCGGTTCGTGACTAGGAATCTCAAAAATTTTCCGGATTCCACGCCAAAGGCACATTTAGACGCATTCAGGCGTAGTTTGTGTTTTTTGAGAATGGCGAACATCTCGATTAAGTCAGACAAATGGTCTGCTTGATGCTGGCTTTTAACCACCATATCATCAATGTAAGCCTCTATTGTCCGGCCTAGCAGATGGGCAAACATCTTGGTCACCATCCTCTGAAAAGTTGCCCTAGCGTTCTTTAAACCAAAAGGCATGACTCGGTAGCAGAAGAGTCCCCTTAGAGTCGTAAAGGAGGTGATCTCTCGGTCGGGCCCATGCATGGCAATTTGATGGTAGTCGCGGTAGGCATCTAAGAAACTAAGCCTATTATGCCCAGCCGTCAAGTCCACAAACTGGTCAATTCTGGGCAAAGGGAAGCTGTCTTTTAGACAAGCTTAGTTGACTGTCTTGTGATCGACACAGACCCGCCACTTCCCATTCTTCTTGGGTACCACTACTGTGTTGGAAATCCACCGAGGGTAGTGCACTTCCTGAATCGCTCGTGTCTCAAGCAAGTTTTTCACTTCCTCAGCAACTACCTCGGCGTGATGCAGCGCTAATCTCCTTGTTCGCTGAATGACTGGCTTTGCTCCGGGGAAGACATTGAGGTGATGGCAGATAAAACTTGGATCGAGGCCGGGCATGCCGTAAGGCGACCATGCGAAGACCTCGATGTTGGCCATCAAAAACTCAACCATTTCGGTCCTTTCTCGAGCTGTAAGGCTGGAACCGAGCAAGAAGAACTTGTGCGGATGCGCTGTATCAATTCGCACCTCCACCAATTCCTCAACAGCTTTGTCATCTGCCCTAGTGCCCACATCGTCAAGAACTCCCCGGTCTTGCGGTCCTTATATCATTTGAACGAAACCTTTGGCAGCCCGGCTCTCGTTGACTGCCACGAAGCACTGCTTTGACATGACTTAATCTTCCCAAATTTTTTCGATTGCCCCCATAGCCGAGGGGAATCTTATCACCTGATGGTAGGTTGACGCCACGGCTTGCATCGCGTGAAGCCATCCCCTTCCAAGGATCAGGTTCTAAGTAGATGGTACTTGCAACACCCAGAACTCCACTTGCTTGACCACGGATCCCGCTTTGACCGGCAGGATAATCTTTCCCAAAGGCCACTCTAGTTGCGAGTTGAAACCAACCAGTGGCGAAGTCGCCGGAGCCAAGTCTGTATCACGGAGCTTGAGCTGCTTGAATGTATCGTAGTACATGATCTCGACCGAGCTTCCCTGGTCGATCAAGATTTTGTAGACACCCCATTTTTGACCGACCTTAAGACTCAGACGTCATCAATTGAGCGCTTGGTGATGTTGCATATTGTGCTCGTTCTGAGGTTGCGGAGTCCCGGCTACGAGTCTTGCCTCCGGACTTCCGGACTCTTTTGTGCTTTGCCTCGGTTTGCGAACCAGGCTCCGTTTTCTCTGTTTTCCCTTCCTAAAGGGAGGGAGAGGTCTAGTAGATCATCTCTCAGTGGCCGTAGGCTACGTTTCGTGGTCGTGGGCCATTTTTCCCATTTCGGAGCCCGGTTCCCGGTTTTCGGAACCGTCAGGCCGTGTGCCTCGGTTCGGGACCGTCTAACCATCTCCGTTTGCTCCGGGTTTTGGCACACACCTTATTTCCTCCCTTTCGAGGGACACTATGGTCCGAGAGACCAACTTCGTGGTCGAGCACCACTCCCGGTGCCTAACCGCCCACTTTCGGGGCCTCGAACTGCGTGTTTTGGCTTCCGAACCTTCATTCTACATTTTTGGGCTCCGACCCGAACTTGAGATAGTCATATTTTGAGGTGCTTTTCATGTTTGATTAAGGACCTTTTGTTGTTTGACATCTCCATATACCACTTGCTTCTTTACCCCTCATTTTTCCCCTTTTCTTGCACGGTACTTTAGGCGTACTTGTGGGCTGTGTTGGACTTGGTCGTAAATTATAAAGTATCTTATTTTGAGCCCCTCTTCAACTTTGTTGAAGGGTTCTCGGCCATTTGGGACCCGCAGCTATCACTTGCCCCTTTACCTCACCCTTTTGGCCTTTTTGGGGGAATTTTGAATCCGAAATTCCCCCCTTTTTTCCCCCCCTCTTTTTCACCTCATTTGCCTATATATACAGCCCCTCCCCAGCTGGTTTAAGGGTTACAAAAAATCTGATTTGGGAGCTCCTCCATACAATCTCTCTCTCTCTATATTCTAACCTTAAAACTCCAAGTTCCTACACCCATTTCTTCACCACCACCAAGCACCATCACCACTACTCCATTCCGGCAGATAGGAGTGGCTTTCCAGCAGCTAAGAGGCAACATTTTTCAGTCTTAGAGGCAGCAAAGGTTGGGTCTTCAAGGGTGAGCACTCTTCTCCCTCTTTCTAGTTCATTTTTGCCTTATTTTTTTAGCCTGTTTATTTGCTGTTTTGAGCTCCGACCAAAATATAAAATGTCATTTTTTGAGCTATATTCCATGTTTCATTAAGGGCTTATTACAGTTTGAAGCTTATTTTTGACACTTGTTTCAATATCCTCTTGTATGACAATATTTTGCATGAAATTTCTAGCCTATGAGTGATCTGTTTTCGAGCATAATATAAACTGTAAGTGGGCCTATTTTGAGCCCCTCTTCAACATTGAAGAAGGGCTCAGGCCCCCTATCTTGCACTTGCTTCACAATTCCTCCAATTTACCGTAAATTTGCATGATTTGTTTGGCCTACATGTAGTCTGTTTCGGAGCATGTCATGAACTGTGAGTAGGCTTATCTTGTGTCCCTGTACAACATTGTAGAAGGGATAAACCTTGTTGGGGGTCTCCATGTTATACTTGTCATTATACCCCTCTTTGACCCCCATTTTTGCATGCTTTTTTAAGCTTATCTAGCTTCTGTTTTCGGCCATCATCAGAGCTGGAAAGAGTCATATTTTGATCTTCTTGACATATTTCATTAAGGGTCTTTGCTGGTTTGATGAATGTTTGGGGTACCTCATGTTATAGCCTTATGTATCCTAGTTCTTGCATGACATTTTTAGCATGTTTGCATACTGAGTTGGGGGATGTCATCTGCTGTAAATGTTCATATTTTTAGTCCCTCATCAGTGTTGTAGAAGGGTATTTTTCCATTTGGGCATCGCATGTATCACTTGCTTCAATACCCCTCTTGCGATGCCATTTTTGCATGCTGTTTTGGCCCTATTTGTGATTGCTGTTTGGCCATGTTTTCTACTGTAAAAATTCTTGTCTTGGGGCCGCCTTGCTACTTTATTTTCATTCCATGTCCATATTGTGCATGCATTGCATAGCTATAGGCCATTTCGGGTGCCTAATTTCGCATTTCGGGACCATTCCTTGCATTTGGTGCCATTTCGCCTCATTTCGGGACTGTTTTCCCCCACATTTTAGTGCTGAAATTCATTTGCATGTTTGCATATCATATTTCCATACCATTTCATGCCTTAGGGCCATTGCCTCGGTTTGCGTGCCCGTGTGCACGCATTTCGAGGCACTTCATTTTCATCCATTGGCCTCTTGTGTGAGTGTGGCTGAGGCTCTCTCATGTTAGTGTAAGCCCATATTGCATTTGGAGTGCCATTCCATGCTTTAGGATCATTGCCTCGGTTTGCGTGCCCGCGTGCACGCATTTCGAGGCACTTCATTTTCATCTATCGGCCTCTTATGTGAGTGTGGCTGAGGCTCTCTCATGTTGGTGTAAGCCCATCATTGCATTGCGTATGCCATTTCATCCGTAGCATTGTGTATGCCCGGTTATGTATTACCTCGTTTAGCGTGCATGCCATTCCATAGCATTGTGTATGTTAGGATTGTATATTAGCTGCATTTCATGCATATTGCATCGTGTTCGGAATAGGAGTTAGCCCGGGCACGGGAAACGAGATGCGTTCCGTACTCCGAGTAACGGAATGTGTCTCAATTCCCCAATCACCGACACTCCGGATTATCTGTGATGGAGTTAGGTTTTATTGTAGCATTCATATGCATTCATCCTATATCGAGTTGTGCAATTCGGCTCCTCGGCCATCATGCATCGAGATGCGTGATTGGTGGCACGAGGGTCGAGGCATGCATATATTTGTGAAATACATTGCTATGCCCCTTTCCTACTCTCTGTTGCAGCATATCCAGAACCAGCGGTCTTCCGAAGCTTGGCGCGCTTTTCGAGAAACATTACAAAACAGAGGCTAATTGGGGCATCCCAGTGGATTTCCGCGCAAGGCAGCTCCAACGTACATCATTCATCAGAATCAAGGCAGCCCCTGGCTTGCATGCCAGATTTACATTTTTCTTATTTAATTTGTTAATTAATTAGGAATTTGTATATTATTTGGGACTGTAATATTTTGGACTGTATTATTCTTTCATTCGGGACTGTATATTTATTTGGACCCTCTGCGCGAGGGCATAACTGTAATAAGTGTGGGTGTGTGTGATGTATGTCTTCCAACCCCACGTCTTTCTTCCCTTTTATTTATCTGCTTATGATGGTTAGATATAGGACATATTTCAATTAGCATACAGTATGACAGCATGTTTGCATCATTCATCTGTTTTGCACGCACCGGGCTCGGCGCATCATACAAACTGCATTTGTATTTCAATTCCAAATTGAATACGTGTTAGTTGTAGCATTCCATATGCCATGTTTAGAATAGCCGAGCTTGCTATAGTTGCATTTTGCATGTGTTGCATTAGGCATTTCAGCATATCTAGGATCATGCATGGATTTCTAATGTAGCTTCTGTTTTGGCTTGGAGTACTCCGTAAGTTTTATGCTTTAGCATCCTTGCATGCGTGTGAGTGTTGCCATGATAGCATGCTTGCCATGAGGCTATTTGCTTATGTGATATAACTGCCTGAATGCCTGTGGGTGAAGGTTAGGTTACTTGGATTGGGACAATTCATCAAATGTTTGTTTTAAGCCCACTAGATAGTGGCAATACCATGTTTTCTAAGCCCACCCGAGGGTGGCAAAATCTGCATCTTAAGCCTACCTGCGGGTAGCAAACCATCTTTCAAAAAACAAACATGAAATGTTTTGTTCCAATTCAGGCGACTCAGTCTATACTTATATGCTGTGCGCATCACATAGTAACCTAGGCTAATAACCGGAATAAGAACATATAATGTTTTCAAAATAAGATATCATGGTTAGTAGAGGCCGGTCTTTGACCAGGCGAGCGGGGGTGCTCACGAAGTGACCTTCCCCAATCGTACCCAAGTTCCCGAGCCGAGGCAACTTTGGTGATGACGGACACGTGGCCTTTGGCACCGAGTCAGGGTTTCCTAAATTTCCCCATTAAAAAATATTTAGGTGGCGACTCTGTATCTGGCAAAGCAGTCCATGTTTGGCACTTCTTTCAAAAAATCTGTTTTCAAAACGATTTGCCGGATTTGGACTCTTTGGTTCGAGATTTAGAACCGTGACATTCGAGTCCTTGAACTGTAGTGAGCCCCATATGAACAGAACGGGACTTAACCCTCCCGAGGCGTTCAGGGACGTCTACAGTTTCTGGCAACTCCGCTGGGGAGTTAGAGAACTTGACTCGAACTCGTGATATCTTGTTTTGACTACACTTGTGTGTTTCTTTGCATTGCATTTGCATTGGTGCGCCTAGGACACCGTGTTTGCCATCTGCTATTCCTGAGCGGTTTGCCGGAGGCTTGTCTTGTCAAGGCATGTCCATAAGGCTGACCGGTTACGGGCTCTGCCAGTATGGGAACACAAACCCCGGTTTTACCGGGGCACCCTTTTTGACCATTCGACCTAGTGCATATTCGAAATCCATAGTGACCATTCCAAGCTAGGACAGGTTGCTTACCCGATTGTAGGTTGTTTGAAACCACTGTGTGCGTAGTAAAACCCTAGTCCCTGACAAAATAGGACAGGGAAACCCTACCCCAACATAGGGGTGTTTTGGCTCTCACTTATCTGCTATGTGCTTTTAGAGTGCGTCTCTACAGGAATGCATGTATCAGTTTACAAGTTTGGGCACCAGGCCTGCGGGCACCAGTTCAGTATTTTGGGTATCAAGCCTGAGGGCATTAGTATTTGGGGAATCAGTTTTACCTGAGGGTATCAGATTTGAGGCAGAATTCTGGGCAGAATTCAGTAGAGAGCACACTCATTCAGCTTTGTTCGTATCTGTTCTGGTGAAATCAGGCTGAGATGCTGCATGTTTTCTCTTTTGCTAGGTAGTCTGGGAACCATAGCTTCAGAGGGCTCCAATATCCCCCGGGTACACCGAACTTGTGTTGATAGACTTTGTCGGGTCAGAGATTCAGTTCAAGGGCAATCAGTGTTCCTTTACCAGGGGCAGGGTGAAGAGGGCCAGTCAGGCACAGATCACCAGTTCAGTAGTTACCAAATCAGTGGCCCTTATCCACTCCACCAGTGAACAGTCAGGCTGAGGTCTCAGTTTCTACTGCAGGGATAGATATACCAGTCAGTCAGATGGATCAGCAGAACACGTCAGGGATGGAGGCAATGATGCGTCAAATACAGGAAACTATGAAACTCATGCAGCAAGACGCTGTCCGCCAAGCGGAATTTTCCAAGCAGCAGGCTGCAATCATGGTTCAGCAAGCCGAGCTCATCACTAGGTTGCAACAGCAAAGTGGAGCGTCTGCTTCACATCAAGCTCCTCTCTCACCAGGAGCTCCAACACCCGGAGAGACACCAAATGTCCAGGCAGATACGGACATTCCAACAGGACCGGCTCCGCCCCAAATTTTACCCCAGCTGTCCAAAACACCTACCAATCTACCGGACTCTCCCTTCGAGTTCGAGGTCGACCCTACAGCGTTGAAGTTGAGTAAGCTTGAAAAGTTGTTCAAAAAATCTCAAGGGGTAAAGTCCATCCCGGACATTGAGGACGGGTACACCGACGCAGCTGTAACTCTACCGGACAGGTTCAAGATGCCTCACATCGACCGTTTTGACGGGTCGGGAGATCCCATGGTCCACCTGAGTTTGTTTTCAGATGTTCTGCGCCCGATGGGCTTGACAAGATTACAGAAGCTCTCCCTTTTTGGCAGGACCCTGTCGGGTATTGCGGCCATCTGGTATGCCAAATTGGAGAATTCAGTGAAACGAAGCTGGGAGGAGATGGCTGAGGCCTTCGTCGCACAACATTCATACAATACCCAAATCGAGATTACGACCCGTGATCTTGAGACGACGAGGCAGGAGCCTAAGGAGAGCTTCTCAGAATTCGTGGCCCGCTGGAGGACCAAGGCCTCAATGATGACCATTAGGCCAACGGATAAGGATCAAATACGGATGGTTGTGCGCAACCTCCAGCCCAAACTAATGCAGAAAATGATCGTGCTCCCCTTCCCTACCTTTTCAGATTTGCATGAGATGGGAGTACAGATCGAGGATGCTATGAAACAGGGCCTCATTGACCAGGAGAAGGAGCAGCCCAGGAGGGCGTTTACCCGCAGTTCGAATACAACCACCAGCGGTGACGCAGCTGCAAGATCTTCCGAAGTGGGCATGGTCGCCACCACCACACCAAGAGCAGCCACCCCCTTTGTTGGTACATCCACTTCAAACCCCCGAACTTCAGACTATCTACCCCGAGGCAAGAGGGCTTTCACCCCACTCTATATGTCTTTATCTAAAGCCCTGGGGGTCCTACTCAGGAAAGGACATCTGAAACCGTTGGAGCAACGGCCTCTACCCGATCCTCTCCCTTCAAAGCATGACCCGACTAAGTACTGTGCTTTCCATCAACAAACCGGTCATGACACTGACAGTTGCGTCCGTCTCCGCCACGAGATACAAAATTTGATTGACAACGGGGTCATCCCCGCACCAGGTCCTGCAAAGTCTATCGGCACTTAATCAGTGAACTTGTGGGGGATAATGTGATGTGATCAAGGGATGAACCACCTGTGGGCGGCGTTCAGTTTACTCCAGCTGTGGTGGATGGCATGCACTGTTTTGAGCAATGTACAAGTGCTGTTAATTTTGCATTCTGACTTGGGTATTGGGTCAGTCTTGTTGTTTTGTTTTGAGTCTGTCTTTTTGTTTTGAGTCAGTCTCTTTTGTTTTGGGTTTGTCTTGTTGTATCGAGTCAGTCCTGTTATATAGGAGTCGGGTGATTCCAGGGGTGTTACCTCGGGCGTCACCATTTTGTTTTGCGTTTGTCTTTTCGTTTTGAGTCTGTTTCTGCCAGGGAGCCATTAATGCCAACAGATTTTGAATGAAACAACAGTAATTTTCACGCTCTCGCATTTGCTTCTGCCGTATGCTAGTTGTGCCGGGATTTGAATGAAATGGCAGTGCATTCCACTTGCTCTCTTGTGCCTTCAAGTCATTGTAATGACCTGAGTTTCTCAAAACTTTTTGAACACTGCGGTGAAAACGAAGAGGAAGGAATTCCTCGGGATTTGTAAAAATTTGATCAATTGAGAGAAAGAGAGGCGTGCTAAGCCCTTAATCAGTGAAATCATGCTTGTTAGTGTGAGTACTGAGAAGGACCCTGGCTTGATCCAGACTGGTTTCACACTATCTTCAGCGCGAGTGATTTGTCGCTTTCTTAAAAATTTTCAAAAACGAAATGTTTTGCGCGGTCCTGCAAAGACCTGTGTGGAATCGCTCTTGAGATTGTGCAGCTTAGGATTGCTCTCAGCCTCGAGACTTGACCCCTTCGCTTCCAAACCTTGAACTTGAATTCAGAAGGTTCAACGGTCAACTACGACGTGAGGCCTGTGTGGCCAGATTTGAAGTAGCCCTCGAACAAGAGGCACCAAAGTCAGATCAAGAGGATCAAATGTCGTCAAAAGAAGCTTGCAAAGCTAGATCAGAAGCACCCCTCGAACTAGGGGCAAAGAATATCCGATGTGCTCGAAGAGCCAAAAGTGGATCTTTCTGCAAATCAATACAACAGCCACTCTCCTGGATACAGAGGGCTTCAATCTTAAAACCATTTGGCATGGACTTGTTACCCTTTGAGAGGCTCGCTGGGCCGAAAACCCGGAAGGGCGACCCAGGCAAAAGTTAGAGCGAAGAAAAGAATGAAAAAAGGAAAAAGAGAAAAAATGCAAAGATACAAAAAAATGCAAAAAGAAAAGAAAAGAAAAATGCAAAAAAAAAAAAAGAAAAGAAAAGAAAAAGAAGAAGAAAAAGGAATGAAAAGAATAGAAAAAGAAAAGAAAAGAAAGAAGAACAAAGCTCGCAAGGTCGAAAACCTACAACAGGCACCTTGGCAAAAGTTAGAGCATAAAAAGGAGAGGTTAAATACCCGAGTGTACCTTAACCCCGAACTACGTAAGGCTTGATTCCCATGTTTGGGATACGTAGGCAACTTCATTCTGAAGTCCAGCCGTAAAACACTTCAATTTGATTGTGTCCATGCGATGGTTCTGGTCATCTTTGTCTTCTCTGTATCTGAGGATTTGGTTGTGTTCGTCACTCTGAGGACTGACTACAATGCGCCGCGGTGCTATCCAAACAAGGGGCAACTTTCCGTTGCCATTCAGTGTGCTGCGGCGCCAGTCAAACAAGGGGCAACTTTCCGTTGCCATTCAATGCGCCGCGGTGCCGTTCAAACAAGGGGCAACTTTCCGTTGCCATGCAGCTCCCCTCCAGCAAGGGGCAATTTTCCTTCGAATCTGAGGTTGTGCATCTCGAGAGTGGGTTCTATGCTCGTTGAGCAATGGCCGTTTGCAAAAATAGTTTTTGAGAATTTTTACTGAGGTTGACTAATTTTCTCAAAAATTATTTCATCTTTTCCAAAAACTGGTCCATTTCTTAGACCCAAAAAAGGAAATTTTTCAGTGCTCATAGCCTGACTTGCATGATTTCAAATCAAAAATTGAACAAGCATGTTAATCTAACTCCCATGTTGGTCAAAACTGTTTTAATAGAAGGCAAAAATAAAAAAATGGTCAAAATAATGAACTAGGGGCACAGCTGAGTCAGGTGTTCTGTCTTTTCCCCCGTTATCAATGCATCTGCCAGAAAGGGCACCATACTTGCCAAGAAGGGCACTCTACCTGCCGGAAGAGGGCACAACTGAAGTCAACAACAAAGGGCTGAAAGCTCTCTCACCCTCCGAGCAGCGAGGTATCAAGCCAAGTGCGAAGCACGAACTGGAATGGGGCAAGATATTCCACTCCCTCATCTGGGCAGATCTGATCCCGACCAAACTCCCCAGCAAAGCATCATCAACCGATGTTAGCTGCAGATTTGCTACACACCCAGTTGTAGCGCAACCTCTCTGTGGGAGGAATTCACTAGCTGTAAGCGGAAGAAAGAGAATCTAGCAGAATGCTAGGGGCACGAGCTCGCAACTTGCTGTTTATCCATCAACCACCCAGGGGAGGGATTGAAAAATGAGAGATTGAAGAATAGAGAGATGTGCGATGAGAGGAAAAGTGAGAAAAGGGATTTTTCAGAAAAACAGAGCTTGAGGGCCGAGTGATGTGAGAACCACAAATAAGAAAAGGGTGGGAAACACTACCCGGTGAAACAGGCTCCCTGTGCACGTCTGAGTGTCGTGTCTTTTTGTTTTATCTCGATTTTTGTTTTGAGTCGTTTCGAGTATTACTCGATGTGTCTAGGTCGTGTGCCTTTTATTTCCTTGTTGAGTCGTTTTGCTGTCTTCAGTCGTAGGCTCAATACCTGGTCGAAAAACTCATCTCTCAATTTCAAAAATAAAATTGTTTTGTGCTCCGAGTGCCGTGCCGTTCTCCACATTTGTGCAAAACAAAATTTGTTCTTTCATAACACCGCAGGATTCAACTCAGGTCATGTGAGAACAGTAGAACCAGGACCTATCTGAAGCTATAATGGTTCCAGACTGCAAAGCAAAAGCAAAAGCAAAAGAGGAAAATGTCGGGCATCTGAGTTTGTTCCAACTTCAGTAGGCTCCGAGATTGTATTTCGTGTATACCTCTTCAGGTCTTGCCAATGCTCCGAAGTATGAGTGTGCCTCTACCTCAAGCTCAAGATCAAGTCTACCTCAAGCCAGAATGGCGATCAGAAGTGCTCTCTCTGAGTACCAGTTCCTTGCCGGGGTCATCTTGGCTGTGTTCGCAATGAGTTCCTAGGAGACCAACTGCGACGGTGGAAACTAGAGTTCGAATGGCTGTTGCCTAGAACGCAAAGGTTCGGGATTTCCGAGACTAAAGTCTGGTTTAAATACCCAAAGGCGTGTCCTCTGCCTGAAATCCGTATGGAAGCCCCATAGGTTGAGATAGCGTGTATGCACCTCAATTCTGGATACTGGACCAACCTAGTCTGTCACCCCGTTGGAGAATAGGGAAAGTTGTGAATATGATCAGGAAAACAAGCAGCAGCCGTAGCTCCTACATACAGATGTTGTTACTTGTCAGCATTTCAGAGCCTTTGTACTGTGAGTTCAAGGTAAAGTGTTCGAAGAGCACGAGGGGAGATCCCCGTCAGAGTAGAGCGGTTCGCCGCCACTCACCTCAGGAGGTGCTTTCTAAAGCGCCGCTTTGTCCATTTATTGCTTTCCTTAAGCATCATGCATTGTAATGCATTGTACCTATCAAGTTTCTTTCTCAGTCATGCACAATATTGTATGTACGGTTCATCCAAAGAAGTTCCTTTTGAGATCATTTATTAGTATATCAATCACACTTCATTCATTTAGTGTATCAATCACACTTCATTCATTTTGTGTATCTATCACACACATTCTCACTTTTGCGTATCTATCACACACATTCTCACTTTGTGTATCTATCACGCACATATTCACTTTTTGTGTATCCATCGCACACCTTTAGTGTATCAAACACACTTGTTCACTCAGTGCATCTATCACACTTTGTGTTCACCTTTTGTGTATCCATCACACACCTTTAGTGTATCAATCACACTTGTTCACATAGTGCATCTATCACACTTTGTGTTCACCTTTAGTATGTCTATCATACTCTGCTCACTTTGTGTATCAATCACACTATGCTCATTCGTTGCATTGTTATGCACATCTGTCTAGCATTGTTATGCTCATTCGTTGCATTGATTGTGCACATCTATCTAGCATTGTTTTGCTCATTACTAGCATTGTTATGCACCTTGCGTGTGCGACGGGTTAGACCTCCTCTGGTTTAGAGCATTTGGAATACGTTCCAATGCTTATACCTTTCTGAAACACCGGGATACGTCCCTACGTTTCTTCTCCCTTTTCGAAACACCGGGATACGTCCTTACGTTTCTCTCTCTTTTCGAAACACTGGGATACGTCCCTACGTTTCTCCTCTCTTTGCGGAACACTGGGATACGTCCCTATGTTTCTCATTCCTTGCAGAACACCGGGATACGTCCTTACGTTTCTCTCTCTTTTTGAAACACCGGAATACGTCCCTACGTTTCTCCTCTCTTTGCGGAACACTGGGATACGTCCCTATGTTTCTCATTCCTTGCAGAATACCGGGATACGTCCTTACGTTTCTCTCTCTTTTTGAAACACCGGGATACTTCCCTACGTTTCTCCTCTCTTTGCAGAACACCGGGATACGTCCCTATGTTTCACATTCCTTGCGGAACACCGGGATACGTCCCTATGTTTCTCATTCCTTGCGGAACACCGGGATACGTCCCTATGTTTCACATTCCTTGCAGAACACCGGGATACGTCCTTATGTTTCTCCTTCCTCTTGAAACACCGGGATACGTCCCTATGTTTCTCCTTCTTTTCTAAATCTTGGGATACGTCCTTAGCCTCTGGGATACGTCCCTAATCTTTGGGATACGTCCCTAACCCCTGGGATACGTCCCTAACCTCTGGGATACGTCCCTAGCCTCTAGGGATACGTCCCTGACATTTGGGATACGTCCCTAATCTTTGGGATACGTCCCTAACCCCTGGGATACGTCCCTAACCTCTGGGATACGTCCCTAGCCTCTAGGGATACGTCCCTGACATTTGGGATACGTCCCTAATCTTTGGGATACGTCCCTAACCCCTGGGATACGTCCCTAACCTCTAGGATACGTCCCTAGCCTCTAGGGATACGTCCCTGACATTTGGGATACGTCCCTAATCCTTGGGATACGTCCCTAACCTCTGGGATACGTCCCTAATCTTTGGGATACGTCCCTAATCTCTGGGATACGTCCCTAATCTCTGGGATACGTCCCTAACCTTTGGGATACGTCCCTAAATCTTGGGATACGTCCCTAATCCTTGGGATACGTCCCTAAACACCGGGATACGTCCCCATGTTTCTCCATCTTTGGTTAAGAGCATCCAGAATACGTTCTAATGCTTATACATTTCCGAAACACCGGGATACATCCCTATGTTTCTTTGCATGATCATAAGTTATGTTCGGCTTCTTGCATTATCAGTTGCATTTTGCCCCTGCCTTTGGGCGCTTGTCTTTATCTGTAGCTTGTATGCTTTATCTAAGTCTTCGGCCTTGTCAAAAATGGGACGACTCTGGGCTTTGACATTCACTCCCGTCATTCTTATGACTTTCGAGTTCTGTCAAAGAGGGGCAACTGTAGACACCCCATTTTTGACCGACCTTAAGACTCAGACGTCATCAATTGAGCGCTTGGTGATGTTGCATATTGTGCTCGTTCTGAGGTTGCGGAGTCCCGGCTACGAGCCTTGCCTCCGGACTTCCGGACTCTTTTGTGCTTTGCCTCGGTTTGCGAACCAGGCTCCGTTTTCTCTGTTTTCCTTTCCCAAAGGGAGGGAGAGGTCTAGTAGATCATCTCTCAGTGGCCGTAGGCTACGTTTCGTGGTCGTGGGCCATTTTTCCCATTTCGGAGCCCGGTTCCCGGTTTTCGGAACCGTCAGGCCGTGTGCCTCGGTTCGGGACCGTCTAACCATCTCCGTTTGCTCCAAGTTTTGGCACACACCTTATTTCCTCCCTTTCGAGGGACACTGTGGTCCGAGAGACCAACTTCGTGGTCAAGCACCACTCCCGGTGCCTAACAGCCCACTTTCGGGGCCTCGAACTGCGTGTTTTGGCTTCCGAACCTTCATTCTACATTTTTGGGCTCCGACCCGAACTTGAGATAGTCATATTTTGAGGTCCTTTTCATGTTTGATTAAGGACCTTTTGTTTTTTGACATCTCCATATACCACTTGCTTCTTTACCCCTCGTTTTTCCCCTTTTCTTGCACGGTACTTTAGGCATACTTGTGGGCTGTGTTGGACTTGGTCGTAAACTACAAAGTGTCTTATTTTGAGCCCCTCTTCAACTTTGTTGAAGGGCTCTCGACCATTTGGGACCCGCAGCTATCACTTGCCCCTTTACCTCACCCTTTTGGCCTTTTTGGGGGGAATTTTGAATCCAAAATTCCCCCCCTTTTTTCCCCCCTCTTTTTCACCTCATTTGCCTATATATACAGCCCCTCCCCAGCTGGTTTAAGGGTTACAAAAAAACTGATTTGGGAGCTCCTCCATACAATCTCTCTCTCTCTATATTCTAACCTTAAAACTCCAAGTTCCTACACCCATTTCTTCACCACCACCAAGCACCACCACCACTACTCCATTCCGGCAGATAGGAGTGGCTTTCCAGCAGCTAAGAGGCAACATTTTTCAGTCTTAGAGGCAGCAAAGGTTGGGTCTTCAAGGGTGAGCACTCTTCTCCCTCTTTCTAGTTCATTTTTGCCTCATTTTTTTAGCCTCTTTACTTGCTGTTTTGAGCTCCGACCAAAACAGAAAATGTCATTTTTTTGAGCTATATTCCATGTTTTATTAAGGGCTTATTACAGTTTGAAGCTTATTTTTGACACTTGTTTCAATATCCTCTTGTATGACAATATTTTGCATGAAATTTCTAGCCTATGAGTGATCTGTTTTCGAACATAATGTAAACTGTAAGTGGGCCTATTTTGAGCCCCTCTTCAACATTGAAGAAGGGCTCAGGCCCCCTATCTTGCACTTGCTTCACAATTCCTCCAATTTACCGTAAATTTGCATGATTTGTTTGGCCTACATGTAGTCTGTTTCGGAGCATGTCATGAACTATGAGTAGGCTTATCTTGTGTCCCTCTACAACATTGTAGAAGGGATAAACCTTGTTGGGGGTCTCCATGTTATACTTGTCATTATACCCCTCTTTGACCCCCATTTTTGCATGCTTTTTTAAGCTTATCTAGCTTCTGTTTTCGGCCATCATCAGAGCTGGAAAGAGTCATATTTTGATCTTCTTGACATATTTCATTAAGGGTCTTTGCTGGTTTGATGAATGTTTGGGGTACCTCATGTTATAGCCTTATGTATCCTAGTTCTTGCATGACATTTTTAGCATGTTTGCATACTGATTTGGGGGATGTCATCTACTGTAAATATTCATATTTTTAGTCCCTCATCAGTGTTGTAGAAGGGTATTTTTCCATTTGGGCATCGCATATATCACTTGCTTCAATACCCCTCTTGCGATGCCATTTTTGCATGCTGTTTTGGCCCTATTTGTGATTGCTGTTTGGCCATGTTTTCTACTGTAAAAATGCTTGTCTTGGGGCCGCCTTGCTACTGTATTTTCATTCCATGTCCATATTGTGCATGCATTGCATAGCTATAGGCCATTTCGGGTGCCTAATTTCGCATTTCGGGACCATTCCTTGCATTTGGTGCCATTTCGCCTCATTTCGGGACTGTTTTCCCCCACATTTTAGTGCTGAAATTCATTTGCATGTTTGCATATCATATTTCCATACCATTTCATGCCTTAGGGCCATTGCCTCGGTTTGCGTGCCCGTGTGCACGCATTTCGAGGCACTTCATTTTCATCCATTGGCCTCTTGTGTGAGTGTGGCTGAGGCTCTCTCATGTTAGTGTAAGCCCATATTGCATTTGGAGTGCCATTCCATGCTTTAGGATCATTGTCTCAGTTTGCGTGCCCGCGTGCACGCATTTCGAGGCACTTCATTTTCATCTATCGGCCTCTTATGTGAGTGTGGCTGAGGCTCTCTCATGTTGGTGTAAGCCCATCATTGCATTGCGTATGCCATTTCATCCGTAGCATTGTGTATGCCCGGTTATGTATTACCTCGTTTAGCGTGTATGCCATTCCATAACATTGTGTATGTTAGGATTGTATATTAGCTGCATTTCATGCATTTTGCATCGTGTTCGGAATAGGAGTTAGCCCGGGCACGGGAAACGAGATGCGTTCCGTACTCCGAGTAACGGAATGTGTCTCAATTCCCCAATCACCGACACTCCGGATTATCCGTGATGGAGTTAGGTTTTATTGTAGCATTCATATGCATTCATCCTATATCGAGTTGTGCAATTCGGCTCCTCGGCCATCATGCATCGAGATGCGTGATTGGTGGCACGAGGGTCGAGACATGCATATATTTGTGAAATACATTGCTATGCCCCTTTCCTGCTCTCTGTTGCAGCATATCCAGAACCAGCGGTCTTCCGAAGCTTGGCGCGCTTTTCGAGAAACATTACAAAACAGAGGCTAATTGGGGCATCCCAGTGGATTTCCGCGCAAGGCAGCTCCAACGTACATCATTCATCAGAATCAAGGCAGCCCCTGGCTTGCATGCCAGATTTACATTTTTCTTATTTAATTTGTTAATTAATTAGGAATTTGTATATTATTTGGGACTGTAATATTTTGGACTGTATTATTCTTTCATTCGGGACTGTATATTTATTTGGACCCTCTGCGCGAGGGCATAACTGTAATAAGTGTGGGTGTGTGTGATGTATGTCTTCCAACCCTACGTCTTTCTTCCCTTTTATTTATCTGCTTATGATGGTTAGATATAGGACATATTTCAATTAGCATACAGTATGACAGCATGTTTGCATCATTCATCTGTTTTGCACGCACCGGGCTCGGCGCATCATACAAACTGCATTTGTATTTCAATTCCAAATTGAATACGTGTTAGTTGTAGCATTCCATATGCCATGTTTAGAATAGCCGAGCCTGCTATAGTTGCATTTTGCATGTATTGCATTAGGCATTTCAGCATATCTAGGATCATGCATGGATTTCTAATGTAGCTTCTGTTTTGGCTTGGAGTACTCCGTAAGTTTTATGCTTTAGCATCCTTGCATGCGTGTGAGTGTTGCCATGATAACATGCTTGCCATGAGGCTATTTGCTTATGTGATATAATTGCCTGAATGCCTGTGGGTGAAGGTTAGGTTACTTGGATTGGGACAATTCATCAAATGTTTGTTTTAAGCCCACTAGATAGTGGTAATACCATGTTTTCTAAGCCCACCCGAGGGTGGCAAAATCTGCATCTTAAGCCTACCTGCGGGTAGCAAACCATCTTTCAAAAAACAAACATGAAATGTTTTGTTCCAATTCAGGCGACTCAGTCTATACTTGTATGCTGTGCGCATCACATAGTAACCTAGGCTAATAACCGGAATAAGAACATACAATGTTTTCAAAATAAGATATCATGGTTAGTAGAGGCCGGTCTTTGACCGGGCGAGCGGGGGTGCTCACGAAGTGACCTTCCCTAATCGTACCCAAGTTCCCGAGCCGAGGCAACTTTGGTGATGACGGACACGTGGCTTTTGGCACCGAGTCAGGGTTTCCTAAATTTCCCCATTAAAAAATATTTAGGTGGCGACTCTGTATCTGGCAAAGCAGTCCATGTTTGGCACTTCTTTCAAAAAATCTGTTTTCAAAACGATTTGCCGGATTTGGACTTTTTGGTTCGAGATTTAGAACCGTGACATTCGAGTCCTTGAACTGTAGTGAGCCCCATATGAACGGAACGGGACTTAACCCTCCCGGGGCGTTCGGGGACGTCTACAGATCTGTTTGACATCAAATCCTTGACGCGGAGCGTCACTACTAAGGCATTGTTGTGCGGTGTCTGAATGTGCTCTAGATCCCTTAAAGAGAAACTAAGCACATCTTTTTCTTCGGTCTTCCCCCTCTTGATCGCAGGCTGAACCGACAAGACTTCCCTCATGTGTTCTGCCTTCTTGATCATACCCCGGAGCTTGCATACCCACGCCGGCTCCACTATACCGTGGATGACATGAATAACTCCTTGTGGGGGCGCATCACGGTCATCCGGACCCCGCGGATCAACCGGAGCTTGATTCGCCTTAACTCCCCCATCAATGTAAAGGTCCAAGTGTCTAGCTGCGACTAGCTCTTCCAAGTGTTGCCTCAAAGGCAAACAATCCTCTGTCCGGTGGCCGCGCTCCTGGTGAAACATGCAACAGTACTGCGGATTGAAGCCCTTCTGACCGTCGCCCAACTTAGCTAGAAACCGGACATACTCCTCGTCTCGGATTTCACTAAGTATGCGATAGATTGGAATCTTGAAGACCATGGTGATGTCTGTCCTGGCCTTCAACCTTCTGTTTGCATCGGCCACGTCATCTCGGGGGTAGTCATCCCGGTCATTCCGACGTCCCCTTCCCCAGTTCTTGCGATTCGAGCCATGGTCCGATTCCTCAACGCGATCACTTGATCGGCTGGACTCTTGCCCAACTGCGTGCACTTTGCCAGCTAGCCTCTTGTCTGTTGCTACCGGAATCACCTTCGCGGTAGATGCCAACGCATCATCCTCTACTTGGATGTGCTCATTAATACGCTGTATGAGCTGGCCTATGGATGTCGACTGGTGCATGGTAAGCGAGTCCCGCAGTCTATGTCCGACCGGGAGACCACGCTTGTACTGAGTGATTGCAAGGTTGACCGGGCAATCCAAGATCTCGTTGAAGGTCTCCCAATATCTGGAGTTGTACGCCTTCAATGTGTCGTTCGGTTCCATCTTGACACTCAGTAGGTGATCAACTTCCTTTGGTGTTTTGGTGTTTGTTTTGAAGCGCGTCACAAAGGCTTCGGCCAACTGATGCCACCTCTCGATACTCCCCTTCGGTAACCTTTCAAACCATTTCAAGCCCAGTTCGCCTAAACTTGACGGGAAGATAAGGCACATAAGTGCGTCATTCCGTCTATGTCCGACCATAACCTGTCGGAAGTGGCTTACATGCATGTAGGGATCGGTCTTTCCGTCGTAAATTGTGAATTTAGGCTGGTGGAAGCCTACCGGAAGCGATGTTGTTTCTATCTCTAGGGAGAATGGGGTGGCGCTTAGCCTCGCCAAGTCTGAGTCTACAAGGAGCAGCGCTGCTTGGCGGGGTGGAGGCATTTCGACCTCCTCGCTGGCGTGAACTCCGTAGGATAGCCGTTGGAACGCCGGCACCCTCTGAGCCTCCCGCCGGCGAGCCCGTTCCTTTAAGACTGCCGCAAATCCTCTGAACGAGCGGAATAAGAGTACCTCGACCTCGTCTCCGGATATGAGGGCTGGTAAGTGCTATCTTGCGCGCTGGACTTCTCTACACGCACATCGGAATTACCAACCTTGTAACTTCTGGTAATGGAGATGGACAAAGTGTGCCACTGACTCTGACTGCCTGAGCGGCGGGGTTGGGTGCGCTCACTGTGGTCTCCCACGCCAGTTACACCCTTCCCTTTGACATGCCGTTTCAACTCCTCCATCTCCGCCGCTATTCGCCGAATGACGGCGTCTTGGTCCCTTAGCTTGTGTTCCAGACGTCTGGGGTGTGATTCTCTCCGTCGCCGATGACCGTCTGAGCTCCGTGAATGACCATAGCTCCTCCCGCGCGTCTCCCGACTGCCCTCCTGGGAATGTCTCCAAGTCCGCCATTGGAGGGATGATGTGATGTCCTTCTCTCCGTCTGCCTGACTCCGGGGTAACTCCGTCGATGGCAGACAACGGAATCTCATCGTTGTTCGCCATGAACGGTGATCAGATGAGCCTGGAAGATAAGGTTTTGTCTGGAAAGTTTCCCACAGATGGCGCCAATTATACGGGGAGCAAATATTCTGGCAAGCCCGTACTCCTTTCTTCCAAGCTCCGTTTCTGTCCGATCACCTGTGGGTACAACGGCGGTGAGCTACCCGGCGGTGTGTGGCCGGAAAACCCCTCCGACGATCAAGTTAGCGCACACCTTGGGATAGAGAGAGAAAGAGGAGAGTGTTGGAGTGTAAGTATTTCTTACAAAACGTTCGTCCCGCGTATGGGGAGGCATAGACATGCTTATATACCCTCTGCGCCCTAAATCTACTCCCGGTGATCTCTCGACACGTGGCACTGCTATTCCATCTGTCAGCACAAATCTTGCTGAGCATCACCTAACCCAACTGCCTGCCCGCTCTACTAGGAGCTCGGCAGCCGAGCTGCACCATCTTGGCTGTCAACGGCCATACTGTGCTTCATATCCAAGCGCCCTCAGAACCGAGCTCCTTTCCTGCCGTGTTCGGCTGCATTTCGGCGAAGCCGAGCCTGAGATCGGTCATATCGGTCGACCAAAGGCCTTTTAACCGGGCTTCTGGCACAAGCTTCTCTACCGAACTAACGGTGCGTGCCTTTTAACCAAGCAACGCAAGTTCAAGTAGCTCGGTCCAGGTCCGAGCAGCCCCAACTCCGGGCAAATCCAAAGTTATCCCGGCTCAACACACCCTTGGGCCTCCAACTTGTTCGGCCATGACCTCGGCCCATTTCCAGCTCATAAATCTCCCTCTCACAAGTAAATAATCACATATTCATGCACTCAATAGTATATTGCACTAATCATCCAAGTTTAAAAAAAATAAATAATAAATATTATCCATTTGTTTTATAATCAAAATGGCATGGAAAACTGTAAACTTCGACAATTTTTTTTTTAAGAGTTAGTGTGCATAACTTTTTTATCATCAGATTTTTTTTACCAGTGTTCAATATATTTATTTAAATTTTGTCTACACCTATTTAATGTATTAGAACTTTTATACCCTACGTACATATATATATATATATATTCATATTTTGGAGAGGATGGCGTAGAGAGCAATTTAATAAGTGTATTTAGAAGTTTAAAATATAATCATGCATTTTGTTATTGATGAACTCACTTTCTATTAAACAATATCTATTTTTGAAATGAATTTCAATTTATTTATTGTCTACATATATATATTTTTTGTTAACCAGTGTATTAAAAGATTTTGGCTAATAAAATTGGGCACTCGGGTGAAAAGTCTATACTCGGATTTTGTTTTGTCAAAAGTCCACAAACTAAATACTTTGTCATAAGAACATGGTTAGACAAAATGACCAAAACATCCATGTGTATGTATACAACAATTCTTCAATTTATTTCCGTTTATTCCCGTTACTTTGTCTTCTCTCTAAACCTTAGCACTGTCGTCTTCGTCACCTCTTCGCTGCCACCTCTAACGGGATGCCTGTCACGACCCAACCTCAGTACCCAGGGGTTAGGCATCACGACAATAAAAACATAATTCTAAAATTTCTGTATTAATAGCGCAAGCGAGTAAAATAAAATAAAATAAATGGGTACCAAAAAGCAAGTTTATTTAAAAGAAAAACAATCATTTGGGCCTTATTTAATTACAAGAGTCTGATCAGGATTACAGATAGTAAATAAAATAAAAAATAACAAATTGCGATTCCCAATCTCGTTCTCGC
Organism: Camellia granthamiana; assembly: GCA_036172215.1. Classification (NCBI taxonomy): domain Eukaryota; kingdom Viridiplantae; phylum Streptophyta; class Magnoliopsida; order Ericales; family Theaceae; genus Camellia; species Camellia granthamiana. The sequence continues at coordinate 157,550,949 of CM069905.1, forward strand.
TAAGTCTCATCACCTGAAAGGGGATAACAGCTATAAGCACATGACAGAGTAAGAAATATTATACTAAGAGCATAAAGGGTATAAAAGTCACCATTGATAATTATTTAGGCTAAAATAGTGAACAAATCAGATTGAATAAATAAATTATTTAAACAACAAAATTTTAATTCAGAAATCATATAAGCAAAATAATCATAACCACGGCACATAACAGAACATAGATCACTAAAGTGATAATCAAAATAGAGGTCAATGGATTCGTGACAAACAGAAGGCCACAAAGTGACTAATTAGAAGCAGTGGTTTATTTAAGTCCCCTAAGGCATGCGACTCTTGTGACGATACTTACAAAAAATAATTATTTATATAATCATTATCAAATGATTCTAAAATTTAAACAAGCATATCCATGAGTTTCAATTTAAGCAAATAGAGTTCAGAAAATAATCAACGTAATTGAAATATTAATATAACTTATAAAACATGAATTGCATAAAATAAATTATGGTTATTTGAGACATACATAAAGTATGTTATGGTAACTCAAGGTATAATATAACACACTTTAGTATAGATTCCTTCTATTTACTTTTGCTATGAGCCTTTTCACCTCTGCATATATATATATATATATATATTTTTCCTTTCATTTCTTACTGGCTTCACAGCCCCCATTTATATATACATGACCCTGGGTGGTGAATCACCCTGTAATTATGTCCCTAAGTTGATGACTCACCCCCTTAAGTGCTAAACAGCATAGATGGCTCAACTTTCGTCTCTTTAGCAATTTGCACACCTTTCCTTTAATTCTACATAGCCCCCAACTTTCATCTCTAATTAATTGTTGTGTTAACTTGGCCCCCAAGTAAAATATATTCATCATATTTTTGATGTATCAATGCCAATTAAATTACATTTTAGCATGTATAGTTGTGTAATTAGATATTACATATATATATATTTTACGCGGTGTTAAATTAAACATTTGGGGTGTTATAATGTCGACACCACCAGCTCCATCACCGTTGCCTACAGTCGTGCTTCAATCGCCGTCGTCAGCCCGTCAGCGAACTGGTCTCTCTATCTCTGTTTTTGTCTCTTTCACTCTCTAGATCTTTTTCCCTTTCACTCCCTTTAGATCTCTCTGACCATAACCTTAGATCTAGACTATTACCGTGGTCCAACGATGAAGATGAAGAGCTAAGTTAGGTCCGAATTTGGAAATAGTTAGAGAGAAATAAAGGGTGAAGACCACGGATTGGAAGGTGAAAATCGCCAATTTTGCGTTAGCACTCACCCAGATCTCAACAGCGTCACTGTTTGCCCAAACTTTGACAGTGTAAAGTTGATTGGCAATAAGGTCCAATTCACTGAGATCATGTAGTTGGAAGCTCGTGAGATCGAGTACTGTACCTGGTGATGATTCGTCATCCCTATCCACCATTGTTGCATCCTTATTAGGTTCTGATGTTGACGATGATGATGGTGACGTTAGGATTCAATTATCTCACTCTTTCTTTCACCCCTCTCATCTTTCATTTCTGGATTAGGGTTAGGGTTTCTATTTTTTTTAGTTGATTGTTGTTGTTGTTGTTGTTGTTGTTGATGATGATGACAATGATGAAACAAATTGTAACAAAATTTTAAAAAAATGATAGATAGGACAAATCCATTCAAATTTTGAATACATTATAAAATATGTTTAAAATTTGAACAGATAAAAAATTAAACAAATAATAAGAGAGATGAACAGATAAAAGTGAATAGAAAGGAAAAAAAAAGTGAATAGATAATTTTTTTTAAAAAGTGAACAGATAAAAAATTATTGTTGTTGAATAGATCTACATATTTGTGAAAATTTTGAACAGATACAAAAAATTGAACATATAAATAGAATTTAGGGAAAAAAATTGAATAGATAGAATTTTTTTTTTTTAAACAAATAGATAGAATTTAGAGGAAAAAATTGAATAGATAGGAAAAAAATTTGAATAGATAGTCAAAAAATTTAAACAGATAGGTATAAATTTGAATAGATAGAATATAATTTGAACAGATAGATATAAATTTGAACAAATAGTCAAAAAAATCAATAGATCCAGAAAAATTAACTGATAAATTAAGGGATAAAATTGGAAACAAAATATTATTCAAAACAAACCAAAGGATTTCTCATCAAACTGTTTCTAAAATGTGGACCTTAAACCAATAAAAAAATATCCACTGAATTTAATGTCTTATACTCTTTTTAGATTAAATTTATAACCAATTCTCTCTAAAAAATATTACATAATTTTTTATGTTGAAAATATGAGTATCCCATATAGCATTTAGATTTCGATTTCAATAATACTTATTGATAATTTTTAGAGATGGTCATTTTCTTCCACATATTCTATCCCATATGGATTTTTTCCATCCCAAAGAGAAAGTGGAGCTGGGTTGGATTTTGCTTCACCTGCTCTAATTTATTCCATTACTGCCTATGCCCTTAGCACTATAGCACATTCATCAGAGTTGCGTGCGAAGCGTGTTAGTACCATAGGAGTAAATTCCGTTCCCGCTAGTTTTTTATTCCCTAGTAGAAATATTTTTCCCGAGCTAGCCCAAACGTACATACCTAATGAGATAGCAAATACTTCTTTAGAAAATTTAGATATGGAAAAGTATGAGTTAGAAGAGTTTGATTTTGAAGAAAAAAGGAGACTATTGGAACCTAGAAGATTTTCAACAAATAGCTAACCTATAATTAATTTTTGCTAAAATAGGAAAATTTAAAGAAAAAGACACGACCATGACCAGCTTAGATTTTGAAATATTAGGAGTAGTATATACAATAAATAAATTTAGATTATTTTTGCACAAACCTTTTACAATTAGAACAGATTGTGAAGCTATAGTTAGATTTCATAACAAACTTAACGAGCGCAAATTAAGTACTAAGATGGGCAAAATTTTTAGACTGTATAGTAGGACAAGGATATAAAGTAGAGTTTGAACATATTAAAGGAAGTGATAATAGGTTAACAGATTGGTTAAGTAGGAAAATTTATTTAGAAAAAGAAGATAATCAGTTTGATTTTTGTGCAGATAATGGAGAACAGCAAAACCATGAACTTTGGGGGATTTTCTCTTCCCATTCATGAAGGCAGAAACAAGTTCAGACCTTTAACATGAATTGAGTTAGACCCAGTTCAACAATGTCTCCTAGATAACCTTTGGAATAGCCATAGCCACCCAGCTAAACGCCTTTCAGCTCTAAACTCTCTTAGTATATATTTCTCAAAAATTCAAAATAAACCTTTGTCTAAAAGTTTTTCTTTCTATGTAGTAGCTAAAGGAACCAAGCTCGGTATTTACCATGACTGGATAGAAGTAGAACCCTTAGTTAAGAATTTTCCCATACCTCAGTATAAAGGATTTTATGATTTCGAGTCAGCCAGTACATATGCCCGAAGACAGATAGGAACCAGTTACTTTATCAGTCAGATAGCTAAAGATTACTTGGACACATTGAGCAAGATGAGGACAACTATTTATGCTACTAGTGGAGTTCCAGTTAGCCAGATAATTGAAAGCAGTAGCTCTGGAAGCAGTAGTTCTAACCCTCAGATAGATTCACAAAATCCTCTCCAGATGTGTAGACATTGTAAAGGCCTTACCAGAAATTTCAAGAAAATTATGGATAAAGGCAAAAGAGTCAGTGAAGAGCTAAACCAGCTCCGAGACGAAGAAAAACAATTGAGAGCCATCGTTCGAACTCTAACCATCAAACTTAAAATATTAGCTCCAGGAAAAATAACTGCCCTCATTCTTGACCAAGAAATCAGACAACTCACCAGTGAGGAATTTGAACAATTGAGTGCTAGAATGTATTTCTTCAGGCATTCTATCATTCGATCTTTTTGTGAGAAAAGCCAAGTAATAGAAGACCTAAAACCCTATATATACACCTTAGCCGAAGATAGTAGAAATAGCGAGCTAGTTACTATTCAACAATTTCTTCAAGACCTCTCCATAGCGGGAATCGAATGCCCTGGTATAGCTTATCAATGGACTTATGCCTACAAAGACGAAGAGCAGCCCTGCTTAAAAGAAGAAAGATGCAAGAAGAGGTCAGAACAAGTTGGTCGATGCCAGTGTAATTTAGATTTCAGCATCTGCCTTTGCCAGATAAATTTAGCAATGTTCGAGCCATTGGAGATAGAAATTAGGGGCGAAACGCGTTATCTAACAGTCTCAAAATTGTTAGACTATGGCTTCGTCTCTAGAATGATTTTTTCAGACCCAGATCAGACAGATAGCTTTGGAAATAAACTAGCTCATGGAGTACTTTGCGTAATGGAAGAACATCACCCATATGTAGAAGCAATAATTGATAGCAGATTACCAGAATGGAAGAGAATATGGTGTAATCCAGTTAAACATAAAATGTATCTTAGAGGAACCTCGACATTTCCAAGATACCCAGGACTTCTCAATAGGAGACCATGGCCATACATAAGATTTCCACTCAGAGACCAGCTCAATAAATGGAGGAAGTTTGCCAACAATCCTCTATTAGCATACAATGGGAATTATGGACGACTAGTCTGTGAAGATAGAAATCAAAAGATATACTGTAATTTAGCTATCTCAGGATATCCCTTCAATAAAGAGACATTCGTCGATGAAAGTCAGTATCCCAACTATCAACATAGTGTCTCTCATGAATCACCAGTAATGGAAGAAGATGATCAATGGCACAATGAACTAGCCATGGGAGATGGGGATGACTTTTACGACCAACTTTCAGCGGCAGACCTGGATGATCTCTCAGACAGAATGTATGAAAAAAAAAAAAGAAAAGGTGTCCACTACAAGACTCATATAATATTTTTAAAAATATTATAGCAGCAGTTCCTTTTGACTCTTCAATTTTGTAAATATTTCACAAAGAATCCGTTTTGAAAATTCAGCATCCAGGCGTCAACATCAATAATTGATATTTCAGCAGAAGAAAACAAAATCCGTAGAAGATAAGGCTTCTCTTCAATTATCAGAAAAATGCGTGCCAAGATATTCCGTAGATTTTTGTGTCCGTAATTATTTACTTTTGTCAGTAATAAGGATTTTCCTTCACTCACTACTTTAATAGGGCAGATAACCCCTACCCTGCTCCATTAAAGAAAAGCTGTGAGAATCCTTACACGTGTCCTGTAATAATTATAGTGTCAAAATTTTGTCAAAAGGGGAGGATTGAATGATGTGCGATGGGGCCCAAAGCAGTACCCGGCATCATTATCTAAACCCTTTATTTGTTTTTATCCATAAAAAGTTTGCATATAATTGTATGTATAAAGGTTTGTGCTTATTAGAAATATTTTCAAAGTCTAAAGTCATAGGCTTATAGGTTTTGAATTTAGGGAAAAGCCTTAGACGTAGCATAGATTTAGAGTTTTGTTTTTATCCCTTTTTGAGTTGTATAAATTGGCTTGCATGCCAACGGAAGAGACAGAATGAAAAATACCCCCTCACTCTGCATTGTAAAATTTCCAACCCCTCTCAAAAAACCTCTAAGTGTGCTAAGTATTTCAGAGTCTGTAATGTAATTTTTGTAAGTATATTTCTTATTAATATGAAGTGTGAGTAGTTTCTCTTTTTCCTTAAATATTTCAAAAGGGTAACTCTTTTATTCTAAAAATTTATTTTCTTTTTGGAAAAACTAAGTTTATGGAATGCTTGTTTGCTCATTAATATTACATGCTTTGCACCTTCGTAGTATCTGCTATTTTCTATTTTGTTACTGAGTGACCTTAGCTGAAGAGCCGGTGTGAGGCGTGATTAGGCGTTGGAGGGCAAATTGTAGGCAGAAAGGGAAAGGTAAAAATTAGAAAATAAAATTATACTATGTTGAACGAGGCTTAGTTTCAAGGTGCGAGTACATGTAATGAAAATAAACATTGCCTAAAAATAGTTTTTGCCAAAGAAAAAGAATTTTAGAATAAAAGGAGAGCAACCCGAGTAGAAATATTGAGAAAATATTGTCTATAAAAGAAATTTAAAAAATCAAAACTTTATACCCTTAGAAGAAAAACATAGGATTAAAATCAAAATTAGTACTGAACTTATACAAGAATTAGAAGATCAAATATCAAGATATCAGTTTCTTTTATCATTAGCTTATGGCAGATCTTTAGAAAATTACATTTTAAAAATTTCTCAGATAAATAAACAGCTAACTATAAAACAAGAAGCCTTAAAACTAGCCATATAACAACTTGAAGACCTATTAATATAACTGTAAAATTAATTAGATAATTCTCAGCCCAATTTCAAAATAATGGTAGACGCTTTTAATTATTTATTTATCATCTTACATATTTTAATTTTAAATAATTACAATTCAATATTTATAATATTAAAAAAATTAATCTAAGATTTCCCTTCCATATTCAGTAATGAAAAAAATTTATAAGCCTTGTTTGGTTTGTGTTTTTCAAAAAATTTTGGGAAAAATTCTTTACAAATAAATTTTCAAAAGTAATCAAACCAAACAAATTTTCTCAATTTTTTTTTTTCAAAACTTGTTTGGTTTACAAGTTTTTCAAATAAATCTATCTCTTATATACATCAAATCAATAACTTTTTCTAAAATTCTCTCTCATATAGGATTTCCATATTTACAGGACTTTTTTGTTTGTTCTAATTCAACATTTGTTTGACACTGCTAGCTCTTGGAAACCATATCTTCCAGCTTCTTTTGTGTTAACATGAGATGCAAATTGCAACTTTTCATTATGGAACATTATGTAATAAAATTTGTTTAATTACTTTTCTTTTTTCTTTTCAATAAGCATATTTAATCTATTTTTGCAGTGCAATGCTGTTTCGTTCTCATCTGATTGTAAAATGATGGCGTCATCATCAGAAGATACTACTGTGGCGCTGTGGGAACTTTATCCTCCTTAACTTGAGTTGTTATTTAGTATTGACTCTTATCAATATGTGAAGTGTCCAGTAGTTCCTACATTACTTGATTGATACATGGCCTTCGATCCTCACTTGTTTTTAGTGTTTTGTTGGTAATTCTGAATTATGCTTTTGTAGCATCTATACTATATATTAAGCAAAAGGGGATTTTTAACCCCAAGGCCTGTGGGAGTTCCAATCTCCTAATCCTAATTTTCTAATTTTTTGATTTAAAAAAAAAAAAAAACCTCAGCATTTATTGACTTCTCCCAACCCACAATCCCTTTTGACTTCTCTCATAATTATTGCAACACCTTTTCAATTTCTCCCATACACTATGGTTACACACAAAAATTTTTTTAAAAAAAGATAAGAATTTAGCTATAGATCTCAAAAAGATATAACATCTAAATTTGAATTATGATTTAATAATATAATTATATATATATATATATATATTTATGTATACCTATCAAAATTTTAAATCACTTAATGGGACAAATTAATCAATTTTCCAAAATTATTGACTTTTAATTTACAAAATAGATTAAAAAAACTATTGATTGATTGATTTATTTAATAACAAAAATATTTCGTAATCTCTCCCTCCTAATCTCTCTCACAAATTTTCAAAAAAAAATATTAAAACTTGCATTCCTTTTCTCTTCTCCAAAAAATCAGATAATATTTTTTATTAAAGTTATAGATATCTACCTGTATTATAACATAACAAAAAAAAACTAAAAAACTAAAAAAAAAAATCTTTAAAGTTTATCTAAATAAATTTTAAATCAATAAAACTCACATGTCTATCACATATCTAACTCACATCATAACTTACCTAAATAATAATAATTAAAAACAAATGGAAACCACAGATAAATTAAATTTAAAAAAAAAAAGATACCCACAACTCCATCTTAAATAAATTGGAAAAAAAAATACCCGAATAGAAACCACACAAAAATAAAAATAAAAATAAAAGGATATATCTATCTATCTATCTGTCTATATATCTATATCTATACTATATATTAAGCAAAAGGGGGTTTTTAACCCCAAGGCCTGTGGGAGCTCTAATCTCCCAATCTAAATTTCCTGATTTTTTGATTTAAAAAAAAAATTCTTAGCATTTATTAACTTCTTCCAACTCCCAAGTCTTACTCTTATGATACACTTTAATACATTAAGAACAAGTATAAAAAAAATTCTTTGAACTCCAACACACATGAATTCTTTGAAATGTCCCAACACATATGATTATTATCCCTCATAATAACATTTTAATACATTAAGAATAAGTATAAAAAAATTTTATTAAAAAGTCTAACATATATGATTATTATCAAAATATTAAACTTTAATATAATATAATAATAAAAAAAAGACATTTAATTCCTTGAAAAGTCCAACACATATGATTATTATCAAAATATTAAACTTTAATATAATATAAAAAAGGAAAAAAAGAAGACATTTAAAAAAAATATATATTTAAAAATCACAATTCACATATATAGATAATTGTAAACACAATCCGTACATAGCACGGGTAATATGCTAGTATTCATAAAGGGAAACAGATCTTTCATTTCCTATTGAGTTGCTGTTAAGTGTTAAAACTTGACACCTACATTTGAAACTAGTCCTTAGGTTTTTACAGTGTGTGAACGGGTGTACTTTGCATATAAACCTGATCAAATTGAACATGCTTAGCTGTGGCTAGACATTTAAAAAATAGTGGCATGATGTTGAACGCTTAGAGCTTTGAATATGGAAAATTGATAGGATTTTAATGTATTTGGAGTGGCCTAGCAATGAATGAGTATTAGACCAAACGAACCTTAATTAATATCATCTTTATTAATATTGGTTGCACAGAGTCGATGTGCCACCTTCATTGGACCAAAGGACAGCCCAATGATAAGTGGCTGCCTTTTCAATCCCCGCCGCTCTCTCCCCATTCCCTAGAAGTACTTATATTCTTCCTTTGACAAAAAATAAAATAAAAAGAAAAAGAAAAATTCCCATGTACCTAGAAAGTCTGGAAAGAAACTAGCTGCTCGGGAAGAAAGTTCGATTCCATGATTGAAGACGATCCAATATCCGTTTGACTTGGGTATAGTCTTTCCATCTTTAGGACACATACCCTATGATCGCCCTAGACACTCTTGTGAGCCCAAAATATTTACTATATATATACACCCAATATTTCTGGTGCTCCATTTTTTAGCAAAAATATTTTCCACTTTTTTGGGTTGGTAAGCGATAGTTTGATATTAAAAAAAGTATAATTATTACAATGATACTCAATCTACCAATTCTAAGTTCACACAACTTTGAAGGAACGACACCCAAACCAAGTTATACATTGCACCTAACCAAAGAAATTCGTCACTCAGGCAACAGAAGCAAATATTCTTCCTCTTTCTCTCTCTATACTAGTCTATAAATTGTGTTTATAGATAATGAGATCTGAACCTTAACTTTATAATAGTGTTTGAATTATTTTTTTCTTCTTCTATTCAAGTTATTTGTACCAACAAAGGCATTAAAAATTTCACCTATAAGGATGGCCCTAATTTTTGAAGGCGAATTGAATATAGGAGGGGCAAGTGCAGAAAACTATGTGGCCCCCAGTGTTAGCAATGCACAAACAGTGCCTTAGACATGGATTTGGAGAGTGGGAGATGTGTTGGCTTCAAAGCCCTACCCCCTGGCAATTCTCTTTTTAGGACCAATCTTTGTTCTTTAGTCCATTTTAAGCTTTAGCTGGTTGATGTGAAGCCTACCGCGTACGTTACGAGAAAATATTCAATACTTCTAGAATAAGTCTTCTAGAATAAGTCTAGATGTGTTAGATATCAGTCTGTAAATGTAAATAAAATAGAATATTACACTAAATAATTTCTCATACATGACTCTCTTTCTTCTCTTGGGAGGGACCATAAACCTGCAAGTGGTGTTTGGTTGTCAGTAATGGAATGGTCCTTTGGAGATCCAATTTGGGTAACCAAAATTTAAATATGGCTAGACCATCAATTAATCCTTCCAACTTTGTTTTAGTTTTCAATGTGAGATTTAAATTTTTTTTAGTGTAAATCTCTAATCTAACTTATAATTTTCTTTTACACTATTGCGATCTCCTAAAATTTTGATCACCGAAAATCACTGACTTCTCATATTTGTTCACAGCTGTAAATGAATGATTTCAGTGATCAAGATTTTTTGGTGCGTGTATCTTTTTGTCAAATTTGAATTGACGATCAAGTGGGAAGTCTCTCGGTGCATGTATTTGTTCACAGCTGTAAATGAATGTTCACATACCATTTTTGGTTTTTGTTTAGTTGCTTTAGTAGCAGCCAACTCTACATTAATGTTTAACAACGTAGTTTTGGTTGTAATGGTTACCATTTTTGGTTTTTGTCTGGTTGCTTTAGTAGCAGCCAAGGCTGCATTAATGTTTAACCGCGTAGTTTTGGTTGTAATGGTTGTCATTGCCTTGTGGCTGCCCAGAATATGCCAATCTACTGTAATGTAATTTTCAATTTGAAAACGATGACTTTGTTTTGATTTATAGTATGATTTATGGCTCCTTCCCATGTTGACTGGAAAAATGTCTAGCTAGTTCGTTAGAGTCTGTACATACTGTCACTTAAAGCAGCATGATTAAAAAAATAAAAAATAAAAAAATCAACTTATATCGAATTAAATGTTTTCTAAACAGGTTGGGTTTTTATCGTGCATTTAGGGCTGTTACGGGGCATGTATGAATCGGAAAACATCTCCGCCCCTCCTCACCCCACCCCCCATTTAGTTTTAAAACTTAATTATAAGCATTGAATCTCAATAAATATAGTTTTATGGTGTAGAATGACAAATGATTTATTACAGTTAAACACAGGTATTTAAAGGTTGAGTGTTGCTTCGTTTAGATCTCTAGTTTAATTGTAAAGTAAAGAGAGAGAAAGAGAAAGAAAAAAGGTGTGACAAGGTAGAATTGAAATGAAAAAAACCTAAAAAGTCATCTTGTACGATCCAATTTTATAGAATATATATAATGTATAATATTTTTATAATAGTACATATAATCAGGTTGGGTTACCGTCCACCCCCATTGGGCCAGCCAATTCTATCCCCAATTAGCCCCTCCCCCATTAAAACCCACCAAATTAACCAACACATTAGGGTTGGGACCCATGGATTAGGGTTTTTTGTCATCCCAATGTATACTAAACTGCTCAACACACCATAGAGAAAACATTCCAATTGTTCTTCACTTTTCGATGATGGTTTATGAAATGCACCATCTCACTAAGAAATTCCACATGCAATTTAACTCTTGATAGAGTATAGGTTAGAAATTTGATGCATTTTCAGCAAAATAAGCTTCAAAACTTTAATAACACATTAAAAGGACGAAGAAGTAAATAAAAAATATAAAGTAACCCAAAACCATTAACCATTAAGCAATCAATCTTCAAGCTAGATACTGAAAATGATATCTTTATATGTGTGTTGGGTTTTTTTGTCAAAATGGCTGAGCTGTGAGCTTCAAGACTTTTATAATCAAACAAGGAACATTGGCCCGTAAATTGATAATGATATCATGGGGTCACAATTTCAAGTTCAGGGTTGTGGGGGTTGGAAGAGATCACATGCTTTTAAAAAAAAAAAAACACAAAACAAGAATTGTCATGAGAATGTATGCAAGAAACATAAACAAGAGTAGTGCTATATAAATTAATAATCCTTGTAATTTTATTTTATTTTATTTTATTTTTAATGTGGCATAATTGTGGTGGGTATTATTAGAGATTCTAAAATTTCTTACTACTTGCCATATTAGTGAGTGAAATAAATTTACAAGAATTATCTCGTTTTTGTAGCATTTTCCAAGATATAGTTGCATGCATATTTAAAAACATTAGAGTGCTTTGAGTGAAAATGAACACATGCATATGAAAAACACTTTATAAATAATAGTATTATTAAATTTTAGAATCACATTCTCATTCTCTTCCATTTAAATTGAGTCTTACGCTGTATTTGGTTGAGAGATTTGGAGAAGAATTTAGAAAGGGAAATAGAAAAAGTGTGTGAAACTAAGGGTTGGTTTGATATGTTTGAAAAAAGTCAAAAAATCAAAAAGTCACTATCCTATTTAAGTTACACCATTTTATTTAAGTCACATCACCTCTCTAACACATCACTTCAAATCTAACCCAAACCCAACTCATATTTCATAAAAAGTCAAAAAATACACTTATTTAGATCATCCCAAACGACCCTATAAATATATTTTATTCACATTTCATCTACCTTTTCTATTTTGCTTTCCAATCCCGCATCAAATCTCCCAATCAAACACAATATTAAAGTTTGTTTTTATTTATTGAATTTTTGTGATTGTACTCTTCTTTTTCTTTCCAGTCATCTACTTATAAATGTGAAAGAAGCATATAGAATAAACTCAAAGATGAGAGATGCTTTGGATACAGATGTTGGCAATTCTAACAGGAGTTTCTCTTTACAGTTTGCGAGAGCATTGCAATTTGCAGGCACCGAAAGCAAGAAAGAAAGAAAGAAAAAAAAGAATATATCAGCCTTTTCTTTGTAAATCCACCAAACAGGAATATTGCCACCCAAACCAAAATCCCCAATTTCTTGACAAACAAGTTTTGACTACAAATAGCAACCCCTAGCTGTTAGCTTTCATTTAGAATAATATTTTTTAATAATATATATATATATATATATATTTTTAATTAATCAAATGTGAGAATGGATATTTTAATGGAATGAAATCAAATGTGAGAATAATAACTTTTTATAATACATTTTTTTTGATTAATCAAATGTGAAAATGAATATTTTAATGGAATGATAATTTCATTTCAATAAATTTGGGAGTGCTGAAATGATTTTAAATGTTAGATTAATAATTTTTTTATAATACGTTTCTTAATTAATCAAATATGAGAATAAATATTTTAATGGAATGATAATTTCATTTCACTCTTATTCCAATGAATTTGGGTGTGCTGGAATGATTTTAAATGCTAGCTGTTATACATGGATCTTGTAATAATTAAGTTAACACCGAGCAAATCTCCAGTGGTCTCAATGTTTGAAATGTTTGATTTTCATCAAATTCAAACATGTGATTTTTTGGGTGGTAAGTCATTTGGTTGCATTTTTTCTCTCACTAAGTCAAACCTCGTCGGATTAATTATTAACAAAAAATTGTTGTAGAGAATTATAATCAGATATACATATGCACCCTAATGGGCCTCCGTTGATTTTTCATCATTTATAGTTAAGTTATTTTCTCTTCCACGCTATGAAACCAATCGAGTAAATGATATTAGATCGAAATAGAGCTGTGTTCTGTCTGAATTAGTAGCATTTGACATTTTCTTTTGTGCTACGTGGAAGTATTCAAACATTTAAAAAAAAAAAATTACTATTTTTATATGAGCTGCATGACTTGTGCAAGAAAAATGCTTGGCAAATACAAATATCGATCACAAATTACATTTATCAGTAGATATAACGTGCAATAATAAAGATTAAAATAATTAGACTACCTTCCTTTAATGTTTAGGAAAAATACAATAAATTTGATATAATTACACTACACTTTCCCAAGATTTAAATTTTCATAACATTTTTCATCCTTACCACCATCAATTATATTTTTAGTATTATGGATGAAAATGATGCTTGCATATTTTTTATATTAAAATGTATATTTTATTTTTGATTATGCATCTTTTCATATGCCGTTTGCATTATTTTATGTTTACTAAAAGAACAATCAGTGTAATTATTTTAAATTTGTGATATTTATTAGATTAATATTTCTAGGTAAAATTTTTGAATATTTAGTATTGTCGAAAATTTATTTTGTTCACAAATCTGATATATAGTGTGTGAATTGAACACATATTTATCACCAATTATATTTAAAAAAATTCTGATTAAAAAAACATAAAAAACAAATCTAATAATGTTGTTAGGAATGTCAAACAATAACCAAATGCTCACAAGTAAAATCTATTGCTAAAAACAAAGGTAAAACAATCTTTTACTCTTCCTGTGTAAAATATGTACATCATTCCTCAAATTAACATGACATAGAGAAATGATTGAGAGCTCGAATAAGCTCCAGCTCGAATCCCTCGAAGCAAAAACGACGTTGTTTTTTAAATGTTTTTTTTTTTTTTTTCTTTCTTTCTCATGTATATCTGAACGCACAGGGGGAGAGAGAGAGAGAGAGAGGAGAAGAGAGAGAGAAACAGAGAGAGAGAGAGAGAGAGAGGTGACGGTGATGGCAGGGCGCGGCGACGGTGGTGCGACGGTGATGGTGATAGCGATGGCGGGGCGACGGTGATGGCGGGTAGGGTGTTGAAGATCTGGGTTTGTTGAAGATGGAGATGATGCTGATGTGTTGAAGATGAAGATGATTTGTTGTTGTTGTTGATTTTTTTTTTTTTTTTTTTTTTTTTTCCTAGTAGCAGATCTGGGTTGATTTTTGGGTGGGTGGGTTTGATTTTGATTTTGATTTCAGTTTTGTGATGATTTTGATTTCAGTTTTGTGGTTGAACCAATTTTGTGTTCAATTTTGTGATTGAAGGAAAGTGGGTCTCTCCTCTCCTCTCCTCTTCTTCTTCTTCTTCAAACTCTTCAACTTCTTCTTCTTCAAACGCTTCTTCAGACAAACGAGGAAAAGATGGAAAAAAGAAGGGAAAAAAAAAAAAAAAAAAACCCAAAATGACGTCGTTTTGGGGTTTCGGGGGATTCGAGCTCCCAGTGATTCAAGCTACGTAGCGGTACTGATTAACATATTCCTCCACCACAAGGAATGGCACGGTTGCCCAAGGTCAAGTTTTAGTTGTCGAAGATTTTCAGCAACTAAATTTTTTAGTCGTCAGATTGGTCGTTGACTAATTGTCGGGGAAAGATATTGGCGACTAAATATTTTTTAGTCGCCAAAAGTCATAAATTGGCGACTAAATATTTAGTCGCCAAAACTTTTGAAATAAAATTAATTTTAGTTTTCAACAACTATTAGTCGTGGATAAGTTTTAGTCACAATATTACTACTACATTTAGAGACCAAAGAATTTAGTCGCCAAATTTTTTTTTCCATTTTATTTTATTTTTTGCTACAAACTATTTAGTCGCCCAAAGTCTCATTTATTTTTTACTACTAAATATTTAGTTGCTAAAAAAAATTATTTTTCATCTTATTTTTTTTAGCTACTAACAATTTAGTTGCCTAAAGTCTCATTTATTTTTGGCTACTAAATATTTAGTCTCGAAAAGAAATTATTTTCATCTTATTTTTTTTAGCTACTAAACTATTTAGTTGCCTAAAGTCTCATATATTTTTGGCTACTAAATTTTTAGTCGCCAAAAATCTTTGGTATCTTTCTAGCTACCAAATATTTAGTCGCTAAAAATATTGATTTCCTTTTTAGCTACCAATTGGTTAGTCACCAACAAGTTCACTTTTTTTTTTCAGTTAATAAATGTTTAGTCGCCAAAAACTTTATTTAGTATTTTTTTTTTATTATTAATTTCTTCACAACCTGTATTTATTTCGTGCAACTTGTATATAAACAAAACAATACATATACCTGTTTGTATTTCACTTTCAACCATCCAAAAATTTGGTCTTTTAATGTCAAATTCCATACAAACTAAATATAATCCAACCTAAAATAACAATTCCATACAAACAAAGAATCATATAAAAACCATGTCCTCCGTACACAAAAAAGAAATATCCACTAGTAATCTATAACACGCCAATAGAAATATGTTTCATGCCAGAAGTAATCTCCACCTCAGATCTAAAGTCTTTGCATCTCCACCTCTCGTGTGCTACAGCATTTGATCCATAATCGGAGGGGAGAGTTTTGGGCTGACCCCAAATCCTCTTAAATATCCCTTCTTCCCAAGCACCTATCTTGATATTTTCTCTTGCGTCATTGGTGTTCCATACTAGGAAGAGTCGTCCCATACCCTCGCCTGAAATCTCCCTGTCATTGACAAAAATATAAATATACTTGTGAGATAAATTTACAAAACATTCCAACAAAGATTCAAAGGCTTCTCAAAGTCATCATATAAAAGGAACACAATTCACCAGAAGAGCAATTTAAATATATGTTTCAAGGGGTTGACATTCTTGGTAAGAAATCATTATGGAAACATTAAGTGGAGGTGGCATGTTAGTAGAGCAACTAAATAAAATTTTATGGATGACATGCAGGTTCCAAAAGATTTAGATGAAAGTAAATTAACAAAAGTTTAGGATTTTTCTAACCAGGGATAGGCAAATGACACATGGTAGTAGAAACCAGAATCAAAACCAAAAAGAGCAAGAAAAAAAACATATAAATTTGATAAATATTCAAAAACTGAACAACCAATTACACAAAAGTTAGGAGTTGAAGGCACCTTCATAGATTTATACATAGAAAGGTAAGGTACTGCACTAAAAAGAACTAAAGAATATCATGAAAATGGGAAAAAAGCACCACCTTACTCCAATTTTTAGGAAATCATAAATGAAATTACAAGTCTTAAGACTTAGAAAACAGGGAATCAAAATAACAGATGAACAAATAGTTGTGAAAGCAAAGGAAACATAGTATGTGCATAGACATAAACCAAGGCAAGCAATTTATCATCGTGTGTCTCACTTTTAATTTTTTTTATTTAACCATCCAATATGATCCTAATGTCACCAAGGAAAAAAAAGCACACCATAGCCAAATTTAATGATATATGAGAACAAAAGATTTGGACACCTAAAGAGAATCAATAGAAGTAAGAACCAATCAAACATTTTAGATTATTGTTTATTCTTTTCTGGCAACATTAGAATAGATAGTTATGCTACAAAAAATATAAAAAAAAATGCATTCTAATTTGTCAAGCGGATGTTATTCCTAACTTTTATCGTAGAAATAGCCAAGTCATATAGCTCAAACATCAGCCATTTTTGTAACAACTTGAAAATTTAAGTTGTCCCTTAAATTTTATACTTGTATTATGGTTGTATGTGATAATATATTATTAAATAAATAATAATAAATACAAAATCTAATTTGGTATTGGATTATCAAATATGGGATTAATTAGGGATTATTATTTGGGGCTAAATTAACAGAAATATGGAATTATAATACTAGTTGGGCCAAATTAAAGTTAAAGATAGTAAATAAATAAATATAAAAGTAAGAGTAAATAAATAAATAATAATAATAATAATAATAATAATAATAATAATAATGGGTGTTATAGTAAAATAAATAATTAATTTTCTGTTGGTATACGATAGAGTATAATTTAATTAGGGATTAATTCATTTATATAGTTATATTAGAAAACTGTGCCAAAGTGTAATTATCTTAAATATTTATTAAAGATAAGTATAAATTCTTATAATTTATTATCAAATCTGTGGGAGGATTCGCTGGCCACGTGTTGGCCTGTTAATGTTCTTACCTCCCTGTGATTCAACTGGGTGGAAAGAAAAAGGAAAAGAAGAGAGAAAGAAAGAAAGGAAAATAAAATAGAAAGGAAAATGAGAGCGAAGGAATATCCGTGGGAAGGTAGTAAAAATAAGAAGAAAATAGTAAGGGTCAATGTTAAGGTGAGTTATATTATACACTGAGTTACCATAATATATTTTACGTATGTTTTGACTTACCATAATTTATTTTATATAAGTTATGTTTTATAAATTATTATGATTATATTAATATTTCAATTACGTGGATTATTTTCTGAACCTCATTTGCTTAAAATGAAACCCATGGATATATTTGTTTATATTTTAAAGAATATTTGGCTATGACCTTATAAATAATTATGTTTTGTAAGTGCCACCATGGAAGTCTCACGCCTTGGGGGATTTAAATAACCATTGGCTTCTGTTTGGTCACTTTGTGGCCCTTTATTGTCATGGATCTATTGACATCTATTCTGTACGGAGCAAAGTGTTGTGTGGAGATAAGTGCTACACTATTGTGGGAGTCACCTCTATAATCCGTACGAGCCACCTCTTGAATCCGTACCTCTGTTCTGACTGTCACTCTTGTGACCTCTGTTTTATTCTATTCTATACCGTGGTTATAGTTATTTATTTACATAATTTCAATTTTGCTACTTAAATGATTATTTGTTTAGATTAAGTTATCTTAAATATTTTAGTTACATAACTATCCATGGTTATTTTATGTCCCTTATACTTTGGGCATAATATTTCCCACTCTGTCATGTGTTTAGTTGTTTACTAATTTTCAAAAAACAATGCAATTCAGAAATAGCTTTTGGAAAGTCTTAGATGCGGGGCTGCGGAATAGACACACACAACACTTTTATGATATTTTTATATGTAAATATCGGCATTTTTTGTCAATAAATTTTGTAATAAAAATAGAAACTCCGATAATTATTTTGGTATCCTTACTTAAACATTATTTCCGCTTGTGCTTATTAATTTGTTCAAGAATTGACCGGAAGTAACTTCAGTTACTAGCTATCACAATACTTAACCCTTGGGTATAGGGAGCGAGTCCTGACAATTTTAATACCAATATGTAATTTGCAATTGGTTTATTCCTTCCATCTTTCCTAACAAAATATCATTGGTAAAACCCTACCATCATTGCAAGTTGAAGCCAGTGAATGTCCCAGATTAGCCACCGCAAACCAATAATACAACACGGAAGAGGGTCAAAATGTTCAAACATGCCAAGTCAACTGCAAATACAATTTCCATGTCCACAAAATAATTTATTTATAAATTAAATAACAACCACCCCTCCCTTGAAGACGAATACATAAACTTGCCTATGTAGAAGTTGTCTATCTGTCATAAGAGAGGAAAAATAAAAATAAAAAAAACATAGGAACATGAAAACAATTTCTGAGCAAATAGTCAACAACTCTCCAGAGTAAGCTAAAATCTATAAAGATGAGCCACTTAAGTAAAAAATTTCAGACCTTAATGTAAGAATGTGGTCGTACAGGATGAGCCATGAGACCAACATCCTAGCAAACCAAGACAAAGACAAATCTTAACACTTAATTGCAGCACAATAAATCAAAATCGATAATAAAAAAATAGCAACTTCAATTAGATGAATTGAGTATGATTCTTGACAAATTAACTCTCTAGATTTTCCATATATATTATTAGAAGCCAAATGAACTAAGAAGCACAAACACAGACACGATCACAAAGACGAACTTGAACACAGATACAAAAAAAAATTATATTTTTTCTATATTTATATCTGCAATGTAAATGAATATTACATCCACAAACAATTAAAAATATTTTTATACGCTATGTATAGCATATCAGCTACTAATGCTACATAAACAAGACTTAAAACATCGCTAGAAGTTGTAGAAGGGGAGCGGAAATACCTGTGGAAACTAATAATTTCAAAGCCTTGAAACATCAGCAATCCACTTTACTGTACAACTCCCTAGGTCAGATGATAATTTTTGCCAGAGTAATGCTTTAGAGACTTGCAAGCTCAATCAAACAACAAATATTTTCAGCCTTTCAATGGTCACTTGGTAATTAACAATGTGCCCAGACCTGATCACGGAACACAGTAAGACCTTCTTTAAGACTAAGCAGAAACCAGTCTAACACCAAATCCAAGGTTACACAAGATCTAAGAAAACAAATCTAGCAAAACCCTGAAGTGAGACTGAGAAGCCTCCTAAAAACTAGCAAATGAGGGGTATTGCCCAAAATTTGAAAAATAATCATCAAAGGGAAGCAAATAAACTATTTACTATTGCAATCATAGCATCAAATTTCAATTCAAATAATCATAACACATAAGAATACATATACAATCAATGAGCAGCCATACACGCAAATACATACACAATCAATGGATTAGGGCTTTGAAACTAATGAGAGAGAAAGGAAAAGAGGGGGAAAGGTATCAAACCAGTAAAATCAAATGCATTTACAACATCAAACCCATAAAACTCTATAAATCAAACCACTTAAACCAAACCCATTTAAGAAATCAACACGAAATTAAAGTAAATAAATCGTATAAAACCCTAGAGCAAGATTTGACAGTTGGGGAGAGAGAGAGCGCAAGCGAGACAAAGAGCGAAAGAGAGAACCTGTGATTTGTGGTAGTGGTGGTGGTGATTTGTGACGGTGGCGGTGGTAGTGGCGATGTACGGTGAGTGATAGTGGTGAAGGACTGCGCTAAAATGAGGTGAGGTGAGGTGAGGTTTGGTGGTGACTGATTATCTATGTGAGAGAGAGAACTTCTGTGTTTGTCTAAACAGAGAAGAGGAACTCAAATATTAAAAATTTATTTCCCTCTAAAATTTTTAGACCTTTATCGACTAAATTGCTTATTTGTCGACAAATAACCAATATATAACGACTAAAACTTTTTGTAGCCAAAGCTTAAGTAACGGCAACTAGAATATTAGTTGCCTATTATACCACTTTTGGCAACTAAAGGTATTTTGGTCACTGAAAATAAATATTCAGCGACCAATTTTTTGGTCACCAAAGATAAAAAATGAAATTTATTTTTTTATTTAGCAACTAAATTAATTTTGTAGGGAAAAAATATTATATAACGACTAAAAGTATTTTGGTCCCCGAAAATTAATATTTGTCGATCAAACCTTTAGTTGCCAAAGATTAATAGCAAACATTATTCTAACTTTTTGGCAACTAAATTTATTTTAGTAGGCAAAAATTGATATACCATGATTAAAATTTTTTTTAGTAGCCTAAAACATAAACTAATGCCGACTAAAACAATTATATTTAAGGACTAATTTTTTTTTAGTCGCCAATAATTAAGATATAGCTACTAAAAAAATTTAGTAACTAAAAACCATATTCAGCGCTGACCAATGTAATTTTTAGTTGCCCATTCTACAACTTTTTGTGACTAAAAAAAGTTTAATCACCTAATTTGATTGACAAAAGTATAAATTGTTGTAGTGCTCGCAGGCGTCTCTTGAAGAATCAAAGGGAAAAGACATATATATATATATATATGACTACCCAATTCAAGCTTTGTTGGTTCAGCTTAACAATCTAATTATTTTTGTCTTTTTTGAAAATTTGAATTAATATTTCATATTTTATTTTGAAAAAAAAAAAAAACTGGTTCTAACTATTTAAAATTTTTTTTGGTTGCTGTTGTTGCTGATGATACTACTTGTCCCTGAGGGCCGGGTCGGGTTGATCCACACCTCCCACACCGTTGTCCGGTCACTGGGCTCACTGAGATACCTGCACAAAAGTCCAACGGGAAACGGGAGTCCCCCAGCGAACCCTTCGACGAGCAAGTTAGAAGAGAGAGATTAATGGAATGTAGAGATAGGGTGATGATAAGGAACTTAACCTTCTTCATGTCTTGGAAACCTCCTTATGCCCTTTGTTCATCATTTCCTTGTCCCCTCCGACCTATCATGTTGGTCGAAAGTCTATGCTCTAGCTTGCCTTGTCCATGGTGAGGCTGCTCTGTTTCGACGTAAAGGAGTTATCGCATTTAATGTTGCTGGGGCCTTATTAATGGCTGATATGTGGTGCAATAACTCTGCAGGATCTTTGTTTGCTTACATGGCTGGTTCTTCTCTTGACAAGTAGGGATGGTAATTTAAAACTGACCCGACGGGGACCTGATCCCCCGACCTTGATTTGAATGGGTTTTTCTCGAAAAATACCCCCGATAGGATAGGGATGGTATTCAAAAACCAATCCCCGATCAATTTCGGGTCGGGGACGGTGATGAGTAGCCAAACCCCGGCCCCGCCCCGTATGTCCCCCGAACTGATATATATATGTATATATAATATTTTTTATTATTATCTGTTTCCATCTCTTCTTATTTCATCTCTTATTTCTACCTTTTGTTTCATTTCATTCATAGCTACTCTCTCTCTCTCTCTCTCTCTCTTTCTTCCCTCTACTCTCTCTCTCTCTCTTCCTCACCGTCTGAGACACCACCTCCGACTACGACAACGGTCTGTCTCTGACGACGCCACCTCCAACTATGACGACGACGACGAGCAGAGAGATGTGAGGACAACGGGCAACGAGCAAATCGACGCCACTAGATCTGAATCG
Organism: Camellia granthamiana; assembly: GCA_036172215.1. Lineage (NCBI taxonomy): Eukaryota > Viridiplantae > Streptophyta > Magnoliopsida > Ericales > Theaceae > Camellia > Camellia granthamiana. Next base: position 157,573,063 of record CM069905.1, read on the forward strand.
ACGCCACCGACGATGACGAGCAATGAGCAGATCTCTCTCTCTATCTCTCTCTCTCTCTCTCTCTACTCAGATCTCTCATGATGTTGATGATGTTGTTTGATGTTGTTGATGATGTTGATAATGTTGTTTGTGATGTTGATGATGTTGTTAATGATGTTGATAATGTTGTTTGTGATGTTGATGATGTTTGATGATTTTTTGATCTTTCTCCCTCTCTGTTTGGGTTTTTTAGTCCGGGGACTTTCGGGGTCGGGGAAACCCGATCCCCGTACGGGGGCGGGGGTGGAGGCGGTGATAGGTTCCCCGTCGGGGATCGGGGCCGGGGACGGGAAAAATTTTACCATCGGGAATCAGGGACGGGGAGGGTGATCCCCGACCCCGGCCCCACCCCGTTGCCATTCCTATTGACAAGTGTCAAGATGCCATTGGTTCTTGGTGCAACGTTGGGTTTCAGTGGTGTTGGACTTCAGTGTTTAAACCGTGGATTGGGTTCTAAGTGGTGGACCAAGAGCCGCTATGGGCCCACCAATGTCAATAGTCCCTCATCCCCAAGTGCAGCTTCAGTCCAACAAAGGGAATAAGGAAGAAGACGGGGATTGTGGGTGGTTGGGTGAAAGGAGGGCCGACAGCGAAGGGCAACCAGGAAAGAAAACCAACCAAGAGGAGGGATGACTTGCTAAGGGGGACCAAGCGAGAAGACTGACTAAGAAGAGGGCCGGCCGCAAAGGGTAACCGGGCGAGAAAGTGGCGGAGCGCGGGGCTCGGGGAACGGCGGGGCACGTAATGATGTGAAGGGGAATAGACAGGGAAGGGGAAGAGGATAGTGAATCGTGGTTATACATGTGGCATGATCCTGTAATAAGGGAGGTGATGCGTTGGCAGGAAACGAAGGGGTATGATTAATATGGGATGTGGAAAAGGCGGAGGCGGGGGCGGGGGCGGGAGCGAGGGCAGAAGCTTTCGAAATTTTTCAAACTGGCGAAATTTAATCTCGACCCTTGGAATATAGGCAAACCGTGAGCATTTGGAGTTATTCGCTTTAGTTACCTTATCGCAAAAAACCAACACATCCTAGAGGTGAACTCATTTGTTTCGTGTGACACGCCTCTGCAACACTTTGCAAACTTCCTTATGCCAGTGTCCGAAGCGATACGCAGATACGTAGGAGGAATGGCTCTAGATGAGGTGCCAGCCGTGAGGCTAGACTCATTGGGAGAAGACGACGCAGTGGAGTTGGCGAAACAGTACCGAGCAGAGCGAGGGGAGTAGAGGGGAGCTGGGCAAGCGGCGCAGGTTCGCTCGACGATGATAATCATAGCCGCTAGGCCAATTAGCCAAGTGGAGTCGGACCACTAGCACACCAAGGCCGACAAGTCTACGTTTACGGCGAAGAAGTTGGAGGATGTACGAAGGAAGTACCAAATTTCGGCGAAGATAGAGCTGAGGCTTCCCACATCTAAGGAGAGGGCGTCGGATGTATGGCCGACAGAATTCACGCTGTATGAGGAGGCACTGCTGGGGGGGCTGAGGCTACCACTCCCCCAAATAGTGGTGGACGTACTTAACAAGCTGGAGGTGGCGCCAGGGTAGCTGATGCCGAACACCTGGAAAATACTAACGACCTGTGCGATCGCATGACCGTAGGCGACCGGAGGGGTGGCAATGATAGTGGAGGAATTTTTCTCTTGCTACAAGGCCTCCGGCTAACAAGAAATGTGGGTCACATTACAAGCGGTGGCGGGCCGAGGCCTAGTGGCAAGCTTACCATCTTCAGTGAAGGAGTGGAGACCGCGATGGTTCTACGTGTCGGTGAACGGTGGGAGGGGGGTTCAAACAATGTGGAAAGTCCCCACAAAGTCAGTGCAACCAAGGTTAGATGCGGAGGCTGAGAATAGGGTGAAGCGGGTGAAGAAGTAGAGGGAGAAGGAGGGTGCAAAGTGGGATGACCTGGTCCGACCTTCAACCCTGTTTGCGTTGAGGTTGGGGCCACAGCCGACGGAGAAGGATCCTGCGCAGGAGGAGTTGGAGGCAAGGAGGAAAGCAGAGGAGGTAAAGGAACGGAGGACGTTCGCCAAGGCGGATAAGTATAAGGAACACAGTTGGGGCCCGCGCCTAAACTGGTGATGAGGGAGCGAGTCCGACCGCGGCCTAAATTGAACCGCTAGGAGACAAAGACCTAATAGACTTTGCCCCATTGCAGCCACCAGTAAACCTGCTGAAAGAGAGGGGTAAGTAGGAGGTGAAGGCGGTGTTAAAGAAAACGAAGAAGAAGAGGGCGGCGGCAGAGGGAAGTAAGGATGCCCCTATTTTAAAGAAGATGAAGGAGGACGGGGCGAAGGAGGCTCTAGAAGGGGAAAATGCCCAAGTGGTGAAAAAGGACAAGGGTTCAAGTGCCTAGACAGGGGTGGAAGAGAAGGGCCCAAGTGCCCAAGTGGTGACGACGGCGGGACCTGCACCAGAAGTAACTCTCAATCCTGGTGAAGGCAAAACTGGGATCAGCAAGCTAGAGACGAGTGCCGCGTTGAAGACCGCCATGTACCACGCGTACGCACTAGCAGATCGCTTGGTAAAAGAAGGGGGGGAAGCCAGAGTCACAGCTGACTGCCTCGTTGGAGTGGTGGATGATGCGGCCGTGCGGTCGATGGCGCAGTTGATACAGACCGACCTCCTGAGAGGGTTTTGCTCAGCCCAGATAGAGGCAGCGACCCTGGTGGCGGCCCTGATGAATAAAGCAGCGCGCGCGAAGGTGGAAGTAGAGCCATTAAGGGCCTAGCTGGAAAGGGTGATGACGCAGTTGCAGAACCTAAGGGTTGAGACAGCAGGCTGGAGGAAGGCCGCTCGGAGTGCGTGCGCAAATGCGCTGGATTGTGCACAAAGGGCGAAGAAAATGGAAGTACTAGCGTTGGTGCGGAGCCACTCAGCAGAGCGTGTTGCTGCCGAGCTCCTCGCGACCAAATCAAAGCTGGAAGTGGAGCTCTACAAGGCGGTATCGCTAGAGTTCAAGTTGGCAGGCGAGAAGAGGAAGCTAGACCAGGTCCAACAAATCTGCACCACCGCTAATGAGAGGTGAAGAGAGGCCCTGACCAATAACGAAGAACTGCATGACCAGGTGATCAAAGACAAAGAAGAGGCAGATGGTTGCATCACGGAGTTGGAGAAGGCCCTGGCAGAGGAGAGGGCCAAATTAGCATCTGAGATGGCGGCGTACCCGAACTTATGCATGGCGGCCGTAGAGCAATTCAAGGGGTCCGCCGAATTCCAGATGACCATTGATGCTGTGGTCACCAGGAGCTTGGCGAATGAGGGGGATGGGGAGGCTAGGCAGTCGGGAGCGGCCGCTGGAGGTAGAAGTGAAGAAGAAGTGATCCAAAACTTCCAGCGGTCAGACTTCTACAAGCACGAGATGAGCTAGTACTAGGACGGTGGCTAGATGAGCTTCAAGTATAAGGCGCAAGGGCTGTTCGCAGGCGTGGACTTCAATCTCGTGAAGGTAGAGGAAGACGACGTTGCCTAGACCCCCTTGGACGAGGGGATTGAAGAAGAAGATCTTGCCTCTAGCGAGGGAGAGTGATCTTTGTAACTAAGGCCTCGTTTGGGAACCCTCTTTTTTAGCCAAAAAGTCAAAAAATTGCTAAATTAGCCAAAATGCCAACAACCCATACCAAAAAGTCAAAGATTCTCTTTTCTCTCTACTTTTTGCACATCTTTTCGTAAAAAGCCAAAAAATCATCCCAAACATACTAGTTTTTTTTAGTTTATATTTTAGCCAAATAGCCAAAAAGTTACTAAATTAGCCTGTTCCCAAACGAGGCCTAAGTGTAAAATTTTTATTTTTGTTTGTTTTGTTTTTTATACATGTAGTTTCTGCAACGAATTGTATGAAAGTGTAAGTTTGTTAATAAAACAACGAGTTCTCTTATTTATTGTTGTTGTCGTTATTTCTCTGATTTGTAAATTTGGAATGGTGAAAATGGCTGAGCATAATTCAATAAAAAGTAGGTGTGAAAATGAAACTTGTGCGTAAATTGTGAGACTTGTAAGTAAAATGTGATGTAAAAATGGTAAAAATGGGCAATCAGGCTAACTTGTATGTTCACATTTGGGAATATGAAATTTCGTAAGTAAACCATGATGTAAAAATGTTAAAAATGGGCAAACAGGCTAACTTGTATGATTAGTGAAAATGGATGGTCATGAACTTGGATTTTAACTAAGTATGGCAACAATTGAGACTAACTTTGATTCAGACCGGTTGAATTCTTCATGCTAGTTCTAACTAAGACTTTGAGGGCTCTGTCGGGCTAAGGCTTTAATTAACTCAGTTTGGCTGAGCTCTTCGTGCTGAGTCTGGCTGAGTCTTTAGTTAACTCAGTCTAGCTGAGCTCTTCATGCTCAGTCTGGCTGAGGCTTAAGTTAACTCAGTCTAGCTGAGCTCTTCTTGCTCAGTCTGGCTGAGGCCTTAGTTAACTCAGTCTAGCTGAGCTCTTCGTGCTCAGTCTGGCTGAGGCTTTAGTTAACTCAGTCTGGTTGAGCTCTTCGTGCTCAGTCTGGCTACAGCTTTAGTTAGCTCAGGCTGGCTGAGCTTTTCGTGCTCAGTCTAGCTGAGGCTTTAGTTAACTCAGTCTGGCTGAGCTCTTCATGCTCAGTCTGACTGAGACTTAAGATAACTCTGTCTGGCTGAGCTCTTCGTGCTTAGTCTAGCTGAGGCTTTTAGTTAACAAGTTGTTATTGAAACACAACATAGATAATGGAGATATAAAGTCATTGTCATTTAAGGCACATCCTGTTGATCACAAGTTTACACCATGTATGGAAAGGACGAAAATCGACAAGTGTGCAGATTAGGAAAAAGGAACATACAACAATAGAATAGTACAAAAACATGAGACACCATTTCACTGGAAATAACACTTCAAGTGCTCGGCGTTCCATGGATGGGAGAGGTCTCTGCCCTCTATATCTTGGAGTTGGTAAGTGCCCGGGCGGGGTCTGGCTTTGACAACGTAAGGTCCTTCCCATTTGGCTGCTAGCTTGCCCTCTGTAGGATTTTTAGTGGCAAGGGTTGCTTTGCGCAAGACTAGGTCCCCCACCGCGAACTCTCGCGGTTGAATTTTACGGTCATAATGTGTTCTCATTTTCTGCTGATATGGCGCCCATCTAACAGCAGTTGTCTCTCGGAGCTCTTCAATCAGGTCCAACTCAGCCCGACACAATGCTTCGTTGAGTTCTGGATCTGGGTGCAAAACACGAGGGGTCGGCAGACCGATTTCCACTGGGATGACCGCCTCAGCACCGTAGGTTAGGCAAAAAAGGGTCTCTCTAGTAGGGGTACGAGCGGTAGTTCGATAAGCCCAGAGTACGTTTGGTAGCTCTTTAGCCAAGAGCCCTTTAGCGGCTTCCAACTTAGTTTTGATGATCTTCAGGAGGGAGCGATTGGTGACTTCGACCTGGCCATTGGCTTGGGAATGGCCTGGGGAAGAGAAGCATGGTCTAATGTGGAGCTCTACACAGAATTTTCTGAACTTGGCATTGTCGAATTGTTTGCCATCATCGGAGATGATGGCTTAGGGGATTCCAAATCAGCACACGATCGACTGCCAGATAAACCTGGTTGTGTTTAGCTCAGTGATTGTAGCGAGGGGTTCCGTTTTCACCCATTTAGTGAAATAGTCAATGACAACTACAGCGAACTTGGTTTGGTCCCTTCCGGTGGGCAATGGACCAACTAAGTCGATGCCCCACTTGGCGAAGGTGTAGGGGCTGCAAAGCGTAATCAGTTCTGTTGGTGGGGCATGAGGGATGTTGGCAAAGCACTGGCACTTATCACACTTAAGCACAAAATCAGTGGCATCTTGGTGGAGAGTAGGCCAGAAGTAATTGGTGCGGAGGATTTTGTGGTCCAGAGATCTTGCACCCGAATGATTACCACACACACCCTCGTGGACTTCCCTCATTACGTAGGTCGCTTGAGCAAGACTGAGACACCTGAGGTATGGTTGCGAAAATCCACGTTTGTACAGTAGGCCGCTAATGAGGATGTAATTGGACGACCCGGCTCTAACTTTGGCGGCCTGCTGTTTATTGTCTGGCAGCTCCCCACTTGTCAAAAATAGAAGGATGTCTGTAGCCATGGGATAGGTTCGTTTTGGACGAAGTGAAACTCCTGTTGGTTTGGCGAAGTAGCCGGATGGGCCAGGTATTCAAGGCGAACGCCATGGTTGAGGTTTGACTGGTCGGCCGAGGCTAATTAGGCCATTTCGTCTTCCTTCGAGTTTTTTGACCGAGGGATGTGTTTGGTGTGGAAAGTATTGAAAAGGCAAACAAGAAGGAGTGCAATGTCCCTGTAGGCACGCATCGTGTCTTCCTTCACGTTGAATTCCTCCGTAATCTACCCGACGATCAATTAGGAATCACTGAACACTTGGATATGGCTTACACCAATGTCTCTGGCTAGGCGAAGACCTGCTATCAAGCCCTCATATTCGGCTTCATTATTGCTTGCGTCGAACAAGAAACGGAGGGCACACTTGAAATAACTGCCCTCAGGAGCGGTGAGGATCAGACCAGCCCCACTGCCTTTTTTGCGGGATGATCCATCAACATTGAGGGTCTAGGAATGGGGGTCTTCTGCCTCAGTTTTGAATTGCCTTGGCTGCGGGGGAGGGTGCGGTTGGAGTGGGATTGGTGAATTCCAAGATAAAATCGGTGACAGCCTGTCCTTTGATCGCTGTTCGAGGTCGGTAAGAGATTTCAACTTGGCTAAGCTCAACGGACCATTGCATAAGTCTGCCGGACAACTCTGGCTGTTACATTATCTTCTTCAAAGGTTGATCAATGAGAACCACTATGGAGTGAGCTTGGAAATAAGGTTGGAGCCGCCTTGAGGCTATGACCAAGGCAAGCGCCATTTTTTTGCAGCCGAGGGTAGTTCTGTTCTGCCCCCCTGAGAGCGCGACTAATGTAGTAGACCGGACGCTATACTGAGCTGTCTTCCTTGATGAGGGCCGCATTGACTGTGGTGTTTGATACGACTAAGTAGAGAAAGAGGGTTTCACCTGAGAGAGTAAGGGGGTTGGCCATGCACTGCTTCAATTGTTGAAAGGCCTCTTCGGATTTAGCGGTCCACTCAAAGGTCTGTCGGAGGACTTTAAAAAAGGGAAAGAACCTGTCTGTTGCGCGGGAATTAAAACGGTTGAGGGCGGCGACTCTGCCGGCAAGCCGTTGAACCTCTTTGACCGTTCTGGGAGACTGCATTTCTATCAGGGCCTTGATCCTTTCGGGGTTGGCCTCGATGCCCGCTGACTGACTATAAAGCCCAAGAACTTCCCAGATCTTATGCCGAAGGCGCACTTCTCCGGATTCAGCTTCATTTAATACTTGCGTAGGGTTTTGAAGGTTTCTCGCAGGTCTGTCAGATGATCAGAGGAGAGTTTACTCTTGACAAGCATGTCATCGACGTAGACTTCCATGTTCTGGCCCATCTGGTGGTGAAAGACGGCATTGACCAGACGTTGCTAAGTGGCTTCGGCATTTTTCAATTCGAACGGCATAACACGATAGTGGTAAGTTCCTCTGTCTGTAATGAAGAAGCTGTGTTCCTGGTCAGCCGAGTGCATCAGAATTTGATTGTAGCCGGAGAAGGCGTCCATGAAACTAAGCATCTGATGTCCGGTAGTGATGTCGACAAGTAGATCTATCCAAGGGAGGGGATAACTATCTTTGGGGCAAGCTCGATTAAGGTCGGAGTAGTCGACATAGAGTCGCCATTTACTGTTGTTTTTACGGATCAAGATTACATTTGATAGCCATCTGGGGTAGTCTACGTTCTTGATGAACTGTACCTTCAGTAGTTTGTCTACTTCAGAGGCAATAAGGGCATTGCGTTCCAGGTGGAAGATACGCTGCTTCTGGCGGAAAGGTCGAAAGTGGGGCTCGATACTGAGATGATGGGTGATGAAAGAGGGATCGATACCCGGCATGTCAGAATGGGTCCAGGAAAATACATCATTGTGCTCAATTAGGAGGGCTGTAAGGTCGGCCTTGGCCCGGAAGGATAGTTGGCTGTCGATCCTGGCTGTTTTTGTTAAGTTGGTAGGGTCGATTGGGACTTTAACAAGTTCTTCCACTGGTTCCCCTCTGACTAACTCGTCTTCGTCCCTGACGTCGAGTCCTTCGATGATCATAGCCTCCTTCAGCTTGACCTCTTTGAGTGAAGCGACGTAGCATTCTCTGGCCACCGTTTGTTCTCCCCTCATGGTGCCGGTGGGAAATTTCATGGCCAGATGGTATGTGGACGTGACAACTTGAAAAACGTTAAGGGCTGTGCGGCCGAGGATTATGTTATAAGCAGAAGGACAATCGATAACAAGGAAAGTGAGTAACTTGGTGGTCTGCCGTGGATACTCTCCGATGGTAATGGGAAGATTGATGGAGCCTATGGAGGTCACTTGATCCCCCGTGAAGTCAACCAGCGCGGTTTGAAGAGGAGACAATTTTTCTTCTCCGACCTGGAGCTGGCGATAGGCGTTCAGGAAGATGATATCTGAAGAGCTGCCGTTGTCAACAAACACCCGTCTGACTTTGTAATTAGACAGGAGAGCGGAGATGACAAGGGGGTCGTTGTGAGGGTAACGGATGCCTGTGCAGTCAGCCTCCATAAATGTGATAGGTTTCATCCACTGTTTGGGGTGTTTGAAGGGGTGATCCAATGTTGCGACTTCTTTGTCGGAGCCCTGTCTGATTTTTCTGAGTTCAGCTTGCTAGGCAGAACGGGATGGTCCTCCGCATGCGAGTCTGCTAGCGATGACTTTGATCTCTCTAACTAGGGGAGCAGGGTTGCCTTGTGCTCGGGGTTGTAGTGGGGGCCGATCATTGCCTTGGTTAGGTTGTGCGGGTTGTTGGGAGAGGTGTGTCGGTGGTTGCCCCCGATATGTTCGGTCCTTGGCCGTTGCTGGGGACAGACTGCCGTGAACCGACTGAGGCGCCCCTGGCGTATCAAGCTCTCTACCTGGTCTTTAAGGTTAATACATTCCTCAGTGTTGTGGCCGTGGTTCTGATGAAAACGACACTATTTGGATTGATCTCGCCGGTTGGAAGGAGACCGTGAAGGTTGTGGCCATTTCAAGTTGTAATCTCACTGGATCTGGTTCAAGACTTGTTCCATGGGAGAATTGAGGGGGGTGTACCGCTCGAACCGATCGGGCTGTCGGTTAGGTGCTGATCAGTCGGTTTAAGCAGTTCGGTCGGTATACGGAGGTGTTTGCTGTGTATATTGGGTGGTTCTGGTTTCAGATTCCTTTCTCTTCTCCCTGGGGATTGGGTTTTTAGTTGTAGTATCTTGGCGGGCTGCCAGAGAATCTTCGGCGTTTATGTATTTTTGGGCTTTGGAAAGGAGGGTTGGTTCTTGGTGCAACGGTGGGCTTCAGTGTTTAAACCGTGGATTGTGCTCTAAGTGGTGGACCAAGAGCCCCTATGGGCCCACCTATGTCAGGTGCTATGAGAAAATTCAATGCACCAGAAGGCCAAAATATGTCCCCTGGCTGTTTGGTGTATTCTTGTTAGGTCAACGCATTTACATTTTGTGATGTTTTAAAAAGATAGTTAAAAGTTAATTTTTTAACTTTTTTGATTTTTTTATGTAACAACTAATGTGACCTAAAATTGCTTAAAAGCTCACTTTTGGCTTATGTTCCAAATGGCTCCTTTGAACCATGGTTTCCCTGAGGAAAGTATTGTCGCCTGTCTGTTTGGTACATTTTTAGTAATTGTTATATAAATAAAATTTCATATAAAATGATCATATGATTTTTATACTTATTTCATTTCAAAAAAAAAAAAAAAAAAACTAGCGTGGCTCACTATTTAACTGAATGATTTATTGTACAAAAATTATGTATTTGTAGGAGGAGAAATCAAACTTGTAAATTACACTGTCTTCGTTTGGCAGCCTGGGTTGGGTTGGGTTGGGTTGGGTTGGGTTTGAAGTTATTTTAGTCAAAAAAATATAAAATAGATTTTATAGTTTAATAAAACAAATATTACATTTAATCCATAATTATTACATTTTTTTTTACAAAAAGTTAAAAAAGTCAAAAAATTTATCCCAAACGAAACTTTTTAATCCCAAACTAAAATAGCTAAAATGCTAAAAAAGAAACCCACTTCCCAAACAAATTTACTAACGCTATGTTTGGTTTGAAAATTTAAAAAAAAATTAAAATAAATAAATAAATAAATTATAAATAAAATATATTTAAATTATATATATATTTAAATTTCTTTTCAAATGTCACGACCAGAATAGCAATGATCCTGAGGTGAAAACGAGATTGGCATTCTTAGAAGGCAAATAATAGGGTACATTTCTGCAGAAAGAGGACCCTAGTAGTACTCTTTCACATAATGAACAATAATACATGCACGGCTTATTACAGGCCTTTGAGGCCAAGTTTGGCATAATTTAAATAATATAAAAAATTAAAAAGTCATTATCCTATTTAAGTCATATCATCTTATTTAAATCATATCACCTCTCTAACATATCACATCAAATCCAACCCAAACCCAACCCATATAAACCAATAAATCAAAAAGTGTACTTTTTTAGAACATCCCAAACCAACCCTTAATTTTCTGATTCACTTTTCTTTCATTTATTTCACAAATAGATTACGGCATTTTTTTTTGTATTTAGTTGACAATTGAAAAAATATATATTAAATTACATAAAATTTTCAAAAATTTGTTTCTACCATTAGTCAAACACTTTTTTTGACAATAATTTTATCCTAAAAAAATAAAATAAAAAAGTAAAAATTGCTATATATAAAAAAAAAGCAACAATCAAACTCAGGCCTAGTTTGATAACATTCCTTTTTAGTTTAAAATTCAAAAAGTTAATCAAAAAATCAAAAAATTAACAACTTATACAAAAAAGTCAAAATTTTATTTTCTCTCTACTTTTTGCACTTCTTTTCATAAAAAATTAAAAATTCATTCCAAACACACTAGTTTTTTTTATATCATATTTTAGTCAAAAATTCAAAAAGTTACTAAAAAAACATGTTCTCAAATGAGGCCACAGTCTCAATTTAATTACACGGTTTTTATGAGAATTTTTTTTTAACTTTTTACGAAAAGATGTGCAGAAAAATAGAGAGTGATGTAACAACCTATAATGATTTTTTGATTTTTTAACTAAAATTCTTAGTCCCCAAATGAGTACTATAAGCTCAATCATTTATTTTTTTTGTTACAGGAAAATTCTCACATCCTCTCCCGGTTCAAAACAGCGCCCTTATCGAGATCACTAAGGTATCCTGTTGTCTATTTCGGATGAAAGTCTATAACTTGAAAGTTTGCACCAATCTTTCAACACAAGCTTCATTTAAGTCAAGACTTGCATAGCAGAAGGGAGTCAAACTCATGCCAATTTATTATTCGTTTGGAATGTGGGTTAGTTTTTTGACTTTTTTAACTTGGAACTAAAAAATCTCGTTTGGAATAGATTTTTTGACTTTTGTAAGAAAAAAATAAAATGATTATAATTTGAATGTGATATTTTTTCTTATTAATTTTTTAATTTTTTAATTAATTAATTATTTATTTATTTATTATTATTTTTTTTTGTGGTTAAAATAATTGCCAAACGAAGGTTAAAGCCAACCAAAGAGGTACAAGCTCAATCTTGTTAACAAATCATATAATTTTTTTATAAATGGTATCGAAAAATGACTAGATTAGACAGTACAATTTACCAAATAATATGTATAAAAATATATATATCTATATATATTATTATAAAAATTATCCACGTATAACATTTATATTATAATAAGTAAATTATAAATACACCTCTTGAGATTTGTTTAAAATATGAATTGTTCTTTGTGGTTTGAAAAATTACAAATATCTCATTGTCAGAATTTTTTATTTAACAGAATTAATTAAAAAAGTGAAATTTCTATCTGTTCACCTATACAATAATAAAATTATTTGAATTATTAATTGAAATAAAATTTTAACATTATTAAAAAATGTTAATTAACTTGATGATTTAGTAATAAAAGAACCTATTTGTTATGAAATTAGAAATCTTAGAAGGCATAATATGATTTCTAGAATTACAAAGAATAATTTATAATTTAAGTAAATCTCAGAAAGTGTGTTTGTAATCTATACTATATATTAAGTACAATGGGATTTTTTTAACCCCAAGCCTTGTGGGAGGTCCAATCTCCCAATCTAAATTTCCTGATTTTTTGATTTTTTTTAAAAAAAACGTTAGCATTTATTATCTTCTCCCAACTCCCAAATTTTACCCTCACAATAATACTTTAATGCATTAAAAACAAGTATAAAAAAAATTCTTTGAAATCCAACACATATGAATTTCTTGAAAAGTCCCAACACATATGATAATTATCCCTCATAATAACACTAGACATTTAAAAATCGCAATTCACATATATAGATAATTGTAAATATATCTATACTATATATTAAGCAAAATGGGGTTTTAACCCCCAAGGCCTGTGGGAGTTTCAATATGCCAATCTTAATTTTCTAATTTTTTTTTTAAAAAAAAAATTAACCTCAGCATTTATTAACTTCTCTTAACCCACAAGATTTTTTGACTTCTCTCATAATTACTGCAGTACCTTTTCCAAAACAAATAATTTGTATATTAAAAAAAATTTAAAACAAATATAAATATCTATATCTATCTATTTATTTATATCTATCTCTAACCCACAAGTTTTGTAGGAGTTCCAATATCTTAACCTTAAGTTCTTAATTTTTTTGATTTTTTTTGAAAAAAAAAAAATAGCACTTATTAAATTATTCCAAGTCTTTTTAATTTCTCCAATACACACACTCTTTTTAACTTTTCACATACCTATTGCAAACAGTGAGTCTCCTTTTTGTTTTCTCCTTCTTGACTTCTCACTTCTACACTTTCAACTTCAGTGATCACGTATGCAAACAGTAAGTCTTCTTTTTGTTTTCTCCGTCTTGACTTTTCCTTTTGTTCACTGTTTTAATACTGTAGTTAGATAGCGAATAAAAATATTTGTGATTTGTCTAACGAATAAAAAATCAGAATTTGATTTTGTAATATGATTGAAGTTAGATAAATATAAACCCTCACAAAGAGAAAAATGTGATTATAATTAGTTGAATGATTCTTTCTTTTTAATGTGACTGTAGTTAGTTTAATAGTTCTTTTTTTTCATTTATTTATTTTATTATATGAAAAATGTGATGTGATTGTAATTTGTTCAATGTCTCTTTTTTTTAATATGATTGTTATAGTTAGTTAAATGTTTTTTTTTAATGTTATTTAATCTTTTTATTTACTATTTAATTTTATTTTTGATTTTTTAATATGATTGAAGTTAGATAAATATAAACCCTCACAAAGAGAAAAATGTGATTATAATTAGTTGAATGATTCTTTTTTTTTTTTTAATGTGATTGTAGTTAGTTTAATAGTTCTTTTTTTTTCATTTATTTATTTTATTATGGGAAAAATGTGATGTGATTGTAATTTGTTCAATAGTTTTTTTTTTTAATATAATTGTTGTAGTTAGTTCAATGTTTTTTTTTTTAATGTTATTTAATCTTTTTATTACTATTTTAATTTTATTTTTAATATGATTAAAGTTAGATAAACATAAACACTCACAAAGAAAAAAATGCGATTGTAGTTAATTCAATGGTTCTTTTTTTTTTTTAATGTGATTGTAGTTAGTCAATGATTCTTTTTTTCATTTATTTATTTATTTTATTATGGAAAAAATGTGATGTGATTGTAGTTTGTTCAATAGTTCTTTTTTTTAATGTGATTTAATCTTTTATTTACTGTTTTAATTGGTTTTCTTTACAATTATTTATGAAAAAAATATGATTGTAGTTAGATAGCATAAGAATATTTGTGATTTGATTTGATTTCTTTTCTGATTTGATTTTTAAAGTACCAATTATTGATAATGATTAGATTGTATTTTGAAAAAAAAATTGTAATTGATTTTTTTAACTCACTGTATTTTTTGAAGAAAAAAAATATTCTGTTTTTTTAACTATCAATTCACTTAATTTGTGATTTGATTTTTAATTCACTATGTTTTTTGAAAAACAAAATGAATTGTACTCATTAGGGTCATAATGTACTAATTATTGATGATAATTAGATTATATTTTAACCAAAAAAATTGTAATTGATCTTTTTAATTCACTATGTTTTTTAAAAAATAAATTATTGTGTTTTTTAATTATCAATTGACTTAATTTGTGATTGATTTTTTTAATTATTGATGATGATTATTTAGCAATAAAAAATTGTGATTTGTATGATTGAAATTATCTCATTTTATTTATAATTTTATTTTTTAATATGATTGAAGTTAAATATGTATTGTTCATTAATTATAATACTAACTATCATGTTGACAATGTAGGAATGTTGATGGAAGGCCCACAACAATTTAGATTTTAATTATTTTTTGTTTTACTTATTCAGTGAATTTCGAACAAATGTAATAAATTCTTATTTTATTACTTTAATTATGCAATGTCAATATTTTCTTTTAAAATTACATATATTTTATGCTAACAATTTAAAAATATGTTTGATATAACTATGAATGATTTTTTTAAAAAAAATTTAATCTCGTACATAGCACGAGTGATATGCAAGTTTATCCTATTATAAAAAATAAATTTCCACGCGTAATCTTGCGTGTGGTAATATAATTGAGAAGTTATTAGTTTGTGATACACTACCATCTGGTGATACTTCAATGACATTATAATTGGTGAAAGCAATAAAATTTATGAATTTATATTAAGTGATTAAAAAAACATAAAAAAATAAAAAAATTTAAAATTAGTAAAAGATAGTATCACGTAACACCCCAACATCACCAAATAATTTTTCAATTTAACTTCTCTCCATGCATCTTCAAACCAAACAGGATTTAAAGCACCCAACCCCCCACCCCCCTCTCTCTATACAAATTACAATACGTACACATACACTCTCTCACTCATATCTCTCTCTCTCTCTCTCTCTCTCCAAAGCCCAGAGAGACAAGAAAGACAAAAAAAAAAAAACACTGATGAGTCCAAATTCGATTCTTTCCTTCTTCCTCTGGCACATTGCCATGCTCGCCGGCGGCCCATGTCGCCGGACTCTGACCCAAGCCGCCGGAGCCCAATGGGCCGTTCTCAAGCCCAACATTGGCATCGCCGCCATGCACATGCAGCTCCTCAACAACGACCGCGTCGTAATCTTCGACCGCACCGACTTCGGCCGCTCCAACATCTCCTTACCCAACGACAAATGCCGAGTCGACCCAAACGACACCGCATTGAAGACCGACTGCACTGCTCACTCCGTCGAATACGACGTCGCATCGAACAGCATTCGTCCCCTCATGGTCCTCACCGACGTATGGTGCTCCTCGGGCGCCTTAATGCCCGATGGCCGTCTGATTCAGACTGGAGGTTTCAACGATGGTGATCATGTGGTCAGAATTTATCACCCATGTAATGGGAATGGAAATTGTGATTGGGAGGAAATTCAATCTGGGTTGATCCAACGACGATGGTACGCCACGAATCAGATATTGCCTGATGGCCGTCAGATTATAATTGGAGGTCGACGACAATTTAATTACGAGTTTTACCCGAAAACTAGCTCCGCGAAAAAGGCTTATAATTTGCCATTTCTGGTTCAGACTAGTGATCCGAAGGTGGAAAACAATCTATACCCATTTGTGTTCCTCAATGTCGATGGAAACTTGTTTATTTTCGCCAACAATCGAGCCATTTTGTTCGATTATATCAATGATGTTGTTGTAAAGACATATCCGCAAATTCCAGACAGCAATCCTCGGTGTTATCCGAGTACTGGGTCGGCGGTTCTTCTGCCATTGAAGGACTTGCAAGGTGTGCTGATTGAAGCTGAGGTTTTGGTTTGTGGGGGTGCACCCAAAGGAGCCTACACCAGCGCTAGAAGTGGAAACTTTCTCGGAGCCTTGAAGACTTGCGGCCGGATCAAAATAACCGACCCGTCTCCGCAATGGGTCATGGAGTCCATGCCTCTGCCTCGGGTCATGGGTGACATGCTCTTGCTTCCAAACGGCAACGTTTTGGTTATTAATGGTGGGTCCGCGGGAACTGCCGGGTGGGAATATGGCAGGAACCCAGTTTTAAATCCGGTTATTTACAAACCCGATAATTTAATTGAGTCTCGGTTTGAGATTCAAAACCCGAGTACCACTCCCCGGATGTACCATTCCTCTGCAATTTTGCTCCGTGATGGTCGGATTCTCGTTGGCGGTAGCAATCCACATATCTATTATAATTTTACTGGAGTTCTTTTTCCTACAGAATTAAGCTTGGAGTCCTTTTCGCCATCGTATTTAGATTCAGAATTCGCGAATTTGCGTCCGAAAATTGTTCAACCCGTTTCTCAGACTAAGCTCGGGTATGGCCAACAGATGGCGGTTTGGTTTACGGTAACGGGTACAGTAAATGGAAATATGCTGTCGGTGACAATGGTAGCACCATCATTTAATACACACTCATTTTCCATGAACCAGAGACTCCTGGTGTTAGGTGGAGGGAATGTGACAACGCTAGGACAATCTACTTATGAAGTTCGGGTCATGACACCGGGTTCGGGTAATCTTGCACCATCTGGGTACTTTCTATTATTTGTGGTCCATCAAGAAATACCCAGTGAGGGTATTTGGGTTAATATCCAGTGACATTCATCTATTCCTGCAAGTATAGCTATAGAATTTGAATTGCAGAAATGTTACATATTCAGAAATTTTTATAGAAATTTATTTTAAAATTTTAATATGTGATCCAAATTTGTTCCAAGTGTAAAATTGAATATAGGTCACATATTAGCTTTTTAAGATAAAATTCTAATATAAATTATGAGTATTTAACTTTTCTCGTAGATTTTAGTATACAATCTTTTAATTTATTATTATCATCTTTTGTTTTTGAGATCAAAATTAGCATAGTAAAAAGTGGTTGTGAGCACTTTTATAGATTTTGTTAATTCTTGTATGGATTGTTCTGAAGTCATTAAAAATGTATTTAAGATGTTATTAAATAAATAAAATTGTAGGGACTTCGTGTTGCGATTTGTTTCCATGATAATGCTTCTATGGCATTAGTACTAGAGATGTGAGATGCCTTTTATGTCAATTGACATGTTGACAATACCGCGTACCAAACAGAACCTAAATGTTGGCATTTAGTTAAAGGAAAACTCAATATAAAATATTTATACAAAAAAAAATATATATTATAAAAATAATATGACAATGTCACTTTTACAAATAAAACTTATGATTATGATTATTTTATTTTAAAATGAAAAGTCCGTATTAAATTGTATTTTATTTTGTATAAAAAATTTATATAAGTTTTAATTTTGTATATCACTCTATTTGAGTGGAGCTTGACAATTATTTATATATATATATATATATATTTTGCTTTTTTGCTTTTTTAATAATTTTAAAAAGCTGATGAGTTGGTAATTGCTTGAAAAAATAACTTTTTTTTTTTATTGTAAAGAAAGTTTTGTAAGTCTTCTTAAACTCTTTTTTTTTTTTTTTTTTTTTTTTTTTGAGACATTATAATATAATTCTTATAATATTATGGAGCCTTAACATAACCAAAGCACCACCGTGAAGTTTCTCAAAATATTAAAGTTAAAATCGTCTTTACAAAGATCTTTAGATATTCTCAAACTTTATATATCTGTCTTTTTAAACCAAAAAACGGTTATTCAGAGACTGTCAATCAGAGTTTATAAACTAATTTGTGTATCATCAGAAGTCTTCGGCATTATTAACAAGTAAAAGCTTTACTGTTTTTGATTGATCATGTTGTTTTGTTGGAAGACACAATTTCACATCACACAATGCATGAACGTGATAAAGTCCTCATTTTGAAAGCAAAATTATTTTGTGATTAATATGTTGTAATAATTAATGTCAGGTCAATAATTTCATGTCATACAAGAAAGATTGGAGACAGGAGCTAGTGACACTCCTTTCGTACTTTTATCTCTTCATATTTTTTCATGTTCTTTTTGTTTTGATTTAGTTTCATATTAATGATTCGAATCGTCTATTTTGTAAGTTTTATAATAAAGATTATTCATGCAAAAAATAAATTTTATTGAAAAATTATAAACTTAAGAAAAAAAATGACATTTTATTTTATAAGATAAATAACAAATGTGATTGTCAATTTCAACCATTCATTTTATAAAATAAATTTTTTCAATTCTTGTGTTTATAATTTTGCGATGAAACTTATTTTTTATATGAATGACCTTCATAACAATAGGAAAATGTTTGGTGGCCCGAATTTTTGTGGCTCGAATGTGTCAAAACAACGTCGTTTTACACTCAAAACGACGTCGTTTTGAGTATTTTGAGTCATTCGAGCCATGTTTTTTCAGGCCACCTAGCATTATCGATAACGAAATGTGCAACATAGACGATTCGGATTATCGGTACAGGTCTAGATTAGAGCCCATACGAGAAGTATGAAGAGATATGGAGAGGAGTCTATCCACAAAGGAAAGGGCTTTGCAATAATGTTAAAAATAATAAAAAAAATTAAAAATTAAACATCATAAATAATTATCATTATAGAAAATGACATTTTGTCGATTCATTTATGAATATAGAATATGCTTTTAAATTAGTTGTATTAACAAAAATTTATGTCAAAATATGATCATCTCAACATTATTACAAGTGTAAATTACACTTACATCCTTTGAGATTTGGGTTTAACACATTTCATTCCTTGACGTTTGAAAAATTACACTCATCCCCCTGTCATTGTAATTATTTAGACAAAATTAAAACATTGAACTCATGAACTCTATCTTTTCTTACTTTGCTTTAATTTCTTTATTTTTTTTCTTCCTTTCCTTTGCTGTACTTTTTTTTTTTTTTTCCAATGTAATTTTTTCTATTTTTCTACTAGCAGTTATTGTCTTTTATATAAGTAAAAGGTTTGCAAAATGAGACTATTAATCACAAGAGTGAAGATGTAATTTCTAGAACGTCAGAGGATGAAATGTAATTGGACCAAAACTCATTGGGTGTCAGTGTAATTTACCCTTATTACAAACATAAACACAAAAATAAATGTGATCAAAATTCTTTTTTATCACATCATTATTTTTTATTTTTTATTTTTTTAAAATTTTGAAAAAAAATTATATATTTTTTTTGCACAAGATAAATATTAGTGAATTAGTATTTAAATTACAATACAGGCAGATAAATTCACATTGACAATTAAGTGCCTTCTTAAGATCACACATATCATAAAGAGATAATTAGATATGGGTATTGCTAACAATATGAGCATTCATTAAAAGATAAATAATTTTTTATTATTTATTTATAGCCGTACATAGCATGAATAATATATTACTATATTTTTATATAAAATTCCATTTTTCTTTCTTTTTTAATTTTAATTTTATTTATTTTTTATTATTATTATTTATTTAATTTGAGATTCCAATTTGTAGAGTAACGTGAATTATCATGCAATTTAGTCCTCATTTGACAAGTGAATTTGATTTAGATTAGGATTAAAAAAGTACAAAAATAAAATAAAATAAACCAAATAAGTTAATAAAATAAAATGTCACATCTAAATTATAATTATTTTATTTTTTCTTACATAAATTTTTTTTTAAAAAAAATTCAAACAAAACAACTTTAACCAAATTAAATTAATTAAAAAATTAAAAAATATACTAAAATAATTCTTTCCAAACCATCCTTGTTTAGACCATCTCCAACGCTTCATCAAACTTGGTATCAGATTTAAATTTTGGTGAAAAAGTGACTTTTTGGTGCTCCAACGGTTTCACCAAATCAATATCAAATCGAAAATTCACAAAAAGTTTCACTAAAATGAGAACAGGCTTCAGATTTCACCATTTCACTGTGCGTTACCGTTGGGAGAGACCAACGGTCGACCAGCTGGTTGACCGGCCGGTTGACCAACCGGTGGACCGGTTTCCTTGCAAATATTTTGGTTCAAACAGGTCAAAAGGTTCAAAGAGATAAAAATAAAAAATATAAAAAATACACTAATCGGTCGACCCCTGCTTTGATGACAACCATTAGAGTAGTCTGTATCAAATTGAGAAAATGATCCTTTTTTTATTCTGATTTAGTGAAAATTTTGGTAAACCATTGGAGATGCTACGTAAAACAAGAGAACACGAATGGAGTCACTGTCCACATCACCTGTAATATATAGATAGATAGATAGATCATCCATTTCAGTCACACAAAAGACAATTCCTCAAATCATGATTTCATCCTCATATTCCAATCTTATGTTTGATTGTAACTTTTAAAATATGATTTTAAATTAAATTTCAAAACACATTTAAAAACATGTTTGGTAATCAGAAAGTTTTTGAATTTTTGGGTCTACCCGGTTGTCCGGTTGGACATCCTCTCGGACGTCTAGCCAATTGACCGAAACAGTGCTCTTTTTTTCTTTTTCTTTTTCTTTTTCTTTTTCTTGACAATTGCCACCTATTATTTGAAAAAAAAAATTATATTTATTTTTAATATTTTTTCAATATAGAAATTATTTTTTAAACCAAAAAGACAAATTATTTGACCATTTATTTAAAATTCACAAAAACAAATTAAATAAAAAATAATTTGTCACAATAATATTTTAAAAAATCAAAAATATATTTTTTTAAACAAAACAATTAAAAAAAATTTCCAATCAAGTATACAATCAAAACTAACTTTAAAGCACTAGCTCAATATTTTTTTAACAAAAAATAATATATATTTTTTAATATTTTAAATAAAAATATATTTTCAGAATTTTTTAAATAAAAAAATTATTTTTTCAATAATTATTTTTTTGAATTGAATTTTAAAAAGAGTTTGATTATGAGCTTAGAATAGAAATTTTAATGGAGTTTTAAATTGTGTGTTTGGTTATGAATTATAAGTTTTTGAATTAAGTTTTGAAAACTCTTTTCAATACTCATAACCAAACAACTTGTTTTATTTCAAAACTCATTTAAAAAATTCAAATTCAATTCAAAACTCATAACCAAATAAATTTTTTCTTTTCAAATTATGATTTAATAACTCACAAATTTAAAATACAATCTCATTCTCAAATTATAATTCTAAAATTAAATCAAACGCTACCTAAAATTCTCACCTCTGATTATTCCATCTTTATATTCTTAGGATTTTGTTGACACCACTCTCAGCATCACTTGTACTAACTAGTAAATTTGATATTCTTTATTAAATACCTATCATAAAGAGTATATAAGTATTCAAATTCTATAATTCATACTTCTAACACTCTTTTGACAACTCAAAAACTTTAAAGAGAGAAAAAAATCAAAAGAAATTCTAACAAACACATTATTTGAAAAGGTGCACCATATGCATATTTAGTTATGTTATTTTATTTTTTATTTATGATAGTATTTTAGTTATGACTCATGAATTCTTTAGTTTAGTTATGTCTCATATTGTGTTTGGTTATAACATTTTTATTTATCTTTAATTATGACTCAAAAAATATAAAATTATGTAATTTTTTTGCACACCTTTTAAAGGATGTTGACCACAGTGTTTCTTAAAAAGTTAATCATATAACAAAAAATTTTATGAGACAAATTGACTTCACTTTGTTATAATTTTTCGTTGATTGGAAACACTACGTAGACAATATTAAAATGATATAATTTTCTAGATATGATTTAATTTTATTTCTTAATTGACATTATTCAGTATCACATGGTACTGCAAATCAATCACGTAGCGAAAATTTTTAGAAGCAAGAAATGCTGACTCATTTTTTTTATTTGATGGTTTGCCTGGCCTGCCCGCGGCCTTGGCAACCTGGCAACTTGACTTGTGGGCGACCTTGGCTGGCCCGCAGCCTTGGCAGCATGTTAGCCTGGCCTGTGGGCAGCATTGACGGTTTGGCTTTGCGTGCGGCCTTGGCAACATGGCAATCTGGCCTGCGAATGGCATTGGCAATCTGGCCTACGGATGGCATTGACAATCTGATCTGCGCGCGACCATGAGAGCTACAATATTATTTAAAGGGATATCTGAATTGTAATTTGCTCATCGGTGATCAGAAATATCACATTCAATGAGATGATAAGATGGCTTAATATATCAATGCTACGATTTATCTATTCCACGCAAGTTGTATCAAAATGGTAGTCCAAAAGCTATAAATATGATTCACTAGCTCAAGAAACACTACTTCCAAGTTGCTAAAAGTCATAAATTTCAAAAAAATACAAAGTTGAAGCTGTTGCTTTTTGCCCAGCTGGTATATGCTCTCTCCTACACAACTAGACTTTTGTCTGTGTCAAACAAATTCACCAAGTACTCCAAAATAATTACTAACTTTTATTTTTATGAAAGTTAGCACTCAACTCACGGACTCACTCTCAAGGCAAGCTAAATAAATACTATATATATATAAGATAATAATATTCAGCTTATTTGGTTTGGACTTCTAAGATTTATTTTTCAAAAAATTAAATTTTTTTATTCTTTTTTTTTAGTGAATTTTTTAAATATTCTAAGTAATTTTTTTAATTTTTAAATACACCTAACATAAATACACTTAAAGTTATAATATTTGTGAAAAAAATCTTTAAAAAATTCACCAAGTATCAAAAATATTAAAAAAAATATAAGAATTCAGTATATTTTCATAGTCTTGTATATTTATTGATTTTTTAAAATATTTTTTTACAAATATTTTATTTTTTAGATATATCTAAGTAAGGTATATCTAAAAAAGTTTTAAAAAAAAAAAATTTGTTTAAAATTTTAAAAATATTCACTAAAAACAAAAAAAATACGAAAAATAAAAAACTCAATTTCTAAAAAATTAAAACCAAATACACTGATTTGTATTCACAAAACTTTAACACACATTCCAAAAAAAAAACTAGTCTAGTATGTGTAATTCTTGAAAAAATATTTAGTAATCATGGTACATGTGGCTATCCAACTTAGATTTTATATTTTATTGGTTAGTATGGTGAAACCTACTATTTTTATGTTTATTTTTTAGACATATCTCGTATATTCTTCATGCACAATGTTTCCTAATTTGTAAATTGAAAGTTGATAATTTACATAGAGAATTTAAAACATGTTTAGGATAATCAATTTTTTAAATTGAAGTTATTAAACATAAACTATACAAAATTTAAATTAAAAAAATCATCAATAAATCATCTAAGTTGTAGCAAACAAATATGTACACTAATGTCTCACGTGAAGAAGCCTTACGAGAATGTGCAGGACACAATGCTAAGAGGTTTCACAGTTCACACACACTGACCAATGAAACGAAGCAACCCAGTACTGAAAAATCAGAAAAGCAAAAGCTACATATATATATATATAGATGATATGATACCGTAACAGAGATGTTTGCCTTTCGTGTGAATAAAAACAGTAGTCTGATCCCAAACCCAATATCTATACAAATTTATATTTAATTTTAAAAAAAAAAGAATGATGGGTGTACAAGTAAAAAGTGATGATTATACATACGCCTTGTTTGGAAAGTCGGTTATTTTAGGTAATTATTTAATCTTTTAGCTATTTAGTTTGATTAAAATAGTTGTGTTTAAGAAGTTTGTTGATTTTTTTTTTAGTTAATTTGATAATTGTTAGAGAAAAAGTGAAATAATTATGAATTGAATATAAAAATTTTATCTTATTAATTATTTTAACTTGTTTTATCTTTTAATGGATTATTTTAATCACTACAATAAATAAAAGTTTTAGAAACTAAATATTTTGGTCTTTAAAAGTGAAATTTTTGTTATAAAAGATATTTAGGGACTAATTTCTAGCGTCATGAGGATAGTCACTAAAAGGTCGTCCCAAAAAGTCCAAAATAAGGCTCTTAGCGATAAAATTTTGAAAATATCACTAATAAATAAACTTTTAGAAACAAAATAATTTGATCTCAAAATGATTTATTTTTTAAGTCAAAAAATTTGATCCCAAAAAGATAATAATTCATAACTAATGTCTAATTTTTGTTACTACAAATATAATAACGAGACTTTTCGAAATAAAAATATTTAGTGTCTAAAAAATAATTTTATTTTTAAATTTTAGTTTCTAAAACTTTAATTTTTTGTAGTGAATCCAATCCCTTTCCAAACGCCCCATACTCTGAGAGAGAGAGAGAGAGAGAGAGAGAGAGAGAGAGAGAGAGAGAGAGTGTGTGTGTGTGTGTGTGTTGGGCGGGTGATTAGTAGCTCAGTAAGTATAGCATGGAAGAGTTAATATGGCGGTTAGTGAGTCACGGGTGGTCGCAATAGACAATCAAAATTTAAAGTTCACGGGTCCATCTCTCTCTGGTTCGTAAAATGTTATATGTTTGCAATTTTTTACTAAATAAATAATTAAATATGTTATATGATATATCGCATATTTATGTGAGATATTTAAGTTAAGTTTGGCATTTTCAAAAAAAATTAAAAAGTCAAAAAGTCACTATCCTATTTAAGTCATATCATCTTATTTAAGTCACATCACCTCTCTATCACATTGCTTCAAACACAATCCATATTTCATAAAAAATTAAAAAGTACACTTATTTAGAACATTCTAAACAACCTTTTAATCATTTATTTAGTAGAAAATTTAATATTCTATTCAGGTGAGACATTTAATCATTTATTTAGTAAAAAATTTAATATCCATAGCATTAGCTTTCTGATTTTACTCATCTATATATATATATATATATGGTATTCCCGTGTGGTGTGCATCACCATCAGTGCAATAAACACCCCCAAAGCAAGGTGACTCCGAAAACTGAAAGGAACAATTCAATACTGAACTCTTCAAACCCGATTCAAACCAAACCACTTACATCCCCAACCATAAGTACAAAGCGGTGAGTACATGGCCCCCCAGCAGTAACAACATTCATTATTAGGTAAAAATAGAGGTACAACTTTGAAGGCAAACCAAATTAATCCCAACCCTCACACCCATTTTCTCATTGTGCATGCAAGAAAAGTCCAAACACAGCTGTTTCCTCCTTCATATGCTACACAAGACATGAGTTCCATAAGGTTTTTCAACAATACGTACTCACAATAAACTATATTTGGCCCACTTCTTATTAACATTAAATCTATACCACATACCATTTTTAGATAATTTTTCATGACTTTTAACATTTTAAATTTTTTTTTTTTTTTTAAATCATAGCTCACAACTTCGTCATACAATCGCAACCATGACAAAACATGAAAGGATGTGAGGTCTGAGTAGAAGATGATCATGTGATCACATGGTGGGACCACCGTATGGAGGCTGGGACCAATTCACATGAAAGTTTCCTTCGATCCAATCACTCCAGTTATGTTTGCCAATTTCATATTTTTGTTGTTTACTTGGGATAAAACCAAACGTCTGACTGTCTATCAAACTTACAGTTGGGCGTGAGTGAGCCCCTATTTGGGCCTTTCCAAAATGATTTTGGATACAATTGGGCTTTGTAATGGTTTGCCGGGCTTCGAATCGGCTCATATGCGCTTTCTTTGATTAAAAAGCGTGCCAACATCCGCCCGAACGGTACTGCAAGATTTTGTGACGATTAACGAACGATTAAAAGTAGGATTTTTTTTCTCGGTCAGTCTCAATAATTGAATTTATTATTCATTAAGTCTTAAATTTTTATCTTATGTATCAGAAAGTCTTGTTATATTTTTTCAATCCCAATTTTGCCCCTACTGTTATACTGCTAAAACCATTGATGAATTCATTGGTATTGGTATACATGAGAACTGTCCCTGTGACCCTTGGATTTGAGAAAGATGGTGTTAGATCAGAGAGAGATCAAGAAAATCGACATGAATGGAGATGTGATGTGCTGACATTGATGAGTTCCAGAGCCATTGATGAATTCTTTGGTGTTGGTGAATATGAGAACTATCTTTGTGACCCTTGGATTTGAGAGAGATGATGTTAGATCTGAAAGAGATTAAGAAAATCGACACGAATGGAGATCAGTGTGTCGACATTGACGAGTTCAGAGCCTTGTTTTGTTTAAACTAGTGATAAATTTATTTAAACCAGTGATAAATCAGTAATAGATTTATTTAAACCAGTAATAAATTTGTTTAATTAGTGATAAATTTAGGATAAACTACCGATAGGTCCTAATAGTTAAACTTAATACTCATTAAGTTCTATTGAAAATAAATCTTGATAAAATTGTTGCTAAAAATATGTTTTTTGTGATAATTTTTTATGTCGCTAAAAATTGACAATCAGTGATTTTTTTGTCATGATTTGTATAAATTGTCGCTAAAATTTACAATTAGTGACGATTTTTTATGACAATTTTTTTCCAAATGACCTATTAGACAATAAGTCCATTTATTATGACCTACATGTAAGTACCCCATAAATTTATCATTGATGAATTTGTTAAAAAGTTTATAAATAGCAGACTTGATTTGAGAAAGAGAATGGAGGCATCATAACAAATTTATCACTGAATTAAGTAACAAATTTATCAGATCAATTACACGTCTGTAGAAAATCAACACACCTTTCAATGCACTAATTGGACACTTTGCATCTCAAACCGGTGATGAAGGAAGATGGTGGCAACGACGATGTCAAAAATGGTAGATCGATAAAAGAGGATTACAGTATTAAAGCTAGCAGATGAATGATGGGTGAGGAACAATGGTGATGGCAACGAAAGAGAAAGAGATGATAGTTGGTGATGGAGGATAAGGAGGAAATAGTGTGCCAGTGACAGAAATAGGGGAGAGAGAGAGAGAGAGAGAGAGAGAGAGAGAGAGAAATGAGAACTGCCTCTGTGACCCTTGGATTTGAGAAAAATGTTGTTAGATCAGAGAGAGATCAAGAAAATCGACATGAATGAAGATGTGATGTGCTGACATTGATGAGTTCTAGAGCCATTGATGAATTTTTTGGTGTTGGTGAACATGAGAACTGTCTTTGCGACCCTTGGATTTAAGAGAGATAATGTTGGATCTGAGAGAGATTAAGAAAATCGACACAAATGGAGATCACTGTGCCGACATTGACGAGTTCGGAGCCCTGTATTGTTTAAACTAGTGATAAATTTATTTAAACCAGTGATAAATCAGTGATAAATTTATTTAAACCAGTAATAAATTTGTTTAATTAGTGATAAATTTAGGGTAAACTATCAATAGGTCCTAATAGTTAGACTTAATACCCATCAAGTTCTATTGAAAATAAATCTTGATAAAATTGTTACTAAAAATAATTTTTTGTGACAATTTTTTATATATGTCGCTAAAAATTAACAATTAGTGACTTTTTTTTGTCATGATTTGTATAAATTGTCGCTAAAATTTACAATTAGTGACGATTTTTTATGACAAATTTTTTCCATGGGACTTATTAGACAATAAGTCCATTTATTAGGACCTACACGTAAGTACCCCATAAATTTATCATTGATGAATTTGTTAAAAAATTTATAAATAGCAGACTTGATTTGAGAAAAAGAGTGGGGACATCACAACAAATTTATCATTGAATTAAGTAACAAATTTATCAGATCAGTTACACGTCTGTAGAAAATCAACACCTTTCAATGCACTAATTGAACACTTTGCATCTCAAACCGGTGATGGAGGAAGATGGTGGCAACGACAATGTCGAAAATGGTAGATCGATAATAGAGGATTGCAGTATTGAAGCTAGCAGATAAATGATGGGAGAGGAGCAATGGTGATGGCAACAAAAGAGAAAGAAATGATGGTTGGTGATGAAGGATGAGGAGGAAATAGTGTGCCAGTGAGTGACAGAAATAGGGGGGGAGAGAGAAAGAGAGGAGAGAAATAGAGATAGGCATGTGTTTGGGTTAAGGGTAAAATCACTCAACTAAATGTAAAGGGTAAAAATGAAATATGGATTAAATTATTTTAAATTAGGACTTCTTAGACCATCTCCAACGATTCATCAAACCCAGTATCAAATTCAAAATTTGATGAAAAAGCTACTGTTCGCTGCTCCAACGGTTGCACCAAATCGATATCAAAATGAGATTTCACCAAACATTTCATCAAACTGAGAACAAGCGAAGCATTTCACCAAATCACTGTTACTAACCGTTGGGTTATAACAACCGGTCGACCAGCCGGTTAACCAACCGGTCAACCAGTAAAAGATTCAAACAGTTCAGGAAAAAAGTTCAAACCGTTAAAAAAAAAATTTTGCCTAACCGGTCAACCGGCCGGTCAACCACCCGGTCGTCCCGAAAAAAGTTCAAAAAGTTTAAAAAAAAGTTGAGACAATTCTAAAAAAAAAAAAAAAAAACTTTTTTTTTGCCTAACCGGTCAACCGGCCGGTCGACCACCCGGTTGTCCCGGGACAGATTTGGTAAAAGGTGAACCATTGGAGCATGTGATACCAGATTTAGTGAAATGAGTCATTTTTGACTCAAATTTGATGAAAAATCTGATTCACCGTTGGAGATGCTCTTAGGAATTAAGTCCAGACCGTAATACATATATATAGGGGGTAAAAATGAAATATGGATTAAATTATTTTAGATCAAGACTTCTTAGGAATTAAGTCCAGCCCGTAACTCCCCCTTAAATATATATACATCTATATATAAGCCTTGTTTGACAAAGGCCATTTTTTTATTTTTTGGGTTAAAATTTACAAAAAAAACAAAATAGACAAATAATTAATAAGACAAAATAACACATCAAACCCATAATCATTTTATTTTTTCTTTTACAAAAATCATATCTAATTACAAAAAAAGCAATCATCTTCCCAAATGCAAAATTTTATCCTACTAAAAAATATTTTGAAAAGTTGATAAAAAGTTAATTTTTTAACTTTTTTAGTTTATTTTGTCTTTTTGTAGATAAAAAATGTGAGAGGTGATGTGACCTAAAATAGGTAAAAAGTTAAAAATTGCCTTTTTATCCTCTTCTCAAAAGACTCCTAAAATAATCAAAAATTAAAATAACATACTAAAATAACAATTTGGCAAACACTAACATATTAAAAAAAAAAAAACATTTGATGCTTGACAGAACATGTGATGGTGGCCTTGGGCTTTAGTAAGGTTTATGAGGCAAAAAATATAAGGGCTTAAGTCCATAGTACCAATTCAGAAAGGAAGATGGGATGGGAGTTGAAGTTTTGCCGGTTGCAGCGGCCCTCAACACTCGATAAGCATAAAATGGGCCTCTATGATCAGTAACTGTTGGATGTAATTCAACGAGCAATCTCAATTTATGGTAAGAATCATGATTGACAATATTGTTAAGTTAGTAAGACACAAGACTTTACACTTAAATCTATTTGTAATTTTTTATTGACAGTTAACACATAAGATCAACGATTCATACCACCAAAAAAGCAAACTACTAATAATACTAATGTATTGAAAATGTCAAAAAAAAAAAAAAAAAAAAACATATCACATTATTAATAGTGCTATTAAAACACTACTTTTAGGTCATGTTTGATTCACAAAATTAATAATGAAATATTAATAATCCTATTAAATTAGTGTGATATTCACTATCTAATTGGATTAATATACATTGGATTAATAATCCCACCCCTACCCCATTACTAATAATCCTATAAATTTGTTAGACTAAACCAAAATGTTAAAACAAATATAAAATAATTGAATCTACGGATTAATAATCCTAAACCCATGCTCTAATCCACCCAATCAACCATGCCCTTAGTATTTTCAACTATTTTTCTTACTCATAAAATAGTGTAGCCGTTACATAATTTTTCTCTGATCAAGGTTGGGAAAATATGCAATGCACCCAAATAAAATAAAATCAAAGGAAAATATGGAAAATATAACTGCTCATGCGTGAATTAACATATAATGGAAGCCACAAATTATGGGAAATTAAGGAAGAGGATGATAAATTTTAACTGTTTTGGATTTTACGGTATATCCAGCATAAACCAGAACTTCCCAAATCCAGGCTTTGGTTCATCACAGAGACGCCCTGGCTTAGTAGCTGGTTTCAAGATCCAACAATTGCTACAGCCATAATAAATCTCTTAAACACAAGCACCAATCAAACACAAATGGGAATTACACCTATATCAATCTCACAATCACCATCCACAATGCAGATACAGACCAGTTAAAAAGAGAATAAAACCCATACCAACACACAGGTAGGTAAAAAAAAGTCCAAAAGTTCTGATTCAAGAAAACCAGAGAACATTTTTACAGATAACGAAATAAGGTGTGTTCAAATAATTGCCGGAGTTTTAAAATCAGTATTAAAGAAGCTGCAATACAGAATCAGTGTCTAATGTTAAAAGGAAGTCGTTTGGTAACAAATGTGGAACATGGATCATCGTTTAAGCACGTTCACCACGAATTCGCCTGGCGAGTTGGATATCCTTGGGCATGATAGTAACCCTTTTGGCATGGATAGCGCACAAGTTGGTGTCCTCAAACAGACCCACCAGGTAGGCTTCTGCAGCCTCCTGAAGCGCCAGAACCGCATGACTCTGGAACCTCAAGTCAGTCTGCTCCAAATAAAAAATAATAATAATAAATTAAATAAATAAATAAATAAATTAGCATCATAAATATGTATGAGTTGAAGTTGAAAGTAAGATTACGCCAACAATAGCACCAAATCAGTGAAATAGATCGAAAAATACCTTGAAGTCTTGGGCAATTTCACGAACAAGCCGTTGAAAAGGTAACTTGCGGATGAGTAGTTCGGTGCTCTTCTGATACTTTCGAATTTCACTGATCAAAATAAGAGATGTCATGATTAATTAGGGTTCGGTGATGCAAAACAGTGAACAAATGGATTATGAGCTAGCTAATTTAAGGGAGGAGCCATTACCGAAGGGCAACAGTTCCAGGGCGGTAACGATGGGGCTTCTTGACTCCGCCAGTGGTTGGGGCTGATTTCCTTGCAGCCTTTACGGAAACAATCACAGAAAATACGATGCAAAATCATAATCAGATTCAAAAGACTGAAAAACAATAATAAAAGTTTGAAAGAATTTCATAGTTAATTTCTTCTTTCTTGCAGTTTCTCGGCAACCAAACGGAAATAAAAATCGGAATAGAAAGACGAACAGACATTCATAATGGAATCAAAGCCAGGAATTCATACCTTGGTGGCGAGCTGCTTCCTGGGAGCCTTTCCACCAGTAGACTTGCGAGCAGTTTGCTTCGTACGAGCCATCGGGATCTCAGATTCAGAGAAACAAGAACGCTCAAAACTCTGCAAAATCACGGAACAGAAGAGAGATCACGATCAGATCTGTGTGGAATGAATCGACGAAGAAATTAATACGACGAAGAAGAAGACGATCGCTACCGAGAGAGAGAGAGAGTCGGCGAGAGCAATTAGGGTTTGGATTCTGCGAAGATGGAGACGTACACGAAAGAAAGGGTTCGATTATATATATATAGAGAGAGAGAGAATATTGTTAGGTCGGTTTAGGGGTTGGGAATTACGTCTGCAACGGCTTTTGCAGAGAGAGAAAGGGTTTGAATGGCCTCGATCCAAGTTCTTCTCAAGATTGGTCCATCTGTACCAATAGAAGTACGTCATTGGTTGTTTTTGTTTCACGAGGATCGTCAAAGCTTGTGTTTGTTTATTAGTTTTCCGATTCCGACAACGAGTTGTGATTATCAACACTCGGCCGAGTCGGTGTTGCCGAGTCCATTGTAAGCCAAATACTCTTTTTTCAGAAAATAAAATACACTATTGTGAAGGGTTGTTTGAAATAATTTAATTAAGTGTATTTTTTTAATTTTTTATAAAAATATGTATAAAAAATAAAGAAATGATGTGATCTAAATAAATATAGGTTTTGATTTGTAAACGCATTACAAGTTTTTTTTTTTTGTTACAGGAAAATCTTCTCTACCCTCCCGCAGGTCCAAGGCAGCGCGCCCCTTCAGAGATCACCAGGATGTCCTGTTAGTCGTTCCGAGCGAAAAGACTATTACCCCAACCTCTCAAAACAAGCTCCGCTTAAGTCAAGTTTCGCACAGCGGGAGAGCATTGAACTCACACCAAGTGCTGATTAGACAACTTGAAGTCCAACCTCCTAACCAACTGTGCTTTGCCCAGGAGATTGGCCTAAGGGAGAGAGAATTAAACTTGTGACATTGGGGCTTAAACTCCAAGCCTTAACCACAATGCCACCTACCATTGAGTTGCATTACAAGTTTTGATATTATTAAGAATAGGAATATTATGTATTCCAAATATTTTACCAAATATTCTACTAAATCTCTCATATGAGATGTGACTCATATAAATCTACATGTATGTGAATCCTACATGAGAGGTTTGGTAAAATATAGAATCCCTAGCATAACTCTATTAAGAAATACACTATTATCCTCAATTATAAAGGCATTACAGATTTCGATATGTTTTTTTATGTTTAAAGTTTTTAAGAAGGGCATGAATAAGAATTGAGAATATTCATTCGTAATGTAAGGTGGTATATAATTTGTATTGTTTTGTTTAGAAAAATAAATAAGTTATAAAATTTCATCACCTTGCCCAATCAATTAGTGATAATCTGGGATGTTTTGGAAAGCAAATAAAAAGTTAGCTTTTAACTTTTTATTCATTTTGAGTCATATTATTTATCACATTTTTTACCTACAAAAAGATGAAATAAATTAAAAAATTAATTTTTTACAAACTTTTTAAAACACCACTCTGTGTACCGTCTAAGTAAAAATATGTGATTTTTGACACTATACTTATCTAACCACAAACTTTGCCCAACTTTCCCTGTGGATCATCATATGGCCTCGTTTGTTTTGGGGTGTAATGGATGTGAGGGGATTAGAATGGAGGTAAGGTTATTTAGTATTGTGTTTGTTTGTAGAGTTGGGGAAGGGATTAGGATAGAGGAGGGGATTGAGATGGAGGTTGGAAGGAGGATTGGGATAAAGGAGGTGGAGGTGCTATTAGAAAAATAGTGAGGGGATTATAATTTTTTTTTATTTTTTACATATTGAGAATTTTTTTTTAAATATTAATGTTTCATTTTTTATATTTTTTTATTTGTTTTATTATTTTATATAAAAATATAAAAATAATTGGAAAAATTACCGGTAAATCCCAATGATGGAACGTTGATCCATTTAGTCCTGTGTTTTTTCTTATGAACCATTTGGTCCTATTTAGTTGGTAAGGAATATTTTCTTTTGATTTGATATGGATGGAGTTTACATATTTACCCTTGTGGTCTGCTTTGGGGGGGATTATGTTTGTTGATGTGTGTGTGTGTGTGTGTGTCAATGTGGAAGGTAACTTTTTAACATTTTCCATTTGGGACTGTGATTTGTGCAAAATTATTTATAGTGGAAGGGGTTTAATTGCTGATATCGTTTTCCTGTAACGTGTGAAATCATTTTGTGCATTTCTGGGAGGTTGGGTTGCGTTGATTTTCCAGAGTCGGTGCTGCTTTGAGCAGCTGGCTGTCCAGGTAATTGCAGGTTGTTTTGTTGGGGATTTTTTTTGGGTTTTGATGTGTGTTGCTTATGTTTTGTTTTTGTGTTTGTGCAATGTAAGTTTTTTGTGTTCTGGTAGGGAGTGCTTTCATTTTGGAATTGGGGGGTAAGGAGATATCAAGGTTTTTGTTGATTTTACTAGTATGGAGGTTGTTATTTTGTTGTTGTGTACTTACGAGCAAACGAATGTTGTTGTTTGACTTCATCAAGCGTTGACGTTCGCACAATTGGTTGATGGGATATGCAGAAAGTTTGATGGTTTGGTACCCGAGATGGTGTTTTTATTATTCGTCGTAGCTAGCTATAATAAGTTTAAGGTTGGGTGCGATGAGGATCTTCGTACGCAGAATGTTACCTGTGACAAAGATTAGGTAACGTTCATTTGTTAGGTACGGCGGGACATTAAGACAAAACAACTAATTACTATTAACAAAAACAGATATGATAGCACCGAATTCATATTAACAGATATGAGACGAACAATGCGTAATCAATATATTGCAAACAAAACAAAAAACACAAAACAAAAAAAAAAAATGAACGCCAACAGGCTCATGGTTTGTTGAAGCGAATAACCAAAACGTGTCCCTATTTTTTTCCATCGAACGTGGGCAACAAAAAATCCTTTAAGTCCTTATTTGTGTATATCCATTTACATTCCATCGTTGCACGAAACAGTAACAATTTTCTGTATTACAACATCAGCTTGCACATAGGACTACGTTTAATTTGAACCTACTTGATGCAATGTGGCATGACGTTTAATTTGAACTTACCTGCGTTCAATTTCAACATTAGCACAAAACAGGAAATCAAAATGTGGCAAAACATGTGGCATGACGTAATGTAGGGTTAACGTTTAATTTGAACCTACCTAATGCAAATGATCGTGCTACGATAACTAAACTACATATTAACCCCACATTGGTTTCGAACAATGATACATCAACTCAATAAACAATGTATGACACATTCTTGAACAAGATAACGTATTGTCACATTATACTAAGTGCAATTTTGCAGATCCTCACATTACCACAAGCCCCCACTTGTGACACTAAAATCCACAAACACAACCAATAAACTGACATGAAATCCATTCACCACAAGGGATAACTCACATTATCATGTAACACAGGAAACAATCTCATAATGTAACAATAACAGAGGAAACAACGATAACATCACAATAATAATAAAGGAAACAAACTCCTAATGTGACAACTACGGCTGGTGTTCATTGACATATGTCAAAAAAAAAAAAAAAAAAAACGATCCTTTACATAACATTATCACACCACTGTTCCATGTAACATTGATTCAAACCCCCAAAACAAACCATATCGCATTCAACACATAACATTGCACAATAAACCAACTAACTACAGTGGTCAACATCACAAACCTTCGCCTGTCATAGTCATTGATTTTGATCGATCGGCGCTGGTAAAACCAATGTGTATTTGTCTCTGCAAATTGATAGTCGGAGAAGATGACGACAAACAAGTGCTGGCGGGATGTATAATCTACTATTATCAAACATCAAACATGGAGATGTTCAAATGTGGAAATGTTGCACACTAACATTTCCATATGAAGATCAACAGATTTGATCGAAAACGAAGGAAAACACAAAAAGCCTATAGTGCACTTTATGTCCAGATCTGTAATTTCACCATAATCAAAAACCCAAATTGGCCCCTAATACACACACCAACAAGCGCATGACATAGGGCAAATGTGACATTCTGAGTGTTTTAGGACTTTTCGGTTCAACAGAAAAGATGCAGGACTAATTAGAGCACAAGTTTTTAATTTGAGATTTATCAGTGCCTCACCCAAAATAATTTAACAATTCCTACACTAACAACTATCATTAAAACAAACACAATTTTACTTAATCCCCTCACTAACAATCCCCTCACTATTAATACCCTCACTATAAATCTCCTTCATTCTACCTCTGAAAACAAACAGGAAATATGTGTTCACACCTTTACCATCAGCCACCACTTTTGGCATTTCACAAAACATGTTTATTTATTTTTTTAATTTATTTGTAAAATATTTTTATACATTAAATAAAATTTAAATTTTGGCTCCGTTTGGCAAGGAGATTTTGGGCTATTTTAGTCACAAAAGACAAAATAGGCTATTTTAGCCACAACAAACAAAATATCACATCTAACTTATAATCATTACACTCTTCTTTCACAAAAAAAGGTCAAAAAAGCCAAAAAGTTTCCCAAACCAAGTTTTTTAGGCCAGGCTAAAATAGCAAAAAAAGTCAAAAAACTAAAAAGCCAACCCGCTTCCCAAACGGAGGCTTTATTTTATGAAAATGGGTGAGATCTCTTTTTTGGAGAACTCCACAACGTCTAAATTAATTCACACCACTCATGATGTGTGGGACCGACATCATGAGTGATATGGATCACTCTAGAGGTTGTGAGGTCCTCCAAAAAAAAAGAAGTTTCTATCATTGTTGTTTATTTTAATATTTTAAGAAAAAAAACATAATTCCTATTTATTGTAAACATAACAAAAAAAATCCAACAATATTAACCAGAGTTATGTTAGGAATCTCAAATAAATTACTAAATTTCTTACGAAATCTCTCACATGGTGAGGGATTATTTGTGTGGATCCTACATCCATGTGACAAGTTTGATAAAAAAATTAATAATTTATTTTGGATCTATAGCACTGTCCTATTAACAATCGAATCCCTAAATCTTTATTAAAATAAAACAAGAAGTTCACAAACATTTATTGAAGTATTAAATACAGTATATATTTACACTGCATACAAATAATCTTTGTTAAAGTATTATCAATCCAGGTTATCAAAATTATTTTTATCAAATCAATTTCTAGTTAGTGAAAAAAATTGACAAAAATCTATTGATTCACTCTAGTTTGATCAGTTAAATTGGTTGATTGATTTTTAAACACCCCTAGTTACAATTGGGATACGATAAATTTTTATTTTTTTGCTAATTTTGTAGTATTCATTTAAAGAAAAAAAAAAAAGAGTTCATGATCATAGGACGACGTCGTTGTATTGTTCTCATCAACTGTTGAAAACGGCAGTGTTGCAGTGGACGTTCGATTCAATGGACGGAAACAAGAAGGGCTACGCATGGGCGATCTCTGCTGGATTGAACGCCGCTCTGGCCGCCATTTCTGCTAAACTCTTCGCATCTCAGGTATATATATAGATATATATTTGTTTAGTTTTAAATTCTGATCTAATTCAATTGAACCCTTTCAATCAGATTAGAAACCCTAGCTATTGACTGAGCGTATTCCCATGAACCTGACAAGGATACTTGTAAATTCATTTCATTTTGATCACATTACAGCATTAGACTGTGTTTGGATTAAGTATTAGAAGAGGGATTTGCCAAGGGAAAGAAAAAAAGCTAAATTTTGTCTCTTCTTTTTTCCTTTCCCTCCCCAAATCTCCTCTCAAATCCTTCATCCGAATGGGAAAGAGTGGTGATTCCATTCCAAGTTGTTTGCTAATTTGCTCGAGTGGAAATGATAGGAGAAAGGAAGGGGAAATTCTATTTTCACAGGCCTACTTATCTCAGTACATATTATTTCTCAGCACACACTGATTAATTTGATTATTAATTATTCTTCTCAATCCACACACTAAATGTTTCAATTATACCCTTCAGTCGTACCATTTTACACACACCATTTCAACCCTCGTTCCACACACTTATTGAAAATTGTAGACCCAAACCACCATTTATAGAACTCCCTTATCTTCCCCCATGAGTTTAGTATGGTGTATGTTGATGTAGAACTTTATTAATTATGAATAATAATTATCATGGTTACCATTGAAAAATTGCAGCTTTGTGTTTTCTTTTGATTTAACCCGGGATGGTTCAATTTATCAGCAGATTGTTTCTTGGAGATTCCGAATTTCTTCACTGACATATTTTGAGTTTTATTCAAATCTGCTACTCTACTCTCTTCACACTTTCTCACTCACTCTCATCCATGGCCTCTTTGCATACTCACCCAAATTATCTTCAATTATGTAGCTGTCTAGCTCTGCTCCCAAAATTTCCCATCTTTCAAACCCCAAAATTCCCTATTTGCCTCCTTTCGACATCAATCTCGCTGCCATTCTCGGGGTTTCACTTTTGAAGCCTATACCACTCCACCAGTAAATTAATTTCTTAAAATTTTATTTTTTCAGATTTTATCAGTTTGTTTGGTTGCCTAGAAAATGGAGGGAAAGAAAAAGAAAAGACAAGTGAGAAACAATGAAACAAGAAAGAAACAATAGATGAATTAGGGTTTTTTTTTACTAAAAAGATGTGTACTGCGATTTTTTTATTTTAAAAAGATGTGTATAGAGAAAATTGGAATATAATATTAAAGGTGTATTTTAATGTCCATTATAGTCATTTTATTTTAGGGTATGATTGTCATTAAAATAAAATTTCATTAAGTGTGTGTACTTGGATAAGTAGGTGTGTCGAAATAGAATTTTCGAAAGGAAGGGAATGATTTAAATGATTTTACATTTATGGCCCTTATATTGTAGGATAAATAAATGAACCTAAGGATCAAATAAATTATTTTGCATATTAAATGAGGGAGGGAGCTTTTCCTACCTCCTTTCCTCCCACTTTTGGGCTGATTGCAAATCCGTGGCCACCGTGCAAACACTCTCCCTCCCTCTTTCCTTCCCACCCGCCCCGTCCTACTAAATACAGGAATCTCTTTTTTCCTTTCGTATTCATATCCCCCCTTCACTTCCCTCTCTGTCTTTCCTTCCTACCAAAAATGAAAAGCCAAGGCAGCATGCTCTTGTAGAAATATTAAGGAGGGATTGTAAAGATCCCAAGTTCAATTAATTTTGAGGATCAATGAAGAGGGTTGTAGTACATAATTTAAAGGAAATCACTTGGCAACCACTTTTTGTGAAATATTAGGATTGCCACGAATCATCAAAATTTAAACTAACTTCTTTTTTAAGTCAGTATGTTTGTTGTTTAGAGGTAAATTTGTTTTTTCCCTTTCGTAGTTTTACCCTCTGTTTTAGTCCTTGAGACTCATAACTGGGGACTATTGCAGTTATCCATGTACGAACATGCACAGAGGATTTTCAGTTAATAATAATACCGGTAAACTGGCTCAACCTTAACATCGTTGCTGCATTAATATCATTTATTTTGTGATCGGAAAGGGCATGTGTATTCACACCTACGCTCTCTAAAAATATTAGGTAGAAGCAAATAATATTATCACCACTATTCCATTACATCACAACTGAACCTCCGAGATGATTTCTGTTGGCGCCAATCAACAAGTGTTGGATGGAAAGTTGTAGACTCAAAACCAACCTTGCATATCTAACTCACCGTGACAAGGTTCAGTGAAGGAATAAACAAGCAAACAAATGAGATTTGTCTCAAATTAGTTATCACGATTCACATTCAGCCAGCTTGTGCAAACATACGTGGCCCATGCGTACCCTGACAGCTTGTGCATTTCAATAATACTGGTTTTAGTTATAGATCTATTTGTTTGATTTAAACTGCTCGACACATTTTAAGTCGTGTAATCCTACCTTATCATATCATAATTTGAAGAATGTGTATCATGTTCCAATTCCTGTTCCACAAATTCTGAGGATCCATGTTACACAAAACATTATGCTCGAGGTTAAAGAAAAATAGAAGACCAAAACTCTGCTACATCTGTAACCAAGTTGATGTGTGAGTCCTTATTCAGAGCAATATTAGGTGAAAAATCCTGTTGATTTTGTCTTGTTATTTAAAGAATCTTGATGAACTTATGGTTTTTCATGAGTATGTATGTACATATGTTTGTAGGCATGTCTTTTATTTATCTCAAATTATTATTGTATGATAAAGACTTTTAAAAGCAACATCACTTAGTAAAATATACGCAACCACAAAAGAGTCATACCTAAACTTGTATTGTATACTTTGGTTTGGGGAGCACCACAAAAGATAAACAAATAAATAAAATAAAATAATCTAAGTTAGTATACATGTCAAAACTAATTACAAAATTTCTCTCATCTCAACAGATCGTTAGATACGGTTTGGTCATATTTTTCAACGTGATAATGTGGGGATGTTATGTTAATAGCCTGAAAGCTCTCTCATCTCTGCAAGCTACGGTGACGAATTTTGCTACCAATTTTCTATCTTCGGGTCTGGCTGGATTCTTCCTCTTTGAGGAATCTCTATCATTTCAGGTAATCCCACAAAACTCAAACAAAAGGCTTCAGAGCCTTTTACTTTTAATTATTGAAAATCTTTTGTTTTGAGAACTCATGTAATGAATCGTATCAATTCCCTAGACAGCTGATTAAAACAATGTTTGTCCACTTTAGTTTTTGCACATATTGGATGTTTTGCCAGGCAAAAAAGACTCTAAAATGGGTAAACAGAACTTCTTGGCATTTCTACTTGTCAAAAAATGTTGATTAAATGTTTGCCTATACAGGATAAGTACACTGACTGTGATGCTTTACTTCAATGTCTAACTGACATGGGATTGAGAAGCAAGAGAAAATCAATGAGAGTAGTGCATAAATATGTAAGCAAATTAGTTAAAACTGCTTAGGAAATGAAATGAACGAACTAACAGACCTTCTATTATTGACTTCAAAATTTTGAAATTATTGAACTGCTGAGGCATCCCATCACAATCCAAATCCATATCCATAGGATCTAGGCACATGACTTTTATATGCTGCACTACAACCACATGCCTATGTTCTGCGTATGAATTTGGGTTGTGAGATACCCTACTAAGATAAACAAATTAGCCCCATGTTTGCATTTAATGGGTTACTGGCATGAGGCAGCATGTTTATGTTGCCCTCCTTGTTCCTGGTTATATCTTTCTAATATATATTTATTTCACATCCTGTGTTTCTGCATATCTTCTTTGAATCTTTCTAAATTCCACGTGATTATTTCCCTACCAGTTTATTCAAGTCTAGCATTTGAATCAAACTTACAAAACTGGTTCTACTGCAAGAACATCTTGACATTCATATAATCCCTTAA
The DNA here is from genome assembly GCA_036172215.1 of Camellia granthamiana. Lineage (NCBI taxonomy): Eukaryota > Viridiplantae > Streptophyta > Magnoliopsida > Ericales > Theaceae > Camellia > Camellia granthamiana. The sequence continues at coordinate 157,613,793 of CM069905.1, forward strand.
GTGGGCCATTGTATAGTGGTCTGTCCTGTATTATTAAACATCCAATTATATAATGTGCGAAGCATCCTGCTGGTCGTACTTTATTTTTTAATTGAATTGCCTAGATATTGAGCAGTTGGGTATGTTGTATGCTAAGCATGCTCATACAAGAAAAAAAAAACACTTGCTCATTTACAAACACATGTTGGGCTGGAAAGTCTAGATGCCAGATGGGAGTCTGTTGCAGTTTGTACAGCAGAGCACATACATTGTTCAAGCCCTGCCACATTGTGCAGCCTTAATTTCCATTTACCTGCTAGCATTTACTTCTAACTGCTTGCCTATCTTCTTCTTCTTCCTTTTTTTTTTTTGCACTTTTTTTTACGTTATATTTATCTTGTCTTCTTCTTCTTCCTTTTTTTTTTTTTTTGTACTTTTTTTTACGTTACATTTATCTTGTGTTTAAGATAGAACTTATTATCAAGATTGTGATAATATTCAAGTAGTTATAGTTAGGTTATCAATCTAATAGTTGCATTTCTGATGCAAGTTTGCTCTCTCAGTGGTTTGCAGGTGCCCTGCTTATTGTAATTGGCGTGTTAGTACTCAGTAAGTCAAGTGTAGAGGAGAAAACACACTCGGATTAGATGTCTGTTTCAATGGATCCGCACTTCTCATTAATGACATTTGACCTATCATATAAATTTGGCCGTTTTTTATGTTCATCTAAGCACGATGAGTTCAAGGATGATTGACGTTGACATTACTTCGGTGACATTACTTCATTCACGCAGGGACATATCTCAGAAGGCTGACTTGATTAATTAGTCTTCTGCAGATAGTGAAACAGGACCAATTGGTTGTAAAATGAATGGGGGAGAGGAGGAGGTGGGTTGAGGAAAAAGTGGATCAACTGTATGTTGCATACACTGCCTTGTCGTAAATTTTTTGGTATGATTTTTTTTTTTTTTTAATAACCTATTTCGTAAACCATTGGAAAAGTAGAACAAGGAAATATTTTCATACATATGTTTTCTTGTTGGGTCAGTGTGTGAATGAATGAGGGAGAGGTGGTTCCATGGAAAAATTTTCTTCTTTTTCTTCTTTCCAATGGACAACACAGAATCAGGATACATTTTTGGGAAGAGGATTGAGCTAAAATAGCTCACTAAAAAACAAAATAAATTAAAAATAGTCAATAAGATAAAATGTCACATCTAATTTATAATTATTTTATTTTTATCTTTTCACAATTATTAGACAAAGTACAAAAAAAGTCAACTAATTTTTCAAGTACAAATATTTTAATTAAGTTAAAATAATTAAAAAGTTAAATAGTCAACTTTTTAAATAAGGCCAAGGCCAATATTAGACGAAAAAAAAAGAAGAAAAAAACTGAGTTTTAATTACTGAACTTGTGGTGTGTGTCTTGTGTCAGAGAGGGTTGAGAAGTGATTCCATCATTTTTGTTTGAATAATGCTTGGGACCCCCTTTTGGGGGTCACCCCCTCACCCTTTTTGCCACGTGGCGGGGGTGATTGGAGGAGCAGGAAAAAAAAAAAAAAAAAAAAAAAAAGTAATCAATGAGAGAGAGAGGGGGTCAAAGGGGGTGGGGGGAAAGGGGGGATGAATCATTGTTGTTTTTGTTTTTGGTTTTTTTGGTTTTTAACCCCACTATGAGCGTGGACGTGTAAATGCCCAATCACCCATGAACTCGATTTGAAGGCATCCAATAATTTTTGTTACCTTTGATTTCACTGGAAATCTTTTGTTTATGTCAAATGTATGAAATGGGTATTGCAGGGTTCATTTGTCATAACAACCCAAAATTCTACCTCAAGGTTTTGTTTATAATTATTATTACAAATATTATGAAATTATTTTATTTTTAAAAAATACCTTTAAATTTTTTATTTTTTATTTTTGGAAGAAAATAAAATGGTGTAAAAATAATGAGTATTTTTAAATTTTTTATTTTTTTATTTTTAAAAATACAAAAAATAAAAATATTGAAAATGAAAACGGAAGGATCCCAACTTTGGTTGAGTTCATGCCATCTTCCAATATTTGACAAATGTGAAGTTTGGCAATTGTCTTTAGAATTTTAAAAAATTGATATGTTTATGTTTAGTAAAAGTTTGGCAAGCTTTTTGATTTATTTATTTTTTTTCTATTTTTTTGAGTACTCAAAATTAACTTTAACTCATTTCGGCCGTAACTCAAGACTTTATGTCAATTCTTGCATACAAGGAGGAGTGTTTGCCAACTCTTACATGGGAGGAGTAGTGTTATGAGAATATGATGTGTCACGTCATGTACTCATTAAATAATTGGAGACATATAACTATTTTATAGAAGAATATCAAATCAATAATAAATTAATTGATTAATATCAAATCAATAATAAATTAATTGATTAATATCAAATCAATAATAAATTAATTGATTAATCATGTGCAATTCTATTTAGAAAAAAATTAAGAAATCAATCATTACTAAAAACAAAAATGATAGTAACTTAAAGCTGAAAACCAATGTCCAACTAAACCAAAATTACTCAAATCTAAAATAAATAAATAAAAGCTAAAAAAAATTACTATATGATTATTTACAAGGGGATTTTTTTTAAGATTCTTAATATTAAGATTTCAACAATGATTCATCCCACTAAAAATATCACCACTAATAGCACTAATGCATTAAAAAAATAGAAAAAAAACAAAAAAAATACAACTCCAAGACCAAAACATCACATCATTTCTGGCGGGACCCACTGCCACCTAATTAGTGGGAGCACTAATTAGTGCTCCCAAGCATTTTTCTTAAGATTTTATAGTGTAAATGACACTTAATATTTTCATAATGCCTAAGGTCCATTAACATTGATCTAGATAAAATTCGACCTAGAGAATTTCTTTGGACTTCCCAAAATTTTTCTCTCCAGAGAAATTCTTTCTGCACTTTCCAGAGAATTTCTTTGGACCTTCCAGAGATTTTCTCTCCAGAGAAACTTCCCAAAGAATTTCTCTGTGTTTTTTATCAATTTTCTCTGTGTTTTTTTATCAAACCAGAGAAAATTGAACAACTACTACTTTCATTTTGACCAATTTTCTCTAGATTGTAAGACATTCAAACAACAACAACCCAGAGAAAATTAAACAAACACTATTTTCATTTTGACCAATTTTCTATGGACCGTAAGCAAGGTTCTGAAAAGCGGTTGCGGTCGCTGTAACGGTGGCGGTGACGCGGTTGCGGTTGCGGGGTGTAAAGGCCGTAGTGTAACAGTTGCGGTAACCGGAACCGTGAATTTTTTTATTTTTTGCACAATTTGAAAAAAACTTACCGATACGCATATTTTTTTTTCCATGATCATATTTATTGGGTTAAAAATAAATATTGATCAATTTTTGTAAATTTTTAAGTATGATCCACTATATTTCATATTTTTAAATCACTATAAACTGAGTTTTTTATATTTTATTTTAATAATTAATGACTTTATATTTTACAAAAAATTAATCACTAACTATTATATATAAAATAAATAATGACAAAAGTAAGAGAATAAATAAGAGTCTAAATATATATATACATATTTTAACCAAGCCAAATAGATAATGACCACACTTATTATTATTATTATTATTATTTTCAAACAATATATAGATAGACACACACAAACAAAATGGTTTAGTGATAGCAACTGAATAGCATAGCATAGGTCTTATAGTTTCAACAAATCAATAACATATTCTTCATCTTCCCTCTTCTCTCTCTCTCTATCTCTTGCTCCTCTATTTTCTCTCTTTTATCTTCCCTCTTCTCTCTATCCCTCTTCCCCCATTTTCAACTTTTTTTTGTGTGTTTTTTTCAAAAGAAACAGTTTTGAACCGTTACGTAACGGTGCGTAACAGGCCGTTACGGCTGTTACGGCACCGTTACGACCGCTATAGCGGCCGCTACGGCCGACACACCTGTGAATCTCAATCACACTGCAAAAGCGGCCGTAACGGGTAGCGGTAACCGCCAAAACCGTTACGTAACGGCGTTACGTAACGGTTGCGGCCGCTTTTTAAAACCTTGACCGTAAGATATTCAAAACATCAAAAATAATGGATATCACAACACAATACATAACCAGACTAGTAAATTTTACCAACAATGGTGTGAAGTTCATGGCTTACTTCCTAATGATGATCATATCATAAATGTTACTAACAAAAAGCTTGAAAACCTCATAAAATCCAAAAGCTTGAATTCTTTGGGAAGTCCAAAAATTCTTTAAGTTCAAACCAGAGAAAATTCAAAAACATTCAATTTTCTTTGAATTTCTTTGGTTTGAACTCAGAGAAATTTCAATTTCTCTAGGTAATTTTCTCTGTGTTATTGAATTTTCTCTAGTTTGAACTCAGAGAAATTTGAATTTTTTTTTGTTTGAATCAGAGAAATTGTTGATGTTTACAAGTCAGTCTACATTTCAAGAAATTAAAATGCAGAAAAGGGACTCCATAGATAGCTACATTGAAGAAAAGTTTCAATTTTCAAAATTAAAATAAAAGATAATAAAGAGAGAATGGAAGAGAAATTCTTCCCAAACTCACATACCAGCAAACTGTGTTTGTCACGACCCAAACCCGGTACCCAAAAGCTTGGCATCGTAACAAGATAAAAATGAAATAATTCAAGTAATTTTATAGTCGTAGCGCAAACGGAAAAATTAAATAAATTAAAATAAAATAATGGGGTACCAAATGCTTATTTAAAAAGAAATAAATATAGTCATTTGATTTTTATTGTATTACAAGAGTTCGAAAAAAAAACAAAATAGATGGAAACCAAAAAGAAAGACACAATGATTCATTCCCCATTTTGATCCCGTTAAACCTCGTCACCTGAAAGGGATAACAGCTATAAACACATAGCAGAGCGAAAAATATTATACTGTGAGTATTAGGGTACAAAATAGCCATGGATAAGTATTAAAACATTAACATAATTTGAGTTGAATACACAGATTATTTAAGTGGCAGAATTGAAATAAATAACTAGAACAACGGTACAGAATAGAACAGAACAGGGTTCACTAGAGTGACAATCAGAACAGGGGTCAATGGATCCATGACAAACAGGCGATCACAAAGTGATCAAATAGGGGCCAATGGTTATTTAAGTCTCCCAAGGCGTAGGACTCCCGTGGTGGTACTTATACAACATAATTGTTTATAAGGTTATAGTTAAATATTATTTAAAATATACACAAGCATATCCGTGAGTTTCATTTTTACAAATAGGGTTCAAAAAATAATCCACGTAACTGAAACCTTTATAAAACATAACTTTTATTAATATACTAATAAAACATAACTTTTTATAAAATAAATCATGGTGAGTCAAAACATACGTAAACTATATTATGGTAACTCAAGACATATTTAAAACATATTATACTAGCTCAAGGTATAATATAACTCACCTCTAGTACAAATTAATCCCTATTTTCTTCGCACTTCAGAGCCTCACTTGCTACGTTACGCTCCCTACGCTCACCTTGTTTCTGTGCTTCACCAACGAACTTCACTTCCCTATTTATACCTAAACAAGGTGTGAGGCCCAAGCAATAGTCACATACGTGGCAGCATTTCTCAATCCCCCTTTGATTTACCCCTTTTACTTTGACCCTTATCATTTGTTTTTTTTTTTGGTTTAACCCTTATCCTGTACCAACCAAGGTCTTGAGAATTGAATTATAAGTTTAAAGGGTTACTATCCTCTTTGGTAATCCATAATGATTCCTAAAAATTATGTATAATGATAAGTTAGGCTCACGTCTAAAAACCTCACTACCCAACTATAAATCATCACTTACCACTTACTAAAATATTTAATGTGTAGTGTTTCACAACGTATTTCTTTAATAATAAAATTCCCAATTTATTATGCATTTATTTATTATTATTTATTTAGTTATTATTATTGTCATTACATATATATATATATATTTGTTTATTATTATTTATTTATATATTTTTATTTTTTTTATTTTTGAGTTCTATTTATTGTAATATTAAATTTAAAACATTCGGGTGTCACATTTCTCCTCTCCTTAAAAGAAGTTTGTCCCCAAACTTAACGTACCTTGGTTTTCGAAGAGTTGTGGGTATTTGGCTCTCATTTGGCTTTCAGTTTCCCACGTTACTTCTTCGACACGATAGTTTCTCCATAAGACCTTTACGAGGGGTATAGTCTTATTTCGAAGGATCTGATCACGACGATCGAGAATCTGTACAGGTTGCTCTTCGTAAGAGAGATCTTTGTGAACTTCTAGGTTCTCATGATTGACAACATGCTCTGGATCTCGAAGATATCGACAAAGCATCGAAACGTGAAACACATTATGGACATTGGATAGTTCGGGTGGAAACGCAAGACAATATGCTACAGGACCAATCCTTTCGAGTATCTCGAATAGGCCGATGTATCGTGGTCTTAACTTTCCTCGCATTCCAAATCGGATAACCCCTCTTGTCGATGAGATCTTAAGGAAACATGATCTCCTATTTAAAATTCTAAGTCTTGTCTCCATGTATCTGTATAGCTTTTCTGGTGGCTCTGGGCAGTGCGAATTCGTTGTCGGATGAGTTGGATTTTATCGCTCGTTATTTGCACGATCTTGGGGTCTAAAAATTTTCTGTCTCCGACTTCCGTCCAACAAAGAGGTGATTGACATCTCCTTCCATACAGTGCCTCGTACGGTGCCATTCCAATACTTGCATGGTAGCTATTATTATACGCGAACTCCACTAAAGGTAAATGATCATCCCAATTTCCTTTGAGGTCTAGCACACACAAACGTAACATATCTTCCAAGGTCTGGATCGTCCTTTCAGATTGCCCATCAGTTTGCGAGTGATAAGCCGTGCTAAATCTTAGAGTGGTTCCCAAAGCTTCTTGTAATTTGTTCCAGAAGTGAGACACGAAGCGGGGGTCTCTATCGGATATGATTGAAACTGGGGTGCCGTGCAAACGAATGATTTCCTTAATGTAGAGAGCGGCGAACTTAGAGAGGGAGTACATGATTCTGATTGGTAGAAAATGCGCCGACTTCGTCAATCGATCTACGATAACCCATATCGCATCATTCTTCGAGACTGATTGCGGTAGTCCGACCACAAAATCTATAGTAATATGCTCCAATTTCCATTCGGGAATAGGGAGTGGTTGCAACATTCCTGCAGGTCTCTCATGCTCTGCTTTAACTTGTTGACAACGCAGGCATTTAGAGACCTGGTTTACTATGTCTTTCTTCATTCCTGTCCACCAGAAATGTTCATGCAGATCGTGATACTTTTTCGTATTGCCAGGATGGATCGCAAACCTCAAGCTATGAGCTTCTGCCAATATCTTTTTCTTGAGTTCTGGAAGGTCGGGTACGCAAATTCGATTTCGAAATTTTAGCATCCCATTGCTTATTGTAAAGTCAGGATTAGGCGTGTTTCCTTGCTCCTCGTACTTTTTCTTTAAAAGTTTATCTTCACATTGGCGGACTTTAATTTCTTCAATCAACTTGGGTTCCACGATTATGTTAGCGAGCAACCCATGGATCTTGCGGGGAACGAGGGTACATGCCAAACTTTTGGTCGTTTTTCGACTTAATGCGTCTGCTACTACGTTAGCTTTGCCGGGATGATGATGGATCTCTATGTCATAGTCCTTCATAAATTCTAGCCATCGTCGTTGCCTCATATTCAATTCTTTCTATGTAAACAGATATTTGAGACTCTTGTGATCAGTGTAGATCTCGCAGGCTACTCCGTAGAGATAATGATGCCAGATTTTGAGGGCGAAGATCATCGTAGCCAATTCTAGATCATGAGTTGGATAGTTCCTTTCGTGAGTCTTTAGTTGGCGGGAGGCATAAGCAATGACCTTCCCATTTTGCATAAGAACGCAACCCAAACTATTGTATGAGGCATCGCTATAAATTACAAACCTTTCTGCTTCCGCGGGGAGTGCTAGTATTGAAGCCGTTACGAGTCTGTTCTTCAATTCTTGGAAGCAACATTCCTGCTTGTCCGTCCATTCAAAGGGTGGGTTCTTCTGAGTTAGCTAGGTCAAGGGTGATGCTATCTTCGAGAAATCTTGCACAAAGCGCCGGTAATAGCCGGCTAGGCCCAAGAAGCTTCAAATCTCTGATACGTTAGTAGGTCATGGCCAATCCACGATTACTGCAACCTTCTGAGGATCAACTGAAATGCCATCTTTGTTAATGACGTGACCGAGGAAGTGTACACTATTAATCCAGAATTCGCATTTCTTCAACTTGGCATAAAGTTTGTGATCACATAATGTCTATAGAACTTTTCACAAGCGGTGTTCATGATCTTCTGGCGATTTGGAGTATATGAGAATATTGTCAATGAAGACAATGACGAACTTGTCAAGGTAGGGTTTGAACACTCGATTCATAAAGGCCGTTGGAGCATTGGTGACGCCAAATGGCATGACGAGGAACTCGTAGTGCCCGTAACGGGTTCTGAAGGCATGGGCATCATTCATTAAAGTCTTTACTCTGTTATTATTCACTAGATTTTAGCTCACTATTTATATTATGTATGTAGGTGAGCAGGCACGTGACCAGGCCCAGAGTTAACGGCCTATGTTTCGATTTTTGTCAGCCAACCTTTGTGCCTCCCGAGGAGGTTTCGAATGAAGTCAAGATTTGTGGCTATTTTTATAATCATATTATAGTTTGTTATCTATTAAGTTTTGGGAAAGATTTCTGACATTACACTACTAGGGGTGATATGTAATGGTTATGTCTCTCAACATCACCCATAAGTTTATAAAAGTTTTAAATTATACGTCTCATGTATGTCTTCATAGCTCAATAGACTTTGTATGTTTTGTATATTTGCTTCCGCGGCCCCTAACTACATGTTATTATGTCAAGAGGCCTTCGGTAATCCAAGGATTACTGACCGGTTACGACGCTAAACCTATAGGGGCGGGGTTTGGGTCGTGACAGCTGGGCTTCTCTTACTTGGGGACTTTTTGAAGGAGAATTCATTAAGTTGTCCTTTATTTTAAAAGAAGGCCCAAAAAAGGGGGTTTCACCAAAAATCCCTTTATATAATTCACACTAGATTGAGATCTTTAGGTTTACCAAAAAAAAAAAAAAGAAGGACCAAACAGTTCATATATCATTTGGAATTTATTGGTGTTTCACCCAAATACAAATTGTACTTTGTAGTTTTAAAAATTACATCATATAATCAATTAATTCTAACAAAAGGCGAAGCGTGAGCTTTTCCTTTTGTCATATCCTCTCCATAAGAGCTTGTTATAATGTTTTGTTCGAGGGTGGGGGAAAACATCCTCTTCCGACAATCGGTTCGGGTGCCCTTTTACAAGGGCAACCTGTTCCTTTAGAGGATATATGGGAAACCCTGGCCTGGCCTGTCTACTTTCCCAGCACTATACACATACTCGAGGAGATTGAGGAACCGTTGACCCTATCCAAGTTATCTAAATTGAACAGCTATCTTCTCTTTTTGAAGACGTATATAAGGAGATCAACCCTGCTTATAGTCTTGCAATCCAACAAGAATTGGATCGGACCGCTGCTCTCTCTCTCTCTTAATTTTCTATTCATATAACAAATTATAATTTTTATTAAAAAATAGTAAGTCAATTAATAATTTTTAATAATATCATGAATATATTTTAATTAACAATTTAGATAAATTTAAAATTGTATACAATAGTAATTAAAAATTTTATTTTTTCTGTTAATTCTACTAAATTAAAAATTATAACATAAAAAATATTTATAATTTTTAAAATTATTTTAAAAAAATCATAATTTAAACAAATTTTAAAAAATATTTTATAATTTATTCAAATTTTAAATAGGGGGTATTTTTGATAAGTCATTTTTTAAAGAGTTTTATTCCATTTAACCCATATTCTTTTTAACTATTCCATTAGATCTTATTTGAGGTAAGAAGATCAAAACACCCCTAATCTCTCTTGCCCCTATTAATGTTGATATTTAATATTGATTGTCATTATATTTTGATAGTTCTCATACATCAGGATGTTGACTGTCATTATATTAATATTAATTTAAAATGAATTTTTGTCATTGTGTTGTTAATTACATGATGTGAATATTCACATCATGTAATTGAAATGAATATTTACATCATCATATTTACATTAATTTGAAATGAATTTTTCTCATTGTATTGTCAATTACGTGATGTGAATATTCATATTAAAACATACGAATGTGAACGTTCACATCACTACATGTTGTGAATAAGAATGTGTTGTCAATTAAAAAATATAACATGTTGTGAACGTTCACATCGCTATATTAGATGAGAGAGAATTTTTCAAAAAAGTGTTGTGAACGTTCACATTAGATAAGAGAGAATGTTCACTTTATTTTTAATGTGTTGTCAATTATAAATAAGAAGGTTCACATCACTACATTATATGAGAGAGAATTTTTTGAAAAAGTATTATGAACGTTCAAATTAGATGAGAGAATGTTCACATTATTTTTAATGAGTTGTCCATCAAAAACATATTCACATTATATAATAATATAAAATAATAACGACAATGTTATCTAATTGGTGTGTGAAATTTCTTATACCTTGATTAAGAATCTAAGAAAATAGTGTAAATCAAGAAAAAAAAAATTTATGAAATGAAAATATAAATATATAAAATTAAGTAAATTAAAAAAAAATTCGTAAATTTCTTAAATTAGAATACTTCTAAATAAAATTTATCAATAAAATTCCTTGTAAATATCTCGTACACTGTTGTCTCAAGAGCGTGTACACCGTGCCTAAGTACTTTTTTCCCATAACAGTGCGGTGGTCAAATAAATCCCACAATTCCACTGCCCGCTCCTTTTTAGTTCCTCTTCTAACTAGTGTTTCGGCCGTTCTATATACGAATTGTGTTTTTAATTATTTATATATATAAATTATAATTTTTAATTTTTTTAAATTTTATTTAAAAAAATATAATAAATATATTATATTTTTAATCAATTATTTTATATTTATTTTTACTCAAAATTTAAAAATAATATACATGAAAAATTTATAAATAAATTAAGAAAAAATTTACTCATAACGACATTTTTTTTTATTTCTATATAAATACTTAAAAAATAAACTTGAAAAAGATAATAAGTATAAATATTATACATTAAGTAAAAAAATGTGGTTAACAATTATGCTTACATAAATTTACTATAATTTTAATTTCAAATTTAAAAAAAAAATTTAAAAACATTTTATTTAGGTAGTACCAAATAGAATTTTCTTAGGAAAAAAGAAAATTATAAAATTTTGTTGCAAATTTTCAAATGTCTATTGTTAAACATTCTATTCTAGTTACTTATTTGTTTGCTTACTTACTTTTGGAATTTTGATATTTGATCTTTACTCAATATTCATCGTATTGTTTTGTTTATTTTTCTTCTTTTTACTTGATTTTCACATGATACTTCTTTCATAGTGTATCTCCGAGTGTATTAGTGAAAACATCATATATTTAAAATGTATAAAATTATAATATATAGAAAAAAAAAAGAAAGTAATTACCCAAAACTGAAACTACTTTAAGAAAAAATAAAAAATAAAAACAAAAAGAAAATTGATTGAATTAGAAATTTATTTATTTATTAATTAATTAATTTTTAAAAATACATTTTTTAAATAAAACAAAGAAAACTACATATAAAAAAAATACAGAAACCAAATATAAAATATAATACAAAAAAAAAAATGAATTATAGGATTTTCAAGAAGTGAGACCCACAAACAAATTTTGTAAAATCTTATCTATTCATATACTTTTTGTGTACGTTTTTTTGTACCTTTAATCTCGAGAATGATATTTAAATAGTTTGCACTTCTTACATTAGGCAAATCTAATAGTTTTAGCAAACACGGATGTAATAAATTTCATAACACAAAACACAAACAATTGTGAGACAAAGTATCTAAAAAAAACGAAAGCAACGTTTAATGATGATGTAGAAATACACCTAACGTTTTAATTAGAGGTATAATCAGATAAATCGCTATAGAAGAGAAGGATAACATTTATTTTTCATCACAATAATTACATAACTCAATATATAATTTTAATGTCTTTCACAGTTCCACACATCCAATTCTCTATCAATATTAGAATGAATGTATGAGCCAAAAAAAAGAAACATTTGAAAAGACAAAGAGATGTGATTTAAGACATTTCAATTGCTGAATTCTATTAATTAATAATTATTAGACTTCAATGGTCGGACTTATAATATTTGTTAGCCATTAAAGCTAAATTCTTTGGTTTTATCTATATTCACTTGATAATTTGAGAGTAGACACGTGTCAAATTGTTACACAAATACTTGGCACATTTTTTTAGCATTATTAATGAAATGCACAGTGTAATTTTTTTTTTTGGGCAATTACAACTTGTTATTTTTTAATAATAATTTAGAATTATTTTTTTAGTAAAGAATTTTTTTTAGATTTTAATGAAATGCACATTGTAATTTTTATATTTTTTTTTCCCGTAATTGCAACCTATTATTTTTTAATAAAAATTTATATTTGTTTTAGATATTTTTTTAATATAGAAATTATTTTTTAAAATTTTTAATGAAATGCACACTGTAATTTTTTTTTACAATTGCAACCTGTTATTTTTTATAAGAATTTATATTTATTTTAGATATTTTTTTAATATTCAAATTATTTATTACAGTGTAATTTTTTTTTTCTCTTTTATTTTTGCAACTGCAACCTATTATTTTTAAAATAAGAATTTATATTTATTTTAGATATTTTTTTATTATGCAAATTATTTTTTTTTAGATTTTTTATAAATTATTTTTTTTAGATTTTTTATAAAAATAATTTAATAATCCTATCATTAACTATCGTGTATAGGAGAAGTTGAAAATGGTACGGTAGTAAGTATGTAAGAATTCAAAAAGCTTTGTGAGTTAGGAGAAGTCAATAAATGTCGAGATTTTTTTTAAATCGAAAAATTAAAAAATTAATATGGGTGATGCTGGAGACCCCCAGTGACTAGGCACCTCTAGCACCTCCAGTGCCACATGGCACATTGCCAGTGGATGAAGTCCAAAAAAAAAAAAAAAGAATTGTTTTCCAGCCAATCAACAAGGACCCCAGCACCCCCACTGGGGGTCCAAAGAATTTTCCAATTAATATTGAGATATTGAAACTTTTACAAAACTTATGGATTAGAAACTTATTTTCCTTATATAATATATAGAGAAGATAATTAACTAATTATTTTAAAAAATAATTTAATTATTTTGATGCTGACATGGCTTCCCACCATTGGCCGCAAAACCGAAAAGATTCTCTCGCTGCACTAATCTCCAGAAGAACACCTCTCATTGCACGGTCGCAGATTGCAGAATCATGAACACCCATATCCACTACTCTATTTTAACATTTCCCTCTGTCACTACACTATGAGGGCTTTTGGAAAGGTGATTAAAAGTTAAATTTTAACTTTTAATTTATTTTCGATTATATTATTTTATATATATATATTTAAATAATTACTCTCTCCGTTTTAAAATATTAATCCTTTATTCTATTTTTTATTATTCTAAAATATTAGTCTCTTTTCAAAAATCAAATACAAAAATAATATAAATTTTTTATTTTGCCATTCTTTTAAATTAATAAACAATATAAAAAGTACAATTATGATATTGATATTTCAAAAAAATATACTATCAAAAGGATAATTTTGGAAAACTAACTTTTTTCAAATGCAATAATTGTACTACTAAAAAAAATTAAATTCCCCAAAAGGGATCATTATTTTGGGACGGAGGGAGTATAAAAAATAAAAAAATTAATTTTTAACCAATTTTTAAAACGGCCTTGTATTGGTGGTGTGAAAAATAAGTTTTTTAAACATAATTTATATATTTTTTGATTTTCGGTATAATAAAAATAAAAATTAATGAAACATATTTTTTTTCATATTTAACAAAAAAAAAATAACTGAGAAAAAATTTTTAACGTTTAAAAAATAAAGATATTTTTCAAATTAAGTTTTGTAAATATTACAGTACTACTATCACTGCTTTCACCTTCACCACTACATTACTATGGCTACAATCACCATCATCAATGCCATCACAACCGCTATTACCTCACCGCCACCACCATCTCCTTTATCCTACGCTATCCCCACCAAATATAAATAATTATTAAACAAAATTGATAAGAAATATTTTCCACATCCAAATAAAGCATATTTAAGCTATGTTTGGCAATGAGTTTTTCACTAAAAAAATATAAAGACAAAATTAGGTACATGAGTTAAGAAGACAAAATGTCATATTCAAACTATAATCATTATATATATATATTTTTTGCATAAAATTCAAAAAAACCAAAAACAGAATTAAAAAAATCAAGTTAAAATAATTAAAAAAAACCAAAAAATTAAAAAAATTTAGCTACTCCTAAACGAAGACTTAAAGGGACTTTTAGGAAATGAGTTATAGTCCACTTCTCAAATTATAACCTACTTCTCTCTCTCACAAAAAATTAATTATAATCAATTTTTAATCAATTTTTAATAAAAAAAAATTAATTATAAACATCTTTTCAAAATATTCTTAAATTTTAAATTTTGTAAGAAACCGAGTAAGCACGGACAGTAGAAGAGTAAAAAGAAGACAAGTAGAAAAAGACAATAAACGAAAAGGAGAGGAATGGTGACTGACGGTGGTAATATTACCAACAACAACTATTCGTCCTGAGATTTTCCATCTTCGATTTAGGGTTTTTGACTCTCTCTCTCTCTCTCTCTCTCTCTCGCACTTCACTGTAAGTCATCGATTTCTCTCAGCTACTTTTTAATGGCGGTCTGTTCTTTTTCATCTTCTTTAGGTCGTCTCCGCCTGCTCATACCTAGTGCATAATTTTGCTTAGAATTCATTGGTAGAGCTGAGTTTCGAATCATTTCACAGCTTTTCATGTGTTCTTTCTGTTGTTTCTCGTCTTCAATTTCGGTTATTTATCATGTTTTTGGCTTTGCTTATGAAGCTTGCTTCGACTGGTTTGGGGCTTTTGTGATTAAAGCTTCTTTGTGTTTGAGAGTTCATGTCTTGCTTCGTCTGAGTACATGCGAAGCTGATATGGAAGTGGATTTTGAATTTTGATGTTTGAATTTAGCTCCGTATATATTTCCAAACTTGTTCTGTGGTATATTATTGATTTGTTTAATATGGAAGTTGATTTTGAATGTTGATGGTTTAATTTAGCTCATCGTCTTCTATTTCCAAACTTGTTATGTCATTTATCTTTGATTTGCTTTAATTAGTTAAAATTTATTGGCTGTGCATAAAAACTTGGTCTTTAGTAGAGTGGTCATAGTTTATTCAACTAATAGTAGCTACTTTCATCCGACTGGGTAGAGGGGTTTAGTTCTGGAAATCTTAGATTCCTTGTTTGAAGTTCTTGAAATATGATTCTGCTGAATTTTCACCGTCATCCCATCGAATTTTTGTTTGATCTCTGTGTTTTTATTAATGAAGTCTTCCCATTTTTAACCCCAAGGATGACTGCCTATATTTTGATTTAGATGGATAGATGGATACATGGGTAGGAGCATCTGGCTAGAGCCTGACAGTTCAACCATCAGCAACTTGGGTGCCAGTCTTTCGGATATGTATGTTCATGATTTTTGTATGTTGATCCATGCATGCTTTTTCAAATTGAAGTTGACTCTTTCTGCCATGTGTAATTCGTACGTGTTACTTTAAGATTTGTTTACCTCTCTTTCTAGCAATTTATTACTGAGATAATCTGCCACCAATTTGCATACTTGTTTGTAAAGGTTCTTGCATGTGTTTTCTCTGCTCGCTCAGCTTGGAGAATTAAAGCCATTGTTCACAACTCACAAGCAAAGGGCCCTGTAAATGATCCAAGGTTGATCCCTGGGCCCCCTTCCCCCCTCCCCAGACCCAAAAAAGTAAAAACTAAAATAATTAAATGGGGTAGGTTTTAGTGGAAATGAGAAAAATGGAGAAATGCAAGAGGTCAAGAGAGAAAAGATAGTATAAAGGAGAAACGATTGCAGCTTTGCGTGGGGAAGCTTCCAGGCTTTGACGTTACCTTAATAGGTTTAAATTTCCATCCAAATCTGCATTATTTAATAATGGACTTATCTATAAGCTTTTTGAAATTTTAATAAATAAAAACTCTTAAACTTGTATGGCTTACCATAATAACCCGTTAGAACTCCTGTCACTACTAAAGAGTTTGGGAAAATACAGCAATCTTGAATCAGAGTTTCACTTGAAAGCTCAATTTGTAAAACTTACTTTATAATACCAACTGTTCACAATAATGCACTTGCCTGATACTGCTCATTTCTTTTCTTTTGGGAAAAGAAAATTTCGAGATCTTCAGAAAGAGTGTTTCCAACGTAAACCTACCAAATTTAAATTGGAAAAGAAAAACCAAAGATCTTGAAAAGGATTAAGAATCAGATTGATCATATGGTAGGAGAGTTATTTTTGGTAGTTCTTTCCAAGTCATTTCCTTAGGTGAATTTTCCTTTCTAAACTAAATTATAGTTGCATCAAGTAGGGATATTAATTGATGTTGGCAGCATCAAAGTGTTATGATAAATTTCATTTTTCTTAAAAAGAATGATTTACTACTTACATTGCATTTACGATTATTAAAGGACAAAATATCTATAAAAAAAATATTGATTTATGATGCATTGAGATTAAGACGTGCATATCACTACCATCCATATAAGTCAGGAAAAGAAAAGAAAAAAACTCTTTGCTGTAATGTCCACATCCCATTATTTTACATGTTAGGCCCAGATCTGCATAATCAGGACTGTTACACTACAATTTGAAACCTCTGGAAGATCCTAAGTACATTATTTTGTTACGTCCCTCTGCATGTGTATGTGTGTGCATATGGCAAGTGATGATTGAATTATTTCTAAATTTGTTGTTCCCTTGATTTATGTAGGCTTAAACTGCTAATATTTGGTTGGTAGGTGCCTCACTTTGGAATAGACATGTCAACTGTTTACCCTTGACCATTTGCCTCATCATCTTTGTTGACTAAGCCTGATGCAAACTATCTTTGTGTTTTATGCTTGGATGTGGTGCCTTAGGCAGTCTAATTATCATTCATGGACTAATGCTTTCAGTTTTCTCACGCTATAGAACATGTACAGCAACTTCTGCATGGGTGCTCTTAGTTTTTATATTTAGGTGTGTTTTGCTTTCTAACTGTGTCTTGTATTTACTATAAACTGGGGTATCCTAGCTGCATTTTGTTAAGTGCGAATTTTCAGGTTTATAATGTTACAGTTTTGAATTGAAAATTTGAATATATGTTCAGTTTGGTTTGTCTTATATATATATATATTCAGTTTTGTCTATTTATATTGGGATTATTGCTGGTTGCTTCTGCTTCCCTTTCGGTGATCATATCTAGGCCTAGCCCTTAGCAAGATTACGTGTGTACCCCCAGCTCAGAAGAGGGTGTCGTCAACTGATGTGGCCTGTCAGGTGTGTGATGACCTAGCATGCATTACTGATTATGTGCTCACAACTCCAACGTGACATCAAGCTATTTTGCTGGGCCACATTAAAAGCTGGGATGGACAATCCTTTCTGAAGAAATGTCTTTGAGATCTTCATTTTTTTTTTGCTCCTTGCTTTCATACAAGTACATACACTAAAGCTTGAGGCAATCATAATTTGGGTTTATTCAATTCAGTACTCAAATCTTTCTTCACTTTTTCTGCTGGTCTTGCATATCCTTGTAGTTCGGATACATACATCAAGAAGTAGCACTGTAGCAGTATCAGCAGTACTTGCATTGAATAGCTGTTTGCTGTATGAACTGTTCAAAACTCTTTCTTGTTGGGTGTTTCTGATGGATGCTTTTGGTTTTTCAGCTTTATCAGATTCAGTTTTGAGTGCAGGAGTGTTGACGCATCTTTGCCAGTAGGGGGCTGTTGTGGAGAAGTGTTATTTTATTTTCAGGTAATTCTGTTGTCAGTGGTTTTCTGGTTTCTTGCACATTATCTTGACTGAAGCATGTGGCTTCTTTACAGTTTGATGATTTTAATTGTTATTTGATGGATTCTTTTTCTATCAATAATCATGCATGAATTTTTTACACACAAGATTCTGCAAAGGAATGCGTTTCTACTTTTGATCGCTACCAGCGATGGTAATCTAGTTTGCATGTGTTTCTTCTTCCACATTATTTTCTAATGTTGAAAGAGTAGATTTTGTGCTCCCTTTTTGTTTATAGTATGCATTGCTCCAGAAATAGACTTTTGCACAATATTTTTCTTTTTGTGTTTCAGATGTTGAGTTTCAGGGTACCTACTCTGCATAGCTGTTTGATGCTTGTTTGATTACATGTTGCACTTCTAGTCAAGGTTTGCAAGTTGAAGCTATCATCTACAGTTACTTTACTGTGGAGCTCAGATGGATGACAGTGGGCATCGTGAAAATGGAAGGCACAAACCACCTCCGGGTCAGGTACTGGCAGCAAGTAATTTCTTTTATTTGAATGAAATAATTTATTTTATAATGCTTTTTTAAAGTATGCAGTGCAATGATTTTCTCTCTAATACTCCACCTCTGATTAATAGCTCTTCAATTATGTTATTTCAGTGGTTGATGCAGCATCAGCCATCAATGAAGCAAATAATGGCCATTATGGCCGAAAGAGATGCTGCTATTCAGGAAAGAAACCTGGCTGTTTCTGAGAAAAAAACAGCCTTGGCAGAGCGAGACATGGCTATGCTGCAGCGTGATACAGCAATTGCAGACCGAAATAGTGCCATTATGGAACGAGACAATGCCATTGCAACACTTCAATATCGTGAAAATGCAATGAATAGTGGTAACATGTCCCCGTGCCCTCCAGGATGCCAAATCTCACGCGGGGTGAAGCACATGCACCATCCACAGCAGCATGTACACCATCAGCCCCACATGGGTGATGCTTCATACAATTCACGGGATATGCAAATTACTGATGCACCCCCAATGTCACCAGTTGCCTCGGAACCTGCAAAGCCTAGGCGGACTAAACGAGCCAAGGAAGCCAAGGGAATGACATCTAACAAAAAGCCTTCCGAATCTTCGAAAAAGGTGAAGAGAGAGGGGGAGGATCTGAATAAGATGATGTTTGGCAAGTCCCATGACTGGAAGAGTGAACAAGATATGGGTAGTGGAGCCGATGATCTTAACAAACAGATGGGTGTGTCGAAGCCTGATTGGAAGGATCAGGACATGGGGTTGAACCAGGTTGCATTTGATGACTCCTCTATGCCGGTGCCAATTTGCTCGTGCACTGGAATGCTACGGCCATGCTACAAATGGGGAAATGGGGGTTGGCAGTCTTCATGCTGCACTACCACCATGTCAATGTATCCGCTGCCAGCAGTGCCTAACAAGCGCCATGCACGGGTTGGTGGTCGGAAGATGAGTGGAAGTGCATTCAACAAGCTGCTTAGCAGGCTTGCAGCTGAAGGGCATGATCTAACAAATCCAGTAGATCTTAAGGACCATTGGGCAAAGCATGGAACGAATCGCTACATCACCATCAAGTAGAATGTGAGAAATCTTTGAATGGATGGAGGAATCATGAAACTAGGCAGGTATGGATCCTTGATTCTTATTTGGAAAGAGTCAATTTCGTTATATAGAAGTAACAGCCAATATGGAATAAGAAACAGCTAGCCAAGTGCTAGCCTATCCAGCAAATGTTTTACCCTTCTTTCTCAGCGCCCTGTTTTGCTTCCATCTTTTGTGCTTTCCATCCTTTCTACATTGCCCAGTTTCTTTACCCATTCCGTCTGGCTGATAGTTGTATGTGGTGATAGATGTGTGTGGTGAACATGAAGCATGTGTTCATGTGGCTAAAAATAATTGTAAATCAGGTGGTATTTCGAAGTCTTATTGTACAAGTGTTAATTTATCACGAGGGTTGTTTAAGCATTTTGATCCAACAATGTTGACATGTTCTGGAGACATTGCTAAGTTGTATGTTCCGAATTATCAAGTACCCATGACAAGCGGCTGTTTGCAGATCTAAAGTAGGTACTTGTGGCCTGTAAAACTATGTTTGTTGATGGTTTTTTTATTCCAATTCTCACCAGTGTACTTACTGTTAATTCCTGGATCCCCCCCCCCCCCCCCAAAAAATTCTTTGGAGATAATTCTCATCCTCTTAAGCTGCAGGTCTTATTGTTTTTAATTTTTTGGTTATATCTGAGACGGCCTCCATTTCCCTGTGGAGTCACAGGCTAAGATTTGCACGAGTAGCCAATTTTTAATTTTTTAATTTTTTTATCTCATTACTTAAATTGCCTCTAATCTCAACAAATTGAGGTTGGATTATCACATCATCAAAAAAAAATAAAAATATTAACTGACATTGCTTTATGAGTAGTGCTATACAAATTTTGCAAATAAACTTTCCTTACAAACTAATTTGTCACTTGAAATATTAGTAAATTAAGTCTCATTGAAATATTAGTAAATTAAGTCTCATTTCACATTCTAAAGTTGTTTGACTCCATGCCACATCAATTTGTAAAAAAAGTTCGTAAATTTTTTTTATTTGTACAGCATTTTCCTTGTTTTACTCCAACACCAAATCATCATTCCATTGGCACATACACCACTGAAACAGCTAGAAGATTTTCATAAAAATTCTTAAACATATATAGGCTTGAATAAAATATATGTTACAGATCTAGTAACTACATGTTTTAGTAACAATCTAATTTGACCTTTGCAATAAGCCAAACAACAAAAATAACACATGTTTAAAGGTAAAACAATAGATAAACACTCGCCCAAGATCCCTACCAACATCACTGCAACCTTGTAACTCATTCTCAAATGTACCTACATTGCAAAAAGAATCTACACAAAAAAATTACAGAGAATTTTACATATCAAATGCATATCATATGAATGGTAATCACTTGTTCCTATGAGATGGAGCACTTATGAATGATATCATATGAATGCATAATAGCTTGTTCATATCATATGAATGATCATATACAGACTATGAGATAATGATAACAAGGTACAACTATGAGATGGAGCACTAATCACTTGTTCACATCATATGAATGATCATATACAAACCATATGCAATTGTAAATTAGAGCCAAAATGAAAAGCAAATCAACAGCAAAATTATAAAGAGTCTATCTACAATGTTTGTATCAGATCACAAAGAAGTCAGCACAAGTAAGTCAGACAGGAATAACTGTGATATTTTATTCTCATCATTTACAAACACTGCAGAAATGCACATCACATGAAATTTGTGAAGTCATAAAACTTTAGAGAGAAGGGACGCAAATGATAATAGATATCATCAATAACAAAATTGATATATTTTCTATTAGTAAATCAAACTTGAATTAAAAACCCAAACTAAAAAGTACATGACAAGTTTTGGTTCTATCTCAAACAAGTTGAATACAAAAGAGTGCCTCAGACCGTCCTAGTTCAAGAATTTCAACACAATAGCAAATATTAAAAAACTTGCATTTCGGTCAAATTACAAGATATCATCATTGGCTTGCTATAAGTTCATAACTTGAAAATATTTAAGTTACAGAATAAAGCGACAGAGTAATGAAAAAAAACACAAGTTCCTACCCAAAATGGAAAATTAAAGTCTTTTTTTTCAAACATAAATGGTATGGACCCAAAAAATGGACTATATTTTATATCTCAAAATTCAAACAAAAAGATCATGGCAATGTAAAGCCTCAGACCGTCCTAGTTCAAGAATTTCAACACCATAGCAAATATCAAAACTTGCATTTCGGTCAAATTACAAGATGTCATCATTGGCTTTCCAGTAGGTGATAACTATAAAATATCAGAAAAACAAAAAATATATATATAATTCGTACCCAAAAAAAATAAATCCATAGTCACTTTTTTAAAAACAAAACATAAATTAAGACTTGAAATTGAGAAAAATCATGGCAATGAAATAGTGTCAGACTTGAAATGTATCAGCACAGAACTGAATCAATCAGACAGGGATAACTGTATATTTCTAAGTTTCTCATCATCCACACACATATGCCATAACAAAATTTAAAAACAGAAAATAAACGATATATAAAAAATTCAGATAGAAATAGAGAACGAGAGGCATCAGATCTTCCTATTCGAGTAAGAATCATAATACCCTAAAAAATCAACAGAGTATTCAACTCAATAAAGCTCATCATTTGGCCTCTCTACAAACACAAATAAGCATAATCGAAACCAAATGTTGCGCATTGAACCGGTTTCCAATTCAACGATAATACACGGGGATAAGGCAAAAGCAATGAAAGTAGCTCCCTTTTTCCCCTAAGTTTTCTCAGGAAACAAACAGAAAAATAGAGATCGAGAGCAGAAGGGAAACGGCGGAGGGTTTTAGTCATAAAGCCCTAACAAGTGCGTCGTTTTTATAAGCTTTTTGAAGCGAGGGTTCTGTGGTTAATGCGACTTGATCGTACGGCCAGGATTAAGAGGGCAGATTTAAAGAGCGTGAGTTTTGGTTTGGCCCAGGCTGGGAAATATGAGCCAAGGTTCTCTCATTGCAGCTTTGTGTTTGCGTTCGTCTTTGTAGGTTTTCGGGTCTATTTTTAGGCCCAATTTTGATAATCCGAACCGTTCATATTTTATTATTTATTCAGTATATCATACCTGTAAAAAATCAAGTTGATCGGATATCAGAAAGTATATGTTCGGAAAACTGTTTATTAAATTATTTAAAAAATAGTTTTTAGTTCAATTTTTCAAACGCATACTTTCTGATATCCGATCAACTTGATTTTTTACAGGTATGTTATACTGAATAAATCATAAAATATGAACGGTTCAGATTATCAAAATTGGGCCTAAAAGTAGACCCGAAAGCCTGCAAGGACGGACGCAAGTATGAAGGCTGCAAGGAGAGGATCCTCTCACGGGAAATATGATAGAGAATAAGATGGAAACTTGATCCAAGTTAAGATGGGCTTTTAAAATGGGCCCAATTGTGTCAAAGGCGGCGTCAGAATGAAATTGAAATTAAGTTGAAATGGGAACGACATTCAAATGAAGTTGTTTTGACTTTGTTATATATTATTTTATGAATAATGTTAAGAATATTAAAACAACTAAATATTACAATATATACGAGACATTTGATTATTTATTTGATAAAAAATTTGTCAGAGCGTTTTTCTTATTTTATTTGTTTTTTTTTCATATTATTCTCAAGATTGTCGAAGCGCGTAACATTGGTGCCTTGCCTTCTGGCCGGTACTGAGATAGCGAGAGACTGGAGTTCTTCGGAACTTTCCATGTGTTCCCCACGTTTTGTCTGTTTTCCCCAAAAAAAAGAAAACAAAAATTGAACATGCACAGCATGAATTTTTTAACGTAATTAAAAAAAAAGAAAAGAAAGAAGTAATATATTGTATGATTGAAATTTAATGTTGATGATTTTAAAATAATTTTTTATATTTGAAAATTAAATCTTAATTATATGACACATCACTCTAAAATTATTTTTAAAAAATTGATATAATTTTTATTTACATTTTACGATAATAGAAGAATAATTTAAATAATATAAAAAGTTTGATTACTAAAAAATTGAGGAAGACATTTTTTAAAATGTCAACTTACAAAAAGCTATGGGGAAAAGTTATTTGACAAATTAGTAAAAAATTAAAATGCATGAATCAAATTAATTTTAAGTATAGTCCATCTTATTTTAAATTTAAATTTATATTACTCAGTTTAAGTTTAAATAAAATTTCAAATAACATTTTATAGTTTCTTGACTTTTTACTTTGAAAATATAATGGAAATGTGCATTGTTCTGAGATAAATTGTAAAAATAATAATAAAAATTATAAGCAATGTTATGTGTATAACATTAAATATATATATATGAGTAGTACGACTCGTTATATAAATCAAAAATGTTTGACAGTTCTAAATTAAGACTTCTAATGGGTGGGGTCCATCTATTAATGTGATGTTTTGGCCTTCTTCTTTTTTATTTTTTATTTTTTTTTCTCATTACCACATAAATAGAGCTCAATTTAATGCTCTATTTTTAGAGCTCTCTATCACCATTTATGAAGCACCGGTACGCCTAAAAGGTTGCCGTACGAGTACCGGGTACGTACCTGGTACGGGTACGCGTACCGGTACGGCTGCACGTGTACCAGGTACGGCCAAAGGGGGTCTGGTACGTCTGGTACATTTGGGTACGGCATGGGTACGGAGGGGTTACGGAGGGGGTACGCCGAACACGGAAGAGAAGAAACAGATATAGATGGACCTTCGATCGACGACGATCGACGACCTTCGACGGCTATAGAAACAGATATAGAAGAAACAGATACAGATATAGAAACAGAAACAGAGAAGAGAGGAGAGAAGAGACGAGTACCTGGTTTGAAGCTTCGATCGACCTCGACGACCTTCGATCGACCTCGACGACCTTCGATCGACCTCCGACGACCTTCGCCTTCTCCTTCTCTTTCTCTCTCTCTCTCTCTCTCACTTCGCCCTCGCCTGTGTCTCTGCTCTCTCTTCGACTCTGTTTCTCTCTTACTGATATAACCTAGATATAGATATATATATAGTATAAATTATAAATTATAATATATTATTATAACTTTTTATTTTTTATTTTTTTATTATATATTTTTATTTATGTTTTTATAAATTATACTTATATATGTGTATGATATGTTTTTATTTATATATTATATATATAGCCTTTATAAATTATTTAAAAAAATAGATCAAAAAAATTAATAAATTAGAACACAAAAATTAATAATCAATCATACTTATAAAATGTTAATAATCAAAAAAATTAATTAGAACAAAATTATAAAAATTAATTAGAACAAAATTAATAATCAATCATACTTTTTAGTTTTGAAATTTAATTTCAATTTGTAGATAGGATCTTTTAACCATAATTATAAAAAATAAAAAAAATATCGGCGTACCGCAGCCGTACCCGTACCCTACTTTTTTGAGATTTTGCCGTATCGACGTACCCGTACTCGTACCCGTACCGTACTCGTACCCGCACCCGTGCTCGTACTCGCACCCGTGCTTCTTAGATCACCACTCTTACATAAATATTATAAGAAAATTATAAATCAGTGTATGTTTTAAAACAAAAAAATCAAATCAATGAAAATTTTTATAAACATTAATAATTAAATTATAAATTTTTTCATTAATCTATAAATATTTTGTACAAACCTCATGGATGTGTAGTTTCCCAAAAATTATTATATTTGTATTGACAAATAAAATAACATATAAAAATATGATGATGGTATAATTATTGTTCTCACAGACTATCAAAAATAGCCATATCTTGTCTCTGCCAAATTTAGTGAAATCACCGCCATGTCTAAAGAGGAAACATGGCCGGCCTTAAATCCCCTCACTTTTTTTGGTTGTCATTGCTCTCTCTCTCTCTCTGGTTTGTTCATTGCATGTACAAAAGACTATACTTCTCCCAAGTAATTAGCCTTCATAATCAGGTACATACAAACTCTACTTGATATATATATATATGAATTCAAAGTAGATTCTCTCCACATTACTGTAATTGTTTCATTGATTAGTTTCTAATTACATTACAGGTAGAGAAACAAGTTCAGTTGAGCTGTATTTGAGAGCTTTGGGTTTTTATACATATCTGAAACCAGTGTTTGTGGTTTGTGAAAAACTCAATTCAAAATGTGCATCAATTTAGTGTCAAATTGTGAGTCCTGAGAGCAATCCCAAGATGTCAGACATCCCTCCAAAGCCTTCTCATTGGCAAATGGCACCAACTTCTCAGCAACCCATTAATCAAACACTAGGTCATTCAAGATCTTTGTCTCAGCCTGCATTGTTCTCTTCAATGAATTGTTTCCCTCCATTACTAAACCTCCTTTCTAATCGCGAGCCATCACCAACCTCAGAATTGATTATTGAAGATGTACCAATGGATGATCAAGGTCCTTCATCCCTTTCACTTTCGTCTCATAAAGGGCACCGCCGATCCAACAGTGATATGCCATTAGGATTCTCTGCTATGATTCAATCTTCCCCACAATTGATACCCATAAGCGGTCATGGAGTTTTTGATAGGGATGATAAGCCAATTCATTCAGTGAAACAAGAAATGAATTTGGATATAGATTGCACTAACAAAAAAGGAGTGATGGTTGAGGGGAAATTAGAGGGAGATGTTGGGGATGACTTGTTTAATGCTTTTATGAATTTGGGCAGCACTGATCCATTGAACTCTTCTGGTATTGAGGAAAAGGACATGGATAGCAGGGCCAGTCGAACAAAGACACGTGGCGGTGATGGTAGCGATAATGAGATAGAAAGCAGCTTGAAGGGAAAACCCAACACCATCCATGGAGGAGGTTTAGGTTTTTCAAATACGCGGCACTTCAGAAGTGTTTCAATTGATAGTTTTATGGGAAATATGAATATTGCTGATGAATCGCCAAAGTTGCCCCTTTCATTGGGAACTCAGTTTGTTCGGCACTCACCTTCTAATTCTATGGATATGAACTCAGCGAAGTTCAGTTTGGAGTTTGGAAATGGCAAATTCAATGGAGCTGAGCTGAAAAAGATTATGGCAAATGACAAACTTGCTGAAATTGCATTATCAGACCCCAAACGTGTTAAGAGGTTGTTGTAGTTACGACTTTTTTCATCTGCATACTTGTATCTTGTTGCTCATCTTTAAAATGTTTATGATTTTCTCAGGATATTGGCTAATCGGCAATCAGCTGCACGTTCCAAGGAGCGGAAGATGCGATACATCTCAGAATTGGAACATAATGTGCAAACTCTGGAAACAGAAGCTACTACACTGTCCGCACAGGTTACACTTTTACAGGTAATGCATTTCCTAGTGTCTGTAATGTTCCTCCTCTTGTACCTCTTGCTTATTTAGTACTTTGTTTTGGGTGAATTGTTTTGGTCATGTTTTTGCATCCAGAGAGAGTCTGCTGGGCTTACAAGTCAGAACAATGAGTTGAAATTTCGCCTTCAAGCTATGGAACAACAGGCACAACTCAAAGATGGTAATTAATTTTCTTCAGTATATATAAAGTAATGTTATACTTATCAGCTTTGTATATTACTTTCAATTTATCATCTCATGTGTTAACACATCATTTGACATAAACATGAAGGGTAAAACTCATTACACCAATGATGAGTTAACACACATGAGGTGGTATGTTGAAGGTGGTAAACGCAGCATTGTTGTTATATCTATGTCTGTTTTGCTTCTAATATGTAGAGGCATTCTAGGTCATTTTTACCTTTCTATAGGTCAAACATAGTTAGAAATCTCATATAGTTTTGAATTAAAATGCAATTGTTAACACTGTTAACTATAAATGTGAAATAATGATAATACTTTCAAATTCTTTAATTTTTTTTTGTTATTTTCTTTCTCTCTCCTCTCTTATACATATAATTTATAGTGCCTATTTTTAATTCAATTAAATTATAATTAATTATAAATTCTTAATTATGTATTGTAATTCTTAACTTTTTATTCTAATTTTAATTTAATTATATTTTAAATCACAAATAATCCTAAATATTTAATTATCTATCATAATTCTTAAATTTTTAATTTGATACTAATTTAATTATATTTTAGATCACAATTAATTCTAATTTCTTAATTATTTATTGTAATTCCTAACATATTAATTTGATTATATTTTAGATTAATTGTTAATTATTATTTATTTTATATTTTTATTTAATTATGTCTTAAATCAACTGTTTAATTTTATTTTATATTTTAGATCAATCCTTAATTATATTTAAATTAACATAGTGATCTAATTTTAGATTTGGAGAAAATGTGGGTAAAATTATATTTTTGTTGCATGAATTTCACTTTATTTTTTAGAAAATCAAACTACTCTTCAAAAGAAAAAAAATAGTGTCTGTGATACACGTTTCGTTAATTTGGATAGAAAAACTAATGGTAACATTTTAGTTTAAAATTACATGAGGAAATACTTTATAAAAAGAGAAGCTCTTGGAGATTACTTTGCTTTTTGAGCTAGCGGGTATGGCCCAAGGAGTTAATAACACCTAATGAAAGTTGAATTTAAAACCTGAAGGGAGCACCCCAGGTCTAAGTTGTACCCACTAAGCCAACCCCTGGGTGATTTGGCCAAATGTTGCCTCATTTTTATAGAGGCAACCTAACTTTCCTAGTAACAATCTAAAAATGTCCAATTAATGTTATGTGTGCAATCCTCTTAGGGCCTTTCATAACATTTTTAGTATTATTTAGAGTCTATTCTAGAATATACATTGCTTTGTTTTTTGAGCCTGGGGACGTTAATAACACCTAATAAGAGTTGAACTTAAAACCTAAAGGGAGCACACCCCCAAGCCTAAGCTGTACCCACTAGGCCAACCCCTGAGCGGTTTGGCCAAATGAGGCCTCCTTTTTATATAGGCAACCTAGTTTTCCTAGTAACAATCTAAAAATGTCCAATTAATGTCATGTGTGCAATCTTATTAGGACATTTCACAACATTTTTAGAATTATTTAGAGTCTATTCTAGAATATTACATAGAAGTTCTAAAATGGTGTACAATATTCTTGTATTATCTAAAACCTTTCGGGATGTTCCGAAATCTTCCATTAGCCTCATTTCCTTCAACCCTCTTTTGATGAAGATTTTGTATAGGCAACTTAATAGGTTATGATGAGAAGTCCTGGTTTGTGGCATTGGTGTGCAAGTCATGCTATTGATGGCATGCTGCTACCTGCTTGGGGGCTACTTTGGCAGTGCATGCTGCCTAGTGATGTGACACCTAACCATAGGTGTTGTGTTAGGCCCTTGAAGGTTGGCATGGGCAACTGTGTACTATTACTAGGGGTGATCGCGGTTCGAATTTAAGCGGTTTGGGAAAAAGTCAACCCACAACCGCCCGTAGTACAATTTGCGATTTGTGCGGATAAGGTTCGCAGATGTGCGGATGGTTGCGGGGCAGTTTGTGGATTAGACTTTTTTCTTTAAAAAAATATTTTTGAGCCTTTTTTTTCCCATTTTGTAAATCTTTTTTTTGGACCTTTTTTTAAATTTATTCTAAAATGTTCAAACATTAATGATTAATGAATTAAAACTTATAAAATTAAAAACACAACAAAATCAATTCCTAATACAAACAAATCATTCAAAATTCTAAATTAAATCATAAACTAACACAAGCACATCTTTCAAAATCCTAAACTAGATCATCAACCCCATTCGCTAGATACTTACTACCCAACAATACAATTAAAATAAAATCATTCAAAATCCTAAGCTTACTTAAAAGTAATTCTTTATTAATTTTTACATTCATCCAAAATAAAATGCAATAAGAAAAATCTATTATTGAATTTTAATTGAATCTATTATTGAAATTGAATCAGATCTGTAGCAACAGATCTTGAGTTTATTTGTTTATTTATTTTTTAAATTAGCTATTTTATTTCTTCATATAGTTGAATCTGTTATTGAATCTGTTTAGATTCTGTTATTGAATTTTAGAAGTGGATTGAATCTGAATGTTGCTATTTTGCTATTCTGTTATTTTTTAAATTGAATTCTGCTATTCTGTTACTTACTCTGTTAATTACTTACTGAATTTTTTTTGGAATCTGAATGAAATTAAATATGAAATTGAAGATTATGAAGATTGAAGATTAACGTTTATTTTTCAATTTGTTTTTGTGCAAGGTTCATCAACAAAATACATGGAATTTGAATTTTTGAAAGTTAGATGTGATTCATTTAGTTTGAGATCTTGCAAATGTTTTTATTTCATTTTATGGATTTGAATTGAATGAAGTTTGATAACATTCTCAATGTTCTGTACAAGTCCATAAATATAAAGAATCTAAACAGATTCAATTTCTCCTAAGTACAAAGATCAAACCCACCCACCACATCACCCTCTAAATAAAATTCAATAATAGAAAAATCCCCCAAAAAAATTAAACAAAAACAAAAACTTAGAGATTGCCTAACAAATTAAATTTTAGATTCAATTAAACAGAATCTAAACAGATTCAATTTTAAAAAATTCAAACAATTTCAAACAAGAGAGAGTGAGACAGATTTGGGAGAGAGACAGAGAGAGTCCTTACCTAAGAGTTGTCGGAGAGAGAGAGTCAATCTTGCGAAGGTAGATTGGTGCAAGCTGTGCAGATGAAAAACGAAAGAGAGTGAGACAAATCTAATTGCCTAAAAAAAATCACAGATCGGGGAGAGAGTGAGATAGAGATAGAGATAGAGAGAGTCCTTACCTGTAAGTTGCTGGAGAGAGAGAATCGATCTTGTGAAGGTCGATTGGTGCGAGCTGCGCAAATGAAGAACGAGAGAGAGTGAGATAGATCTGATTGCTTAAAAACAAATCACAGATCGAGAAGAGAGAGCGAGACAGAGATAGAGAGAGTCCTTGCTTGAGAGTTGCTGGAGAGAGAGAGTTGATCTTGCAAAAGTCGATCGGTGCGAGTTGCGCAGATGAAAAACGAGAGAGAGTGAGATGAGAAGAGAGCTACTCAGTGCTCTCAGATGTTTTGAAAGATTAGGGTTTCTCAATTGGTTTTGTTTGGGCAAAAATATGTAAATATCTAAATAGATAGAATATAGATGAACAATCCAGGTTTTTCCAAAAAAAATAAATTAAGTGCACGCGACTGTGGCTGGTGTGGGTCAAACCCGCAACCCGTCCGCAAACCGCAAAATTGATATATTCCAAACCGCACTCGACCCTATTATGTTTGCGAAACCGCTTATAGGTGTACGGGTCAGGTAGGGTATGACAGGTTGTGCGGGTCGAATAACCCTATGCCCAGCCCTAACTATTACTGCTTCCTGGCAAAGACAACTGCAATAATTCAATTATAATTTATTAAGTATAATATGATTTCACTCAAGAAAGTAAAATAAATAAATAAATATATGTACTCACATTTTGTAGGTCACCAAAGTTATGGTAAAAGGTCTTAATTTGTCTGTTTGCTAGTTTTGTGTAAACAACATGAATATTGCTGAATCGTTTGTTTGCTTCACTAAGCCTGCGTTTGGTTGTGTTTTGTAACTGTGATTTGAGAATATGAGTTGTATTTTGAGTTTATGTGTTGTAGAATTGTGATTTGAGTGTAGAAAATTTGTTTGGTAAAGAGTTTTAAAGTTAGTTTTGGAAAAGAGGTTTGATTTGAGTGGGGAATTATTGATGTGACATTTGATATGTGATACAAAAATTTACAACTCATAACTAAACATACAACTCAAAATTATTTTAAAGCACATAAAAAATTTTAAAAATTTCAGAAAATATTTTTCCCGATTATATAAATCAATTGCAAAAAAAAAAAAAAAAAAAAAAAAATCTGGAATTCAGAGGACATCCGGGTGGACATCCCCAAGGACATCTGGGTGGACATCCGGGTGGACATCCTGCGCAGCATAAATTTCAAAAAAAAAAAGGAACAACGCGTCTGATGTTGCAGAGTAACACAGATGTTCTGTGCAGAGTTCTCAAAACAACATTTCAGAATCACAACCAAACACAATGCTTGAATTAAGATGTAGAATTGTGATTTGAAATCACAACCAAACACAGCCTAAAAATATTCTTAAATAGGTGCACTATTTATTTGATTTATACTTTTGGAAAGTTGTTAGAGCATAATAGAGCAACTTGTTGTTTAACAGCAGTAACACGGGAACATAATTGTCATGGAATCAATGTTGATGCACTTGTTTATCTGCAATTTTGTGTTGAATATTGTTTGTGTAGCTTAAAGGTAAATATATCACATGACGTAGTTTTTTCAATTTTTGCTCATTTGTTAATTTTCTATCACAACCATGTATACTATTTTGGCAGCACGGTTATAATCTGATTTTTAGATTATAACCCACTTCTTCTCTCACAAAAAAGCTGATTATAAGCTGATTATAAGCAGCTTTTCACCAAAAAGCTGATTATAACCATCTTCCCAAAATAGGCCTAAGCGTCTTGTCATGGAATAGGTTGTTTCCAAGTAATCAGTGCGATATAGACAATCATAAATCTTACTTGATGATGCTAAATCAACCTAACCTAAGAGAATTGCAATAAGAGAAGCTAAGAACACAAAGAGAGTTTAAAGAGTGCTCTTGTATTTACTTTGGAGAAAATGTACAAGTCTTGGATTGTGGATTTGGAGCAAATGAGCCCATCTCTTATTTATAGGCAACTTATGCCTTCTCTAGAACATTTTAGAATATACAAGAAAAGAACTATAGAGAAACTTTATGGAAACTTTCCTTATTCCTACAAGAGGGCTCTAGAATTCTCCTTATAAATATCTATACAAATATCTACAACTTTCTAGATGTATGTACAAAGGTCCATTGCTTTCTCAAATTCTCTAGGAGGTTGTAGAATCTTCTGTTATCTCCATGCCTCCAATCTTTATTTAATTGAGGGTCCTACTATAGAAAATACAAACATTTTGATGGTTTGACACTTTTAAATTGTAATAGCACCATGAAAATGTCATATTTACTGACTTTATGTTTGGTGTAACAGCTCTCAATGAAGCGTTAACTGGAGAAGTTCAACGTTTGAAGCTTGCAGCTGCAAAACTTAAGAGAAGTTAGATCTTCTAATAGCATGGCTCAACCAAATTCCATGAATCACTAGATGTTCACAATGCAAAATTAGCAACTGACCTAACTCAGACTTTATTAGTTGTAGCAACCACGACAACTACAATTGCAGTCTCTGCTGCCTTTGAGTAACCAACCACAGTTGCAATAACAAAACCTCACACACACACACTCTTCCATGGAAACCATACATTTTGAGACATTTATGTGTTAGTTTTTTATTATCTTTTTTGTTTTTTCTTCTTAAAGTGAGCTTGACAACTTTTGTTTGTGATGTCCTAAATAAGTGTACTTTTTGATTTTTTGGACTAAAAAGTTGAGGAAAAAAATATGATTGTTTGGGTTAACTTTTTGACTTTTTATGAAAAAAATGTGTATTAAAAAATTGTATAAATTAATGTGTAAGGGAAAATTAGGATTGGGAGTTGTGCAACCGTACTTTTTGACTTTTGGTGAGTAGTGATAACTTTTTAACTTTTTGAGTAACTTTTTGACTTTTTTTCAATTTGCCAAACTTTTAGTCTTAAAATAGTCTTTTTCTTTCTCTTTTTTATACATACGTGAACTCAAACATCCGAATGGCATTGATACGAATTATTATTACTGGTGGAATGGACTTTTTTCTTGTTATCTTTCATTCCCACCTTCCAAACATAGCTTATTGTATTTAGGGTAATTTACATTGACTTCTCATCAGATTTGAGGAAATACAAATTGATGGTTACGTAGCTTCATAATATTTCCTCCGTCTCAAAATATTAGTTTCTTATTCTATTTTTTATTGTTTTAAAATATTAGTTCTTTTCAAAAAATAAAAACTAAAATAATATGAATTTCCTATTTTGTCATTCTTTTAAATTTATTAATAACATAAAAAGTATAATTATAACAATTGATATTCTCCAAAAAATGTACTATCAAAAAGTAATTTTAAAAAATCAATATTTTTAAAATACAATAATTGTACTATCAAAAAAAATTAGATTCCCTAAAATGAACTATTATTTTGAGATGAAGGGAGCAGTTTATTCAATATTTAATTTTTTTTAATGTAATTTGTTTCAAATTTGAACACAAAAATTATGTAATTTTAAAATTTCTATCAACCCATTAGTAGATACTTTGCTTTGGGAGTCAGCATATATTTTTAAAATTATTGCAGTATATTATTATTTTTCTAAACCATGAAAAAAGGTCTAGTTCTACACCAAAAAAATTAATCATATTGTGTTTGGTTTAGTTTTTGAAATTTGTTTTTTAGTTTTTCGTTTGTTTGTTTT
Organism: Camellia granthamiana; assembly: GCA_036172215.1. NCBI lineage: Eukaryota > Viridiplantae > Streptophyta > Magnoliopsida > Ericales > Theaceae > Camellia > Camellia granthamiana. Next base: position 157,647,890 of record CM069905.1, read on the forward strand.
TATTGGTTTTTTCAACAAATATTAGTATCTTTTTAAGTGTATTTTAAAAGTAAAAAGAAATAATAATTAAAATATGAAGAAAAAAAAGTTTACCAAACACAAAAAAAGAAAAAAAAAATCAATATTTCGTTTTAAATTAAAACAAGGCTTGGCTTCTCTCTCGTCTCAAATCAAACTGGAGAGGTACTGTTAGGTCCATTGGGCCACTTTTGGGTTATGTTGTGATGATTTAAACCATTCACATTTTAGGGTTCGTCGAATATATCATCCATATAAAAAATTAAGTCCATTAGACAACAGAAATCACGTGTTTGGATTTGTTTTGTATATAAAAAATAAACGGTAAAAAAATTAATGGTTCATATAAAATTGATCCGAATATGTGATTTTCGTTATCCAATTAACTTAATTTTTTAACAAGAATGATCACTACAAAAAATTAAGGTTTTAGAGACCAAAATTTAGGGATAAAATTATTTTTTAGGGATCAAATATTTTGTTGCGAAAAGTTTTATCATTATATTTTAGCATCGAAAATTTGACATTAGTGATGAATTATTATCATTTTGGGACCAATTTTTGTCTCAAAAAAATAAATCATTTTGAGACTAAATTATTTTGTCCCTAAAAATCTATTTATTAGTGACATTTTTAAAAATTTGTCACTAAAGTCCTTGTTTTTTATTTTTTGGAACGGCCTTTTAGCAATTATCCTCACGACGATAGAAATTGGTCCCTAAATGTATTTTGCAACAAAATTTTCACTTTTAGAGACCAAAAAATTTAGTCTTTAAAACTTTTATATATTGTAGTGGATGTACTTGATGAACCGTAAAATATGAATAATTTAAATTATCAAATTGATACTCAAACGTGGGCCTAATAAACCAGACTAAAAGGTCCAATCCAATAGGAGAATGGAGACCGTGCAATTCCTCAAAACAAACAAAGAAACTTTCCAAATTTATTTCTTGGAATAGATGGGTTATTTATTTTTTGGAAAACCTATAAATGATTGATTTGTAGCTGGTGAAAGCTTATTTGTAAAACCAAGTTTGGTGCCCGTGGAGGTGAGGTCCGTATAGTTCAAAATTTTAATTAAAAAAAAAATTATAAAATATATATGTATACAAATACAAGAAAAAAGAGAAAGGATTAACTTCTTAACATATTTCACTACATAAATGTGATTATACACTTGAATATATTTTGAAATTTAATTTCTGTTTAGCAGAACTCATTCGTTAGACGGTCTAATTCCAAGGGATTTGACTTAATGGAATGATAAAGTAATCAAAAGACTTACCACTTCAGAGGGCATAAGCTCGAATCTTATAAAAGTCAAACATTTCAAATCTTGAAACTATTAGAGTTTTGTTTTGTCGTTCACTTCAAGACTTCGGAACTAGTTAAGGTGTGCATAAATTGACCCGAACACCTGATTATATAATAAAAAAAATAAAATAAAATTAGTAGATGGTCTAGTTCATATATGGATAATCATGATAAATAATGTTGACGGAGGTGTACGAGAGGATATTTTGGTGATAGAAGTTACGGTGGTGATTTGGTTTAAGAAAGTCTGGATGGCAAAAGAGAAACTATCGGTAGTGAAAATAAGTGACAATGACGTTGATGATGGTTGGAAAGTGGCTAAGGTAGCGTGATTGCGAATGTGTGACGGTGGTGATGGTTAGTAGGTGGTGAGGGGAAAAAATGAAGGAAAATGAAAGTATCGACCAATTGAAAAAAAAAATATAACTTAGGCTCTGTTCAAAAGTTTTTTGACAAAAAGTCATTAAAAAGTCATAATTTCACATCTTATATATGAATCAATTATTTTTTTCATCACAACCATCTATTCAACTAAAATAACTATCTAAAAACACACTCACCTTGTTTTGGTTTTGACTGATTTTTTGAAAATTAAGTTTTTTTTTTTTTGTGTGTGTGTGTGTGTGTGTTTTTTTTAGTATTTTTTTTTAATATTTTAAGTAAATTTTTTACTTTCTAGATGCATAAATTTTAGATGCACTTAAAAAGTAAATTATTTGTGAAAAAATATTTCAAAATTTTAATAAATACACAAGAATACAAAAATGTATTAAATTTTTATATTTTTTTTTGTATTTGATGAATTTTTTATAGATTTTTTTTCATAAATATTATACTTTTTAAATATATCTAGCTTGGGTGCATTTAAAAATAAAAAAAAATACTAAAATTTTTTATTAAAAAAAAAAAACTCAATTTTCTGAAAGTTGGCTCAATTTTCTGAAATCGAACAAGATGAATAATTTTTTTCATCTGTTAAAAAAATTAAAATGTCAAAAGAATACTAAAAAAAAAATGCAAGTTTTCAATTTATAATCCCCAGTGTAATTCAGGATTTTATTTATTTATTATTTTTTGAATAATTTCTTACTCACTTCCCATTTTCGGTAGTCCTGCCAAGAAAAAAAAATGATAGACAAGATCACATGTTTGATGGGTCGTTTCACACACCAAATACAAATATTAAACTATACCAAATTCTTTTAGAATAATAGCAAGTCCAAGTATCGATTCACAGAGACAATTGTGAAATTAGACTAATTTAATCGCTAAATTCCTAAATTAATTTTGATTAAAAAGATTGAGAGATTTTATCACTAAACAGGAATTAAATGAAATTGAGAAATTAAATTGACAATTAAAATTAGAGTTTGAGATATTAATTTTTGGAAAAATCATAGGGCAAAGAATTCACCACCAGCCACATAAATGAGATTTAACATTAGCTATCAATTGCAATCCGGTTTGAAATACCCAATATTTCACAACTACAAGCTTGAAATATTGATTAAGAGGGTTGTTGCATTCAACGTACAAGCATGAATCATCCAGAGTAGCACGAGACGTTTGCTCTAAACTATAGTAGCAACACGACCCGTCTCTCGTAGCATGACTCGTCTCGTATTTTGAACACAAACACAAAGAAAACTAATGTATGGAAAGCATTAAACAATCACAGAAAGTAAAATACTTGAAGAGATGAGAGGAACAATTATTAAACACTTCTGAATCATCCATACATTGATTCAAACTGATTCACAGTCAAAGCTTATGAAAACTCTTATTACATGGCTAGGGTTTCATCAAAATCCTAGTAAATAAGACTAGCCACTCATGGAGGAGTGGGAAGAGGAAGAGGATGAGGAAGAAGCCCCCATGAAAGTTGTCCTTTAAGCTTAAGGAGAAATCACCTTTTCAAAACCCTAGCCTTCCTTTTTTTAGAATAATTTTTGAACCTTAGGTTAGCCTATTTTTTTTCCTTTTATTCTCAATAGAACAAACCCAAAAATTGGCGCACGCATCCCTAGGTGGGCCGCTTTGGCGGTGGTGGGTTGCACGTACGGTGAAGCTTGGCTGCACGTGCGGTGGTCTAGCGGGCTTAGATTTTTTACTTCTCGTATGAAGAATCTGCTTTTGTGCCCTTTTTGATTAAATTTGCGTATTTCTTGCCAGATTTGCACAAGTGCACGAAACACATCATCTCCACTAAATAAAAAAAATTGAAAGACTAAAAATATAATTTAAGTGACCTTAATATGGTACTTTTCGGCCTACATCAATGTTCAACCCTATACAAGCCTTCTACTTTGCCTCTCGGAGGATAAAAGTCGCAGGAACCCATCTTATTATAAAAAAGAAAGAAAATTTAGGCTTGGTTTGGCTATCATTTTGGGTTTAAAAAAAGTACAAAATAATAGAATAAGCTAAACAAGTTAATAAGATAAAATATCATAATCCATAATCATTATACTTTTTCTCTCACAAAAGTCAAAAAGTTAAAAAATCCAAACCAAACGAGGCTAAAAAATTCAGGTTAAAAAAGTCTCAATATAAAAAAATTGGCTATATTAGCCAAAGCCAAATGAAGTTTCGTGATAGCGATGATTATAAAATAAAATGATTTGAAACGATTTTTTCAAATGTTTTTGCACAAATTTTATAATGTATATAAATTAAGTGGATTTAAAAAAAAAAATTAATCAAGAATAAATAAAAAATAATAAAACTGTCACTTAAAATGTTATTTGACCGATCCTACTTAAACTGTTAACTATATTTAACAAATCACACATATATATTTATATATGGCTTGAGTTTAGGGATGGAATTATGGGAAGATTATGGGGTTGTGACCCCTTTATTTCTGTGAAAATTTAGATGGTGTTTGGTAAGACTTTCAAAAATTAATTTCACCTTTACATTCTAATAACATGTTTAATAAGAGTTTTCAAATCATGATTTTAAATTAATTTCAAAACATATTTTGAAAACATGTTTGGTAAGAGTTTTAATTTTTGAATTTTGGGTGTACCCAATCATCCGGTCGGTTGACTAGCTGGTTAACCGGAACAGTGTAAATTTTTTTTTTTTTTGCAATTACAAATTGCCACATGTTATTTGGAATATATATATATATTTGTTTTTGATATTTTTTAAATATAGACATTATTTTTTTAAGACTAAAATGATAAATTATTTTTTTGAATTGAATTTAAAAATAGTTTGGTTATGAATTTTGAATAGAATTTTGATCAGAGTTTTGAGTTGTGTGTTTTGTTATAAGTTTTTGAATTAAGTTTTGAAAACTTCTTTCAAAACTTATAACCAAACAAATTTTCTCATTTCATATGTCACATCAAAAATTTCAAAACTCAATTCAAAACTCATAATTAAACAAATTTTCTCTTTTCAAATCATAATTTTAAAACTTACAAACTCAAAATAAAATTCTATTATCAAATCATAATTTTAAAATTCTACCAAACACTGCATTATGTTTGCCATAGCACTTCTAAATATATATATATATATATATTTTATTTCATAAATAAAATGGCCTCTTAGTATAAAATATATATATCTCATTCTTCTCCCATCTTACATTCTCTTTTATTTTCTACCAAAAATTGTTTATATGAAATTTGAATATTTTTATGTGTATATATATAATTTATATATCCTATTGTATATACATGTGTATTTGTTTATATCATAAAAAAATATTATTTGTTTTTTGGCGTCTACAATAATAAAATCATGGTTTCGTCCTTACTTGTGTCAAAAACCAAGTGATCTCGAAGGGATAATGGAAACGCATGTCACTCTTCTAGTGTACCATGTTAGCGACTGGACATGACAGTATCTCATACGATCGCAATAAAATTGCGCTTGAGATGGAGAAATTATTCATTGCTCCCAACTTGAATATTATTGGTTGAAACAGTAAATATTCTCTCATTTAAGGAGACAATTGAATCGAATATGAATGAAGTGTCGAAATATGAATGGTGTGAAACAATACTCCTAAATCACCAAATAACTTCTTAGTGATCTCTCCATCTCTTTCTATCTCTTTTTGCCTCCAAGATTCTTATAACACTCAATAAAATGTCCAGAGTTTCATAAAGAAAATGTAGTTATGATATGAAAAATCTACAAAATCCCTAGATATTGATTTGTGATTATGTATTAATTTTAAGCAGTAAATAACAATTCCAATCAAACAATCAAGACAAATCGACACAACGATTTTACATGAAAAAATTTCAATTGTGATAAAAAAACCACGGACAAAAGCCACAAAACAATCCATTAAGAAGATATAAAGGAATTACACTAGTGTACTCTCAATTACCTAGCAAATTCACGCCCAAATCAAACCGACCCCTATGTGTCTCTTCCAACCTCGTCTTCATCTCGGAATTGTCTTGTACAACGTTGAATCCACAACGCCGATGTCGAATCCATGACGATGAGCCACTCTAGAATCTACCAAAGTTTCAGACCCAAATTCTTGGAATCCACCGAAGAACAATAACTTTATCTTTTGTGAATAAAACAAAACAAAACAAACAAACCCTTTGATATAATCCACTCAATTCATGATATAAACTGTCACGACCCAAACCCGTCCCTATGGGTTTAGCACCGTAACCGGCCAGTAATCCGTGATTACCGAAGGCCTGCTTAACAGTAAAGACAGTAATACAGAGTAAAGGGGCTGGCAGAAGCCAAAACAGTAGTAAAAGATGTCCAATGAGCTGTGACAATCTGTATGCAAAAAGACTTTTCCGAACATGGTCACATTGATAAGCAAAACATATATACACCATATGTATAAACATTCAAGTTAGGGACCAGATCCCTAATTAGCGCAGTACAGTACAAATCTTAAACAGTATTACAAAACAGAAACGAAAGGGTGAAACTGGGACACCCTAAAATAGCCTTAGCTCGGTCAGACTTGGAACCTCGAGGTGAGGCACAATGGTTGGCTTGACAAAAAGGGAGTTAACCCGACGCTCCTAGCTCCGGTCTGGTGCCTGGACACCTAGATATAAATATAAACAGTGAGCTAAAACCCAGTGAATAACAGTTGTGTAAAGCGGTTAAGAATGAATGTCCTTTCAATCATTAAATAGTCATATCAGTCATTTAGAAACCACAGCAGTTATATGTGGTACATCAAATAGCAAAACAGTATAGTAGGTCTTAACAGACCGAGCAGTCAGTTGATGGCCATCATAACAGTAAACAGTAGTGGTTCCAAATATGGGAACCGACAGATATCTCTGTGACAGTAGTAGTAACAGTACAGTAACAGTAAATTGCTATGAATGCCACGAATACAGTTTACAAATAGGACAAACATTCATTCATTAAACAATAACGTTTCAGTAAACAGAACAGTTGATCATTCAGAAAATATTCATAATTGAACATATCTTTACAACATTGTTACTCAAGAGCACTGGGCTATAGGCAGCTAATGAGCGTCCTCGGATGCCAACCCTACACAGTTACAGGACGAACACACACTATGTTACACACTTGGGAATCAACAACTTAGTCCCTATCTTGACTCGGTGTGGTTCTACATCAATATCCTCATTAAGATGCCTTAAACTAGGCCTAGGAATGCCTAAGATGAAATGATAATGCAAAGATGTACTTTAAAACACTTTTCAAAATTTTCAGAAAACAGGGGTCTCGCTCGAGTGTGGCTTTCTTCGTTCGAGCGAGCTTGTCAAACAGTGGGGTCGCTCAAGCGTGGACTTTCTCGCTTGAGTGGTCTGTAAAAATGCAAAAAGTGCTGGATGTTGAAAATCTCTGCTCGATGCTCGCTCGACGCTCACTCGAGCGTAAGACACAGTCCTCGCTCGAGCGTAGGTTCCCTCGCTCGAGCGTGCATCTGTGTGCACCAAAAACCTGAGAGTTTGCAATCTACGCTCGAGCCAGCATTCCTTCGCTCGAGCGGAGCTTTGAACAAAAGACGGTCGCTCGAGCGTGGAATCCTTCGCTCGAGCGTGGAAGCCAAAATCTGGAATTTCCAAATTTGCCTCCCAAACTCAAACCAAGCATTCAACACATCAAAACTCACCATTTTGGGCCCATTTTCTGGAAAACACTTGAAAACTCATACTACAACATGTTTTGAAGATCAATTTTGTAAAATCAAGCCCAAAGGTAAGTCAATTGAACACAATTTCAAAAAAACTCTCATGATCTATGTAAAAATATAACATGCAAGAACTCTTATGAATTAAGTGCTCTAAAACTTGGCCAAATGCAAGATTAAGCTTAAGAACATGGTGAATTCATGGACTACATTCAAAATATACACATGGATGGAAGGAATTCATGCAAAACAACTTCAAAATGTAAGAATATGAACATGCATGCATGAATTAGCTCATAATTCAACTCTTCAAATTAATCATTGACTTTAAACTCTAAATTACCATGAACCTTGCAAAATACAACTCAAATTCACAATGAAGAAGGTGAAATCTCTACCTTAGGTCTTCAATTTTAGGTATAGAAGCTCAATTATGCAATCAACCTTCAAATCCTCTAAGTTTCCAAGCAAAACTCTTGATGAAACCAATTTTCCTCTACTCTCCTTTTCTCTCACGGTTTGGCCTAAGGAAGTGGTTGAAAAATGATGTATGAAGGTGCCAAACAAAGTTTGTAGGAAATGACCACTCAATGGCAATTTGGTAAAAAGTGCAAACTAATGTGATACAACTTTATTTAATCTAATTTAATCATTTCCAATCAAATTTAAATTAAACCTACCATAAAATCACATAAATCCTAACTAGCATATAATACAAATCAATTTCAGGTTCGGTCGCCGATAAGGCCTTCAATTTGCAGTTCGAACTTAAAACATGAACAGATCAATTAATAGTCAAACAGATAGAAAATGCAATCACGCAACATACTCATGCGTTTAGTTCAGAATTTCAGTCTGTTCAATTACTTATCATGCTTAATCATGGATTAGCACTAATCAGAGGTGGAGGTTGTCACATAAACTCTCACAGATATCAAAGAAGGCAAACAAAGAAATACTAGATGAAAACTCTAATACCCAAGAAGAAGATCTGGAAAGCCGTAAACCTAAAAACAGATTGAAACATATATTTATAGAAAATAGGGCTGCGATCTCTGCTCGAGCGCAAGAATGACCGCTCGAGCAGAAAAAAACTACTCTGAGTATTTTTGCAGGCGAGTGAAACTTCTGAAAGGTTAGCTTGATCCCCGACAAAGTCAGCGAAGTGGCAAACAAGATAGGATTAAGATCACAAACTCCTCTGCATAGGCACAATTCGGATTGGATTTGCATATAAAACTCATAACCCCACTGAAATAAAAGATCGAATACAATTACAACTGAAAGGAGTTTTGTCAAACAAGATTGCTAAGCATAAAAACCTAACATAATCGATTTAAAAATTTTTAGACCAAACCAAATCAACCTAATTCAATGTAGTTCAGGTTGGTTTCATTGTATTAAAAATAAGTAAATCAATCAATAATAAATAATTAAAATAAACAAGTTTTTATCATTGAAACATAACACAAAAATAATAAAATATTATTTAATATAAGCCAACAATTGTGAATCATATTAGTGAAGTCCAACTCTATAAATTTAATTTAATAACACTACTAATAAAACTAAATAAAAGAATTGAATAACCAAACCAACTTGACCTATTTAGGTTCAGTTGGTTTGAATTTTTGAATACATTGGTTTAGCTTTGCGGCTTCTAATTATCAACCCGACACGATTGATTCTTGCCTAAACTAAAACAATATGAGAATCGAACTTATGTATATTATGGCCAAGTTTGGCATCACCTAAATAATACAAAAAGTTAAAAAGTCACTATCCTATTTTAGTTACATCATCTTATTTAAATCACATCACCTCTCTAACACATCACATCAAACCCAACCTAAACCCAACCCATATAAGTCAATAAGTCAAAAAGTACATTTTTTTAGAATATCCCAAACCCAACCCACATCATCTTATGTTTACATTATCATATGTTTACCTAATTGGCCTATTACAATAAATTTGATTATACCTAATAATTTTTTACTATTTATTTTGATTTTCACTTGATGAAAGGGAAATGAACGGAAGAAATACTAGACGCTTGAGTTGAAATTCATAGTGTTGATTTTATTTTGTTATGTTATTGGATTTGCTTTATATTATTGGTTTATTTAAACTTGAGTTAGACTTCACGATTCGCAATTGTTAACTTCTATTAAATAATATTTTATTTTTTTATTTGTTTTATGTTTTAATGTTTAGTACTTATTTATTTTGATTATATTATTGATTGATTCGCTTATTTTTAATATAATAGAATCAATCTGAATTACTTTGAGTTAGGTTAATTTGATATTTTTTAAATCTAAAAATTTAAAACTAATAAATTGACTTTTTTTTTTTTTTTAATTATGAAAATAGACCTTAATTCAAAAATAAAAAATAAAAAAAATGAAAAGGATATTTTGCTCTCTTGGAGATAAGAGTTGCGGGAACCCCAATCAAAGTAGGGCGGTTGTTCGTCTACCTAAAAATAGAGTTTTAGAGAGAGTTCTATACACTTGATAATAAAAAAAAAATCAAAATATCGTATCAACTGGACTCCACTATCCTTAGAGCTCTATTAGAACTCTTAGGAATTGTTTGGAATGTCCTAAATAAGTGTATTTTTTGACTTTTTGAACTAAAAAGTTAAGAAAAAAAAAGATGGTTATTTAGAATAACTTTTTGACTTTTTACAGAAAAATTGTATTAAAAAATTCTATAAATTAGTGTATAGGAGAAGATTGAGATAGAATAAGCAATACGATGGGATGTCCTAAGGGGTAGCGTGTGCAGAGTATAGGCTAGGAGATGGTTTTCTCCCTCTTGGGCATTGAATTTGACGGTGTTGTTCGGCCTGTGGCGGCTCACCACGGGTCCGGTTTTGGTAATCGGAACCATTCAATGTGTAGAACTTATCGAGTACTATATGTTTGTAAAAAATAACGTTGATCGGATATCGATAGCTATCTGATCGGATTAGTTTTTTTTTAACCATTAACTATATCACCATCTATTTTTTTTATACAAAACAAATTTGATCATGTAGTTAGCGATATTCGATCAACGCGACTTTTTAAAGGCATATAAGTAATCGACGAATTCTACATATTGAACGGTTCATATTATCAAAACGAGACCCATGATGGGCCTCACCGTGTTATTTGTACACCCTGCCTGTGTAATTTTTCCAAAAAAGTCAGTTCTATGTTTGTGGGAATGTTAGAGTTGCTTGTAATAATTTTATGTAAAATTAATCTTTTTATATTTTTTTTGATGAATAATAATATTTTTTTAATTTTTTTAATAAATTTTTAACTTTTTAAATTTTTTGGGATATGTCAAACCACACCTTGATTTAAAGCTATGAAACATTTTTGAATAAAAGCTCATCCTATCAAAAACAAAGAAAATCTAGTGATAGCGACTACAAAAATAAAACGATTTGAAAAGAAAAAAAATGAAAATAAAAATAGATAAACCAATGTACAATCAAATGTATCCAATCCGCAATTTATATCCTTATATTAATAAAGTCACAATCTCGGAAAACCCAAACAAATCCCCTCTTTTCACCCTTTTTATAGTACCCATTTTAGGGTTTCGTTTTGTTCTCAATCTCCGATCTAGGGCTAAATCTCTCTCCGCCGATTCCGCTCAACTAGCCGTTACATTTGGTTGTTTTGAATTTAGTTCGTCGGAGTTGGCCGGAGATGGCGGAGGAGAAGAAGGTTGTGGAGGAGGCGGAGGCGGTGAAGGGAGGAGAGCTGTTGTTCTGCGGCGCCACGTGTTGGGACACCATAGGTCGCCGCAAGGGGTCCATGGAAGGGAACTTGGTCTCTCCCACTCGTCTCCGACCGTTCGTCGGCGTCGACATTCGGATGGTCGTCTCTGGTTGTGGTGAGTAACTCTAGCTCTGTTCTTCAAATCTTTACTCTTTTGGGTTTTTTTATTTTATACTAAAATACGATTTGATATATCATCAATTTCTACAAGTAATGTTGGTTTATTGGTGTTTGTTTTGTTGTTGATGTATGTAGCTTCTTGTCACTGTGTGGCATTGGATGTTGAAGGGCGTTGCTATACTTGGGGGCGTAACGAGGCACGCTTAATTTTATTAAACTATGGAGTTAATAATCATTGTATTATGTATTAAACTTATTAATCATGTATGTATGTGCAGAAAGGGCAACTTGGCCATGGCGATACAATTCAGCGCGATAGACCCACAGTTGTCTCAGAACTATCCAAGTATGTTGCATTGGTCTGACAGTGGAAGTGTTTTTTTTTTTAAATAGGATTGTTGTGTTTTTACTGTATCTCTTTCGATTTAATAAGAGAATGTTTAGGAAAGTTCTTGTCTCGATTCTGCTACTCTCTTTTATTTTATTTTTTGTTTTATTTTTTAGTGGGTGCTGCTATGGCATTTGCAGTAGCCCTTTCATTGATTTGGTCTGGAAAAAGATTATTCATGTTGAAAAAATCTTCCAGGGTTGAGTACATTCATCCACCATGTACATGTGGGACATTAGAAGGTTGGTCTCACATACATCTGCAATAAATGATTGCAATGGAAGAGTATAGCTGAGTTCCTGATGTGCTGCTAGTTGGTCTCATCTCTCAGTCTTTGGTTTAATTTGGTTGTGCTAGTGATATTATGCACCTATAGTTTTGGGGTTTGAAATGGTGAAATGTGGGTCATATGATTTTATAGGTAGTTATGTAGTAGAATTTAAAATTTTAAGAAAGAACTGGGCGTGGTGTGGGAGAATGTGGGAGTTTGTGTCAAACAATCTAGCTTTTTGCCAGTTACCTGAGTTATATGCCTTTGAACGCCACATTACTATTAGAAAATACTTGACATATATATTTTTTTCCCCTCCAGGAATAAAATCATTGGAGCAGGGGCTGGTAGGAGCCATACTGTGGTGGTAACTAATGATGGATTCTCATTTGCCTTTGGCTGGAATAAACATGGGCAGTTGGGTTCGGGTTCAGCAAAGAATGGTGGGTTTTTCTCTGAGGTTTGGCTTAGTGACATCTTATGATATTAATGCTGACACTTGCAAAAGGATATAGGGAGTGGTTGCACTTTGGATAAGAACAATTGTAACTTAGTTGGAACCTTACCAAACAGTGCGCTTTAGTATCAAATTGGGTTTGGCTACATGCATATTTTTCATCATTCTGTCAATTTTATATGCTCACTTAATATTTTTCGTCGTGCATATGCCCCTGCCTTATTGTTGCATTTATCAGTCTTTGTTGTACATGACCAAACCACCATAACCTGTTCATTTTTAGGGTTATTATGCATTAAATTGCACTATACATCAAATGACATTCTTGTTTGTCTTCTTGTAGAAATTGAGTCGTCTCCTGTACGCTGCCTTGTTTCCGAAATAAAAAATGCTGTTTGTGGGGCAGATTTTACTGTGTGGTTAAGTTCTGTTGAAGGAGCTTCTATATTGTATGGTTTGTAAATTTATGTTGGTTTCTACTTCTAACTTCACATATTTTTGAGTTCCTGACTTCTGTAAGTTCTCATCATACTCCAATTTCTACTGATATTCCCTGGGTTTCTTGGTTTCTAGGACTGCTGGTCTTCCGCAATATGGTCAACTTGGGCATGGGACAGACAACGAGGTATCTTGAAGATAAATGGCCCTTTTAGGTTTCCTTTAGTTTTTTATTTTTATTTTTATTTTTATTTTTTATCCTTTATGCTTTGTGTACCATCAGATTTGAAGTCAGATAATGGAGTGATCGTTGAAATTTGACACAAAAGGCTTAGGGCTTGTTTGATAACGTTCTTGTTTCTTTTTTTTCATTTTGTTTTCTCAATTTTTGAAAAAAGTAAATAGAACATGTTTGATGACTGTATTTATTGTGAAAAAGTGGCAAAAATTTCTATAATTTTGACAAAAATTTGAAAAAAAAGTGTTTTTTGGAAAAAATGATTGGTAACGCAAAAACAAATGAAAATAAGCATGGGAAACATGTTTGGTAACGCAAACATATGTTATTTGTCTATGTGGGAAAAGGAATGGGGAGGGGGTGAAACTTGTTTCCAATACAACATCCTATATGTTTTTGTTTAACAAAAACATGTTTCCTGTTTTTTTGTTGTGAAAAAATGAAAACTGTAAAACGTTTCCAAACACAACCTTAATGTGTATAGCATATATAATTTTCAATATCTGAACATATTTAGTAGTCAATATGTGTATGTCCTAGTGATGAACTGATGATATTGACTGTTGATAACCTTCCAGTAATCTTTAATCTCAAGTTACTGTTGTAGCTGCTCCTGCTTCTCAGGCTTATCGTGGTTGGAATTAGCCAACCTTCTAAAGATATTGTGGCTTTTGTTCTGTGGCCTGCATGATTGGTATATCTTATGTTCTTGCTATTTTTATTATATCTCATGATTTAATGCTTCTCTATGCGAGGCCCGTGTAAGATTATTATTAGGTTTCATATCTGTAAGAAATGAAATAGTCTGAATGATGTGTGATATTTTTCTTTTTTTTGTACGTGTGATATGAGAAATATTGTAACGTAAGTATTTAAAATCTGCTCCTGGGCTTGAGACTGATGTATGTCATTTAATAAGGAATGATTACAATTGTCTCGTGGTCTCACCATAGAGTACACTTGAGCTGCTTTCTGCTCATCTGACAAGAAAGCAGTGAACGTTGTACATGTTTATGCATCCCCAGACCAGGTGAGACCATGCTGGGTGCATAATACATTGACAAGTGTCCTAACCTTTTGAATTCTAGCTATGAGGGCTGTATAGAATAAAATATATAAAATCATTTGTTGTGCCCTGCTCATGCACTTAATTTGTTGTTGTTTTAATATTCATAGCAAGTTTGATTCATTACAGTACAATACCAAAGATAGCTCGGTTAGACTTGCTTATGAAGCCCAACCACGTCCTAAAGCAATAGCTTCTCTTTCTGGAGAAACTATAGTGAAGGTTGCTTGCGGAACAAATCATACAGGTTTTTCATGAGACCTATTTATCATCTCTCTTTCTCAACTTTCTTTACAAGTATTATTCACTTTGCCTATTTTGTGTTTTGGGCATCCAGTTGCTGTGGATTCGATTGGCTTTGTTTACACGTAAGTTTTCCTGCAGTTCATTTTCTTCACCTCTCTTTTTCCTTTTTCCCTTCAGTGGCTTATGATAATATACAGTGAGTGATAATTTTTATGGGTCACATTTTTCCAGATGGGGCTTTGGAGGTTATGGAAGGTTGGTAGCTGTTTCTTTAGATTTCAAATTTGCCACTCTATAAGCTTTTGCTTTCAGCAAATGCTTTTGAGTATTGCAAAGCAAAGCATTCTATATACTGGATATGAAACTTGAGTTATCTTACATAGCTTCCAATTTCTTTTCCCTGTTCTTACTACTTAAGTTGTGAGTATAGGCTTGGGCATAGAGAGCAGAAGGATGAGTGGGCTCCTCGTCGTGTTGATGTTTTCACGAGGAATAATGTTCTACCTCCTAATGCTGTGATTTCAGCTGGTTCTGTTAACTCTTCATGTACTGCTGGTAGGCTTTGTTGCTCCTTTATTGGTTTTGCAGATCTTATTGGATATGACAATAAAAATTCTCTGGTTGGTTTGTTTATAATGCTTTCAAGTTTCAACTACCATCTTTTTCAGTGCTTTTTAAGTTACAAAGATGATATTTATTAGGGGCTTGCTAATAAGTGCCCCTAGGGCGCAGGAAAAAGACACAAAATATGTAGATCCCGAGACACTTATCACGAAATTCAATACATTTTTTTTAATGAATTTCAACACACTTTATAATCTTCTTACAGTTTTTCAAGTTATTTTTTTATACAAAAAAAAAAAACTAAGTTACTTTTTCTCACATTCCCAATATTAACAATTGCCGTGGGGAACTTACTAGCATTTGCCTATTTGTAGACATTGGCTTTGTCTGAAGACTTTGAAGTTTGAACAATATCTATACTTTCATATTTGCCAACCTGTTTTATTGTTCCCCATATTCAATATTATGTAGGTGTGAGAAAGGGAAAGAAAGGGAAAATAAAAGATAAAGGAGATATAAGGGAAGAAAAATCATTATTTTATTTTCTTTGGTTGATAAGAGAAAGTGGAGAGAAATTAAAGAAAAACTTTTCAAAATATTGTTTAGGTGTTTGTACTTTGTGCTTATTTGTTTTACCTAACACCATTCCTTCCAAATTTCTTCTAACTTGAGCTGGGCCCATGAAGATAGTTTTAAAAGAAATCTTCTGTCTCCTTTCTATTTTCTTTTGCAATGGAGAACCAAATGAAGAAAAAGAGACTACAATTTTTTTCTTTTCTTTTTTTTCCATTCCATTTTAATAGATACCTAGTTTTGTTAATGAACATGTACGGTAATTTCACACTGGCGACATCATCATTCAACTCCCACAGCCTACAATATTTTTGGAGAAGAAAGTAATCAGGTGGTAGCTACAAAAAAATTTTTCAATAAGGAGGATTAAGAGAGAGATTGTGTGAAGCAAGGCCAATTTGAAAAATTATTTGTTGAACTTTAGAAGGCATGATAGGTGATGATGCTATGCTGTATTTTTTTTCTTTTTTTTTTTTTCTGTCTATTAGTATCCTATTTCAGTTGTTCACTTGTTTGTGTAGCATGTAGTTTTGGATATGATTGACATCAGTTTCTTTGTCTCTGTCTTTCTCTCTTTCTCTATGTATGCTAGAAGTGAACTCGAAAAAATTGAGTAGGAGACAGAATAGGAAAGTGGGAGAGAGAATAAGGAGATGAGAAGTATTTGATTGGTGTAGAAAATAACTGTAAAGTGTTTAAAATGCTTATGTTGGTTCACCATCTGGTATTTTTAGTGTGCCTATGGGTCTGCTGGCTGTTTTTATATGTATCATTTTATGCTAGTTGCACAGATTTTGTAAAAAAAATAATAGAAGATTTAATGAAGCCTCACGCACATAGTGCGTGCCAACCTTCTAGTATACATGATATGGTAAGGCGATCATGCTTAATATTTGGTATTGAATGTCTAAGGCTCTGTTTGGTGGAGCTCTGGAACGTTCCAAAGCTCGATTTGAATTTGGTGTTTGTTTATGATTTTCAAAAATTAATTTCACATTCACTTTTGAAAACGCGGTCGAAGGCGGGAAAATTTGGGCTAACCGGTCGTTCGGCCGGCCTGTGCAATTTTTTTTTTGTTGCAATTGACACATGTTAATTTTTATATATTCAATAAAAAATATTTTCCGAATTTTTTAAAATTTTTTATGAACTTTAATAGAATTTTGAATTGTGTGTTTGGTTATGAGTTGTAAGTTTTTGTATCAAATATTGTATGTCACATCAAAAATTTCTCACTCAATTCAAAACTTTTTTCAAAACTCATTTACCAAACAAATTTTCCGCTCAAATTATAATTCCAAAACTCACAAACTCAAAATACAATTCTATTCTCAAATCGTATTTAGAAAATTCTACCAAACGCAACCTAAGCTTTTTTGTTTTTCAGGTGGAGGACAGTTGTATATGTGGGGCAAAATAAAGAACTCTGGTGATGATTGGATGTACCCTAAACCTCTTATGGATTTAAGGTAGTACTCTAGGCCTTGGTTATATCACTTCTTACTTATTGTTCTTTTAGTTTCTTCTTAAACATTTCAAACACCTATAGTAAATTGGGATGCTTTAGGTTTTGTTCAACCAGTATTTCAATTCAACTTTATTGTAGTAACTGTAGTTATTTGTGTTTCTACTTGATTGTTTTATTTTTTGTATTGGTGAAAGTTAGTTGTTAGATTAGCACCTAGGAGGAGTTGAACTCACACCCTCACCTTGCAAGAACTTAAGTCTTGCCTCCCATTCCACCCCTAAGAGTGGAACCCAAGACCTCCCCTTAGGAGAGACTTAGTGGCCAAAGGGCTAGCCACACAGACTACAACTCATTGGTTTCTACTTGATTGGTTTGTCTTGTTATGTTTGTGTCAGTCTTTGATAGAATGACCATCACCTAGGATGAAGTTTTGAAGGCTAAATCTTTTGGGTGTGAACAATGAATTAAATGCCTAGTCGTTTTGGAGGCTTTTCAAGGAATTTCTTTAGTTTGCATGCTATGTTAGGATTCCTAGGAGAAGAAATGCCTGGAGTTGGAGGAGGCTGGATAGAAACTTATGCTGTAGTATTTGTTTGTTCTTTTACAGTGGCTGGAATATACGTTGCATGGATTCAGGCAGCATGCACCATTTTGTTGGTGCTGATAGTTCCTGCATAAGTTGGGGTCATGCTCAGTCTGGGGAGCTGGGATATGGACCTTATGGACAGAAGTAAGTATATTCTGTTTTAATAATAATTTCCTTCTTCTCTTCAAGCTTCTCTCCATTATCATGTTTTTACCCTTTTGTGTTTCTTTATGCTGTGTAGATCTTCTGCAGTTCCCAAGAAAGTTGACACTCTTGAGGGCATGCATGTCATCAGGTTGGTATTTGACATGTACATGCATAATATCTTATGCTTAAAATACTCACTGGGGGCTATTTATTCGACAGTGTTGCATGTGGATCTGCCCATTCCATGGTGGTGGTTGATAGAACGAATGTTGGTGACCGACTTGATCAGGTAGGACTTCTACACTACATGCATAATCCTCTTGCGCTCTGTTTGTTTGGGTGGAAAACATTAGCTAGAAAATAGAAAAGGAAAGTCCATGGAAAACATTTTCTATGGTCAATAGAAAATAAGCCTATTTGGATAGAAAATGTTTCACTTTTAAAAGGTGGAAAATGTTTTTCAGACTAAAATTTTACCAATGTCACCACCACCACCACCACCACCACCACCTCCACCTCCACCACCACCACCATCACTCTCACCTCCACCACCACACCACCATCACCACGACCACCTCCACCTCCACCACCACCTCCACCTTCGTTTATGTTTGGTTTGAGTTTGGGAGATGAGTTTGGGAGATAAAAAGTACGAAAAGTTGTTTGATTTGGTTTTTTTGGAAAGATGTTTTGGAAAATTATTTTGAGAGAGAGTTTTGGAAAAAGTGATTGATTTGATGTGTATGAGAGAGAGATTTGTTTGGAAAACTTGTTTGGTTTACAAGTTTTGGAAAATTTTTTTGGGAAAATTTGTTTGGTTTGAGTTTTTTTGAAAACTCATTTGTAGAGAAATTTTCCCAAATTTTTTTGGGAAATTCAAACCAAACGAACCCAGAAATTTTTTTTTTCTGAAAAACATTTTTTGGAAAAAATTCTGTAAAAAATGTTTTCCACCCAAACAAACAGCGTTTGTCTACTAAGCTGTGTGCTTTTTACTGATAAAAAAAGGTAGTGTTTTCCTGTGCCTTGTCGACTGATTCATGTTTACTCTTAAAAATTAAAATTTGCTCTTATTGGTTTACTTAAGTCTTAACCAAATGTATTTTTTTTCCAACAAAAAATAGAGAACAAAAAAGTGACAACATGCCCTTAGTAATTTTTTTTTTTTAATAAATAAAATTCTATAGGATTTAAATGTCCTTCCTTTGCAGAATTATTAGCAGAATGTTAGTTGGAATTATAAGGAAAACATGCAATGGGATTTGTAAATGAAACTAGCAGTGCAAGGACTCTGTTGTGACACTCTTTGCCTTTTCAACTGTCACATATACTTGTATTATTTAGAAATCTTTTGGATGAAATTTTCATTCATACGTAGCAAAATCTTTGCACAACTGTCCTATCAACACTTGGTTTTGTAGGATCTTGGGTGTAGGTTTTTCTTCTTTCTTTGGAAAGATTTGTTGTAAAATGTAATTTGGATTCGGAACCTGATAGGCCTGTATCATGTTGAAAGTCAGAACTCTAGGAATATGTTTGTTATCTAACACTATTTTATCCTTTACATACTTGTTTTAAACTGCTGTTTTGGTAGTTTCTGCTAATGACCGTGTGTAGGGCAGCTAATTCTCCCACATGTTGTTTGACAGCTTGACGTCTATGATGGCAAAGCTGCTGGGGAAGGTACAGTGATGTAGAAGTTGCATTGTGTCGCATTGTTTAAGTTGTTTTACTAATTGATTGGTGTACCTGATGATTCATAAGTTTTTAGGGAGGGCCAAGTTTCTAGCTGACTAAGCTGGCCTGCACATCAGGACATTTTTGGACTAAAAGTTTAAACATAGCCACTGAATTAATTAACCAGCCTTTGTGAGGTCATTGATTTGAATTGCACCTTTCTGCAGGTAGTGTAGAACCTGAGGTTAAAAGTTCAGTTGCCAAAAAAAATACCAAAAAGGGTGCTGTTAAAACATCTGAAAACTCTAATAAGAGGAAGAAGTCAAAAGAGTCATCAGAGTCAGAGGACGAAGAGGATAGTGATGATGATGTTGACGATGACGATGATGACAGCGAAGGGCAGGTAAATGGGCAGGAAGATCAGAAGAGTCAACGAGGTGGAAAGGCTGGTAGAGGTCGAGGCAAGGCTGGTGGGCGTGGCCGGGGTCGTCCTCCCAACGAGAAGAAAAGCACACAGAGCACTCAAGCGAAAGGAAAATTGGCCAAGAGAAGACCCAAGAAGAAGTAATGAGAAATTTTGTTCTCTAGAAATGTACGAAAATGTACTTCTACTTAGCGGCTGCTGTTTTTTTTTATTTACCTTTTTTTTTTCTTTCAAAAAAAAAAAAGGAAAAAAAAGAGTGAAACTATTCTTTCAGCTTTCTGCTCAGTATATTTTTGTGGTGATTTGATGATGTGTGCCTCCTTAATTTGACATGTAATTTATGAGGAATGGTCGGAAATTGGTAACAAGAGGTTGCCTTGAATCTTTATTTCAATTTTGTCAAGGGAAATGGTCTTAATCTGTTTATTTTGATTGAAATGATTTCAAATCTTTTATCTATAAGAACAGTGACCAACATACCTTGGTGGTTATTAGTTGTCTATGGTATTTTGTTATTTATCGGCCTTGGTGGTATTTTGTTATTAGTTGTTATTTCGTCCATTGTATTTTGTTATTTATCGGCCATGTTTATTTTTATTTATTTATTCTTGCATTGAATGTACGAAATTATGTTGATTTCCTCTACAATACCCATAATTTTAATGATATTAACGAACGCGAAATGTTTATTTTATCTGTAGCTATTTTGTATTTAAATATGTATGGATGTTAAAATGATATTATGCACACTCCCTCTCATCTATTGAATTTACAAAGCTGTCACTTTCTAATGATGTTTGCAATGACGTGTACTATTGGATTTTCTGAGTTAATTAAACAACAAATTGAGGAGGCTTTTTATGAGAATGATTTTCAATGGACTTTCAAAGTCTAATAATTGACGCCTATGAAATGGATGTCTGGCCGCCTATAACAGTTCGGATCTGGTGAAAGTTTTCACTCACTGCGAATTTCTGTTTTTACTCGCTGCGAATTTCTGTTTTTACATACCTAATGCACTTTTAGAAGCACAGGATATCATGAAAAATTTGAAATATAAGAATTCCAAGCCACAATTGTATAGCTAGAAGAAGTATATAGTATGTTTTTGGTTTCAGTTTTTTGAATTTAATTTTTTAAAAATTAAATATTTTGTTTTTTATTCTTCGTATTTTTTTTTAATATTTGTAGTGGATATTTTTAGAATTTTAAGTAATTTTTTTATTTTTTTAGAAACACTTGGCCTGGTTTGGGAACATGCTATTTTAGTAACTTTTTGGTTTTTTATGAAAAGATGTGCAGAAAAGTAGAGATGTGATGTGATGTGTTTTAGTTGGCTTTTTGACTTTTTGGCTATTTTAGCCACTTCCCAAACATTAAATAGTAAAATATTTGTGAAAAAATATTTTAAAAAATTAATAAATACACAAAAATACAAAAAATGTATTGAATTTTCATTTTTTTTATTTTTGGTATTTGGTAAATTTTTAAAATATTTTTTTCACAAATATTATACTTTTTTAAGTGTGTTTATGTTAGGTTTCTAAAAATTAAAAAAAAAAAATTTAAAATATTAAAAAAATTCATTAAAAACAAAAAAAATATGAAAAATAAAAAATAGAATTTTCTGAAAATAGAATTTTCTAAAAATTATTTTCTGAAAATCAAAACCAAACAAGCTTACATGGGACAATATTTTAGAACAAAAGATCCTATTCTCATACCCATTAATTAGGGTTTGTAGCTACAAGGTAAAGGGCATTTTTCTTGTGCATTGTTATACCAGGTATCACCTCAGTGTCCAAGTCTTCCTCATTCATCCCAACAGGAAGTTCCCAATCAAATGAATAGAGAAGATTAGCAAGCGCAAGTTCCACTGTCACAGCACCCATGTAGATCCCAGGGCAACCTCTTCGACCGGCACCAAATGGAACAAGTTCAAAGTCTTGACCTTTGAAGTCAATAGCACTTCCCAAGAATCTCTCAGGCAAGAACTCTTCTGGGTTGTCCCAAGCTTCAGGGTCCCTTCCAATGGCCCATGCATTCACATAGACTAAGGTTTTGGGTGGAATTTCATATCCTTCTATTTTAATTGTTTGAGTTGTTTCCCTTGGCACGAGCAATGGAGCTGCAGGGTACAATCTCATTGTTTCTTTTACTATAGCCTTGAGGTATGGAAGTTTTTGAATATCATCTTCACCCACAAAGCCTTTCTCTCTGATTAAATTTCTCATTTCGTCTTGCACTCTTTTCATCACTTTTGGGTTCTTCATTAGCGCTGTCATTGCCCAAACTAATGTCGCTGCACTTGTGTCTGTTCCAGCAATAAATATATTCTACAACAAAATAAACAAAAAGAAAATTACAAGGTTGAAAAAAAATCAATTATACAATACATCGCAAAGTATGTGGGACAGATCACCATAAGCACAGCTTTAATGTGGTCCAAAGTGAGATCAATCGTAAACGAATGATCATTTTGCAATTTAAGCAAGACGTCCGTGATGTCTTCTTGCTCAGATGTTTGTCTTTTCGGATCAAGATGATCATTGATGATTTCTTGGTAGAACATATCCAATTCCATGAAATTTTTCTCAAGCCGGCCATATAGCCCAGAGAGTTTATCAATCCACCCCATCAAAGGAAAATAATCCGATACAAAGAATATCGCCATCAACGCTTGAGCTTCATTAAGTAGGCTGTGAAATCTACTTCTTTCATGACCTTCATCCTCATACCTCTTCCCAAAAGCAACCCTGCAGATTATGGTGCTTGTGAGAGACATTACTGTGTCACTCAAGTTAATACCTGTTAGATCATCACCAATTGTCCCAAAAAACTTATTAGCAAATGAGTTGAATTATCGAGAATGGAATCAATACTCTAATACCATGTCAGATCACCAATTGTCTTAAAAAACTTTCAACTCCAAAAGGGTACAATCTTTTCAGTCAGTTCAAGAAGATCACCGATTGTCTTAAAAAACTTACAGAAAATAACCCCGATCACGTTTATGAAACTAACAATATTACCTTTATTCGCAGAAGCTTGTTTAGATATTTTCTTGATCATTAGTAGCACTTCATCTTCGCGAACTGACTGAAAAGATTGTACCCTTTTGGAGTTGAAGAGATGAAGAACACAAATCTTTCTCATTTCCCTCCAGTAGTCATTTAATGGTGTAAAAACCAAGTCCAAGCCATTGTATGAGAGTTTTTGCTGACCAACCATGGAAGGCCTGCTAGCAAACTCAAGATCATGGGTCTTCATGACCTCTCACTACAAGAATTAACACATTTGCCGACCACTTTTGCCGACCGAAAAAATTTTGGTCGCAAAAAAATGACATTTGGCGACCAAATATTAATTAGTCGCGAATGATCAATATTTTTGGCGACCAAATATGAGTTGGTCGCAGAATGTCACATTTTGGCAACCAAAAATGAGTTAGTCGCAAAAATTGGTATGCTTTTGGCGACTAACTACAAATTTGGTCGCGGAATGTCACATTTTGCCGACCAAAAATAAATTAGTCGCGAAATGAGTATTTTTAGCAACAAATATTTTAGTCACAGTTGATTAAGATTTGGCGACTAATTTTTTTTGTCGGCGAAGGTACCTTTTCTGCGACTAATCTGGTCTTTTGGTCGCCAAAAGTTTGGGAGAAAAATTTGAAAGTCTGTCCAGGCGGGAATTGAAATTTTTTGGCGACAAAAATTTCGTCGCTATTGTTAAAACGACGTCGTTTTGTACCAGGAAAATAGAAAAAAAAAAAGAAAAAAAAAAAAAAAGCCCTAATCTCTTCTATATTAGCCCGCTCTCTGTGTCTACGTTGGTCTGCCCTCTCCCTCTCTCTGTGTTCTCTCTCTCAATCGGTGCCCCCTCTATGTAGCTCACCGAAGTCCCTCACCACCATTGCTCACGTCCGTCGCACATCGCCACCGCCGGAAATTGCCATCGCCCTCTGTCTAATGGACTCCTCATTTCTAGAAGATCCTCACCCAATCTCACCTCATCTCAGACCAACGTCGCACGCCACTGCTAGCGCCACCGCCGCCACCGCATCCTTTCGGTCTGTCTGTCTCTCTCTCTCTGTTTCTCGCTCTCTCCCTCTCTAGCCTTTGCCCTCGGTCTCTCTCTGTCTCTCTCTATATATATCTGGTAACATTCACATCTTTACCCATATTCTAAATTGTGTTCTGTTGTTGGAGTTTCAATTATAGAATTCATTTGACAAAAAAGCAATTGTGTCCATTGTTCCCAGTTTGAATGTGTTTTTTTAATGTTTTTTGGTATGGTGTGAAATGGGTAATTGACAATACAATGGAGGGGATTTGGGTATGTACCAAATGGGGGTGTCATCATGTGCTTCTGTTAGCATATGAACTTCATTTTTGGCCTACCCAACTGGGTTTCGCGAGGGATATTTTGGCAGAACCATTGTGGACTTGTTCATGCACTCCATGTGTTTGTTAATTGTTTTGAAAGAGACCCATTTCTTGTTATGTGCCTTGAATAGTAATCTATGTAATTTTTTCCCTTGCAGACATATGTTTCAGATACATCGATTCAACTCCTAAGCAACTAGTTTCCTTTCAAGTTTTCGAGCAATTTTAGACTACTACAATCCTTGGAAGTGCTTTATGGAGCAAAATCTGATAAATTTGAATGTTAAATATTATGCTTAAGCCAACTTTTCAAAGCCTAGGGGGAAGCCCATGGGTCCATTGTGTAGACCGAAGTCTTCTTGACTCAATAAATGTAATTGGTAGATTATTATCATTATTATTATTTAGGTAGGATTCAAATAAATATTTTCTTAGGATATTTGATGGTGTTACCAAATAATATTAGGATTTAGTTCCCACTTTGATTGGGATTGTCAGTGTATAAATATTGTATTTTGCTTTGTATAATGCAGATTTGGATTAATAATATTGTGAGTGTTTTAGGGCTGTGGCCTCTTCAGTGTTTCTCTCTCTCTTTCCCCACTATGTGCTACACCACCTAGATTTGGGGTTCTCTGATATTGTCCTTCATGCCTGTGTCTTTTGAGGCTAAGCACTTTGCTTTGTTTCTGCTATGTATATGGGTTGTTTCCCTTTTTGTTCCTCTTCTTATGTATCCAAAAAAAAGAACATAAAAACCCTACCATATATTAATAGCTGTTTTTTTTTTGGGGTATGATTTTTGAGAGATTTTATATTAGCACACTTATTGTTCTTTATTCACCTGTTCATTCTTTATTCACCTGTTTATTTTTTTTGGCTAAGCACACTTATTTTATATTAGCACACTTTTTGGGTATGCAAGTGATTTATGCTTTTTATTTTCCTCAGTTGCCAAGATCACATCTGAGGTAGGTGCACAATGAATTTCATGAAAATGCCTTGCAGGTATGGACTATGAAACTTTTGTAAATTGTCTTGTTTTTCTTTTGACATATGCTTTATCAAATGTTCTCTTGAAAAAGTGTGTACATGTTAATGAGGGTAGAGTCCAATTATAAATTAATTCTAGTTCAGATATTTCTGCAGTGTCAGATATTTCTACATGTTAATGAGGGTTGTTAGAGGAAATAAATTCCCACATGAACTACCTGGATAAGTTGCATTGACAAGAGAGGGAGAGAGAGAGACATGATATTATCATAATAACTAAAAGAAATAACTCCATCACTAAGTACCAAAAGTTTTATCAATTTGGAGCCACATCGTCATGTAACCTGCTTGCTGCTCTAGCTTTGTCTGCATCAATCCCTAAGGGTAGGCCAATGTAATTTACATATATGTATATATATATTTGGTTTAATAACAAAGAGAAAATAAGGGAAGAAGTAAGAGAATGGTTTTTGGTTCTCTAAGTTTGTTGTTTTGGGAAGAAAGTGCACCGTGTCTCTAAATAAAATGTCTAAATGCATATTCGTAGGTAGTCACTTCTTTGCTAACTTCAACTTGTCATAAATAAATAAAAAGTAACTAGAATGCAAGACCAAAACTTGATGTCATTAGTTTTATAAGTTATGCCTTTTACATTGTTTCATGGAAAAAAAAAAAAAAAA
The DNA here is from genome assembly GCA_036172215.1 of Camellia granthamiana. Taxonomy (NCBI): domain Eukaryota; kingdom Viridiplantae; phylum Streptophyta; class Magnoliopsida; order Ericales; family Theaceae; genus Camellia; species Camellia granthamiana. Next base: position 157,673,849 of record CM069905.1, read on the forward strand.
AAAACATTTTTGCTTGTAGTCGTCCTGAGGACATTTTTGCTTCAAAAAAAAAACACACTCCTATGATGTATCCATTGCGGCCAGTTATTGTGGAGATCCTAAAAACTGCAGAGGAAGATCATGATTTCCGAACTATACGACTTTCTGAATGTATTCTGAAGGCCATTGATAGTCGTCCTGAGGACAATTATGTTGCTTATAGAAAGGTATGCACTACAGTTATGAATGAGTGAATTGAAAATCAGTCTTGATTTCCATCTGTTTTTCTGAAAGTTAACTTTGGCGATCTTTTTTCTTCTATTAAGTGCTGATTCTATTTTTGTAATTGTCCATTGGGATGTGTTGATCAGGGGCTTGGTGTTGTTTGCAACAAAGAGGATGGGTTTGGCGAATATGATTTTGTTGTGGAGTTTTTGGGCGAGGTATGGATGCATATTTTGTTCATTAGTGTTTAGTCTGAGTGAGTTTTCACTGGATGTAACATATTGATGTCAGACTTCTGATTTTTTTGAGTAATCTGAGAATGTAGGCTGCTGTTGGTAATTGTCTATAATGTCATTGTTATATATCTCCAAACAACTTATCCAGTCCTAGTAAGCGTGGATTCTGTTTCGTCATGACCGGCTGACTGCATGTTAAGCTTGTCAGTTTTGCCTGCGTACTTTCTGTTTATATGACTGATTTCTTGCTGTTTGGAATGATACTTGCTACTTTAATTGATTGTATTTTTTGTAACATGCTGAGCACTTGGATTCTATTATGCACATGATGGGTATGATTTAGTAGTTGTTGATGCAATGTGCAAAGCAAACTATGCAAGTCGGATTTGTCACTCATGTCGCCCTAATTGTGAAACAAAGTAAGTTTCCGTTCTAGCAATAAATAATTTTATTTATCTCCTTTATGAGTGAAATGCATGGGCACCAGAGATCAAATTTGTTTTTCAAGTTCACCTTCTGTCATTTGATGATTTCCCCGCCTACATGATCGAGTAATTGTAGTTATCAGATATGATGCATACTCAATTCTCCTCTTTGTTAAAGCAGAGTTACTGCTGTTGATGGGCAGTACCAGATTGGAATCTATTCTGTACGTCCAATTGAATACGGTGAAGAGATCACGTTTGATTATAATTCTGTGACGGAGGTGTGTGTCTTGAGCTTGTCGAGTTTTTGAATATAATTTCTGTAATTATTATTATGGAAATTTATGTATGCTAATTATGCCATAGAGTGGAGAAGAATACGAAGCATCAGTTTGTTTATGTGGGAGCCAGGTTTGCCGTGGGAGTTACTTGAATCTGACAGGTGAAGGAGCCTTTCAGAAGGTACACGCTTGAATAAACTTTTGTTAATTTTATTTTTTCATATCGAGTAAAAATTTATGATAGTGCATCAAGGGGATGCAACCCATGCACTAGTCAAAGACCTGAACTGAAGTCTCAAATGGCTCTACAAAAAATTTCATATAATATTTCATCTGCTTTCTGTTGTCTGAAGAAAAGTTATTTTTTGTCTGGATTGCAGGAAGATTATGATAAGTTGCTTGCATATCCACGTCGCATTCGACACGAGTCAACTGTGAGTGTGCTTTTTACTTGGTTGGTGCAGATAGAAATGCTTTTACATCTTGGAACATAGATAACATATGAATGTGATGGTCGGAGACTTTTGTTGTGCAATAGTGAGTGGACAGATTATTATGACTTGCAGATCAAAACTGAAATTTTTGCTAATCTCTTCTTTGTCTTTTAGAGCTAATATTCAAGACTGAAATTGTGATTCAGTTGATGAAATTATACTAAATTGAAATACATTGTTGCATTCTTTCACATATTACTGCAATTACGAACCAGTTAAGATGTATAAAGTCTCTTAATGTAGGTTTAAATATTTCAGCTTGTATGCTTTCTGTTTGATGTAGAGATGGGTCTGCCAATATTAGCATTCAACCAGTTATGACTTATGAATGTCTTCCATACACTGTTTGTAAGCGGTTTGTAATAAATTGGAAGTGGTTTTGGTGGTACTTGGAAGAAACTGTTTGTAATAATTTGGAAACCTCTTTACGGAGTCTTGTTTTAATATAAACTCTTCTAAATAGTTTTGGCCAATTAGTTGTTTCATTTGGGAAAAACCATTTATCTTGAGTAGCTCTTGCTCCCTAAACCTGCTTCTGCTTCTCCTATAACTATAAAAATTTCATTGTTTCTGTTAGTTTTTGTTTATAAAAATTGAGCTTGATAGGATTAATCATTTATAGTCTGCATAATTTCATGCTGTGATATTTAATAAAAAATAATAATTTCATGCTATGACAACTGCCAGGTTGGTGCTGGCCTCCCTGTTATAGCATCCTTAAATCGTATACTTTCATCTGGAGATCCCGTGCACCATATCATTGGGAGCTTAAGTGGTATAGCATTTATTTTTATTTTTTAATTTTTTTTTGAAATGTCTTATTTCTTCTTCATGCTTGCTTGCATATATCGAACATGCTTTGTTTTTTAAGTTGTAATTTTATCATTTTGTTTCATATCCTTGTATGTGAATAGGTACGCTGGGTTATGTAATGAGCGAGGTAGAAGATGGAAAGCCATTCAGCCAAGTTGTCAAATCTGCTAAAACCCTTGGTTACACTGAACCAGGTTTAATAATTTATGATGTTACCATTTTAATAAATCAGTTTAGCTGAATTCTAGGATTCTTCTTGGTATAGAAAAGCCATATCTAAATAATTAGTGATATGGGTCCAAATCGTCAATTATAAGGTCTTTTTTACCTTGACTGTTTGTCTATTCCTGTTATTTGTTTCCATTTTTTGTTGAAAAGAAAAAGGCAAGACAATGAAAACTGTGAGCTTAATTCAAAATTCCTATGCATTTTATTAGTATTAGATTAATGAATTTATTTGTTTCTTAAACTTTTTGACAAAAAGCATATATTCTGTAAGAATTTTGCGTTATACATTGCTTTGATATCTATATATGATGCTTGGTCATTTCTTGTTTGTTTGTTTGTTTCTTGAAATTTTTGTTCTCTATTGAAGGATTTCTGCTACCATATATCTTTTTTTTGCCATTAGTTTCTAATTTGTTATAGGAAAGTGAGTGACTTCTGACCATTGTACAAATGAATGTGATTTTTTGTTTTTGGAGTTTTCCCTGATTATGGTTAAGGAATTTTGTTTTCTATTATTATTTTTAAGGAAAACTCATCAGATGTATTCATTCATATCATATCTGGTAGGTAGGGTGGCCGAATGGATGAATATGCTTTCCCTTGATGTCTTGGGAAAGAGAACGGAAAGGAGGCACAAATGTGATGCCACCTTATTTATGTGAACTGCAAATTTATATTTTTTTTTTGGTACACGTTAATCTTTTGTGTGTGATTACTTAGATTAGGGGCCTTGATCATCAGTGCTGATTGAATGTCTGCTCAAGCTGCTCATCTACAACCCAAAGTTTAATCTAAAGCTAGGAACATCAGAATCATTCATGTTTTAATTAATCTGTGGTATTATTCATTAAAATAAACTTTACCGACTTTATTAAAAAATCATATATAAAAGTGAACTGAATCAATGGAGCTTTGATAGTTAACTATGCCTGTATTTGTTATGGCTGTTAGCTTATTAATCATCGTGTACTGAAATTTGCAGGTACAACAACAGGTACAGTTTTATTATGCCAGCTAGTTGTCTCAATACGATGTACATGTTCATAGGATGTAATTGATTTTTGCAAAGATACAGGTTTGCAATCCAGTGTTGCTGCCACTATCATGCTTCTCTAATAAATTTTCTAATGATCAATTTCTTTATTAGGTGCCTTACATCACTACTGCTTTGATAGATGCGAAGCTTGGCACGGAAGGGCGCAAGGATCTTTTTGATTGGTTATCAAGGCAACTTAGTGGATTAAGCAATTTTCCTAATGCTATAAATCTAAATTATGTATTGTTTCAATTTGTTATGCTAGATGGATGTGACTTGTGAATGAAAACTTAGAATAGTTGTATTGTGTCGAATGTTAATGAATTATGTATTGTGTCGAATGTTAATGATTCAGTTAATTTGAATGATGCTTTCAAATTATAGGTTTATTATGGATTGAATGAATTATTAGGAATTACAGGTGTATTGTTTTCCTGCTTTGGCGACTAATTTATTAGTTGTGACAAATAAATTATTTTTTTTGGCAAAAAATGACAATTGCCGACCAAGATTTTTGGTCGCAAAAAATACATGTATTGCCGACCAAAAATTTTGTTGGTCGTGAAAACTCACTTTTGCCGACCAACAGTTTTAGTCGCGAAAAGTAACAATTGGCGACCAAACTAATTTTGGTCGCAGAATGTCACAATTGGCGACCAAAATTTTTGGTCGCGAAATGTCACAATTGGCGACCAAACTTTTTGGTCGCGAAATGTGTCAATTGGCGACTAAGAAATTTGGTCGGCAAAAGGTGACTTTTCGCGACCAAAGTGTTTTAGCGACAAAATGAATTAGTCGCGGTAATTAAATATTTAGCGACTAAAAATTTAGTCGGCAAATCCAACTTTTGCCGACCAACGAAAATTTTGGTCGCGAATTACTTTCCGCGACCCTCAATTGGCGACCAAACTAGCGACCAAAAAAATTGGTCGCGGATAACTTTTGCCGACCAAAAATTGACTTTTAGCGACCAATTTTTTTGTTGCTAAAAGTGTGTATTCTTGTAGTGTCTTTTCCCATTCTTGCTGAAGAAACCACAAGGGTTGGAACAGAGCCGAGTCGTAAATACATGAGAGGACCGTATTGCTTGGAGAGTTGCCAGAGGTAGCGGTGAGGGGCGGAGTTATCGAGCTGGTGTAAGTTTCCGATGAATGGAAGCCCAGGAGGGCCTGGTGGAAGAAGAACATGTCTGTTTACTCTGTGTTTGTGAAGAATAAAGAAGAGGAAAATGGGAAGAGCTATGAGGAAAAGGAGCAACATCTTTGAGTTTTTTTTTTTTCTTTCTTTCCTCAACTTGTTTTGTATAATAGAAGTGAGAGATTAGTCTTTTTATACAGGAGGCAGCTCCATTCCAGTTCATTTTGTGGACGGGAATGGACCACGCTGTTTGGCTATGTAGGTTCATTATGTGTCTCGTTTTGATAATTTAAATTGTTTATTATGTTGGAGATTTGATGTATTTTATTTTTTTAAAAAATTATTTCAATCTAATTATCGTAACCTATTCAATATATACATAAAATTCGTAAATGGCACATGATTAATTTTCTATCCTCAAATTAGGAGTGATCATAGATCCGTTCAACCCACTCAATCCGGCCGATCCGATCCAACTTGATTGATTTTCGGCGGATGCGTGTGTTTTGATGGACGAACGCAGATAAAATATTTAAAAAATCCGCTAATACAATTCGGATGGTGAATCAACCATCTTGTACCCTCGCATGAACGTGATCTGCTTGTAGATGAAGTTCAAAACAAAAATTAAAAAAGAATTGCTAACAAGTAACAATATAAAATAGAAATAATAAAATATATACTTTCGTGAAAATAGAAAAAAATACTTTAAAAATATACATGTGTGGTGCCATGGCATATTATAGACAAATAATTCATATTTTTTTAAATTATTAATTATTGAAAATTGTAAAAGTAATGAATTATATTTGAAAAAATATCCAAAATTTGTAATGTTCAAACCACCAAACCAATCGCATGTATTCACCAATCCGTATAGTTTGTTTAATCTACATTCGCTAAATCGATGAACAAATATGAATTGATTTTTTTTAATCCATTTAATAGGATATCACCCGACCCGACCCAACTTGATCCCCAATCAACACACCTTAAATTATTATTTTTTAGTTTGGATGTGTAATATATGCAAAAATGATTTAGACCTCTAAAAATAGACTTCTAATAGAGCACTAATTTGTCTTTTTCTTCATTTTTTATCTTTTACTTTACTGTTTTTTATTTTTTTAATGGGTGAACAGCTCATTAGAGCTGCACTGTAGTAGCTCTAATTAGAGCTCTACAGCATGACTGGTAATATATGTGATTTTTCTACGTAAACATTATTTTTTTAATAAACCACAAGCATCCCACCAAAAGCTCATCCATCATATGACATTACATTTTTGGAGAATTCTTAAGTGTGCAACCTTTGAGGGTTGCACACCATGTGCCACTTACACAAAAAGTGTAAGTGGCACACCAAAACAAAGCAGGACTGCAAACAGAAAAGGCGTAAGTGTAAGGCGTAAGTTGCACACCATAACAGAACCCTACATTTTTTCATGGTAAGACCGCGCAGAGCGAACTGATGGCTTGAAATGATATTTTTGACATCTGGCTTCTCTCCCATTCTTAGGCGTTGTTTAGGGTGTTCTAAATAAGTGTATTTTTTATTTTTTTAAATTAAAAAATTGAAGAAAAAAATATAGATGTTTGGGTTAATTTTTTGACTTTTTATGAAAAATGTATATTAAAAAATTATATAAATTAGTGTGTAGGAGAAAATTAGGATTGGAAGTTGTGCAGACGTAATTTTTGACTTTTAGTGAATAGTGATAACTTTTTAACTTTTTGAATAATTTTTTGACTTTTTAACTTTTTAACAACTTGTGAAACTCGGCCTTAATCATCCATTATATTAGCGAGTCCAGATTCTCTGCCGTAGCTCCCTACAATGCTTCTTACTGTGGTACCATACGACGCCGTTTTTGTTTTTGTTTTTTTTTTTCCCTTCCCTTTCCCTTTCCCCTTGGTTTCTCCTCTCTCAAGCTGAGAATCGTAACCCACCCCGACGGAACAAGAACAGAGAAATGGAACAAAGAGGCGAGGCAACGGCGAGGGGAGGTGAGGCGACGGTACTGGATTCTCAACCTCTATTTGCTAGTTGTTTTCTTGTTTGTATTCACAGAGATAAAAGAGGGACAACAACAAAAAGCTCTTCTTTGGGTCTCGATTCGGGTCTGTGAAGCAAATTTAGCTTTGATTTTGATCTTGGGTGTGAAACTGTACATGTGAGAGATGGACTAAACCGTCCAACGTTTTCGGAATGCACGGAGGGGTTTTCGAGTTCATGCGTTTCTGAAGCTACACAGATGAAATACTTGATAAATATGAAAATACATGGTGAAGATTTTTTTCTATGTTACGAGCATGTGTGTGTGTGTGTGTTTTGGGTTAAGTTGTTTGAACAGGGATAGAAGGATCCAAAAGGGGAAATGGGTCTGAACTTGAAAAAAAAAAGAAAGATCGGTTTTGGCTTCACCTGGTAAAAAACACAAATTAGATCTGCCGAACAAATGACTCGATCATAAATAAAAAATTTCCTCTTCTTCCCTCAAATCTATTTGCTTTCTGAGAAAATGTAGAATTTCTTTCCAACTCAATTCAACTTTGGGGAAATGGATCTGAACTTGAAAAAAAAAAAAAAATCATTATCAAATCATTTTTTATTTTTATGGTGAAGTAATTCCCATCTGTAATAGCCGGAAAACATATTAACAGTATTGCTTTTAATTCAATGTTGTTTATTGAAGAGAAAACATGATTTGCTTGCTGGGTTTGTCTCTCTCTCAGTTCGTCTCTCTGTTAGGTTAGGTGAGGAACACAAAGCAAAGCAAAGGACAGGGAAGAGGAAAAGAGGGGGAAGCGCAAAAAATTGGGAAAAAAATAAATAAAAAAATAAACAAAACGACATCGTTTTGTTGTACCGCAGAAATCATGGCCGGAAACCATGACAGAGGATCTGGACTCTATATTAGCTTGCTTGTTTTTTAGTTTTTTAAAAACACTTTTTAAAAAATTTCATTTTTTTATTTTTCATATTTTTTTGTTTTTATTATATATATTTTTTAATATTGTAAGTAATTTTTCTAATTTTTAAACACACTTAACATAAATACACATAAAAAGTATAATTTTTGTAATTTTTTTTAAAAAAATACTAGAATTCAGTATATATATATTTTTATATTTTTATGTATTTATTAATTTTTTAAAATATTTTTTAATATTTTTTTACTTTTTAGATACATCTAAGTAAGGTGCATCTAAAAAAGTAAAAAAATATTTAAAATTTAAAAATATTTACTAAAAACAAAAAAACACGAAAAATAAAAAATTCAATTTTCAAAAAACTTGATCCAAAAAACTCAAATCAAACACGCACATTAAATTTTTAAATTTTTTTTATTTTATTTTATGGTAAGACCATTTAGAGCCAACTGATGATGAGCTATTTTGAAAACTGGATTAAAAATCACTTTTCAATTTTAACTTACTTCCCCTCTTATAAAAAAAAAGTTAAAAAATTTAAAAAAGTCAAAAATAAGCTTTTAACTATTTTTCCAAAATACCCTGATATATTTCATAAGATCTGGTTTCTTTTCCATTCTTAATCATATTGATGGAAAATGAATTAAACATTATTTAAATTAAAATTTAAGAAAACTCAATAATTATGTTAAAATTATATGATTTATCATATTTTTTCTAAACTTGTTATAACAAAATTGCAGTGTCGGTGCCGAATAATTTGGGATGTTTTGGCGACTAGTTGGGCTTTGTTGCAACTTGTACCATGTTTGGCGACATGTACGAGTTGTCGCAGAAAATATTAATCAGACAATAATCCGAATGTCATCATTTTTGTGGCTAAATTAGCTGGTTAAGGCATGTTTGGACAGTAACTAAAAATATTAAAAAGTTATTATAAATTATTAGATCATTCTTTTTATTCTTTTATATTTTTTTCGTAAAAAGTTAAAAAAATTAATTAAAATAGCCAATTTTTAAACTAATTGTTGCTGCCAAATTGAAACCGTATTGAGAGGGTAATTTATATGAAAATTGGGCCGAGCTGGGTAATGGGCCGTTATGGGCCAACACTACGAAGGGCTGAGTAAAAAGGTCATAAAGTTACTCCGGTCCGCAAGAGGCGTAAAGTTACTCCGGTCCTAAAAGAGCTTACAGGTGAGTTCGGTCGTTACGCACAAAGTTATCCCGGTCAGGACTGAAGTATTGGTTATCCCCGTCAAGACGTACCATGGTTAGCATTGGGAGAGCCGAAGTAAGAGCAGTGAATAGGAAGAGCCGAGCTAAAGTTATCTCGGTCTAGTCTGTGGCTTAGCATAGCCATGCTTACCTCGGTCATATTGAAGTCTGACCATAGTAAAACCATCTCACTTGGTTTATGCAGTGAGGGGGGTGTTGAAGGATAAGCATTATCTTTCAGGAGTATGAATCCTAGGAGGACTCTATATGGAGGAGTAAAAGTCCTACTAACATTGTGCCACACGGAACCTACAAAAGCTCACAAACATCACCTATGGAGAGGTAACACAACTTTGATTCCCGAATACACAGAGCTTTTTGTCTATTTGTCTATTCTTGCTGACTTAGGCATCAGAGAGGTATTCGGCACACACCCGCCGGCTAGCTCACGTTTGTGTTTTCAGGGAGTAAAGCGACGTCGTAAAGAGGATAGCAATCTTGATCAACAGGATTATACGAGAAGGTTTATTTGTTTCCCGTACAATTGGCGTCGTCTGTGGGAATAGGCAGAATGAACAAAACCTCTTGATTAAGTTTTCCTTGCTAATAAAAAGTAATGGCGCACAACGAAGATTTGCCGCAGTCCGCCATTGATGGACAAACCCCAGAAGGAGGTGGGAGGCGCGAAGGTTTGCCTCCTGTCCCTCCCATGGCGGACTTAGAGCCCCAACGACATAACCCTAGGAGGGATACTAGAAGGAGGCGGAATAACAGCCCCCGTCACTCTCGTTCACAAAGTCCTGACAGAGCAAGACGAAGGATTGATCCTCAAGTTTTGGAGGATCGCGTGAAGGAGCAGGACGAATTAATACGACGAATGGCGGCGGACATGGAGATTATGAGGCGCCAGATGAAGGGAAAAGGAGTGGCGACAGGAGAGGGGCGAAAAAGCAGGACGCCTCCTCGCCACTCAGAAGACCGTGGTAGGCATACCACACCATTACAAGCAAACAGTAAAAGCTTCAGGACAGGCGATACTCAATCCAGAACCTCCAGGACTCGTTGCTCCAGGTCTGAGAGAACGAGGACTGAGAGGTCGTATACTGAGGGAAGCATCTATCGGCCCTCGCGTACGCACCAGACATCATCCAGGCAAACTCGTCGAAACGAGGCTTTGATGTGCATCTTCTTCCCATCAAGCCTTGGCGACTTAGGCTTGACTTGGTTCGAAAAACTTCTAGAAGGCAGCATAGCCTCCTGGGCGCAATTGGCGGAGGCATTTGTAACAAGGTTCAGAACAAACACCAAAACGCCAGTAGAGATCGACCAGCTTCTCTCCATTGACATGGGCGACAAGGAGACACTTAGATCCTACAATAGTCGCTACTGGGAGACCTTCAACCAGATTGGGGACTGCCCCACCAATCTAGCCATTGCACAGTACAAAAGAGGCCTTCCAGTCGGGAACAGACTAAGGGACTCAATCACTATGACGCCACCTTTAACGATGGAAGCCTTAATGGAAAGAGTGCACCAGCACATTAGGGCGGAAGAGGATGGCGCCCGTGCTAAAGCAAAGTCTAGCACGACCGCAGTACCAGATAAAAAGACTGCGACAAAGGTCAACGCGGTAGAACGTCCGAACAAAAACGGACGAGGCAGGCGGGACAACGGAGAAGACCAGGATAAAAGATGGTTGAGAGTCCGCACTGCCATTACAACGGTATTCAAAAAGCCAATCTACCAGATTCTAAGCGAGATACGCGATGAACCTTTCGTCAGATGGCCTGCCAAGCTAGGAGAGGCTCAGAAAGACTACGACGAAAGATCACGGTGCACCTTCCATAAAGAAAAGGGGCACCGCACTGAAAATTGTACACCATTGAGACAACATCTAGAGGAGTTGGTGGCAGTTGGTCACTTGGATAAATACATTGAAGGAGGGGCGTAGCCAGCCCCCCAGGACCACAACAACCCCAACGGGATGCCAATCGACGCCCCACCTCAAGGCGTAATCAATGTAATATATGAAATCTTCGAACATGAGCGTGTATGCGAGCTCAAAGGGTCGATCAAGAAGGCCGAGCACTTAAGGGAGGTACTAAGTGCACAACTTACCATCAAAAAAGGGAAGACAGAGGCCACGAACATCATGTCTTTTTCAGATAGAGACTTGGCGAGGATATATTGTCCCCACAATGATGCCCTGGTTGTCACTCTCCGAGTCAAGGATTTTGACGTCAAGCGGATTTTGATTGACCAGGGTAGTTCATGTGAGATAATGTATTACGAAACATTCAAACAATTGAAGCTACAAGACAAAGACTTGGCACCTGCCGTGTCTCCCCTGATTGGATTCAACTCAATGCCAGAATGGCCAGTCGGCAAAATAATCCTACCAGTCAGACTAGGAAGCATGACAAAACAAGTGGAATTCTGGGTGTTGAAGGTCCCGTCTACTTACAACATAATCTTGGGAAGAACATGGCTGCATGCCATGCGATCGGTAGCGTCATCCTACCATCAAGTAATGTGGTTCTCCAACGAAGCTGGGGTAATTGAAGAAGTCTTCGGGGACCAGATCATGTCCAAGCAATGCTTTGTCACTGTGAATGGCAGCCGTGTTGCCAAGGGATATGTCCATTTGGTGGAAGAACCTGAGAGTAATGAACTATTCGCAGATGTCGGCAAAGCAGCTAATCAAAAAGCGGTGGAAGACTTGGTAGAGGTAAGAATAGATGAAAAGAACCCGGATAAGTTCTTTTTGCTTGGTTCGTCGTTGTCCAGCACTGAGAGATTAGAGGTTTTGGAATTTTTGACCTCTAACATCGAAGTGTTCGCCTCACATGTCATCGATATTATCTGCATTGGGCCACACCTACACGGATTTGTTCTTCCTAGTTGGTCACCCATTCCAGGACTACTTCAGCCTAAGCACGCTTAACTGAGGAGTTCTATTAGGGATTTCACCACCCGGGAAAAGGCCTTGATGCAATATAAGGGTCCAGATTTTTACTTTTATGGTCCAAGAACTCCTTCATCATTCCCGATGTAGGACACTGGGACGTTACAATCCACCCTCCTTAAGGCTACACGTCCCCGTTCAGTAGCCTGTCAACTTATAAGCTCGTCCACGTGCACTGAGAGTCGCTAGGGGTTCATACTCGGTACTCCAGAGAGTTGGCTCTAATACCATTTGTAACGACCCAACCCTTCACATCATGCTATAAACTCAAGGGAGTATGGCTCTTGACCCTCGGACCACCAATCACGCATTTCAATGCACGATGGCCAAAGGTGCCAAGTGTGCAAATTAATGTGGAATGAATGCAACAAAACATATGAATGCCTAGAACTCTATCATGCTTGATCAAGAGCGTCGGCAACCGAGGGTTGAGGCACGTTGACATGCATGTATTTTAAACAACTTTCAAGCTTCAACATGCTCTAATGAGCCAATTCCTTTCAAAACAAGATGAAATCATGGTCTTGAACATAAATATGAGCATGCATGTAACATTTACCATGAAATCAAACCTCACAATGCAAGGATAAACACATGCATGCATGAATTCTAACTCAAATCAACATATGAAGCTATTTCATGACTCAATCCACTAAATTTGACATGAATCATGCAAGAACAATCTTAAATACAACAATGAGAGGCTCAATTCTTTACCTAAGTCTTGAGTTTACGGTATAGGAGCTTAATGTTGCAAGTCTTCTACAATATCCTCAAGATTCCAAGCAAATCCCTCAATAACACATCAATTCTCCCACTCCCTCTCTCTCTAGATCGGTTTTGTGCTTAAAAGAGGCTGAGGAAATGTTTTGGTTGAGTGTATAATGAAGCTCAAAATGTTTAGATAGTGGCCACTCACAATGGCATTTTGGTAATTAAAGCCAACTATGCAATTAAGCTTATTTTAATCTAATTTACTCATGCCAAATCAATTTTCAGATAATTACACCATAAATTCACATTAATTCTATTGATCATAAAGCATCAATCAATTTCTGATTCGGCCGCCGATAAGGCCTTCAATTAGCAGTTTAAACATAAAAACATAAACAGATAATTAAACAGTCAAACATATAGAATGCAATTTAAACAGATATACTTTATCAATCAGTTTCAGTTTTCAGTCAATCAGTTCAATATTTCGATTACTTCAGTTAACAATCATAATCAGTCTCAGTTTAGCAATAATCAGTAGTTTATCGGTAAGCAGTGATGAGGGTTATCACACAATGACACATGGCATACTTTTATTGGCTGAAGGCAGCTGTCACGCCGTCTTCGTATCTCGTGTTTTTTGAACAGTTCCCGCCTTTGTCCTTTCCTCTACACAAAAACAAACCCTAATGCTTTGAATCAACCACTTTACTATTCACCTTCTCTCTCTCGCAAGCCTCTGAAACCTCCATTTCAACACTACACAAGATCGTGCTCTCGCTGCTGTTGCATTCATCCTTAGCATTTCTTCCTTGATCTGGTAAGTAACACAATCTCTACCTCCTCTTTGCAGTATTTAGCACCTCTTTTGCAATACATATCTTGCATATTCGTATGTTTTTCAAAACACACTATGCCTGCTTCCATTTTCTGCTTAGTTGTGTGTTTTCTGGAAAAAACCTAGTAATAGAACCATTTGGATTCATGAAACAACCTGCAGAACGCTGCATTTGATCCAAAATCACAATATAACCGAAGTAAAAAGTTGTTTGTAGTCGACGTCAATCTAGGCAGACCATTCAACCGAACTAACACTTCATGCTATATCAGTAGTTTTAACAAGTCAAACTCTTTCGAATTACCTTAGCCGAGCTGACAAACTGTACTAAGGCTGCGTAATAGTGTGCTTGCTAAACCATCCTTCGTAGTTCAAACCGAACTAAGAGCGCTGCCCCTAAAGGCTCAACCGGGCTGACAAAACCTTTGCACAAACCGAGATAATAATCCCTTGTGAAAACCGGAAAAACCCTTTGCACAAATCAAGCTATCGAACCCCTTGATCGAACCGAGCTAGGACTACATTTATCTTGCCTTTATTTCTTTTAGCACAGTCCCACGATCTGTGCTTAACACTTTTGTTTTTTCACTTTGCAGACTTTAGGTTGCCCAGGCACTCCCTTGAGCGCTCAACCGAGCTACATAGCACCTTTCTGTGACTAAGCTAACACTCAGCTTAATTTATACATAACTTAAGAGTAAATGGGTAAATATAGGTTTTTAGTAGAAACACCTGGTGGTCTGGCCGAATTCCGAAGGGAGTATAACATCCCTGACGATGTTCACCTCACCTTAGCCAATCAAGATATCACACCATGGGGTAACCTCGGCTTTGTCCCCTTTACCCTTCTGTCCATAGTAGAAACCGGACTCAGATTCCCTGTACAACCTTTACTCTGTGAATTCCTTAGGCAAACTAGGATATGCCCAACCCAGCTTTCCACAAACTCATATCGCATAATAAATGGTATAGCCGAGCTGAATCGCCGGGCTGGTATTAACCTCGGCTTAGCCGAACTCTTCCACCAATATTCCATAGGCTCAAAAGAGGACGGCTGGGTTTATTACTTAAGAATACAACGCCGGCGTGAGAAAATAATAAAGGACACACCGGACAAAGATTCAAACGATGATGATTTTTTCTGGGTATCTGGGAATTTTGAAGACCACAAAGCCCAGATCCCAGGCCGCAGTATAAATTGGAAGAAAGGAACCCCCGGTATAATTACCTCGGCTAGTTTGCATGCTTCTCTTTATTTCGGTTTTCTATTTTTGAACCGAACTGACAGTTGTCTTCTTTATACAGATTCGGCCCACCTTAAGTCACTATACAGTTACCCCAATCTAGACACACTTCGCGCCGCACTACGATTTCCTGAAAGAAGTTGGGCCAAGTTACTGAATTTTGAACTGACGTACAGATACAGTGGTCGACGAAAAGCCAGAGTAACAGACTTCTTGCTGGAAGACGCTCCTGAACCGGATCCATCCTTGCCTCAAATCAACCTGGTCCGAACTACTGCTGAAGAAGAGATGGCAAAGAGGAACAGAGTAAGGGCCCTTCTAACCGAAACAAACCGAGCCGAGGTACCACCACCGAACCAGACTTAAAAAACCGTGGTGGCCCTTCCATCTCAACAACCCTCCTCATCTCGCCCAAGCAAGCGTGCCCGGACTACCCCAACCGAGCAACGCCTTGTTGATGAAGACGAAACCACTCTTCTACCAAGCCCTCCACCGAGCCCGCAACCAGAGCGCTCCGACCGAGCCAGCTCCTCCAAGTGGGCACCCAAAATTACTTTTCAAAACTGAGAAATTCAGGACACTGACTCAATGGTCGCTGAAAAAGATCACTTAATGGCATTTAACCTTCCCAAGAGTGTCTGCCTTCCAGCAGACATGGAGCACCACAGTCATTTGACCGAGCTGAGGGCTATCCGCTCGGCCACAAAGTCTATGGTGCTTGTAAGTAGCTTCTTCAGTTGACTTTTCTAATTTGCGCAACTCTTACCTCGGTTTGATTACAAGTCTTCCCCTCCTTTTGCAGGCCATGCAGAAGAGCCACATCGCTCATAAGCGTGTGCTTGAACTTCGCAAGACTACAAGGCAAGCCTTGGCCGAAGTGACTGAAAAAACTGTCGAGCTGGAACAAGCCAGGCAGCAAATAGCCGAGCTAAAATCCGAGAACGGTCGTCTGACCGGTCTTGTTAGCTCGGCTGAAGCAGAAAAACAAAAAGCTGCAGTCGTGATGAAAGACAAATATCTGCGCGAACTGGCTAAACTTGAGGGAAAGAAAAACGCCGAGATAGAGCAGCTGAAGAAGAGTGCTGATGACGCTGAGCTTCAGGGTTACAAGGAGGGGGAGGCGACTTACATTAAACAATGTGAAGCTGCCAAGGATCTCTTCTTCAAATGCGGTTGGAGGGCGGCTGTGGAGCAGTTCGGTCATAGTCTAGAGACCGAGGTCTTCAACGCTCCTGTATACTTCATTCCGAGCTCTATGACGGAATATGCTGCTGCCCTTCAGCAACAATTTCTTGAGGATTCAGATGAAGAAGACACCGTGCCCGAAGATACCCCGGCTGTCAATGATCCTGTTGATCAATCAATTCGGTCGGAGCCAATGGTGGAAGACCTGACCAACGAGCTGACGACTGAAACCGTGCTCCCAGCCGAGACCGAGCTCCCAACCGAGACCGGGCTCCAGGTTGATATTGGCGTTGACCTCGATGATCTGTTTAACTGATTTTGTACTTCTCTTCTTTTTGTTTTTTTCTTTTCTTTGCTTTTGGGCATAGGTTGTAACCGGGCTGAGGCCCCACCCTCTGTAATTGCTTTGAATTTGCAATGAAGTCTTTTTTTGTTCCAACTCTTATTTCGGTTGGTCTCTTTGCTTGTACTTTTATATTCTAACTGAAGTTTTGGATGAGGTACAGCATTCTCTTGCCGAGATACTCTATCCCGGTCTTAATATTGTAACTTAATTACAGCTGCCAACCATTCTTTAGCCGAGATACCTACCTCAGCTGAAAAGTACTAAGAGTAGGCTCAGTCCAGCCAACCAATCTTTAGCCGATATCCTTACTTCGACTGAAGAGTACTAAGAGTTGGTTTAATCCTGTCAACCACTCTTTAGCCGATATCTTTATTTCGGCTGAAGAGTACTAAGAGATGGTTTAATCCTGCCAACCACTCTTTAGCCGATATCTTTACTTCGGCTGAAGAGTACTAAGAGTTGGTTTAATCCAGCCAACCACTCTTTAGCCGATATCCTTACATCGGTTAAAGAGTACTAAGAGTTGGTTTAATCCAGCCAACCTCTAAATTAGTTATTCTTGCCAATTTAGAAAAATGTTTGGTTATCCCGACCAAACGTCCTGCAGCCTGGATCCTTATCCTGGGCTTAGGAAGGGTGTTGGTTTAATCTAGCCAACCTCTAAGTTGGTTTTTTCCAGCCAACCTAGAGTAAAGTGTTTGGGTATTCCGACCAAACGTCCTGCAGCTGGATCCTTATCCTGGGCTTAGAAAAGGTGTTGGTTTAATACAGCCAACCTCTAAGTTGGTTTTTTTTCCAGCCAACCTAGAATAAAGTGTTTGGGTATTCCGACTAAACGTCCTGCAACCTGGATCCTTATCCTGGGCTTAGGAAGGGTGTTGGTTTAATCCAGCCAACCTCTAAGTTGGTTTTTTCCAACCAACCTAGAGTAAAGTGTTTGGGTATTCCGACCAAACGTCCTGCAGCCTGGATCCTTATCCTGGGCTTAGGAAGGGTATTGGTTTAATACAGCCAACCTCTAAGTTTACAATGTTCCTAACTCACTAAAAACTATCTTTTACAGAAAATAATTTATACTGAAAAAGAATCTACTTGTTTTATTGAGAAAGGAAAAGGAAAATTACATATTCTTGAAAAAAGTTAAAAATAAAATAATTTGAGATTGGCAGTGTTCCATGGCCTGAGAATGGCTTTTTCGTCCTCATCTTCCAAGTGGTATGCCTTTTTCCTGCTAATCCAACCACTTTGTAAGGTCCTTCCCAATTGGGCCCTAACTTGCCATCTCCTGGTACCATGGTGTTTCCCATCACTTTGCGCAGCACCCAATCGCCGATCTTGAATTGGCTTGGATGCACTGTTTTGTTGTATTTTCTGGATGACTCTTGTTGGTATGAGGCAATGTGAACCAGTGCTCTTTCTCGTCTTTCTTCGGTAAGGTCGAGCTCCAATGCTATGGCTTCGCCATTTAAGTCTGGATCAAAATTTTCGCTTCGAATTGTGGGGAGGCCAACTTCTAGTGGGATTACTGCTTCCATACCATAGGCTAAGGAGAATGGAGTTTCTGCTGTTGACCGCCAAGGTGTGGTTCGGTAAGCCCATAAAACATGAGGGAGCTCTTCTGCCCACTTGCCTTCTGCTTTCTCTAGCCTTTTTTTCAATCCATCCAAGACGACCTTGTTTGATGCTTCTACCTGACCATTTGCTTGGGGATATGCTGGTGTAGAATTGTAGAACTCTATCTTGTACTCTTCACAAAAGCCTCTAAAGATTCTGCCGTCGAACTGAGTGTCGTTGTCTGATATTAGGGCTTTTGGTATGCCAAACCGAGTGATGATGTTCTACCAGACAAACTTCTTCACGTCTTTTTCCTTGATTGATGCTAAGGCTTCTGCCTCCACCCACTTTGTGAAGTAGTCGGTTGCTGCAAGAAAGAACTTCCTGTTGCCTGGTGCTGTCGGAAATGGTCCTACTATGTCCAAGCCCCACATTGCGAAGGGCCATGGGCTGGTTAAGGGTAGAAGTTCTCTGGCAGGTTGATGTATTTGGTGTGCGAACTTTTGACATTTCTTACACTTCTTCACATATTTCTCTGAGTCTGCTTGCATGTAAGGCCACCAATATCCTTGCGAGATTGCTCTGTATGCTAGTGACCTTCCCCCTTGATGGCTTCCGCACACACCTTCGTGTATTTCGAACAAAAATGCTTCAACTTTGCTGGGATGAACGCACTTTAGGTAGGGTCCTGAGAATGATTTTTTGTACAATGCCCAAGATGGGGAGAGCCAAAATCGTTGTGACTTTGCTCTTATTCTGTTGGCCCGTTTTTTTTTTCTTCCGGTAGGATGCCGTCTTTTAAGAACATTATGATGGGATTCATCCATGAGGGGCCTAGTTCGGCGCAACATACCTCTTCTGCTTCGGGGTCTTCAATGCTTGGTCTTGGTAGGTAGTCGATCAGCAATGGATGAGAGATGGAAGTATCTGCCATTGAAGCAAAGCCTGCTAGTTCATCTGCTCTACTGTTTTCCTCCCTGCCAATCTGTTCTATCCTGACTACTTCAAATTTCTTGATTTCTGTTCTGACCAACTCTTGGTACTTAGCCATCCTGTTGTCCTTTGCTTCGTAGTCGCCTGAAATTTGGTTTACCACCAGCTGTCAGTCGCTGTAAACCATTAGCTCGGTGGCCTTCATATAGAATGATGATTTGAGACCTGCAAGAAGCGCTTCATATTCCGCTTCGTTGTTTGATGCTGGGAAGCCAAGGTTGACTGCTTGCTCCACAATTAGGCTGTCTGGTGAGATGAGGACTATGCCAAGTCCTGCGCCGTGCCGGTTGGATGCTCCGTCAACGAAGAGTTTCCACATCTCTCCAACGAATAACTTTCAGCAAGTGGAGAGATCAGATGATGTCGTGGGGTCAAAAATGTTGCTGGTGTTTTCTTTAAGGTCCATGCTTGCTATCTGCCCCTCGCTATCTGATTGTACCAAGTCTTTGTTTGTTATTGAGTCTTGGCTTGGTGTAGTAATGTTCGCTTCTTCCTTGCTTTCTTTACTCTGGTCTGTCTTGGGGTCTGACTGAGTATCCTGCACCAGGGGTTGCGTTATTCCGGCGTCAACTTCTATCCCTAGTTTGGTCGTGTCAGTCAGGTCAACTGGGCAGATATGATGACTTCCTGGGGTAAATTCTGTGACAAAGTCTGCCAAAGCTTGGGCTTTTATCGCAGTTCTGGGTTGGAACTTGATGTCGAATTGTCCCAACTCTACTGCCCACTTCAAAATTCGCCCAGAAAAGTTCGCCCTTTCAAACAAAGCTTTTAATGAGAAAGCTGTGAGGATGATTATGGTGTGGGCGTGAAAGTAGTGCGACAACTTCCTTGAGGCCATCATCAAGGCCAAGGCCAGTTTTTCTAGTGGCAAGTACCTTGTTTCGGCACCCAGCAATGTCTTGCTGACATAAAAGATAGGCAGATGTTGGATTCCTTCCGCACGGACCAACACTGCGCTAATTGCATGCTGGGAGACTGCCAGGTACAGGAAGAGTTCTTCTCCAGGTATTGGGGTGACAAGCAGTCGTGGAGAAGACATGTATTCTTTCAAGTTTTCCAGAGCGCGGTCGCATTCTTCGTCCCACTCGAACTTGGCTTTTAATGCTTGAAAAAATGGTCGTAGTCTGTCTGACGACCGGCTAATGAATCGGTTGAGTGTAGTTGCCATGCCGGTGAGATGCTGCACTTCTTTTACTGAGTTAAGCCTCTCCAGATCCTAAATAGCTTTGATTTGGGAGGGGTCTGCCTCTATACCTCGGTTGGTCACCAGGAAGCCCAGGAATTTGCCAGATCCTACACCAAACACGCACTTAGATGCATTAAGGCGCAACTTGTGCCTCTTCAGAATCTGGAACATCTCACCTAGGTCCCTTAGATGGTCGTTCTTATCCTTGCTCTTGACCACCATGTCGTCGATGTAAGCCTCCATTGTTCTGCCTAACAACGGCTCAAACATCTTGGTGACCATTCTCTGGAATGTTGCCCTTGCGTTCTTTAGGCCAAAGGGCATGACCTTGTAACAATACAGTCCTCTTGGAGTTGTAAAGGACGTGACCTCCTGGTCTGGTTCGTACATGGCAATCTGATGGTAGCCTCTGTACGCATCAAGAAAGCTAAGTCGGTTGTGTCCTACCGTTAGGTCTACCAGTTGATCTATTCGTGGTAGGGGGAAGCTGTCCTTTGGGCATGCTTTGTTGACTGTCTTATAGTCGACGCAGACACGCCATTTGCCATTCTTCTTTGGCACCACAACTGTGTTGGAAATCCATCTGGGGTAGTGCACCTCTCTGATGGCTCCTGCCTCCAGCAGATTTCCTACTTCTTCCGCCAATATCTCGGCGTGGTGGAGTGCCGATCTGTATGTGTACGAAACGTCCCTTGGCCCTCATGTTTGGTTTGACACCCCAAACCAAACACAATGTAATGCATGCAACCAAGTACAATGCAACATGGAAATGTAGGGCCATGTAACATGAGCATGCCAAGTGCAATGTGATGCAACCTAACATGCAAACAGCATGGCAATGCAACAAGTATGCAATACTACAATGCAACCTAGATATGGAATACACGAAGTGATAGGCATGCAACAATGACACCAACCATAAGGATGCAACAACATGCAACGTGATAAGCATACAACAATACACAAATGCATGATCTATGGACTTACACTAAAGATGGGTAGGCCTCAGCCGTACCAAAACAGCAGCCAAAACACCTAAATCAAGGTACCAAAAAGGGAGTTACGCATGCACATACATGGATCCGTAAGCTGGGCAACGATGCACAATCCTTAACCATGAGCAAAATGGGATAAACATGAGAACATGACAATGCAATGAGCTCTGAAATCATGTGAAGAATGATGCCAAATCATATACACAAGTGAAGCATAGCATGGTAATGGGCTTAATGCCCAAAGCTAGTCAAGGGGCTCTCACCATGGCCATATCAACCAAGCCCCAAAGGGCCAAAGTGGCCTAAGACAGTCTTAGGGCAGGCCAAAACAAGGCTAGAACATGCATGGAATGAGGCCAAAACATGCTAAAAAGATGGGCACAAACAAGGGGCATGCAAGGCTACAAAGGGAGCACTACACTACCTCTATCACAACCAAACATGGCATGAATTATGTAATGAAAAACAGAGTTACAATATGTTAAAATAAACCCCAAAACCCAATGAGATGGCATCCCAAAGACCTAATCATGGAGACATACACAATGGCCCAATCTTAAGGCACAAAACAACAACTCTTCAAAGCATTGACAAGATGGCAGATATAAGTGTGTGGCTACACTACATGGACTGAAATGTGATTTCAAATGATGCCAAATCATGAGAATAGTTAAAACAATGCATGCTAGCAACTTGGTGCACAAAGCTTAACAAGCTGGATGAACTAAGGCTATACAAAGCAATGTATATATGATCAAATCAACACCAAACAGAGCTTAAACATGGTGAAACATGACTAAAAGTTCCTTGGAGTTGAGCCGAAATATGCAAGCATGATGGTCCAAATGCAAGATAAATGTTAAGGCAATAGAAGGGATTACAAGGCAAGTACATGGTGCATGCAAGAGACCAACAAACCAACTTAAAATAGAGGTATATCATGCCAAGATAACACCAAATACTTGGTGAAATGGGGCCAAAACATGCTAAGAAAACATGCTACTATGGTGAGCCAACAATGCAAGCAAATGAGACACAAAGGGAGGGGGGGTCCCTCCCCTATTCAAGACTTCAAAACCACTTCTCCACCACTGAAAATCCTCTGGATTTCAGTGGTGAGAAGGTCAAAACAAAAAGGTTTCAAAGCTCAAAAACAAGGTCACAAATCAAGGCCAAACAAGGCCTAAGAAGGGGTAGACAACCCCTAACCCAAAAGTAACCTTAAACAAACATATTTAGCATACAAAAACAGAACTTTTTTCAGTTGGACACTAAGCTTAAAACAGTATGTAAGTATTGCTAAAAGCTTAAGCAACAATGGGGAATAAAAGAGTAGTTTCTCACCCTCGAAGAACACTTCAAGAACACCAACTCAAAAACTTTGAAATCAACTCCTTAGCACCTCAGTAACTAAGGGATAGTGTACCACTAGGTGCTTTAGTGCAAAAATATGAACAAAAACACCCTTTAGAACACTATTACACACACAACTATAGAGAGAGAAGAGATATAGAGAGAGAGTGATATATATCTTCTATATCAGTTGGCTGAACCCCTGGAAAGGGAGAGGAGGCTCTCCTTTTATAGAAAGTCCAATTCAAAGCTTCCAAGAGAAGCTAAGTGTTGGTTCAAATCCCTCCATACACGTGTATGGAGGGGGGGAATTATGTGTGCCAGCTGTGCCAGTTGGCACAAAATATCTGCCAAAAGCAGATGGAAATGGGTCGGCCGAAAAATATGGCCGATTGACCAACAAAGGTGGCCGACCGACCAAAAAAGGTGCCGATCGGCCAACACCCTTGGCCGATGGCAAGAAAAAAGGGCCGATGGCTTCAAGCCTTGGCCGATGGGTTAAGGAAATGGCCAACAAGCCACCCTCTTCCCTTAAAAGCAAAAACACAAGTGTTTGGTCCACAACCAAGCACAAAACAGTCAAGTTGAGAGATCTTGAGGCAAGGCGCACGACCGAGACCTCCGAGAACTCAAAATGAACACGAGCATGGATGATCATCGAGTGTTTAAACGATGATGTCCAAGTCTTGAGGACGGTAAAAAATGAGGTGTCTACAGTTGCCCCTCTTTGACAGAACTCGAAAGTCATAACAATGACAGGAGTGAATGTCAAAGCCCAAAGACGACCCATTTTCGACAAGGCCGAAGACTTAGACAAGCATACAAGAAGCAAAGATATGTGCCCGAAGGCAGGGGCAAAATGCAAAGGACATGCACGATGCTGAACATAACTTATGATCATGCAAAGAAAGCTGTAACGAAGCAAAACATGCAACAGTTTTAAGCAGGCGAACAGAAATCTAACTACATTACATGCAGAAAGGATGTAAGAGAATTATACAATTCTCGCTACATCTGACGTGGAGAATACAATACCGTCCGGTTCGTCTGGTCGCGCCAGCCTCAAATGAACTGTACATACAATATCGTGCCTGAAAAAGAAAGAAACTTAACAGGTACAACATTGTTAGAAACATGCATAGCAATGCAAGTGAAAAGTGCATGACAACGCAAGTGAAGGGATGCATGACAATGTGGGTGGAAGGGGTGCATAACAATGCGGAGGAACGTGCGTGGCAACGCATGTGAAGAGTGCATGACAATGCGGGTGGAAGGGGTGCATAACAATGCAAGGAGGGCATGCGTGACAACTTAAGCCGAGGGGTGTATGACAATGCAATTTGAAACATAAACACATGTAAGTAAAGCAATACGCGACAACGCATGCAATGTGTGAAGCAAGGAAAGCCTGAACACATGTAAGTAAAGCCTACGTGACAACGTATAGCAATGTGTAAAGCAAGAAAAGCATGAACACATGTGAGTAAAGCATACGCGACAACGTATAGCAATGTGTAAAGCAAGAAAAGCATGAACACATGTAAGTAAAGCATACGCGACAACGTATAGTAATGTGTAAAGCAAGAAAAGCATGAACACATGTAAGTAAAGCATACGCGACAACGTATGACAATGGGGGTGTTTGCTGCAGCTTTTTTGAGCCAGCTTATGGCTTCTGGCTTTTAAAAAGTTATTTTGGACTGTTTGGTTAAACTTATTTCAAACAGCTTCTGATTCTAACAGCTTATTTTAAGTCAAAAAAGCTGATTCTGAGAAGCTGCTCACCCCTTGCTTCTGATTATCAGCTTCTGCTGTGGACATGTTAATTCATGGTTATACTCTTAGATTTTTTTATTTTTTATTTTTTAAAAAATAGAAAAAGACCCAAATGGACTATAAAATATTATTATTATTTTTTATGAAAAATGTAGACAAATAGTGAATAATAAAAAATAAAAATTAATTAAAAAAGCTACTTCACAGCTTATTTAACAAACACTACTCAGCAACTTAAATCTATAATCTAACAGCTATACCAAACAGATTAACAACTTCTGATTAAAGTCATAATCTATAATCTGTTAAGCTATAAGCTATAATCTGTTTTAACAGCTACACCAAACAGCACCAATGTGTAACAATGCGAGAAGGTGCATAAACACATGTAAGTAAAGCATACGCAACAACGCATACAATGTGTGTAACAATATGAGAAGGTATATAAACACATGTAAGTAAAGCATACGTGACAATGCATACAATGTGTGTAATAATGCGAGAAGGTGCATAAACACATGTAAGTAAAGCATACGTGACAACACATACAATGTGTGTAACGATGCAACAACAGAGAAAGGCACATATTCAACGGAAGCATGGTAAAGGCATGTTATTCGTGATGTTGAGATGCAACTTCAAAACAAGACGAGGCATTGTTCAATGCAAGATGTGTAACGAGCGTGCTTATTACAGTCAAAACAAAGCAACGTAATACAACATATTTAAAGTGATTTGCGGAACTCGCAAGATACAAAAGGATACGAGAAAGGATACTCCTTGCGCGCACCAAGCATCACACACAGAAGACACGGCTCGAGGTCAACACGAAGGCCGGTTAAGGTTCAAAAGTGCACTTTCTTGCACTGTCTTGAGTAATGAAGGTGCCAAACCACATAATTGACCCAAACAAGGGTGTGGGAGGTGCATCGACCACAAGGGGAGGCCACCGGCCATCAATCGGCCACAAAATAAGCTCATCGGCCAACTATTTAGCCGATCGGCTAACAATTTGGCCGACCGGCCAAAAATGGCAATGTCGGGGCAGTTTTGTCCTTTGGCTACGGGTCTTTAAATATAAGGTTCCAAACCTTATATTTCCACTTCACCCTAGCTCGAAAATTCCTCCTCTCTCTCCCAAGGTGATTTTTCTTCCTTTGATCCGTGTTTGTCTCTTGTTTTCGACACTTTTCCATCGTTCGATTCGCGAAACTCTCCCCATTTTGCACACTTTGAACCGAACAAATCTTGGTTTCGGTGCCCTTTTCTTGGTTTCCACCATTTGGGGTTTGTTTTCCCCGAGTTTACTTGGTTTTCGTGCCTTTTCCACACTCTGACCTTTTCTTCCCTTTTTCATCCTCTCGGGGTTGACTTTTGGGTTGACCTTTCGCATTCTTGCCTGTTTTTCACATTCTTGACCATTTTCACGCTCCTTTTGAGATGGTGGATGACATTTCACGTGGTGGGACTCCCCTGGAGATGGATGTGGACCTCGAGGTCGAGCTCCTACCTCTTCACATCCGGCCATTCGATCCGGCGACTTACAGCCCGGCGATACACGTGTTGCCTCCCGATGGCATCCGCCACTTCAGGAGCTATGCGCGGGGTGCGCCACTGGAGCTTTTGTTACGCAAGCCAAAGTCACATCTGTCTTACGGTGCTTCTGAGGTACACTCTTCATCTGTTTCATTTTCTGCAATGTAGAACACATAACTGCGATAGTCGATTCTGTTCTTTAACTGCTTAACTCAGACACACTGATACATCACATGCTGTAGTTCACTGTGAGCACACCTACACCCAATATTTGTGTAGACTCTGACACATGCACACACACTGCATTTTCATCAATTCTGAGTGCATTCAACACTGTATTTGTAACACTGCTTCGCAACTGTTTGTTTTGATCACAGGGAGATTCCCATGCCTTCCGGGGGTATGGGAACACTGTCGCCCGAGGTTGGTATATGGAGCTACCCGATGCGGTTCGTCATATTGTCGACCGAGCCGGCTTTGGGACTTTCTGCATGGGACTCTCGCGCCTCACTGCGAGCAGGCCCCTTCTTACTGCTTTGGTGGAGAGGTGGTGGGACACCACCGACTCCTTCCACCTTTCTGCCACCGGGGAGATGACGATGACTCCATTTGACTTCTCCATGCTCACAAGCATTAGAGTGGGGGGTGATCCGATCCCCTTTGATACAAATATGGACGAGTTGGACGCCGCTCAGCTATACTTGCTTGGCGCTCAGCCACCTCTTGCCCGGGCAGGATTTGTGAGGTACTCATGGTTTGAGGATCACTTCCGGATCCAGGTGCCTACTACTCGAGAGGAAGAGGAGCAGTATGCTCGTGGCTTCATCATGTTTCTGCTGGGGACCATGCTTTTTGCCGACCGGGCGAACACCGTCGCCCTTTACCTACTGAGTGCGCTTGTGGATGTGACCAGGATCCGCGGCTATGACTGGGGTGGCATCGACTTGGCCACTCTTTATGGGTATATGAGCTCATCCTCCCGCCACAGCGGGCAGTTGCTTGGAGGCTACTAGCGATCCTGGGAGGTACATGTTTCCTTTTCTGTCTTTTCAATTTTGTTGTACATTATCTGTATACCACACACACTGCGTGCATGCAATCTGCTTTACACTGGTTGTACACTACACACACTGCACAATGCACTGCACGTACTGCACTCTGCTTTATCTGTAAACTGCTTTATCTGATAAGCATACTCATATCTGGTTTGTTACATTATACAGTTGTGGGTGTATGCCTACTTCCCTAGGCTTGCCCCAGTGCCAGATGAGGAGATCCCTCTCGGTGTTCCATTTTCTCACCGCTTCAACGTGAGATGCGAGCGGAGGCCACGAGAGTCTTTCATGTTTTTCCGCCGCTACTTTGACACCATCACAGCAGCCGAGGTATGTCAAACATTACAATTCATTTAAGCTTCTCTTTATATTGTACTCTCAATATCAGTAGATAACAAATTGTGTTTTATTTGCAGATCACCTGGCAGCCTTGGGCCCCGTTGCCTGACGCAGTTCGGGAGCGGTATGCTGGTGCTCGAGAGACTGCTCGATTCAGTGTTCTACTAGAGGGCCCAGTCTGTCGGGCGTGATATTTCGGGGAGCGTTTCTTACGCCAGACCCTTGGTTTACCAGAGCAGACAGTTCCAGCACCTCCTCCTACCCACGTGAGGCACACTGAGAGTTATACATTAGAGGAGATGATAGACTATATGATTGGCTGGGATTCTGAGCCTTTTAGGGATGAGGGTGACTACGCCGAGTACATCCAAGCTTATATCATGCGGCCTTTGACTGGTGCTCGTTGAGTTGAACGAGAGAGGCCAGCGGCGCTAGCAGCAGGAGCAGGGGCACTGAGGGCACCTCCGGCCCGAGGCAGGAGTGGGTCCCGGATTGGACAGGAAGCTGGATGGCCAGAGCTACCTACGACGATCACATGCCGAGGACAGGGTGGGGAGACTTATCAGATTCCCTTCGCTCTTCCTCCGGCTGATCATGAGCTCGTCGGAGTCTATGGCTCGACCCCGGTATGCACTACTAGACTTTGCATTCTGTACAACCATTTCAATTCATTTGATATCCCGCAGAATACTAATGACTTCAACACTTTTGCAGGCTTCTGTCGAGTACACTCGCCAGTCCTGGAGTTGACAGCCTCAGCGGTAGGGATGCTACAGCGGTGCATCGACTTGTTGACCATCTACAAGATCCCAGTAAGTTCTTTCAACTGCAGTCTCAAACTTTGCCCAATCGGTTTCATACATAATCTGATGCATCACACTACCAACACGGCACTTGATACACAACACTTACGGTACTGATACACTGTAACCCACATACTGCTCCTAGCGTTGCTCACGACATTCATACACTGCACTCACACATTGTTTTTGGTATTCACATTCTGCTTTATCTATAATTGATGCATTTGCCATTTGTCCTTTTCAGTCCCCATTCCAGATTCCGGCCGCGGGAGGTGCTCCAGCTGGACCATCTGTTCCTGGTCGAGGAGGAGGGGGAGTCAGGTGGAGGATGACTATCCATAGCCGGGGTAGACATAGGCGCACTCATGCTGAGAGCAGTTCCCGAGAGCCGTCTCCAGATGATTCTGATGAGGAGGCGGCATCGTCGCAGGGCGAGGCCGGAGACAGCTCAGATTCTGACTATGGAGATGGCGGTGGTGCCCCTGGACCCTCGTCCAGCAAGAGGACTAGGACCGACTCCCGCACTTGAGGCCACCGATATTGATCCAGACATTCTGCTGCTTTTTCTTTTCTTTGCTCTATTCAGACATTGTGTTGCTTTTCTCCCCTTTTTGTTTTGCTTTATTTTTCTTTTTACTGGTAGTTTGAGCACATTGTACTGCCTCAGGCAGGTTTTATTTTTTCTAAACTATGTACTTTTTGCAAAAGACATGATGGAAATGAAACAACTATTTTGTTCAAAAAGTGTTACATTTGTACATTTTATGCATCGTATTGCATCGCATCGCATTACATAACAATGTAAATGAGATTTGAACTTTTGTTTGAAAATTAAGCACTTGCATCGTAATAATTAGGTAGTGAACCGAGTAATGACAAAAACAACTCAATAATCAAAACAAAGAACTCGATAAGCTAACCAACTGTAAATACAACTCGATAAGCAAAGCAAAGACTTAAAGAATGTAAAATACAACTCGATAAGAAAATGAACAACAACTCGATAAACAAATCGAAGTAATAGGCGCGACTTCACAAAATCATCATTAGAAGGCATTGGAAGTGGTGCCAGTCACAAATTCTCAGCATGTTCAATATATAAACAGCTCAGGGAACAAGATGGGAGGCCACCGGCCAAAGGGAAAGGTCACCGGCCGTAGGAAATGGCCATTGGCCAACATTTTTAGCCGATCGGCCAAAAGGGATGGTCGGTCGGCACTATTTTTGGCCTATTGGCCAAAAATGGCAAGCACCTCCAGAATGTCGACACCTGTCTTTCACTCAACACCTTATCTTCTACAAAAGTCCCAGCTTCGTAGTTTTCCTCATTTTAACACTGATTTGCACCAAATGGAAGAGTTTCTTACCCAAAATCTCACAACTTGGATTGCCAACTTGGATGGCTCGAAAAAGTTGAATTTCCGGGGCTTCGGCATAAACGCACTATTCACTTTGGGTCGCACCCCGCTATGTTTTCCGTTCCTCCATGCCGCGGCAAGGTTTTGGAATCCGGTGACACACGTCTTTAGCTTTGGCGGCCAAGAGATGTGTCCCACTTTCGAGGACTTCCAAGCTTTAATGGAATCCGAGCGCGATGAAGAAATCTTGCCTCAATTCCGGTTTGGCCATGTCCAAGCGCTAGGAAGGATGTGCGGCCTTACTTTGCATGACGCTCGGTCATTGATTCATGATGGAGAGCTGGACATTCCGAGCTTGGTTTGTTAGTTTTCTGATGCCGGTGATCGTGGCGACCGTCATTGGCAAGGTCATCGGCGACATGTGCTTTGTTTATGCATGCTATCTCATTTCTTACTCACCCCAGGCTCCGGCGGGCTTAGCACTCGTCTGATTGAGGTCGCCGAGGGCTTGAAAGAGGGCAAAAGCTGTATCACCATGACATTGGCCGAGACATTGATGGGCTTGGATGCTTTTCATCGTCGAGAGACGGCTAGGTTTGTGGGGAGTCCACTACTATTGCAGGTATTGTTTCCCACCCTGTCTCACATATATATTGCTTGCATCACTCGGCCCTCAGGCTCGATTTTTCTCTCAAAACCCTTTTGCTCACTTTTTCTCTCAACGTACACCTCTCTATTCTTTATTCTCTCATTTTTCATCCCTCCTCAGGTGTGGTTGATGGACAAGTTGAGAGTTGTGGACTTGTGTCCGGCATATTCAATTCGCAGCTATTTCTCCCGACGACGTCTAGTCGATGCTTCGGATGAAGGATGGTGGTACAACTGGATGTGCAATTTGTCTGCGGATCGTGTTGCTTGGCGCTGCCCTTGGCTCAATCTATCGACAATGAGTTACAGCATGACCCGTCAGCCTGGGATCCAGTTGATTGGCCTGACACATTGCGTGTTTTACTTTCCATTCCGGTTCCGACGCCAGTTCGGATATGATCAGACTTGTCCAGAGGAGGGGATTGAGTACCCTGCTACATTTCCGGTCTGAGGCGCACAGTTAGCTCGGTATGCCACAGCATGGAGGACGAGAGAGCTTCTGGCCCCCGCTCCTACTTTCAGCTACACCCTCTCTGATGAGTGCTTAGATTGGCTCAATGAAGAGGCACAGATCGGGCCCAGTTTGGCATCAGAGGCTTCGACCAGCTTTGGGAGAGGGTGTAGGAATACCTGACTATGCCTCGGATTTATTTGCTTTAATAAGAACTTTCAAGTTTTCTTTATGAATGTAACGAAAAGCAACTTCAATTTTGTATTCAAGAGTAAGAGAACTCTGTATTGAAATCAATGAAATTGAAGGTTGTGGTACTGAAAATTTTTCGTTCGGTCCAAAAATGGTCTAAGTTGTAAAAAGATTAATTTGAACAAAATCAACTTTTATTAAAACTTTTCAAAACCATTTTCGATATGGATCAGAACTGGACACGCTTGAGATCTGTCACTGAGATGCACAACCCTGGATCCCAGCAACTGGAAAGTTGCCCCTAGTCTGAGTAGCACTGCACCGGAGATCACGACTGAGCTCTTGAATGCTGAATAGACAAAGATGACTAAGGCGATCACATCGACAAAGTTGACCGGGGAAGTGTTTATGGATGGACTTCAAAATGAAGTAGCCTATGTATCCCAAAGATGGGAAACAAGCCTTACGTAGTTCGACTTGGGTTTGCTCGTGTATTAACTCTCACCTTTTACGCTCTAACTTTTGCCAAGGCCACCCTTTGCGGGTTTTCAACCTTGAGAGCTCAGTTTTTATCATTTCAAATTTTTTATGCTCTAACTTTTGCCTAGGTCGCTCTTTCGGGTTTTCGGCCTAGCGAGCCTCTCAGGGAAAATATTTCTTCAACTTGTCCATGTTGATCGGTTGGAAGAACTCTAGGCCATCTAGGTCTATCAGAACGACAGCTCCACCCAACCAGATAGACTTGATGATGTAAGGACCAGTCCAATTAGGTCTGAACTTGCCCATAGGGTCGTAGATGGGAGCTCGGTTGTCCTTGAGCACCAAATCTCCTTCTTTCAAATTCCTGGACTTAAGTTTCTTGTTAAAAGCCCTAGCAATTCGTCATTGATAACCCTGAACATGGTACAGTGCTTTTAGCCTTCTCTCATCAAAGAGCATGAGTTCCTTGAATCTGCTTTGCTGCCAATCTGCCTCAGCTATCTGACACTCAGCCAGTACTCGCAACGACGGAACTTCAATTTTGATAGGTAGAACGGTCTCCATTCCATAAACCAATGAATACGGAGTCGCTCTAGTAGAAGTTCTAATTGAAGTTCGGTAGCCCTACAGAGCAAATGGCAGCTTATCTGGCCAGTCCCGGTAGGTTTCCACCATCTTCTGCAGAATACGCTTGATGTTCTTGTTGGCGGCCTCAACTGCTCCGTTGGTTTGCGGCCGATATGTAGATGACTTATGAAAAGCCATGTTGTATTTCTCCAACAAGTCGATCACTTCCTTCTTGAAGTGGGAACCATTATCTGAAATAATCTCAT
The DNA here is from genome assembly GCA_036172215.1 of Camellia granthamiana. Lineage (NCBI taxonomy): Eukaryota > Viridiplantae > Streptophyta > Magnoliopsida > Ericales > Theaceae > Camellia > Camellia granthamiana. The sequence continues at coordinate 157,705,699 of CM069905.1, forward strand.
TCGAGACCTCATAGCGGCAGATGATGTTGTTCCTGATGAACTTTGCAACGTGCGACGCCTTCAACACCGCATAAGATTGGGCCTCAACCCACTTTGTGAAATAGTCTATCGTGACCAGAATGAACTCATGCCTGTAGACACCCCATTTTTGACCGTCCCCAAGACTTGGACGTCACCGTTTGAACACCCGGTGATCATCCATGTTTGTGTTCGTTTGGAGTTCCCGGAGGTTTCGGCTACGCGCCTTGCCTCAGGATCTCCGAACTCGACTGTTTAGTGTCTGGTTTTGCACCAGACACTTGTGTTTTGCCTTGGAGCGGCAGGGAATACCTTGTGAGGCATCCCCACACATCACCGGCCGTGGCTAGAGGCCATCAGCTGGTGTTTTGTTGCCATCGGCAATGTATATTGCCGGTCGACATTATTTGTCGCCGGTCGGCATTCCATTTTGTCAAAATGACAATTTTGAGCAGCCGACTACTGTTCATCTGCTTTTAGCAGATATTTTATGCCAGCTGTGATAGCTGGCACCCACTCTGTTCCCCTCCATACACGTGTATGGAGGGATTTCCCTCTTGGATGGCTTGTTTTGTAAGCCTTACAAGAGGGAATTGCCTATAAGAGGAGCCCTCCTCTCTTGGCATTAGGGTTAGACAACTTAGAGAGGGGAGAGAGACAATATTTTCAGAGAGTTTGGATTAGGGTTTGGTCTTTGTATCTAACCTATCTCTATCTCCCTCTCTTGTGTGTGTTTTAGCCTTAGGATTGCACACAAACACCCACCATCACACTATCTTCTTGGAATTGAGGTCCTTGAGGCTTGTTTTGGAGTTTTAAGGCTGGTTTAAGCTCAAGGAGGCAGCTGGTCCTCCCTTTTTGAAGAAGGCCAACAAGGGTAAGACACTAACCCCTTTTTACCCCACTTTTGCATTGTATTTTTGACCATCTTAGAACTGTTTTCAAGCTTAGTGTTTAATACATAAAAGTTCTATTTTTAAGGCCTCTAAATAGTTTGTTAAGAGTGCTTTAAGCTTTGAGGAAGTTTGACCCCTCTAAAGGCTTGTTTGGCCCTTGTTTTGTGCTATTTTGTGTGAGCTCCGGGACCCTAGTGTTTGGGCCTCCTCACCACTGAAATCTTGAGGGATTTCAGAGGTGAGAATGGTGCCTTGAGGTCCTAAGAAGGAGGGGGCCAACCCCTCTCCTTGTTGTCCTTGAAAAGGACCCATTTTGGCCTCTTGAGGGAGCATCATGTTTGAATGTTTGTTCATTATGCCATGGCTGTATTTTATGCTTATATTGCCATAATATAACTTTGTATTAAGTTGGTTTTGGTACACCATGCTTGCTTAGCATACCTACCTTGTAATGCCTTGATTTGCCTCAATATATGCATAGCATTTAGACTACCATGCTTTTGTATTTTGGCCAAGCTTTGTGAAGCTTATTTGCATGATTTGGTGTGCTAAAGGACTGTTTTAAGTCGTTGGAGTCATTCATGCCTTGCTTTGTATAGCCACCATGTGATCCCTCTTGTATGCTTTAAGCTTTGACCCCTCTAGCATGCCTTACTTGCATGAGTTGTTTGTTTGGGCACCTTTTCTAGCATGTTTTCAGTGCCTAGCATGTTGATTATATATCCATGTTTGTCCCTTTTAAGTGTGCTTAAAAGTTGCTTTGATATGCCTAAGTGTTGGATCATATGGACTTGCATGTTTGCATGCATTTTGGCCTCCTTTTTGGGCACTTTTGGCCACTGTTTTGGACCTAACTTAGGGCTGTCCAATTAGTGTAAGTCCATCCCTTGCATGCCATTCAAGTGTTGTTACATTATCCCATGATTGCATGCTTTGGTTGCATGTATTGCATGCTTGAAATCACTTGCATGTGCCATGTATTCCCTTGGTCAAATTGCTAGCATGTTGCATGATTAGATCGCATCTTGTATGCTCTAGTAGTTTGCATAGTTATGGCGTGCTTGCTTGCTTTGTTGCTTGGGTTGTGAACCTAATGTGCATTGCATGTTTGCATGCTCCTTTTTATGCCATGTTGCATGCTAGCTAATATGTTTAGGATTGCATTGCATCAATGCGCATGCTTGGCCTCTTGAAGTGAGTGTGATAGAGGTTGGCCCTCCTATGTGATTATGTGTATTGCATCACATTTGAAATAAAAGATGCACACTTGGTTCTCTTGGGCCATCACGCATTGAAATGCGCGATTGGTGGTCCGAGAACCAAGGACCATGCCCCTTTGAGTTGCACACATGATAAGGAGCTTGGTTGGTGCATACATTGCTTGGATTGTATTGCCATGCTATGCCTTGTCCTCTGCTGCTGTAAATTGCAGGTTCAACAGGCATTTTTGGCCGACCGGCAACATATAGTGCAGACCGGCCGTCCATCAGTGGCCGATAATTAAATCAGCAGCCGATGATCATATTTGGCGGCCGATGGAAATTCTACCCAGCCGGTAGTGATTCCCGACATCCAGTGAGCACATTCTGAGATTTTGACAGTCTCCAGAGGGGCAGAGCAGGGAAAACAGAGGCAGCCTACGCATGGCAGTGGACTTCCGGGCAAGACCCGAGCATGCATGCATTGAGCCCTCTTCCCGAGGCCCTTTTTCTTGCTTTCTTAACTTAATTAATTTGCTTAATTAATTTAGTTGGTCTGTAATAATCAATTAGCTAGGATAGTTAATTCATTATTTGAATTGTATTATTCTTTTGGTCCCTCCGAGCGAGGGCGAATTTGTAATAAGTGTGGGTGTGTGTGTATGTCTTCCAACCCCCACTTCTTTCTTCCTTTTATTTACCCGCTTATGATGGTAGATTAGGACATGTTTAAATTAGCATACCTTATGCTATGCATGAGTGCATCCATATATTTGTCTTGCATGCACCGGGCTCCGCGCATCACGCTAACTGCATTTGTACTTCAATTCCAAATTGAATACGTGCATCAATTGATTACATTTCACATGCCATGTTTAGGTTAGCCGAGCCTACTCTAAATTGCATCCTGTATGTGTTGCATTAGTCAAATTGACATGAACTAGGACCATGCATGTCTGCTAACTAGTTTATTGTTTTGGCACGGAGTACGATGTAAGTATTTTCATGCTTTAGCATCTCGCATGAGTGTGAATGTTAACATGACAGCATGCTTACCATGTGGCTATGTGCTTATGTGATATAACTGCCTGAATGCCTATGGGTGAAGGTTGGATTGTTTGAGTTGGAACAACTCGTTGAAATCCGTGTTTTAGCCTACTTGCGAGTAGCAAATTCCAAAAACATTTTCAAAACAAACGGATATGCAATGCTTATTTCCAAATTAGGCAATCTAGTCTATACTTGTTTGCTGTGCGCATAACATAGTAATTCTAGGCTAATAACCGGAGTAAGAACACATAACGTTTTCAAAATCGGATATCACGGTTAGTAGAGGCCAGTCTTCGGACTAGGCGAGAGGGGGTGCTCATAGCTGACCTTCCCCGATCGTACCCAAGTTCCCGAGCCGAGGCAACTTTGGTGATGACGGACATGTGGCCTTTGGCACCAAGTCAGGGTTTCCTAAATTTCCCAAAATAAAATATTTAGGTGGCGACTCTGTATCTGGCAAAGCAGTCCATGTTTGGCACTTCTTTTCTAAAAATCTGTTTTTCTCAAAACGATTTGCCGGATTTGGACTCTTTGGTTCAGATTAAGAACCGACAACAAAAGTGAGTCCGAACTGTAGAGTGAGGCCCAAGGGCGCGTATAACCAACGAGCTAGCCTACCCGTAAGTGCCAATTTCTCGAAGAGATATTTGATGGGATCTAATCTTGAAATCAACATTACAGAGTGAGCTAACAGGTAGTGCTGCAGCTTCCTAGTAGCCTATACCAAGGCTAAGCAAGCCTTTTCCAGTGGGGTGTAGCGGGTCTCGTACTCCAGCATTTTCTTGCTTAGGTAGTAGATAGCTCTCTCCACTTTGTCCTTAGACTCCTGTGCAAGCATGCAGCCCATTGTAGTTTCAGTTATTGAAAGTTAAAAAATCAACGGTTTCCCCAGCTCAGGCGGTGACAATACGGGTGGGTTCTGTAAGTATTGCTTGATCTGTTCAAAAGCAGCTTGGCATCGGCCATCCCATTGGAACTTCATTCCTTTCTTCAGGAGACCAAAGAGTGGTTCACAAGTCAAGGTTAATTTAGCAATAAACCGTCTTATGAATTGCACTTTACCCAGAAAGGCTCGCACCTCCTTTTTAGTCCTTGGTGGTGGCATTTCTAAGATGGCCTTGATTTTGGAAGGGTTGACTTCGATACCTCTCTGTGTAATCAAGAACCCCAGCATCTTCCTTGCTGTAACACCAAACGTACATTTCTGAGGATTCAGCCGTAATCGAAATTCTCTGATCCTTTGGAAGAACTTTTGCAAGGCGGTGTAGTGGCCCTTTCTTTCTTTGGACTTGACAATCATGTCGTCCACGTACACCTCAACCTCTTTGTGGATCATGTCATGCAATATCGTGGTCGCAGCCCGTTGATATGTAGCTCCAGCATTCTTCAGCCCAAACGGCATCACCCTATAACAATAAGTCCCTCACGGGGTGGTAAAGGAGTCTTCTCCTGGTCTTCGGGTGCCATTACAATCTGGTTGTAGCCTGAAAAGCCATCCATAAATGAGAGCAATGCATGCCCCACTGTGAGGTCCACTAACTCATCGATATGTGGCAGAGGAAAGTCGTCCTTCAGACTGGCTTTGTTCAAATCTCTGAAATCCACGCATACTCGAATCTTGCCATCCTTCTTCGGTACTGGAACTATGTTGGCCAACCAAGTTGGGTACTTAGATACCAACAGGAACCCTGCGTCAATTTGCTAGGTGACCTCTTCTTTGATCTTGATGGCCCAGTCGAGGCAGATCCTTCTGAGCTTCTGTTTGACAGGTCGGGCCTCTGGGTCAAGAGGGATCCGGTGCTGTACAATCTCAGGATCGATTCCAGGCATGTCTTCGTAGGACTACACGAAAACATCTTTGAAATCTTTTAATAAAGCGACTAAGTGCTCACGCTCCTCCGAAGACAACGTGGACCCAATCTGGACCAGCCGCGGGTTCTTCTCAGTACCAACGTTAATTTGGATGATTTCATCAACCAAGGGTTTAACAAATCTCTCCTGCTCTTGATCAAGCAAATATTACAAAACCGGAGGAATTTCTTCCTCGTCGTTTTCATCGAAGTTTTGAAAGTCTGAATTAATGCAATAAATCAAAGGCACAGAAAAATACTCAAAAGCCACAGCCACTTCATTCTCATTAATCACTTCCAAGTCACCTAATTCCTCTGTTACAACAGACTTAAAGGAAAAAGAAAAAGACGACCTAGATAGGACTGTGGCATCCGGGTTGTCACCCCCAGGAATACTGGACTCAGACTCAGACGGGCTAGAACCTGATTCCGACCCTACAGACTCGGTAGAATCAGATTCCGGCTCACTACCTGACCCGGTGCTGCTCGATAAAAAGCCTTCCTCGTACTGCTAGACGAGGGAAGGTGAAGTGGATGCATCCAAAATGTTTGCAGATGGGCTCACAGCTGCTCCATTTCCAATCATGGACACTGAGAGATCATCCCCCAAGCACTCATGGACGATCGGAGGATCTAAAAGTAGACTAGCCAGTGCTACCCCCATTTCAATCTCGGTGCTCTCGAAATCCACTTCCTTACACTGATCAACCTCAGCTGATGGGTCTGTCTGTTTCTCGGCAACATCATCCCCGGACAACTGTAAGTCGAAGAAGATCTCAAATCCCGGCAAGCGTCTCTTCTCGGCATTCAACCATGGCTCTGGGAAGCCGCAGAATGGAAAGTCTTCCCCCTCTCAGACGAAGCGTCCGTTCAAGGTGCCCTGAATAGGCTGATGCATCAAATCAAAATGCCTCCCGGTCTGCTTGGCTCTGGCTCTCCCGACCATTTCTTTGCCCTTTCTTACCCAGTCCTCTTTGGTGGGCAGATAACCCAGACCAAAAGTATGTGGGTTATGCGGCACTTCGGCCAATACTGCAATGCCCTTCTGGCCACTTTTTCCTAGTCCCATCCTAGGGATATGCTGAAGCTTATTCATGAGGTACACAGACTGCGCACTGACATATAACCCCTCATCAACAGCTAAGATGTTCTGAACGACCCGGGCCTCGACTAGGGTAAAACCTGACAGGAACACATCCTCCATGCCATGCTTGATTTCCAAAATCGGTATAGACACTTCTGGCAGCGGATGGATTGACGAATTTCCAAAAACTATAGCCACCCCCTTTCCGTGGGGGTATTTTAACATCTGATGCAGGGTGGAAGAGACTGCCTTTACCTGGTGCAACCACGGCTGCCCCAAGAGTAGATTAAAGGTCACAAGAACGTCCAAGACATGAAAATCAATCTCGTGTTGTCCCGAACCAACCTTAGTGTGAATCTTCACGGTCCCCATCACCTCTTTGCTTGTATTGTCATATGCCCGTATCACCTGGGCAGTTGGCTCAAAGTCCGCAGGTTTCAACCCGATTGCATATGCTGTCCTTGACGGGCACACGTTAATGGCGGATCCTGTGTCGATAAGAACTACCGGTACCCACTTGTCTCTACACTCCACAGAGATGTAGAGCGGTTTGTTATGGTTTGCGCCCTCAGGCGGCAGTTCCTTGTCAGAAAAGGTCAACGTCGGGGAAGCTCTTCCCGGAAAAACCAATCCTACCAGCTGCTCAGGTGTGGTGTCTATTGAGAGTTTGGCTTTATCCATCGCAGATAGGACAGCTTGTCTATGTACTCTTGAAGCCATCAGTAGTCCCCAGATGGAGATGTCTGCTTGTATTTTCTTCAGTTGTTTTAGCACAGCCTCTTCTTCGAGTAGCTTTTCTTTCTGCTTGTCTGCCTCCCTGTTCTTCCCGAACGCCTCTGGTTGATCTAGGTGTGGGGGTTTGAAATACCGCCTGCTCCTAGTCATGTGATCAACTTCGCTAATGTACCAGGTATCATCCGGCTGGTTACTCTCCCAGTCCTCATCTGTGTAGGCAAGACATAGATCGTCATCCTTCCACCACATGCCATCGGCAGCTGACAGACACCTGTTCGGCTCCGTCACAACTATTCTTGTACCCATAACACCTTCTGTTCCCATGCCCGCAGCATGCTCTGCTCCTGTGCACGCAGCACGTTCTGTCCCCTCAAGGGCCTTGGTCTTTCTGACCCTCTCAGAATCTTCGATCCTTTCCCGCTCAAACTGCTTTAGCGCAGCTTGCTGTTCAACATCTCCTATATTCAAATTGCCCGGATCCCGAGCGAAATTCTTAACACCGGCGCTCTCCAGCGATGATCCAAATTCTCGGCCCTTCCGGCCACAGTTGATGTCCCCGTCCCTGACGGACCCTGTTCTAGCTGAAGTTGTTCAACAACATCCGACTGGTTGTCAAGCCACCCAGTAGACTCCGCTGTCCTATCCGAATCAAACCAGTTGACTGTCACGTCTCTCGAGTCTTGTTCGTTGAAGAATTGAAGGATCGCGATGTCCTCCTCTAGATCTGCTAAGTCATCTAGCCCCTGATTGAATCCATCCTCCCGGACTACACAAATCCCTGCCCCCACTGGCAGTTCCACATTCGGCCTAGCCTGGCCTGCTGATGTAATGTAACCGCTCGGGTTGTACACGAAGCTTGCAGACCTCTCAGGCTCTGTATTTGCATTATCATCTGCCTCCGCAGTCGACCCACTTCTATCTTCGACAGCTACCACCACCATTTCAGGTTGGGTTTGGGAGATGTCCAACACGCACAAGTCAGTGCTGTTAGGAATGAACACCTCCGGCTTGGGTAGGTGAGAAGGGGTGATATATATACTAGGGTCGTATGACACAACCCCAGTTTGGATCATATTGATGCGTTTGGGAGGTGGAGCTTGGTTATGTGGTAGGAGAGGGTTGGTTGTGACATTCGGTTTCTCTGGAGGCACGATCACCCTGTTGTCGACGCGATCCTGAATCTCGTGACGCAATCTATAGCACTGGTCGGTGTCATGACCATGTTGTTGATGAAACGCACAGTACTTCGCCGGGTTATGGGAGAGGGGAAGTTTTTCTGGCAATGGCCGCGGCTCTAGGGGCTTCAAGTGCCCTTTTCTGATTAAAACCCCTAAAGCTTTGGACAGGGGCATATATAGTTGAGTGAAGGTTCTTTGGCCTTTGGGTGCGTATCTGGCTGCTTGCGAGCTACTACCGGACGCACCGGTGAATGGCATAGCTGCAAGGGCTCTTGGGGTATTGGTGGTGGTAACCATACTCATATCTGAAGATCTAGCAGCTGTAGCACTGCTCGTGCCTGCATTCGTACTGCGGTTGAATGTTCTCTTGGGCTGTTCTCTCTCATTATCAATGAGGCCCTGCTTCATAGCGTCTTCAATCTACACCCCTATCTTATGTAAATCTGCAAAGGTGGGGAGGGGGAGAACGATCATCTTTTGCATAAGCTTGGGCTGGAGGTTGCGCACAACCATCCGAATATGATCTTTGTCAACAGGCTTGATGGTCATCATCGAGGCCTTGGCTCTCCACCGAGTCACAAAATCGGAGAAGCTCTCCTTTGGTTCTTATCTGGTGGACTCGAGATCATGAGTTATGACCTCGATCTGTGTATTGTAGGAGTATTGAGCTATGAAGGCCTCGGCCATCTTCTCCCAATTCCTCTTGACGGAATCTTCCAATTTTGCATACCAGATGGCCGCTACACCTGACAAGGTCTGGCCAAACAAAGAAAGCTTCTGCAATCTGGAGAGGCCCATCGGTCTCAGTATATCCGAAAACAACCATAAATGCACCATAGGATCCCCAGACTCATCAAAACGGTCGATGTGTGGCATTTTAAACCGATCTGGCAGCGTCACAGCCGAGTTGGTGTACCCATCCTTAATATTCGGAATGGACTTTACACCCTGAGATTTCTTGAACAGCTTTTCAAGCTTGCTCACATTTAATGCCGTGGGGTCCACCTTGAACTCAAAGGGGGAATCCGGCAGGTTGATAGGTGTTTTGGATAGCTGGGGTAGAATTGGGGGAGGAGCCGGCCCAATTGGAACGTCCATATCATCCTAGACGGGTGCTGTCTCCCTGAGTATGGGAACTCTTGGTGGGGGAGGAACTTGGTGTGAAGCAGATGCTCCAGCTTGCTGTTGTAACCTGGTGATTAACTCTGCCTGTTGGGCCATGACCTCAGGTAGCGTCCTGCTGCATAGTTTTCATACTTTCCTGGAGCTGACGCATCATCTCCTCCATTCCTGCCATGTTATGCTGATCTAGCTGAATAACTGGTATATCTATCCCTACAGTAGAAACTAAGACCTCAGCCTGACTGTCCACTGATGGGGTAAACCATTAATCTGGCGACCGCTGCACTGATACACTGCATCCTCTTAACCTTCGTTTGGTAACTGGGGGTAAAGAGAGGAACACTGCTTGTCCGTCTATCAGATCCCTAGATCGATTAAGCCTACGACCTCAGACCCAGAGTGCTCGGGGGATATCTGCCTGGTCGGAATCAATGATGCTAAACTACCTTGTAAAAAGATAAATAAAGCATAATAAGGAAATAATGAACAGAAAAACGGGCAGCATAACAGCTTAAATAAAGACAACACACAGTTGGCAAATATAAACTGAATGGACTGTTCTCAACCACTGATCACTGTTCCCAAATCACTGCCCCCAAATCTGAATCTGATACCCGCAGATATAACTGATTCTCAAAGTACTGATACTGATGCCTGCGGGCCTGATACCCAAACTTGCAGACTGATACGTGCATACCGGTAGAGGTCAACTCAAAAAGCACATAACAAGCAAGTAAGGGCCAAAACACCTCTATGTTGGGGTAGGGTTTCCCTGTCCTATTGTCAGGAGCTAGGGTTTCACTACGCACACAGCGGTTTCAAACAACCTATAATCGGGTAAGCAACCTGTCCTAGTTTGGAATAGCCACAATGGATTCCGAATATGCGCTAGGTCGAATGGTCACAAAGGGTGCCCCGGTAAAAACCAGGGTTTGTGTTCCCGTCGTGACAGAGCCCGCAACCGGTCAACCTTATGGCACACTTCTCAAAGCAAGCCTCCGGCAAACCGTTCAGGAATAGCATACGGCAAACACGGTATCCTAGGCGCACCAATGCACATGCAATGCAAAGAGACACATAAGTGTAATCAAAACAAGATATCATGAGTTCGAGTCAAGTTCTCTAAGTCCCCAGCAGAGTCACCAGAAACTGTAGACGTCCCCGAACGTCCCGAGAAAAATCTCGTTTTGTTCATTTGGGCTTACTACAGTTCGGACTCAAATGTCACGGTTCTTAATCTGATCTTGCAAAGTGCAATACAAGATTGATAAATCACTAAAGAGTCCAAATCCGACAAATCGTTTTGGAAAATTGATTTTTAAGAAAGAAGTGCCAAACATGGACTGCTTTGCCAGATACAGAGTCGCCACCTAAATATTTTATTTTTGGAAAAATTTAGGAAACCGTGACTGGTTGCCTAAGGCCGCGTGTCCGTGATCACCAAAGTTGTCTCGGCTTGGGAACTTGGGTACGATTGGGGAAGGTCAGCTATGAGCACCCCAGCTCGCCCGATCAAAGATCGGCCACTACTAAACATGATATCTCATTTTTGAAAACACACGCGTTCTTATTCTAGTTAATTAGCTAGAATTACTAGGTGATGCGCACAACACACAAGTATAGACTAGATCGCCTAATTTGGAACAAAGCATTGCATATGCGTTTGTTTGGAAGGCGGTTTGAAGTTTGCTACTTGCAAGTAGGCTAAATCACGGATTTCAATGAATTATCCCAATTCAAGCAACCCAACCTTCACCTACAGGCATTCATGAAGTTATATCACATAAGCAATTAGCCTCACGACAAGTATGCTGTCATGTTAACACTTACACACATGCAAGATACTAAAGCATAAACACTCACAGTGTACTCCGAGCCAAAACAAGAAACTAGTTAGAAATCATGCATGATCCTAGCTCATGTTAAGATGGCTAATGCAACACATGCAAAATGCAACTAGAATAGGCTCGGCTAATCTAAGAATGGCAAGTGAAATGCGATAACTCGATACACGTATTCAAGTTGGAATTGAAATACTATGCAATTAGTATGATGCGCCGAGCCCGGTGCTTGCAATACGAATGAATGTATGCAAACATGCTGATATAAGTATGCTAATTAAAACATGACCTAAAACTAACCATTAAAAGCAGGTAAGTAAAAAGGAAAAAGACGTGGGGTTGGAAGACATTCACACACGCACGCACACTTATTACAAAATTCGCCCTCTCGATGGAGGGTCCGAATAAATAATACAAACCAAATGATTAATCAACTAACTTAGCTAATTAATTATTACAAACCCTTAATTAATTAACAAATTAATTACAAAAGGAGGTCGCCACAGCTCCACCTCGAAATGATTGAATGATGCATGCTCGATCGCCTCGCTTGGAAACTCGTTGCCATGCCACATGTTGCCTCTGTTTGCACTGTTTTGCTCCTCTGAAAATTGCACTAGTCCCAAGGATGCTTATGAACCACCCCTTAAGCATTGTGTGATGTCACCGGCCAAGAGATAGGACCACCGGCCATTGGAAAATGGTTATCGACCATTTGTAAGGCTCTCGGCCAGATTTTGGTAGCCGGTCGGCACTGAAGATGGCCGACCGGCCATATCTTCCTGCAAATTCTGTTTTTGCTGCAGCAGAGGACAGATAGTGCATGGCAAGGCATTTACAAGATAATGTGTGCACAACCACCCTCCCTATCATGCTATAAACTCAAGGGAGTATGACTCTCGATGCTCGGACCACCAATCACGCATTTCAATGCATGATGGCCAAAGGTGCCAAGTGTGCAAATTAATGTGGAATGAATGCAACAAAACATATGAATGCCTAGAACTCTATCATGCTTGATTAAGAGCGTCGGCAACCGAGGGTTGAGGCACATTTCGTCACTTCAAGTACGAAACGCGCCTCGGCCCTCATGTTTGGTTTGACACCCCAAACCAAACACAATGCAATGCATGCAACCAAGTACAATGCAACATGGGAATGTAGGGCCATGTAACATGAGCATGCCAAGTGCAATGTGATGCAACCTAACATGCAAACAACATGGCAATGCAACAAGTATGCAATACTACAATGCAACCTAGATATGGAAATACACGAAGTGATAGGCATGCAACAATGACACCAACCATAAGGATGCAACAACATGCAACGCGATAAGCATACAACAATACACAAATGCATGATCCATGGACTTACACTAAAGATGGGTAGGCCTCAGCCGTACCAAAAACAGCAGCCAAAACACCTAAATCAAGGTACCAAAAAGGGAGTCATGTATGCACATACATGGATCCGTAAGCTAGGCAACGATGCACAATCCTCAACCATGAGCAAAATGGGATAAACATGAGAACATGACAATGCAATGAGCTCTGAAATCATGTGAAGAATGATGCCAAATCATATACACAAGTGAAGCATAGCATGGTAATGGGCTCAATGCCCAAAGCTAGTCAAGGGGCTCTCACCATGGCCATATCAACCAAGCCCCAAAGGGCCAAAGTGACCTAAGACAGTCCTAGGGCAGGCCAAAGCAAGGCTAGAACATGCATGGAATGAGGCCAAAGCATGCTAAAAAGATGGGCACAAACAAGGGGGCATGCAATGCTACAAAGGGAGCACTACACTACGCCTATCACAACCAAACATGGCATGAATTATGCAATGAAAAATAGAGTTATAATATGTTAAAATAAACCCCAAAACCCAATGAGATGGCATCCCAAAGACCTAATCATGGAGACATACACAATGACCCAATCTTAAGGCACAAAACAACAACTCTTCAAAGCATTGACAAGATGGCAGATATAAGTGTGTGGCTACACTACATGGACTGAAATGTGATTTCAAATGATGCCAAATCATGAGAATAGTCAAAACAATGCATGCTAGCAACTTGGTGCACAAAGCTTAACAAGCTAGGATGAACTAAGGCTATACAAAGCAATGCATATATGATCAAATCAACACCAAACAGAGCTTAAACATGGTGAAACATGACTAAGCAAACATGCTACTATGGTGAGCCAACAATGCAAGCAAATGAGACACAAAGGGATGGGGGGTCCCTCCCCTATTCAAGACTTCAAAACCACTTCTCCACCACTAAAAATCCTTTGGATTTCAGTGGTGAGAAGGTCAAAACAAAAAGGTTTTGAAGCTCAAAAAGAAGGTCACAAAATAAGGCCAAACATGGCCTAAGAGGGGGTAGACAACCCCTAACCCAAAAGTAACCTTAAACAAACATATTTAGCATACAAAAACAGAAGTTTTTTCAGTTGGACACTAAGCTTAAAACAGTATGTAAGTATTGCTAAAAGCTTAAGCAAAAATGGGGAATAAAAGAGTAGTTTCTCACCCTCGAAGAACACTTCAAGAACACCAACTCCAGCACATCCTTCTGATAAAAACCAACTCAAAAACTCTGAAATCAACTCCTTAGCACCTCAGTAACTAAGGGATAGTGTACCACTAGGTGCTTTAGTGCAAAAATATGAACAAAAACACCCTTTAGAACACTATTACACACACAACTATAGAGAGAGAGAGTGATATATATCTTCAATATCAGTTGGCTGAACCCCTGGAAAGGGAGATGAGGCTCTCCTTTTATAGAAAGTCCAATTCAAAGCTTCCAAGAGAAGCTAAGTGTTGGTTTAAATCCCTCTATACACGTGTATGGATGGGGGGAATTGTGCGTGCCAACTGTGCTAGTTGGCACAAAATATCTGCCAAAAGCAGATGGAAATGGGTTGGTCGGAAAATATGGCTGATTAACCAACAAAGGTGGCCGACCGACCAAAAATGGTGCCGATCAGCCAACACTTTTGGCCGATAGCAAGAAAAAAGGGCCGATGGCTTCAAGCCTTGGCCGATGGGTTAAGGAAATGGCCAACAAGCCACCCTCTTCCCTTAAAAGCAAAAACACAAGTGTTTGGTCCACAACCAAGCACAAAACAGTAAAGTTGAGAGATCTTGAGGTAAACGAACACGAGCATGGATGATCATCGAGTGTTCAAACGATGATGTCCAAGTCTTGAGGACGGTCAAAAATGGGGTGTCTACACATGTGTGCCTAGTATATTATGCGTGTCAAGTTTCGTTGACATCCGAACCTGTTTGAGCATTTTAGTGTGTCAACCGGTTTAGAGTTATTAAGTAACAAGTTTTCATTAACGGAAATTAGGCTCTAGATTGAAAATCGGGAATCAGTTTCGAGTTCCGTCTTATCCTACAAGTCATGTGTGTCTAGTATGTTGTGCGTGTCAAGTTTCGTTGACATCCAAACCCGTTTGAACATTTTAGTGTGTCAATCGGTTTGAAAAAGAGTTATTAAGTAACAAGTTTTCATTAACGGAAATTAGGCTCTAGATTTAAAACTGGGAATCGGTTTCGAGTTCCGTCTTATCCTACAAGTCATGTGTGGCTTGTATGTTGTATGTGTCAAGATTTGTTGACATCCGAACCCGTTTGAGCATTTTAGTGTCTCAACCGGTTTGAAAAAGAGTTATTAAGTAACAAGTTTTCATTAACGGAAATTAGGCTCTAGTTTGAAAACCGGGATTCAGTTTCGAGTTCCATCTTATCCTACAAGTCATGTGTGCCTAGTATGCTGTGCGTGTCAAGTTTTGTTGACATCCGAACCTGTTTGAACATATTAGTTTGTCAACCAGTTTGAAAAAGAGTTATTAAGTAACAAGTTTTCATTAACGGAAATTAGGCTCTAGATTCAAAATCGGGAATCGGTTTCAAGTTTTGTCTTGTCCTACAAGTCATGTGTGCCTAGTATGTTGTGTGTATCAAGTTTCGTTGACATCCAAACTCGTTTGAGCATTTTAGTGTCTCAACCGGTTTGAAAAAGAGTTATTAAGTAACAAGTTTTCATTAACGGAAATTAGGCTCTAGATTCAAAACCGTGAATTAGTTTTGAGTCCCGTCTTCTCTTACAAGTCATGTGTGCCTAGTATGTTGTGCGTATCAAGTTTCGTTGACATCCGAACCCGTTTGAGCATTTTAGTGTGTCAACCGGTTTAGAGTTAATAAGTAACAAGTTTTTATAAACGGAAATTAGGCTCTAGATTCAAAACCGGGAATCGATTTCAAGTCCCATCTTCTCTTACAAGTCATGTGTGCCTAGTATGTTGTGCGTGTCAAGTTTCGGTGACATCCGAACCCGTTTGAGCATTTTAGCACATCATTCGGTTTGAAAAAGAGTTATTAAGTAATAAGTTTTGATTAACGGAAATTAGGCTCTAGATTCAAAATCGGGAATCGGTTTCGAGTCTCGTCTTCTCCTATAAGTCATGTGTGCCTAGTATATTACGCGTGTCAAGTTTCGTTGACATCCAAATCCATTTGAGCATTTTAGTGTGTCAATCGGTTTAGAGTTATTAAGTACCAAGTTTTCATTAACGGAAATTAGGCTCTAGATTCAAAACCGGGAATCGATTTTGAGTCCTGTCTTCTCCTACGAGTCATGTGTGCCTAGTATGTTGTGCGTGTCAAGTTCCGTTGACATCCGAACCCGTTTAAGCATTTTAGTGTGTCATCCAATTTGAAAAAGAGTTATTAACTAATAAATTTTCATAAACTGAAATTAGGCTCTAGATTCAAAATTGGGAATCGGTTTCAAGTCTCGTTTTCTCCTACAAGTCATGTGTGCCTAGTATGTTGTGCGTGTCAAGTTTCGTTTACATCCGAACCCGTTTGAGCATTTTAGTGTGTCAACCAGTTTGGAGAAAAAGTTACAAAACGACAAATTTTGACAAACGACAAATTTTCAAATTGTTTGAAAGTTTACCTCATCATTTGGTGGTGGTGTATGTGGGTTCTCATCGGCGTCATAATCCGTAGGTTCACGGTGTCCATTCAATGCATCCGGTACCTATGATATTCATGGTATTCTTTGTTAATCGTATTTATATTCAATGATACAATTGTGCTATAATTAGATATTTATAAAACATTTATTTATACCGAACCTGTTAGTTATGATTTGTACTCCCTTTGTGGGACACAATAGCCAACATTTCAGCTTTCATTTCTTGTGTCTGTGTCGAAAGCTCTGTTCGCATCTCCTCCCTCAATTCCTCTCTAATCTCATCCCTCAGCTCTTGTCTTAACTCCGTACGAACCTGCTTCGTGATCTCGGCAACAATCGATGACTGAGATCCTGACTGTGATGACTTAGATTTATCTCCATACACTATGCTCCAAGGCACATCCTTGCTGTAAGTACGAAAATATCCATGCCCATCTTCACCGACCACGTCGTGGAAAACACTGTCTCGAGCATCTTTGATAGTGCGGTAATCTTCAAGCAACATGGACAATTGGTGCTCAAACTTATCCTATAAATTAAAATAACAAGTACATATAATTAGGTAGTTCAAACAAAATCAAATATAAATACAAATTTAAGGATTTGAAAATACCATGGTTTGCCTAACATCAGGGTCAGTTTGATTGCGTGTATATTTCCAAACACTCATTTTATCCGTGGGCAACCCTTCAGCAATCATCTGAAAATTCAAAAATTAATTATTATCGCAGTAATTTACATTCAAATTGATATCTACCTAAATAATATATACTTTCCTTCGAATCTGAGTGAATGAAGTATGTCCTGTCGTATGATTAATATAATGAAAGGAATGACTTCCAGCATTGTGGACTGCAATGTCCTATAAAGTTTGCATAAATGTAAGTCCCAAGTATACAAAGTTAATAATTTTTCTAAAGATACATGCTTTGTAATTAACTTATTTTATATACCTCTACTTTCTTGGTCTTCCAATAATCAACAAGATCATACCACTGTTCTAGAACAATTTGTGGAGGCACCATGTCTTTGATATTAGTATGATCCTTGTTAGGCTTAAAATACTTATTCTTGATCTTTCTTTTGCGATCCTTCCACAAGTCATTGCACTTTTTCAAGCAATGTGGTTTGTACCCCTCCGGACAAATTTGTAAATTATCCTACAGTACAATTTAAATCACTAGTTCAATTAATAATATAATTGAACAATTTTGTAAATATGCTTTTACCTTAACATCTGCCCGTATTGACTCAAGAACATCAATAGGCACTTCGGTCCAATCAACGTACGTAAGAGAAACAATGTTCCCATTATGTACCATGAACCCAAGTTGGCTAGTTAACTTAGACTCATTATCTCCCGTAGGATTGAAGTCGGCGTCGAAATCAATGGCCAACTTCTTGCCCGTACCCCAATCTTTAATGCCTTTCGCAAATCCTCGACCTCGAGAGGAAGATAAAGAACCTGTAGGGCATGTGAGAAGTAATGGAAAAAAAAATCACATATCACAAAAATTGATAATAAATAACTTGTAGTTAAATTAATGTAATTTGATACATAGCCATTTGTTATACCTGAGTTGGCTTGTGAATCAGTCGCTGTATTTGGAACACATTATAAGAATAAACAAATTATATCAGAATATAATAAACAACATATAAATTAAAGCATAAATTAAATACATGAAAACAAACCTGTACCTGAGGTGGGATATGAAGAAGTCGTCGGTCCTAGCATATGAAATTAGAAATTTTATGTATAGTGAAAATGAAATAATTTAATTAATATAATTTAAGTACATAACAAATTTGTATACCTGTGGTGGCCTGTGAAGACAACGTTGGTCGAGACAATTGTGATGATGGTGGTGGCTGTATCGATGGCTGTGATGGTGGTGGTGGCTGTATCGGTGGTTGTGACGGTGGTGGTGGCTATATCGGTGGGTGTAATGGTGGTGGTGGCTGTATCGGTGGCTGTGATGGTGGTGATGGCTGTATCGATGGCTGTGATGGTGGTGGTGATTGTGTTTGCATACGCAAAACATCAGCCATAGTGCGAGAGGGATTATTAAGCTTCCTCTTCCGTGCCATAACAAGCTGTAACAAATACAATTGAAAATATAGAGAATAGTTTGGAGTTAATAATGTAAATACAAAACAAACATAATAAATAAATTGGAAGCACATAAAATTGTTAAATAAAGTAACATGCCCAAATATGCAAGTCATTAAAGCATGAAAATTTACTATGTCATTACAGAATCCAAAAATTATTACAAAATATCTTAATTCTCTCTCATTTCAACATCAACAGTTTCTCCTTCTACGACTTCCCTCACCCAGCCAACTTTTTCATCATGGACCATTGTATTTTCTTCTAATTGTTGACTCATATATGACTCAGTTTCTGGATCAGTAGAATACATATCAAATAAACCACTTTGAGACATCTTCACAACCACTTGCCAATCTGATTCTATAGGGTCTGCAGCATACCAAACTTGCTCAGCTTGGGATACCAAGATGAAAGGTTCATTGGTGATTTGATCATCTCGATACAACAAATGGTTGAAGTTAATCAACGTGAACTTGAAATTATCTTCTTTCTTACCCTGAACATTGTCTATCCAGTCACACTTGAACAATACATACTTCATTGCATTGGTGTACCAGATTTCAATGATATCTGTCACTTGCCCATAATAGTACACAGCCCCCACACGAGGATTTTTGTCCTTCTGGCTTGCATAACTAATAGTATCTGCTTTCAAAGCTACACCAGAATTTTGACTGGCTCGACGGCCATCCATAGACTTGACCTGAAAACGGAACCCATTAGTTATGTAACCGGTGAACCTTCTTGCTTCGGTATGAGGACCATTTGCCAATGTATGAATCTCTTCAGAAAATGTGGCATTATCAGTCCTTCACAAAGTGTGAACCTATTTAAAACATGAAAGCAAATTCAAAAAACAAATCAACCTAAGTTGTAATCTATAGCTAGATTTGTCCATACATACATGTTCTTTAAACCAAGTGTGAAAAGTTTTGAAATGTTCATTTCGGAGTTGATGATCATCAGCATGAGGCATTTTCATCTTAAGTTCTTCAAGGTGTTTCCTATATACGTTGAAAAATTATCAATTACAAATTAATATTTGAAATGTAATAAAAAACAAAAAAAACTTGTCAAATATTGAGTAAGAGGGGTACCTACTTTAGGAATGGTTCAACTACTTTCGTATTGAACAAGATATATCGATGACACTGTACATAAAGTATGACCAAGGTTGAAAGTTGTGGTTTCACCAACAGCACAACCCATATTAGCTGCACCATTGTAGTTCCTTACAGGCCGATTCAATTTAGTTTCCACATCATTCAGATATTGAGCGCAAAAATTCATGCATTCTTCCATGAGATAACCTTTAGCCATTGAACCTTCTAGATGAGCTCGATTACGTACATATTGCTTTAAAGTAAGAAGATATCTCTCAATTGGATACATCCATCGAAATTGAATCGCTCCAGCCATCAATGCTTCATCACCTAGGTGTATAGGCAGATGCTCCATTATATCAAAAAAAGCTGGTGGAAATATTTTCTCCAAATGACAAAGTGTTAGTGCTATACGACCTTGGATATGTCCTACATTTGTTTGACGATTTACTTTGGAACACAATTGTCTGAAGAAATTACTTAATTCAATCAGGGCTTGAACAACATTCTTAGGCAACAATCCTCGTACACCCAAAGGAATAAGTTGTTGCATCATAATATGACTATCGTGGCTCTTTAGACTCGAAATGCTTCTATCCTGTAATCGTACACGACGAGAGATATTTAATGAATACCCGTCAGGAACTCTAACGTCCTTAAGCATTTTCAAGAACAAATATTTCTCATCCTTGGTCATTGTGAATTGTGCTGGTGGCAAATAAGCTTTATTCGTCCCTCTTGACTACAAGTGTAGGGGTTTTCTAATATTCATTTCTTGCAGATCGTGCCGAGCATTGACATTATCCTTGGATTTCTCTACAACCCCCAGTATTGTCCACAATACATTGTCACACACATTCTTCTCTATATGCATCACATCAAGGTTATGTCTTATTAGATTGTGCTCCCAATATGGCAATTCAAAAAATATATTCTTTTTTTTTTTCCAATTATGAGTGCGAGGTCCAACTTTCTCCCTTTTCACTTGTCTCCTATGCCTCTCTTTGAGGTCATCCAGCCTATATTGGGTTAAGATACCCTCAGATTCTACTTGTAGCAAAATCTCTGATCTAGATAACAATCTCGGTTTGAGACTCAATTCCCGAGTACCATCAAATGGTACTTTATCCTTTCAAAATTTATGACCACTAGATAGGAATTTGCGATGACCTAAATATGAATGTTTCCTACCATGTTTCAACCAACACGATCTAGTTTCCTTATTGCAACATGGACATGCATATTCTCCTTTCGTGCTCCATCCTGACAAGTTCGCATATGCTGGAAAATCACTAATTGTCCATAACAAAGCTGCATGCATTTGAAACATTTGATTTCTGATGCATCAAATGTAGAGACACCGTCAGTCCATAGTTCCTTTAACTCCTCAATCAACGGTTGCATATACACATCAATTTTGTCACCAGGTCCTTTTGGGCCATCGATAAGTGTAGACAAAATAAAAAATGGTTGTTTTATGCACATCCATGGCGGTAAGTTGTATGGAATGAGAACAACAGGCCAGGTGCTATGAACTATGTTCATCGATCTGAATGGGTTAAAACCATCAGATGCTAACCCAAGCCTTATACTTCGACAATCATCAGCAAAGTCAGTATTTTGACGGTCAAAATCTTTCCATGCAAGGGAGTCAGCAGGATGTCTTAAGACAACATCATCTTGCCGTTCATCTGCATGCCATTTCATGAGCTTGGCCGTTTTCGATGACATATACAACCTCTGCAATCTTTGCTTTAAAGGGAAATACCTCATGTGTTTAGAGGGTATCTGTTTACCGCCTCCACGAGGAACATTTGAACTATCAGCTCCGTTTTGTTTCAACCTAGAACTTTTGCATATGACACATTCATCAAGATTGATGTATTCATTTTGGAACAACATACAACTATTGGGGCATATATCCCACGTTTCATATGTGAAGCCTAAATCTGTAGTGATCTTTTGAGCTTTATAGTAAGAATCAGGAAGTTTCGCACCCTCAGGGAAGGTTTCATTCAACAACTCAAGTAACATGGTAAAAGAAGTGTTACTCCACTGATTTAGCACCTTCATATGTAAAAGTCGAACAATGAACGACAAAGATGTGAACTTCTGACAACCAGGATACAATTCACTCGGAGCGTCCTCTAAAAGTTTGAAGTAATTTTCAGTCTCTACATCTGGACCTAACTGTGGATCAGTTGCAAGTGGTTTTGCTACATTGGGATTAGTTGGTGCTTGTGGTTCATCACCTACAACACTTGTACTAGGAACCAAAATACCAGTAACATCGTGTATCATTCCCACCATATCATCCATAATGTTTTCATTCACTAAGGCTTCATTATCTCGGTTACCATGCACGGAAGTACACGACTCTCCATGATTAATCCAATGTTTGTATTTGTTTAGAAAGCCATTTGAAATCAAGTGCTCTCGCACACTATCTTGGAGAAGATGATAGCGATTCTCACATTTCCTACATGGACAACAATCATCGAACTTGTAGCCCTATTGGTGTATGCAAACACTAGAAATCGATCGATCCCATTCATATATTCTCTCGACATCCTATTTGGCAAATCAATCCAGCTCTTGTCCATTTTGTTTACTTCTCCTAAATATATATTATGTATACATGAACATGCATATTAATTAACCATAACAACAATTCTAATATTTTATACATCATAAATGCACACATTCCAATAGGTGAGCAACTATATCATGGACAAAAATGCAAACATTCCAATAGGTGAGCAAATATATCATGGACAGAAATGGAAGTTAAAGATGGAAATTTTCATTATGATTAGATTGTATCATTACCAATAAAAACTAGACCACATAACAATTCAATGCATCAGTCACCAAAAAATAATCTTAAAAGTCACAAACCTATATGGAAGAAGGTGATTCACATTAACAACATTCCTTATCTCAAGGTGATTAGGTTACTATTGTACAAATATTAAAAAATTCTATTTGAAAAGAGATGGTGATTCACATTGGTTGTTGGTTATAACTCACTTTCACAACAAAAAAAAAAATGGTCCAAAAAACATAGAAAGTTCTCAATATAAAATATATAAATGTGATTCATTCATAATTACAGATATAAATATTTGTTATCTCACATTTATGTAATTTTTATTTAAAACTTTATGTATTCTTAACCCAACTCTTTTCAAAAATCTTAAACTTTTGATCACACAACCAACCCATTGACAAAAAAGATCATTTAGCCAACTCCTCAAGGGTCAAACTACCATATTTAATGCTCTCTAACAGTTGTTCCTTAGGTAGTATGGATTTGAACTTTTTAGTACCTAGATTTCATAATAAATAAATTTAAAAAAAGAAGAAGAAATGATTTATAGATATTAGAAGGGTTGGGATCTTCTGTCCCAAGTATAATAATAAATTACCACCAAAAAAAAAAAAAAGAAAAGAAAAAAAAAGAAAAAAAAAAAAAGAAAGAAAGAAAGAAGGAAGGAAGAGATACAAAAATGTTTAAGACATGACAAGCATAACAGTGGGTAACCAATAACAAATTCAATCAAGACAATATTGAGGCAATAAAATCATAATAAACAACCACATCCAGTCCAATCATAACCATTCATTTTAAACAAAATCAACATTTGAGAGAGAGAGAGAGAGAGATAGAGAGAGAGAATTTTCTACTCAAATGCACTTTGGTTACTTCATTTCGATACATTTTCACTTTAAAAAACCAGAGAATACAAATGTACCAAGGAAAACATAAAGAAAACAGTGGTATGAGCAAGTGCTCCACTTGGCACAGAAATATCACAGCCAGGCAACTTGGTAATTTAATCAATATACCAACATATTTAAACATTCTAAAAGCAAGAATGCAAACATAAAGCTATACTTGGCAGATGAACTTGTAAGAAAGTGATATAGATAATAACTAATGACGGCTCTGTCATGACCCGAACCCGCTCCTATGGGTTAAGGACATGACCGGCCAGTAATCAAGGGATTACCTACGGCCTCAAACCAAACAAGACATAACTCATCAGAGTAAAGGGGCCAAATGGAAGCAATTTCAAAATTTTGTCCATAGAGCTGTGCTTACATGGCACGTCATAACAATCCATACATACACATGTTAATAACTCATATCAAGATATGCAATAACATAAAGTTCTGTACATACAGGATCATTCAAGTCTAAGTCAGCCAATCAAAACTATATACAACTATAAACCAAAGTTCTCGCTAACATGACAAAATATAGCAAACTAGAAAAAGGCGAAAACAAGTCTCGTGCGTGAGACGTATGGCTGACTCTTCAAAACCTTGGCTGTTTCTCACAAACTTCACTGAGGCTGGGTTTGGACCTCCCTTGGCTCACCTACAGATACATGAATGAGCATGAGCGAAAGCCCAGTGAATAATATCAAATAAAGAAGTTACACGAACGGTACTTAGAACAATATGCACCAAACGGCCTTGGGCCCAATTCATATTTCTATCTAATATATATTTATATACATAGGTCAAGTAATTGCGGTTCCAAACACATCGAACGGCCTCGGGCCCAATCCATTCATGTCAAACGGCCTTCGGCCCATTCATTCTTTCATTCATGTTAGACTGGCCTTTGGCCCATTCATTCTTTCATTCATGTCAAACTGGCCTTGGGCCCATCATACTTTCATTCATGTCAAACTGGCCTTGGGCCCATCATACTTTCATTCATGTCAAACTGGCCTTTGGCTCATTCATACTTTCATTCGAATTAACGAAATTATAAGACTTACATAGAAGTAAGTAATTGGACAAATAACATACTTCATATAGGTTTATTAAGATATTACTCACAGTGATCGGCTGGATGATTTGCCCTGGAGCTCGACCCTACACATTTCATGAACACAATAGGTCACAAACAATTCAATCCATTCTTAATTCACATATTCCTCTTTAGGCTTCATTCTTATCCTTTTAACTCATTTACAATGCTTAACGCATGTCTAAGAGTACTTAGAAGTGAAAGAGAACGGAAAATGAAACACAGAACACACTTACGAAATTTCAGAAATAGGGGTCCCCGCTCGAGCGTGGACTTTCCCGCTCGAGCGGACCCATTAGGTATGCAAAAGTACTGGTTACCCCATTTTTACGCTCGAGCGTGAATTTGGGTGCTCGAGCTGAAGGTCATTCTACATAGCTCCCCGCTCGAGCGTGAACTTCCCCGTTCGAGCGGACATCCATGTTTGCAAAAAGTTCTGGGGGCTCGTATTTCCCGCTCGAGCGGCGCCTTCCCCGCTCGAGCGGACATCCCAAATTCTGGAAAATCCAGAATTGTTGTTGAGCTTCAAACTTGCATCCAAATCAACATATCTTGCATATTATGGCTCAAACTTCACATGTACATGTACTAACATGATCTAACACCAAATTCATTACATTATGAAGCTCAATTTCGTGAATCAATTACATGCATGACTCAAATTGTCCCAAACTCATCACCAACATACTAAATTCAAACATTCAAGACTCACACCTCCATGATTTGTACTTGCATGTGGGATATACTCAATACTGTCAACTTAGTTGGTGAAGAGATGATCAAATACATGGACTTTAATCAAAATTCAACAAGGATCACACACATTATGCTCAAACATGGAAATTCATAGCAATTTCTTTCATGCATGCATCTATTGACTTCAAATTTATCAAATACAACACAATCCTTGTTCTTGATCACCATTCAACTTTGAATTCACAAAATTACAATATTAAACTCATGAATTCATAATCAATTACTCACCTAAAAGCTTTAATCTTCCAAGCTTATGCTTAATTCTTGAGTTGTCTTCAAATTCAAGCTTCAAGATCAAACTTCAATTGTTTCCCTCTCTCCCTCTCTAGCCGACCCTCTCTCTCTTTCCTTAGAGTTAATATCAGCAAAATTGAACAAAAGAGAGGAATTGAGTGAAAGTGGCCCTTTTTATATAAGTTCCATTAATCACAATTATTAATATTAAATAATTTGAGCATTACACCATCAATTTGATCTAATTAATCTGATCCGAATCAATTTTTAATTAAATTTCACTGTAGGCTCTAAAAATTACGCTAATCACAATGGCGTAGTCAATTTCGGTTTTTGTGGCCGATAAGGCCTTCAATTTAATTTCCAAAGCAGAAAGTCAAACAGATTTTCCTATGGTGAACAGATAGAAATTCAAAACCACATATATTCACATAAATGGCACACAAAATCATATCAGACACATAATCACATTCATAATAAAGACCAATTAGCATGGTATGAAACAGGGTTATCACAGTTCATGTTATGTGATCATGTAACTATATAAACTTCACATGTCTGTATTTTGATCAAAGGTCAATGTTTAAGTGGTATATATGGCAATTGTGTGTGTGTGTGTGTTTTTTTTTACACTTTTGTTTGATTGTAACTCATGGGACTGTTGTGTATATATCACCATTTGATCTGATCCTCAATATTGGAGTAACTAATTAAGGCCTTTTATTGTGACTTGCATAGGCATTCTGCAAAGTCATTCGCAGCTGGGCTTGGAGAAAGTTTATGTCAAGATGGTAAATCCTCTTCTTTTTTATGATTCATTGGGTTTAATTGATTCCTTTATAGTGGTTTTATGTTTTTCAAAATAAAAAAAATAATTATGCAGAAAATATTTGCCATGATACTTAGAATGAAGCTAGTAAATAAAAGAATGAGATCGTACCACCCATTATTTTTGTTCTTAAAAAAAAAAAAAAACAAGTGTGTGATGTGTTTGGTGATATCTTTGTGGTGGTAAAACTAGTAAAATGAGATTTTACTGCCCAGAAAACTTCTACACAACATGATTCATTGGCTTCATTAGGAAGTCTATGTGAAGTTTGCCTTGTAGAGTTGTACTTCCTCTCTTCACATGTGCTTGTCCTGAATGTTACAATTGTTGGTTGGTTCATGGTTTAATAGGATCATGAAATTGTAGTTGTTTTTGGGATAAATCATATATCTAAGTATTTGATTATATATAATGTGTTTTGACATACACTTATCATGAAGCATTTAGCAGGTGGGTCACAACTTCTTAAATATGATTAACAAAAATTTTTGACATTGGTTGCAGTGTCATTCTATTTCTAATAGCCATTACATGCTACTTCACTTGGAGTTTCATTCATTTGGTGGATTTCTTCTCTTCGATCTACCATCATCTGGGGATCAATTTCATTGGTAAGTACTTTCATTTATCTACCGCAATTCACAAAGCAACTGTTCTAGTAGTCAAACAATTGAAATGTTTATGCTTTATAGAAGAAACTTCTCTTTTCTTGGATATTACTTTCATGATTTAGAGAGGGAATGGTTTTGGTTCAGTATTTTTTTTTGATCAGCAAAAAAGAGCTTTATTGATGAGAAAACATACATTACATATGAAAACACAACAATAAAATGGAGGTGCAAAAAGCATCAAAGTACGCCCCCCAAACCTAACTAGGTTGGCACCAAGGAGGATATCCAATCATTTGCTAGCACCAGCGAAAGTGGGTGAGAAACCAACGAGAAAAGAGAGAAAAAACACCAAAAGCGCCAATTCAAACCAGTAGCACCCAGCAACTACAGGTCTAACTCAAAATCCACTCCTGATGCAGATTCTAACTTGCTTAAAGGATTCACATAGATCATCAAGATTCACCTGAGCATTACTGAACATATGGACCTAAGAAGAGACAAAAGTGGTGTTGAAGAACATATGGATCTAACAGCTGAGACCTCAGAAACATATGCAAACTTGGAACTAGTGCAGCTTGTAGAAACAGAACTGAGCAAGCAGACCTACCATCACAGACAACCCTCAATTACACATGCTGACATAGCAGACTCAAACACCAGAACAGAACTTAGCAGACCAACTGGATTAGAGCTAATTCATCTAACAGACCTACCAGTTCAAACACTATTCCAGAGGTGCAATTTAAACAAGTTGACTTGTGTATAGCCAACTAGCAGCATACAAAATGGATTAGCAGCCAGTTGGACATTCCACAAGACTAATCCCCAAGACTACTCAATACACCAGCAGGCCTCTGCAACCAGCAGCATGTAGCACACCGGCAACCTCTGAACCACATAGCAGCCAGTTGGGCATTCCACAAGACTTATCCCCAAGAGTCTGCATCCACAAACACAAACAGCAAAACAATAACAGCAAAACAGACCTACCATAGCAGCCAGTTGGGCATTCCACAAGACTAATCCCCAAGACTATGCATCCACAAACTCAAACACCATTCCAGAGGTGCAATAAACTAGCAGCATACAGAACTTACCCGACCAAACTGTATTCCAGCTTAGTTCATCTAACAGACCTACCATAGCAGCAACCTCTGAGCCACAATAACAACCAACCCCACTACTCAGCAGCAATCAGACCTGCCCATTTCCACTAATGCAAACTCTAATTTGATAGATGTTAAAGATAAAATCATTAACTGAAAATTGGGCTAGTTTAGGTAATGTCTCCGCCCAAATCTGCTGAGGTTTAATCTTGGTTCAGTATAATCATTTATAAATATATCTTGGTCCTTACAAATGTATCGTGGTGGAGCATGACAAAAACCATGAACCACAAACAAGATATATATATGTATACACACATCCAATTTTTGCACAAATTAAACACACACCAAAACAAAATCAATTTTCGCACAAATCAAACACAAACAGAAAATCAATTTTGGCACAAATCAAACACACACACCAACAAATTCTTGAATTGATGAGCAGGGAGAAACAAACGATAGAAGGGCAGAGGAGAGAAGAGGAAAGCAAAGGAAGGCTATACCTGGATGCCGGAGGGAGAACCAGAGAGACGCTGTTGTTGCCGCTGCAAGAGAGACGGTGTTGCAGCTGCTACAGACGCAGTTGTTGCTGCTGCTACAGACGCTGTTATTACCATTGCTACAGAGACAGAACGACGACTGGGTGAGAGAGAGGGTATGCGTGAGCAAGAGCGAGAGGAAAGAAGAGGGTTGGTTACCTAGACACTGCTGTTGCCAGTGCAAGAGAGATAGAGTGACAACTGGGTGAGAGAGAGGGAGAGAGTAGTGAGATTAGGGCTTTTTTTTTTTTTTTTTGATCTGAAGAGATAACAGAGAATTTGGGAATATCAGGAAAGAGGGAGAGTAAGAGAGGGGGCTTTGGCGCGAAATTAGGAATTATTATTTGCGACAATATTAAGGCCATCGCAAATGAAAGAGAAAAAAGTAAAATTTTGCGACGGATTGGCAAAAGAACGTCGCAAAACAGGAAAAAAAAATTAAAACCAGAAAAAATTTGCCACGTTTAACTTACCGTGGCATATAACCTTATTTTTTGCCATGGTCTAACTTTTTCCATCGCAAAAACTATAAATTTCGTGACGGCACTTAAACCGTCGTAAAAAGCAAGCTTTTGCGACGGCACTTAAACCGTCGCAAATTGTTCCGTGTCAAATGCTCATTTTTCTAGTAGTGAAGCCCAAACAAACTAAAGCTCGGCTCGGCTCGGCTCGGCTCGGCTCGGCTAGTTTGCAGCCCTAGCTGCAGAAAGGTGAAGGTACTACAGTCTAAAGAAATCGTGTTAACGTAACCAATATGTGCGATATTGTGCAGAGCTATGCCAATGTGGTAACTAGAACAGGGGCTGTGATAGGTAATAGGCTAATAGTTAAAGCAGAAGAGTATGGAAATGGTTGGCTACATAGGAGCCTAATTGCTAATCTCAAGCCTTTTTGCCTTGTATATGATTTCAACAAAGAACTGTCAAGCAAGTATGGAACTGATGTTCAACTCAAAGAGATTGGAGGCAAATCGGTGATTCTCTCTTTCAAATCAGAAGTGACAATGAGGAGTGCAAGAAAGGAGCTGGAGCACTGGGCCTATGAATGGTGTGAGTTCATCACACAATGGACTAAGGACACAGTCATTGAGCATGAAAGGGTGGTATGGATTAGTTGTTATGGAGTACCACTCAATCTTTGGAACTCTATCAATTTCGAGAATATAGGCATGCTATGGGGTGATGTTATTGAGATTGATAGAAATACACTAGAAATGTCATCTCTATGCTGTGGAAAAGTTAGAATAGCAACCAAAGTATTGGGATGCATTAACCAAGTGATAAATCTAGATTGCAAAAGCAAACTTCATCAGGTCAGAGTTTGTGAAGAACAAGTAGTTGTTATAGAAAACCCAAGCAACTCTGATCTTCATCTGCGGGATGACACTTCTGTTAATGCAGGCATGTGGGATGAGCACTATGTTGACAATGGTGAAATTCTCATGGAAGATGATGATGATGTGGCAATTAATGATGATGTGGTGCTAGAGAGAAAGTTGGGAGGTGACATGTGTATTGAAGGTGCATCAAAGGAAAATGAAGTGGAAGGTAATGATAGTCTCATGGCCATCTCTACAATAAATGAGACGGCTACAAACTTGGGGAAGATAAGCAATGGAGGTGCATGCATGAGGAAGGAGACAACCCTGTCAGAAAGCAACGACTTTATTGCAGAAAGTGGAAGCCAAAGAGTTGATGGCAAAATTTTTATTTCTGGTTTTTTGAAAAGCTTTAGTGGGTCAGATTTTACTTCGGCCCAACATGAATTTGGAGGTGTTTTTAGGTCCAGTCCAGGTTGATAAATCAAATCACGCCAGGTCCCAATCAGTTCATGGGCCTAATGGTATGGGCCTAATACAAAGTGATGACCCTATTAACTCTGGGTTGCAAAATCCCATAGTCAATGATCCATTATTATAGCCGAAGGATGTTGACTCTAGAAGAGAGGTGGTAATTAGTAAAGAAACAGAGGCTAGAAGATGCCATCTTCCAACAAAGACAATCCTTCCAACAAAGCCAAATCCCAAGAAAGTTATAAGGAAAACAAAGGCCAAGGCAATTGGAGTGCAAGATTCATAAAGGGTGTTTTACTCAGAGCTGTGACTCAGGCATTGTCAAACTCAATCTCATTGAGTAGTAACTTGAGCAGAGGAAGATACCTTTTCAATGAGGCACAAGCCACCCTACAGTTGTTGTTCTATTTTTTCTTCTTTTGGTTGCTCTTGATTGGCTTCTCACCAATCTTGGGTCAAGTGCTAGCAAATGATTATACTTCCTTTGCGGTGCCAACCTAGTTGGGATTATAGAGGATAGCTATGATGCTTTGTGCACTTCCCTGATTTGTTGATGTAATTTTGCATATACTTTGCTTTTATCATCAATAAATCTTTTTTTGCTGATAAAAAAAAAAAAAAAAAAAATTAGAGCTGATAAAATCTCAATAAATGTATCATAGCAAGAGCTTCAGCAGCAAAGAAAAGAAAGTAGAAAAACTAATTTATGTAATATGATCCATGTGATGCGTAGGAATAGATAAAGAGATGATTATGGTGGGTTTGTGTCCTTGTCCAGCAGTGGAGAAGAAGGTGGCAACAAAAACGATAGTAGTGTCACCAGAGGAGGTGAGAGAAAACAAAAAAGGTGAAAACAAAGAAAAAGACAAGACAAACAAAATAAGAATTAATCTAGGGGTTGTGACACTTCGGTAAGGCTTTGGGGTGGAGGTAAGAGAAAACAAAGAAGGTGAAAACAAAGAAAAAAACAAGACAAAACAAAATAAGAATTAACCCAGGGGTTGTGACACTTTGGTAAGGCTTTGGGGCATAAGCTCTGAGGTTTTAGGTTCCACACTTCCGAGGGCCAATTCCTAGGGATTTGGTGTAGTGGTCCTCGGATGGTCCTCTGAGTATTGGATAACCTGTATTTGGGGCTTGGGTGTGGGGTCGAATCTTGCCAGCTATACTCTCTGACTGAAATGGTGTGTGAGTTGTAGAGTCGATGCACATACCTGAGGTTTTCCCCTCATCCTACTTCAATTAACTGACATTAGGTAGTTGATTCCGAAATTGACAAAGGACAAGTTTGGTAAGTTTTACTCGTTAACCAAAAAACAAAAAACAAAATACAAAATACAAAAAAACAAAACAAAACAAAAAGGAAAAAAAAAAAGGAGAGAGAAAGAAGGAAATCAAGTCACTTATATTTTGGTCTTAGAAAGGATTATTTGTAATTTTGTGTATTAAAATTCTGAGGGTTCTCTCTCTAGAGAATTTTTACGGCTTTTCACAGCCATAGAAAAGGGGCTGTTATACAATCCTATCTCTTCCCCTGGGAACCTTGATGCCTCCCCTGGGCTATACTGGATTTTTGTCTTTTAGAGGAGATTTATGTTTTTGAGATATCTCCTCTATATTATAGAGTCTAATCTCTTGGGTTATCCCTACTCTTGCTTCAAGATTTGCTTCTACATGATGGATGGAGTGTTTTTTGGTGTATCCATTTTTGTGTGTGAGCTTTCATAGTGAAAACTAAGAACCCACTTCGGTTTTCCAGATTTGCTATGAAATTTTTCCTTCCCTTCCTAGATTCTTGTTTGTGTATGCAAGATTTTATGGTGGTTATTGTTGATGGGTAAATTTCTGTGTGTTTTCCTAGAAATTCTTGATTTGCCATTAAGAGTGATATAAAAAAGCCTTGAGTTTGTGGGCTCCCATGAAATGTTTATATATGTTGGAGATGGTATTTTGGTTCCAACACAGCCAGAGTTTTGGTTGACCGATCTTCATGTGTGCTTATCGTTGTTGCTGCTGAATTGCTAGAAGGATGCTATGGTGTTGTTGTTGCTAGTTTGTTCAAATCCATGCTAGGTTTGTTCCATAACCCATGGGTTGGGTTCGGTGAAAACCATGGGCTGGTTTTCTTGTCATAATAGTGTTGATTGGACAAAACTTTATTTAAAATTGATTTATTCAATGTGTTGTACTGTTTTAACCTAACTCCAAACTTAGTAGATTATGTTGTGAGTAAGTATTTAGGAGTGTTTCCTTTTTTGAAAGGTGTGTTGCCTTTTTGGTATGTAATACAAGGGACAAAACCAGGATTTTATTACTGGAGAGGTGAAAATTTGAATTAAAAATTTTCACCATATACAATAGCAAATATATATACATATATATATAATATGATATGTAAGTTATGGAGAAATTTACAATGTGCACCTTTTCAAACGATGCACATTGTAAAAAAATTATGATTTTTTATGATGAACGTCATAATTGTTTGTAACGTGTGTTATGACATTTTATAGTAAAGTTATAAATAGCGAATTTATGATGTACACCCTAAAGTTGGGAATGATAATTTTATGACATTTTGTGATTTTTGTTAAGATACTTTGAGATTTTGTTATGACATTTTTCAGTGAAAAAAAGTTATGACTTTTTTAGTGAAAAAGCTATAACATTTCGAATTTAAGTTATGAAATTTTGTGAAAAAGTTATGAAAAGTATATCATATGCACCTTTTTGATGGTGCAGATTGTAACATCTCCCGTAAGTTATATATACACACAGAAAACAAATAAACAAATCAAAAACTATGGAAGTAATTTGGTATTGGATGAAGAAGTCTTTTTGTGCAAAATAAAAAGAGAATGCAAGGTGAGAGAAGAGTGAGGTACATAATTTTTGTTGAAGCAAATAGTATATTTCATAGATGGGGGGGGGGGGGATTCATGGCCCCAATACTCTTCTCCTAATTCCATCATTGATTATAACATTTAATTTTTTTATATAAAATATATGATTTACCTACCAAAAAAACAAAAAGAAAAAAGAATAGATTATTTATTATGCAATTGAAATCTAAAAGGACATGGTGATCATTCAAGCACACATCGATCCTACTGCATTTCATTTAATATCAAAGGCTTATTCACCAACCTAATTAAAGTGTCCATTCTGTTTCTAAAATTCTTGTCCCTCCATTCCCAACACAGTCTCAGCACACGAAATATGGTTACAAATTTCAAAATATGATAAAATCCAACGATTAAGAGTACATTAAAAAATGAAAAGACATATGGTGCTGTGCCCACTAATAGTTTCTAGGTACAAGGCAAAGGACATTTTTTCTTGTCAAAGTTTATTGTAGGAATTTCTAATATAGGGATCCTTTGTTTCCAAAATTTGAGTTTCTTTTTTCCCAGTATACTTCCAACAATATGATATGATCGGAATCTTGACACCTAAAAAGTTCAAGGTACAATCATATAACTGAGAGTGCATTAGGAAAAAAAAAATTTGAAGATTTTGAGAAAAGAATCCATTACCTAGTAATTATAGTTTCTAGCTACAAGGCAAAGGGCAGTTTTCTTGTGCATTGTTACACCGGGTATGACCTCGGTGTCTAAATCTTCCTTCTTCATCCCAACAGGTAATTCCCAATCAAATGCACAAAGAAGATTAGCAAGTGTAAGTTCCACTTGAACAGCACCCATGTAGAGCCCAGGACAACCTCTTCGACCGGCACCAAAGGGAACAAGCTCAAAGTCTTGACCTTTGAAGTCAATTGTGCTCCCTATAAATCTCTCAGGTAAGAACTCTTGTGGGTTGTCCCAAGCTTCAGGGTCCCTTCCAATGGCCCATGCATTCACATAGACTAAGGTTTTGGGTGGAATTTCATACCCATCTATCTTACATGTTTGAGTTGTTTCTCGTGGCACTAGTAATGGAACTGCAGGGTGCAATCTCATTGTTTCTTTTACTACTGCCTTGAGGTATGGAAGGTTTTGAAGATCATCTTCATCTACACTGCCTTTTTCTCCAACCAAATTTCTGACTTCTTCTTGCACTCTTTTCATCGCTTCAGTGTTCTGCATTAGCGCTGTCATTGCCCAAACTAATGTAGCTGCACTTGTGTCTGTGCCACCAAAAAATATGTTCTACAACAAAATAAAACAGACAACGGTGACGTAAGGTTGAAAAAAGGCTAGGGATTATTTGTTCCCAAATCTCACTAACAAATAAGAGTTTTAGGAATTAAATTTTTTTATTCTTAGAAGTGAAAATTTTTAGGCAAAAAATATTATAGAACCAATTCCTGTTGTTGTGAAAGACTTAGCGACAAAATTTTTAAAATATCGCTAATAAATACAGCAAAATAATTTGGTACAATTTTTTTTTTTATTTTTTTGAAACAAAAATTTTGGTCCCCAATATATCAAATGTTTAATTTTTATCTCTAAAATCTTAAATTATTGTTGTATTGTTATGAAAACAAATCTTGGGGTGTGAAATGATCCAATGGTTTTTTGGAACAACAGGACATACAAATTTAGAAATAAAGAATTCTTGACCAAAAAATGATAAGAAGAATCAAGATCAATCATTTCCATTCATGCTATATTCTCTATCTCCTTATATTTTAGGGAAAATTACACTTCATGCCACATTCACAAAATATTTACTAATTAATGAAAATTTTTAAGAGTTTAATTATTAAAATTTGTATGATTTACCATTAATTTTAAACTTTTTTTTTTTTTGAAAAAATACATTTGTAGTTTCCCCTATGGTTTAGTGGGTTGTGATGTCATATATAAAATTAGTCATTGAAAATTCAAAAAGATTACCATAAGGACTGCTTTAATATGGTCAAAAGTAATATCAATAGCAAACGACCGATCGTTTTGCAATTTCAGCAAGACGTCTGTGATGTCTTCTAGATTAGATTTTCGTCTTTTTGGATCAAGATGATCGTCGATGATTTCTTGGTAGAACTTATCAAACTCCTTGAAATTTTTCTCAAGGCGGCCATAGAGTCCAGAAAGTCTATCAACCCAACCCATCAAAGGAAAATAATCTGAAATGAAGAAGCTCGCAAACATGGCTTGACCTTCGTTGAGTAGGCTGTGAAATCTACTTCTTTCATGACCTTCATCCTCATACCTCTTCCCAAAAGCAACCCTGCAGATTGTGGTGCTTGTGAGAGCCATGAGCATCTCACTCAAGTTAATACCTGTTAGATCACCAATTGCCCCCAAAACTTCAGTTATTAAGAAATGGGCCCAATAATTAATGCATATTAAGATAACACTCTCACGTACAATCCTGTTTCACATGTGAAGAGAATAAGATGCACAAATAGATAAATAATGATAGAGAAAACATGGGTGATAAGACTTGAACATAGACAAAACTTAAACTAAGAGCTCTCATATCATGTTAGATCACCAATTATTCCAAGAGGAAGAAAAGAAAAAAGAAAAAAAGCAATACCTTTATCCTCAGAAGCTAATTTAGATATTTTCTCAATCATTCGATGCACTTCTTCTTCGCGAACTGAATGAAAAGATTGAACCCTTTTGGTGTTGAAGAGCTGAAGAACACAAACCTTTCTCATTTGCCTCCAATAGTCATTGTATGGTGCAAACGCCAAGTCCAAGCCATTGTAAGAGAGTTTTTGTGGGCCAACCATGGAAGGCCTGCTAGAAAACTCAAGATCATGGGTCTTCATAACCTCTCTCGCCATTTTTGCTGAAGAAACCACAAGGGTTGGAACAGAGCCGAGTCGTAAGGACATGAGAGGACCGTATTGCTTGGAGAGTTGCCAGAAGTAGCGGTGAGGGGCAGAGTTATCGAGCTGGTGTAAGTTTCCAATGAAGGGAAGTCCAGGAGGGCCTGGTGGAGGGAGGACTTGTCCATTTCCTCTGTTTTTGTGAAGAACAAAGAAGAAGAGGAAAATGGGAAGAGCTACAAGGATAAGAAGCAACATCATTGTTATTGCCAAAAACTAGAGTTATTTTGTATAATAGAAGTAAGAGACGGTGGTCTCTTTATAGGGGTGATAATAGGGTATTCCGAGAGTAAGGATATTTTATGTTATTCTGATCGATGGAGAAGATACAATATAATATTATAATGTATGATTAGTTCTCCATTTTTAAATTAAAAATTTTGTTGTGTATGTAATATATGTTATTTTATTAATTAAGTCACTGTCAGATTTTTTTTTATAATGCACAAGCTCTCACCGTAAACTCATCCGTCGTATTATACAGTCAAAGCGAATTGATGGAATGAAATGGAATTTCAAATTAAGTTAGGCTTAGTATTTTTAATATATCTATATAATAAGGCAAGAGGGATTTTGAAAATGTCTTAAAATGTATGTGAGATACATTTTGATCCAACGGTTGAGATGAATCCTAAGTGTATATGGATGGTTTAGATCAATGGGTGTTCCCGCCCAACACAGTTCAGTTCATTTGATTTGTCTGTGTATCTAACCTCTGTCTCCCCCATACCCTGTGTCTACCATCTGTCTTCCCATACCCTCTTTCACACTTTATTAGGCCTAATTCTATTATTCCCAATTTGAAACTGTTTAGCTCTTTCACACTTTATTGCCTCAGTGCCTAAATCCAGTGTTATTTCTAGCATATTCCTATAGTCACCAAATTCTGGATTACACAGTTAAGAATTTATGGGTGAGTTATACACCGTGTAATATCATGCAGAAGAAATTTCTTTCCAGCTGTAATCCAAATCTGGATTACACAGTTAAGAATTTCTTTCCAGCAGTTAAGAAATTCTAAGAAATTCTGGATTACTTGAATTCAAATTCTGCACAGACCAATCTATAGATATATGGAAAAGTATTTTTAACTTCTTGATTTTTTTTTTTTCCTCTCTCAGCTTTTGCCTTCATCAGAGCTCTGACCACTCTCACCGTTGTTCACTCCGGCTGCTCGGCTATTCACTTCGGCTGCTCGACATCCTGCTCGGCTATTCACTTCAACAGACCACTATACTTCTATAATTAGGTATAATCCTCTAAGAAAGTGTTAATAACTCATGCTAAAATAACTCAATCTAAGAGAAAGACAAAGAAATCACAATGGAATATGTGTGGGTTATTTTTCTCGGCCACACTGCCTATCTTAGTGAGTCAGCAGTAGTAGCACAGGCAGAATAGATGGAACAAGCAATAACACAAAGACAAGAAGGATTTACGTGGTTCGGCAATAATTGCCTACGTCCACGGGTGCGCCGAGGTGTTTCACTATGAGTAATAATAGGAATTACAATTCACTCTCAGTAACTTTCTCACTTTCTGAGTATATGAATAAGTATTACAATTGTTGTATCTCTATCTCTTCGTCT
This sequence comes from Camellia granthamiana, assembly GCA_036172215.1. Taxonomy (NCBI): domain Eukaryota; kingdom Viridiplantae; phylum Streptophyta; class Magnoliopsida; order Ericales; family Theaceae; genus Camellia; species Camellia granthamiana. The sequence goes on from CM069905.1 coordinate 157,742,962, forward strand.
GTTCCAGTATGAATTCAGTCCCCCTCCTTCGTTGTTCTCCATCTCAATATATACACACTCATTGAGATGGAGAAGCTCACAGCTTTTGAGCTGTCTTGCCAGCCCACTAAAACACTTTCAGCAGCTTTCCAGACAAAAGCTGCGGATTCTTTCCCACTTCTGCTAGTGGCCTCGTGGGTGCTTCTTATGGCCTCGAGGCCAGCTTGTTGGTGAGGTAATGGCCTCGTGGCTATCTCTGCTAGGCTGAAAATCCACCTAACAGAGATAATATTTAATAATATAAACCTCGGCTTACTCTTCTGCGGGTAGTTCGGCCTTTGTATGTTAAGCCGAGGTTCGAGGCCTTTAGCCCAGATTGAGATGTCTCCTGAGTTTTACCTCGGCAAATAGTAGAGTTCCTTGGCAAGAATCTTACTGTGACACATAGCACCCCGGGTGACACGTCGGCATCCCCTTGCCACGTGTTGAGTCCCAGAAATATATCCCCACAACTGCCCCCTAAGTTCTATTACCTCGGCAAACTGAGGTGATGGAACTTACATTGAACTTCTTTCTCGTACCTCGGCTTCAGAACTTCTAGCCGAGATCATTTACTTCAGGCCGACATGGCTTCGTTAAACTCCAATCGATTCCCATTCGCGCATGAGCTGTCATGCATCACTTCTCAACCGTTCCGATGACGCGTTTCATTCTCAGTGGCCCGTGTTGCTGACGCGCCCACGAGCCGTCTTTTCACTGCAGCGCCGTCTGACGCCTGCGTTGCCCTAGGCGTCATTATTGCAGTTTTGCCGCCCTTTCAATTTTTAACAAAACAATTCGTTTCTCTCTCCTTCTTTCACTTTTGCATTCGAACCTTTTGTTTTCTCTCTCTCTCTCTTCAGCCCTTTCTTCTCCAAAGCTCTTTCCTCCTCCGAATCTGCCATTTCTCTTGCTCGAAGCTCTGCAACTGCCTTCGTCTGCCATTTCCGTGAAACTATTGCTGCTGCTGTTTCCGTTACCTGACCTCGGCGAAGCTCATCCCGGCCTCACAATTTCTGGTAAGCCTCCGTTCCACTCTTTTCCAGTTTCTGCTTGTTTTCTGAAATTCCTTGCATCTACTGTTCTGTTTGCCATTTTTATGAATCGTTCACTTGATTTTGCACGTGAACACTCGTACTATTGCACCTCTTGTTCTTGGTCTTCCACCCTCTCCTGATTTTGAGACTTCGTTGTTTGCTTTTCTGTTTTTCAGATTTTCTGCCATTCATACTCATTTATTCGTAGATTTAGGTTTGGGATTTGCTGTAGAACCTTCTTTCCTTAGGAAAAATTGAAACAATCCGCACCTAGGTTTTAGCCGAGGTTCTTAAAACCTTTTAGCAATACTCTGTTTCTGTAGCCAAACACTTATTTCATCAGGACCATGGGTGTGTGGAGAGACAGAGTGAACACCCCAACCAAACTTCAAAACTTTAGGCAGGAATTTTCCATCCCTGACGATGTCCACCTCAGACTAGCCGAGGAGGAAAAGGACTCCATTATGCCTGATGGTGATAAGATGCCCTTCCCTGTTGTAGCCTTCGTCCAGTGTGGACTTAGGTTCCCCTTAGATCCCCTTTTCCGCGAAGTTCTTCATTTCTACACCCTCAACCCCATGCAACTTTCCATTAATGCCTTTAGAACCCTTATGGGCATAATAGCTTTAGCTCGGCGGGAGGGTGTTAGAATCACCCTTTCTGATATCCAGTACTGCTACACCATGTGTGGCCTTGACCTGGGGGAAAAGGGTTTTGTTTACTACCTTAAGCCGAGGTCCACAGCTTATAAGATAGTTGCCGACCTTCCAGACTCCAACAAAGGGGCTGGAGATGACTACCTCATTGTTTCTGGCAATTGGGAGTTCGGCCCAGATGAGGAAGTCCACCTTTTCCCCCTCCCACGAACAATAAAGGAGGGCAAGGGTAAGAGCCCATCATTACTGCTTAGTTGTTGTTTTCTTCAATTTTTTCATAAAATTTTGTCTGTTTCTAATGTTGTGTTTCCTTTTGCAGACGTTCGCCAGCTTCCAAAGAACTTCCGCCAATCTTACTTCGTCCGGCCCGGGCTAAAAAAGCTCTTGGACCTTCCTATTCTACAGCGCAAGGCTCCTTTGTTGCTGAACTTCATCCCCTCATACACCTCGAAATTGGCTGACGTTCCAAGGCAGAGGAAGAAGAAAGCCTCTCCGCCAACTGCCTCCACAGAACAAGTTGCTTCCACTTCTGAACCAGCCGACCAGCCATCAACTTCGGCACCAAATTTAGTTCCAATCCAAGAAAAGAAGCGCCGACGAAGATTGGTTAAGGCAGCCTAGATGGAAAAACCACAGAAAAAGGTGCTGAATCTCCTGGCCGACCTGCCAGATGACATGGAAGAAGATCCTGCCCAAACAACTCCTCAGCCGAAGCCCAAGAGAGTCAAGAAGGCCCAACCCAAGGCCAAGGCTACTGAAACCGATGCCGACGTTGAAGATGCAGTGCCAATTTCTCAACTGGCCAAGAATACGACTTTGGCGCCTTCAAAGAGACCTGCTGAAGCCCAACCACCAAGGTCTGCTGCGGCAAAGAAACAAAAATCATCAACCTCAACCTCGGGGTCCAGGGTTGCCAAAGTTCCCTGGGAACCCAAAGTTACTCTTGAAGACAGGCCAGTGTACACCAATGAAAGTGCAGCCGATCCGGAAATTGGCGTGGCACTTAGCACTGCTGTCCTTCTTGAGGGTGATATGGCGAAGAATGAGAAGAAGAGCGGCTATGAGAATTACGCTCTCATGATGCAGCATTCGGTCCAAGTAAGTCTTTGAATTTGACAATTTGCCTTTCATACTTGTAAAATTTTGAAATGTTTATAATAACCTTTGCCTTGTATTCTCCCAGGCCATCCAACACGCCCATACCTTCTCCATGCAGGCTTTTGAGACTGCGAAGAGGTTAGAAGACATGGAGAAGGAGTTCGCTCTTCTCCATAAACAAAACAGGGCCAACGAACTAAAAATGAAAAAGCTGGAAGATCAGGCTGCGGAAGCTACAAAGGCCCAATCACTTGCTTTTCAAAAAGCTGAGGCCGCTGTAAACGTAAGAAAAGTTGCCGAGGCCGAGAAAAAGGAAGCCGAGGCTAAGAAGGCTGAAGCCGAGAAAGAGCTTAGAGATGCTCTGGCCACCAAGAAAGCCGAAGTCACTGCTGCCTACAACCAAGGCATGGCCGACGTTGCTGAAGATTATAAGCTTCAGGTCAAGCAAGCATGCAACAAAGGATTCGTCCTAGGTTGGAATGCTTTGGCCAAAAAGCTTGATCTTGCAGCCGACTCGCCATGGCGCAAGACCAAGGCTATGCGTCTTCCTTGTCCTCTTCCTCCACCTCCAAGCCAAGCTGAAGAAGATGATTCTGAAGCCGAGGCTGAAGACGAAGATGAAGAAGAAGATGAAGCCCTGGTGAGGAAGGCCAAGTCTCCTTCCAAGGGTGAACAAGTCTTGGACTTGACTGGAGATGAGGACCTTGAAGCTGCTCCCAAAAAGGCAGACATCGGCACGCTATCCTCTGACCTTCTTTTGGCAGAGAGAAGTGTTGATGAAACCCTTGCTGAGATTGATGCTGAGGTTGCGGCAGACAAGGAGGCCGAGGTTGCAGCAGATAAACAAGCTGAGGTTGCGGCAGAAGAAAACGCAGAGGTTGTGGAACAACAAGTTACCAAAGAGGTTCTTCCAGAGTCCTCCGAGGTTCCAACCCAACCATCTGTTCAAGTTGAAGGACAGCCCTGATTTCTTTTGTACTTTGTTTTCTTCTTGTTGATGTTTTGTAAACACTGTAATCTTTATGGCCGATGTGCCTCTTTTTTGCTTTAAGAACAATTGACCCTTGCTTGGTAATAGTGCCTTTTATATATAACTGTTTGATCTGAATGCTTCAGTCTTTAATTTCTCTTTACTGCTTCTGTGTAGCTTTATACTTAGAATATTTTGCATAATTTTCATACTCTTCCTTCTCTGTGTAATCTTCTCGGGGTAACATACCTCGGGTATAACACCTGCAAAATTTTACTTCGGCAAGAAACTGTCCTGCAATCTTTTATAAATTTCAACAAGTATAAAACATATACTATTCAATGTTAGCTTTGCGAGCCTTTCTCTAGTCTCAACAAATGTTCAAACAGCAATCTCAGTTTGCCATACTTGTAAATTGCTACAAATTTCAACAACGGTTAACCAAGTTTTATCAAGTATTAAACAATAATCTCAACTGTTACCTCAACCTGTAAATTTCAACAGATGGTAATACGTCGGCCTAACTGTAACCTGTAAATTGCTGCAAATCTCAACACGCAAACTTTTCTCAAATTATAATCAAGTGTTTAAATAGTAATCTACTTGTAAATTGCTACAAATTTCAACAAGGTTTAAACAATAATCTCAACTTGTAAATTGTTGCAAATTTCGACAAATGATCATATGTAGTTTCAAATTATAGGTGATAACATCGGCTTTCCTTCAACTTGTAAATCGCAACAGATTTCAACAAGCGAAGAGAAACAAATATCTCGGCTTGACTCCAACTTGTAAATTGCTACAAATTTCAACAAGTGAAGTCAAGGAAGCATCTCGGCTAAACTTCAACTTGTAAATTGCAACAAATTTCAACAAGCGAAGCTAAGCTTTGAAATTTGTCCTGATCAACTTGTAAACATATGATCTCATCTCGGATTTCAACAAGAATTAATACGACCAATAAACTTTACTCAAGTTATAAACAATGATATACTTGTAAGTCGACATAAATTTCAACAAGAATTAAACAATATACATGAACCTGTAAATTGATATCGGCTATACTTGGCGCGAATTTCCACAGATGACAATATATCGGCTTGACTCCAACTTGTAAATTGCAACAAATTTCAACAAGTGAAGCCAAGGAATCTTCTCGGCTTAACTTCAACTTGTAAATTGCTACAAATTTCAACAAGTGAAGCTAAGGAATCTTCTCGGCTTAACTTCAACTTGTAAATTGCTACAAATTTCAACAAGTGAAGTCAAGTAATCTTCTCGGCTTAACTTCAACTTGTAAATTGCTACAAATTTCAACATGTGAAGCTAAGGAATCTTCTCGGCTTAACTTCAACTTGTAAATTGCTACAAATTTCAACAAGCGAAGCTAAGGAATCTTCTCGGCTTAACTTCAACTTGTAAATTGCTACAAATTTCAACAAGCGAAGCTAAGGAATCATCTCGGCTCAACTTCAACTTGTAAATTGCTACAAATTTCAACAAGCGAAGCAAAGCTTTGTACCGGCCAGACCAACTTGTAAATTGCTACAAATTTCAACAAGTGGTAGGCTAAAATTGTACCGGCCAGACCAACTTGTAAATTGCTACAAATTTCAACAAGTGGTAGGCTAAAATTGTACCGGCCAGACCAACTTGTAAATTGCTACAAATTTCAACAAGTGGTAGGCTAAAATTGTACCGGCCAGACCAACTTGTAAATTGCTACAAATTTCAACAAGTGGTAGGCTAAAATTGTACCGGCCAGACCAACTTGTAAATTGCTACAAATTTCAACAAGTGGTAGGCTAAATTTCTTCTCGGCTCCCTTGCATCTTCTCTGCCCCCAATGTGAACCTGAGTTCCACTTGGGTTCTCATTTTTCAAGTCTTCAAGCATCAATCATATGACATCGGCCAGGAGTAATAATCATTTCAATGGTAGAAAAACTTCAAATTGCAAGTGTTCCAGGGTCTCGGCAATGCTTTGCCATCATTATCCTCAAGCCGATATGCTCCATTACCTAGCACCGAGGTAATCCTGTAAGGCCCTTCCCAGTTTGGGCCAAGCTTGCCCTCCCTGGGATCTTTCTTGTTGCCGACCACTTTCCTCAAGACCAGGTCGCCGACCTGAAAATCTCTTGGGTTGACCTTCTTGTTGTATGCTCTGGCAAGTTGTTGCTGGTATACTGCAAGCTGAATTGCAGCCTTCTCTCTTCGTTCTTCTAAAAGATCCAGATCTCGGGCTAAGAGTATGTCATTAGTCCCATTTTCAACTCCCTGGGTTCGGATCCCTGGGATGCCGACCTCCAGTGGGATGACTGCTTCTGTGCCATAGGCCATGGCAAAAGGAGATTCCCCAGTTGATCTTCTCGGCGTAGTCCGATATGCCCAAAGCACATTGGGTAATTCATCTACCCACTTCCCTTTTGCTGCTTGCAACCTCTTCTTGATTCCATCCAGAATTACTTTGTTAGAAGCTTCTGCCTGCCCATTACTTTGAGGGAAACTCGGTGTTGAGAAGTAGTTCTTGATCTTGAATTTGGCACAGAAGCTTTTGATGAGCTTGCTGTCGAACTGTGTTCCGTTGTCGGCTACAATGGCTCTGGGGATGCCAAATCTCGTGATGATGTTCTTCCATATGAAATTCTTGACATCCACATCTCGGATTTTAGCAAGTGGTTCTGCCTCTATCCACTTTGTAAAGTAATCTGTCGCCACCAACACGTATTTTCTCTGGCCTGTTGCTTGGGGAAGTTGGCCGACCAGATCCATGCCCCATTGGGCAAACGGCCAAGGGCTGGATACTGGATTGAGGTCGGCTGCAGGCTGATGAATCAAAGGTGCAAACCTCTGACATTGTTCACACTTCTTCACATATGCTTCGGCATCTTTTTGCATATATGGCCACCAATACCCTTGGGTAATGGCCCTATGAGCTAATGATCTGCCCCCAGTGTGGCTTCCACAAATCCCTTCATGAATTTCATATAAAAAATCTTCAACTTGAAAAGGGTGTACGCACCTTAAAAGGGGTCCAGTGAAGGACCTTCTGTAGAGATGTCCGTCCGAGGTTAAGCTGAATCTTGCCGACTTCAGTCTGACTTTGTGTGCCTCCTTGCGATCTTCTGGCAGTTTTCCTTCTTTAAGGAATGCAACAATTGCATCCATCCAGCTCGGCCCCATGTCCACGCACATTGCTTCCTGCTTTGCGCTCCGTGATTCTATGCTCGGACCCGACATGTAGTCGATCATGATTGTTCTTGCCTTTCCAGTCTGCATTGAACTTGCCAGGTTGGCCAACGCGTCGGCGTGGTTGTTATCATCTCGGCTAACTTGAAGAAGTCGGCAGCTCTGAAATAGCTCGGCTAATTTGATTACCTCCTTTGCATATGCCGACATCCTTTCGTCCCTGGCTGCAAACTCTCCTGTAGACTGGTTAACAATTAACTGTGAATCACAAAAAACAATTACCTCGTCGGCTTCTGCCGCTGCCGCCAGTTTTAGCCCGGCAATCAATGCTTCGTATTCAGCTTCATTGTTTGAGGCCTTGAACCCCAAACGGATGGACTGCTCTATTATCTCTCCATCTGGGGATATCAGCAGTACTCCTGCCCCCGCTCCTCGTCGGTTTGAACTTCCGTCCACAAAGAGTCTGAATGAGTCGCCGATGTAGATGCTGCATGGTCTGAGCTTTTCCTTCCCTTGCTCTTTTGCTGTCGGCCGGGGTGCTTCTCGCTTGCTGGGACCTGGTTCATCTCGGCTCAAAGGAGGCCGACATTCGATGGACTCTGGCGTGAATTCTGCCACAAAGTCGGCCAGAACTTGGCCCTTGATTGCTGTCCTTGGCCTGAATTGCAGGTCATACTGGCCCAAGGCCACTGCCCATCTTGCAATTCTTCCTGTTAAGTCTCCTTGTTGCAACAAGGACTTCAATGGGTGTTCTGTTAGTATCACGATCTTGTGTGCTTGGAAGTAGTGGTTCAACTTTTTTGAGGCCATGACTAAGGCCAACATTAACTTCTCCAGTGGCAAGTACCTTGTTTCAGCACTGGCCAAGGTCTTACTCACATAGTAGACAGCTTTTTGTTCTCCCTGCTCTTCTCGGATAAGTACTGCACTCACCGCATGTTCTGACACGGCTAAGTACAAAAACAATTCTTCCCCGGGCTCTGGTGTCGAGAGCACTGGAGCCGTGATCATGTACTTTTTCAGATCGGCCAAAGCGGCCTCACATTCTTCGGTCCACAGGAAGTCTGCAGTCTTCTTTACCAGGTTGAAGAAGGGTTTACACTTGTCTGAACTTCGGCTAATGAACCTGTTTAGGGCTGCTGCTCTGCCAGTGAGCATTTGAACCTATTTTGCCGAGGTTGGGCTCTGCAGATCTAGGATGGCTTTGATCTGATCTGGGCTGGCCTCGATTCCCCTCCTGGTTACCAAGTATCCCAGAAACTTGCCAGATCCAACCCCGAACGCGCACTTTGATGCGTTGAGTCGGAGCCGATATGTTTTCAGTATATTGAATACCTCGGCCAGGTCAGCGAGATGATTTTCTGGCTCCTTGGTCTTCACGACCATGTCGTCGATGTAGACTTCCACTGTTCGGCCTATCTGTTGTTTGAACATTTTGGTCACCAGCCTTTGGTAAGTTGCTCCTGCATTCTTTAATCCAAAAGGCATCACCCTGTAACAGTACAGGCCTTTTGGTGTGATGAACGCCGTCTTCTCCTCATCTGGGGGGTACATGGCAATCTGGTGATAACCCCGGTAAGCGTCCAGGAAGCTCATCCTTCCATGCCCCGATGTAGCATCCACCAGCTGGTCAATTTTTGGTAGAGGGAAGCTGTCTTTGGGACATGCTTTATTTAGGCTTGTAAAATCGACACAAACCCTCCATTTGCCGTTCTTCTTCTTCACCACCACGGTGTTTGATAACCACGTTGGGTAATTTACCTCTCTAATGGCCCTAGCTTCTAGAAGTTTGTCAACTTCTTCCTCCACTGCTTCGACATGTATCAACGTCGGTCTTCTAGCTCGCTGAATCACAGGTTTAGCCGACCTGTCGACGTTCAGTCTGTGGCATGTGACCTCGGGGTCAATGCCAGGCATTTCATAAGGTGTCCAGGCGAACACTTCCATGTTTGCTCTCAAAAAGGCCTCTAGTTCTCTTCCTTCTTCCTCGGCTAAGCCTGAGCCGAGAAGAAAAAATCTTTCCTCGTCGCCCTCCTGGACGAGAATTTTCTTCAGTGATTCCTCACTCTTCTCAGCTGGCTCCTTGCCGACATCATCCAGGACTTCCATGTCCTCGTCTTGAATCTCGACTCTGGCTGGTTCTCGAACATTGCAGGTAGCCTTCATTGCTGCCATGGAGCAATTCTTCGCCTGTAGTTGATCTCCTCGAATTTCTTCGATCCCATGCTCTGTTGGGAACCGCAGAAGTTGGTGTAATGTTGAAGGTACTGCCCCCATTGCATGCAACCACGGTCTGCCCATGATGATGTTGTATGGTGAGGGCGTATCAATCACAATGAACTCGGTCGTGATCTTCTTGGTGCCTGCTTGGACTTCTAAGCTTGTTGCCCCCAGTGGCCACGTCGGTGTTCCATTGAAGCCGACCATCGGACCAGTTGACTGCTCCAGGTCGTCGGGGTGAAGGCCGAGCTCCTTGTAACGTCGAACGTACATGATGTCACAAGAACTTCCTGGATCAATCAGGATGCGTTTTACTTGGCACTCCCCAACCTGGAGGGATACTACCAAGGCATCATTATGTGGGTGCTGGACCATCTCTAGGTCGGCCTCAGTGAAGGTTATCATCTGACCTTGGCAGTCTTCTGGCCGAGGTCTTTTCAGTCCGACCTGGTTCACGTGATGCAAGTGTTTTATTCTTTGGGTTTCTCCCCGTATGTCGTTTTCATTCACCTTGGAGTGAATCACATTGACGACCCGAGGTCTGTCTGCTCAGGGTTGCGGCGGTGGCGGGGCTGCTTCGGCCTGTGGCAGCCTTGTCTGTTCTTCCCTTGTTCTGGTCTCATCAACAAGGTCTCTCAAGTGGCCTTGTCTCACCAGATCTTCCAAGTGAGCTTTCAGGGCTCTGCAACCCTGTGTTGTGTGGCCGTTTTCATTGTGATACGAACAATGTCTGTCCGTGTTTCTTCCCATAAATTCCCCCGGTTCCCTTGCTGCCGTTCGGAAATAGGGCTGGCCCCTTATTCTTCCTAGGATCTTGTGAATTGGAATTCGGAACATGGTTGTTACTGCTTGTTTAGCCCTCAGCTCTATCTCCGTCTTGCTGAAGCCGTTGTTACCTCGGCTTCGCTTTGGCGAGTCACTCCGTTGCTCCTGTTTGACCTGCTTTGATGCCGATGTATCCTCCTCGGCTCTAGCATATTTTTCAATCCTTGCCATGAGTTCTTCCATGTTCTTTGGTAATGTCTTTGCCAAAGATTTCCGTAGTGAACAGTCTTCCTTCAGGCCGTTCTTGAAGGATACAACTGCTACCTCCTGGTTGCATTCGGGTATTCTGTTGAACACCTCGTAGTATCTCTTTGCATAGGCCCTTAGCCCTTCATCCTTGCTGATCTTTAAAGCCATTAATGCGTCCACCCGTAATGGCTGTAGCTTGTTTGTCACGAACCTGGCCACAAACATCTCGGCCAGGCCTTCCCAAGTCTTCACACTTCCCTTTGGTAGTTTGTGGAACCAATCCGATGCAATTTCCCCAAAGGACGAAGGGAATACTTTGCAGAGCAAAGGCTCATTTCCACTATATAACGCCATTGAGTTCAGGAATAATCCAACATGGAAGTTAGGGTCTGACTTACCATCATAGATTTGGAACCTCGGCATGCTGAATCTTTTTGGAGCTACAAACTTGTCCAGTTCTACCGAGAATGGTGTCCTCGGCTTGACGAGTGAGGTTACCTCGGCTTCGGCGTTCTGTTCCCTTCTCTTGAGATAGTTTCTCAAGTCTTCTTTGCTTCTCCCTGGAGCTCGGCTATCTTTTGATTTGAGCCCCTTCGGCACGCTGCTCTCGGCGTCGTGGTGCGCCCGTTTTGATCTTTCTCCACGGGTTGTGTCAAAGCAAAGAGCCTGCTTTTGTACGTGCCGATGTTCTCTTGGTTCCTCATCCTTGGCATTATGTGTCCTCTGGGACTTGCCGACGTCCTCGGAGGGCGGGTGAGGGTGCCCCTTGCTCCTGGAGCGTTGTGATGCGTCGGGTGTCGTTGTCCTTCCTTCATTCCGAGCTTGAACTGCTGGGATTGGTGTATCTGGCAGTGGGTATGGTGGCTGCATGACCTTGGTTTGCATCATGAAGTTGACTACCGACTGCAGGTCGGCCAACTTGTTTGCGAGGTCCTTGACTTCTTCATCCCTTCGTATGCATCGATCCTTCCATATCTGGAGGTTATCCTCCTTGTAATAGCTATCCTGATCCGTCTTCTTCGAGGTGTCGTCTTCCTGGACGACGTTTTTGCCCCCGTGCCCCTGGCCACGGGTTTGGTCGTTGTGGTTGCCTCCTTCGGTATCCAGGTCAATAGGTCTGTCATTTCCAGCTGGAGTGTCACCCCCGATCCTCTCGTTCTGTGCGTTGCTAGCCATCTACTCGTCTATCTTTCCCACAGACGGCGCCAAATTGTGTGGGTTATTTTTCTCGGTCACACTGCCTATCTTAGTGAGTCAGCAGTAGTAGCACAGGCAGAATAGATGGAACAAGCAATAACACAAAGACAAGAAGGATTTACGTGGTTCGGCAATAATTGCCTACGTCCACGGGTGCGCCGAGGTGTTTCATTATGAGTAATAATAGGAATTACAATTCACTCTCAGTAACTTTCTCACTTTCTGAGTATATGAATAAGTATTACAATTGTTGTATCTCTATCTCTTCGTCTGTTCCAGTATGAATTCAGTCCCCCTCCTTCGTTGTTCTCCATCTCAATATATACACACTCATTGAGATGGAGAAGCTCACAGCTTTTGAGCTGTCTTGCCAGCCCACTAAAACACTTTCAGCAGCTTTCCAGACAAAAGCTGCGGATTCCTTCCCACTTCTGCTAGTGGCCTCGTGGGTGCTTCTTATGGCCTCGAGGCCAGCTTGTTGGTGAGGTAATGGCCTCGTGGCTATCTCTGCTAGGCTGGAAATCCACCTAACAGAGATAATATTTAATAATATAAACCTCGGCTTACTCTTCTGCGGGTAGTTCGGCCTTTGTATGTTAAGCCGAGGTTCGAGGCCTTTAGCCCAGATTGAGATGTCTCCTGAGTTTTACCTCGGCAAATAGTAGAGTTCCTTGGCAAGAATCTTACTGTGACACATAGCACCCCGGGTGACACGTCGGCATCCCCTTGCCACGTGTTGAGTCCCAGAAATATATCCCCACAACTGCCCCCACTCGGCATCCCCTACCACTTGTTGAAATTTGTAGCAATTTACAAGTTGGTCTGGCCGGTACAATTTTAGCCTACCACTTGTTGAAATTTGTAGCAATTTACAAGTTGGTCTGGCCGGTACAAAGCTTTGCTTCGCTTGTTGAAATTTGTAGCAATTTACAAGTTGAAGTTGAGCCGAGATGATTCCTTAGCTTCGCTTGTTGAAATCTGTTGCGATTTACAAGTTGAAGGAAAGCCGATGTTATCACCTAATTTGAAACTATATATGATCATTTGTCGAAATTTGCAACAATTTACAAGTTGAGATTATTGTTTAAACCTTGTTGAAATTTGTAGCAATTTACAAGTAGATTACTATTTAAACACTTGATTATAATTTGAGAAAAGTTTGCGTGTTGAGATTTGCAGCAATTTACAGGTTACAGTTAGGCCGACGTATTACCATCTGTTGAAATTTACAGGTTGAGGTAACAGTTGAGATTATTGTTTAATACTTGATAAAACTTGGTTAACCGTTGTTGGAATTTGTAGCAATTTACAAGTAAGGCAAACTGAGATTGCTGTTCCAACATTTGTTGAGACTAGAGAAAGGCTCGCAAAGCTAACATTGAATAGTATATGTTTTATACTTGTTGAAATTTATAAAAGATTGCAGGACAGTTTCTTGCCGAAGTAAAATTTTGCAGGTGTTATACCCGAGGTATGTTACCCCGAGAAGATTACACAGAGAAGGAAGAGTATGAAAATTATGCAAAATATTCTAAGTATAAAGCTACACAGAAGCAGTAAAGAGAAATTAAAGACTGAAGCATTCAGATCAAACAGTTATATATAAAGAAGGCACTATTACCAAGCAAGGGTCAATTGTTCTTAAAGCAAAAAAGAGGCACATCGGCCATAAAGATTACAGTGTTTACAAAACATCAACAAGAAGAAAACAAAGTACAAAAGAAATCAGGGCTGTCCTTCAACTTGAACAGATGGTTGGGTTGGAACCTCGGAGGACTCTGGAAGAACCTCTTTGGTAACTTGTTGTTCCACAACCTCTGCGTTTTCTTCTGCCGCAACCTCAGCTTGTTTATCTGCTGCAACCTCGGCCTCCTTGTCTGCCGCAACCTCAGCATCAATCTCAGCAAGGGTTTCATCAACACTTCTCTCTGCCAAAAGAAGGTCAGAGGATAGCGTGCCGATGTCTGCCTTTTTGGGAGCAGCTTCAAGGTCCTCATCTCCAGTCAAGTCCAAGACTTGTTCACCCTTGGAAGGAGACTTGGCCTTCCTCACCAGGGCTTCATCTTCTTCTTCATCTTCGTCTTCAGCCTCGGCTTCAGAATCATCTTCTTCAGCTTGGCTTGGAGATGGAGGAAGAGGACAAGGAAGACGCATAGCCTTGGTCTTGCGCCATGGCGAGTCGGCTGGAAGATCAAGCTTTTTGGCCAAAGCATTCCAACCTAGGACGAATCCTTTGTTGCATGCTTGCTTGACCTGAAGCTTATAATCTTCAGCAACGTCAGCCATGCCTTGGTTGTAGGCAGCAGTAACTTCGGCTTTCTTGGTGGCCAGAGCATCTCTAAGCTCTTTCTCGGCTTCAGCCTTCTTAGCCTCGGCTTCCTTTTTCTCGGCCTCGGCAACTTTTCTTACGTTTACAGCAGCCTCAGCTTTTTGAAGAGCAAGTGATTGGGCCTTTGTAGCTTCTGCAGCCTGATCTTCCAGCTTTTTCATTTTTAGTTCGTTGGCCCTGTTTTGTTTATGGAGAAGAGCGAACTCCTTCTCCATGTCTTCTAACTTCTTCGAAATCTCAAAAGCCTGCATGGAGAAGGTATGGGCGTGTTGGATGGCCTGGAAGAATACAAGGCAAAGGTTATTATAAACATTTCAAAATTTTACAAGTATGAAAGGCAAATTGTCAAATTCAAAGACTTACTTGGACCGAATGCTGCATCATGAGAGTGTAATTCTCATAGCCGCTCTTCTTCTCATTCTTCGCCATATCACCCTCAAGAAGGACAGCAGTGCTAAGTGCCACGCCAATTTCCGGATCGGCTGCACTTTCATTGGTGTACACTGGCCTGTCTTCAAGAGTAACTTTGGGCTCCCAGGGAACTTTGGCAACCCTGGACCCCGAGGTTGAGGTTGATGATTTTTGTTTCTTCGCCGCAGCAGACCTTGGTGGTTGGGCTTCAGCAGGTCTCTTTGAAGGCGCCAAAGTCATATTCTTGGCCAGTTGAGAAATTGGCACTGCATCTTCAACGTCGGCATCGGTTTCAGTAGCCTTGGCCTTGGGTTGGGCCTTCTTGACTCTCTTGGGCTTCGGCTGAGGAGTTGTTTGGGCAGGATCTTCTTCCATGTCATCTGGCAGGTCGGCCAGGAGATTCAGCACCTTTTTCTGTGGTTTTTCCATCTGGGCTGCCTTAACCAATCTTCGTCGGCGCTTCTTTTCTTGGACTGGAACTAAATTTGGTGCCGAAGTTGATGGCTGGTCGGCTGGTTCAGAAGTGGAAGCAACTTGTTCTGTGGAGGCAGTTGGCGGAGAGGCTTTCTTCTTCCTCTGCCTTGGAACGTCGGCCAATTTCGAGGTGTATGAGGGGATGAAGTTCAGCAACAAAGGAGCCTTGCGCTGTAGAATAGGAAGGTCCAAGAGCTTTTTTAGCCCGGGCCGGACGAAGTAAGATTGGCGGAAGTTCTTTGGAAGCTGGCGAACGTCTGCAAAAGGAAACACAACATTAGAAACAGACAAAATTTTATGAAAAAATTGAAGAAAACAACAACTAAGCAGTAATGATGGGCTCTTACCCTTGCCCTCCTTTATTGTTCGTGGGAGGGGGAAAAGGTGGACTTCCTCATCTGGGCCGAACTCCCAATTGCCAGAAACAATGAGGTAGTCATCTCCAGCCCCTTTGTTGGAGTCTGGAAGGTCGGCAACTATCTTATAAGCTGTGGACCTCGGCTTAAGGTAGTAAACAAAACCCTTTTCCCCCAGGTCAAGGCCACACATGGTGTAGCAGTACTGGATATCAGAAAGGGTGATTCTAACACCCTCCCGCCGAGCTAAAGCTATTATGCCCATAAGGGTTCTAAAGGCATTAATGGAAAGTTGCATGGGGTTGAGGGTGTAGAAATGAAGAACTTCGCGGAAAAGGGGATCTAAGGGGAACCTAAGTCCACACTGGACGAAGGCTACAACAGGGAAGGGCATCTTATCACCATCAGGCATAATGGAGTCCTTTTCCTCCTCGGCTAGTCTGAGGTGGACATCGTCAGGGATGGAAAATTCCTGCCTAAAGTTTTGAAGTTTGGTTGGGGTGTTCACTCTGTCTCTCCACACACCCATGGTCCTGATGAAATAAGTGTTTGGCTACAGAAACAGAGTATTGCTAAAAGGTTTTAAGAACCTCGGCTAAAACCTAGGTGCGGATTGTTTCAATTTTTCCTAAGGAAAGAAGGTTCTACAGCAAATCCCAAACCTAAATCTACGAATAAATGAGTATGAATGGCAGAAAATCTGAAAAACAGAAAAGCAAACAACGAAGTCTCAAAATCAGGAGAGGGTGGAAGACCAAGAACAAGAGGTGCAATAGTACGAGTGTTCATGTGCAAAATCAAGTGAACGATTCATAAAAATGGCAAACAGAACAGTAGATGCAAGGAATTTCAGAAAACAAGCAGAAACTGGAAAAGAGTGGAACGGAGGCTTACCAGAAATTGTGAGGCCGGGATGAGCTTCGCCGAGGTCAGGTAACGGAAACAGCAGCAGCAATAGTTTCACGGAAATGGCAGACGAAGGCAGTTGCAGAGCTTCGAGCAAGAGAAATGGCAGATTCGGAGGAGGAAAGAGCTTTGGAGAAGAAAGGGCTGAAGAGAGAGAGAGAAAACAAAGGGTTCGAATGCAAAAGTGAAAGAAGGAGAGAGAAACGAATTGTTTTGTTAAAAATTGAAAGGGCGGCAAAACTGCAATAATGACGCCTAGGGCAACGCAGGCGTCAGACGGCGCTGCAGTGAAAAGACGGCTCGTGGGCGCGTCAGCAACACGGGCCACTGAGAGTGAGACGCGTCATCGGAACGGTTGAAAATTGGTGCATGACAGCTCATGCGCGTAAGTGAATTGATTTGAATCTGAAGAGGACATGTCGGCCTGAAATGAATGATCTCGGCTAGAAGTTCTTAAGCCGATGTGCGAGAAAGAATGTTCAATATAAGTTCCATCACCTCAGTATGCCGAGGTAATAGAACTTAGGGGGCAGTTGTGGGGATATATTTCTGAGCATCAACATGTGGCAAGATGACGCCGACGTGTCATCAGAAGAGCTACGTGTCACAGTAAAGTTTTGCCAAGGTATTCTAGTATTTGCCGAGGTAATTTCTGAAGGCATCTTAATTCGGGACAAAGGCCTCCAACCTCGGCTTGACAAACAGAGGCCGAGCTACCGCAGAAGATTAAGGCCGAGGTTTATGTTATAAAATATTATCTTGGTTAGGTGGATGTCCAGCCTAGTGGAGAAAGCCGTGAGGCCATTATCTCATCAACAAGGCTGCCTTGAGGCCATGTGAAATAGCCACGAGGCCATTGGCGGCCATGTGCAGAAAGAATGTGCTTTTACCTGGAAAGCTGCCAAAAGTGCTTTGGTGGGCTGGCAAGGCAGCTCAAAAGCTGTGAGCTTCTCCATCTCCATTCCGTTGTATATATAGGGAGAGAGGGAGATTCGGACTGGACAGGTCTGAACTACATAGAGAGAGAGATAACAAGCTAATTGTAACACTTACAATTACGAGCTTAGAGAGAGTTACTGAGAGTAAACTGTAATTCTTGTTATTACTCATAGTGAAACACCTCGGCACCACCCGTGGACGTAGGCAATTATTGCCGAACCACGTAAATCTTTCTTGTCTTTGTGTTATTGCTTGTTCCATCTATTCTGCCTGTGTTACTACTGCTGACTCACTAAGATAGGCAGTGTGACCGAGAAAAATAACCCACACAGAATATATATAACAATTTGACTTCTTTAATTTTGAAATCACAATGGAACACAAAATCAAATTCTGAGATCAAATTTTGAAATTCTGAAATCCTGAGATCAAACCGCAACTGGAGTCAAATTCTGAAATAACAAAATCTGAAATTCTGAAATTCTGAAATTTTGACTTCCTGTAGTCATGAAATTCTGAAATCAAATTTGACTTCCTGTTGTCATCAAGTAAAATAATAACAATTTGAACACAATGGAACACAATCATTGTGTTAAAATCTTAACAATCATTCTGTAAATTTGAAAATCTTAACACAATCATAGTCATGAAATTCTTAGTCAATTTTATATATAACAATTTTGTGTTAAAATCTGTGTTTCCATTACTAAAAGGCAGAGTTTATTTAAGTGGAAAATCATAACTTCATCAATGATTTGACACAATCATTGAAGTGTGAGCTTTGCTCAAATTGAAGAAAAGTATCTTATTGTGTTGAAATATATTTTGAATTTTGAAGTATCTACTGTTGGAAAAGTATCAATATGTTGGAAAAGTATTTTGCTAATTCAATATGTTCTTCTTCTAAAATGTTCTATTGAACTGTTGGGTCTTCTTCTTTAATTTTTTTTGCTAATTCAATATGTTCAATAAACCAAAAAACCCAGCAGTTCAGTGTGTTGGTCCATGTCAAAAATGTTCTATTGAACTGCTGGGTTTTTTTGAATGTTTCAACACAGCAGTTCAGACATGAGATTTTTGACATTCAAATGATTTTTGACATGGATCGACTGCATAGTTTTTTTGACATTCAAATGTTTCATCGATTGTAATCTCATGTCTGACCAACACATTCAATATGTTCTATTGAACTGCTGGGTTTTTTTGCTAATTCAATATGTTCTTCTTCTTGAATTTTTTTTTTCCTATCTCAGCTTTTGCCTTCATCAGAGCTTACTTCGACTGTGGATCACTCTGACCACTCTCACCGTTGTTCACTCCGGCAGCGAAATCGCTTCGGCTGCTCGGCTGGGTTAGTTTATTGCTTTGCCTTCATCAGAGCTTAGTTTTTGTTCTATTAAGACTGAAGAAGAAGAATCATAAATGTGTTAGTTTTTTTTCAAGTTTACTCTGTTTTTTATCAAAAAAATCAGTTGGCTCTGTTTTTTTTTCTCTCCTCCTTTCTCTCAGTGTGTTGGGCCCATGCTATAGATTTTTTGAATTCCTGCTGTCAGACATGAGATTTTTCAGTGTGTTGGTCCATGTCAAAAATGTTTCATCGATTGCATCCAAACCAAAACACTAGAAAATAAAGACATATAGTATGCATTAAAAGTTTTACATTATAAATATTTTGCTGTGTAAAATACTTTACATCCAAAATAATGTGTGGGGTTTTTAAATAATGAGCACTGTTCTGCATCAATAGCCTTCAGAATATCCAAATCTGATTTTTGTTTTGTTTGGGTTGTGCCTTTCATTCTAAGGTTTTTTTTTTGGATGGGTAAGTCATAGAACTATATTCCAAAAAAATAGATTTTACAATGAAGCTCAGTACACGCCTAAAAGGCAACACACCCTTCAAAAGGGCAAAACACTCCTAACTGCAGCTCACAAAAAAATCTACTAAATAGATTTGTAATCTACTAAATAGATACAGATAAGACCAGAGCTAGGTTAACCCAATTTAACACATTGGACTGATAAATTTTCAACACCACTTTCGGTCCAATCAATCCGGAACTAGCAGCATCAACACTGCAGCAGCAGCAGTAACGGCAGACACAACTCCGACTGTGCTGGAACAAAATCCAATCTCTAATGTATATAGCCATCTCTTGGGAGTTCACACACTCAAAAACTTTAGATTTCACTTCTTACAGTAAATCAAGGATTTTCAAAAAATGCATACCGAAAACTTACCCATCAACAAGAACCACCACAAGATCTTGCATACACAAACAAGAATCTAGAAAAGGAGGGAAAAGTTCCAATGCAAACTGAAAACCGAAGTGAGAACTTAGTTCTCACAATGAAGCTCGCACAAGAAAAATAGAGAACACCAGAAGACACCTCATCTACTATGTAAAGTAAATCAAAAATTAAGAGACGCGAACACCCAAGAAATGGGAACTTATAGCATAAAAGAGATAAGCAAATTAGGCTAAGTTTGGGATACCCCAAATAATCCAAAAAGTCAAAAAGTTACTCAAAAAGTTAAAAAGTTAATACTATTCACCAAAAGTCAACAATTACGGCTGCACAACTCCCAATTCAAATTTTACTCTACAAACTAATTTTTACAATTTTTTATTACACATTTTTCCATAAAAAGTCAAAAAGTTAACCCAAACATCCATATTTTCAACCTCAATTTTTTAGTCCAAGAAGACAAAAAATGCACTTATTTAGTCTTCCCAAACTTGACCTTAATACTAACCTAGCCAATATAGATATTAATATTATTTTAATGGCAAC
Source organism: Camellia granthamiana (assembly GCA_036172215.1). Taxonomy (NCBI): domain Eukaryota; kingdom Viridiplantae; phylum Streptophyta; class Magnoliopsida; order Ericales; family Theaceae; genus Camellia; species Camellia granthamiana. Next base: position 157,762,571 of record CM069905.1, read on the forward strand.
CCCCAATACCCCACTACTATAAGTCAAAAACTCAGGCCCATGCATTAAAACTAGGTGAGAAACACCTTAACCTTTTGCAGCATCCAACATAGACCTCCAGCCAAACAATAGCCGCACCCACACGCCATATGCCATGGCTATACCCACACGCGTGCAGGTACGTGAGATCCACTCGTCACTCCCATCAGAGGACAGCGACCAACGGGTCACCACTCCGGCGCTGAAAGCAGCCAAATCTCAACAAAGCTACCGGCATAACACCACCGGCAGAACGAGCGAAGCATAGAGAGAGCAACCTTTCAACGCCAAATCCCCGGTGGCACACCCACAAAACCATCAACGCCAGAAGAAATTACCGAGCAACGACGGGGACCGTAGCACAGCTGCAGAATGTACTCTTTCAGTAGTGCCGACGATGCCGGAGAACTCGAAACCAAAACAGACAAGAACCTGCAAGCTTGAGCTACATCCGACATGACACCGGCCATGGCCGGAGGGCCAAAACTGGACACCCACCAGAAGAAACTTACCGCAGTAGCCAACAAACCACCGTGTTGCTACGGCGGCTTTGGAGAACCGCGTTGATTTGTCACCCATGGGTAACAACGGTGAGAGGTTTCTCTCTCTAGAAACTAGAGAGAGAAGCTCTCAACCTAATCCCCAAAATGACTTTTTATTGAATATGATATATGACCCTTCATTCTAAGGTTTCTTTATTCTGTTCCTTTATTTGCACTCCCCTATGGGAGTTAATAATCTTCGCATAATCCCAAAGCTTGAGAAAATTTCATTGTGCCTATTTGGTTATCTTTTCGTTGAATTGGAATATTTTTGAAGAAGAATTCCCATTAATGCAAGGGATGCCTTTCATGTTTTGCTGATTTGAAGAGAAACTTAAATTTATGGACGTGTATTGAACTTGATAGTAAATCCTTAGAAGAATGATACATGGTATTGACTCTAAAAGAAAGATATATATATATATATATATATATATTTGTTCAAAATCTGTTGTGCATTTATAAAATTTTAGGCCAAGTTTGGCATCCCAATATAAGTGCACTTATTTCATCTTTTTATCTTTTTTGGGTCACATCAATCAACATCTCCTCTCTACTTTTTCTACACATAATACAAGAAAAATAAAAAAGTGCACTTATTCTAAACTTTCCAAACTTGGCCTAATTTTTTTTTTCAAAATCTGTTCTTGAAAATCTGTTTTTCAAACATGGATACTTCTACAAGTTATAATTTTGTTATGAGTACAAAATATAAATTAACAATTGTGTTATGAGTACAGATATAAATTAACAGTTTCGCAAAATATTAAAATTAATATACATTTTTTGTTAAATTATTTTGTTGTTCAAGTATTTTCCTGCTTCTTGGGCAAAACAAACCACAGAATTTGTTGGGATCCCTCAAACATGGATGTTCTGATATGTGTTTTTTTGTTTCTTTTTTTTTTCAAAATCTATTGTGCATTTATATAGATTTTTTTCTTTCAAAATCTGTTCTTCAAACATAGATGCTTCTTACAATGTAATAATTTGTTAAATTAATTAGTTGTTCAATTTTTTTTCCCCACTTTTCGGGCAAAACAACCCAGCCAATTTGTTGTTATCCCTCAAACTTGGATGCTCCTGATATGTTTTTATATTTATTTTTATTTTTTAAAATCTGTTGTGCATTTATAAATTCCCCCCCCCCCCCCCCCCCCCCTTCAAAATCTGTTCTTCAAGCAGGATGCTTCTTACATTTTAATAATGTTATTCTGAGTACATTAAATAAATTACCAGTTTCCAAATAATTTTTTTTGTTAAATTAAGGGTAAATTACAAACACACCCCTGAGGTTTACTCAAATTATAAATTACTCCCTGTAGTTTTAGAAATTACATTATGCCCTCATTTTATTAATAAATCTTCAAGTTAATTAACAGTTTTTAATAATGTTAAAATTTTATTTCAATTAATAATTCAGATAATTTTATTATGGTATAGATGAACAGTTAGAAATTTCATTTTTTCAATTAATTTTGTTAAATAAAAAATTCTGACAGGAAGGTATTTGTAATTTTTTAAACCACAAGGGATAATTCGTATTTTAAACAAATCTCAGGAGATGTATTTATAATTTATTCTTAAATTAATTAGTTGTTCAACTTTTTCCCACTTTTTAGGCAAAACAATTCTCCTAAGAGTTTGGCCCTCTTTCAGAGTTGTGTTGAACTTTGTTTCCTCCGTGCTTTGAATCTCAAACTTTTTTTTATTTTTTTAGTTTCTTTTTACAAAAATTATTACAACTTCTTTTTAAAAGCTACCCGGTCTTCTTATTTAATATTAATAAAGAGTTTATACACAAAATAAAACAATAAAAAATGCCTCTAATTTTGAAAATAAATGCAATGAAAATGCCTCTGTTTTGAAAATAAATGCCTCTATTTTGAGAGGATTGAAAATAAACATTCATCTCCAATTTTAATTATATAAATGCCTCTGTTTATGAGAGAGTAAAATAATATTTGTTTATAATTAAAAAAAAGTCCATTAAACCAGTGACTAAAAAACAAGGCAAATATTGATCAATGAACAAATTAAACCAGTGAACAAATTATATTTAGACCAATAATATTATGACACATCATTATTAATCTCATTCTAAAGAATTTAAATTTGAAATTTTATTTTATAATTTAATAAAGGATGCAAAATTTAAGGAATGAATATTGATCTCATTCAAATTATAATAACATAATTTAAGTAAAAATTCAAATTTGAAATTTTATTTTAAGAATATAAAATTAATTTGTAAACCAATCATATTGTAACACGTATTGACAAAAAATTAAACAAAATAAAAAAAATGAGAAAAAATAATTACAACTTTCAACCTTAATGAAATAACAATATTTTGCAATCATTATTTAAAACTTATTATTTAGTGTTGAAAACATGACTTTAGTATTCTTCTTGAATTTTTCTTCTTCGGGTAATTGTTCTTCTTCTTGAATTTTTTTTTTTCCCTCTCTCAGCTTTTGCCTTCATCAGAGCTTTTGCCTTCATCACTTTGGCTGCTCGACTATTCACTTCGGCTGCTCGACATCCTGCTCGGTTAGTTTATTACTTTGATTCTTATTGTTTTTCTTTTGTTATTGCTTTGGTAACGTTTGGCTTTTGCTCTGATATTGAGCCAATTCATATATACGGGTGAATTCTGCATATGATTTCGGCAAGAATTCTGCATATGAATTCTACAGAATTTTGGCTGATCAATCCACCATAAATACCAACGACATGGTTTCAGTTTTAATTTTGATTTTGAAATGGGTTTAAATGATTTCAGTTTTGATTTTGAAATGGGTTTGTATGATTTCGGTTTTGATTTTGAAATAAGTTTTCGAATCTCTGTATTTTGGTATTTAAACATTGAGGAAACGTAATAGGTATATGAGTCCCCACCATCACCAAACCTACATTCCACTCCACACCATTATCAAACATGGATTCGAAGCTATCCAATCTGGGTAGAGAGATTTTAAAACATTTTTTTTCTCAGTTTGGGTAGAGAGAAATTATGTCTGCTAATCTTGACCATCTGATCTTAGACCCAGATTGTGTATTTCATTAAAAACTTTAAATTTAATCCTTTGATGGGATTTGGGTATCAGCCTAATTTGTACATAATGACTATTCTTAAATTTAAATCCATAATTTCAAGATCAATAAGTGAAACAAGTGAGTGTGTAAATTTCATTGCACATCTGATTTCAGTTTATGCATTTTGATTTCGGATTTGTATGATTTCGATTTGTATGTTTGCGGCTCTATATTTTGGGTTCCATTGTATGTTTAATGGGTTTCTATATTTTGAACCCAAACTTATAGAAGTGCCAACACTATATTTCGGTTTCTATATTTTGTTTAATGATTTTGGGTTCAACTGTATGCTCAAACTTAATAATAATATATTTTGAACCCAAACTTATTATCCAACAGTTGAACCCAAACTTATTATTATTAGACTTAAATAGTTTGTAATTTTTCCTTTTTCACTTTTTCAAGTCCTCTGTCAACTGAATATGCTCCATTTTAGTAGTCATCTTGGGCATGTAATTGATCATATATATGTATATGCATATCTTAGCTTGGTGACGGGTTGTTGATTTTGCTAAATTTTTAATATATAAATTAGGGACAGTTGTTATTTTATTTGAGTTTTGTAGAACATGTAATACAAGCAAAAATGTTACAAGTTCTTTAAGAAAAAAAAAATTTAAATATATCTTTTATAACTGTATTTTAATCTTAAAATTATTTACATCGTGCCTTCTGTCAATTTTGATTAAACATTGAACAGAATTATTGTGAACCAAATTTCTCTCAGAACTATTAAACATTGAGGAAATGTGTCTCTCATCACCAAATTTCTGTCAATTTTTAATCAAAATTATTGTCAACTTTTTTAATCAAAAAAAACATTAAGCAGAAATTGGTTTAGTATTCAAAAAAAAAGAAAAAGTTAATACACATTGTGCTTACTGTCAACTGTGTATAATAGTTGGTCTGTCAATTATTGTCAATTATTTGAACTAAATTTCATCAAAGAATTAAAAAAACATTATGTGAACCAAATTTCTGTCAATTTTGATTAAACATTAAGCAGAATTATTGTGAACCAAATTTCTCTCAGAATTATTAAACATTGAGGAAATGTCTCTCATCACCAAATTTTTTTTTTTGGCACCTTTTTAAGGGAGTATAGTATTCTATGTTGTATTTTATTAAATTCTGGTCAATGTATATATGTGTGTATTACTTTAGTTATCTTCATGGAAAAAAAAATGTATTAAACTTACAAGTATTTAACTTAATGCAAGTATTTAACATAATCCGTTTTACTTTGAATCAAATTCACTAAGTAATTAACTTAACCCACAAAAATGTATTTAACATTTTGTTATAAAAAAATGTAGCATATTAAAAATGTAGAATATCACAATATATTAAAAATCTATTTAACATTTTGTAACAAAATTTGTACCATTCAAATGTAGTATATTTGTTGTGTGATTATAAAAAGAAAGGGACTGTTTTTTGCATTTTTTTTTTTTTTTGAATATCTAGAGTTCCTAATTAAAAGAAAAATTTGAAAGACTTGGCATTTTAACATTTATGTGTAATATGGCAAGAGAGTTTATGTTTTTTTTTTTTTTTTTTTGGCACCGTTTTAAGGGAGTATAGTATTCTATGTTGTATTTCAAAAAAATTTGATCAATGTATATATGTGTGTATTACTTTAGTTGTGTTCATGAAAAAAAAATGTATTAAACTTCCAAGTATTTAACTTAACACAAGTATTTAACATAATCCCTTATAGATATCCTACAAGTATTTAACTTCACCAAGTATTCAACATTTTGTTATAAAAAAAAAAAAAAAAATTGTACCATTCAAATGTAAAAAAAAAAATTATACCATTCTAAAAAGAAAGGGACTGTTTTTTTTCATTTAATTTTTTTTTTGAAAGACTTAGCATTTTGACATTTATGTGTAATATGGTAAGAGAGTTTATGTTCCTTTTTTTTTCCCACCTTTTTAAGGGAGTATAATATTCTATGTTGCATTTCAAAAATTCTGGTCAATGCATATGTGTGTATTACTTTATTGCTTATAAAATGGCTTCTTATGTGGTGAATTTTTTTTTTTTGGGCATAAATTTATGTTTGGACTTTCCAAGTCATAAATGGTGAACTTCAAAATATTTATGATTATAATGGGTTTTCATTTTGGTTTTAATTTTATCTCTGTAAAATTGAAGTCAGTTAAGAAAGAGAAAAGTTCAAATTCGGACAATTATTGTGCTCGAGTTTTAATTTATCATTTTAATGTGATTGTTAAAAAACATCTATTCTATATGCTGGGTTGACTCAGAAAATGTGAGGTTGATTATGAGTTTCTCAAAGAATGTAGGGAGAGAGAGAGAGAGAGAGAGAGAGAGAGAGAGAGAGATAGGTTATTATGGCAAGGAACTGTTTGTTTGGAGCTATTTAAAAAGAAATTAAGGGTGATTTATTTAGTTGATATTCCTGCAACAAAAAAATTAAACTCACACTCAAAAAAAATTATTTAACATTTTATTTGCTGTGTAATATATTTATTTAGTTGTACCATTCAAATGTAATATATTTGTTGTGTGATTTTGGTTTTAATTTCATCTTTATAAAATTGAAGTCAGTTGACAAAGAGAAAAGTTCAAATTTAGACCATTTTATTGTGCTCCAGTTTTAATTTATCATTTTAATGTGACTGTTAAAAAACATCTATTTGTTACGCTGGTTTGACTCAGAAAATGTGAGTTTGATTATGGGTTTTGCAAAGAATGTAGAGAGAGAGAGGAGGAGGGGGAATGGACTGTTTGTTTGGAGCTATTTAAAAAGAAAGTAAGGGTGATTTATTTAGTTGATCTTCCTGCAACAAAAAAATTAAACTCACACTCAGAAAAATTTATTTAACATTTTATTTACTGTGTAATATATTTATTTAGTTGTACCATTCAAATGTAATATTTATTTGCTGTGTGATTCTAATGTATAGATGATAAATATTTTTCATTTAATTTTTTTTGTGAATATCTAGAGTTCCTAATTAAAAGAAAAATTTGAAAGACTTGGCATTTTAACATTTATGTGTAATATGGCAAGAGAGTTTATGTTCTTTTTTTTTTTTTTTTTGCACCTTTTTAAGGGAATATAATATTCTATGTTGTCTTCATGAACACAACATAGAATATTCTATGTGTAATATTCTATTTTTCATTTAACATTCTATGTTTTTTTTGGCACCTTTTTAAGGGAATATAATTCTGGTCAATTCTTATGTGTGTGCGTATTACTTTAGTTGTCTTCATGAAAAAAAATATGTATTAAACTTACAAGTATTTAACTTAACGCAAATATTTAACATAAGGATTTTTGTTTTGAATCAAATTCACCGAGTACTTAACTTAACCCAAACAAATGTATTTAACATTTTGTTATTAAAAAAAAATTGTACCATTCTAAATAGAGAAGGCACGTGCCTCTGGTATCTGTTGACCTTTTTCTTTTTCTAAGAAGTTTATATTTTTATTTATTTCTTTTCCTCTTGATTGTAACCCGTTAAGTATTTTCTATTCATGGCAGTTATTTATTTAAATAAAATTTTGAATTTTATTATTCGATTTGGTAGCAACATATTTGGAAATAACATTTCATTGCCAATGAAATCCATGTTAACTTTTATTATTGCTAATTTTTTGTTTCTTTGTGTCTAAAATTTTTAGGTTGAAGTACAACAGTTATGAACAATATCACTATTTTTGGTCAAGTAAGTTTTTTTTCTTCTTTTTTCTCTTCATATAAATTTAAGTACCTCTCTTATAAATTTAAGTACAACAGTTATGGACAATATCACTATTCTAATTATTTTTTTTTCTCATACTTTATAGGTGGATGGGGACTTACACCGAACCGTAATATCTCCTCCCTTTACTAATTTTTTTATTTATGTGTATAAAGTTTTATTTATCACTCTAAAGTTTTTGTATGTATAGGTTCGATTTCTTCAAGAAAGAAATGTTAATATTGTTATTCGCGATGAACGTGACCTTAATGCTATTTGCATTCATGAGGTAAGCCTAAAAGTCACTTGAACATTGGACATGTATTTTCTTATCATTTTAAAAATAATTTATAAATATATTCTACTTATTTTTTACAGGCAAAGGCAAAGGAAAAAAACAAAGCAATATCAAAAGAAATAAAAAAAAGCTATTCCTTATGGCAAAGGAAAGGAAAATGCACATCCCATGGTATGGTTTCTCAACAATTTTTAAAAGTTTCTTTTTCGAATATTATGTAGATTTTTTTAGGAATTGCGTAGTGTCATATACTATTTTTTATGTACATTTTTCAAAAGTTTCTTTTTCAAAAATTTATTCAATTCTTTTTATTGAATGTGAATTGTTTTTCTGAAGCATGTTAAAGTAAGCATTTGTACAACATGCTAATGCATTTGTATGAACATTAATTTGAATTTTTAATATGTTTGTCTATTTGTATGATAAAAATATGTTGCATTTGTACAAGATGTTGCATCTACAACATAGCATAATAAAAATATAATAGAAAAAAACGAAAAAGGAAAATAAGAAGAAAGAACAAATATGTGATGAAAAGGAAACTACATAATATAATTTTTTTTAATTTTTATTTTTCTCATAAGAAATTCTTAAGGAAAGAAGAAAAAGAAAAAAAATGCATTTTAATATAACAGAAACAACAAGACATTACACGCTAATATCCACATTTTACGTACCCAATGATCTAATATTTACCTTTTCAATGTACATTTTGTAAAGAGATGGGTAGTGTCTTAAAACCAATAAGTGCGTGCATAGTGAGTTTGCAGTTTTGTATGCTTAATGTGTTTTCAAATTATTTTTCCCTTCCTTTTTAAATTTCATGAATATATGCATTGGTTCTTATATGACTAACAACTTAACCGAGTGAAGATGAAAAGTTAGTTAAAAGGAAGAAAAAATACATGATGAAAGGCAAGCAAGTTAGTTAATCTTCACATTTTATGCACCTTCTTATATAATATTCTCATTTTAGGCACACAATGATAATGTGTTATCAAAAGCTGCATTGGCCCAACGTGCACGGCGAGAACGTGAAAAAAATCAAAAGCCATGTTCTGCATACCAATTGGGACAATGCCTACGACGAGAACGAGAAAGAGAAAGATCAAAGGAATGTATTAACCCAAGACAACCTTCTTTAACACCAAATTGGTAAAAAGAAAAAGAATTTTTTACCCAAGACAATCTTGAATTTTTTACTCTTGCTATTACCACTTTATTATATAGATTTTAATTTGTTCCCAATCTATTTCTGTAGGCCTCCTCCTACAACTCCATGTAGAAATATTGGTGTGGTCATCCGTGATGAGCACGACCTTAATGTTATCCGTGTTTGTGCGGTAAGTACAAAATCAAGTCAAACAATGTATGTATTTTATTTATAAAAGATTTTTTTAATCTTTTCAATATATCTATTTATATTTGTTAGGCAAAAGATAAAGAAAAGGTCAACCCAATGTCTAAAGGAAAGGAAAAGATGGCTCCTTCCGGCAAAAGAATGACAAATGCATGTCAAGTGGTATATATTCTTTTTTAAAAATATGATGCAAAACTAATCAAAATTTTGAATAGTTAAAATATATGAGTGTATAAAATGAATTTATTGTATTATGTTGTTTTTGTAGAATGATTGTAATATGTTTTCCTGTAACTTGCTATTATTTGTATGTGTTTTTCAAATTTATTTATTCTTATTTTGCATGGATACATGTGCATTTATAATGTACCATTCATAAGTTGCTACTTATATAAAGAAAATAGGAAAAAAGAAACGAAGAAATAAAGAAAAAATATATAAAGAAATGATAACACTATTAAAGGTATAAAACAAATAAAATAGAAAACAAAATTAAGATTAAAATGGAAAGGGAAGGGAAAGGGAAAGGGAAAGGGAAAGGGAAAGGGAAGAAATAAGAAAAAAAGAAATAAAGATAACACTATTAAAGGTATAAAACAAATAAAATAGAAAACAAAATTAAGAGAAAGGGAAGAAATAATAAGATAGTTTCATTTTAAGCACAAAATATTCATATTTTTTGCTTCAATGATAAAATATTTTCTTTTTAGGCACAAAATGATAATGTAATATCAAAAGCTGCATTGGCCCAACGGGCACGGCGAGAGCGTGAAAAAATTGAATTTCAATGCTTGCAACGAGAGCAAGAGGAATTAGAAGAATGTGTTCAACTAAGACAACATTCTTTAACACCAATTCGTCGCGATCGCACTCACTTGGAGTGGGAAACAATAACTGAAGATTCTCAGTCGGCACAAAAACGAACAATGGTTACCCATCATTCTACATGTTCGTTTTCTATGCCAAGCACATCTTCAAATTCACAAACGAATCGGTAAACTACTGTGTTTAATCTTGAAATACATACTTTTACTCATACTGTTTTGTTTTACAAAATCTTATTTATACACAAATATTCGTAGGTCTACTCCTATAAATCGATTTCTTCAACAAGATCTATGTACTGATGATGAATTAGAAGATTTGCCTACGAGTATATCAATTGACGCCCGGGCACACAAAGATTCTTGCCGCCATTATCTTGGCAAGATGGATGTATTATGTCCTTATTGTTCAGCCTTACATTGGATGGATGAAAAATTGACAAAATCATCTATAAAGCGTCCCTTATTCGGAACTTGCTGTTTGGAAGGAAAGATTAGGCTACCTTTACTTATTACACCTCCTCCACCACTTCAGGCATTGTATGATGGGAATAATGATCAATCAAAATCCTTTCGAAGCTATACTCGAGTGTATAATGCAGCCAATTCTTTTACGAGTCTTGGTGCTACATTGGATCCTAGAGTACTCAGTGGAAGGGGCCCTACATCATTCACAATTCATGGGGAATTGCGACATCGAACAGGATCACTACAACCACAACCAGGGCAGGATGCGAGTTATGCTCAGCTGTATATCTATGACCCTTATTCAGCTTTAGAAATTCGTAATCGTAGAAATCCTAACTTGAGAAGGGATGTTCTCAAAACTATTCAGGATAGTTTGTTGCAAGTCAATGCATTTGTAGATAAATATCGCCAGGCTCATGCCATTTTACATCAATTAGACTCGACAGGACACAATCTACCTGCTCATCTTCATTACAGTTCAACAACTGATCGACGTCGGTATAACCTACCAACTACAGATGAGATTGCAATTGTAATACCAGGTGATGGAACAGAGGTAAATGGAATGAGAGATATTATTTTACATTTTCGAGGAAATAATGAGTTGATGCAAATTAATGAATGTCACCCAGCATACTTGCCATTACATTATGTTCTATTATTTCCATATGGTGAGCTTGGATGGGAACCTGAGTTGAAATTATGGAATGTTCAGTATGATCGACCTTCAACTGATCGACTTACTCAAATGAATTTTTATAGTTATCGTTTGTTTGAACGACCCACAGAGTATTCAACAATTTTGAGAGGTGGGAAACTATTTCAAGAGTTTTTGGTAGATGCTTGGGCTACAACTGAGCAAAATCGATTGACATACTACAAGCTTAATCAAGGGAAACTTCGGGCTGAGCTTTACCAAGAGTTGTCAGATATGGATCCAAATTATGTGCGACCTGGACAAATTGGTCAAAGGTTTGTTTTGCCATCTTCATTTACTGGTAGTCCTAGACATATGTTTGAAATCTTTTAAGATTCAATGGCTATCACATGATACAACCAACACCCAGACATTTTTCTTACCATGACTGCAAATCCCAATTGGCCAGAAATTACTTCAGCATTATTACCATATCAAAAACCTATTGATCGTCCTGATTTAATTGCCCGTGTTTTTGAGTTGAAGAGAAAATGTTTGATGAAGGAGATAGAAACAAATAAAGTGTTTGGAAATAAAGTTGCACATGTTTTTACAATTGAATTTTAAAAACGAGGCCTCCCTCATATGCATGCACTTTTATTTCTCAAGGGTCCAGACAAAATTCGGACATGTGCTCAAGTAGACAAATTGGTCTGTGCAGAATTTCCAGACCCAAAAGATGATCCTATGCTTTTTGAAACTATCAAATGCTGTATGGTACATGGACCATGTGGTGCTCGAAATCCGCAAGCACCATGTATGGAAAATGGTAGATGCACTAAGAGATACCCTCGAGCTTTCACAGAAACAACAACTATGGATCAAGATGGATACCCTATCTATCGTCGTCGCAATAATGGTCAAGTACATACTGTGAGAGGGCAAGAAGTTGATAACAGGGATGTCGTACCATACAATGCATATCTTTCAAGACTTTTCAACTGTCATATAAATGTGGAAGTTTGTGCCGGAATGAGATGTGTCAAGTATATACATAAGTACATTTATAAGGGTTATGATCGTACAACGATGGTGTTAGGAATGATAAATGAGATTCAACAATATCTCGACGCAAGGTATATTGGACCTCCAGAAGCTGCTTGGCGAATATTTGGCCATCATTTGCATGCAGAGATGCCAACAGTTGTACGATTGGCACTTCATTTACCTGGAATGCATCGTGTTATTTTTAACCCAGAAGAGTCATTACAAACGATTCAATCTAGAGCTGGTCAACAAATGTCAACTCTTACTGGCTTCTTTGCATATTGTGCTGTCAGTGAAGATGAATGTCCATTCACTTATCAAGAATTTACACAACATTTTGTTTGGCTCAAGTCAGAAAAGAGATGGAAATCAAGAGAAAGGGGATATGCAATTGGTAGAATGTACTTTGTTAGCCCTAATTGTGGTGAAAGATTTTATCTACGTTTGTTACTAACCGTTGTCAAAGGACCAAAGTCGTTTCAGTCTTGACGCACGGTCGATAATGTTGTGCATGATACATTTAAATTAGCATGTGTTGCAAGGGGGCTTTTAGAATATGATGAAGAATGGATACAATGCTTGAAAGAGGCTGCAGTCATAAAAACTGGATATTAATTGAGGAGATTGTTTAGTATTATTCTCACCCAGTGTTCTCCACTAAATCCATGTGCATTATGGAATCAATTTTCAACGCATATATGTGATGATCTTGCACATAAGATTTGTACATTGTTTGTCATTTCTAAACCAACTGAGGCTCAAATTGAAGATTATGGTCTCCATCTTTTGAATCAAATGCTTCATGAATCAGGCAAAAGTTTAATTGACTTCCCACCCATACCACAACCTACTGCAAATTGGAGTGCAGTAGTTGGTAATCGATTGATAGTTGAACATCAACAACTGTAGAGTGAGGCACAACATGCAGATCCACAAATTACTATTGATTGTCTCAATAATGGACAGCGGAATGCTTATAATACAATCACTTCTTCAGTTTTTCAAAATAAAGGAACTGTTTTCTTTCTGAATGGGGGTGCAGGAACAGGGAAAACATTTCTATACAATACGATTGCATTAAAATGTCGTAGCCTTGGGCATATCGTTGTTACTGTGACTTCGTCTGGAATTGCATTACTATTACTGGTAGGAGGTCGCACTGCACATTCAACATTTTCCATTTCGTTAGATGTATTGGAAAATTCACTTTGTGGGTTTAGCAAACAATCATTACAAGCTGAGTTATTTAGAGAAACAAAACTCATAATTTGGGATGAAGTTCCTATGCAACATAGACATTGTGTTGAGGCAGTTGATCGTACATTGAGGGATATTTGTGATAGTGAAAAGCCATTTGGGGGTATTACTGTTGTTCTTGGAGGAGACTTTCGACAAATCTTACCAGTTATACCCAAAGGAGTTCGTGAGCAAATTGTGAATGCATCATTAAGACACTCTGTTCTATGGAAGCATATATATATCTTGACTTTGGATTTGAATATGCGCTTGAATCATGAAGGCCATGAAAATGCTAATTTTGCAAATTTCTTGATGGAGGTAACACTACCTTAACCTGTATTATATAGATTATTTTAAATTAATAAATTGTGTTTACACTTACTTTTTTATTGATTTCACTTTTTTTAAGATTGGGACCAATCCTCAAGAAATCATTAACCTTCCATCAACAATACACAAATGTCAAGATTTGAATGAATTACTCTCTACAGTTTATCCACAATTGAATATGATAGAGACGTCAACCCCAACATTTTTAACTAAACGCACAATTCTTTCTGCGCGTAACGATGATGTCAGTGACATTAATACTACTGCGTTGAATATCTTTCCAGGGAGATTATATACTTATCTTGCAGCAGATAAAATGTCTGACGATAATGAAATTGATCCTACCATTACAAATAGATATCCTAATGAATATTTAAATTCATTGGATCCTCCTGGGTTGTCAACTTTTAAGTTAGAGTTGAAAGTAGGTTGTCCTATAATATTGTTGAGAAACATTACACCGAAAGATGTACTATATAATGGTACAAGATTGATGGTTACTAGGTGCGGCACTCGCATAATTGAAGCTCAAATTTTAACTAGAGAAAAGTTTGGCAATTTGGCATTTATACCAAGGATATCTTTGACACCATCTTCTTCAGAAATGCCTTTCCAAATGACAAGACGTCAATTTCCAGTCCGATTGGCATATGCCTTGACCATTAATAAATCTCAAGGACAATCTGTGAAATTTGTTGGGGTTGATTTGCGTATACCAGTGTTTAGCCATGGGTAATTATATGTGGCATTGTCTAGATGTACATCCTTTGATCGTATAAGTATTCTCCTCCCTAAAGATAATTTGGATTCTACTACAAATATTGTTTATCCTGAAGTATTGCTGTAGTATTCTATGCAGATTAAATGACGTTTTTTTAGAAGGTAATCACGTTGATTTATTTCTGTTGATTATATAACTTTTTAAAAAATTTCAATTTAATAATAATTTGAAATTTGGACTTTTGTAGGATTGGACCGAAAAATCTATGGAGCTTAAAAAGAGAAATACGACTACCTTGCTTCGATGGGGATGTAATAAGGTAATTTCAATCTGAAAGTATTTTGACATGTATATTTCCAATAAATGTACTAATCTATATTTTTTTTATTTCCACAAATTACCAGATTGTTGTGCATATTCTTCATTGGGGATACATAAAAGTTGATACAAAGACTTTTTGGAAAGTAATGAGGAGGAAGTTTGGGCAAATGCATATTTGAAGACATGATATTGACACATCTTTTGTAAAGCATACATATTTTTGGTGTATGACAATATAAATTCTGGTGTATGACATGTTAGTGACACATCTTTTGTAAAGCATACATCTTTTGTAAAGCTTTAACCCACTTTTTGTAAAGTTTTAACCTACTGTTTTGGTGTATGACTGTATAACTTTATTTCTGTTTTTTATTCAGTGTTTACACCTTTTTTTACTGCCTTTTATATTTTGATATGCAATATAACTTTAAATCTTATATGTTTGTTTCTTAATTTGCATTAAGATTAGGGAGAGTTGTTATTTTATTTGAGTTTTGTAGAGCGTGTAATACAAGCAAAATTGTTATAAGTTCTTTAAGAAGAAAAATATTTCAATATATTTTTTCAGTATCTTTATCAAAAAATGACACAAACTTAATAAATTTCAAATTAATTATAACTGCATTTTAATCTTAAAATTATTTACACCGTGCCTTTAGGCACGGGCATACACTAGTAAATATATATTACGTGAATAGCTTAAACATTTTATGTTAAAAAAAAAAATAAATAAAAGGTTAAACTTTGAAGTGTTTATGTTCATAAGGCCCAGAAAAGAATCAAGAATTCTATCTGGCCTGTCCCATCGCTTTATAAACAAAGAAATAAAAATATAAGAAATAAATTTACATTTTCTTAGTGATTAAATTCAAATATTTATTAAAAAGCCGCAAAATCATTTACAATTGAATTTTGTTAACCGATTGAATTCAAATAATTATTAAAACGTGCATATATGCAAGGTTAAATAGTATGCAAATTTCGGATTTAAATTTTTTTTATGGTCGGGTTGTGAATATTTAATGGTCGGTTATGAATAATTATATTAGATATGATGTTTAACTAGACTGAATTTAGAATAACTCATGTATTGTTCTTATGTAATACAAAATTTGAAGTCCAAGCACTTAGAATGGCCTTTTGCTATACACATTTTTTTTATAAAAAAAAAGTATAAATTGGGAAAAAGAATTTTATTCATGTAATCTCAATAATACTAAAGAAATCAGAAAGCATCCAAACCACCAGTAGGTAAGACAGGAAATACGATACAAAGACACAAAACAAAAAACAATCTGTAGGAAAGGAAGAAAATAATTTAGGGAATTGTACACAAACTAATTATAAATTAATGAAAAACTTTATTAACATTAATAATGTAAGTTATAAAATTTTCAATGATTTTGTTGACACAATACTGAATTGTAATTCCTCCAATAATTTAAAGTTAACTTTGGAGGGTATGCTCAGTGGAGATTTGGAAGAATGGTGGTGTGACGTGGCTTAAAAATCCCGCACCACACGGGTGTAGATTTTGAGTAGGATTGGTGAATTTTTACATGCATGTATGTATATGTTAGATATGTTTGTGGAAATTTATCATAAACGTGAAAAACTTGAAAGTTTGAATTGAGATTTTGAGATTTGGGCACTAATTTGGGCACTAATAATCATGGTTTCATATGCACTCTATCGTAAATTGTGTAAATTTATTATAAAATTTTATAATATCAAACACAAAATACATAATTTTATCATAAATTAATGTAAAAAAAGTTCAAAATTTTATAATTCATGTAATAAAAGTTTATGACTTAATTATGATATTTTGTGTTATGCTAATTTGTATCAAAATTACACATATTATAAAAATTTGTAATTAATATTACAAAATTTTATAATAAAATTAGGTTAATTTGCGGGAGGGTGCATATGCTATAGAATTTCCTATCATGTATTATTATACAATAGTGATTGGTAGCTCGAAAGACCCTTCCCCGAATTCCCCCCAAAATCAAAACGACGTCGTCTTTTTTTTTTTTTTTTTTTTTTTTTTTTTTCAGAAGAAGAAGAAAATCAGAAAAGAAGAAAGAAGAAGAAGAAGAAGAAGAAGAGAAGGAAGAAGAAGAACTGGAGGGGCCATCAACCAGTGCGGAGGCGCGGCGATCGGCGACGAAGGCAGAGGTGGAGGCTGGGCGGAGGCGGGGCGATCTGCGACGATTGTAGCTGAGTTGCGACGATCGGCGGGACGACGATCGAGGGGCCTCTCTCTCTCTCCGTTCCCCATCTATTTCCTCTTCCCCTCCTCTTTCTCTTCTCTTCTCTTCTTCTCTCCCCTTCTCTCTCTGTTTCGGGGGATTCGGGGATGATTTTTCGGGAGAAAAATCATTTTCCATTATTATATTACTCATTATTGTTTCAGCTTGGGGTCCTGCGTTTTTGTTTGCTTTTGGTGGTGTTTGGCATCTCGGTTCGGAGGCTATTTTAGTCCCAAATTTGAAAAAAAGCCAATAGCCATTACTGTAGTTGAGGGAGAGAGAGTGTGGCCAGCTGTATGTCACTAAGTGGGTAAAAAGACTTTTTTACTCTTCGTTGCTCATATCCACAGACCGAAAGGGCAACTTGAGTCAAAGCCTGTATCATCTCTACCCTGGTAGAAATGAAGGTCAAAGTTGAATAATAAATTGTATTTTTTGTAATAATTATAAAATTAAAAGAAAGGTAAAACAATAAATATAAAATGTAAACTTATATTATTTATTTCTGTATAAAATAATTATTCAGTTTCCAGAAGCATATATAATAAAATTTAATTAAAATGAAGCAAAAGTTATGCCATTTGTATAATTAAAATGAGACTAATTATATAATTATTTTGTATAATAATTATAAAATATAAAATGAGAGTAATTGTATAATATATTATAAAATATAAAATATTAGGGTAAATTACACTAATACCCCCTAAGGTTTATGTTTATTACAGTTTTTCCCTTCACTTTTTGGAAATTACATCTCTCCCCTTGAGGTTTAAAGTTTTGTTACAGATTCCCCTCTCAGCCCTTTTAATTTTTTTAAATATCAATTTTTCCCTCATTAGGTAAATAACATTGACACCCCTCACATTTTAGAAATTACAATCCCCTTCCTAAGGTTTAAAGTAGCCTTACCAATTGCTCCCTCGATTAGTATTAGTTGGAAAAAAAAAAAAATTCATTGAAAAAAAATTAATTAAAAAAAAATTTGTTAGTACAATTTTTAAATTTTTGTTTAAAAACCAACGTAAACTCATTTTTTGAATTTACGTTTTCTCCTTAAATTTACAAACTGAGACAACCATTTATAAACCAAAAAAATTATCAAATAAGTTTTTATGACAGTTTTTTAAAATTTTGTAAATATAAATTAAAAATTAAAAACGAAATGGTTACCAAACAGGTCTCAGATGGTAAAAATGTCGTAAAATTAACAAATAATTAAATAAGTTACTAACGTAAGAAATGACTTAACAAAAGATTCTTAAACTATGTATGGTTTGATTTTTAGAAATTTTTTTTAAAAATTAAAAATTAATTTGGTTAAGAAATAAAAAATAAAAAAAATTATTTTTGAAACGAAATTATTTTTTTAAAAATTATGTTTTTATTTTTTTATTTCTTAACCAAATTAATTTTTAATTTTTAAAAGAAATTTCTAAAAATCAAACCATACATAGTTTAAGAATCTTTTGATAAGTCATTTCTTATTTTGGTAACTTATTTAATTATTTGTTAATTTTACGACATTTTTACCATCTGAAGCCTGTTTGGTAACCATTTCGTTTTCAGTTTTCAATTTATATTTATAAAAATTTTAAAAACTGTCATAAAAATTTGTTTAATAATTTTTTTGGTTTATAAATAATTGTCTTAGTTTGTAAATTTGAGAAAAAATGTAAATTCAAAAAATGAGTTTACGTTGGTTTTTAAACAAACTTTTAAAATTTTACTAACAAATTTTTTTTTCAATTAATTTTTTTCCGATGAATTTTTTTTTCAATGAATTTTTTTTTTTTAACTAATACTAACCGAGGGGGCAATTGGAAATATTACTTTAAACCTTAGGGAGGGGATTGTAATTTTTAAAATGTGAGGGGTGTCAATGTAATTTACCCAATGAGGGTAAAATTGGTATTTAAAAAAATTAAAAGGGCTGAGGGGGGAATCTGTAATGAAACTTTAAACCTCAGGGAAGAGATGTAATTTTCAAAAGGTGAGGGAGAACTGTAATAAACATAAACTTCAGGGGGTGTCAGTGTAATTTAGTCAAAATATTAAAATATAAAATATAATAATTGTAATAATTATATGTTTTGTATAATTAATGAATTTGAAAGAAAGGTAAAAAAATTTATAATATTTATTTCTTTAATTTTTAAAATAAGACTAATATTTTGGAATAATAAAACTTCGAATAACAAAATTAATATTTTGGTAAAGAGAAAGTAACAAGTTTTGAATGTGTTTTAGGAAGTTGGTAAAAAGTTGGTTTTTGACTTTTTACTAATCTTTTTAGCTTTTTGAAAAATGATTTGGAAAGTTGGTAAAAAGCTGACTTTTGATTTTTTAGTTTAATATTTATTTATGGTGTCAAATCAAATTAAAATGACCAAAATACCTTTACCCAACATAAAAAATTTATTTTTTTATTTTTTTGTCATAGGCCCCAATTTGTAATTTCACACTTATGTTTTTGGCACTTCCCAAACCAATTTTGTTACGCTTTTGCCACTTGCATTTTTAGACATTTTGACAAAAACGTAACTTTTTATTTTGGTTCCCAAAACGGCACATAGTGAGATTTGTTAGTATTAATATTTGTTGATTTATTAATTAATAAATCAAAATTTATTATAAAAATGTCCATTGACTACACGAACTTAATTAATTTATTAGTTTCAATCAGTTGCACAGGAAACTCAGGTTTGACAGACGGTGGTCCCTTTTGGTTGCCACGTGGAAATCTGCCCCTTTTTTTTTTTTGTGAATTACGGGAAAGGGCAGTTTGGTAAATTTATATTTTACTATCATTTCAAATATATTTTTCAATACAACAATTTAAATAAAAATCTATCCCATCTTTACAAATATAAAAATTAAAATAACTTATTAAAATAATTAAAAAATAAAAAAATCTTTAAAATAACTACTTCCCAGACACTTAATTTATTTTGTTCCTGGTGTTCTTTCTCTTGCTGTTGTTTGTTTCTCATCAATCTCGGTGATTGTGCTAGTAAATAATTAAGTATTTTTCTCAAATGCCAGTAATATTATATAAACATAAAAGTTTGGGGTTTGACAAGTTGCTTGCAAGGCTTACGTGTTCTATGATTAAGGCCCATACCGGTCATGCTTCTAGCGTGACAAGTAATATTATATAAATATAAAAGTTATATAAAATAATTTGGTGAACCATTACGTAATCTAATAATTATAAATTATAAGTTAATTAACAGATGTGAGAATCTAGAATTTTTTTAATAGAAAATAACTGGCCGGAATGACAACCCACTTGAATTTTTATTTTTGTTATTTTATTTATTGGGTGTTTTGAAAAGTTGATAAAAAGTTAATTTTTTAACTTTTTCAGCTTATTTTATCTTTTTGTGAGTAAGTTATGTGAGAAGTGATATGATCCAAAATTAGTAAAAAGCTGGAAGCTTACTTTTTACCAATTTCCCAAAAGAGCACAAAATGTTTAGGAGAATTGAATGAGAAACATTATTTAATGTTGTTGGAGTAAAATCCAAATGGTGTTTAAAAAATAATAGGAAATAATCAGTAAATGGAATTGAATATTGTTTGAACACTATTAAATAATTTAATTGTTGTATTAGGAAGCTTTTACAGCAAAAATTTAGGTATTTCAAACAAGAATTAATTTGATGTCATTCAAATAAGGGTAATTATTCAATAATTCCGGACTATAGACACGTGGTAATCTATAATATTATGATTGATAGAGAAAATAAGTAAATGAGGTATAAAGAACATATTAAATAATAATTAATTAAAAATACAGTCACATAATATTTCGAAAATATTAAATAATTTCCCTTCAAACCGAATATCCCAATTTGAATATTGTAGAGAAACGCTTTATATCGTGGCTTGTCTTGCCGCCTATTTTCATTGCTTGACGCGGTTGGTTGTATTGGCACAAATATAACAATCACTTTCGAATTTAAATTAAAAAAAAAAAAATTGACTATTGTGCTATCTTTGTAAAGATTGTTGGTGGCTGTCGTACATTCGCTGTTATCCTTTCTTTAATAACTAACCATAAATCTCAATATATTTTGATTTTAGTCATTATAAGGTGTTTTGTGTATTTTGGAAATGATTTTTTTGACCTTTATTTATTTATTTATTTGTTTTGTTCGTTTTTAGTGAACTTATTTTTGTTAGGAAAATATATGTGATTCTTCACAAATAAATCAATCAATGGGAATAAAAATTAATGCGGAAAAATTAAATCAAAAGTAACACAAGAATTTTTACGTGGTTCCCTCAATGTGAGGTACGTCTACGGGATCGAAATCTGATTCCACTATTAACCAAATAAGTTTCCAAACGATTATAAACGAGACACGAATGGTCTCACAAAACCACCCTTAGGTGAATTCCAAATAATCACAAATAAATAAGAGGAAAGACCTCACCAAATAGATGAACAAAAATCTTCGAAACAGAGTTGTAGAAGATCCAAAATAATAATCCAAATCTCACACCTTCAATGTGAACTCCAAACAGTGCTGTGAAACCGAATAACTGTACGGAAAAACAAAACACCCATAGAGGAGGAAGCAATTATTATGGCTGTCCCATAAACCAAAAAACCCACCGAATTATGTATCAATTTTCACTCTGCTGCTGCACCTCTCCCAAAGAACTAAACAATATCAATATATATATATTGCGAATCTAGGGTTTTTTTTGTCAAAACCTTAGTTGTTTCCAAACTGAATTGGGTTTTCATAAAATTAGATATAATATATAAAAATATATTATACCTAAACCAAACCAAACCAAATTAAAACTCTTTTAATAAACCATTGGGTCCCACACTCCAATAAGAAGGTATACCCAACAATTCTCCCCCTACCGACTTAGGTGGAGACATCAATCATACCCGCCAAAGTTCGACACTTTAAATGTTTGTCTCTCAACAAAGTCTTAGTCAACATATCCGAAATATTATCATCTGTGTGAACCTTTTCGAGTTGCAACAATTTCGAATCCAACACATCACGAATCTAGTGGTACCTCACATCAATGTGTTTCGATCTCGAATGAAAAGTAGAATTTTTACTCAAGTGAATAGCACTTTGACTATCACAATAAAGCACATACCTTTCTTGCTTCAAACCCAACTCTTGTAAAAATTTCATTAACCATAACTCTTCTTTACAAGCTTCCGTAATGGCAATAAATTCAGCTTCGGTAGTTGAGAGAGCAACACATTTTTGTAATTTAGATTGCCATGCCACAGCTCCCCCTAGAAAAGTCATCAAATACCCTGAAGTAGATTTCCTAGAATCAACATCACCGGCCATGTCAGAATCTATGAACCCATCAAGCATTGGCTTACCATCCCCAAAACACAATCACACCTTCGAAGTCCCTCGAAGATATCTTAGAATCCATTTTACCACTGCCCAATGTTCTTTACCCGGATTAGAGAGAAAACGACTCACCATACCAACGGCGTGAGCAATATCCGGCCTTGTACAAACCATGGCGTATATCAAAGAACCAACTGCTGAAGCATAAGGAACTTTCAACATCTCTTCTTTGTCTTTCTCACTTGTAGGACATTGATTTGAACTAAGCTTGAAGTGACCCGTAAGTGGACAACCAACCGGCTTTGCTTTATCCATGTTGAACCTCTCAAGAACTTTCTCAATGTAACTTTCTTGAGACAACCAAATCAGTCCCTCTTTGCAGTCACGAACAATTTTCATATCAAGTATTTGCTTTGCCGGTCCTAAATCTTTCATAGCAAAAGATTTACTCAACTCTAACTTCAACTTGTTAATCATGGTAGAATCTTGACTCACAATTAACATATCATCAACATAAAGCAAAAGAATAATAAATTTTCCATTCGGGAAATTTTTCACAAACACACAATGTTCTGAAGTGGTTTTACAAAAACCATTATTCATCATGAAAGAGTCAAATTTTTTGTACCATTGTCGCGGGGCTTGCTTGAGGCCATACAAACTTTTCTTCAATTTGCAAACAAATTTCTCTTTCCCTTTCTCTACAAAACCTTCCGGTTGCTCCATGTAAATTTCTTCTTCAAGATCACCATGAAGAAATGCGGTCTTCACATCAAGTTGCTCAACTTTAAGGTTCATACTTGCAGCCATGCCAAGTACAACCCGAATAGAAGACATCTTCACAACCGGTGAGAAAATCTCATCAACGTCAATACCTTTCTTTTGTCAAAAGCCTTTCACAACAAGACGTGCTTTGTACATCAGATTCTTGCTATTATTCTTCAATTTGAAAACCCACTTATTTGTCAGAATTTTCCTCCCTTTAGGTAACTTCACTAAATCATAAGTCTGGTTTTCAAGCAAGGAATTCATCTCATTGTCCATTGCCTTTTTCCAATCATCTTTCTTTGCATGCTCAATTGCTTCTTGGTAGCTCTCGGGCTCCCCTTGATCGGAAATCAACACAAATTCATTGGAAGGATACTTTCTTGAAGGTTGTCGGTCCCTTGTAGATTTCCTCAACTCAAGTTGTAGTGGCGGTTCTTGAGTTGGATGCTCTTCCTCAATTTCTGACTCAACTTCATTAGGATTAGCATCAGCCTCTACATCTTCAATAGGTGGTTGCATATCTTCCTCATTTTCATCATCAACTGAAGATGAAGGAGATGGATCCATGTCAATGAGATCACTAGTTTTTGGCTTCGGTTGATCACCTTTGCCAAAGTCTTCAATTGTTTGGTCTTCAAGAAACACAACATCACGGCTTCGAATGACTTTCTTGTCGATTGGATCCCACAATCTATACCCAAATTCATCACGCCCATAGCCAAGAAAAATACATTGTCTTGATTTACTATCAAGCTTGGACTTCTCATCCTTTGGAATATGAACAAAAGCTCGACAACTAAACACTCTTAAGTGCTCATAAGACACATCTTTACCCGTCCAAACTCTTTCTGGAACATCACCATTCAAAGGATAGGAAGGATACAAATTGATCACGTCAACCGCTGTTTTCAATGCCTTACCCCAAAAGGATCTTGGCAATTTAGCTTGTGAAAGCAAACACCTTGTTCTTTCCACAATGGTACGGTTCATCCTCTCGGCAACGCCATTTTGTTGAGGAGTCTTCTTAACTGTCTTTTGGTGCCGAATACCTTGGCTGCGACAATACTCATCAAATGGCCCAATGTATTCACCACCATTGTCTGATCGGATGCACTTCAATTTCTGCCCTATTTCTTTTTCAACCATGGCTTGAAAATGCTTAAATACTTCTAGAACTTGATCTTTAGTTTTTAGTAGAAAAGCCCAAATTTTCCTTGAATAATCATCAATGAAAGTAACAAAATAAAGTGCACCACTATGTGTTCTAACTTTCAAAGGACCACAAACATCAGAATGAATCAACTCCAAAACATTTTCTTTTCTAGAAGCAACATTTTTATGAAAAGAAACTCTATGTTGTTTACCGGTCAAACAGTGAACACAAGTTTTAAGATGTGTACCTTTCAAACCGGGTAGAAGCTCTTTCTTGAACAAAACTTGCAGCCCCTTTTCACTCATGTGCCCAAGTCGCTTGTGTCACAATGCAGTAGAAGTATCATCTTCAAGTGCATTGACAACACCTTTACAAATTTTTTCTTGCGTTGAATAAAGTGTATGAGTCTTCTTGCACTTAGCCACCACCAAAAAACCCTTTGTGAGCTTCCATATTCCATCACCAAATTTGTTGTTGAAGCCTTCATCATCTAGCTTCCCAGTAGAGATCAAACTGAGGCAAATGTCGAGAACATGTCTCACATCTTTAAGCAACAACTTGCAGCCCAAATTTGTTTCCAAGTAAACATCACCCATGCCGATAATCTTGGACAAACCTTCATTACCCATTCGAACAGAACCATAATCCCCTTTGGTGTAGGTAGTGAAGAAATCAACTCGAGAAGTCACATGAAAAGAAGCACGTGAATCAATCACCCAATTGCTCTCTTGGCCCACAAAATTGATACAATCATCTTCACAAACAACCATGAGATCATCGGTAGTAACTGCCGTTGTGTCTTCTTGCTTCTTATTCACACTTTTGTCACGCATTTTCTCCTTATTCTTGAGCTTTCGGCATTCCCGTTTCATGTGCCCTTTCTCATGGCAATAATAGCACTCAATGTCTTTCTTTAAAAAAGAATCATCTTTTGATTTGTCACAACTTTGATCAAGACCATGAGGAGTCTTACTCCTCCCCCTTGTTTTACTTCGGCCTCTCACAACAAATGCTTCTGAATGAGAGGAACCCGCTGATTTTTTTCTAGTTTCTTCATTCAACAGGCTACTAGTGACTTGGCCCATTGTGACAACTCCATCGGGCCCCGAATTATTAATGGTCACAACCAAAGTCTCCCAACTTTCGGGCAAAGAACTAAGTAGCATCAAAACCTGCAACTTATCATCAAAAACAATTTTCATAGAAGCAAGTTGGTTAACAATACTCTTTATTTCATTCAGATGTTCCGGAATAGGGCTGCCCTCTTTATATTTTAAATTAACCAACTTACGAAACAGAAAAGCTTTATTTGTGGCTGATTTCCTATCATAAAGGCCCTCTAATTTTTTCCATAAATCATATGCTGAAGTTTCAGTAGCAACATGATGAAACACACTGTCATCAATCCATTGACGGATAACACCAACGACTTTTCGATTAAGCCTCTTCCACTCATCATCTTTCATATCATCAGGTTTGCCACTATCATCCTCAATGGGCCCATGCAAATCTTTACAAAATAATAGGTGCTCTATTTTAGTTTTCCAAGTTACCCAATTGCTTCCATTGAAGCTAGACATACGACCTACATTCCCCTCCATTGATTTACACAAATGAAGAAACCCAAATAAACCATAAGCTTTGATACCAGTTGTTAGGGAAAATATATGATTCCCCACAAGTAAATCAATCAATGAGAATAAAAACTAATGCGGAAAAATTAAATCAAAAGCAACACAAGAATTTTTACGTGGTTCCCTCAATGTGAGGTACGTCCACGGGATCAAAATCCGATTCCACTATTAACCAAATAAGTTTCCAAATGATTACAAACGAGACACGAATGGTCTCACAAAACCACCCTTAGGTGAATTCCAAATAATCACAAATAAACAAGAGGAAAGACCTCACCAAATAGATGAACAAAAATCTTCGAAACAGAGTTGTAGAAGATCCAAAATAATAACCCAAATCTCACACCTTCAATGTGAACTCCAAATAGTGCTGTCAAACCGAATAACTGTACGGAAAAACAAAACACCGATAGAAGAGGAATCAATTATTATGGCTGTCTTTAAAATTTTTCAAAAAGTTTTAAGTTTTTAAATTCAGCTTGACATGATAAACTGGAAAAATATAATTTTTTTAAAAAAAATTCAAAAAAGGATAAAAATAAGCCAAAATAAGCAAAAAAAAAAAAAAAAAAATCGCCTATATTCGTCTTTAGTGATTTTATTTGAATTTTTTTAAAAGAAATATATTTTTTAAATTCATCTCAACAAGACAAATTGGAAAAATAATAAAAAAAAATTGACAAAATTTTGAAAAAAAATACTAAAGATAAAAAAAAATTTGAAAAAAGATGTGGCTACTTTATAAGCACACATGTGATATCATAAAGATACAGTAGGTACACGTCATCCCATGTACAAATAAACAGAAATTTGTTCGTAAACCAAAAGAATAAAGTCTTAAACAATCACAAAATATGGCCACAAGACTTGACTTAATCTGGAATGTAATAACCTTGACCTCTGATTAACGTTAATCCATGATTTGATAAGCCTAATAAGTAATTAAGATGAAATCCTGAGTTAATTAATTGTGCATTGCATTGTTTGTGTTTACATCTGTCTAATGTAGAAATATCTGTTTGTGTTTCTGTTTCGATTTATGAATTGAAGGTTTTATCGGCAACTGAATGCAAAATTGACTTGGCATATGTGTTATTTGAAATTTTTATAACATTATGGCAGGTTCAATTGAAATTCGATTCGGAATGATTAAAGTAGAATAAAATAATTCCACTTAGTTATCTTTGACTCAAACTAATTAAGCTTCATTAGTTGAGCCTATATAAGGCACAAGTGAGCTCTTGATTACACTTTACACACTCATTTCCTCATCCCTTGAGCCTACAAACGTGTGAAGAGGGAGAGAGAGATAGAGAGACCAAGAGGATTGAAATCAAACAAGGGAATTGCTAGTCATCTAAAGGAAATTGACTTGAAGGCTCAAAGATAGAACAACCGGTCTTAGGTGAGTGTTTGATTCCTAATTTTGCATTTAAATTGTTAATGAAGAGAATTCAAGAAGTTTTGGTGACTAAGTAAGAGAATTGAGCTTTAATGAATGAATTTCATGCATGCATGCATATATCATAGCATTTTTGAGTTGATTCTCAAGAATTTCCATATGCATGTCCATATCTTGATTATGTTTAAGGAATTCAACAAGTTTTTGATCTAAACATCTCATTTACTCATGATTTGGAAACTTGGAGCTTAAATCACTCCATGTATGTCATATTCATGTTATGTTCTTACAATTCAAGCTTGAGTTTATATAATTAACATGCTTATGGGCCTTGATTTTCTTAAATGATCTTGAATTCACAATGTTTTACAAGTTTACATATGTTTTCTTAAGTTTTGAGGCCCAAAGGTTGAGTTTAATGGCTTTGAATTCAAGTTTGGAGCTTGGGAGTACAATCTAGAAATTCTAGATTCTGCACTTCCACTCGAGCAGTAGAATCTGCGCTTGAACAGCCACTCTGTGATCTTACACTTCTGCTCGAGTGATTTGAAGTCTGCTCAAGCGTGAAATGCATGCTCCCAGAAGTTTGCGTGTTTTGCAGATTGCACGAGCAACAAGAGTTGCGCTCGAGCGAAGGAACGAGTCTCACGCTCGAGCATAAGTCGAGCGGCCATCGAGCGGAGTTTTTACATAACCAGTACCTTTCATAGTTTACAGAACGCTCGAGTGAGGGAAGTTGTGCTCGAGCGTCCCCTCACATGTTTGCATGTCCGCTCGAGCTAGGGAAGTTGCGCTCGAGTGGGACCCCTGTTTCCAGTATTTTTGTCTAAGTGATTTCAAATGCATTTTTGCATCCTTGTTGCATCTTAGGCATTCTTAGGCCAAGATTAAGACACAATAATAAGGATAAGAGTAGAATCACACCAAGATAAGAAAGAACCAAGTTAATGTTTTCAGGTGTGTAATTCAGTACGTATTCGTTCTGTATCTGTGTAGGTCACGCGCCACAAGATATTTGAATTGCCTACTCTATTCGTTTACTTGGAGCCATTGGTCATTTGTGAATAATAACTTAGTAAAACTATGCTCAAGTTAAATTATTTTTTGTATATGAAATAAGATCTATTATATGAAATGCTATGTTTTATACTATGAATGATTGTCCAACTCTGATAAATATTTGTTACATGTATGCTATGAGTCAAGTATGCTCTCTGTACCCAGATCGGAGGTTCCTTAAGGGACTAACAAGTTATCTGTACCCAGCTGGAGGTTTCTCTATGGAACTGACAAGTTATTCGTTCCTAGTCCGGAGGTTCCTTTGTGGAACTAACAAGTTGTGCGTACCCGACCGGAGGTTCCTCTATGGAATTCACAAGTATGATCTATGATGCTCTGTAAATGATCTTTTAGTGCTAACGAATGCACTAAAGACCAGTAAGCATGAACTTTGATTTCTGTATAAGCTCTGAACAAGAATACGAATATGAATCTGTTTTCGATATGGGCTCTGGTTTCCGAATTGGTTTTGGGACATCATTCATTTAATCCTTTACTCTATTATTATTCGCTAGGCTCTTACTCACTATTTATTTATTATGTATGCAGGTGAGCAGGCTCGTGACTAGACTTAAGATGATGCCTGGAGAATTTTGTGTTTGTCAACCACCTTTTGTGCCTCCCGAGGAGGTTTTGGATTAAGTCAAGTATTGTGGCCATGTTTTGTGAATGTTTAAGACTTTGTTTCTTTTGATTTATGAACAAAGTTTCTGTTTATATGTACATGGAATGATGTGTAAATACTGTAGTATCATGACGTCACATGTATGTTTATGAAATCAAGATTATCTGTCCCATGCATGTTTGCACAGCTCGATGGATTATATATAATTGTATAAATCTGCTTCCGTAGCCCCTAATCATGTGTTGTTCTGTTCAGAGACCTTAGGTAATCCAAGGATTACTAGCCGGTTACGATGCTAAACCTATAGGGGCAAGTTTGGGTTATGACACGGAACCTCCTCGGGAGGCACAAAAGGGTGGCTGACAAACACAAAACTCTTCAAGCATCATTTTAAGCCTGGTTGCATGCCTGCTTGCCTACATACATAATAATAAATAGTGAGCGAAAGCCCAGTGAGAAACCAATTCAGAGTGAAAGGGTAAATGAATGATGTCCCAAAACCAATTCAGAAACCAAAGTTCATATCAAAAACAGATTCATATTCGTATTCTTGTTCATAGCATATACAGAAATTAGAGTTCATGCTTAATTATCCGTGATACATCCGTTAGCGCTAACAGATCACATATAGAGTATCAAAAATCATACTTGTCAGTTCCATAGAGAAACCTCCGGCCGGGTATGGATAACTTGTCAGTTTCATAAAGGAACCTCCGGATTGGGAATGGATAACTTGTCAGTTTCATAAAGAAACCTCCAGCCGGGTGCAGATAACTTGTCAGTTCCATAAAGGAACCTCCAGCCAGGTGCAGATAACTTGTCAATTTCATAAAGGAACCTCCAGCCGGGTGTAGATAACTTGTCAGTTCCATAAAAGAACCTCCGAACTGGGAATGGATAACTTGTCAGTTCCATAAAGGAACCTCTAGCCGGGTGCAGATAACTTATTAGTTTCATAAAGGAACCTTCGGACTAGGAACAGATAACATACTTGTGTCACAAATACTTATTGAAAATTGGACAATCATTCATAGTACAGAACATAACATTTCATAAAACAGATCTTATTTCATATTTAGAAAATAATTTACCTTGAACATAGCTTTACTAAGTTATTACTCACAGATGACTCCACTTGCAGAACAGACAAATCAGATAACTTGTGGCATGTGACCTACATACACACATAACAAAAACACATAATGAAACACACACTCGATTGATACTTAGCTTCTTTCGTCTTATTGTAGTGGGTTTCTATGTTGTGTCTTAATCATGGCTTAGGAATGCTTAGAATGCAATGAAGATGTTAAAATGTACTTGGAAACACTCAACAAAAATTGCCGAAAACAGGGGTCCTGCTTGAGCGCAAGTTTCTTCGCTCGAGCGGACATGCAAAAATGTGAGTGGTCGCTCGAACGCAGCTTCTGTCGCTTGAGCGGTTTGTAAACTCTACAAAAGTACTATTTGTGTGATTTTTCTGCTTGACGGTTGCTCAATGGTCGTTCGAGCGTGAGACTTAGTTCCTCGCTCGAGCGCAACTCTTGTCGATCGAGCGGTCTACAAAAACATGAAACTTTTGGGAGCTTGCATTTCACACTCGAGCCAACTTTTGGTTGCTCGAGCGGAAGCGCAAGATCACAGAGTGGTCGCTTGAGCACAGATTCTGTCGCTAGAGTGGACGGTGCAAATTCTGGAATTTCCAGATTTGCCTTCAAGCTTCAAAACTCAAATTCAAAGCCACAAATCATGTTCTTTTGGGCCAAAAACTCAAGAAAACATGCCTAAACTTGAAAAACATTGAGAATTAAAGGTCATTTCATGAAATCAAGGCCCATAAGCTTTTCAATTGAGCAAACTCAAACTTAAATTGTGAAAACATAACATGAATATGACATGTATGGAGTGATTTGAGCTCCAAGTTTCCAAATCATGAGCAAATGAGATGTTTAGGTCAAAAACATGCTGGGTTCTTTGAACAAAACTCAAGTATGGATATGCATATGGAAATTCTTGAAAATCAACTTAGCAAATTATGAGAATTATGCATGCATGCATGATACACTCCTCTTCTTATAGGATTTCTTTTGAATTCATGAGTTGGCTAATTTAATTACATTATCAAAAGCTTGGGTTCTCACCTAAACTTCTCAATTGAGCTTCAAGTGGACCAATTCTTGAGTAATCAAGCTAATCCTCCTTAGTTCTCTTCAATTCTCTAGCAAATCCTTTTTTGGTTGAACTTAAGCCTTCATCCCCTCTCTCTCTCTCTCTCTCTCTCCCTCTCTCTTACGTGTAGTCTTCAAAGATGAGAGATTGAGGGTGTAAAGTGTATTAAAGGTGTTAGAAGTGGCCTTATATTGGGTCAATTAGGAAGGTTAATTAATTTAATTTAATGATAACTAATTGAGATAATTTATTCTAATTACTTGGTTCTGAGTCGAATTTTAATTCAACCTACCATAAATTCTTAAAAATTCCAATTAACAGGTAAGTCAAGTCAATTTCTTGATCAGATATCGATAAGGCCATCAACTTGCAGAACAAAACAATAACATGAACATATCTTTCTACGATGAACAGATATGAATACAAATAATGCAACAAACACGCAATTAATACAAATTTCCACTTTAATTACTTATTAAGCCTTCTTAATCATGGATTATACGTTAATCATGGGTCGGGGTTGTTACAGTCTTCCCTCCTTAAAGAGTTTGGTTCTCCAAACTCGAATTACCTTCATTCTGGAGGAACATCGGGTCTAAAGGAAACAAATCAGGGTATCTTTTCATCATATCTTCTTTTGTCTCCCAAGTTGCATAAGTTCCTCCGTGATTTTGCCAATCAATTTTTACTAATGGTATTTCTTAGTTTCTCAATCTTTTGATCCGGCGATTCACAATTTGAATAGGCCATTCTTCGTAAGTATAGTCGTCCTTCAAAAGCATATGTGCTGGCTCAATAACATGGTACGAATCACGCAAATATTCTCGGAGCATGGAGACATGAAAAACATTGTGCATTTGTTCCATCACCGGAGGTAAGGCTACCCGATACGTCACCAGATTGATTTTCTCAAGGATCTCACACGGCCCAACATATCTCGGTGCTAGCTTGCCTTTTACACCAAATTGTGTCTGGCCCTTCATCGGAGTTATTTTGATAAACACGTGATTCCCAACTTCATATTCTCTGTCTCTTCTTCGGACATCAGCATAACTCTTTTGTTGGCTCTGTGTAGTTTTCAGACATTGTTGGATCAGTTCACTTTCTCAGTTGTTTCTTGTACAAGCTCTGGTCCCAGCAATGGTCTATCACCTACTTCGGCCCAACAAATCAATGATCGACACTTTCTACCGTATAAAGCTTCATAAGGAGCCATACAGATACTCGAATGGTAGCTATTGTTATACACAAATTTGGCTAATGGTAAATAGGTTTCCCAACTGCCTTGAAAGTCTAGGGCACACATTTGTAACAAGTCTTCCAACGTCTGAATGGTCCATTCAGATTGGCGATCTGTCTATGGGTGATAAGCACTACTTAGCCTCAATTCAGTCCCCAGAGCTTGCTGTAGACTTTGCCAAAATCTTGAAATAAACTTAGGATCTCTGTCAGATACAATAGATACTGGCACGCCATGTAATCTCACAATCTTATTAACGTACATGTTAGCCAACTTATCCGTATTATACAAAGATTTGACAGGTAAGAAATGTGTGGATTTAGTCAAACGATCAACAATTACCCAGATAGAGTCCATACCTTGAGGAGAGTGAGGTAATCCCATAGTGAAGTCCATCGTGACATGTTCCCACTTTCATTTCGGTATTGGAAGCGGCTGTAGCAATCCAGCAGGTCGTTGATGTTTAGCTTTAACTTGTTGGCAACGTAAGCATCGAGCCACAAAATCTACAATGCTTTTCTTTATTCCCAGCCACCAGAAATTTTGTTTCAAATCACAGTACATCTTTGTATTCCCCGGATGCATAGTAAATTTTGAATTGTGAGCCCCGGTCATAACGCGTTTCCTTAAATCAGAACAATTTGGTACACAAAATCTATTCTGAAATTTTAACACATCATTTTCAATCACGAACCCGGGCCTCGATTTTGAGTCAATTTTATAAAAAATTTTCTTCAAGAACTCATCTTCATGTTGTTTCTCTTTAATCTCTTCAATGATTGCAAGTTGAGCAGAAATAGAGGCTAAGATCCCGCCTTGTTCACGCAACACAATTTCAATCTCATTCTCCTCCAGGTCACACAACAGCTCTTTCTAACCGGTGAGCAAACATGACAAATTCCCAATAGATTTTCGACTCAATGCATCTGCAACGGTATTTGCCTTTCTTGGATAATACAGAATTTTCAAATCATAGTCCTTAATCAGTTCTAGCCATCTTCTCTGTCTCATGTTTAATTCCTTCTGAGTAAAGAAATATTTTAAACTTTTGTGGTCAGTATATACTTCACAAGTTACTCTATATAGATAATGACGCCAAATTTTCAAAGCAAATACCACAACTGCTAGTTCAAAGTCATGAGTTGGATAGTTCTTTTCATGTGGTCGGAGTTGTCGAGAAGCATACATAATTACCTTACCTTTTTGCATTAGTACACATCCCAACCCTTTATAGGAGGCGTCACTGTAAATTTGGAAGCCATCAGTACCATTAGGCAAAGTTAAAATTCGTGCAGTCACTAATTTGGTTTTCAACTCTTGAAAAGCTGATTCACACTGATCATTCCAATCAAATGGTGCGTTCTTTTGTGTCAACAGTGTCAATGGCATAGCAAGTTTTGAGAAATCTTTTACAAATCTTCTATAGTAGCCAGCAAGTCCCAGAAAACTCCTCACTTCTGACACATTGGTCGGTCTAGGCCAGTCCACAATAGCTTCAATTTTCTTTAGGTCAACGGAGATACCTTGTTGATTACATGTCCCAGAAATGCCACATTGTCTAGCCAAAATTCACATTTGGAAATTTTTGCATATAACTTCTTTTCCCTTAGGGTCTGTAAAACAATTCTTAGATGATCTTCATGTTCTTCCCTGCTTTTAGAATAAATCAATATATCATCGATGAACACAATAATAAACTCATCAAGGAATTGTTTGAATGCTCTATTCATTAAGTCCATGAATGCTGTAGGTGCATTAGTTACCCCAAATGGCATGACTAAAACTTCATAATGCCCGTATCTAGTTCGGAAAGCGGTTTTCTCAATGTCTTATGCTTTCACTTTTAACTAGTGATATCCGGATCTAAGGTCTATCTCAGAGAACACTTGTGCTCCTTGAAGTTGATCGAACAGGTCATCTATTCGGGGTAGTGGGTACTTGTTCTTGATAGTTACTTTGTTCAATTCAGGGTAGTCAATACACAATCTCAAAGACCCGTCTTCCTTTTAAACAACACTGGAGCTCCCTAAGGTGAGGTACTCGGATGGACGAATTTCTTGTCTAAGAGTTCTTGGAGTTAGACTTTTAACTCTTTCAGTTTAAAAGTCGACATTTTATAAGGAGTCTTGGAGATAGGTTGTGTTCCAGGTACTACATCAATAGTAAACTCAATTTCCCTATCAATTAAGTCTCCGGGTAGGTCATTAGGAAACACATCAGGAAATTCACAAACCAGGGGAATAGTTTCCACACTTGCATTATCTAAAGACTCAGTCATTACACAACATAAGTAGTCCTAACACCATTTTCTCAACAACTTCCTGGCTTTCATAAATGAAATCAAATACGGTGGAGGAACTACTCTATTTCTAGTGAAAACAAACTTAGGCATACCAGGTGGTTTAAACATGGCGGTTTTATTCACGTAATCAATAGTGGCACAATAATTCGTCAATCAATCCATGCCCAATATACAATCAAAGTGATCAATGCTCAAGGGCAGCAAATCAACGTACAATGTCATATCACTAATCATAATATCACATGCCAGATATATATAAGTACACAACATAGAACTTCCAGATGGTGTAGACACAGATAGTATGCAATTCATAGGTTCTAATGATCTAGTTAACTTTCGAGAAAAAGTATGCGATGCAAATGAATGCGTAGAACCAGAATCAATCAGCACATAGGCATTCTAAGCACATATAGAGATTATACTTGACACCACTTACTCAGTATTCTGTACATCCCCAGGCACTAGTGCAAACACTCTTCCTTGCCTTAGCATTTCATTCCTGGTATTACCCCCGACATTTGTTCTTGCATTTGCCCTCATTACAAGAGCAGATTCGGCTGAACTTGCTGTAGGATAGTTAGCATTGTTGAACCTCATCGGACAGTCTTTAATTATGTGACCGGTCTTGCCACACCGGAAACACGCACCCAATGCACGATGACATGTGCCTTTATGCTTCCTTCTACATTCTAAACAGGTTGGCATAGACCCACTGATTTGGCTTGAACTGCTTGAAGATCCGATATTTTGCTTTTTGTTCATAAAGAATGAACGGCCCTTTCAAAAATTGGGTCTAGACCTTTTGCTTCTCCATTCAATTATTGGTGCCTTGGCTTGTTTCATTGCTACCAGGGTGGCTTCCGCCATTATCGCTATGTCTAAAACTTCCACATAGGTAGGCAATTTCAAGATGCCTTGTAGACACCCCATTTTTTGATCGTCCTCAAGACTCGGACGTCATCGCTTGTGCACTCGATGATTATGATTGCATGTGTCTATTTTGAGTGCTCGAAGTTCTTGGTGGAGTGCCCTGTCTTTGAGCCTTGAAACCTTATCTGTTTTGTGCTTGGTTTTGGACCAATTCTTGTTGTTTTTGAGTCTGGAACCTTTTGGTGACCTATCGGCCACCACCATGGGCTGTCGTCCATGGATGATGGTTGTAGCCAGAGGTGTGGCCGATCGGCCACCAGTGGTGGCTGGTTGGCTAGCAGTGGTGGCCAACGACCGCCAATGCCTTTTTTCAGATATTTGTTGACAGCTGTGCCAGCTGTTAGCATAATAAGCTGCATCTCCCTACACATGTATGGTGAGATGTTTCCACACTTAGAGGGTGTTTTTTCTATAAATATGGGGGTTTCTTCCCCATTTTGAGAGGTTAGCAATTTTGGAGCAAAATTGTCCCTCTCTCTCTTTCTCTCTCTCTCTCTCTTACAATTTTGTGCTTTGTAGTTAGTTTTCTTTACACTTTTACATACACTACCTTGATCAGAGTTACTTCTCTTTGAGCTGAGGTTCCTTGAGACTTGTTTTGAGCTCTAGCAAGTGGTTTTAGCTTGGATTTGTGCCTAGAGTTGCTCTTTGCTTTAAGAGGTAGTTTACTTGCTTTGTTTACTTGTTTAGTATACTTGTTTTCTCATCTTTTTAAACCATTTTGAGGCTGGTTTTGAGCCATAAGAAGCTCTATTTTTGTGTCTTAAAAGTGGTGGTTTGAGCCTTTTTTTTAGTTAGGGGTGTTTCACCCTTCTTGCTTCTTTGCTTGTATATCTTTTGTGCTCTTCATTCATCACTTTCAAACCAACTTTTTTTGGGCCTTTTAACCATTGAATTTTAGAGTATTTTCAGTGGCCAAAAACTTGTTTTGAAGTCCAAAATTGGAGGGGTTAGCCTCTTCTCCTCATGTCTTGTTTGCATGCCTAGTTAGTTTCATATGTTAGAATGTTTTTCTAGCTTAACTTAGCTCAAGTCCAGCATGTTTTTGCTTCTAAAATAACCTGTTTTAGCTTTGTTTTGGGCTGGCTAGCTTGTTTGAGTCTTGTTTTGCATAGTTGTAGTGTTAATTCCTTCACTAGTTTAGTGTTTTAAGGCTTTAACCATCATTGGTGTGAGTTGCTTGCATGTTTTTGGTGCTTTTATCACTCAATTTCAGCACATATAATCTCTACAATCTCCCTCATTTCTTCACGTTTTCATTTGTTTTGAGGGCTGTTTCAACCTTAGGGTTGTTTAAGCTTGAGGTTGAGGCTCATGCTTAATGGTTTAATTCTCCTTTGAGGGTTTATTATCAACGACATGAAGCTTCCCTCATGCCTTGAACTACCTCTTGGTTGACACTTCTTTCACTTTAGAAGACACTCACCAATGGACAAATTGACTAATGAATGGTTTGGTAATTAAAATGAGTAAACAAAATTGGTAAGTAAAAGTGTGCAAGATAAGCATTCTTTGTGTTGCATTGCATGTGTTTAAATCGGACGTTAATTTGAACACAAGGCAGATGGGACATTTTATACTCAAAGTAATGAAATGTGTCATTTTCCTTAGTCACCATTGCCCTTGATCATGCATGATAGGGTGGTGGTCTTTTTGGTCTTGTTTGTGCATTTATTGAACTTGTATAAACTTGGTCCCTTAGCCATCATGCATAGAAATTGCTTGATTGATGGTTTGAGGACCAAAAGTTTCTCTCATTTGAGCTTGTGTGATGATAAGAAGGGTAAACAGTACAGACAACCTGTGAGAATACACTGTTTTGCTCTCTATTGCAGCATGGAGGTATGGACTAGTAGTGGCTGACCGGCCACCAATGGTAGCTGACTGGCCCTTTGTCCCCCTTGTCGGCCATCAGTGGTGTTTGCACAGTGTGTTCTTGAGGTGGAGC
The DNA here is from genome assembly GCA_036172215.1 of Camellia granthamiana. Lineage (NCBI taxonomy): Eukaryota > Viridiplantae > Streptophyta > Magnoliopsida > Ericales > Theaceae > Camellia > Camellia granthamiana. The sequence goes on from CM069905.1 coordinate 157,800,031, forward strand.
AGAGATGTTCTGGAAGTTGGCAGAATTTTCAGTGATCAAATGTGCAAATAGAGGCTTGTAGCAGCAAAGTAGTGGCTTTTTCAGGTGAAGGATCTAGCATGCATGCATTCCTCGTTTCCCGGGATTAGCTAGTTAGTTTAATTAGTATTAGATCAAGCATGTGTTGTAATTAATTAGTTGTAGCTAATTAAATGTTGTAAATAATTAGTTAGTTTAACTAGTTATTCGTTTTCAGTTTGTAATAATTAATTAGCTAGAACAATTAATTAGTTTTGATTTGTAATAATTAGTATAAATTAGCTTAGTCTAATTAGTTTAATTAGATTGGCTTAGCTTAGCTTAGATTAGTTTAGCTCTTATTCATTCGGACCCTCCTTCGCGAGGGCATAATGTTGTAATAAGTGTGCGTGCGTGTGTGTATGTCTTCCAACCCCACGTCTTTCTCCCCTTTATTTAATTGCTTTTGATGGTTAGATTAGGGACATATTCAATTAGCATATCGCATGCTTGCATCCATTCATTTGTATTGCATGCACCAAGGCTCGGCGCATCATTCAAACTGCATTGCAATTTCAATAATTCGTTGAATACGTGTTTAATCACATGTTGTTCAAATCGATCCATATGTCATATTAGTAGCCGAGCCTATTAATTACATTATTGCATGCTTTGCATTAGACATCTTAACACAGTTAGGATCATGCATCTTTATAACTAGTTTCTATTTTGGCTTGGAGTACTCGGTGAGTTTTACGCTTTAGCATACTTGCATGAGTGTGATTGCCATATTGCCATGATTAGTATGCTTGCTATGAGCCTATGTGCTTAAATGCTAAACTGCATGAATGCCTGTGGATGAAGGCTTGTTATTTGAATTGGAATGATTCAACGAATGTGCATTTTAAGCCCACTTTGTTCAGTGGCGAATCATGTTTTAAGACCACTATGTTTGGTAGAAAATCCGCATCTTTTAAGCCCACTTAAGGTGGCAAATTCAAACCATTTTCATAAACAAACATAAGTTGAATTATTCCAAGTCTTGTGACTAGTCTATACTTGCTTGTGCATATCACATAGTAAAGCTAGTTTAATAACCGGAACAAGAACAAATAATGTTTATAAAAAAACATATCATGATTAGTAGAGGCCGATCTTTGATCCGGCGAGCGGGGGTGCTCAATTCATGACCTTTCCCTCTGTACCTAAGTTCCTGAGCCGAGGCAACTTTGGTGATGACAAACATGTGGCCTTTGGCACGAGTCAGGGTTTCCTAAATTTCCCCAAAAATAAAATATTTAGGTGGCGACTCTGTATTTGGCAAAGCAGTCTAATTTTGGCATTATTTGATTTAAAATCGATTTTTCAAAAAAGGTTTGCCGGATTTGGACTCTTTGGTGTTTATCAGTTTTACATTGCACTTTATGAGATTAGATTCAGAACCGCAGGGGTCCGAACTGTGAGGCTTTCTTTTCAAACCCTTTTCGAAAGGCGGGGCGAGGAAAAAGGCGAGTCCACACGCCTACTCAGTCAAACACTTCCAAATCTAGTCCTCCTTCAAACTTTCGTGCTTCCTTATAATCCGTGTCCACCATGTGTGGAGCAAAACGAGCCAATTCAGTAAACTTGGCCTCATATTCGGCCATTGACATCTTGTCTTGTTTGAGTTCTTGGAATTCTGACACTTTTTGATCTCTGAAACATTAGGGAAAGTAATTGACATAGAAGATTTCATTGAATTGGGCCCATGTCATATTCCCATTGTTACTTCGGATTAGCAACCACCATCTCCGGGCTTCATCGTTTAGAGTGTAGGTGGCCAAAAGAACTTTCTGAATCTCAGAACAAGGAAACACTTCAAACAACTTTTCTATTTCAAGCAACCATATTTCTGCCTTTAATGGTTCAATATCACCCAAGAAAGTTGGCAGTTTCATCTTCATAAACTTCTGGGTTAAGTTGATTATATCGTTGTTATCTAGTTCAACTTGCACTGGCGGAGGTGGAGAGAGTAAAGGTTGTTGCCTCTATTGCTGAGTCATTGCCTCAATTAAAGTTGCAAGCATTTGTTCCATGTGGCTCATTCGAGCCTCAGATGATTCAGCTATTCTATCACTTCTTGTATTTTCCATTTGTTATAGGTAAACAAAGCACTTTAAACATAGGCAAATAGACATTTTCACAATATTCAAATCATTCATTTTAATGTCATGTGGACATGGTCAAATTCAGTTGTCACTTTTAATGAGCACGCACTCACACATGCAGATGGAATGCCCCTACTTTTTACTAGGACATCCTTAGCTCGTATGGACTCGTGTGTGCGGTAGAACATGTGCTCTGATACCACTCTGTCATGACCTAAACCTACTTCTATAGGTTTAGCGCCGTAACTGGCCATTAATCCTTGGATTACTAAAGGCCGTTGAACAGAATGACATATGATTAGGGGCTGCGGAAATAGATATACATAAAACATACATAGTCCATCGAGTTGTGCAGATGTACATGAGACAGATAAACTTAAACTTTATAAGCACACATGTGATGTCATAAAGATACAATAGTGACACGTCATCTCATGTACAAATAAACAAAAATTTGTTTGTAAACCAAAAGAACAAAGTCTTAAACAATCACAAAACGTGGTCACAAGACTTGACTTAATCCGGAACCTCATCAGGAGGCACAAAAAGGTGGCTGACAAACACAAAACTCTTCAAGCATCATCTTAAGCCTAGTCGCGCGCCTGCTCACCTACATACATAATAATAAATAATGAGCGAAAGCCCAGTGAATAATAACAGGGTAAAGGGGTAAATGAAAGATGTCCCAAAACCAATTTAGAAACCAGAGTTCATATCAAAGACAAATTTATATTCGTATTCTTGTTCAGAGCATATACAAAAATTAGAGTTCATGCTTAATCATTCGTGATACATTCGTTAGCGCTAATAGATCACATATAGAGTATCAAAAATCATACTTGTCAGTTCCATAGAGGAACCTTCGGCCGGTTATGGATAACTTGTTAGTTCCATAAAGGAACCTCCGGACTAGGAATGGAAAACTTGTCAGTTCCATAATGGAACCTCCAACTGGGTGCATATAACTTGTCAATTCTATAAAGGAACCTCCAACTGGGTGCATATAACTTGTCAGTTCTATAAAGGAACCTCTAACTGGGTGCAGATAACTTGTTAATTCCATAAAGGAACCTCCGGATAAGGAACGGATAACTTGTCAGTTCCATAAAGGAACCTCCAGCTAGGTGTAGATAACTTGTTAGTTCCATAAAGGAACCTCCAGCTGGGTGCAGATAACTTGTCAGTTCCATAAAGGAACCTTCGGACCGGGAACAGATAGCATACTTGTGTCACAAATACTTATCAAAAATTGGACAATCATTCATAGTACAGAACATAACATTTCATAAAACAGATCTTATTTCATATATAGAAAATAATTTAACTTGAATATAACTTTACTAAGTTATCACTCACAGATGGCTCTACTTGCAGAACAGACAACTCAGATAACTTATGGCGCGTGACCTACACATACACATAACAAAAACACATAATAAAACACACACTCAATTGGTACTTAACTTTTTTCATCTCATTGCAATGTGTTTCCAGGTCTTAACCTCTTATTGTGTCTTAATCATGGCCTAGGAATGCCTAGGATGCAATGAAGATATTAAAATGTACTTGGAAACACTTAACAAAAATTGCTGAAAACAGGGGTCTCGCTCGAGCGTAACTTTCTTCGCTTGAGTGGACATGCAAAAATTTGAGTGGTCGTTCGAACGCAACTTTTGTTGCTCGAGTGGTCTGTAAACATTGCAAAAGAACTGGTTGTGTGATTTTTCCGCTCGATGGCCGCTCGATGGTCGCTCGAGGGTGAGGGTCAGTTCCTTGCTCGAGCGCAACTCTTGTCACTCGAGTGGTCTGCAAAAACATGAAACTTCTAGGAGCTTGCATTTCATGCTCGAGCGGAAGTGCAAGATCACAAAGGGTCACTTAAGCGTTGGTTCTGTCGCTCGAGCAGAGAGTGCAAATTCTGAAATTTCTAGATTTGCCTTCAAGCTTCAAAACTCAAATTCAAAGCCACAAATCATGTTCTTTTGGGCAAAAAACTCAAGAAAACATGTCTAAACTTGAAAAATATTGAGAATTAAAGATCATTTTATGAAATCAAGGCCCATAAGCTTGTCAATTGAGCAAACTCAAACTTGAATTGTGAAAACATAACATGAATATGACATACATGGAGTGATTTGAGCTCCAAGTTTCCAAATCATGAGCAAATGAGATGTTTAGATCAAAAACATGCTAGGTTCCTTGAACAAAACTAAAGTATGGACATGCATGTAGAAATTCTTGAAAATCAACTTACCAAATTATGAGAATTATGCATGCATGCATGATACACTCCCAAAGTCAACTATCTAAGCTCAATTCTTGTCTTCTTATAGGATTTCTTTTGAATTCATGAGTTGGCTAACTTTTAATTACATTACCAAAAGCTTGGGTTCTCACCTAAACTTCTCAATTGAGCTTCAAGTGGACCAATTCTTGAGTGATCAAGCTAATCCTCCTTAGTTCTCTTCAATTCTCTAGCAAATCCTTTTTTGGTTGAACTCAAGTCTCTCTCTCTCTCTCTCTCTCTCTTGCTCTCTCACGTGTAGTCTTCAAAGATGAGGGATTGAGGGTGTAAACTGTATTAAAGGTGTTAGAAGTGGCCTTATATAGGCTCAATTAGGAAGGTTAATTAATTTAATATAAAGATAACTAATTGAGATCATTTATTCTAATTATTCGGTTCCGAATTGAATTTCAATTCAACATACCATAAATTCCTAAAAATTCCAATTAACAGGTAAGTCAAGTCAATTTCTTGATCAGATGCTGATAAGGCCGTCAACTTGCAGAACAAAACAACAACATGAACAGATCTTTCTACGATGAACATATATGAATACAAATAATGCAACACACATGCAATTAATGCAAATTTCCACTTTAATTATTATTAAGCCTTCTTAATCATGGATTATAGGTTAATCATGGGTCGGGGTTGTTACAGGTAATTTACGATTTCGCATCATATTGGCTCGGCCCTCTTGTCTCCAAACTCGGTATCCACAGAGTCTATTTCAAAGCCTGCGTTGTGCTTTCTGGGTCCTGTACCAGTGTTAAAGTGCACGAGTGGTGAAGACAATTGCACAACACCAGAGGACTTCACTCACTACTAAACCTAAATGGATCCCATTTGAATAAAAAATCGGGTTTAAGCATGTCACGACCTAAACCAGCCTTTATGGGTTTAGCGTCATAACCGACCAGTAATCCTTAGATTACCAAAGGCTTCTTAACATAATAATATACAATTAGGGATTGCGGAAGCAAATACATAAAATATACATAGTCCATCGAGCTGTGAAGACATACATGGGACAGATAATCTTAAACTTTCATAAACTTACAAGTGACATCAAAAGATACAGTATTTACACGTCACTTCATGTACATATAAATAGAGAAACATGTTCGTGGAGCAAAAGAAACAAAGTCTTATACATTCATAATAACACAGCCACTAGACTTGTGTCAGGACCTAAACCCGTCCCTATAGGTTTAGCGTCATGACCGGCCAGTAATCATAGATTATCTACGGCCTTTTGTACAACTGAACCTCTTAATATAAAGTATGGGGCTTAGCGAAAATTTAAAACAACGTAGAAATTATGTGAAGCCCCTGAAAAATGTATTCTCTTTAAAAACCCTAATGTTTGAATTATTTCCTTAAAGCCCCTCAGTTTTTTGAATTATTTCGAATCTTGCCGGTTAGTTTTTTTTTTTTTTTTTTTTTTTTTTATCGAAATAGGAATATCCTAGCCGAACTAGGTTCCTTAGCCTAATTTAATTTAATTCTACATAAATAGGGTTCCAAAACATGGGTTTTATTCCAAGCCCTCACTTCTTTATTTAAATTCAAGAATTTCCCCAAAACTAGTACATGTACTTTTATACTATAGGTACCATCAATCAATTTGAGATGTATATATATATACATTGGGGAATGTGTCGCTAGTACCTAAATTGAATAAAAAAAATGCCCCATCTCCCTTCCCAATGGCCGGCCACCCTAGGAGATTGTGAGGAGCCTATTTTCAAGAAATTGTAATTATGGCATTCTAGAAACCCTAACACCTAGTACCCCTAAATCTAGGGTTTTGTTCCCAATACTAGTTTCATTTCAACTAGGGACCAACTAGATATTGACTAATCCCATGATTAAGTTCCCTAATCACTCCCTATTCCATTAGACTTCAAGTAAATCCTAACTTTTCCATCCAATTCCAACTAGTGGGCTTTTATGTCTTTTTACACCAAAATTTGCCTATAAATACCACCACCCCCTAGCATGGCAAACACAAACAACACACTCACACACACATTCGGCCTAGAGGAGAGAAAGGAGAGCAAGAGAGAAGTCTTGAGAGGGAGAGGAAGGAAGAGGAGAGCATCTTGTTCAAAGCCTAGCAAGTAAGCCACAATACAACCTTCTCTTTCATTTTCCTTTTTCAAATACATGTTCTTAGGGGTTCTAAACATTGTTTTCAGATGTGTTATTGATGAGTTACTTGTGTTAAAAATGATAAGAGTTGAGCCATGATTCTACCTCTCTTGTAGTTTCCCTCATTTCGGTACGAAACTATCTTTTTCATACCAATCTCTCAAACTTTCCAAAGGCACACTTTCAAGCAAATTTTCTAAGTTTAATATATGTTGTTTAGCATGTTTTCATCACAAAAGAAATGAAAATTTTCCCTTAGTGGACCTCTTTTCTCACAAATCTTCTTATTTTGGGTATTGTGCCTTAAGAATCTATTTTCATAGCCAACTTTCAAAATTTCTAGAAAAATGTAGAAAATTATTCTGGACCTCTATTTTATGTCAAAATCTTCCTTAAGGAGTTAGCTTTCAACTAAAATTTGTTTCATTGAAAAATAGTGAGCGGTTTGCAAGAAAATCAAATTTTTGTAACGGTCGACGAATTTGGACAGCGTTGGAGTGTTTTCTAAATAACTTAAAATCTAGAGAAGCTATCCTATTTCCGAAATATGTTCTGGAAACTAGATTAAATTCTCTATGAACCATAAGAAGGCCGAGTCCGGTGAAAAATCTAAAATAGTCCTTTCATTCTAATCCTTATGTGATATTGAATTTGAAAATTCTGTTGCGCATGGGTGTTTTATGTTCTTGTGTTCATGAAAATGCTTATTAACTTATGATCATATCTTGGCATGATATTGTACGTGTTATGGTTATGTTTTTTATCTTCTTCATCTTAACGATGCATGCTTATGTGGATATTATTATCTTGTTAAGTTGGTCTAATCTTGATTTAAAATGTTTAACTCCACGAAAAACGTAAGTGGGATGGTATTGGGTTTTCGATCACTTGAGTAATGAAAAGATGATAATATGTGATGTATGGATTGTTGGGATGCATTTCCTATTTGGAAGCTAAAATCTTGCGCAAGTGGTTTTCGGAACCCTTGAACGGAGCGATTGTATTCGGACCCTAGGTGGTTTGGTGTGAGGAGGGATTTGAGCAAGGCCCATTATTACCGTCTCTTTTGAGGCCCTGTGGTTGGCGCTATGCGGTACATAACCGTTGGTAGGCATCCGAGGTAAGGTCTGCAACAAAGCAGCAAAAGAGGGGGCATACCGAATAATCCGCGTCCGATTCTTGTGGTTGGGAGGAAGAAGTCTCTTTGGGGGATTTCCAGTTTACTAACATCTAACTTCTAACCCTTTTTTTATTTAGTTGAGTATCATGCTTTACTACTTGATGTTATATTTGTGATTGTGTATTGGATTGGGGAAAAAGGGACGGGGTGTGTGTGTGTTTACTGGGCATTCAAAGCTCACGGCGTATCATGCCAGGTGTCGAAGAGGAGCTTATGGCTGGAGACGACGAGCCTGAAACCTTCGAAGACTTTTGGCTATCTTAGGAAAGTTAGAAATTCCTTTTGATATTTTGTAAGAATCATATGAAGATTTTAATTTTCTTTTTGGGATGTAATAAGCTTTTGAAATTAAGGATATTCGTGGTTGTTATGTACTTATATTCTAATATATATATGTATGAACCTTATCGTTGCTTATGAGACCTTGTGTCAATACCTTTTAAGATCTGTCAAAAGGGTAGTGCGCTGCCCAAGAAAGCTGGACTTAGAATGGAGGCTAATTTGACTCCTCCGGTGATCTGGTATCTTACTTGGTTATTGACCATAGGACTCATTAGTGACTCTCCCTTGACTGTAACCCATAGTGTAGATTCGGGGCGTCACAAATTATCCATTGAGCTGTGTGTACACGAGGAGAACTATTATAATAAGCAAAGTTTTGATTTAAAAGTACATTTGTCACAATTGTTCAAAATTCATGCCTTGCAAATATACAACCCCAACTATAAACAAATACAAAACCATTGAAATAAATGAAAGGGGGTTCAACTAGCACGGCTCCTCCTGAGCCTGATCACTTCACTTAGAAACTCCTCAAAAGGGCTGACCCGGGTAGACTCGAGGCTTTCTAACTTTGATGTTCAGCTTGCCCACCTACATATATATAAATAGTGAGTTAGAGCCCAGTGAGTAATAACAGAATAAAGAGGTTATGCGAATGACGTTCGATAACATGCTCGACAAGATTCTTGTTTCAAATCTTTATATCCAATAAATTTCATAATCGACGTCATTCAATATCAAATATGTGGTACACCCATGAACAATAACATTCCAATCATAGTGGAGCAAAACCAATGGACCACGAAGGGTCAAATACTAGAGATCTCTGTGTATTCCAATAGCCTTGGTATTGTTACCCCAGGCAAGGGCCTACAACCAATAGCCGCGGTATTGTTAACCCCAGGAATGGGCCTATGTCCTATGGATGCCACAAATATATTTCGAAAATGAACTTCATTCATCATTACAAAATAACTTGTCGATAAACCATTCAATCAGTCACATCTTGATTCCAAAACAACAAGAATTTCGAAAATAATATTACTTGAACATATCTTTATAAAGTTACTACTCACAGTGGTTTGAGTTGTCACTAAGGCTCAGATGTCCACCTAAACAAAACACATAACAGAAGCACAGTTGAAACACCAATTCATTTTAATTCAATTCTACTCATGTGCGTCTAAGAATACTTGGAGTGGCATAAGGATGCAAATATGCACTTAAAAGAGTTTCTCAAAATTTGCTGAAAACAGTGTCTCTCGAGCAGGGGCTAAAAAACCAAGGTGGTCACTCGAGCGTAACTTCTGTCGCTCGAGCGGTCTGCAAAAGTACTGGTTACTTGAAATTTTCACTCGACGGAAGCTCGAGTGGAAGAGTGAGAAAAAGGGTCCTCGCTTGAGCGCCACTTTGGTCGCTTGAGCGACCTGTAAAATTTTGGAAAACTTATCTGAGCTCGATTTTCATGCTTGAGCGGGGCTTCCTTCAGTCGAGCGGATAACACAAATTCTGGAATTTCCAGAACTGTGTTTGATGTTCAAACATGGTATTCAAAGCTTCAAATCTTATGTTTTTGGTACAAAAACATGGAGAGTCATTGTATAACATGAAAATACTTCCAATTTGATACCATTTATTCGAAACCATGGCAAATTCTTAACCAAAAACTTCAATTTCAAATTATAAAATAAGTTTAATTCAAATTGAGCGTATATTTCTTCAAAACATATTCAAAACATAATCAAGTGACATGAGGAGCATGAAAACGTGAAGGATTCTCCAAATTGAGGTATAATTGTGCCGTGCATGTATGAATTTCATGAATTCTAACTCAAATTATGCATGCATGTACATGTTTAACTCTTAACTTCCAAATTCAATGTGATTGAAGCTTCTATTTAACAATTCCATGCAAATGAACTCAAAACCTTGGTGAATACGACTTCTACATGACTTGATTCCAAGAATTTAGAATGAATTACGTACCTAATGTGTGAATTCAAGTGTATTATGGCTCCAATCTTTGAATCTTCCACCAAATATCTACAAATCTCCTCTTTCTCTCTCTCTAAATGTTGAACTCTCCTCTCCTCTCTCTCAATTCTCAGCTAAGTGTGTGTATAAAATGAGCTCATAAGCTATTTAAAGCTATTTATATGGTGTGATTAAGTTAGCCTAATCACATATGATTAAGGTTAATCAACTAGGCTTAATTGTAATTAATTCAATCAGTTTATTCAAATTATTTTGATCCAAATCAATTTTCAATTAAAGTTACCAGAAAATTCTAAATATTCTAATTAGCCTATTGGGTTGGTCAATTTTAGTTTCTGAGGCTGTCTAGGCTTTTAATTTCTGACTCTAAGTTGTCAATTTGAATAGATAATCCATGTAACAACAGATAATCACAAATTAAACATGTAATCACACAATTAAACACACAATAATGCAATTAAATTTATTAAAATAATATAATTTACTAGTCTGGGGTCGGGGTTGTCATAGTCTCTCTCCCTTAGAAAGTTTGGTCCTTTAAACGTAAGTTACGTTCAGATGGAAACAAATGTGAATACTGCTGCCGTATCTCTTATTCTTTCTCCCAAGTAGCCTCCTTCCTATAAGGTTCTTTCCATTCGACTTTCGCCATAGGGATTGCTTTATTTCTCAATTGCTTCACTTGCCGATCAATAATTTGCACGGGCCATTCTTCATACATCATATTATCATCTAAGGCAATTCGATGGTGATCAATCACATGGAACAGATCTCTCAGATACCCACAAAGCATAGATATATGGAAAACATTATGCACTTGTTCCATTCTCGGTGGCAAAGCAATATAGTAAGCAACAGGACCCAACCTTTTGAGTATCTGAAATGGTCCAATATAGCAAGGATTCAGTTTTCCCTTTTTGCCAAATCTCATCTGCCCCTTCATTGGTGTCACCTTAATGAATACATGATCTCCTGCTTCGTATTCTAAGTCTCTTCTTCGCTAATCCGCATAACTTTTCTATCGGCTCTGTGCAGTTTTGAGCCTTTGTTGAATAATTTTAATCTTTTCAGTCGTCTCTTGCACAAGTTCGGTCCCATAAATAGCCCTATCACCAACCTTTGTCCAACAAACTGGCGATCTACATTTCCTGCCATACAGTGCCTCATATGGCGCCATGATAATGCTAGTTTGGTAATTATTATTATAAGCAAACTCAGCCAATGGCAAAGAAGTTTCCCAGCTGCCCTGAAAATCCAAAACACACATATGGAGCATGTCTTCTAGGGTTTGAATAGTTCTTTCGGTTTGCCCATCGGTCTATGGATGAAATGCCGTACTAAATCTCAATTCTATTCCCATTGCATCCTATAGACAATGCCAAAATCTAGAGACAAATTTAGGATCCCTATCTGATACAATAGACACTGGAACTCCATGCAGTCGAATAATTTCATCAATATAGATAGTAGCAAGTCTATATGCAGTAAATGAAGTCTTTACAGCAAGAAAGTGAGCAGATTTAGTCAATCTATCAACTATAACCCAAATAGAGTCCATACCTCTAGGTGTCCGAGGTAGGCCAACAACAAAGTCCATGGTGATATGTTCCCATTTCCATTCTAGAATAGGAAGAGACTAAAGCAAACCTGCTGGCTTCTGATTCTCTGCTTTTACCCGCTGGCATTGTAAGCATTTAGAGTTGAAGTCAGCAATCTCCCTTTTCATATGGGGCCACCAATACATTAACTTCAAGTCTTGGTACATTTTGGTGTTTCCTGGATGCATAGAAAACATTGACTTGTGAGCTTTCTCTAAAATTTTCCTTTTTAAATCCGCATCATTTGGAACACACAATCTCCCTTGATATTTCAACACGGAGTCTTCAATTATGAACCTCGGTTTAGGCTTGGTGTCAAGTTCATCATAAATTTTCTTTAAAAATTCATTATTCGTTTGTTTTTGCTTAATTTCCTTGATAATGGCAGGCTGGGCAGACATTGCGGCTATCAAGCTGTCCTATTCAAAAGGCACCACTTCAATTTTGAGTTTTTCAAATTCCAGTAACAGTTTTCTTTGATCTGTGAGTAAACAGGCAAGATTCCCCACACTCTTTCTACTAAGTGCATCTGCTACAGTATTGGCTTTACCCGGATGATAGTGAATTTACAAGTCATAGTCTTTGATTAGCTTAAGCCATCGTCTTTGATGCATGTTCAGCTCCTTCTGTGTGAAGAAGTATTTCAAGCTCTTATGATCTGTGTACATTTCACATTTGGTCCCATACAAATAGTGACGCCATATCTTTAATGCAAACACAACTGCAGCAAGTTCTAGGTCGTGTGTAGGGTAGTTCTTTTCGTGTGGCCTTAATTGTTGAGAGGCATATGCAATCACCCTGCCATTTTGCATTAAAACACAACTCAAGCCCTTATAAGGTGCATCACTAAAAATCACAAAACCTTCGGCACCTGAAGGAATAGTAAGAATTGGAGCTGTAGTCAGTCTTGTCTTCAACTCTTGAAAGTCTATTTCTCTCTGATCTGTCCATTCAAATGGTTCCCCCTTTCGAGTCAACTGAGTCAATGGCCCCGCAATTTTTGAAAAGTCTCTAAGAAATCTTTGATAATACCCTATCAATCCCATAAAACTACAAACTTCTGATATATTAGTTGGGGTGGGCCAATTAATAATAGCTTCAATTTTATGAGGATCCACAGATATACCATCCTTATTAATGATATGCCCCAAAAATGCAATTTCATCAAGCCAAAATTCACACTTTTTGAATTTCCCATACAACTATTTTTCTCTAAGTGTTTGAAGAGTCAGTTTCAAGTGTCGTTCATGCTCATCTTTACTTTTCGAATAAATTAAGATGTCATTAATGAATATAACAACAAAGTCATCTACGAAAGGTTTGAAAATTCTGTTCATTAAATCCATAAATGCTGCAGGCGCATTTGTAACTCCAAAAGGCATAACTAAAAACTTCTAATGCCAATGCCTGGTCCGGAAGGCGGTCTTTTCAATGTCTGCAGCCTTAACCTTCAGTTGATGATATCCCGATCTCAAGTCAATTTTTGAAAATATCTGTGCCCCCTATAACTGGTCAAATGGGTCATCAATACGCGACAAAGGATTTTTATTTTTCACCGTCACCTTGTTGAATTCTCGGTAATCAATGCATAATCGGAGAGTGCTGTAGACACCCCATTTTTGACCGACCTTAAGACTCAGACGTCATCGATTGAGCGCTCGGTGATGGTGCATGTTGTGCTCGTTTAGAGGTTTTGGAGTTTTGGCTGAGAGACTCACCTCTGGGCCGCTGAACTCTTTAGTGCTTCGGCTTGGTTTGTGGACCGAACTTTGTTTCTCTTCCCGGAGGGAGGGAGAGGTCTTGCAGACCATCTCTTTGTAGTCGTAGACCACTTTTCATGGTCGTAGACCACTTTTCCCGCTTGGAGACTAATTTTTGATTTTTGGAGCCTTCGTCCGCGCGCTTTGTCTTGGGACCGTTTAACGTTCTCCGTTTGGCGTGATTTTTGAACCACACCTTGTTGCCTCTGCCTAGAGGAATACTGTGGTCTGGGAGACCACTTTTTTGGTTGCATGCCACTTTTGGTGCTTGTCAACTAGTTTTCGGGGCTTTCGGCTGCGTGCTTTGCCCCCCGATCTCTCGTCTTGCATCCGTTTTGGTTTGTTTTTGGTACAAACCTTGTTTTCCTTGTTTGGAAGGTGGTACAAGGGTGGGAGACCACTTTTTCTCCTTGGAGACCACTTTTCCTTCTGCCAACCAGTTTTCTGGTTGGATAACTGGCTTGCTTGGTCTTTGGGCCACATTTTCTGGTCGGCCACCACACCAGTAGCTTTCTTTCATGCCCTGGACTCTCTCCCGCCATGGCCGACCATTTTTTGCTCTGGAAGACCACTTGAAGTGGTCGGCCGACCACTTTAAATAGCAAGCTGACCACTTCAAGTGGTCGGCTGCTTTTTGACACCTTTTTGGAGATATTTTCCTCCAGCTGGCACAGCTGGAGGGCATTTGGGCTATCCTCCATACACGTGTATGGAGGGATTTGTTTGAGGCTTAGCTTCTCCAAGAAGCTTTGCCTTTTGGTTTCTATAAGAGGGAGGCTCCTCCTCCCTCCTCTAGGTTCAGAAAATGGAGCCTTGAGTTATACATATAGCCTATATCTATACTTCTTCATTTTGCTCTTGTTTTGTGTTCAAAAGTGTAGTTTTGTCTTGCTTTTTCACACGAACACACACTCAAACACCATCCTTTTGCTACTGAGGTGCTTAGGAGCTGGTTTTGGTGTTCTTGGGTTGCTTTGAGCTCAAACAAGTGGCTGGAGTTGCAGCTTTAAAAAAGGTCTTCAAGGGTGAGTCTTTGACCTTTAAAACCCCCATTGTTGCTTAAGCTTTTGGACCCTTTTGCATGCTGTTTTGAGCTTAACTTCCCACTGAAAAAAGTTCTGTATTTAAGTACTTAAAATAGTTGTTTAAGGTCACTTTTTCATTTGGGGTGATTTACTCCCTCTTAGGCCTTGTTAGGCCTTGTTTTGAGCCATCCCTTTAGGCTCTTGGTGAAGCCTTTGCATGACCTTTCTAACACTGAAATCCAGAGGATTTTCAGTGGTGGAAAGGTAATTTTGGTGTCCTAAATAGGAGAGGGTCATCCCCTCTCCTTGTATTGTGTTTACTAGCTTTATATGCCTCATGTTTGAGCACCTTGGACAAGCTTGTGTTAGCTTGTTCTTAGCATGCATTTGTGTTTGTTTTTGCTGAGGCATAACACTATTTTTGCTTTCTTTGGTTACTCCATGCATGGTTAATACACTTGTAGTGTAAATCACACAAACTAGCTTTATGTGCTTCATGAAATAGCATGTCATTCTAGCTTTTGTTCTTTCCATTTCAACATGTTTTTGGTGATGTTTTACCATGTCATGACTCTATTTTGGTTTGGTTTGGTTTGGTTGGCCCTTGCATGCTCCTTACACTTGTAGTGTAGTTCTATATGAAATAGCCTAACATGCATCATGTTGTAACATGTCATTTTAGCATGCTTTTGGCTTAGCTCTGAGAAGACTTTGTTCATGTTTTACCATGTTCAAGGTCTGATTTGTGTTGTCTTGGTCATGCATGACTTGCTTTGTATAGCTATGGTTCAACCTAGCTTGTTAGCTTTGTGTGTTGAGTCCTCTAACATGCATTACTTGGACTATTTCAATGATTTGGCATCATTTATTATGTGATTTCAGTCCATGTTTCATGGCCATGCATTCACATTCGTCACTCATTCAATGCGTTGGAGGGTTTGCCCCTTTTATGCCTTAACATGAGCCATTGTGTATGCCTTCATGCCATAGCTTGCGAGCCATCATTTCAGTGCTTATTTGGGGTTATTTTGCCATGATATAACTCTGATTTTTATTGGTTAAGTCATTCCATGCTTGGTTCTAATAGGTGTAGTGTAATCTACCTTATTTGCCTTGTATGCATCATGCCTTATGCCCTCCATGCTAGCTTGTTTTGGCTTCCTTCCACGCATGGTTTAGACTCATTTTAACATGTTCTAGAACTATTTTGGGTTGCCTTGGTCATATGCTTCATGTTTTGTATACTTGTAGTACAAATGCTCTTGCTTGCCTCAAGCTTTGAGCACCGTTGCATGCTTCATTTGTGTTGTGTACATGATTTGGCATCACTTAACATGACATTTCAGAGCATTTAGCATTGCCATGTTCCTACCTCAATCATGCTTTAAGTGCCTTCGAGTGTTGTGCATTGTTGCCTAGTTTATGCCTTAGCTCGTATGCTTGCATGCCTAGGTCTTTGAGCCCTCGTCTCAACATGTTTAGGTCCTTATTTTGACCTACTTGAGCTCTGTCCATGCTTAGTTCATACATATTTGCCATGTATTGCATGCCTCATGTGTAGTCCTCTTTGCTTGTCTTAAGCTTTAAGGACCATTGCATGCCATGCTTGTGTTGATTAAATGATTTGGCATCATTTCTTGTCTAATTTCAGTGCCCTTAGTGTTGTTACACTTCCACGCTTTTCACTCTTTAAGTGTTCTTGAGAGTTGCACCTTAGTGCCTTAATTGGCGAGCCAATTAACATGCATGTTTGTATGTGTTTTCGGTGCCTTCATTTTAGTACTATGGCCTCTGTTTTGGCATGACCGAGGTCTGTCCATTTCGGTTTAAGTCCATTGAGTTTGTGGTTTGCATGTTGTTGCATGCTTGGTATATTGCATATTGTTGCCCCTGTTGCATTGCATTGTGCATGCATGCATTACATGGTGTTTAGAACCTTATGATTGCCTTGCATTGAGTATGCCATCAAGTTCTTAGCATCTAGCATTGTGTATGCCATGTTATCCCTTGCATTGTGTATGCTATGTTGTTAGTTGCATTGCGCATGCCATGTAGTTGCATGTTTGCATGCGAAGGTTGCATTACATTGCATTGAGCATGCCATGTTATGTGTTGTATTGTGTTTGGAATAGGTGTTAGTCCAAACACGAGAAACGAGGGACGTTTCATACTTCAAGTGATGAAACGTGCCCCAATTCTCGGTCGCCGACGCTCTTGATCATACATGATAGAGTTTTAGGCTTTATGTTTTACTTGTGCATTCATTTCCATATTGAATTGTGTAACTTCGCCTCTCGGCCATCATGCATTGAAATGTGCGATTGGTGGCCCGAGGGTCGAGAACCACACCCCCTTGAGTTCATGACATGATAGGGAGGGTGGTTGTGCACACATATCTTGCAAATACATTGTTATGCCCTTTCTTGCTCTCTGTTGCAGCAAATTGCAGTTCAGCAGCAACAACTGGCCGGCCAGCCAGAAAAACCAGCTGGCCGACCACTTTTCTGGTTTTTCATCAACCAAAAGTGGTCGGCAGGTGTCTGGAGAGACCAAAAGTGGTCGGCCACCCTCCCACAGGACTCCCAAAGTGAAGTTTCAGCTTTCTGGAGCTTGGTGTAGAGTTCTGAGGACAGATGAAAACAGAAGCAAATCGGGGCATCGCATTGGATTTTCGAACGAGGCGACCGGGCTTGCATGCATTCCTCTCCCTCTGAGGCTCCTGATTTACTGCTTTCGTCAGCTGCCATGCTTAGATAGCTTGCTTTCTCTTTGGTTTGTACTTTAATTAGTTAATGCGCTAACTATTCAATTCTTTTTGTAATAATTAGTTAACTAGGATTAGTTAATTAATTTGTTGTGTAATAATTAGTTTAATTAGCTTAGACTAGCTAGTTAACTTCTTATTTGGTCCCTCCCTCGAGAGGGCGTATTGTTGTAATAGCCATGCGTGTGTGTGATGCATGTCTTCCAACCCCCATTTCTTTCTCCCTTTTACTTAACCGCTTACGATGGTTAGTTTTAGGGCATATTTTGCTTAGCATACCTTATGCTCGCATGTTTGCATCATTCATCTGTCTTGCATGCACCGGGCTTGGCACATCATACTAACTGCATTGTATTTCAATTCCAATTTGAATACATGTACCAAGTTGCATTTCACATGACATTCTAGAATAGTCGAGCCTATTTTAGTTGCATTTCCGCATGTGTTGCATTAGCCATCTTGACATGGACTAGGATCATGCATTGATTTCTAATTAGTTCTTTGTTTTGGCTCGGAGTACACTGTGAGTGTTTACGCTTTAGCATACTGCATGTGTGTTAATGTTGCCATGATAGCATGCTTGCCATGAGGCTAACTGCTTATTTGATATAACTGCCTGAATGCCTATGGGTGAAGGTTGGATTAATTGAATTGGAACAATTCATTGAAATCCGCATTTTAGCCTATTTGCGAGTAGTAAACTTCAAACCATTTTTAAATGAATATGCAATGTTTTGTTCCAAATTAGGCGATCTAGTCTATACTTGTTTGCTATGCGCATCACATAGTAAGATTAGTTAATTAATCGGAATAAGAACACGTGTTTTTTCAAAAACAAGATATCATGCTTAGTATAGGCCGATCTTTGATCGGGCGAGCGGGGGTGCTCATTAAATGACCTTCCCCAATCGTACCCAAGTTCCTGAGCCGAGGCAACTTTCGTGATGACAGACACGTGGCCTTAGGCACGAGTCAGGGTTTCCTAAATTCCTCCAAAATAAAATATTTAGGTGGCGACTCTGTATCTGGCAAAGCAGTCCATGTTTGGCACTTCTTTATAAAAATCAGTTTTCCAAAACGATTTGCCGGATTTGGACTCTTTGGTGATTTATCGGTCTCACATCGCACATTGTGAGATTAGATTCAGAACCGTGACATTTGAGTCCGAACTGTGGTGAGCCCAATGATAAGAATGGAATCCCGCGCCATCTCTTCGCGCGCGGAGCGCCGGGACATTCGGGGCGCGTCCACAAGTGCCGTCTTTCTTTTTAACAAAAAGTACCGGTGCGCCCCATGGTGATGTACTCGGTCTGATAAACCCTTTATCAAGCAATTCCTGCAACTGAATTTTTAATTTTTTCATTTTAGTGGTAGACATACGGTAAGGAGTTTTAGAAATTGGTTGAGTCCCCGGTATTACATCAATTGTAAATTCAATCTCTCTATCCACAAGTTGGCCGGGTAATTCATCCAGAAACACATCAGGAAAATCTCTCACCATTGTTATATCGTCTAGGGTAATGTCTACAGTTGGTTTAGTTATTACACTACACAAATACCCTTGACAACCCTTATTCATTAGTTTTCGGGCTTTCATGGCAGATATGAGGTGTGGTGGAGGAACTATCCTTTTTCCCTCAAAATAAAATTCATCTTGTTCGGGAGGTCGAAATATTACTTGTTTCAAAGCACACTCAATAGTTGCATAGTATTTAGCTAGCCAATCTATACCCAACACCACATCAAAATGTCTCATGTTTAGAGGTATTAAATCAACATACAAAACAGTATTCCCGAGAAATAATTCACATGCAATAAATACAGTTGAACATAGTATGGATCCCCCCGTAGGTGATGCAACACAAAGCATATAGTTCAATGTTTCCATAAGTCTATTCAAAATTTCAGCAAAAACCATAGAAATAAACGAATGTGTAGACCCGGAATCAATTAAAGCATAAGCAGGTTTACCACAAATGGAGATTGTACCTGACATTACTGCCTCAGCATTTTGAGTATCCCCTGGGGTCAGTGCAAACCTCCTTCAAATTGTCTGGCCTTTTTATAATCTGTATCTACCATGTAGGGTGCAAAGCGAGCTAATTCTGTAAACTGAGCCTCATATTCAGCAATTGATTTATTTCCCTGCTTGAGTTCCATGAATTCAGCTACCTTTCTATCTCGCACACATTGGGGAAAATATTTCTCGCAGAAGATTTCCAGAAAACGAGCCCAGGTGACATCCTTATTATCATCTTGCACTAACATCCACCAACGTCTGGTATCATCTTCTAGGGTGAATGCTGCTAGTTGTACTTTCTGAGCTTCGGTACATGGGAATACTTCAAACAACTTTTCAATTCCTAAGACCCAAGCCTCGGCCTTCAATGGTTCAATTCTGCCATGAAACACTGGTGGCTTCATCTTTTTAAATTCCTTGATCAAGGCAATAGTATAGGTCTCTGGCTGACACCTTGGAGTTGGAGGTGGTACAGGCATTGGAGGTGGGGGAGGTGGTTGTTGTTGTTGTTATTGCCATTGCTATTGTTGTCTTATGGCTTTAGCTATGTCTTGCATCATTCGTTCAATTCTATCCGGTCTTGAGGAGGTTGCCTCCTCTATTTCATCACCTCTGGTTCTCACCATTTTCTATATGAAACTTTGTATTATAACAAACACAATATATATAGTCATGCACGTAGTTGCATATATAATCACAAAGTTATCTCATTCAACATATCAAATGCACATGAATATAATCTTGAAGTCTCTTCTAGACTCTTTATAGCTCAATGGACAAGTGAGTGAGATATAACTCGTGCTCTGATACCACTATGTCAGGACCCAAACCCGCCCCTATAGGTTTAGCGTCATGATCGGCCAGTAATCATAGATTACTTACGGCCTCTTGTACAAATGAACCTCTTAATATAAAGTATGGGGCTTAGAGAAAATTTAAAACAACGTAGAAATTATCCATTGGGTTGTGCGTACACGAGGAGAACAATTATAATAAGCAAAGTTTTGATTTAAAAGTACATTTGTCACAATTGTTCAAAATTCATGCCTTGCAAATATACAACCCCAACTATAAACAAATACAAAACCATTGAAATAAACGAAAGGGGGTTCAACTAGCACAGCTCCTCCTGAGCCTGATCACTTCACTTAGAAGCTCCTTAAAAGGGCTGGCCCGGGTAGACTCGAGGCTTTTTAACATTGATGTTCAGCTTGCCCACCTATATATATATATATATGTATAAATAGTGAGCTAGAGTCCAGCGAGTAATAACAGAATAAAGAGGTTATATGAATGAAGTTCAATAACATGCTCGACAAGATTCTTTTTTCAAATCTTTATATCCAATAAATTTCATAATCGACGTCATTCAATATCAGATATGTGGTACACCCATGAACAATAACATTCCAATCATAGTGGAGAAAAACCAATGGACCACGAAGGCTCAAGCCAATGGACCACGAAGGGTCAAACCAATGGACCACAAAGGGTCAAACACTAGAGATCTCTGTGTAATCCAATAGCCTTGGTATTGTTACCCCCAGGCAAAGGCCTACAACCAATAGCCGTGGTATTGTTACCTCCAGGTAGGGCCTACAACCAATAGCTGTGGTATTGTTAACCTCGGGCATGGGCCTATGTCCTATGGATGCCACAAATACATTTCGAAATTGAACTTCATTCATCATTACAAAATAACTTGTCGATAAACCATTCAATCAGTCACATATTGATTCCAAAACAGCAATTTCAAAAATAATATTACTTGAACTTATCTTTATATAGTTACTACTCACAGTGGTTTGAGTTGTCACTAAGCCTCGGGCATCCACCTAAACAAAACACATAACAGAAGCACAGTTGAAACCCCAATTCATTTTAATTCAATTCTACTCATGTGCTTCTAACTCACTCTATGATTATATGAGTCCAAATGGTGCCTAAGAATACTTGGAGTGGCATGAGGATGCAAATATGCACTTAAAAGAGTTTCTCAAAATTTGCTGAAAACAAAAGTCTTCGCTCAAGCGCCACTTCCTACCCTCGAGCGGGGGCTCAAAAACAAAGGTGGTCGCTTAAGCGTAACTTTTGTCGCTCGAGCGGTCTACAAAAGTACTGGTTACATGAAATTTTCACTCGACGGACGCTCGAGCGGAAGACTGAGAAAAAGGGTCCTCGCTCGAGCGCCACTTTGGTCATTCGAGCGACTTATAAAATTTTGGAAAACTTCTGGGAGCTCGATTTTCATGCTCGAGCGGGGCTTCCTTCGCACAAGCGGATAGCACAAATTCTAGAATTTCCAGAACTGTGTTTGATGTTCAAACAGGGTATTCAAAGCTTTAAATCTTATGTTTTTGGTACAAAAACATGGAGAGTCATTGTATAACATGAAAATACTTCCAATTTGAAACCATGTATTCGAAACCATGGCAAATTCTTAACCAAAAACTTCAATTTCAAATTATAAAATAAGTTTAATTCAAATTGAGCGTATATTTCTTCAAACATATTCAAAACATAATCAAGTGACATGAGGAGCATGAAAACGTGAAGGATTCTCCAAATTGAGATATAATTGTGCCGTACATGTATGAATTTCATGAATTCTAACTCAAATTATGCATGCATGTACATGTTTAACTCTTAACTTCCAAATTCAAGGTGATTGAAGCTTCTATGTAACAATTCCATGCAAATGAATTCAAAACCTTGGTGAATACAACTTCTACATGACTTGATTCCAAGAATTTAGAATGAATTACGTACCTAATGTGTGAATTCAAGTGTATTATGGCGCCAATCTTTGAATCTTCCACTAAATCTCTACAAATCTCCTCTTTCTCTCTCTAAATGTTGAACTCTCCTCTCCTCTCTCTCAATTCTCAGCTAAGTGTGCGTATAAAATGAGCTCATAAGCTATTTAAAGCTATTTATATGGTGTGATTAAGTTAGCGTAATCACATATGAGTAAGGCTAATCAACTAGGCTTAATTCTAATTAATTCGATCTGTTTATTCTAATTATTTTGATCCAAATCAATTTTCAATTAAAGTTACCATAAAATTCTAAATATTCTAATTAGCCTATTGGGCTGGTCAATTTCAGTTTCTAAGGTTGTCTAGGTTTTCAATTTTTGACTCTAAGTTGTCCATTTGAACAGATAATCCATGTAACAACAGATAATCTCAAATTAAACGTGTAATCACATAATTAAACACACAATCATGCAATTAAACTTATTAAAATAATATAATATACTAGTTCGGAGGTTGGGGTCGTCACAACTTGACTTAATCTGGAACCTCCTCGGGTGGTACAAAAGTTGGTTGACAAAAAAAAAACTAAGATGCCAGGTCTTTAACTCTGAGCCTATTCACGTGCCTGATCACCTACATACATAATATAAATAGTGAGCGGGAGTCTAGTGAATAATAACAGACTAAAGGGTTAAATGAATGATGTCCCATAACTAAGTTTGTACATAGGATAGATTCATATACGTATTCTTATTTAATTCATATACAGAAATCAAAATTCATGCTTGATCATACGTAGTTCATCCGTTAGCGCTAATAGATCATTTACAGAGCATCATAGATCATACTTGTCAGTTCCATGGAGGAACCTCTGACCGGGTACGAATAACTTGTCAGTTCCATAAAGGAACCTCCAGATTAGGAACGGATAACTTGTCAGTTCCATAAAGGAACCTCCAGCCGGGTATAGATAACTTGTCAGTTCCATAAGGAACCTCCGGTCCGGGTACATATATCATAAATACCACAAACATTTGTCAGAGTTGGACAATCATTCATAGTATAAAACATGGCATTTCATAGAACAGATCTTATTCCATATATAGAAAATAATTTCACTTGAACATAACTTTACTAAGTTATTACTCACAGATAACAGATGGCTCCAAGTGAATGGACAGAGTAGGCAAATCAGAGATTTTGTGGTGTGTGACCTACACAGATACAGAACGAATACATACTGAATTACACACTCGAAGTCATTAACTTAGTTCTTTCTTGTCTTGGTGTGTTTCTACTTTTTTATCCTCATTATGGTGTCTTAGTTTTGGCCTAAGAATGCCTAGGATGGAACGAGGATGCAAAAATGCATTTGAAAACACTTAACTAAAATTGCTGAAAATAGGGCCCTCACTCGAGCGTAACTTCCTACGCTCGAGCGGACATACAAAACGTGAGTGGTCACTCGAGCGCAAGATCTGTCGCTTAAACGGTCTGTAAACTTCTGCAAAAGTGCTGGTTGCTTGATTTTTCCGCTCGACGCTCGCTCAAGCGTGAGAGACATGTCCTCACTCGAGCGCAACTTTTGTCGCTCGAGGGGCCTGCAAAACATAAGAACTTCTGGAAGCATGCATTTCACGCTCGAGCGGACTTCAGGTCACTCGAGCAGATGCGCACGCACTCAGAGTGGTCGCTCGAGTGTGGATTCCTTCGCTTGAGCGTAGGAGCAGAATTCTAGACTTTTTAGATTTGCTCCCAAGCTCAAAAACTTAGATTCAAAGTTGTAAAACATGGTCTCTAGGGCCAAAAACTTGAGGAAGCTATAGGAAACACTTATAAATGGTAAAACCATGGTGAATTCAAAATCATTTCACAAAACCAAAGCTTAAAAGCTTGTCAATTATACAAAACCAAACTTGAAATGTTGAAAATATAACTTGCATGTAATGGTATGATTTGTAACCTTCCAAAACATAATCAAATGAGGTAGGAACATGTGAAACGTGATGAACTTCCAAAATCAAGCCATGATCAACGCATGCATGTGAAGCTTCCTCAAAATCAAGCTCTAAATGCAAAAGAATTTGCATGCAAGTATGATTATCTTCTTAATTCTTCTTCATAAGCTTAATTCTTGGCTTAATTAACTAATTATCTTGAATTCATGCATTAAAGATGACAAATATACAACTAAAGGAGTGAATTTCTACCTCAAGCCTTGAATTCTCAAGTGTAAGAGCTTAGTTTTTCAAGTTCTCTCCAAATCCTTCTCTTTTCTAGCAATTCCTTTTGATTGAGCTCATGTCTCACAAAATTCTCAAGCTTAGAACCAAATCTTCCCATACTCTCTCTCTCTCTCTCTCTCTCTCTCTCTCTCTTTCTCTCTCACGTTTGTGTGTATTTGTGAGCTCAAAGATGTATATAAAATGTAGAAAAAGGATGAGTGGGGGTATAAAAGGTGCCTTATGTAAGCTTAGGTCAAAATTTCATTAGTTAGGCTTAATTGAGCATTAATTGCTCTAATTTAATCGTTCCGAATCGAATTTCAATTAAACTTACCATAAACTTCTAAAAATTCCAATTAACACATAAATCAAGTCAATTTCTGAATCAGATGCCGATAAAGCTTTCAATTCGCAAACCAAAACAGAAGCACGAACAGATCTTTCTACGTTAAACAGATATAAACACATATAAGGCAACATATGATGCAACATTTCACTTTAATTATTTATTAGGCATAATTAAGCATGGATTAACCTTAATCATGGGTCGGGGTTATTACAAAGCTCTTTGAGATTAATGCTGTATTTGATTGGGAGATTTGGAAAGGGATTTGGAAAGAAAAAAAGTAACACGTGTATGAAACTATAAGGTCTTTGTGTCCCATATCGGAAATGGAAGGGGAGTTCCTAGGCTATAAAAGTAAAAACCTGGATCCTTATATAGCATCGAGGCCTTTTCCCAGGTGGTGAAATCCCTACCAGAACTCCTCAATTAAGCATGCTTAGGCTGGAGTAGTTTTGGGATGGGTGACTCACTGGGAAGAACAAATCTGTGCGGGTATGTATAGACACCCCATTTTTGACCATCCTCAAGACTTGGATGTCATCGTTTGAACACTCGATGGTTTTGTATGCTCGTGTTCATTTTGAGTGCCTGAAGTTCTTGGCAGAGTGCTTCGCCTTTGAGCCTCTAAACTTGTCTATTTTGTGCTTGGTTATGGACCAAGGGCTTGTTGTTTCAAGTCTGGAGGAGAGGGTGGCCTGTCGGCCATCCTCATAGTCCATCGGCTATGGCTTGTGCCTATCGGCCATCAGTGGTGGCCAGTCAGCCACACTGATGGCCGGTGGCCATTTTTCTCTTTTTTTAGATATTTGTTTGCCAGTTGTGCCAGCTGTTGTTCACTGAATTGCATCTCCATACACGTGTTTGGAGGGATAAATACAAGCTTGAATCTTGATTTTCTATATATAGGAGGTGTCCTCCCCCATTTTTGAGGGTTAGAAAATTTGGATCAAATCTCTCTCTTTCTCTCTCTAGAATTCTCTCCCTCTCTCTTCTTGTTTTATGCCTTAAAGCCTTGTTTCTCTACACCTTTGTACATCAAGCCTTAACCAAACACTCTCACCTTGGAGCTGAGGTCCCTTGGAGCCTAGTTTGAGCTTTTGGAAGGAGGTTTGAGCCAGAAATTGTGGCTGTTTAGTGCTGTGCTTCAAGAGGTATAAGACTCACCTTGTAAGCTTTGTTTTGACTAATTGTTTTGCCATTTTTTTTATACTATTTTTGAGCTAGTTTTCAACTACAAAAAACTCTGATTTTTCAGCCTTAACATGATGGTTTGAGGCCATTTTGTGTAAAGGGATAGTCCACCCTTCTTGTTGCTTTATTGTTTAAGCTTTTGTACCATCTTTTAGCATATTCACATCAAACTTTTTGGCCCTTTAAACCATTGAAATTTAGATTTATTTTAGTGGTAAAAACTTGGTTTTGAAGTCCAAAATTGGAGGGGGTAGCCTCTCTTCCTTGTGTCTTGTTTGCAAGCCTAGATAGCTTAACATGTGAGCATGATTTTCTAGCATTTTGTACCTTAATCTCAGCATGTTTTTGCTACTGTGTTGACTAGTTTTAGCTCTGTTTTGAGCTGGTTTGGTCCTTTGAGGCTTGTATTGTGTGGTTATAGTGCAATCTCCTTCACTAGCTTAATGTTTTAGGCTTTTAAACATGAATTGCATGAGTTGTTTTCATGTTTTAGTGGCATTTTGCACTCCATTTTAGCACTGAAATCTCTGCAATCTCCCCCTATTCTTCACTCTTTCATTTGTTTTGAAAGTGGCTTTGAACCCCTTGTTGGCTTGAGTGTGGAATTGAGACTCTCATGCCTAATGGTTTAATTCCTTCAGGAGTTCATTACCAACAGCATGAGGCCTCTTTTATGCTCAAGGCACTTATGGTTTAAGCCCTCTTTCCATTAGAGGACACTCACCTTTTGGACTAATCAATTAAATAATGGATTGGTAAGTTAAAATGTGTAAACAAAATGAACAAAGTAAAAGAGGCATGATAAGCATATTTCATGTTGCATTGCATGTGTTCGGATCAGACGTTAATTCGAACACGAGAAAAATGGGACGGTTCATACTCAAAGTGATGAAACATGCCACTTTTCTTGGTCACCATCACCCTTGATCATACATGATAGGGTTGTGGTCTTATTAAGTCTTGTTTGTGTACTCATTAAGCTTATAAAAGCTTGGTTCTTTGGCCATCATGCATGAAAATGCTTGGTTGATGGCTTGAGAGCCAAGAGCTACACTCCTCTGAGCTCATGTGATGATAATGAGGGTAGCAGTACATACGCTCCTTGAGAATACACTGCCTTGCCTCTATTTTCTCTTTGTTGCAGTAAAAAATGAAGTTCAGGAAATGGGTGGTCAACCGGCCACCAGAAGCAGCCGACCGACCACCAATGGTAGCCGACAGCCACCATTGGTAGCCGACCGGCCAGAAATGAAATTTTTCACAAGTGTGTTCCTAAGTTAGAACAGAGGTGTTCTGGAAGCCGGTAGCGCTGTTGGTGTTCAAGCAAGTGCAAACAGAGGCTGCATATGCAAGGCGGTGGCATTTTCGGGAGGAAACCAACCAAGCATGCATGCATCCCTCATCCCTCGAGGCCGTTTAATTGCTTTATTAGTTAGTTGTAGCTAATTCATTCATGCAAGTGTTGTAATTAATTAATTAATTAATTTGTATTGTAATTAATTAGTTTAATTCGATTTGTAATAATTAGTTAACTAAAGTAGTTAATTAGTTTTGGTTTGTAATAGCTTAGCTTAATTAGTGTAGCTAGTTGCTTAGCTTATTCATTCGGACCCTCTTTCGCGAGGGTGTAATGTTATAATAAGTGTGCGTGCGTGTGTGTATGTCTTCCAACCCCACGTCTTTCTCCCTTTTATTTAATCGCTTGCGATGGTTAGATTAGGGATCATTTTCAATTAGCATACCTTATGCTTGCATGTTTGCATCTACTCATTTGTCTTGCATGCACCGAGGCTCGGCGCATCATTCAAACTGTATCGCAATTCAACACTTACTTGAATATGTGTTTCAAAGCATGCTATCAAAGTGTTGCAAATGCCATATTAGTAGCCGAGCCTATTAATTGCATTGTTATATGTGTTGCATTAGGCATTTTTATATAGTTAGGATCATGTATTTTTCTAACTAGTTTTTGTTTTGGCTTGGAGTACTTGGTAAGTTTTTATGTTTTAGCATGCTTGCATGAGTGTGATTGCCATATTACCATGTCTCGCATGCTTGCCATGAGGTTATGTGTTTACATGCTAAATTGCATGAATGCCTGTGGATGAAGGCTTGTTGCTTGAATTAGAACAATTCATCAAATGTGTGTTTTAAGCTCACTTTGCGAAGTGGCAAAATCATGTTTTTTTAAGCCCACTTGAGGTGGCAAACCTGTGTTTTTAAGCCCACTTGAGGGTGGCAACTTCAAACCATTTTCACAAACAAACGTGAGTTGAATTGTTCCAATTCTTGCAATTTTAGTCTATACTTGCTTGTGCGCGTCACATAGTAAAGTTAGCTAATAACTGTAATAAGAACGCATAATGTTTATAAAACATCGTATCATGACTAGTAGTGGTCGATCTTTGATCGGGCTAGCGGGGGTGCTCATTTTAGGACCTTCCCTTCTCATACCCAAGTTCTTGAGCCGAGGCAACTTTGGTGATGACGGACACGTGGCCTTTGGCACGAGTAAGGATTTCCAAAATTTTTCCAAAATAAAATATTTAGGTGGCGACTCTGTATCTGGCAAAGCAGTCCGATTTTGGCATTATTTGATTTAAAATCGATTTTCCAAAAAGGTTTGCTGGATTTGGACTCTTTGGTGATTATTAGTTTCACATTGCACTTGTGAGACTAGATTCAGAACCGCGGGAGTCCGAACTGTGAGGCCTTCTTTTCAAACTCTTTTTCGAAAGGCGGGGGTGCAGAAAAAGGCGAGTCCACAGTTTCTGGCGACTCTGCTGGGGAGTTAAAGAACTTCACTCGAACTCACGATATGTTGTTTTATTTACATTTATGTGTTTCTTTGCATTGCATTTGCATCGTTGCGCTTAAGTCACAGTGTTTGCCATCTGCTATTCCTGAACGATTTGCCGGAGGCTTGCTTGGAAAAGCGTGCCATAAGGCTAATCAGTTGTGCGCTCTGCCACGATGGAAACACAAGCCTTGGATCTGGACTACCACTATACCATTCGATCCTCCTTTCACTTCTCGGTGTTAGGTATGAAAGGTATATTAGGCAGTCTTGCTGAGGTACTCTTTTTGACCAATCAGCCTAGTTGCATATCGGAAGTCATAGAGACTGTTCCAAACTAGGACAGGTTGCTCACCCGAATGCAGGATTGTTTGAAACCGCTTGTTTGCGTAGTGAATCCCTAGCCCTTGGCGAGATTAGGACAGGGTAACCCTACCCCATCATAGGGGTGTTTTGTCTCTCACTTGCTTGATACGTGTTTTTAGAGTGAAACTCTGCAAGAATGTATGTATCAGTTGCAAGTCTGGGTACTAGTTTGAGGGTATCAGTTTTGAGGTAGAAATTTGAGGCAGAAATTAGTGTCTGAATACAGTCATCTAGCTTATGATTTCAACTATGTGTTATCTCTGTCTAAGCCGAGGTGCTGTGCGTTTTCTGATTTTTGTTCCTTTTGCTTTATTTTTCTTTTTGCAAGGTAGTGTTTCACAATTGCGTCAGACGAGGTAGTTACCCCCCAAGCACTCTGGACTCGAGTAAGGCGACTTTATCAATCTGGGGATCTTGTAAGAGGACAACCAGTGTTTGCTTCACTACCTCTAGTTACAAAACGGAGGAGAGTCAGGCATAACTCAACAGTTCGACAGTTACCTTCCTTCAGCAAGGTCCAGTTTTCTACTTTCACTTTGGAAAGAGAGTACACACCAGTTTTGATAGATCAGCACCCCCTAGACAACATGGAGGATATGATGTGCCAACTTCCATAGACTATCAAGAATATGCAGTTAGATGCTGCCCGCCAAGCGGAAATTGCAACCCAGCAGGTTGAGTTGATTGCTAGGCTACAGCAACAACAGCTGTAATAGGCAATAGCTTCTGCATCCTATCCACCTCCTGCAAACATTCCAGTACCCAGAGCTCCTGCTCCTACAGCCAATGTCTAGGAAAATGTGGACATCCTAGTGGATCCGATTCCATCCCAGACTTCCAAAGCACTGGTTTACCCAACAGAGGCACCGTTTGAGTTTGAGGTCGACCCTACCACACTGAAAGTGAGCAAGCTTGAAAAGCTCTTCAAACGAGCTCAGGGTGTCAATTCGATCCCGGATATACAGGATGGCTATACCGATGTAGTGGTGACCTTGCCGGATAGGTTTAAAATGCTGCATATAGAACGCTTTGATGGCTCGGGTGATCCTATGATCCACTTGCGGCTATTTTCAGATATTCTGCGGCCGATGGGCCTAACTAGACTGCAAAAGTTATCCCTCTTCGGCCGGACCTTGTCGGGTATCGCGGCCATTTGGTATGCAAAACTTGAGGATTCTGTAAAGTGGAACTGGGAAGAGATGGCTGAGGCCTTTGTTGCTCAATACTCCTATAACACTCAAATTGAGGTCACAACTCGTGATCTCGAAGCAACTCGCCAAGAGCCAAAGGAGGGCTTCTTCGATTTCATCACTCGGTGGAGGGCTAAGGCCTTCATGATGACCACCCGGCCAGTTGAAAAGGACTAGATCAGAATGGTCATTCGTAATTTGCAACCGAGGCTACTACAGAAGATGAGAGTCTTAACTCTACCTACATTTGCTGACCTCCATGAAATAGGGGTGCAGATAGAGGATGCAATAAAACAAGGTCTGATAGACCACGAGAAAGAGTAGCCCAAGAGGGCTTTTACACGCAGTTCCAATGTGGCTACAAGTAGTAATGCAGCAGCAAGGACCTCTGATGTTGGTATGGTCATCACCACATCGAAAACTGCCACCCCTTTTGCTGATACATCTGACACGACCCCACAAATCGTGATGCACCAACCTGTAGACACCCCATTTTTGACCGTCCTCAAGACTTGGACGTCATCGTTGGAACACTCGGTGATTATCCACGTTTGTGTTGTTTGGAGTTCCCGGAGTTCTCGGCTACGCGCCCTGCCTCAGGACCTCCGAACTTGACTGTTTTGTGTTTGGTTTTGCACCAAACACTTGTGTTTTGCCTTGGAAGGGTAGGGAATGCCTTGTGAGGCATCCCCACACACCACCGGTTATGGCTAGAGGCCACCGGCTGGCTGGTGTTGCCACCGGCACTATAATGTGCCGGTCGGCACTATTTTGTGTTGGTCGGCACTCTTTTTGGCAAAATTACCATTTTGCCCTGCCGACTCCTATACAGTTGTTTTCTGAGATATTTTCAGACAGCTGTATGCCTTTTGTTTCCCCTCCATACACGTGTATGGAGGGATGAGCCCTTTGATGCCTTAGCTTGTAAGCTTTGCAAGCTTGGCTTGCCTATAAGAGGACCACTCCTCTTCTTGGCTTAGGGTTACAAAATTTTTAGACATTATTAGACAGACCAAGCTCTGGTTTTTAGGGTTAGGATAGATACACATACTATCTCTCTCTTTTCCTTGGTGTTCTAGGTGTTTTAGTTCACATTATTACACCAAGACACCTAGTCTTTCACCTTTTCTTGGTATTCTCAAAGATCAGAGTTTGTTCTTGAGATTTTTGACTGGTTTGGAGCTCAAAGAAGCAACAATATCAAGCTTGGTGAAGAAGTCTACAAGGGTGAGCCAACTAGCCCCTTTTTTCCCCATTCTTGCATTCCATTTTTGCCTAGTTTAAAACAGTTTTTGTGCTTGGTCTATAATACATAAAAGTTCTATTTTTTAAGCCTCTTCATTGTTTGTTAAGAGTGCTCGGTGGTTTGGGTAAGTTTGATCACCCTTAGGCCTTGAAAAGGGCACTTTTTGTGCCATTTTGTGAGAGCTCCGGGACTTGTGTGCTTGGGCCTCTCCACCACTGAAATCTTGAGGGATTTCAGTAGTGGAGATGGTGCCTTAAAGTCCTAGGAAGGAGAGGGCCACCCCCTCTCCTTGATGTCCTTGAAAAGGGCAAGATTTGGCCTCCAAAGGAGCACCATGTTTGGTTGTGTGTTGATCATGTATAGGCTGTTTTTTTTCATGCTTATTATGCCATGATTAAGCTCTGTTTTAAGTTGGTTTTAGCACTCCTTGCATGTTTTGCATTGATGCTTTGTAATGCCTTAATATTGCCTTAACATGCCTAGGTTGTTAGCCTTTGTTTCTAGCATGTTTTATACTTAGGTTTATGAATGTTTTGTGCTTATTTTGCCATGCATGAGGTCTGCCCATACTTGTCTTGGTCGACCATAGCTTACATTGCATAGCCTCTTTGTATTTGGCTTGTTAGCCTTGAGAGAATGGATGTGTAGCATGCCATGCTTGCATTATTTTTGATGGTTTGGAACCATTTCATATGCTATTTCAGTCCCCTAGAGGTGCTTGTATGTTTACATTGTATGCCTCTTTGTTGCTTCTTAAGCTTGTGTTAAATGCTTCATGTTTTGGCCTTAATGCATGCCTTTGATTTCATGACATCTAGATGCCATCTAGGTGGTCATTTAGGCTTAGTTTTATGTGTTAAAACTCTGTCTTTAAGTGTTTAAGTATTTCCATGAGTGGTTGTGCTAGGTGTGGTTCAAAGCCCCATCGGCTTGCCTTAATGCTTGGACCATTTGTATGCCTTGTTTGGCTTGTTTTGTTAGTTGGTTTGGCACCATGTTTAACATGATTTTCAGAGCTTTACAATGCATGCTCATTGTCTCTACTTGGTTTCTCTAAGTGTGCTTAAGAGTTGCCACGTTCTTGCCTTGTGTTTGGACCATAACACTTACATGTGTGCGTGTGTGTTTAGTCTCCATTTCTAGGCACTTTGGCCACTGATTTTAGGCCAATTAGGAGTAGCCTAATTCATGCTTTAGTCCACTCCATTGCTTGGCTTGTATGCTTCTTTGCTTAGGTTGCATACTTAACATGTTTAGCTTGCTTGCATAATCCATGTTGCATGCTAGATAACATGCTTAGGATTACATCACATTGGCATGCATGTTTGGCCTCTTGAGATGAAGTATGATGGAGGTTGAGCACCCTTGTTTGCTTGTTTGCATTGCATGCATTTGAAATCAAAGTTGCACACTTTGTTCCTTGGGCCATCACGCATGGAAATGCGCGATTGGTGGTCCGGGAATCGGGGCACATGCCCTTTTGAGTCAATAACATGATAAGGGGTGTGTATAGTGCATAAATACCTTGAATCACATTGCCATGCATGTTGCTGTCTTCTGCTGCTGTGAGTTGCAGGTTCTGCAGGTGTTAAGTGCCGGCCGGCACTATTTAGTGCCGACCGGCAGTCAATAAACAGCCGATGGCTTTATTCCGTGCCGGTGGCCTCTTCCTTCAGCCGGTGGCTAATCTCCTCAGCCGGTGGTGATCCCCAGGACCCTGAGAGGCACTCCTGGGATTTTGGCAATTTTCTGAGGAGGAGAGCAGAGGAAACAGAGGCAAATCATGCATGACAGTGTGATTCCGAGCCAGTCCCGAGCGCATGTTGCATCTGGCCCTCATCCCGAGGCGATTTACTGTTTAATTAGATTAATTATTTTATTTAATTAATTTAGTTGATTTGTAATAATTAATTAGCTTGCGTAGTTAATTAGTTATTCAGTTTTGTGTATTTATTCGGTCCCTCCGAGCGAGGGCGTAATTGTAATAAGTGTGTGTGAGTGGGTGCATGTCTTCCAACCCCCACTTCTTTCTCCCTTTTATTTACCTGCTTTGATGGTAGATTAGGGCACGTTTATTTTTGCATACCTTATGCTATGCATGCGTGCATTCATGCATTTGTTTACATGCACCGGGCTCGGTACATCATACAAACTGCATTGTATTTTCAATTCCAAATTGAATATGTGCTATTTGATAGCATTTCACATGTCATTTTAGGGTTAGCCGAGCCTACTCTAGATTGCATTTTTGTATGCGTTGCATTAGCCATTTAACATGATCTAGGTCATGCATGTTTGCTAACCGATTTCTTGTTTTGGCGCGGAATACGATGTAAGTCTTTACGCTTTAGCATATGGCATGCGTGTGAATGTTGCCATGACAGTATGCTTGCCATGCGGCTAAATGCTTATGTGATATTACTGTTTGAATGCCTGTGGGTGGAGGTTGGATTGCTTGAGTTGGGATAACTCATTGAAATCCGCGTTTTAGCCTACTTGCGAGTAGCAAAAACTAACACGTTTTCCAAAGCAAAACGGATATGCAATGTTTATTTCCAAATTAGGCGATTTAGTCTATACTTGTTTGCTGTGCGCATAACATAGTAATTCTAGGCTAATAATTGGAATAAGAACGCATAAAGTTTTCAAAAATGGATATCATGGTTAGTAGAGGCCGGTCTTTGGACCGGGCGAGAGGGGGTGCTCATAGCTGACCTTCCCCGATCGTACCCAAGCTCCCGAGCCAAGTCACTTTGGTGATGACGGACACGTGGCCTTCGGCACCGAGTCAGGGTTTTCTAAATTTCCCCATTTTAAAATATTTAGGTGGCGACTCTGTAATCTGGCAAAGCAGTCCATGTTTGGCACTACTTTTCAAAAAATCTGTTTCTCTCAAAAACGATTTGCCAGAGGTGGACTCTTTGGTTCAGATTTAGAACCGCAACACAAAAAGGGAGTCCGAGCTGTAGCGAGGTCCCACGCGGGCGTTGTTACAGTGCTTTTAGAATGTTTTGGCTCCTGACAAAATAGGACAGGGAAACCCTACCCCAACATAGGGGTGTTTTGGCTCCATTTATCTGCTATGTGCTTTTAGAATGTATCCCCGCAGGGAAAGCACGTACCAGTTTGCAAGAATGGGTATCTGGCCCGAGGGCACCGGTGTCAGTGTTATAGAGAATCAGTTATCTGTGGGTATCAGTTCAGTTCCGGGAACAGTGATTCTGGGGAACAGTACTCAGTAGTAGAGATTAGTTGTTTGACTGTGCCGGTGTTTGATCTGTTTTGGGCTGAAATGCTGTCCGTTTCTCCTTTCAGTTCAGAGAATTCAGAAAGTTGATACAGAATAGTTAGTATTTCCCCTTGCTGAGGCAGGACTAGGGATGACGCAAAGTTCAGAAGAAATAGTGGTTATGACAGCCGCGTTAGATCAAGGGCTCACCCTACAGAGTGAGGCCGGCGTTGATATGCCGCATCCTCCTAGGTCGCCCGCTACGCACCCGATCTGGGCCCCCCAGTTCTACCAGGCTCGTGAGCCCACTACATTCGAGTTAATGGGGATGATAGGTGATCTCCAAAGATCTGTGGTGGATCTCGCTTACGGGATGTCAGCCTCGCCACCGGTTGCACCGTATGCTGGAAATTTCGAGCCCCAAGAGCCCCCGCTACTGGGGCGTATTGTGATCGAGCTTAATCAGCCGGAGATGGCCTCCACATACAACAGTGATGTACCAGTACCAACCCAAACCTCTCATCAGGCTGAGGCCAGAGGCAAAGACAAAATGAAGGCAGATGCCAACCCCGTGGAACAACTGCTGTGGGCAGTCGAGGCTTTGAAGGCCGGGGGAATGAGCAAACAACAGGTATCTGCAATGACAACCAAAATTGTGAAGGATGCTTTTCCTGCTCTACCTGAGGGTAGTTCAAGCCAGTCAGAAAATCGGGATAGACCCCGTTATGTTGAAACAGTTTCTCTCACTCCCAACCCCGTACCTGGGAAGGATCAGAAATTCAAGCCCGCACCTGCCGATCCGTTCGCCAGCACATCTAGCAGGGGCACTCAGGCTTTAAAATACCAGCCCCGGGGGCGCAGGGCCTTTCATGCTCTCTACATGCCGCTGTCCAGGGCGCTTCTCATTTTGGCCAAGAAGGGGCATCTTACGCCTCTGGAGCCGAGACCTCTGCTGAAGAACCTCCCGACAGGCCATGATGCTACACAGTACTGTGCGTACCACCAGCAAACTGGCCACTCCACCGATAACTGCTTTCGCCTCCGCCATGAGGTGCAGGATCTGATTGACAACGAGGTTATCCTCCCACCCACCTCAGCTAAATCTGTCACCACTCAGTTGTTGGATTTTGAGGACATCGATACTGCGAGTATGTAGTTGGGATTCAACCGCCTGCGGGCAGCGCCTCGAGTTTTTGATGTGGCGTCTGGCACGCATTTTTGAGCATTTGCGAATACTAATCTTGTAAATTCTGGCTTGGGTTTCGAGTCACCCCTTTTGTTTTGTCTTGAGTCTGTCTCCTTGTCGTGAGTCAGTCCTTTTTGGCTTAAGGGTCTGTCTTGTTGTAACGAGTCAGTCCCTCTTTTGTATAGAATACTAGGTGACTTCGGGGTTGTTGCCTCAAGCACTGTTCTTGTTTTGTAATTACTTCTTTTGCTTTCTTTTTGGGTCTGCCTCTGCTACGGAGCCAGTTTGTATCCGGGGAACCTGAATGAAACAGCCGCGGCTACCGTGTTTCAGTGCCTATTGTTTGTTTTGGGCTAGTTGTGCCAGAGAATTCAAATGGGGTGACAGCACATTCCACCTGCCCTTGTGTGCCCCGATAATTATTGTTTTGACCTAAGTTTTTCAAAACCTTTTTGAGCACTGCGGTAAAAACAAAGAGGAAGGAATTCCTCGGGTTTTACAAAACTTTGATCAAATCGAAAGAAAGAGAGGCATGCTGAGCCCTTAATGATTGAAATCATGCTTGTTAGCGTGAGTACTGAGAAGGACCCCGGCTTGATCCAGACTGGTTCCACACGGTCTTCAGCGTGAGCGATTCGTCGCCTTCTTAAAAACTTTCAAAAACAAAATGTTTTGCGCAAGTCCTGCGAAGACCTGTGTGGAATCACTCTTGGGATTGCGCAGCCTAGGATCGCTCTCAGCCTCAAGATTCGGCCTGTTTGTTGGAACCTCCAACCCCTTTCGGAACTTTCAACGGTCAGCTATCAGAGGAGGCCCGTGTGGCCAGATTCGAAGCAGCCCCCGAACAGGAGGCACCAAAGTCAAGTCATAAGAATAGATCTTACCAGAGGAAGCTTGCAAAGCAACCGTGATAGACCCTCCTGCAAAGTACTGCAACAGTCATTCGCAGTCATTTTCCCGGAAACGGGGAGGCTTCGATCTCAAAACCATTTGGCATGGACTTGTTACACTTTTACCCTTTGAGGGGCTCGCTGGGCCGAAAACCCGGAAGGGCGACCCAGGCAAAAGTTAGAGCAAAAGAAAGATGCAAAAGAAAAGAACAAAAAGAAAAGAGAAGAAAAAATACAAAAAATACAAAAAAAATCAAAATAAAAAAAAAATGCAAAAGAAGAAGAAGAAAAAGAAATAAAAAGTTGAAAAGAAAGAAAAGAAGCTCGCAAGGTCGAAAACCCGCATTGGGCGCCTTGACAAAAGTAAGAGCCTAAAAAGGAGAGGTTAAATACCCGAGTGTACCTTAACCCCCGGAACTACGTAAGGCTTGATTCCCATGTTTGGGATACGTAGGCAACTTTATCTTGAAGTCCAGCCCCCAACGCTTTCATAGCGTCTCAGTCCATGCAATGGTTTTGATTATTTATGCTTCCTCCGAATCTGATGTCTCGGTTGCAATAACAGGAACTACTTGATCAACTTCCTCCTGAAATCCAGCCACCAATGCTTTCAAGATGACTGTGTCCATATATTGTTTGTGGCCGTCCCCGCCCTCTCCATGCCTGAGAGCCCGGTCGCGATCAATCATCAATAGGCATGCTGCGGCATCATCCAAACAAGGGGCAACGTTCCGTTGCCATCCATTGCCAAAAGTTGCCCTGAGCTGCCCTGAGTTGCCGTCCAAACTAGGGGCAACTTTTCGTTGCCCTTGCCCCCCTTTAAGCCAGGGGCAATTTTCCATTGCCTCCGATCCGAGGTTGCGCATCTCGAGGGTAAGTTCCGTGCTTGTCTAGCACTGGTTGTTTGCAAAAATTTAGTTTTTGAAAATTTTTACTGAGGTGGATTACTTTCTCGAAAACTATTTCATTTTCCAAAACTAGACCATGTTTGGACCCAAAAAGGAAAATTTTCAGTGCTTACAGCCCGATTTGCGTGATTTTCAAATCAAAAATCGAACGAGCATGTTAATCTGACGATCATTTTGATCAAAACTGTTTTAGAAAGAAAACAAAAATGGCCAAAGTAATGAACTAGGGGCACAGTTGAGCCAGGTGTTCTGTCTTCCCCCCCTTCATTATTCCCGCGCCTGCCAGGAGAGGCACCCTATCTACTAGAAGAAATAGCCGCGAGCTAGCCATGTCGGCGTGAATCCGCAATTTCCTATTCATCCATTAATTACCCTAGGGAGGGATGAAAAATGAGAGAATAAAGAATAGAGAGGTGTAAGTCGAGAGAAAAGTGAGCAAGAGGGTTTTGAAAAAAAAAAAAAAAAAAAAAAAAAAAAAAAAACCGAGCTTGAGGGCCGAGTGGCGTGAGAATCACACAAATCAGAAAAGGTGGGAAACCTACCCGGAGGAACTGGCTCCTCGAGATCTGAGG
The DNA here is from genome assembly GCA_036172215.1 of Camellia granthamiana. Classification (NCBI taxonomy): domain Eukaryota; kingdom Viridiplantae; phylum Streptophyta; class Magnoliopsida; order Ericales; family Theaceae; genus Camellia; species Camellia granthamiana. The sequence goes on from CM069905.1 coordinate 157,838,142, forward strand.
TCTTTTGTAAACACGTCCGTGGGCCGTGTCTTTTGATTGGTCGGTCTCAGTTTAGCTTTGAGTCTTTTCCGAGTGTATCTCGTTGTGTTTAGGCCGTATGCCTTTTATTTTCTTTAGTTGAGTCCCTCCGCTGCGTTCAGTTGTAAGCTCGGTACCCCGGTTGTGAACCCTTTTTCCAAAAGTCAATCGTTTATGCTCAGAATGCTGTGCCATTCTCAACATCTATGCAAGGCAAGAGAAGAAAAGGAAAATTTGGAGGCGTCCGAGTGTGCTTCAACTTCAACCGTTTCAGTTTTGTGGTCCGTCTTGTTAGATTGAGCCAATTGTTCAAAGTTTGCCGTGTGCAGAATGGACCGGATACTGTATTATGAGCTGTGTGCAGATTAATCCCCAGCAGAATGCGGGCTATTTGTTCAAGTTTGAGCAATGATTTGTCTGGGTTGTTTGCTGTTAGTTGGTTAGTTATCCGATTATTACAGTGCAAATGCTCAATCTCTAGACAAAAACTCAATTTCATTTACATTAAGATGTAACATGATGCAATGCAGTGCAAAGTATGAGATACGTAAATAAAACACTTTTCAGGCAAGAAGTTTGTTTTATATATAATCTCTTTCAAAGTACAACTTTTGAAGAAAGCAAAATCTGCCTGCGGCAGTACATAGTACTCTATCTACTAAAAAGAGAAAAGTACAAGAAAAGAAAAAAAGAAGAGAGAAAAATAGCAGAAGTCTGTAGCATCATCAATGGCCCCGCGCCGGAGGATCTGTCCTGGCCCTCTTCCTGGGCAGAAGCCCAGGAGCATCGTCGGAAGCATCGCTGTCAGAGCCCGAGCCCGAGCTATCCCCGGCCTCCTCCTCAGACGACTCCGCCTCCGCCTCCGACTCGCCATCACCTGGAACTGGTGCTCGCGAACTGCTCCCGACATGAGCACGCCCCCCTTTGGTGCGGGGGAATATCCGGCCATCCCGAGTAGAAAGGGGAGGCCCAGCCGGAGGAGCGCCACCGCCCACGGGAGGAATCGGGAAGGGAGGCTGAAAAAGCATGAAAGACAAATGCATCAGTATACGTGAATCAGTACAGAATGCAGTGTATGAGTACAGTGTATGAAGGCCGTGAGCAGTATATCAGAATGCAGTGTATGAGTACAGTATGTAAATGCTGTGAGCAGTAAATCAGTACAGAATGCAGTGTATGAGTACAGTGTGAATGCCGTGAGCAGTGAATCAGTATAGAATGCAGTGTATGAGTACAGTGTGTGAATGCCGTGAGCAGTTTATCAGATTTTGTGTAGTGCATCGGTATGTATGGAACAGAGTATGGTTTGAGACTGTGGTCAGAAGAATGTACCGGGAGACTGTAGGCGGCCATGACATCGAGGGTCCGCTGTAGCATCCCCATCAGGGAGGCACACAGCTCCACCGACTGCCGTGTGTACTCGGAGGAAGCCTGCAAAAGTATTAGATGCATCAGTATTCTGTGGAATATCGAATGAATTGAAAGGGAATGACAATGCAAGATGCAGAATGCAAGTAATACATACCGGAGGCAAGTTAGGAATGCCGGCCAAGTCATGACCAGCCGGGGGAGGAGCAAAAGGGATCTGGTAGGTCTCCCCACTCTGCCCCCTGTATGTCAGCATGGTAGGCAGAGCGGGCCAGCCCGTCCCTCGTCCTCTCTGCACCCCCCTCCTGCCGCGAGCTCGAGCCCTCTGTGACGATCCTGCTCCTGCTCCCACCTCTGCCCTAGCCGCCGGCGCCGCAGGTCTCTCCGGCTCAGCTCGGGAGCCCCCGCTCAGAGGCCGCATGAGAAAGGTCCGGATGTACTCAGAATAGTCGCCCTCACCTCTGTAGCCGTCTGCCTCCCAGCCGACGGTGTAGTCCTCCATCTGCTCAGCAGTGAAACGCTCGGTATCCCGCATGTGCTCAGGAGGATGCTCCGGGACTATCTGCTCAGGTAAGCCCAGGGTCTGACGCAAGAAGCGCTCGCCCAGGTACCAAGCTCGACAGACCGGGCCCTCCAGCAAAATCCGGTAACGCGAGGTCTCAACGGCACCGGCAAACCGATCCCTCATCATCGCTGGCAGAGCAGCCCACGGTTGCCAGGTGATCTGAAATTGAAATACAGTTGGTTATCTACTGGTATTGCAAATATACAGCGGAAAAGCGAAGCTTAACTGAACTGCAAGTAAAAACATACCTCAGTAGGGGTGATGGTGTCGAAATAGCGGCGGAAAAAGCTGAATGTGTCGCGGGGCCGCCGTGTGCACTCCCCATCGTAGCGGCGCGAGAAGGGAACGACTAGAGGAGTCTCCGTCTCCGGCACTGGCTCGAGTCTAGGGAAGTAGGCGTAAACCCACAACTGCAGGATGAATACCAGTATGTTTATCAGACAAAGCAGAATATACAGAAAAGCAGAAATAGCAGAGCAGTATACAGTCAGTGTATTGTACAGAGTATACAGAGTGAGTAGTATACAGTCAGTGTATTGTGCAGAGTGTACAGTGTGAGCAGTGTGCAGTCAGTGTAAAGCAGAGTATGTGGGTGCCGTGTGTACAGTATACAGCGAGTGTAAAGCAGACTACAGTGTGTGCAGTGTGCAGAGTACAGAAAGTACAGAACAGAAATGTAAAGCAGAGGAGAAGACGTACCTCCCAAGCTCGCCAGTAACCTCCGAGCAACTGCCCGCTGCCACGGGAGACCGAGCTCATGTACCCGTAAAGAGTGGCCAGAGCCGCGCCACCCCAGTCGTAACGCACAATGTCTCGGACGTCCACCAGTGCGCTGAGAAGGCAAAGAGGCACGGTGTTCGCCTGGTCAGCGAAAAGGGTAGTCCCCAGCAAAAACATCAGAAAGCCGCGCGCGTACTGCTCTACGGCCACCTCGGTCATCGGAGCCGCCGCCTCCAACGCAGGCTGCACCCTAAACTGCACCTCGAACCAGGAGTAGCGAACAAATCCCGGACGAGCAAGGGGTGGCGCCTCGCCAAGAAGGTAGACCTGAGCGGCGATCCACTCATCCATGTCAATGTCAAAGGGGATCGGATCACCCCCTACCCCGATGCCTGTGAGCACCGAGAAATCAAAAGGGGTCATCGTCATGTCCCCTGCCACCGACAAGTGAAATGAATCAGTGGTGTCCCACCACCTCTCTGCCAGAGCGGCAATGAGAGGTCTGCAAGCGGAGAGCCTAGAAAGTCCCCTGCAAAATGCGCCGAAGCCGGCCCGGTCGACGATCTGACGGACTGCGTCAGGTAGCTCGGCATACCAATCTCGAGCGACGGTATTCCCATACCCGCGGACGGTATGGGAACCTCCCTGTTTACAAACAGACAGTTGTGAATCAATATGAAATGTACAGTTTCGAAGAAACAGTTAAAGTCAGTACAAATCTAGCATGCGTGCAAGTCTTTCAGATTCAAACAGAAACCGGATACCGGTGTGCTTACAGTAAATTACGGCGCGTGATGCGTCGGTGTGTTTTGAGTGGTCCAGTGTAAGCTCGGTGCACGTGTGCACGTTTTTTTTCAGATGCAAGCAAATGTCAGGTTTCAGTGCACCAGTAGGTGGACTACGGCCTGTGATGTGTCAGTACTCCCATAGGGATCAGTGTAAACATAGCATGTATGCATGTTTTTCAAAGTTCAAACGGATGCCGGGTCCCGGTATGTTTCAGTGAATTACCAACGTGTGGTGCGTCTGCGTGTTTGTGTGATTCAGTGCAAGTCTAGCATGTGTGCGGGTTTTCAGATTCAAGCAAGTACCAGGTGTCGGTGAATTTGTAGTGAAAAACGGTGTGCCGTGTGTTTGGGGGATTGAGACTAGTGCAATATGTGTGCATGTGTCGGTCCTAAAACAGATGTCAGTTGTGAGTTTGTCTACGATCAACTACAGTGTACAGTATATCGGAGCTAAGCAATTAAAGGGTTGTAATCAGCTATGGCAGTTGACAATTTGCAGTTCTACATTGCAGAAAGTAAAGCAGAACAGAAGAGTTACCTCGGAAGCGCCGAATGATAGGTGAGAGGTCGGCTCGCGTAGCAGAAGCTCCGGGTCCAGTGCCCTGTCGAAGCTGCGGAAGTGGCGGAGTCCATCTGGCGGAAGCATGTGAATAGCTGGGTGGTAGGTCACCGGGTCGAATGGGCACTCGCTCAATGGAAGGAGCTCGACCCCGGGATCCATCTCGTGATCCGGGGGAGTCCCGACATGTGGAACATCGTCTGCCATAGCAATGGTGGTGAGAAAATGGCCGGAAAAGCCGGAATGTGAAAAGTCAACTGAAAAAGTCAACCCCGAGCGGGTCGAAAATGGCCGGGAAGGTCGGAAGAGGAAAATATACGAAAATGTAGAGAAAGTCGAGGGGAACAAGTCCCGAAAAGGCGGAAATAGCAAAGGAGATCCCGAAATGAAATTTCGATCGGGTGGAAATGTCCGAGACGCGAAGAAAATCGCGAATCCGACGACGAAACGGGCGTGAAACGCGAAGAAAACGGAGAAAAGATGAGAGAACAAAGCCCTAGAGAGAGAGGCAAGGGTTTTTCGGCGGTTTAGAAATGAGAAGAATAGGGCATGGAACCCTATTTTAAAAGACCCGAGGCGAAATGGCAGAACTGCCCCCGATCAGGCATTTTCTGCCGGTCGGCACTATTTTGTGCCGGTCGGCACATTTTTGTGCCGGTGGATAAGTTTAGGCAGCCGGTGGCAGCTGGTGACCTCCCCACCCAGCCGGTGGTGTTCCCAAGGTCTTGTTTAGGCAAGGTGAGGGGTTTTGGGTCTTCATAGCTCAAGAAAGTGCAAGAAGGTGCATCTCCGACGCTCAACTGGCCTCCGTTTTGACCCCGGACAGTGTCTTCTGTGTATGGCACTCAAATTCATGCCATGACTGTATCCTTTTGTCTTTCATAAGATTTAAAAGTTGCCCCGTGTGTGTTGCACGCATTCATCACACTCTCCGGTGCGCCGCCTCGCGCCGTCTAGCACGTCCCTTGCGACTTGCATCATTTTCCATCAAATGAGGTACGCGTGCCTCGTTTTGCATTCTATTTCCCATCCGATGAGGTATGCGTGCCTCATCTTGCATTTCATCACATTTCGAGGTACGCGTGCCTCGTCTTGCATTCTACTCTCCATCCGATGAGGTATGCGTGCCTCATGATTCATTTCATTCTCACTTGCATTGTTTTGCACCCCTTTGTGGCACGCGTCTCACATTCATGCATTACCCCACACCCGGTCCGGCGGGACCTTAAACACGCACGGTCTAGGAGACCTTAAATCCTCGGGAGGTGCAAGACCTTCGGTGCATTTAGACGCACCTCATTGCATTTGGCATGCATTTCATCACGCTATTTCGCACACCTCGCTGTCTTGTGCACCGCATCTCAATTCATGCATTGCCCCCCACAGCCGGTCCGACGGGACCTTAAACACGCCCGGTCTAGGAGACCTTAAATCCTCGGAGGGTGCAAGACCTTCGGTGCATTGGTGCGCACACTCCATTTGCATTATCATGCATTACCCCACAGCCGGTCTGGCGGGACCTCAAACACGCCCGGTCTAGGAGACCTTAAATCCTCGGGAGGTGCAAGACCTTCGGTGTGTTAAGTTGCCCCTCATTGCATTTGGCATGCATTTCATCGCGCTATTTTGCACACCGCACTTGCGTTGCCCCGAAACGAGGGTCCGGCGGGACCAAAAACACACACGGTCTAGGAGACCTTAAATCCTTGGAGGGTGCAAAACCTTCGATACATCGGCATGCCTGCCTCATCCGCATCATCATGCATCATTTGCATTTTCAGACAAAAACAAAACAAAACATCATGCATCATTTGCATCTCAAAAAAAAACAACATGCATTGTCATGCATACATTTTGCATTCCGGTCTAGGAGACCTTAAATCCTCTGGAGGTGCAATTCCTTCGGTGTTTGTCGTGCCCAAACGACTCCCGTGCTTGCGGTGAGTTCCTAGGAGACCAACGGGGACGGTTGAAACTAGAGTTCGAACGGCTCATGCCTAGAACACAAAGGTTCGGGATTTCCGAGACTAAAGTCTGGTTTAAATACCTAGGGGGTGTACCCTCGGCTTGAAACCTGTATGGAAGCCCCATAGGTTGAGGCGGCGTGTATACGCCTCAATTCTGGATACTGAACCAACCTAGTATACCATCCTGTTGGGAGAGTAGGGAAAACTGCAATCATGGCCATTGCATCATCTGCATTGTCATGCATTCCATCCATATTGTAGATATTGCATTGTAGGTTGCATGCATTTCATCGCATTGCCCCCATCTATGGCTTGCACCTTTCCTTGTTGAGCTTGGTCTGGTATGTGCTCATACTTTTCACGTCAAAACACAGTTCTGCATGTGTACGCGCCTATTCCACGTTGGTATGTTGGTTTGAGGGTAGCGGCACCTTTTCTGTGCTAGACATGGCTTGTACGTGTACATGCCCTTCCTAGGCAAAACTTGGTTTGGCCTGCGTGCCATATCCATTGTATCCATTTCTTTTGCATGCATCCACTGCATCTCCTTCCATTTATGGCTTGCACCTTTCCTTGTTGAGCTTGGTCTGGTATGTGTCCATACTTTTCACGTCAAAGCACAGTTCTGCATGTGCATCGCGCCTACTCCACGCTGGTATGTTGGTTTGAGGTTGCGGCACCTTTTCTGTGTTAGACATGGTTTGTATGTGTGCATGCCTTTCCTAAGCGAGATACGGTTTGGCCCGCGCGCCATAATCGCATATTACATTGTAGTGTAATTGTTGCATCCGGCATTAGGATCATTGTTCTTTCCTCAGCGGGTCGTCACCCCACTTATGTCAATCCACCCAATACTTGTCCTTGTGCCCGTCTACATCACTCATAGTTCTGCATGTGTATCGCGCCTACTCCACGCTGGTATGTTGGTTTGAGGTTGCGGCACCTTTTCTATGGTAGACGGACTTGTTACTTCCATCAATCTATTTGACATTTGTGTGGTTTTGAACCGCTCGTGATTGGATCATGATTCAATTGCATTGCATATTTACATTGCATATCATTTTCATTGTTTATATTTGTTTTTAGTTTTGCATATCATTTGCATTACATTTAGATTCAATTGCATATCATTTTGCATTCATTTTGCATGACATGCACGTGGCTAACAATATTGTACCTGTTAAGTTGCTTCCTTTTGCAGGCACGATATTGTATGTACGGTTCATTTGAGGCTGGTGCAACCAGACGAACTGGACAGGTATTGTATTCTCCGAGTGAGACGTATCGAGAATTCCATAATTCTCTTACATCCTTTCTGCATTTTAGTGTAGTTCGGTGTATGCTAGCTTAAAACTGTCGCATGTGTGCTTCGTTACAGCTTCCTTTGCATGATCATAAGTTATGCCCGGCTTCTTGCATTTTCAGTTGCATTTTGCCCCTGCCTTCGGGCGCATACCTTACTTGTCTTGCATGTTTGTCCAAGTCTTCGGCCTTGTCAAAAATGGGTCGTCTCTGGGCTTTGACATTCACTCCCGTCATCGTTATGACTTCCGAGTTCTGTCAAAGAGGGGCAACTGTAGACACCCCATTTTTGACCGTCCTCAAGACTTGGACGTCACCGTTGGAACACTCGGTGATTATCCATGTTTGTGTTGTTTGGAGTTCCCGGAGTTCTCGGCTACGCGCCCTGCCTCAGGACCTCCGAACTTGACTGTTTTGTGTTTGGTTTTGCACCAAACACTTGTGTTTTGCCTTGGAAGGGCAGGGAATGCCTTGTGAGGCATCCCCACACACCACCGGCTGTGGCTAGAGGCCACCGGCTGGCTGGTGTTGCCACCGGCACTATATTGTGCCGGTCGGCACTATTTTGTGCCGGTCGGCACTCTTTTTGGCAAAATTACCATTTTGCCCTGCCGACTCCTATACAGTTGTTTTCTGAGATATTTTCAGACAGCTGTATGCCTTTTGTTTCCCCTCCATACACGTGTATGGAGGGATGAGCCCTTTGATGCCTTAGCTTGTAAGCTTTGCAAGCTTGGCTTGCCTATAAGAGGACCACTCCTCTTCTTGGCTTAGGGTTACAAAATTTTTAGACATTATTAGACAGACCAAGCTCTGGTTTTTAGGGTTAGGATAGATACACATACTATCTCTCTCTTTTCCTTGGTGTTCTAGGTGTTTTAGTTCACATTATTACACCAAGACACCTAGTCTTTCACCTTTTCTTGGTATTCTCAAAGATCAGAGTTTGTTCTTGAGATTTTTGACTGGTTTGGAGCTCAAAGAAGCAACAATATCAAGCTTGGTGAAGAAGTCTACAAGGGTGAGCCAACTAGCCCCTTTTTTCCCCATTCTTGCATTCCATTTTTGCCTAGTTTAAAACAGTTTTTGTGCTTGGTCTATAATACATAAAAGTTCTATTTTTTAAGCCTCTTCATTGTTTGTTAAGAGTGCTCGGTGGTTTGGGTAAGTTTGATCACCCTTAGGCCTTGAAAAGGGCACTTTTTGTGCCATTTTGTGAGAGCTCCGGGACTTGTGTGCTTGGGCCTCTCCACCACTGAAATCTTGAGGGATTTCAGTAGTGGAGATGGTGCCTTAAAGTCCTAGGAAGGAGAGGGCCACCCCCTCTCCTTGATGTCCTTGAAAAGGGCAAGATTTGGCCTCCAAAGGAGCACCATGTTTGGTTGTGTGTTGATCATGTATAGGCTGTTTTTTTTCATGCTTATTATGCCATGATTAAGCTCTGTTTTAAGTTGGTTTTAGCACTCCTTGCATGTTTTGCATTGATGCTTTGTAATGCCTTAATATTGCCTTAACATGCCTAGGTTGTTAGCCTTTGTTTCTAGCATGTTTTATACTTAGGTTTATGAATGTTTTGTGCTTATTTTGCCATGCATGAGGTCTGCCCATACTTGTCTTGGTCGACCATAGCTTACATTGCATAGCCTCTTTGTATTTGGCTTGTTAGCCTTGAGAGAATGGATGTGTAGCATGCCATGCTTGCATTATTTTTGATGGTTTGGAACCATTTCATATGCTATTTCAGTCCCCTAGAGGTGCTTGTATGTTTACATTGTATGCCTCTTTGTTGCTTCTTAAGCTTGTGTTAAATGCTTCATGTTTTGGCCTTAATGCATGCCTTTGATTTCATGACATCTAGATGCCATCTAGGTGGTCATTTAGGCTTAGTTTTATGTGTTAAAACTCTGTCTTTAAGTGTTTAAGTATTTCCATGAGTGGTTGTGCTAGGTGTGGTTCAAAGCCCCATCGGCTTGCCTTAATGCTTGGACCATTTGTATGCCTTGTTTGGCTTGTTTTGTTAGTTGGTTTGGCACCATGTTTAACATGATTTTCAGAGCTTTACAATGCATGCTCATTGTCTCTACTTGGTTTCTCTAAGTGTGCTTAAGAGTTGCCACGTTCTTGCCTTGTGTTTGGACCATAACACTTACATGTGTGCGTGTGTGTTTAGTCTCCATTTCTAGGCACTTTGGCCACTGATTTTAGGCCAATTAGGAGTAGCCTAATTCATGCTTTAGTCCACTCCATTGCTTGGCTTGTATGCTTCTTTGCTTAGGTTGCATACTTAACATGTTTAGCTTGCTTGCATAATCCATGTTGCATGCTAGATAACATGCTTAGGATTACATCACATTGGCATGCATGTTTGGCCTCTTGAGATGAAGTATGATGGAGGTTGAGCACCCTTGTTTGCTTGTTTGCATTGCATGCATTTGAAATCAAAGTTGCACACTTTGTTCCTTGGGCCATCACGCATGGAAATGCGCGATTGGTGGTCCGGGAATCGGGGCACATGCCCTTTTGAGTCAATAACATGATAAGGGGTGTGTATAGTGCATAAATACCTTGAATCACATTGCCATGCATGTTGCTGTCTTCTGCTGCTGTGAGTTGCAGGTTCTGCAGGTGTTAAGTGCCGGCCGGCACTATTTAGTGCCGACCGGCAGTCAATAAACAGCCGATGGCTTTATTCCGTGCCGGTGGCCTCTTCCTTCAGCCGGTGGCTAATCTCCTCAGCCGGTGGTGATCCCCAGGACCCTGAGAGGCACTCCTGGGATTTTGGCAATTTTCTGAGGAGGAGAGCAGAGGAAACAGAGGCAAATCATGCATGACAGTGTGATTCCGAGCCAGTCCCGAGCGCATGTTGCATCTGGCCCTCATCCCGAGGCGATTTACTGTTTAATTAGATTAATTATTTTATTTAATTAATTTAGTTGATTTGTAATAATTAATTAGCTTGCGTAGTTAATTAGTTATTCAGTTTTGTGTATTTATTCGGTCCCTCCGAGCGAGGGCGTAATTGTAATAAGTGTGTGTGAGTGGGTGCATGTCTTCCAACCCCCACTTCTTTCTCCCTTTTATTTACCTGCTTTGATGGTAGATTAGGGCACGTTTATTTTTGCATACCTTATGCTATGCATGCGTGCATTCATGCATTTGTTTACATGCACCGGGCTCGGTACATCATACAAACTGCATTGTATTTTCAATTCCAAATTGAATATGTGCTATTTGATAGCATTTCACATGTCATTTTAGGGTTAGCCGAGCCTACTCTAGATTGCATTTTTGTATGCGTTGCATTAGCCATTTAACATGATCTAGGTCATGCATGTTTGCTAACCGATTTCTTGTTTTGGCGCGGAATACGATGTAAGTCTTTACGCTTTAGCATATGGCATGCGTGTGAATGTTGCCATGACAGTATGCTTGCCATGCGGCTAAATGTTTATGTGATATTACTGTTTGAATGCCTGTGGGTGGAGGTTGGATTGCTTGAGTTGGGATAACTCATTGAAATCCGCGTTTTAGCCTACTTGCGAGTAGCAAAAACTAACACGTTTTCCAAAGCAAAACGGATATGCAATGTTTATTTCCAAATTAGGCGATCTAGTCTATACTTGTTTGCTGTGCGCATAACATAGTAATTCTAGGCTAATAATTGGAATAAGAACGCATAAAGTTTTCAAAAATGGATATCATGGTTAGTAGAGGCCGGTCTTTGGACCGGGCGAGAGGGGGTGCTCATAGCTGACCTTCCCCGATCGTACCCAAGCTCCCGAGCCAAGTCACTTTGGTGATGACGGACACGTGGCCTTCGGCACCGAGTCAGGGTTTCCTAAATTTCCCCATTTTAAAATATTTAGGTGGCGACTCTGTAATCTGGCAAAGCAGTCCATGTTTGGCACTACTTTTCAAAAAATCTGTTTCTCTCAAAAACGATTTGCCAGAGGTGGACTCTTTGGTTCAGATTTAGAACCGCAACACAAAAAGGGAGTCCGAGCTGTAGCGAGGTCCCACGCGGGCGTTGTTACAGTTTCTCCGTGGCCAGAGGGTTTTCACCCCACTTTACATGTCTCTATCTGCGGCCTGGAGGGTCCTAATCAAAAAAGGGCATCTGAAGCCCCTAGAGCTACGTCTATTGCCTAATCCCCTCCCTCCTACACACAACTTGGCCAAATACTGCGCCTTCCACCAACAGCATGGTCATGACACCTACCTATGCTGCAGATTACGTCATGAAATTCAAGATCTCATTGATAATAAGGTGATCGCGCCTCCTCAAAAGCCTAACGTTACTACAAATCCCCTCCCACCACATAACCAAGCCCCTCCACCTCAGCAAATAAACCTTATCCAAACATTGGCCATCCCATATGACCCCAGTATATACATCACCCCCTCCCACCTACCTAAGCCGACACTGTTCATCTTGGAAAGCACAGACTTGTGCATGATGAGCGCGTCCATATCCCAACCCGAACCTATGGTGGTGGCTGAGGTAGAAGAAGGCATGCCTGAGGGCTCTATGAGCTTAACTAAAGAGGAATACAACCTGTGCTGCTACATTGTGCCAACAACTCAGGCCAGACCAGGGATGGAATTACCAATGCGAATGGAGATTAATGTAGTCCGGGAGAACGGACCAAGCCAGAGACTGGATGACTTAGCCGAGCTTGAAGAGGACATCAATAACCTGCAGTTCTTCGATGAACAAGATCTGGGGAGTGTATAGATTGACTGGTTTGATATGAATGAATCAATAGATAATACGGGGTGGCTTAGTGATGAACTGGATATTGATGAGGGGTCTCAACCAAAGCAGGAACAGCTGGAAACGGGAATTGCTGCAACGGCCGGAACGGTCAACGACAAGGGGAAGTTATCGGAGAGCACCGGTACCAAGAATTTTGCTCAGGAATTGGGTAGCGTTAGTATAACCGGTACAGAACAAGAGGCCGCGCTGAAGCGGTTCGAACATGAAAGAATTGAGAATGATCAGAAGGCTAGAAAAGCCAAAGGCCCTGCGGGGATTGACTGTAATGGATGCGGGAATACTTACAATGGAACCGGACAGTTGCTTGACGATTGCTGGGGGAATGTGGTAGGAAGATGATGATTTGCATCTTGCCCACACGAATGAAGATTGGGGACATAATCTGCCAGATGATACATGGTATTCCGAGGAAGTCGATCACAGGACTAGGAGCGAGCAGTACTTTAAGCCCCCATACCTAGACCAACCAGAAGCATCTGGGAAAGATAAGGAATCTGAGAAACAGAAGGATAAACTGTTGGAGGAGGAAGTTGTACTGAAGCAGGTGAAAAAGATTTAGGCAGACATATCCATCTGGGGTTTGCTCATGGCTTCACAGGTGCATAGACAAGCCGTCTTATCAGCAATGGATAAGACTAAGCTCTCTATCGACATAACCCCCGACCAGTTAGTGGGATTGGTTTTACCAGGAGGCGCTTCATCGACTTTGACCTCTACGGATAAGGAATTGCCGCCTGAGGGCTCTGAACACAACAAACCACTATATATCTCTATTGAATGTAAAGAGAAGTGGATACCAGTCATCTTGGTTGATACCGGGTTTGCAATTAATGTGTGCCCATTGCGCACGGCCTATGCTATTGGCTTGAAGCCAGCAGATTTTGTACCAACGGCCTAGGTGATTCGGGCTTATGACAATACAAGTCGGGAAGTGATGGGGACAGTTTGGATCAGAACGCAAGTTGGCCCGACTGTAGCTCGACTTTTTCGCGCCCCCTTTCGGAGAGCTTGAATTGGTCCTACAGTTTGGACTCCTGTCACGGCAAATCATTTTGGAAAATGATAAACACTAAAGAGTCCAATCCGGCAAATCATTTTGGAAAATCAGATTTTGAATCAAATAATGCCAAAACTGGACTACTTTGCCATATTACAGAATCGCCACCTAAACATTTTATTTTTTAGAAAATTTAGGAAACCCTGACTCATGTCAAAGGCCACATGTCCATCATCAACAAAGTTGCCTCGGCTCGGGAACTTGGGTACAAGAGAGGAAGGTCCTAAAATGAGCACCCCCGCTCGCTCGATCAAAGATCGGCCTCTATTATCATGATATGTTGTTTTATAAACACATGTGTTCTTATTCCGGTTATTAGCTAACTTTACTATGTGACGCACACACAAGCAAGTATAGACTAAGATCGCAAGAATTGGAACGAATTCAACTCATGTTTGTTTTCGAAAATGGTTTGAATTTGCCACCCTCAAGTGGGCTAAAACACGGATGTGGGAGCCGGATATTAAGGGGGCAATAAAGCCGAATAAAGGTATGAGGACAGTCACGGATGAAATTTGTACTCGGCTTCATCCTGGATGATCCCAAAGCCGAATATATTAATTGGCCGAGGAACAAGTCAAACTAAGGCCGAATACATAAATGTGCAATGGGTTAAGGGTGGGCCCGATCCTGAGACCCAAAAGGAAAATATAAATAGAGGAGCATCAGTCAAAGAAAGGTATGTGAGAACAAATAAGTTTAACTTGAGATATAAGCAAAAAAGAGAGTATGCACTGACTTAACCATCGGAGTGCTAATTCCGGCACCCCCGACCGAAGTGTTCATTCCTTTTTAGGTGACTAGCTGAGGATCACGAGCGTCTTACTGGATCCAAAGAGTATTTCCAAACCACTTCTCCACAATTGACGCCGTCTGTGGGAATACTCCAGTACATCCATGGCGGGCATGACAAAAGATCCTCCTGTAGTCGCTGACGACCTTACGCCACGAGATGATACCACTCCAAGCAACATGCTTGGGCCAGAGAACATTACCACATGAAGGGCCTTGAACTTCGACTCACCCTTGATATTAGCACATGAGACAATGCAAGCGATTATGGATCGGGCGAAGTAGAATGAACAGAGGTTGGAAAACATGATGGCTGAGAATGAGCGCCTTCGACGAGATTTGGCCTTGAAGGTGGCAAAATCCCAACAGGCTGCACGCCAAGATCTGGGACGACCTCTGAGAAAGGATGGTCGACGACCTCGAACTCGGAGACATAATAGTGGCAGTGATTCCAACTTATCATCCCCAGAACCCAAAAAGAAGGGACTAGTCAAAGTCTCCAGTTCTTCCAAAGGGAGTCCGCATGCGCAGAATAAGCGAAGAAGAAATGACTCAGATGAAGAGGACCAACATGACCCCTTTGTGCGACGGATCGCCAGGGCAGTGCTACCCAAAAAGTTCAAAGCTACAACGTTCACCTTATACGATGGAAAATCAGACTCCACTGATCACATCCATCATTATAAGCAAGCCATGACACTACATGCAGACGACGAGGCCCTTATGTGTCGAATATTTCCGAGCAGTTTAGGACCATTGGCCGTCAGATGGCATTATAAATTGGAACTGACATCGATTAAGAGCTTCCATCAACTCCAAAAATCCTTCAGGGCATGGTTCATCACTAATGAGGTCTAGCCGAGCGTATTCGGTGCACTACTGGAAATGCTTTAATCTCATAGATAATGCCTGCAATGACTCCATGGCCATCACCGCCTTTAAAATGGCTTTGCATCCTGATAGTACCCTCTGTAGCTCCTTGACTAGAAGGCCCCCCAAAACAGTCTGGTCGCTAATGAAGAAAGTCGATGAATATTGTAAAGGGGAAGATGACGCCCTATGGGTCAAAGCCGGGCACAACGCCAGCAAGACGGCTCAATCAGAAATCATTCAGCCGATAAATTTTGTACCATCACGGAGCCCTGAACTATGAAATTGGGCTAAACGAGACAAAAGACAAGATTCACGCCGATCAAACGACTAATGCCCACACCGGGCTAATGAACAACTTCAGGTGGATAGCAGGCGCATAAGGCGCACGAACAAGAAATATACGGAGTTGTCGGAGCTGATCAACACAGTTATGTCTAAAGTTCAACATCTTCCGTTCTTCAAATGGCCACCCAAGATGGTAGGACCTCCTGACATGAGGAAACGGGATAGGCGATGTGAATATCACAAAGACCACGGTCATGATACTGACAGTTGTTATGCTTTGAAAGATCACCTTGAGGAGTTGGTACAAGATAGTTGGCTTAAGCAACACGTCTGAAAGAATAACTCAACCAACACTGTTGCTTTATGGCAGGATTCACCTCCACTCGGTGTAATCCATATGATATACAGCTTGCTGACGGCATCCGCTGTACATACAATTCAGTCGCATCCACCCCCAAAAGCAAATCACACCAACGAAACGATGCCATGAAGCTACGAGTATAAGTTTCGATGATTCTGATTTGGTTGGCATAACACTCCCCCACATTGACCCCTTGGTCATCGAATTACGCATAAACTGATTCATCGTTGAACGCATTCTCATTGACCAGGGGAGTACTTTGGAAGTCATGCACTACAAGACCTTCATCAAACTCGGCTTCAATGAGTCGGCCCTATCTCTAGCTCCTTATCCTTTATTCAGCTTCAACGCTAATCTGGAATATCCGTTGGGCAAGATCACACTACCAGTTCGGGCAGGCTCCCGGTCAGTGGACGTGGAATTTTTGGTTGTCAAGCTTCTTTTGCCATATAATCTCATCATGGGACGAACTTGGCTGCATGCCATGCAGGTTGTGCCAATCACATATCATCAACTACTTCGCTTTCCGACTGATCGTGGCATTGAGCAAATTCGAGGTTCCCAAAAATCGGCTCAGGCATGTTATCTTCTTGCCGAAAAGACGCCAAGAGAGCTGGAGGTCAATTCAATTGATGTGCCAGATCAAGAAAGCCTCGACGACGTTGGGCGGTCCCGAAGTGAAAAGGCAATCGGAGCCCTCGATCGGGTTGAAATTGACGGGAATCCTGACAAGTTCTTCATGGTCGGCGCCTCCCTGAATAAAGTAGATAGGCAGGAGCTAATTTCTTTTTTACTCGACAACGTTGATGTATTTACATGGTCACCATCTGAGATGCCGGGGGTGGATCCATCTGTGTGTCAGCACCACTTAAACGTTGATCCCAGATGTAAGCCGATTATTCAGAAAAGCCAGCGGTCAGCTACGGAACACACTGCTGCCGTTGTTGAAAAAGTTGACCGGTTACTTGATGCCAGGGCAATCGGCGAAGTGACCTATCTTACCTGGCTATCGAATACTGTGGTGGTAAAGAAGAAAAATGGAACTTGGCGCATTTGTGTGGATTTCACAGACTTAAACAAAGCTTGTCCCAAAGATTGCTTTCCCCTCCCCAGAATTGACCAACTTGTAGATGCAACGGCACATCATCAATGTATGAGCTTCCTGGATGCATACAGAGGCTACTATCAAATTGCCATGCATCCGGAGGACCAAGACAAAATTGCATTCCTCACCCCAAGAGGCACCTATTGCTATAAAGTCATGCCTTTTGGGTTGAAGAATACGGGGGCAACCTACCAAAGACTAGTCACTGCCATGTTCAAGGAGCAACTCGGCCGTACTATGGAAGTGTACATTGACGATATGGTGGTCAAGTAAAAAAAGAGCAAACTCATCTAGCCGATCTGGAAGAGACATTCGGCATTCTTCACAAATACAAAATGAAGCTCAATGCTTCCAAATGTGCATTTGGCATTGGATCTGGTAAATTCCTTGGCTAAATTGTTAACCACCGTGGAATTGAAGCCAACCCGAGGCAAATCACAGCAATTCTAGAACTCAGCTCTCCTTGGTTGGTCAAAGAGGTCCAAAAGTTGATGGGGATGGCCGTCGCACTCAACAGGTTCATCAGTTGTTCCACAGATCGCTGTCGACAATTCTTTCACACGCTTCAGCAGGGTAAAGCTTTTGAATGGACCCCTGAGTGCGAAGCTGCTTTGGACGGTTTAAAGACTTACCTCCGATCAGCTCCACTCTTGACAACACCTTCGGTAGGTGATCCGTTTATTTTATATCTGACAGTCTTCGATCGGGTCGTCAGTGCCGTTCTGTTAAAAGAAGAACTTGGGGAGCAGCGGCCAGTTTATTATGTGAGCAAAGCAATGGTTGACGTCAAAACACGTTACCTTCCGTTGGAAAAACTCATCCTTGCTCTCGTCATGGCCGTAAGAAAGTTGATGCATTACTTTCAGGGGTATACCATTGGGGTACTAATGGACTACCCCCTCCGGTTAGTACTCCGTAGTGCAGAAGCATCAGGGCGCATTTCAAAATGGGCTCTCAAACTCGACCAGTACGATATTCAATTTCTGCCTAGAACCTCAATTAAGGAGCAAGTGCTCACCGACTTTGTGGCTGAATTCACTGGATGCCTCGCCGACTTTAAGTCTGATCAAATTCAACCTAAGCCAAACTGGAGAATTTATGTTGGGGACATTTGGCAGTTGTATTGTGACGGATCATCCAACCAACGTGGCAGTGGGGCGGGCGTAGTGATCATGGCTCCCGACGGGGCAATAATAGAGTAGGTTGTCAAACTAGGCTTCGATGCATCGAACAACGAGGCCGAATATGAAGCCTTGTTAATCGGCTTACAGAATGCACATCTCCTTGGTGCTCGACATCTGCTTATCTTCTGCGATTCAAAGCTAGTTATCAACCAATTGAAGGGGGAATACGCAGCCAAAAATGACCGTATGGCAGCTTACATGAAAACGACGAATTCTTTGCTGGCAAAATTCGACCATCATTAACTAAATCAAATAACCTAAGATCAGAACACACATGTAGATGCCCTGGCTTGCCTAGCCTCCACCATCAACTCAGAAATTAAACAGACAATTGAAGTAGGATTCATTCCTGAGGCGAGCATTGCCCCCTTAGAGCCAATTCAAGTCAATATCATAGAATCAAGTCCAAGTTGGATGGATCCTATCACTGCATTCTTATCTTCTGAACAGCTTCTGACGGATAAGAAAGAAGTGCACAAACTGCGAAACAAAGCCCTGCGATATTATTTAGATCTGCAAGGAAAGCTCTACAAAAAATCCCTTTCTAGTCCATACCTAGAGTGCATCCATTCGGATAAAGTCGAGGAACTCCTCACTGAAATACATGAAGGTAGTTGTGGTGCCCATTTTGGTGGGCGCTCTTTGGCTCATTGAGCTGTGACACATGGGTATTATTGGCCGACAATGAGAGCTGATGCCGAGTGTTACGTCAATAAATATAAACAGTGCTAGAAGTTCTCCCCTTTAACCCATTTGTCTGCTGAAGAGTTAAGCTCTATCACCAATCCTTGGCCGTTCACCCAATGGGGACTTGACATCGTCGGACCATTACCTCGTACCCCGGGCAACAAGCGATTTTTGATTGTCATGACAGATTACTTCACAAAATAGGTCGAAGCGGAGGCACTAACACACATTCGAGATACTGATGTTAAGCATTTTGTATGGAGAAATATCATAACACGATTCGGCATTCCAACAGCACTTATCTTAGACAACGACACCAAGTTTGATTGTGGCGTCTACTGAGAGTTGTGTAGCACGTATGGTATTCGGCCCTATTTCTCCACCCCGGTTTATCCACAGAGCAATGGTTAAGCTAAAGCCTCCAACAAAGCCATTTTGGACGGAATCAAGAAATGGTTGGAGAAAGCTAAAGGCAGATGGGTTGAGGAGCTCCCCAGTGTGTTGTGGGCTCATCGCACTACACCAAGGCGGTCCATTGGGGAAATGCCATTCGCCCTTTGTTTTGGAACTCAGGCAATTATCCCCCTGGAGATTGGCTTACCCACTTTGAAAACAAAGGTCTTCGACTTGGGCCGTAATGACATGATGTTAGCTTTGGATCTAACTCTGATCGAAGAATGTCGAGACCAAGCCCTCGTATCTATGGCGCGGTATCAGCAGCAGCTCGCTAAATTGCATAATCAACGTGTGCAGCCATGACGATATATTCCCAGAGAATTGGTCCTGAAGAAAGTTCTTCTCGCTACTAGGAGCCCCGCCGATGGAAAGCTAGGTCCCAAATGGGACGGCCCCTATCAGATTGAGTCAATCGCCGGCACAGGGGCATATCGGCTCAAAGACATGTCTGGGAGAAGTCTGCCACGTCCTTGAAATTCCACGCATTTGCGTAAATTCTATCATTAACCCGACTTGTGGGGCGTGATACTTGTTTTGAACGTTCACCATGTACAAATTTCACTTTTACAATGCAAGGTTTCTTATTTCCTTACTTTATGAAATTCAGTTCATTGAAATAAAAAGCCTCTAAATTCGGAGCCCCATCCGTGAATGACACGTTTGGGCCGAATAAGCCTCCGGATTCGGAGTGCTCTTCGTGGATATCACGATTGGCTAAGATAAAAAGCCTCCGAATTCAAAACGCCCTTCGTGGATATCATGATTGGCCAAGACTTTGTGGATATCATGATTGGCCAAGATAAAAAGCCTCTGAATTGGAAGCCCCATCCGTGAATGACACGTTTGGGCCGAATGAGCATCCGGATTCAGAGCGCCCTTCGTGAATATCACGATTAGCTGAGATAAAAAGCCTCTGAATTCGGAGCCCTATCCGTGAATGACACGTTTGGGTGGAATAATCCTCCGGATTCGGAGCGTCCTTCGTCGATAACATGATTGGGAAAGATAAAAGCCTTCGAATTCGGAGTCCTATCCATGCAAGACACGTTTGGGACAAATGAGCCCCCGGATTCAGAACGCCCTTCGTGGAAAGCGCGGTTAGCACAGAAGAGCATCCGAATCCAAAGTCCTCTTCATGAATATTGTGATTAACACGCATGAACACAGTTGACATAAAATGGGAAATGATTATAGCTGAATCTATAAACATAGACTGAAATAACATGCAAACATTTAAAATAATATGTTTCATTAGTTTCATTAAATTAATTGAGAGTACATTGTTCGCTTCCAATTTATTTTAAAGCGGTACAATACATTCAGTTTTGTTCGGCATCATCCTCGTCATCGCTCTTCTTGACTTCAGAAGTCATGAAGGGAAAATGATGACCCTGATATAACGGCGACGCCGAGTCAACGCCTGCTGCCCGGAGAGCCTTTGCGGCATGGAGAGCCTTGATCCATCCATGCTTAAATCCACGATTCTCGCATCGAAAGACCTCCTCAGCAAGATTTTCCTTCGTCTTGGCTATTCCAAACTTTTGGCCCTCATGGAAGCCTTGTTCATAAGCCCCGGTCTTTGCAGCCTCTATTGCAAACATGCTTGCCGTATCACGATCAACAATCGTGTGACTTATAAGCCGTTGGGTCACCCTTTCCTCCACAATCGGGTTAGCTCGGCCGGTCGACTAACTCTCGGCGGTTTTGAATTTTCTTAACTCCCGCTTGACTTTCTCTGTGTAAGCTTCTAAATTATGAATGTGTTCATCTTTCTATTCGATCTCTCGCCACACAGCGCGAAGGCGCATGCCGATCTCATAGGCGGTGTATAATCTTTTCACCGCTCCGTGAATGCCCTCTCGAAACACTTCGAAATCTGGCCGACCAATCATCAACTGCTGGACTTCTGGAGGAAAAATCTGGACACTCGAACACCTATACGGATTCTCCTGCAAAGTGGCAGATATGTAAATACAGCGTTTACTTACCATTTCTCATGCATTAGGGTTCGAACAGTCGAACACCCATACGGATTCTCCTGCACAGTGGCAGATATGTAAATACGGCGGTTACTTACCATTTCACACGCATTACGGTTCGAACACTGGAACACCTATATGGATTCTCCTGCACAGTGGCAGATATGTAAATATGGCGTTTACATAACATTTCTCACGGGTTAGCGTTCGAACACTCGAACACCTATACGGATTCTCCAACACAGTGGCAGATATGTAAATACAGCGTTTACTTACCAAGGGTGGTTGTGCACACATTATCTTGTAAATGCCTTGCCATGCACTATCTGTCCTCTGCTGCAGAAAAAACAGAATTCTGCAGAAAGATATACTCGGTCGGCCATCTTCAGTGCCCGCCGGCTATCAAAATCTAGCCGACAGCCTTACAAATGGTCGATAACCATTTTCCAATGGCCGGTGGTCCTATCTCTTGGCCGGTGACATCACACAATGCTTAGGGAGTGGTTCAGAAGCATCCTTAGGACTCGTGCAGTTTTCAGAGCAGCAAAACAGTGCAAACAGAGGCAACATGTGGCATGGCAATGGGTTTCCGAGTGAGGCAATCGAGCATGCATCATTCAATCATTCCAAGGTGGAGCTGCGGCGGCCTCCTTTTGTAATTAGTTTCTTAATTAATTAAGGGTTTGTAATAATTAATTAGTTAGAATAGTTGATTAATCATTTGGTTTGTATTATTTATTCGGACCCTCCGTCGAGAGGGCGAATTTTGTAATAAGTATGCGTGCGTGTGTGAATGTCTTCCAACCCCACGTCTTTCTCCCTTTTACTTACCTGCTTTTAATGGTTAGCTTTACGTCATGTTTCAATTAGCATACTTATGTCAGCATGTTTGCATACATTCATTCGTATTGCACGCACCGGGTTCGGCGCATCATACTAATTGCATAGTATTTCAATTCCAACTTGAATACGTGTATCGAGTTGTCGCATTTCACATGCCATTCTTAGATTAGCCGAGCCTATTCTAGTTGCATTTTGCATGTGTTGCATTAGCCATCTTAACATGAACTAGGATCATGCATGATTTCTAACTAGTTTCTTGTTTTGGCTCGGAGTACACTGTGAGTATTTATGCTTTAGCATCTTGCATGTGTGTAAATGTTAACATGACAGCATACTTGCCATGAGACTAATTGCTTATGTGATATAACTGCCTGAATGCCTGTGGGTGAAGGTTGGGTTGCTTGAATTGGAATAATTCATTGAAATCCGTGATTTAGCCTACTTGTAAGTAGCAAACTTCAAACCGCCTTCCAAACAAACGAATATGCAATACTTTGTTCCAAATTAAGCGATCTAGTCTATACTTGTGTGTTGTGCGCATCACCTAGTAATTCTAGCTAATTAACTAGAATAAGAACGCGTGTGTTTTCAAAAACGAGATATCATGTTTAGTAGTGGCCGATCTTTGATCGGGCGAGCGGGGGTGCTCATAACTGACCTTCCCCAATCGTACCCAAGTTCCCGAGCCGAGGCAACTTTGGTGATGATGGACATGCGGCCTTAGGCAACGAGTCAAGGTTTCCTAAATTTTTCCAAAAATAAAATATTTAGGTGGCGACTCTGTATCTAGAAAAGCAGTCCATGTTTGGCACTTCTTTCTTAAAAATCAGTTTTCCAAAACGATTTGCCGGATTTGGACTCTTTGGTGATTTATCAATCTTGCATTGCACTTTGCGAGATCAGATTAAGAACTGTGACAGTAGTAAGCCCAAATGAACAAAACGGGATTTTTCCCGGGACGTTCAGGGACGTCTACAACATGACTTGTAAAAGAAGACGGGACTCGAAACCGATTCCCGGTTTTGAATCTAGAGCCTAATTTCCGTTAATGAAAACTTGTTACTTAATAACTCTTTTTCAAACCGGTTGACACACTAAACTATTCAAACGGGTTCGGATGTCAACGAAACTTGACACGCACAACATATTAGGCACACATGACTTGTAGGATAAGACGGAACTCGAAACTGATTCCCGATTTTCAATCTAGAGCCTAATTTCCGTTAATGAAAACTTATTGCTTAATAACTCTTTTTCAAACCGGTTGACACACTAAAATGCTCAAACGGGTTCGGATGTCAACGAAACTTGACACACACAACGTACTAGCCACACATGACTTATAGGATAAGACAGAACTCGAAACCGATTCCCGATTTTTAATCTAGAGCTTAATTTCCGTTTATGAAAACTTGTTACTTAATAACTCTAAACCGGTTGACATACTAAAATGCTAAAATGGGTTCAGATGTCAACGAAACTTTACATGCACAACATACTAGCCACACATGACTTGTAGGATAAGACGGAACTCAAAACCGATTCCCGATTTTGAATCTAGAGCCTAATTTCCGTTTATGAAAACTTGTTACTTAATAACTCTAAACCGGTTGACACACTAAAATGCTCAAACGGGTTCGGATGTCGACGAAACTTGACACGCACAACATACTAGGCACATATGACTTGTAGGAGAAGACGGGACTCGAAACCGATTCCCGGTTTTGAATCTAGAGCCTAATTTCCGTTAATGAAAACTTATTATTTAATAACTTTTTTTCAAACTGGTTGACACACTAAAATGCTCAAACGGGTTTGGATGTCAACGAAACTTGACACGCACAACATACTAGGCACACATGACTTGTAGGATAAGACGGAACTCGAAACTGATTCCCGGTTTTCAATCTAGAGCCTAATTTCCATTAATGAAAACTTGTTACTTAATAACTCTTTTTCAAACCGGTTGACACACTAAAATGCTCGAACGGGTTCGAATGTCAACGAAACTTGACACACACAACATACTAGGTACACATGACTTGTAAGATAAGACGGAACTCGAAACCGATTCCCGATTTTGAATCTAAAGCCTAATTTCCGTTTCTAAAAACTTGTTACTTATTAACTCTAAACCGGTTGACACACTAAAATGCTCAAATGGGTTCGGATGTCAACGAAACTTGACACGCACAACATACTAGCCACACATGACTTGTAGGATAAGACGAAACTCAAAATCGATTCCCGGTTTTGAATCTAGAGCCTAATTTCCGTTAATGAAAACTTGTTACTTAATAACTCTAAACCGATTGACACACTAAAATGCTCAAATAGGTTTGGATGTCAACGAAACTTGACATGCGCAACATACTTGGCACACATGACTTGTAGGAGAAGACAGAACTCGATGAAAACTTCTTCTTTACAAACTCTTTTTGTGTTTATTCGATTATTGTTATAGATTATAGCTCAATATGTACAACCATTGCCTATTTTTAATAGTATTATCATCATTGTAGGATGTAATTAAAGTTTCTTTGGAGAGTTCTGTAATACCAAGAGTCCAATTGGTGGAGGGACTTCTTATTAGTGTCGATCCGTTGTGTGAGATTGATGGAGTTCCAATTGGCCCTGAATTTTGCAAAGTTTTTGTTTTAAAAGCGAACAAACCAAACGCTGTTTTGGAAACAACATCCCGATGTCTAAGAACAGTTGGAGAAGCTGTGGGAAGATACATTGTGTGGCGCTCGATTCATGTATATGTTACAATCTTATTTATTTATTTATTGAAATAAATATCAAATGTTTTGCATTTTTTGTAAGCTTGAAATTAATTATATTGTAAATGATTTTTTTTTTTTTGGTTTTTTTTTTTGTGCAAGTGCAACCCTTTTGAGTACATGATGATATTTTCGCATATTGATATTAGAGTTTACAATCTTATTTGTTTATTTATTTTTTGAAAAAAATATCAAATGTTTTACATTTTCTGTAAGCTTGAAAATAATTATGTTGTAGATGATGATTTTTTTTTTTCTTTTTGCAGATTCAAACCTTTTGAGTACGTGATATCTTTGCATATCGATATGCAAGCTTACTATTGATATCAAAACAAGCTACATTATATTTGTTTTTATTTTTTTATTTTTATTGTCGATACTAAAAATGTGAGTTCTTGAATTTCAAAAATTGTTAGTATTATTAGAGGTTATTTTATATATTTTTGTAAATAATATTTGATTGACAATTGTTACAAGGTACATATATTATTCTTGGTATATGATTTTTTTAATGTGAATTTGGATATGAATGTGGATGTGGATGTATTTTTAAAAATATTAATCATTTGTATAGGAAATATTTAATAAAATATGATTTTATAAAAAATAATTTTATTGCGACAATAATAAACCGTCGCTAATGTAATTCTCATTTCCCTATATTTTATTAGCGACGGGTTAACCTGTCGCATATACATATTAGTTCCAATCTTTTTCGACGGTTTCAACTGTCGCAAATAAATCTTTTGCCACGGTTTAAACTGTTGCCAACACGGTATTAACTTAATACTACTTTTTTGGCAACGTTTTAGACCGTCGCTAGTAATACTTTTTGCGACGGCAAATACCGTCGCTAAAAAAGGTTTTTTGAGACTGTAATCAACATCGTCACTAAAAATGCCATTTTTTTCCCTTTTTTTGTGTCAAGCGAAACCATCGGAAAAACTATTGATTAGCCGTCACTACAAGAATGCGACGGTTTGTAACCGTCGCAAATACTTTTTGTCACGCCCCTTTCCGCCACCCCTCATTTTCCGTCGCTGCTCCATCGCAAAAAGTCTTTTGCGACGATATATAGACCTTTTGCGACGTTTGAGATCGTCGCAAAAAGTCTGGTTTTTAGTAGTGCTTGTTTATTAAGATTTTAACCAGCTCGAGCTCGAGCAGAATAAAAATTTAACGAACCAAGTTCGAGCCGAGTTGGCTTAGGCTCGACTCGAGCTCGAGCCTCTTCACGAGTCTTAACGAGCCAAAAAAATTATAAATTTATACTTGCATGTAAGACTAAAGTTACAATTATATATACAATATATAAAAACATACTAAAAAAAAGTCCATATTTTACTAAAATAATAATATCTACTACCACTATTATATAAATGTATTATCTATAGTTAACTATTATTTACATTTATATTTTTTAAATATATAAATAGTATATTTCTCTTATTTTTTATACATATTTTTATATTATTTAATATATAAATAATAAATATTAAACGAGCCAGCTAACGAGCCGAGCTTTAGAATGTTTGGGCTTGTTTATTAAAAATTTAACGAGCTCGAGCTCGAACGTAAAAAAAAAAAAAAAAAAAAATTTAACGAACCAAGTTCGAACGAGCTCTTACCGAGCCGAGCTCGAGCCTGTTCACGAATGACTCTGTTCATTTGCAGCCCTATCTGCAGCACCTGTTGCTTCCCGTTTTTGCTTTGTACCTTGCTGAACTCTATCATCTTTACCTTGATCTTACGATTGTCACACCAAGTGCCATGTGCCTTTTGAATAGCCACTCCCACCGCAACTGGACAGTTATATCTTACAAATCCAAATCATGAGCTAGTTGCCTTTCTCCTCTTGTTAGGGATGTAAACATCCATTACTACTCCGAACTTGGAAAACAATGTATACAGCCCCTTAGGATCTAATGTTTCACGTAGATTATCCACAAAAACAATGTATATAAACTAAATGTTTATTTGTTGCTGGGAGTTTATGATTTAACCGAGAAATTGAAAAAAATAAATAAATAAATCTGAAACCCTTATCGTGTTTAGTTGGAATTTCTTAAGATAATTGATACTGACAATTGAAATTTCATGGAAAGAATTACAAGAAGTTTGAATATTTTCCTTGTAAATATTCCATGGAGGACTAATTGGTTTTTTTGGTTAAAAGTCAAGAAATCACAAGAAATTTCATGATTTTTTTTTTTATTTTTTTGAGAAAGCATGAAAAGATTAGAAAGATAATATAATCTAAAATGTCAAAAAAATTAATAAATTAATTTTTAATCCAGTTATCAAAAGAGACCGTAATGTCAATGGTTTGGTAGGTTTATTAAGCGAGTGAGGATTGCGATTTCTTAATTTTTAAAATTAAAAAATTCAAAATAATGTCAACTTGTCAACTGCTGCCATTTGAGAACATATAAAAAAAAAAAAAAAAATAAAAAAAAATCAAAAGTCAACTACTTATTTTAATTCATATTACCTTTCACATAAAAAAAATTATAAAAAATTAAAAAATTAATTTTTAACAAACTTTTCAAATCACCCCTAACTACTGACATTAATGGCGGCTTAGATGATTGATGCGGGTAACCATGACATTGTATAATATGTTTTTTGTGGCGTGAGGTTGTGATTGAATTGGTTTATTAAAGAGGTGGGCTTGTGCTTTATTGATTTCTAAAATTAAAAAATTCAGAACAATGTTGAGTTGTCAACTATACTAACTACTCACGTTAAATAGCTTAGATGATTGATGCGGGTAATCATGACATTTCGTTTAAAAGTCGTATAATATTTTTGATGACGTGAACTTGTAAGTTAAAATCTTATGAGGATGAATTTAATATATTTTTTATGATAATTTATTTCTCTTCTATTACGTAGAAATTATCAAGTTTTTTTTGAAAACATCACATAATTATGTGGTCAACATGTTTTATTACTTAAAAAAATAATATATAAGTTTATTTTCTAAGCCTATTTTTTAAATCCCATAATACGAGATAGAGAGAAAATTGATTTAGATATTCAAAGACAATGTCACATTATTAGATTTGAAAAGTAAATCTAAATTTTTTACCTAAATAACATTCCCTTATTATTTTTTCCATATTATTCATATTTTTTTAGGTCATGTAAGTACACCTTTCTTGCTACATTTTTCCTATTGGGGCCATATAAGCACATCTTTTCCTATAAAGAAGAAAAAAAGAGTATATCTTTCTTGCTATTAGATGGGTATACTACGGCCTTAAAATTCTTGAAAGACCACATAATTACTCCCTATTATGGGAGTTGTATATAATTAGCAATGGTTGTTGGCTTTTAGACTTAGTGGGCTTGATAATTAGTTATTAGGTTTGATTGACTTTATAATTATTGTGAATTAGTGAACTATTTGATAATGGAATATTTTTTATCTTTATAATTACTCTCCTATCGATTGATTAAGAAGAGAAAAAAAAAAGCTAGTCACACTAGTAGGCTTTGTTCTACAAATGTGATTGCCTATATGTTAACCCACTAAATTAATCTTAAGAAAATTAAGTAAAATGAATATCAATAATCACATAATCATATTTGTCGATCATGTGGTGAATTATTAATATTTGATCCACACAATTTTCTTTGCGTGAATGAGCTCCTCAGTAAGCACTACATCATACCAAATAAACCTCACAGTGTGAAGAGAAACCAAAAACATCATTCCATCCCATCAATTTGTCTTATCATAAAAATATTAAGTGAAAATGAAAATGTAATGTCATGTGATGGATGAGTTTACGGTGGGAGACTAGTACAAAATTGTGTGAATGAGCTCCTCAGTAAGCACTACATCAAACCTCACAGTGTGAAGAGAAACTGTTGGCTTTTTGGCTTTTCGAAGGGTATTTTTGTAAATGCGAGCGTGCCAGCAAGGATCAATCAGTCCTTACAGAAATTATAATTGCCAACCAATTTATCAGACGATTGTGTTTTAGTTCTTTCAGCCTCAATGAAGAGGACTTTTACTGGTGGCTTGACTTAGGAGAAATTAAGAAAAATAACAAGTAATATTAAGAACAATCGAAGTATTTCATTAAAAATGAACACTTACAATAGTCCAAACTCAGCCTCGAAGAGGTTTACAGCAACAGTCTACTTGAATCTACTTGAAACTACTCCTATGAATCGAAGTACAGTGCGGGTATTTAAAGGACAAGTATTTAAAGTGCAGGTATTTAAAGTGCAGGAAATGTAAAAACTGGGAAAGAAAATATAAAGTAAATGACTGGTTTGTATGATCTGAGTCTGGGGGTTTTTTCTGAGGGCTTCCTTGCTATTTATACTCACCAAGGATGACCTTCGAACTGCACTTCAAACCGTCGAACTGCTCCTCCATGATCGCTGATCATGCTGCCTTAGAAGTAGTTCCACTACGCCATCACTTGCAGTTAAACTTCCCTCTTATATTTGAATTTGAATATGAGTAACCGTTGAGGCCACGTCATCCTTCATCTCTTTACTGATCTGGTGCTACTCGGATCACGTGAGAACCAATTGTCATCGCCATGTGTACGATCAGGATTGAAGACGTGAATCATTTTCCCATAATACCCTTATTCTGCCACGTGTCGAATTGTTACTGGCTTTTACAAAATATATAGCCAACATTACCCCCCGCACTAATATACCCAATACTTGGTGATATTAGTGGATTAAAAACTCCTCCCGCGTTTTTGGAATGTGCATGGAATCCACTTTCAGGAAACATAACCGTCACCTATTTGATGATCATTAGCATTAACTCTCAACTTGTTGAGCATTCCAACACCTTTAGCATTCGAACGGATTATGGCTCAATCAACTTCTCACTCTCCTGATCAAGCATACGAAGAGCCATTGAGTAATGCTGTTTCCCCTCGAAAGAATCTTCATGCATTAATTAGCCACCTTTACCCGCCCTTCTATATTCAGGTCATGGAGGCTTTTGCGAATTATCAATCTTTGGACTATAAGCACATTGCCATTAACCCTTCAATTCACAACTCCATAGATACAAGAAGTTCTTCCTCTAGCATCCCTTTGTACTTTGAACAAACTACCTTCAAGTCTTTGCTTCGACAAGTCACAAATATGGATTTGGGAAGTTCTTCTTCACACACCTCTGCATGGGATGAAGCTATAACTTCGTCATCGTCTGGGACCTCTGGTTGGACAAACTGGTCGACCTCTGAAACTTATGATGTAAGGGAGCGCATCAACCATCATTTTGTTGAGTTTACTGACCCCTTGGAGTTTCCTTCCTTCGCTCGAAGTTCAGTGGTCTACCCTTACGTGCCCATTGACCTTCAACGTAGTTTAGAAGAAAATCTGCTTGTGGCCTGGTATACCTCCTCCATGCCTACAAAGATAATGCATCCTGCTCAGCGCCCAGAAGAAGCGCAAGGGTATAGCCCTTCATTCTTAGCCAAGAAGGCGAAGATTTGTTCTTCTGATTGGCTTGATTACATTAATGCCTTTGTTCCTTCCGCTCCCATGCCATCTCTTACAATAGAGGCATCCACACCTTCTTCTTCATCTTCTCCATCTTCTGAATTTGAAGTATCTATTCCTTCTTCTCCCCCCACTCTTTCCTGGATAAAGAAACTAAGGCTTGCTCTTCCAATGGACACAGTCTTTTCACCTTACAAACCTCCATTATCCCCTTCTCCAGCTGAGCGGAAACAAGCTCAACTTCTGCTAGCGGCTTTCTCTCACTTGCCTTTCAATGTTCTTGAGGATGACACCCCTCTCAAAAACTTTCAATGGGCTTCTGATATTCTGACCAGGGGCCATATCCTTAACCCCATTGCCCAAGCAGAACTTCACCTGTTCCTAGACCAACTCCCAGTGCTCCTCTACTGGCATCGAAATTCCCTGGTCACTACGCAATCTTTGGATCAACTTTCATCCCTACGAATTCATGCCCAATACGAAGCAGAGAACTTCATCGAAGAGTTTGATGACTTCAAAAATAAAGAGTCTGCGTATTGGGATGATTTGGTTATAGATGAGTTGGAACAAACATTGAGGGAGGAAGCTTTCGAAATAAAGGCTGAGGAGCTCTATTATGAAATGCGAGCACACCAGCTTATGCAGCCAACATTGGAGGAGATAGAAGAAATAATAAGGAAAGAGCAAAAATTCATTGATCATTGTTGGATGAAATTCCATGACCTTGTTATTTATTCTATTCCTTATTTTTATGAGCTCGAATTCGTACCCAGATAGGGTTACTTGATGTAATTGTTTTGGCTTTAATACAAACAAAGTCCTTTTATATTTGACATTATCTGATTTTCCTCCTTTTGTCTTTAAAAGCCAACTCATAGTTTCGAATTGAACAATGTCATCCTTCGAATCTGGACTCAATTGTTTAATGAAACGCTAAAGGAACCAACATGTCTTTCTCCAATTTATGGAGTATAGTTGACAATTCTGGCTGTTATTACCTGGAATCAAAGCTCTGAACTTTAACAACATTACCCCTCAAAACTAACTATAACCAATATATGGTCATGGTTAATATAATCAATCAATTCCAAATTGACTATTTTGCTTCGAAGAGTAAAAAACAATTCCTTTTATATATAATAAAACCAACGATTGGTTTCAATGCAGCGAACAGTGCTCCTCATCCCTAAAAGGATCCGAGGGTTTGCTTCGAAGGTCGTTACTTTGATAAACAGGCCCTAAAACCCTTTGAAGTAGACCAATATTCGAGCAGTCCAGTATATTGGAGCATGTATTATGCTTCGAAGCTGGCTTCCGTACTTCGAAGCCGTTGTTTGAATTTTGGCGCCAAAATTTGGCTTCGAAGCCAAATATCTTACTTCGAAGCTGGCATCAGCGTCCGGAATGTGCTTTTTCCTCCAAAACTGTCAACATTGGAAGAGACCCCTCGTATTCGTACTTTTAGTACTTAACAATTTACACAATATATATTTTTCAGACACACAGTTTTTAAAACCCTTTTGTTTCGTGCTCTGAAATCACTTGCCTTTTACAAACCTTCTCTCTACGATTTCTCTCTGTTTCCTCTTGCTCATTACCAATGAATCCTTCCTCGCTAAAAGTATTTACTGGTGACCATGTCAGTCCTACCATGGCTTTGAAACAATGTATTGATGAAGAAATCACCAAACTCTCATCTGGCGAGTCAAGCCACATAGATGGACGTCTTTTCGTGTCTCGTCATAGTAACAAACAGGAATACGTCCTTGGCCCTATTTTTTGGGAAGTTCCCGCTCAGCTCGCAGCTCTATACCCTCGCCTGGAAGACCATTTCCTTCTCTATGAAAGAGGGCTCGATTGGGGGAACTGGAGAGTGAATCGTCCTCACCGTTGCTGGCCGACATTGAGGACTGAATGGGAAGAATGGTATGACAGAGTTGTGCCTGCGAGAGAAGATGACCTGCAAGAGCTCTATATCCTGGATGCCCTTCGTCTTTCCAGGTTCATTATTCCTGAAGACCCTTTTTTGATTCCTGCTGCCTTATGTTTCTGGAATATGGCTTTTAATTTCTTTCAATTTCGGTGTGGCATGATGGCCCCCACTGTTCTTGACATTTGCCATCTCTTAGGGTTTTCACCCCATGGTTCTCCTTTTACCCCTAACTACCCAGACCTTCCTGTCAAATTTGCTCTTCCATCCCTAAACTCCTCTTATAGTGACTTTGTAAAGGCTGAAAATAAAAGGGAAGGTCCTGTGAGAGACAGAGAACTATTTTCCTTTATCTTATACTGGTTATGCAAATTCCTCTTTTGCACCTCATCTCAGAGGATTATGCCTGAGTTCGCTCCACTTGCGAAGGCACTTGTCTTGAAAAAACACATAGCCCTTGCTCCTTACCTGTTAGGCCATATATACAGAGCTTGCTCCCAATTTTGTGAAAGACCACTTGATATTAACCAAGGAGGTCCCCTCTGGGTGCTTCAACTCTGGCTCTTCGCCTATTTTACTGATCTGCATTCTAAATGTTTAAGATTTCTTGTCCAAAATCCTAGCACTTATGGGGAGAAATATGCTAGGATTGCCCTTTATCCTGCTTCTTTTGCTTATTACTTTACTTTCTTTTACCAACTCCCTATTTCTCCATCTGCCTCCTTCTTTTGTCCCTTTGAAGCCAATAGAGGACCGATCTGGCTGCAAACTTTTCTGGCTGATAAAGAGTGCTCCACCTCTCCTCATAAAGATATGTGGGCCTCTATACTGCTACCAAGGGAATTGTTTATTGGCACTTTGAACCCTCGAGCCTACAAGTGTATCTCAGAGGTGTATTGTCCTTCCCAATTTGCCAGACAATTTGGGCTCACTCAAGGAATACCTCTTCCACTTTGCAGTCTCTCGAATGTCCATCTTACTGCTAGGGATTTGAGAATATCCAAATCCAAGCTAGAGACGGCACTACTCAAACTGCTGAAGGAATTGAATGAGTTCCAATTTGTCCCCTTTATTCCATCTGGCTCAGTTTTGAAAAGATTCCAGAACTGGTGGACAGTCAATATGGATGTGCGCCTATCTGTACTTCGCCATGATTTGCTGGTAGGATTGGGAGTGCCTTCGAAGGCTAAGTCAGTAACAGCTGAGAATATTTCCTCTCTTCCCGGAGTTGTAACAACTACTCCTACAGCTTCATCTCCTCCAGCTAGAGTTACTAGAGCTGCTTCGAAGAAAAGTAAGTTTTTCAGATTTCCTTTTTTCTTTTTGAGTCTTTTATTCATTCTCTTTACCCTTTTGTTCTTTGGTGCAGGGTCTCCGCGAGAAGAATTCCCCAACAGAGCTGAAACTTTAGCTGTTCTCAAGAGAAGACAACAACAAAAACAAAAAAGGAAACTAGTCCTTCCTCCTGAAGAATCTGAATCTCTGGAGGAAGAAGTAGAGGTTGAGCAAGAGCAAGAAGTGCCCTTACAAAGAACAAAAAGACAGAAGATGGCTGCCTCCCCGTCTGACACAATGGAACATCCTCCTTTCGAGGCGGCCACTACAACAATGGGGAAAGAACTTACCTCTGAAGCATCTGAACCCCAAATTGAAGAGAGGGAGATCGAAAAGGAATCAATAGCAGAACTGCCACAAAGGAAGAGAAAGAAGGTGACTGTTCCTGCAACTGACTTGGTTGAGGACCCCATTCATGAAGCAGCTACCAAGGCCGTAGAACAAGAACAGTCCAAGGCCATAGTTGTCTTCGAAAGGGCTGAGAAGAGACGGCGGCAACAACTTTTGAGAGATGAAGCTGCTGCTGCTGATGCACTTCAAAGAGAAACTGCAAGAAGGCAACAAACTGCCAAACATTACTCCCTTCGCAGCTCTCCCCTCAGTGTTAATATCTCTGGAACAAGTAATTTCTTTCACACTTCCGCTGTTTTTCCTTTGTTAACTTTTGATGCTGGATTGTGACATTGCTTTACGTTTCTTCTTCTTGCAGCAACACCTACTGCATTCATCTTTCCAGCGAGGCCTCCCTCAATTTCAATTGAAGTTGACCAGGTGCAGCGTGTGAAAACTATCCAAATTATGCTCCCACTCTCTAAGCCAACATTTGATATACCTTCTTTGAATCCAAGCATCCCTGTTCATCTTTTCCTTGGCTTAGAGCCATATCTTCCTTTCTTATCTTTTGATCTACCTCAGTCTAAATCTTCTTCGAGCATTGCTCTTCCTCCTTCCTTCACAGAAATTCCAACTGCTACTCTATCTCTGGTGGCAGTTGATTCCCTTACAGAGGGTGCTGGTAGTTCCCCAATTCATGGTTCATCACCTTTTCCTACTTCCAGCCCCACTTCACTTGATTCGCTGGTGGCTAAGACCATAGAGGCTGCCAAAGAGGCTCCATCCATTTCTCCTATCCCCATGCAGCCCTCTGTGCCTTCCACCACCACACTCTCTATGCCTTTTATGTCCAGGGATGAGGTAGACATCTTCGAAGGAAGACTGTCTAGTCTCTTCGACATATCCTCTTCCTCTCTAACCTTCACTGCTGATGCTGAGCCATTAGTCTTGGCTGATTCCTTGCTGGAAATCTTCGAGAGTCCTTCTCCCAGCAGCAAGCCTCCTGTACCTTTAATAGATCTAGACACATGTTTGGAACTGCTAACTTCCTTTTCGAGGATTCCCTTTGAGGCTCTACAAAGGCCTATCATTAGAAATGGGTTTCTTCAGTGCTGCAACATTGCTGAGCAGTCCGGCATGAATGTCTCAAGTCATCTATCCCAGGCTGCAGCTACTATTGATTTCTATCTCAACATCTGTCACGCTGCTAAGACTGCGGACGAGAAGCTGGCTAGAGATCAGAGTTTTGTTTCTCAAGTGCATACTAAAGTAGCAGATCTCAAGGAACAACACTCTTCTGTCTTCCAGTTTCAAATCCAACTGCTGGAGAAGAAAGCTCAACTTGAAGAGGCGCTGACTGCAGTAAACCAAGCCTTGGTTCGAACTGATACCAAATTGCAAATCACCAACCAAGAGCTGGCTTACCGAAAAGAAGACATGGCTGCAGCTATTCAACTGTTTCCAGTACTTAGCCATAGGAAGTCCACTGTACAAAAACAATTAAGACATTGTAATGATTTTTGGGCCAATCTGTGGCACAATGTATTTAATTCTTTATAAAAGAACAAATTTTGTCTATCATTTGAGTAGTCTTATGTTTTCGTATTTGATGCTTATGTTATTCCTTGTGTTTCCCAAATGGTTGGAAAATAAGGTTTTAAATATCTGCCATTAATCTTTTTGGGATGTACATAACCATTCAGACTTCTTAAATGGTATGCTCCAAAAGGCAGAACTCTATGAATTTGGTATGGTCCTTCCCAGTTAGGTGACCACTTGCCAAACTTATGGCTTTTAATCCCTATTGGAAGTATTGTTTTCCATACCAAATCACCTTCATCAAAGCCAATGTGTTTGACCTTTTTATTATAATTCTTGGCTGCTTTCTTCTTTTGGAAAAGAATGCTATTTAATGCCAAAATTCTGGCTTCATCTATACCTTCTAATTCCAAGCACATGCTTTGATGGTATTGCTCAGGATCTAACTGATCTTGGCATCTTACCCTCAAAGATTTAACATTAATTTCCACAGGTAAAACTGCATCATGCCCATATACTAAGGCATAAGGAGTAACCCCTGTGCTTGACCTTGGGGAGGTTCTGTAAGCCCATAACACATCTAACAATAGGTTGTGCCAATCCCTAGGATTATCCTCCACAACCTTTTGTATTCCCTTTTTTAAGGACTTATTGGATGATTCAGCTTGACCATTGGCTTGTGCATAATAGGGTGTAGAATTAACAAGGCTAATTCCAAACTCTGCCACAAAAGACTTCACCATTTTCCCATCGAACACAGTCCCATTATCAACTGTTATGGTTTGTGGAATGCCAAATCTATGGATCAGATCTTTAATGAACCCAATAACCTCTGTTTGGTCTACAGCCTTGTATGGCTTAGCTTCGACCCACTTAGTGAAGTAATCAGTAGCCACTAGAATGAAACAATGATGTTTCGAAGAGGGTGGGTGTATTTTTCCCATCATATCCATGGCCCATCCTCTGAATGGCCAAGGCTTCACTACTGCATGTAGGTCAGTTATGGGCACATGCCTTATTGTGCCATGCTTTTGGCATGCCTGGCAACCCTTTGCATATTCTATGCAGTCTTTAAGGATAGTTGGCCAATAGTAGGAATGCCTTCGAAGCAACCATCTCATCTTTACGCCAGGTTGATGAGCACCACAGATGCCTTCATGAACCTCAGCCATGGCTGTTAATGCTTCTTTTGGGCCTAAACATTCCAGCAATAAGCCATCTCCCCCCCCTTTTATAGAGAGCGTTGCCATATATCACATATTGCATGGACTGCAATTTGATTCTTTTGCTGGCCTTCGAAGATGGACCAGCCAAATACTGCATTATTGGATGTCTCCAATCTTGTTCTTGTAAGTCATTTTGATTGACTTCTAAGACCACATTCCTTTTATTCAAAAGTGGTATCAATTTTTGATATGTTGTTTGGCTTATGTCCCTTTGGGTATTATCCCTTCTCTTGAAGTTCGAAGCTTTCTGAGCCACATCATTAGCTCTATTATTCAAGAATCTTGGAACATGAGTTACATTCGCTACTTG
The DNA here is from genome assembly GCA_036172215.1 of Camellia granthamiana. NCBI lineage: Eukaryota > Viridiplantae > Streptophyta > Magnoliopsida > Ericales > Theaceae > Camellia > Camellia granthamiana. The sequence continues at coordinate 157,874,771 of CM069905.1, forward strand.
AAATTGAGAAAGCAGATGTAATGCAACAACATAATATGGCAAAATACTTATGCTTTGACACTTGAAAATCCCATTCACTTGGTTAACCACCAACTGAGAGTCTCCAAATATATCAACTGCATGTACTTGTAATCCAATAAGGATCTCTAGTCCCACTATTAAGGCTTCATATTCAGCCTGGTTATTGGAACAATCGGCTTCATCCACTCTGAAACCATGTGTGGTTTCTACCCCTTGTGGAGATTTAATCACAATACCAATTCCAACTAAGCCATTGGCTTTCGATCCATCGAACCACATCTGCCATGGCTCAACACTGGTCATGCCAAGTTCCATTACTTCTTGGCTCTCTGTTTGAGATGGATGGTTTGCCAGAAAATTGGCTAAGACTTGCCCTTTTACTGCCCTTTGAGGGACATATTCTAAATGAAATTATGATAAGGCTAGTATCCACTTGCCAATTCTTCCCCTCAACATAGGTCTAGATAACATATATTTAACCAAATCCGTGGTTGCAATCACCAAGACAGTTGTAGGTAAAAGATAATATCTTAATTTCATTGCAGCAAAATACAAAGCAAGGCACAGCTTTTCAACAGCTGAGTATTTACATTCACAAGAATTTAAAAACCTACTAAGGTAATAAACAGCTTGTTCCTTGCCTTCCTCATTGTCCTGAGCCAAGAAAGCTCCCAATGAATCTTCTGCTGCAGCTATGTACAACTTCAAGGGCTTGTTCCCCTTTGGTGGCATCAGCACTGGAGGGTTGGCCAAGTAGGCTTTAATACCTTCGAAAGCAGTTTGATGCTCTGCTGTCCAGACAAATTCCTCTTCATCCTTCAGCCTTAACAAGGAAGAAAATGCTTTAGTTTTCCCTGCAGTGTTAGAAATAAACCTTCTAAGAAAGTTAACCTGCCCAAGAAATCTTTGTAATTCTTTCTTACTTGATGGAGGCCTAGCTTCGATGATGGCTTTGGCTTTGTTCTGATCAACCTGTATTCCTTTCTTGTGCACTACATAACCCAAGAAGTTTCCAGATGATACACCAAAAGCACATTTGAGAGGATTAAGTTTTAGCTTGAACTTCCTCATTCTTTCAAAAGCTGTTTCTAACTGAAACAGATGTTCTTTCATGGATTAGGATTTCACTATAATGTCATCAATATAACACTCTAGATACCCTCCAATGAGATCATGAAAGATAGTGTTCATAGCCCTCTGATATGTAGCCCCAGCATTCTTCAGGCCAAATGGCATTTTAATCCATTCGAAGGTGCCAATATTTCCAGGACATCTGAATGCTATCTTGTGGATATCCTCCTCTGCAATGCAGATTTGGTTATAACTAGAATGCCCATCCATCATTGACAAAACTTGGTGTCCTGCTGAACTGTCTACCAGTAGGTCCACTATAGGTATAGGGTACTCATCTTTGGGAGTTGCTAGATTTAAGTTTCTGAAATCGATGCATACCCTCATTTTACCATTCTTCTTAACTACAGGCACAATATTAGATAGCCATTCAACATACTTGGCTGTCCTAATAAAGCCTGCCTTGAGTAGTCTAAGAATCTCCTCTTTGACCTTCTGAATTACTTCTGGACTCATCCTTCTTGGTTTCTGCTTGTATGGCTTGAAATTAGGCTTCATAGGGAGCCTATGTTCCACTAATGACCTATCCAATCCTGGTAGTTCATTATAAGACCATGCAAAGCAATCTTTGTATTTTTTTAGAACAACCAACAATTGGTCTCTGTCCAGAATATTCAAACAAGCACTTATATAGGTTGGCTGTTGTATAGAACCTTCCCCTAAATTCACTTCTTCTAAGGGATCTTGTGTCTGAGAATTCATTGAAGCTTCCTCTTTGTTTCCTTCTAGCTTCGAAGCATCCTTCTTGCTTTGCTCTGCTCCCAAGTTCTCTGGTTCAACATCCTTACCTTCTTCCTCATAGACAAAATCTGTCCATAAGGCATCCTCCTCCTGTATCTCCTGGACCTTTGTCTCAATGTCCAATGCGCAGTATTTCCCAAGGGTCAAAATTCTGACCTGTTGCTGCTCCTGTTTACAGCCAATCATCACGGCTTCTCTTTCTTGCTCCTGTACTTTCTGGACTATTGCTTCTACGTCCAACGGTGAGAATTTAACCAGAGCCAAAGACTTGGCTTCTTGTTCTTCATCCCTTTGCCTATAACCAGGCATCATTGTCATCTTTCACGACAACCTCTTCATCAGCACTCTCTTGGACTAAGTGCTTTAGGTGTGTCACTTCCTCATCAGCCGTCACTGCGGCTGAGCCATCAGCTTTCCTCAGTATACTGAGTGGTGTTACTCCCTCAATATACAACTTGGCCTCTGCAAAGTCTGCACAGGCTATGAAGGGTTGAGGATCTGCATCAATTTCCTCTGTCTCTCCATTGCCCAAGGCCATCATGATCTTCTGATGCAAAGAGGAAGGCACACATTTGTTGGTGTGGATCCAATCTCTCCCAAGTAAGGCATTATATTTGGCATTGCTGTCGATGACGAAGAATGCTGTCATACAATCCCTGATTCCCACACTCAAATTAATAGGCAGAATCCCTTGAGCCATCTGTTTATCTCCAGCAAAGCCAGCAATAGTCGTGCTGGTTGGGATCAACCTGGGATTCTTTTTCCCTAGTTTCTTCAAAGAAGATTTCGGTAATAAGTTCACTGCTGCCCCATTGTCTACCAGGACTAGGTTCAGCTGTATCCCATCAAAGAAAGCCTTGATGTACAGAGGCTTAACATGTTGGGTCATGGAATTCGAGGGATATTCAAAAGGATATGAGAGGTTGATGCTTACCTCTTCCTCACTTTCAAACTCAGTTTCCATTGGAGTAGCCATTTCAGGAGCATCCTGTACCATACTCACTTGTGACTCCTCACTAGAGACAGGAATTGGATCCATGTCTTGGTCACCCTGACCCTCATTCTCAGCCTGGAATTCATGAGGTAGTATGTGTACCATATTGACTGATACAGGGGGAAATGAGCCAAACTGGATGGCTGGCTGTACCTTCTTCCCCTCTTGGCTACCTTGCTCAGTGTCTTCAGCAGCATCTTCCATGCTGCAGTCTGGTACTTCATTGATAACTGATCCCTTCGAAGGATCCTTCTCAACTGGTTCTTCAGTCAGAAATGTGTGTTCAGCCATGAAGGCTTTGAACATTTCTTCTTCTGCCATTCCCTTCTTTTGGCTTATGTCAATCTCGTCTCCCACTTCGCTATCACTTTCCATCAGGGCCTTCTCCAACCCTGCCAAACTAGACTTCTCCCTGGCCTTTAGTTCAGAATGAACTTGGGCCAATTGTTCTCTGCTACAAACCACTTTGCTTTGTATAGTCGGTTTTGGAATATGGTCTGACTTCGAAGTTTTCTTTCCTTCTGTCTTGACCTGTGAAGAACTCTCTCCACTTTCTTTCAGATCTTGCTGGTATTGGGTATACCTGCGTTGAATTTTCCTTCTTTGTGATCTGGAAATGACTGGGACCATAGCTGGTTCCTTTGTCTTTGGATGTTTAAGTAATACCCAATTGTTTGGGGCCACCAAAGGAGGCTTGATCATCCTGCCTTGGTTTCCAACATCCCTTTGAGTAGGTGCCTCCCTAGGTTTGTTCTGCATTACAAACCAATCTGGGACCCCTGGTACCCACGAGCTTACTGATCCAGATGTTGAACTGTTTCCTTCTACCTTCGAAGCCACCTTCGAAACTGGCTGTGAAAGTAAATACTTGGCTCTGACTTCATGTTTCGAGCCTGATTCAGTCCTTCGATGAAAGGAGCCACTTTCTGTCCTTCGCAGGGTTGGTCTAAAGGGCCAATCTCTGGCTTTACTCCCATAACCTGAACCCCTCTCCAATCTTCTTTCAGAATGGCTGCTCTCTACTCTGTAGTAGTTAGGTGGCCTAGACTCATACACAGGCCTCTTGCCTTTAGCATGCATTCTGTCCATTACAGGTTCAACCACTAATGGGCGTTGCCTGTCACCAGCCGGATACGGCCTTTTGTTGTGAGCATTGGTTGATTTAGGACGTCTTTGAACATCCTTATAGTATTGCTTCCCATCAATTGGAAGCCCCTTTAACCATTTGTAACTCAGTCTGCATCTGGGACACATCCTCTGCACTACAGCTGCTTCGAGAGAATCATCGTCCAGTGCTTCTTCATCAGAGTGTTCCCTCTGACGTGAGAAACCTTGTCCAATAGTTGGTGGGTTTCCAATCTCCTTCTTGGCAGTTGCCTGGTTGGCAATATGCATTTGCACATTGACCTCTTCCAATTCCTGCAGAGATTGGTTCTGAAAGTTTGGTACAACCACATTAGCCGCGCTTTCTCCAACTTCTGGAAATGGGTTACTGTCAATTCCCATGGCTTTTTCTGTTTTGACTGGGAACTTCAAACTTCCTTTTCGAATTTGCTCTTGGATCCTGTCTCGAAAAACAACACAGTTTTTAGTTGAGTGAGACCAAGAATTATGCCATTTACAGTATACTTTTCCTTTAAGTTCCTCTGGAGATGGCAGCTTTACCCCTTTTGGTAACTTAAGGAAATTGGCTGCAAGCAAATGATCAAAAATGTCATCTGCTTTTGTTAAATCGAAAGAGTACTTTCTATGAAAGTCTTTCTTTTTAAACTGCTGGTCGATGGTTGTATCCTTATGAATTAATGCTTCACAGATTACAGGTTCTTTGCCCACAATCTCTGCTGCATCATTCTCATAATTGGGATCTCTATAATACGTCTTATACGAAGCATTATTTCGATCTTGTTCCTCCTCTAGTAATGCTTCATATCGAGACACCTTATAGGTTAATTCGACCAAATCCCTGAATTCAGTTGAGTCAAATTTCTTTCGAAGCCTGAACTCTAAACCGTTTTGAGCCAATCTTACAAATTCTGGCTCTGGAAGGATGACCCTACATTTATTTCGAGCCCTTTTAAATCTGGCAATGAACTGAGTAGCCTTTTCTTCAGGCCTTTGACTCAATCTTGCCAAGTCTGCCATGGACACCTCTGGCTCCGATTGGAAGAATTGGGCATGAAATGCCTCTTCCATTTGTTGCCAATTTTGAATGGAGCCAGGTGTAAGGTTGATATACCATACAAAGGCTCCCCCAGTTAGAGAATTTGGAAATAATCTCAGTTTCATGTAATCATGATTAGTGAATTCACCACATTGAGCAGCGAATCTGGCAATGTGCTCTACTGTTGATTGATTTCCAGTTCCATAGAATAGGGTAAAGTCTGGTATTCTGAATCCTCTTGGGTATTCATGTACCCTATCTATCCATTCTGGGTATGGTTTTCTGTATACAGGAGTCTGGACCCCCCGAGCCATCGGTCCACACATCTCCCTAACAATATTAATAATTTGGTCCCTAGGGACCATATTCTGTGCCTGCTGGACCAGTACTGGAGGAACAAACACAGGGTTTGGTGGACAAACTTGCGCTTGTGGCCCTCTTGGTCCATGAGGTGGTACATTTGGGACTGGTTGCCCCTGTGGTGCAGGTTGCTGTTGGGGGTATGGGTAACCCCTTTGAGCCTGTCCTGCGAAGGGACCTGCGAAAGGTGCTGGAACAGGTGTTGTGTCCCTTCCATTTACAGGAAAACCCTCCAACCCCCCGGGTACAAATTCAAACAAAGGATTATTAGTGCCAGGTATGGCTTCGAACATGGGATTTGTAACCATTCTCATGCCAATTTCTTGTACTTGCCCAGATCCACCAACGTGTGTGGCTTCATTGTTGGGTACTGAGGCATTTTGGCCTACTACAGGCCTTGAAATGGGTTCATACCAAGACTGGGGCGATGGTCTTTCATAGTTCTGAGTACTAGTTTGACCATTATATTGTCCATTATTTTGCATAGGCTGTTTTTCTCTAGCCAATCTTTGCTGAGGGACATTTAAAACTTCCTCTGTGCGTCTTGTATTTGTTGGTTGGTGGTTATTCATTCGATCCAAAAAGGATGTTGCCCACCTTTCCATTGTATTCATTAATTGTTGTCCCATAGCATCTACTAAGCCATCCCATGGATTTGTTGGCTGAGTAGATGGAACGGTAGATGTTCCAATTCCTTGGTTTCGTCCAATATTATGAACATATGGTTCTTGTCCAGAAGTACTGGTCTGTTCGACCATAGGTTCTGATAACATGGGAGTCTCCACAGGATGTGTTACCACATTATCCTCTGGATTAGGTATTTCTACCTCTCCTTCTACGCCTTCTTCCAGACGTTCATTTTCTCCTTGTCGTCTTCTTCTAGCCATTTTAAATTAAGTCCCACCGGGCGTGCCAAAAATATATGTTGGCTTTTTGGCTTTTCGAAGGGTATTTTTCTAAATGCGAGCGTGCCAGCAAGGATCAATCAGTCCTTACAGAAATTATAATTGCCAACCAATTTATCAGACGATTGTGTTTTAGTTCTTTCAGCCTCAATGAAGAGGACTTTTACTGGTGGCTTGACTTAGGAGAAATTAAGAAAAATAACAAGTAATATTAAGAACAATCGAAGTATTTCATTAAAAATGAACACTTACAATAGTCCAAACTCAGCCTCGAAGAGGTTTACAGCAACAGTCTACTTGAATCTACTTGAAACTACTCCTATGAATCGAAGTACAGTGCGGGTATTTAAAGGACAAGTATTTAAAGTGCAGGTATTTAAAGTGCAGGTATTTAAAGTGCAGGAAATGTAAAAACTGGGAAAGAAAATATAAAGTAAATGACTGGTTTGTATGATCTGAGTCTGGGGGTTTTTTCTGGGGGCTTCCTTGCTATTTATACTCGCCAAGGATGACCTTCGAACTGCACTTCAAACCGTCGAACTGCTCCTCCATGATCGCTGATCATGCTGCCTTAGAAGTAGTTCCACTACGCCATCACTTGCAGTTAAACTTCCCTCTTATATTTGAATTTGAATATGAGTAACCGTTGAGGCCACGTCATCTTTCATCTCTTTACTGATCTGGTGCTACTCGGATCACGTGAGAACCAATTGTCATCGCCATGTGTACGATCAGGATTGAAGACGTGAATCATCTTCCCATAATACCCTTATTCTGCCACGTGTCGAATTGTTACTGGCTTTTACAAAATATATAGCCAACAGAAACCAAAAATATCCTTCCAACCCATCAATTTGTCTTATCATAAAAATATCAAGTAAAAACCAAAATGTAATGTCATGTGATGGATGAGTTTACGGTGGGAGACTAGTGCGTTCTAAGAAAATAATGTTGATGTAGAAAAATAAAATATATTATTTACAAAACAAAAATAATAATTTCTTAATTTAATAAATTACATTAGTAGTCCTTATATTTTATTTGTTATGTTATTTTGGTTATTATAATTTCAATTAATTCAAGTTTAACTCTTAATTTTATATTTGAATAATTCTACGTATACTAACAATCTTACTAAAAATCTTAATAAAAATACAAAAGGCTAAATGTGACTGGTTATTAAAAATGTAATGATATTTAAACATCTAATGATATTTGGACATGTATGTTTTTAGTAAAATTGTTAGTAATGTAGCATTGCTCTTTAGATTTTGTGTCAATTTAGTCCAATTGAAAATGTTGATTAGGGCTTTTGAAAACAAATGATTACTAAATTAATTAAGGTTAACTCATTGAATTGAATAAATTTATAATTTTGCCAACAAAAGCACAACACATACTAATTATGTGTATATTTTTCATTAAAAAAAAAATACTAAATACTAACAATTATAATTAATCGGACCAAATTGAGACAAAATCAAAAATTCATAATCAAAATCCAATGAATTGAAATTACAAAAATCAAATAACATAAGGACAAAAATATAAAACCTATTAGTGTAATTTGTCCTTAACAATTTAAGGATTGAAAATTAATCCACCATTTGAAAAATAAAATAAAATAAAGAGAAAATTGGTGATAAATCCAATCTAAGGAGTGTATAAGACATTAGGTCTAGTAGATATTTTTTATTGGTGAGAGATCCACACTTTATAAAATAGTTTGGTGAGAAGTTCTAGAAAGCATTTTCTTTTCAATTTTTTCCATTGACTTTTTTTATCTATTCAACTTTTCATTGGCTATCTGTTCAAATTTATATATATCTATTAAAAAAAAATTCTATCTGTCAAAATTATTTTCTATCTGTTCGAATTTTTTGTACCAATAGCTTTGGACCAAGCAACACACATACAGTCCTAGATAGATACACACCAATATAGAAATATATATGTAGAGAGAGAGAGAGAGAGAGAGAGAGAGAGAGAGAGAGTGTAAAGAGATGTGAAGTGGAGATGTGTGTTTTAAGATTTAGAAAGATGTGTGTTTCAGCAGTGATTTCAGGTTCGTCGATTTTGGCAGCGAGTCAGGTGCTGAGTTCAATCTCCTCTAAATGAAGCAGATTTGTTGAGAGAGAGGAAGAAGAACACTAATCCTCTAAATTTGCCACAGATCTGCCAAATTTGTCGCAGATATTCCTCTTTCTCTCTCTCTGTTAAGCCATCTGACTTCTCCACCAAATCAAGAATGGAGCGGCGAAAGTAGTGTCACGACCCAAACTCGCCCTTATAGGTTTAACGTCGTAACCAACTAGTAATCCGTGATTATCAAAAGCCTTCCTATACCAATCAAATGATCAGTGCTAGCGGAAGCTAATATAGTAGAAAAGAAAACGTCCAACGAGCTGTGAAAACATATATGAGACAAAATGCATTGCTATATATATATACACATACATATCTGTACATCAAGATACAACAAGTTTGCCAAAATACAACCAAGAGAGGGAGTACATTCCCATCATCAACACGTGTAAGCACATACTCAAGAAAGCGGGTATTACAGTCTCTACCCTTAGGCGTTTGGTCCTCTCAACTCAATTACCTTCTTCCGTGAAGAGTGTAGGGTCTAATGGGAAAAGCTCGGGGTACTTCTCTTGCATATCTTCTTCTCTTTCCCAAGTTGCATAGTTTCCACTGTGGTTTTGCCAATCCACTTTGACCAACAGAACTTCCTTATTTCTCAACTTCTTAATACGACGGTTAACAATTCGGATGGGTCGTTCATGATATGTATAGTCATCATTGACAATCACCTGGGTAGGTTCAATGACATGCAGAGGATCCTAAAGGTATTCTCATAACATAGAAACATAAAAACATTATGCATGTGCTCCATATCAGAAGGTAGGGCTACCTGGTACGCCACTGGATTAAGGGCTAGTTTGGCATCTTTAAAAAAAGCTAAAAAGTCAAAAAGTCACTATTCTATTTAAGTCACATCATCTTATTTAAGTCACATTATCTCTCTAACACATCATTTCAAACCCAACCCAAACCCAACTCATATTTCATAAAAAGTTAAAAAATGCACTTATTTAGATTATCCCAAACAACCCCTAAGTTTCTCAATGATCTCATAAGGTCTGATATACCGAGGTGTTAATTTACCCTTGGTTCCAAAACGGGTCTGTTCTTTCATTTGAGTGACTTTGATAAAAACATGGTTGCCTAATTCATATTCTCTCTCCCGTCTACGCACATCCATGTAGCTTTTATATCTACTTTGCACCGTTGTTGGATCAACTTCACTTTCTCAGTGGTTTCTTGCACAATTTCAAGTCCTAATAACGGTCTATCTCCAACATCAGCCCAACAAATCGGTGACCAACATTTCGTGCCATATAGAGCCTCGTATGGTGCCATGTTAATGCTTGAATAAAATCTATTATTGTAAGCAAATTCAACTAAAGGCAAATGTGTCTCCTAATTTCTGTGGAAGTCCAGTGCACACATGCGTAACATATATTCAAGCGTCTGTATTGTCCTTTCTGATTAGCCATCTGTCTACGGATGGTACGCACTGTTCAGTCTTAATTCGGTCCCCAACGCTTTTTGTAGACTTTGCCAAAATCGCGAAGTGAATTTCAGATCCCTATCAAAAACAATTGACACAGGTACTCCATGCAGTTTCACAATCCTATAGCTCATTTGGACGTATGTGTGCAGTATAACTCGTGCTCTGATAGCACTCTGTCATGACCCAAACCCGCCCCTATAGGTTTAGCGTTGTAACCAGCCAATAATCCGTGATTACCAAGCCCTTCTTGTACCAATCAAATGATCGGGGCTAGCGGAAGCTAATATAGCAGAAAAGAAAACGTCCAACGAGATGTGAAAACGTATATGAGACAAAATGCATTGCTATATATATATACACATACATATCTGTACATCAAGATACAACAAGTTTGCCAAAATACAACCAAGAGAGGGAATACATTCCTATCATCAACACATGTAAGCACATACTCAAGGTAAATAATAATTAATTACGAAGGCAGGTGTTACAGGTAGTGTGGAAGACGGTAGTAACAACTAGGAGTGGAGGAGATTGGCGGCGGAAAAGGAAAAGAGAACGGTGAGAGAGAGACCAATGGTTTTGTTTGGGTTTGTTTAAGAAACACATTATATACAGGGGTGTTTTGATAATTTTGTAAAAGCAGATATAATATTTTAGCGCCTATATATCGGGGTGTTTTGATAATCTTGTAAGAACTTGTCCTTATAAATATGAGGGTAAATTACAAATACACCCCTTGAGATTTGATTAAAATACGAATCACCCTTGTAGTTTTGAAAATTACATTCTACCCCTTGAGATTTCTAATTTCGTAACAAATTACCCATTTTATTAATAAATTATGAAATCAATTAACAGTTTTTAATGATATTAGAAATATGTTTCAATTAATAATTTAGGTAATTTTATTCTTGTATTAGAAAGCAATTATGAATTTTATTTTTTCAGTTCATTCTATTAAATAAAAAATTCTGACAATGGGGCATTTGTGATTTTCAAAACCACATGAGGCAGTCTATACTTTAAGCAAACCTCAAAGTGTGTGTTTGTAATTTACCCTAAATATAATGTTTTAGTGCCTATACCTTTGACAAAGAAAATTTAAAATTGAATTTATTACCTGAACGTCTAAAATAAATTGAAATTAATCATGTGTCCTTTGGGAATTAGATATATGTGAAGAGGCTAAACTGAAATCAATCATTTGTCCTCCCATTAGGCCCTCCTGGGCTTCCTTTCATCGGAAATTTACACCAGCTCGATAACTCAGCCTTTCGCCGTTACCTCTGGCAACTCTCCAAGAAATACGGTCCTCTCATGTCCTTACGATTCGGCTCTATTCCAACCCTGGTGGATTCTGTTGGAATAAAATGAATCATTTATTCAGACAAAAATTAAACAAATAAGATTTTCTATGAACATAAATAATTTCTATCTTAAACAGTTTCTCATAACAGAGTAATATAACAAAAACATAAACTCTAACCGAAACAATTTCTGTTAAATACACACAGTACACAGTAAATTAATCATATACATAATGACAATTCTATAAATAAACAAATTAGACCTAACACAAACACATTAAATTGCACAAATATAATCTAATAAAATTACAATGAGGTAATAGCCGTGATTCGTGTGAACACCATGAATCAAAGTTATAAATTGCCTACTTTGATGGTAAGTGACGTTTCACATTTAGTGGTGAATGAAATCACAAACTGACTGTATCAAACAGATTTGATAACTCACAGTACACAACAAATTAATTGAATTACAAAATAAAAGATTTTTTTTTTTTTTTAAATAATCAAACCGGAAAATATAGTTCGTATAAAAAAGAAACAAGATTTTAACCAAACAACTTGAAATCTGTAAAAACACAATACCGAGTTTGTCTGAATACAAATTTTTCCCCCGTTACAGTACTCACAAGTTTTTTATTGGACGTTCGTCTCCTAGTATATAACAATCGAACCTTGTAGAAGCAACACTACCACAACAAGTCTGACGAATCTTACTATGCAAAATTCTCTTACAGAAAAGACAAAGTGTAGAAGAAAAGAAATACAAGATGAATTCGATTCTTAATGAATGCAATGGAAGGCTGTTTATATAGGTGAATTGGTGGCTCTTCAAATAGTCATGGTGATTTTCCGATGAAGAGGCACATCTTCCATTGAATAAGTGCAATTGAATAGACACAACTGTTCTCACAAATAGGTTCGAATTTTATTTTGAATCCGATTTAATTTTGACCCAAAAAATAACTAATTTATTTAAATAAAAATCAACTTTTATATTGAATAAATTTTGTTTTAAAACCATTCTCAAATGGTGCACTTTGAAGTCAATTTCTCATTCACTTATTAATGGTTTTCAAACCATTTTCCAACAGTTTCTTCAGCTAAATTGGCAAAAGAGGTTTTGAAGACCCATGATCTTGAGTTTGCTAGCAGACCTTCCATGGTTGGTCAGCAAAAACTCTTACAATGGCTTGGACTTGGCTTTTACACCATACAATTAGAGGCGTAAACGGTTTAGTTCAGTTGGTGTTAAGAGTATATTTAGCACCAAACTGATCCTTTCGGTTTTTATGATTGAGAAACTAATACAAACCATATGCTATGATTTGGTTTTATCGGTTTTGTCGGTTTAATATAGAAGAGAAATTTACATAGAATTTTAAAAGATTTTACAGTAAATTATAAAATTTTACATTGAAAATAAATGAAGAAAATATATGAAATAAATGTTTACATTGAAAATAAATGAAGAAAATATATGAAATAAATGTTTTTCATTCTAATTTTTATCACAAAAGTGTATTATATTAGTTACTTCACATATAATGTTTAAGAAATTATAATATAAAAATATTTAAATATAATATTCAGTCAGCTTGTGTGCATCATTATAAAAAAATTTAAAACCGAAACCAACTGTATGTTATGAAAAACAGATCAAAAACTAAAATTTCGGTCGATTTCAGTCGGTCGACTCGCTTTATCGGTTTTTCTTAGATCCCTACATACAATGACTACTGGAGGCAAATGAGGAAGGTCTGTGTTCTTCAGCTATTCAACACCAAAAGGGTTCAATATTTTCATTCAGTTTGAGAAGACGAAGTGCATCGAATGATTGAGAAATTTTCTAAACTTGCTTCTGCGGATAAAGGTTTGTTAGCTTGATATATCTTTTGGGAGCTGGATTTTTGGTTTTACTAAATTTTTTAAAAGTCGTCAAATTTTTTATACCTTTTGAATTCGTATTGACTAGATTATCCTTAAAAGTAAAAAGAAATTGATTTTTTTTAAACAAATTCAGACAAACAAAAAAGGGTCAATTTTTTCTTGATAAAATTTGATTTATTTTCTTTTTTAGTGAACTTTTTTCGAAATTGACTCAATCTTTTTTTAAAAATTTTAGAATTATCTAGTCGGGATAGATCTAAAAAATTTTACAAAGTAAAAAAGTTCAGAAAAGGCAAATAGCCTAGTTTTTTGGGACAGTCATCTCTGTCATTGTGCATTTTGTTCAAGCGATCTGTTGGCCATACAGTATTAGGCCCCCATTTTGTAGTAGTTTAAGCTTTTTGAATAATTCTGTGTCCTGTCTTTGTGAACCTTATTCTTTCGATCTATTTGCTATACATTATTGCGTTAATTTCCTAGTAGCTTGAGTTTTTGAAACAATTGGTGACAGGTATTAACTTGAGTGAGACAGTAATAGCTCTCACTAGCACCATAATCTGCAGGATTGCATTCGGGAAGAGGTATGATGATGAAGGTTATGAAAGAAGTAGATGTCACAGCTTGCTTAACGAAGCTCAAGCCTTGATGTCGAGCATCTTCATTTCAGACTATTTTCCTTTGATTGGATGGGTTGATGAACTCTCTGGATTGTCAGGCCAGCTTGAGAAAAATTTCAAAGAGCTTGTTATGTTCTACCAAGAAATCATTGACGATCATCTAGATCTGAAAAGACAAAATTCCGAGGAAAAAGACATCATAGACGTCCTGCTTAGATTGCAAAACAATCATTAGTTCACAATTGATCTCACTTGGGACCACATTAAAGCTGTGCTTATGGTAATCTGTCTCACAAATTCATAAATTTTTTTGATAACTGAGCGTCCAGGCCAGATTACTCACGACTGTGCAATTATCTTTTTCGAGTGTAATTATTCAGTAGTATTAAAAAGATTACGTTATTTACATGGTGCTCTCAATCAATGATTGGGCAACAAATTTACAGATGATTTTCCCTTTTTGCAAACCGTCTGTCTACTTTTATCTTGTTGCAGAACATATTTATTGCTGGAACAGACACAAGTGCTGCCACATTAGTTTGGGCAATGACAGGGCTAATGAAGAACCCTAAAGTAATGAAAAGAGTGCAAGAAGAAGTCAGAAATTTGATTGGAAAAAAGAGCATAGTAGATGAAGATGATCTTGAAAAGCTTTCATACCTCAAGGCAGTAGTAAAAGAAACAATGAGGTTGCACCCTCCAACTCCATTGTTATTCCCGCATCAAGCAATTCAAACAACATAGATAGATGGATATGAAGTTCTACCTAAAACCATAGTTTGTGAATGCATGGGCCATTGGAAGGGACCCTGAAGCTTGGGACAACCCAGAAGAGTTCTTGCCTGAGAGATTCTTGGGAAGCTCTATTGACTTCAAAGGTCAAGACTTTGAGCTTATTCCCTCCGGTGCTGGCCAGAGAGGTTGCCCTGCGATCTACATGGGTGTTGTGACAGTGGAGCTTGCACTAGCTAATCTTCTCTATTCATTTGACTGAGAATTGCCTGTTGGGAAGAAGAAAGAGGACATAGACACTGAGGTTATACCTGGTTTAACAATGCACACGAAAAATGCACTTTGCCTTGTAGCTAGAAACTATAATTAATAGGTTTCTTTTTGCTCCTGATGCACTATCAATTATGTATAATGGTGCCTACTTTTGTGTTTCAAGATTCTCACTACATATCATGCAGCTAAAGTACACTGGGAACAGAGAGAGAGAAATTTTGGAATAAAGGATCCCTCTATTAGATATTCCTACAATAAACTTGCATGAGTAAAAAATGCCATGTAGCTTGTAGCTATGATTAGTGGGCACAACTTATGATCATCTGTCCTAAAATTTCCATCATCTTTGTTCTAATATACTCTTAGTCGTATAATTATATCTTGAGATTCTCGTACTTTGAAATTTTCACTATAATGTGCATCTAAAAGTGCAATGAGAACAAAGGGACCGAAATTCCTACAACAAAGTTTGACAAGAACCTTTGCCTTGTAGCTAGAAACTTTAAGTAGTGGGCACAGCACCATCTGTCCTAAAATCTTTGTCATTTCATTTTTAGTGTACTGTCAATCGTGCAATTGTATCTTAAGATCCTCATATTTTTAAAAAAAATTCATATCACATGTGTGCTTAAGACTGTGTTGGGAACAGAGGGACAAGAATTTTAAAAACAGAATGAAGACTTTAATTAGGTTCTTGAATAAGCCTTTGATATTTAAATGCAATGCAGTGGGACCAATGTGTGCTTGAATGATTACTATGTCCTCTCTCTTTTTATTAATTTTAAGCACCATGATTAATTGTTAGTTATTAACACTAAAAAAGTAACAACCTAGCTAAGGTGGTATGCACTTTTGGAAGATAAAACTTCATCAACTCCAAATCATTGTTGCCGCCAAGGAATCTTTGAAGAAGTAAAATGACAGAGGCAATCACTCAAGAGCAAGAGGTGTTGTGGCTGAACATCATTTTCATAGACTCTTTAAATCAATTCACTGAGGTCTACTACTCTCAATGGTTTGGTTGGTTTGTTAAGGGCTCGTTTGGGAAGAATTTTTTTAACGTAACTTTTTGAATTTTTGGTTAATTTAGCCAGGCTAAATTAGTTCTACTTGGAAAGAACTTTTTAGCTTTTTTATGAGAGAAAAAGTAAAATAATTATGGGTTTGATGTGACATTTTATCTTAATGACTTATTTTGCCTATTTTGCCTTTTTGTACTTTTTTAATCCCAACCTAAACCCTCACTTGCCAAATGAGGACTAAAGATGTCGGATTGTTGTTTCTTGATTTTCAAAATTAAAAAATTAAAAAAAAATAAATCTCTTTTTTATCAAATTATTTTTTCATCAGAAATACTATCTGGTACTATACAAGAAGACCAAACTACTACATACAATTAACAGTAGTATCTTGCCTAAAATTTGTAGTGAAATCAAAAAAATAAAAAACAGTAGTGTGTTCTGACTAAGATTTATAGTGTTAAATCCGTCTGAAATATGAGAAATCAATTAGATAATTTCCAAACAACAGTTGATAATTCAAATTAAAGCTTCAACTCTTTCAAATTTTAAATCAAACTAGCATAAAGAAGACGAAATTCATTACAAGAAACAATCAAAACATAGAAAAGCAAGCATCTAGAGTTTCAATTATCAAATTTCCAACCAATTGAGAAACGATGGGGATACAAGTTACCTTGAGACGAGTCCAGAATCTCTCCAACCTCTCTCTCTGACTGTTCCTGTGGGGGATGGCTCTGATAGAGACACGTCACCCGCAAGAAAATGAATAGCTCAGATTTGTTTCTTTAAACAAAAAAATTCAAAACACACCCATAATGAATGGGAAATGTTTCGTAGCTCGAAACATTTTGCCCCGAATGGCTCGAGGGAGAAGACGCAAAGAGAAGCAGAGGGAGAGAAAGAAAGAAGCAAAGGGAGAGGGAGAGAAAGAGAGAAGCAGAGGGGAAGAGAGAGAGAGAGAAGATGATCGTCGCCCCGGCCAGCTGCTGATCGTCGCCCCTCCCAGCCGCCGATCGTCGCCCCTCCCAGCCACCGATCCGCCGATCGTCGCCCAGCCTAGCCCCGCTACAGCCTCCGACCGCCGTCGCCCCGCCTCCGCCTCCTCCTCTCCCGAATATTATGCCCCCTCCAGTCCTCCTCCTCCTCCTCCTCCTCCTCCTCCTTTCTTCCTTCTTCTTCCTGGTCTTCATTCTTCTTCTGCAAAAAAAAAAAATCGAGCCATTCGGGCTCCCTGTTTTCGAGCTACGTAGCACGATCGATAATGAAATTCATTCCCTTTTTCTCTAACACTCCTTTACTCTCTCCATCACTGACACACGCACACGTCTCACGTCCCACTAGTTCTCTCTCTCTCTATATATATATATAATTTTTAATATAAAATTTTAATTTTATAAAATTAATATCATTGAAAATAAACTTTTAAAATGAGACTAATATTACATATATTTAATAAAAATTTAAAATAAATAAAAAGTAATTACTGTGTTTAGTTATGTTTTCAAATTATTATTTTTTAAATATAAAAATTAATTTGGTGAAATAAACACACAAAAATCATATATTTTTAAAATTCTCAAAAACAATCTTTATTCCAAAAAATAATAATAATAATAATCATGTGAAAATAATGACTTTTAATTTTATTTTATTAACCAAACGAGTTTATAATTTTTTTTAAAAGAAATAAAAAAAAATATTATACTTGATTTGCATCTATGCACAGATTGAATTTGTGTTTTAAAAAAAATAAAAAAATTTACACCTATGCACATATTGGATTTGTGTGTTTTTTTATTTCTTTTAAAAAAATTATAAACTTGTTTGGTTAATAAAATTAAATTAAAAGTCATTATTTTCATTTTTTTTTAAATGAAGATTGTTTTTGAGAATTTCAAACATATATGATTTTTGTGTGTTTATTTTCATCAAAATAATTTTTATATTTTAAAAATAATAATTTGAAAACATAACTAAACATAGTAACTACTTTTTGTTTATTTTAAATTTTTATTAAATATATTTAATATTAGCCTCATTTTAAAAGTATATTTTCAATGATATTAATTTTATAAAAATTAAAATTTTATATTAAAAATTATATATATTATGAAAATAAAATGAAAAAGATTAAAATAGTTTTTTTAATTTTTATTAGAAATGTGATAGAGAGAGAGAGAGAGAGAGAGAATGTGCGCACTATGAGTGTGTGTGATTTTAATTTTTTATTAGAAATGTGATAGAGAGAGACAAAGAGAGTGTGTTGTGAGTATGCGTGTGTCAATGAGAAAGAGACAGAAAGAGTGTGTGTGCGCGCTATGAGTGTGTGTCAGTGGGTATGTATGTGTGTGCTTTTTTTTTTTTTTTTTTTTTTTTAAAGAAACAAATTTAGGCCATTCATTTCTTTACGGGTGACGTGGCTCTATCTGAGCCATCTCCCGTAGGAACAGCCTAAGAGAGAGAGGTTGGAGAGGATCTGGACTCCCTTAAGACTACTGCCAAGTTGGAGATTTCTCAAGAGTGAAATGTCCTTAGCAGAGAGAGAAAGAGACGAGCTGAGTCAGGGAGAAGAGGAACGGTGAGCGTCTCAATCAATCGGATGTTTTCAGGAAAAACGATGATTTGAGTGTTTGTCTACTCAAGACTTTCTGTGCACAGGACAACTTATATGCGTCGCCAAACGTCATAGTGAGGTCAAATTTGAAAATATCTATTCGGCGTCGCCAGTACCAGGGGTTGAGAAGTTATTGGTTGCTCTTCACACCACCACAAGTACCCAATGGTAGAGATGAGCAGAGGATATTTCAATCTATCCAAACTGACCGAACCGAACCGATCTACTCCGCTCCATTTTGGATGGATGCATAATGACAAGTGGACGGTTGTAGATTGATTTTTTTCAATCCGCCTACTTTTGGACAAGTAGCGGATTTGAGGTTCCTTTGACCGTAACCGAACCGCCAAACTGCGAGTAACTCTAGTAATTTGTAAGACTTTATATTTTCAATTTGTTTAGATATACTATTTGGGTTTTCAATTGAAAAAGAGTTTAGATATTCTGTTGTATTTTCAATTTTTTTCAATTTGGAAATCCTTTTATCAAATGGCAAAGGTTGATATTTGATATTTTTGTATGAAAAATATAAGGCTTAATTTTTTCAATTTTTTTTAAAAAAAATCAAATTAAATAATTTTGGAATAAAAAAGAGTAATGAAATAGTTTGATAATGCATGGTTTTTTTTATATATAATTATTATTGGTATTTGACAATTTACTTGATAATTTTTTGGTTATGTTGATTTAGATTGTTATCCAAAAAAAATTGTTGACAAGTTGTTATATTATGTTCAAAATTTGTAAAAGTTTAAACCACTAAACAAATCCGCCAATCCGCTCAATCTGAATCCATCAATTCGGCGAACGAATGCAGATTGATTTTTTCTAATCCGCCCATCCAGCGGATGGATGGTGAATTAAAGGATTCTCAGCCGCAACCGAACAGCGAACACCCCTACCTAATGGTACTGTGATTGGTGGAGAGAATGAGATTCACGAATTTGTATTGAGTGATTAGAGAGTATGAAAGGAAATGGTGAATTGTAATTGGTATTGGGTATGGCTACGTGACGCCCCAAGACCCACTAATAATTTTCGATAGTAAGGTGAATAATGCACCAGCCTTCACACAGAAGAACAAGGCTCAAAATCGTAGGGGCACGAATTTCGCAAGATAAATGTGCTATGTTTCGATCATAACTGCTGGGCAGTTAAAACCGAACCTGCTGGGCAGTTTTTCAATTTGAATCTGAGAGGAATTTCGGACAGAAGGAGACTTAAATGTTGGACAAAAATTGGAATTCAAATTTGAATTAAATTCGCACAATATTTTTTTTTGAAAAAATTCAAATGAATTTTGTCCAAAAAATTAATACAAGAACCAACTTGACCCACAACCCCCACCCGCGCGCGGGCTAGACGGATGGCGGCGGTGGCGCGCGCGTGTGTGTGTGGTGGTTTGGGCTAAGGTTCACTTTGTCCATAACTCCTCCCTTCTACAAACTTGGGGTGCCCTTTGGGGCCCAACCCAAGTGTTGTAGGCTAGAGCTTATATACACAACAAAACTCTCTTAAAGTTTCAATGTGGAACAAGCCTCACAAGGAAACCCACATTAAAAACTTTAAATGTCCATTCCACGAACTCGAAAACAACGTCATATTCCCATTCAGTCATAAATGGGTTTGACGAACCGTCTTCACCATGTGATTTGCCACGCGGCAAGGAACACTCCACCTCTTCGGACCCGCCCCAAAAGACGTTCGGGGCCCACTCAATTTTGGGCTCAAAGTTGGCCCAAAATAAGCTTTATAAACCAAATTTTCCAACATAAAGAAATTGGGTTTTGAACATGAAATGGGTTACACGCATGTTCATGGTTATGGAAATAAACTTAAAAATTAACTATTTTGAGTTTGATTTTGAATATCTGACATGAATTTGGGTCTCATTTTTATATGCACATAAGTTGAAAAAATTAAAGAATTAATTCATGAACGTGGATGGTTCAGGTTAATAAATATAGAAATAATTGTAAAAATTCTTCAAATTAAGCTTGGGTTTGCTACAACATATAAGAGTTTTAGAGATCAAATGTTTTCGTCTCTAAAAGTGAAAATTTTGTTGCAAAAGACATTTAATGACCAATTTCTATCGTCATGAGGATAGTCGTATAAAAGTGGTCTCGAAAAGTCAAAAACAAGGATTTTAGCGACAAAATTTTTAAAATGTCATTAATAAAACTTTTAAAGATAAAATAATTTGGTCTCAAAGTAGTTTATTTTTTGAGACAAAAAATTTGCTCTCAAAAAGATAATAATTCATCAATGACGACACTTTTTGCAACAAAAATATTTGGTCCCTAAAAAATAAATTTGTCCCTAAATTTTGGTCTCTAAAACTTTAATTTTTTGTAGTGGTTTAAAAACCTTGATATATATGAGATGTATATTTGCATGCACCATGAGTTTTTGAAAGGATTTGAGCTATATAAGTTTACTATACATTTGTGTTAGGTCCTATCTTGTCAAAATCCCGCGAACAAAACTCAGTGATTGAGTTGTAAATTTTCTGTGTTTTTTTTTCTTCCTCGCTCGAGCGAAGATGTCCTCGCTCGAGCGAAAGACTGCGTCTGGTATAAAACCTGAAGGAGATGAATGTGCGCTCGAGCATGGAATTGGTGGATCGAGCAAAGGTCAATGCTCGCTCGAGCGAAGATGAAGGTGGCTCGAGCGATGAATTGCTTCCATACAAAAACCTGAAAGTGTTGTTTCCTCGCTCGAGCGAAGAGTTCGTGGCTCGAGCGAAGGCACTAGTAGAAATCACGCGAGATAAGCTTCTCGCTCGAGCGAAAGGATCCTCGCTCGAGCGAGCTTCAGAATCCGGAATTTTTCAAGTGTTTGGTTTCTTTCAGAGCTGGGATTCTTTTTGGCTTTCTATAAGAAGATGGTTTTCTCCTAAAACTAGGTGACTGGTTTTCTAGATCTAATTCAAGAGTTCTAGAGTTTTGTTTGAAGTTTTCTTCTGAGATTTTTCATAGTTTTCCTTGATGTTCTTGAGAGAGTTCTAAACTTATGCATTGAGATTCATACATCAAGGAGGTTGATTCTTCAAATTCAAGTGAGTTCTCTTCGGTGGATTCCGAAGATTAAAACGTAGAATTCAAAAGGCGTTTGATTCTACGCAGTCGTTAATTCAACAAGTGAAGTTGTGGTGTGGAATCAACTTCAGGATCAGTTCCGTGACGAAGGCGTGGTGAAAGAGTTACAGAAGATTCAGAGACAAATTGACTGGGTTGGGTAATTTGTATGGTATCTTTGTAATCTTTTAGTTCTTCAGTAGTGGATTGATCAGTGGCGGTTCGCCCGTGGTTTTTGATTACAATTGAAGGTTCTTCAATTGTGGTTTTTTCCACGTAAAAAATCGTTTGTGTCGATTTATTGTTTATTCTTAAAAACAGACAATCTAAAATCACTCTCGTAAGTGCTTGATGATTTTAGGTTGAGTGTTTTGAATTGTTGGGATTTGGAATATGTTAATCTTGATCTAATCACGAATCACGTAGGATTTTCAATTTGATTTTGAAGAAAAGTTTTGGAAACCATGAGTTCATGAAGATATGGGTGTTGATTTTACAAATAAGCAAGGTTTTGATTTTATTATGAAAATTAGGAATTGGTTTGATTTCGATTACTCATCCATGCATGTAATGTAATTTAAGAGTTTTATTGTATTCAATTTAAATTGGAACATTTATGATTTGATTTTGGAACAACCAAAATTAGTTAGCCTTGATTTTAATCACATGCATGCAAAAAAAAATTCTAAGAGCCTTATAATTCTAATTTCATGTTTTATAAGAAAAAGAAAAAAAAGGTTTTGATATCATAATATTTATGAAGTTTTGGTTTTAGTCTTGGCAAATCAAAGAAGGTTTTGTTTTATAATTTAAAATTAGCTATGGGTTCATGTTTATTAATGAAATTACATATTTAAATTGAGTCAAGCATGAACCTAAGTTTTGAAAGAAGGTTTGGGAGTTAAATCTTCAGTTTTGAAAACCCAGAAAATTTACAGACCGCTCGAGTGAACATTTCGAGCTCTCAGTAGTTTTGCAGACTGTGCAATCCGCTCGAGCGACCAAGTGGTGGCTTGAGCGGTCAAGTCTTTTCAGTATGTTTTAAAAAATTACATCTTCTTCATATTTTCATTCTCATTTCTTTCCAAGCATTCTAGACATGATTTCTGGCTCAATGAAAATTAATAAGTTAACAATCAACATAAATTAGTTGGTTAAAGAATAAGTCATTAATTTAATAGTAGTTGATTAAGAAGCCAAGTAAAAAATTGGTCTATTTGGAAAAGAAGAATTTAGTAATGAAAGAATATGTGAAATGAGAACCCGATTCATTTGAATAAAGAAATAATAAAAATAGTAGAACTTCAGGACACTTAGACAGAAAAAGACAAGAGAAGTCCAGTTTGATCAAGCAAGTGATATTGTGTTTCAATGTGTATATGCTATGTGTTTGTGTAGGTCACGCGCTACCATCTATCTGATCTGTCTGTTCTACTTCTGGAGCTATCAGTGAGTAACAATTCTATATAGCTATGTTTGATTATAAGTATTTTCAGAATGACAAGATATGATCTGTTTTATGAAATGCTATTTTATGAATCCTGAATGAATATCCATTTTTCTGAAATGTATTTGTGACATCCTTAGTTCACGTGGCCCTCTCCCTAGGGTAACAATACCGTGACTTTTGTTCATGTGGCCCTCGCCCAGGGGTAACAATGTTGTGGCCAATATGCACATGGCCCTTGTCCGGGGATAACAATATCATGGTCTATGTTCATGTGACCCTTGCCCGAAGGTAACAATACCGAGGCTTATATTCACGTGGCCCTCGCCTAGGGGTAACAATACCATAACTATATGTGCACATAGATATTGACCTTTAAGGTCGTCGGTACTAACTATGCATGTGGGTCTTTTGACCAATCTAATCTGTTAGCTAATGGATGTACCATATATAATTGTTTACAAATCTGAATATGTATATGAATATGTTTCTGTTTCTAATTTGAAATCTGAATATGTATAAGAATCTGTTTCTGATATAAACTCTGATTTCTGAATCTATGATGGACATCATTCATAACCCTTTACCTTCTTGTTATTCACTGGACTCCAACTCACTGTATTATTTATGTATGCAGGTGATCAGGCGCATGGCCAGGCCTAGAGCTTCTGCCTAGACTCTATCTTGTCAACCAACCTATGTGCCTCCCGTGGAGGTTCCAGATATGTCAAGTGGTCATGGCTATTTGATTAAAGTTTAAATTTTTGTTTATTCTGTAAATAGGGTTAAGTTCCATTTTTGCCTTATCCGTATAAATGTGATGATGTAAGGGTGATGTATGATATATGTATATAAAATTTAAAATTTTTGTCACATATATGTCTGCACAGCTCAATGCACATTGTATATTTATTATTTACTTCTGCTAGCCCCCAATAATTTGATTTCTGTTTAAGAGGTCTTCGGTAATCTACAGATTACTGGCCAATTATGATTTTAAACCTATAGAGGCGGTTTGGATCGTGACATTCATCTTATAAATTTTAATATCAGGGATTTTTAAAAAAATAAAGAAGACAGAAGGTAAATTAAGGTGTAAACAACTATTTAAAAATTATAACCCAAAAATAAATAAATACAAAAATTGAGGAAACAACACCCAAGAAACCGAAAAAGAAAGAACAACAAGAAAAATAAAAACCAAATGAATTGAAAGTTGAAAACAACATTAAAATGAAAAAAATATAAAAATATAAAAAAAAATTATTTAGAAAATAACAAAATAAACAATACAAAAATAGTTGAATTAATACTTGAAAACAACTTCAAAACTATGTAACAAAAAAAAAAACTAAAAAACAAAAAACAAAAAACAAAAAACAAAAAATCAAGTTAAAAAACAGTTGCACTAGAAGCTGAATAAACAAAAACAAACAAACAAACAAAATTTGCATCAACAGCTGCATCAACTCAGCTGGGACAATTTTTACAAATTAAAATAAAAGCTGAAAACAACTTAAAGCAAAAAAACGCATAAGAAAAAAAATACTAAATTATACAGAAAATAAAAAGAAAAAAGAAGAAGAACGTGAATTTAAGTCAGCAAACAACTTCTACAACACCCGTCACCCCCCCCCCCCCCGGGGGAAAAATAATAATAATAATACATAAATTGAAGAAACGCCCAAAAAAGAAAAACCAAAAAAGAACAAATGAATTGAAAGCTGAAAAACAACTTAAAAATTAGAAGAAGAAAAAAATAAAAATAAAAACAAAACCCAAAAATAATAATAAAAAATATACATTTGTATCAACAAATAATACAACAAATAAAAAATTAGAACACTAAAAAAAAAACCGTAAAATAACTTAAAACAAAAACAAAAAAATACACACACAAAAAAAAACTCAAAAAAACCAAAATAAAAAGTATATGCAAAAAAAATGTAAAACTAAAAAGAAAAAAAACTCCAACACACCCAAAATGAACAATAAAAAACTATAATATAAAAAACTCAGGAAACACCCAAAAAACCAATTGCAAAAATAGTTGCACTAAGAGTTGAATAAACAAAAAATAATAATAATTGCAATAAGGCCATCTCCAGCACTGCACCAAATTCATCACCAAACTCAAATTTGGTGAAAACGTTCCTTTTTTTGTGCTCCAATGGTTTCATCAAATCTGTATCAAATTGAGAATATAACAAATGTGTCACCAAACGAGGATGTCTTGCACCTTTCAGCAATTTACTGTGCATAGCCGTTGAGTGTGGACCCACCGGACGACCGGCCAAACATCCGACCGGATGTCTTCCCGGATGACCACCTCAAGACATAATTTGTGAAAAATTTACATTGATCAATCAACCGCCTGATTGACCACCGGATGACCACCTCTACATCTTTTTTTGACCTGCCTTCTTTGTTGGTTCAAAAAATCATGATTTGGGACAACCTCCAATGAGGCACTTTGTTTTAAAGAGGACTTTCACAAACAATATAAACTAGATTCTCCAATATAGAAAAGCAATTTGATCAATACATATATGCAAATTAGATAATCTACTCAACAAATCCAAAAGAAACCTTTTTTGATCAATACATATATGTAAATAGGATAATCCAAGGGTTACCTGCAGCTTGATATAGCAACTATGCCTCCGGAACTTCTCAAGGTCATTACAGAAGCCAAGGAAGTAGAAACAATGGAGAAAGCTAAAAGGGCTACCAAAGAAGATGGGGTGGAGAGTTTTGGAAAAGCTAATGAAGACTTGCATTTGGAGGAGAGTGGCAAAAGCACTGACCAAGAAAGGATGATTGAAGATTTGAAAATATCCACACAAAAGCAATGTCAAGCAATGCAAAGGAATCCAAGGAAGAAGAGATTGTGAAGGATACCAATGAAGGCTGAAGCCAAGGAATCAGCAAGGGTAAGAGATGGTGAAAAAAAAAAGAAAACAAAACAATGAAGCCAAGGAATAAGCAATGCTAGTTTGTGTTGAGTATTCACTAGTTCTAATTTTATTTCAATCTCCAATGGTAGGGTAGAATAGAATTAGAAATTTGAAAATTACCCACCTTAGGTAGTTGTAAGAAACTAAGTTTTTTTGCTCTTTTTTTTTTCTTTTCTTTTGTTTTTCAATCTTGTCAGTCAAACAATGTCTTGCCTAAAGCCCTCAACCGTACTAAAACCGATCCAGCAGTATTCGCAATCACTGTTGTATAGTTTTGGAGACCATACAGTTTTCTTTTGAAGTCACAACTCTTTTCTGCAACTTAAAAGATAGTTTTGAAAGTGCACTCATAATTTGCAGTATGTAATAGTTGTTTTTACATTTTTCTTTTGTTTTAAATACAAAAGAAGAACCTTTTAGAAAAGACTAGACTAGACTTTTTTTTACCAATACACAAAATTCTGTAAGTATGAGCTATGGGTCTTTTTCATGTACTTTTATAATGCTGAAGTAGGCTTCTTGAATGTTAATGTATATATTATATTTAGATATATTAGATTTAGATTTATACTTATCTCCTTGTATTGTAGATATAGTCTATCTCTCTCTATCTCTATCTCCTTCTATACTTATCTAAGTTTATGTTCAGCTTATAAATACAGGCTCTCCTATTGTATTCAATTCAATTCAGAGCACAGGTCTTAAATCCTAGCTTCTCTTTTCTCTTGCTTATTACCCGTACACAGTGACATTATCAAAGTACAGAGCACAGGGTTCCAGATTACACTATTACTTGTTCAACAACATTGTTTCGTCATCGTTGTTGACCAAACTTTTACAAATTTTTCATCCTCGTGCTCGGAATTCTCTCCCGGTTCCAACGCCACCAGGCCCGTCGCCAAACACCACTAGACGCGCCCTCACACGCCGTTTTTATTGTCGGCGCGTCACGTCTTCCACTGCCACTCTCACACGCGCCTTTCAGTTGCCGTTCACGTCAGCCTAACATCAGCCCTTTCTGCATCCTCCGTGCGCAATCCTGCTACTGTGAGCCGCTCGCCGTCTCTGCTATCCTACGTCGTGCCTTCATTCTGTTAACGTGCACCACGCCTTTTGCTAACATCATCCACGCCCTACTGACATCATCTCTAGCCATCCTCTTTATTTTGCCTATTTTTTGGCGATGTCGCCCTTTTCCTTGCTATTTTCGACATTCCGGATTCACTGGTGCACTCTGTTTTATCTAGTTCTACTCCGCCATCACTGGTTCTCCTTTGTGAGTCATTATTTAATCACCTCATGGCTTGTTCAGATAGTTATTCCCAGCACAGTCGCTATTCTAGACCCTCCACAATATACAGCCGAGATCAGTCTTCAGCACATTTTACATCTACTACAGTTGCCTCTGGTTCCTCATCCATTGTTGCCCCATCACCACCCTATATTCTTCAGGACATCAAAGCTATTTTCAAAAAGGTTATTTCTACCTCTGTGTCACGACCCAAACCCACCCCTATGGATTTAGCACCGTAACCGGCCAGTAATCCGTGATTACCGAAGGCCTTCTTAACAGTAATAACAGTAATACAGAGTACAGAGGTTGGCGGAAGCCAAAATAGTAATAAAAGATGTCCAATGAGTTGTGACAGTCTGTATGCAAAAAAAAGGCTTTTCATACATATTCACATTAGAACCAAAACAGTATATACATACATATACAATCATCCAGGACAGGGACCTAATCCCTATTAGAACAGTACAGTACAGGTACAGTCAGTCTATACAAAAACAGAGACAGAAATGATGAATCTACAACACCCCAAAAAGCCCTAGCTAAAAGGACTTGGAACCTCTTAGTGAGGCACAGTGGTTGGCTTGACAAAAAGGGAGTTAAACCCAACGCTCCTAGCTCCGATCCGGTGCCTGGAAACCTACATATATATATAAATAGTGAGCGAAAGCCCAATGAATAACATATGCGTAAAAAGGTTAAGAATGAATGTCCTTTCAGTATTTAAAACAGTCAGTTATAACAGTATATCAGTCATGCAGTCATAGCAGTCATATGTGGTACATCCCATAGCAAAACAGTACAGTAGGTCTTAACAGACCGAACAGTCAATTAATGGCCATCATATCAGTAAACAGTAGTGGTTCCAACTTGGGAACCAACAGAGATCTCTGTAACAGTAGCAGTAACAGTACAGTAACAGTAAATTGCTATGGATGCCATGAATACAGTTCGCAAATAGGACAAACATTCATTCAGTAAGAAATATCATTTCAGAAAACAGTACAGTTGGTCATTCAGAAAATATTCATGATTGAATATATCTTTACAACATTGTTACTCACAGAGTTCTGGGCTACAGATAGGCTAGTGAGCGTCCTCAGATGCCAACCCTACACAGTTACAAGATGAACACACACTAAGTTGCACATTTGGGAAACAATAACTTAGTCCCTATCTTGACTCAGTGTGGTTCTATAGCATTATCATCATTAAGATGCCTTAAACTAGACCTAGGAATACCTACTTTAAAACACTTTTCAAATTTTTGCTAAAACAGGGGTCCCGCTCGAGCTTGGCTTTATCCGATAGAGCGGACATGTAGACAAAAGAGCTACGCTCGAGCGTGACTTTCCTCGATCGAGCAGACTACAAAAGTACTGGATGCATGAAATTCACGCTCGACAGGCACTCGACCCCCGCTCAAGCGTGAGACACAAGTCCTCGCTCGAGCAGACTGTAAACACATGCAAAGTACTGGATACACGCATTTCACGCTCAAGCGTTACTTTCCCCGCTCGAGCGGACTGCATGAACTCAGAGTGTACGCTCGAGCGTGGAGTTCCCCGCTCGAGCGTGGATCCAAAATCTGGAATTTCCAGATTTGTCTCCAAGCATGAAACTCAACATTTAAAGCATCAAATTCGATCCTTTTGGGCTAATTTTCTGGAAAACACTTTAAAACTCATAATATGACATGTTTCAAAGATCAATTTGCAAAATCAAAGCCCAAAGGTAGTTCAATTGAACCCATTTCCAAACAAAACTTCAAGAACATGATGTACATGCAACATGCATGAATTTAATCAACTTCAAAGCTTCTAATACAAGAACAAATGAGTCAATCCTTCCAAAAACATGTTGAATTCATGGACCAAAGCTAGAATATGGACATGCATGTGAGGATTTCCATGAAATCAACCTTAAAACTCAACAATGTATACATGCATGCATGAATTCCTACTCAATTCAACATATTAAGCTAATTCATGCCTTAAATCACTAACCTTACCATGAATCATGCAAGAACAACTCAAACTCAAAATTACAAGGGTGAGTCTCCTACCTCAAGTCTCCAATTCAAGGTATAGAAGCTCAAATTTTGCAAGTTCCTTCAAATCTTCCAATTCTCCAAGTAATCTCCTAGTTGAAACCAATTCTCCCTATTCTCACTCTCTCTCTCTCTCTCTCGAAATGGCGTCAATATGGCTGAAGAGTGATGTGTGATCAAGTGTAATAAAGCTTCAACATTGTCTTAGGTAGTGGCCCACTAAGTGGCAAAATGGTAGATAAGTCCAACTAATGTAATTTAGCTTATTTAATCCAATTTAATCATACCAAATCAAATTTCAACTAAATTTACCATAAAATCACAATAATTCTAATTAACACAAAACACTAATCAGTTCCGGATTTGGCCGCCGATAAGGCCTTCAATTTGCAGTTTAAAACATAAAACATGAACAGATCATTAGCAGTCAAATAGATAGACATGCATTCAAACTAATACACTCAATCAATCAGTCAGAATTTCAGTCAATCAGTCACTTAACATGCTTAATCATAGATTAGCACTAATTAGTGGTGAGGGTTGTCACACTCTGGTACACCCTCTATTGTCCTCTCAGTTACTCCAGGTACCTCTTCTTGGTATTTTGATTCCATTTGTTGCAACCATATGTCCTCTGACCCTACACTGTTTTCTTCCACTACATGTCATTCTAATTTAAGTAGCATTCATACTGCTGATGGTTCTCAAATGCATGTTAGTCATGTCGGTTATATTTCTACCTCTAATGTCTCTCTCCCTCATACTTATCTGATCTCTAATCTTACTCTTAATCTCATCTCTATTGGTCAACTCTGTGATCTTGGCCTCACTGTTCTATTTTCTCCAACTGGTTGTGTTGTGCAAGATATGAAGACGAGACAAACCCTTGGGATAGGTCGTCGACATAGACGTCTATACAAGCTCATCCACCTTTGCATTTCCTCCTCCAGTCCTTCCAATGTTGAGATTGTTGCTTCTGCTACTATTAGTTCTTCTCTTACTTTATGGCATTCTCAGTTAGATCATGTGTCTTTTGGTCGTTTACGCTCTCTTGTTTCAAGTGGTTAGTTAGGTGATGTTCCAAATGATAAAGTAGATTGTCTATCTTGTCAACTTGTAAAACAGCATGCCTTGCCATTCACTACTAGTACCTCTATGTCTTATGCACCTTTTGATCTCATACACTCTGATGTTTAGGGGCCTTCACCTAATACCACTCTGGGGGGATCTAAATACTTTGTTATCTTTGTCGGTGATTTCACTCGTTTTACCTAGTTATTTCTTATGAAATCTTGCTCTGAGTTATACCAAATATACTATGATTTTTCTCACATGGTCAAAACTCAGTTTTTCTCCACCATCAAAATTTTTCGTGCTGATAATGCTCAGGAATACAAAGAAACTCATTTTTTAAAATTTCTTCTTCAAAATGGTACGCTTTCTCATTATTCTTGTCCTGGTACCTCCCAACAAAATGGACTTGCTGAGCGCAAACATCACCATATCCTCGACACTGTTCGTGTTCTTTTAATCTCTTCTTCTTGTCCTGAACGTTTTTTGAGAGAAGCTGCTCTCACAGCAATCTATATTATCAACCGTGTTCCTTCCCCTACCATCAACAATCAAACCCCATATGAGCGTCTGTATGGCACACCTCCTGCCTATACTGGTCTTCGTGTGTTTGGATATGCTTGTTTTGTTCTTCTTCAACCACATGAGCGTACCAAATTAGAACCTCACACCCATTTGTGTTGCTTCTTGGGGTATGGGATTGAACATAAAGGTTATCGTTGTTGGGATCCTCTTTCTCGTCATCTTCGTGTCTCTCTTCATGTAGTATTTTGGGAACACAAAATGTTCTCCTCTATATCTAAGTTTCATTTGTCCACTCCTCTCACTACACCATTCTTTACAAACCCCTCTCTTCTGTTTGATGAGCTTAATACAGACACTATTTCTGACATGATGACTCCGACCCATCTTGAGGATTTTGTTTCGTCTCCTGGTCCTGCTGCTCCACTCTCTGATCCTGAGCCGGCTTCTGTACCTGCTCCTGCTCCTACTTCTGCTCCACCTCTCAGTGAGCCTCATATATCCCTTGATTCCACTACATCATCTTCTGTACCAAAGGTACCTCTTCGTCATTCTACTCGGGAAACACAACCTTATGTACTTCTTCGTGATTTCATTGTTGGTTCCACTACTTTTTCTTCTCATGAACCCACTTCCTATCAAAAGGCTTGGTCTAACCCTCTTTGGCAGCAAGCTATGAGTGATGAACTGCAGGCTTTAGATAAAACTCATACCTGGGATGTAGTTGACCTTCTACTTGGTAAGAGTGCTGTTAGTTATAAATGGGTTTACAAGATCAAAACTCACTTTGATGGTTCCATTGAGCATTACAAAGTTCCATCTTGTTGCTCGGGGGTTTACTCAAGAATATGGGATTGATTACAAGGAAACATTTGCTCCTGTTGCTCATCTTACCTTAGTTCGTAGCCTACTTGCCATTGTTGCTGCTCGCCATTGGAGTCTTTGTCAGATGGATGTCAAGAACGCCTTTCTCAATGGCGATCTCACTAAGGAAGTTTATATACGGCCTCCTCATAGTTCCTTAGTTCCGTCCACCAAGGTCTGTAAACTTCGCTGTGATTTGTATGGTTTGAAACAAGCTCTCCGTGCCTAGTTTGCCAAGTTCAGTTCTACCATTAGTGGCTTTGGATTCTCTTCTAGTGCCTATGATTCTGCTTTGTTTATACGCAAGACAAAGTGTGGTGTTATTCTTCTTCTTTTTTATGTTAATGATATGATCATCACCGAGGATGACACAATGGGTATCTCTAGTCTCAAACAGTTCCTCAGTCGCCAGTTTGAGATGAAAGATTTAGGTTTGCTTAGTTACTTCCTCGGCTTAGAAATTTCTCATGATTCTTCTAGTTACTTTCTCACCCAGGCCAAGTATACTTCTGATCTCTTGGTTCATGCTGGTCTTACCAATTGCAAGACTACTCCTACCCCAGTTGATCCTTAGGCTCGTCTCACACCTCTTGACGGTCACTTGTTGTCTGATGTTACCATATATCGTCAGCTAGCTAGCAATCTTGTTTATCTCACAGTTACTCGTCTAGACATTGCCTATGTTGTTCACATTGTCAGTCAGTTCATGGCTGCTCCTCGCTCTCTGCACTATGATGCTCTAATTCGCATTTTATGCTATCTCAAAGGAACTATGTTTCATGGTCTTCACTACTCCGCACACTCATCTATACAGTTACACGCATTTTCTCATGCAGATTGGGTAGGGGATCCTATTGATCGTCATTCTACTACAGGATTATGTTTCTTCTTGGGTGACTCTCTTATTGCCTAGCGTAGTAAGAAGCAAACTCTTGTTGCTCGTTCTAGTACTGAGGCTGAGTATCGTGCTCTTGCTGACACTACTCAGGAACTTTTATAGCTTCACTGGCTCCTTGCTGATATGGGTGTTTTTTTCCCTAGTGCCACCTCTCTCTATTGTGACAATCAAAGTGCCATTCTGTCACGACCCAAATTCGGCCCTATGGGTTTAGCACCGTAACCGGCCAGTAATCCGAGATTACCGGAGGCCTACTTAACAGTAGTACAGTAAAACAGAGTTCAGGGCCTGGCGGAAGCCAATACAGTAAATAAATAATGTCCATTGAGCTGTGACAGTCTGTATGCCAAAAAGATTTTTCATGCATTCACACATTCAAACAGTACAGTCTATACAAAATTTACAGTCACACAGTAAAGGGACCTAATCCCTTGATAACAGTACAGTTAGTAGCTGACAGTCTATATAGTAATCCAAAATAGTACGGAGACAGACAGGGGAAAAACAAAACACCCCAAAGCCATAACATGGCAACTCGGAACCTCGCAGTGAGGCACATAGGCTGGCTTGACAAAACTGGAGTCTAACCCACGCTCCTAGCTCCGATCTGGTGGCTGAGCACCTACATATATATATAAACAGTGAGCTAAAGCCCAGTGAATAACATAATGCGTAAAGAGGTTAAGAATGAAATGTCCTTACAGTAATGAAAACAGTTCATTAAACAATATTCCAGTCTTTCAGTCAGAACAGTTATCCAGTCATATGTGGTACATCCATTAGCATAGCAGTAAACAGTAGGTCTTAAAGACCGAACAGTAATGATGGCCATCAATCAGTGAACAGTAGTGGTTCCACGAGGGAACCGACAGAGATCTCTGTAACAGTAGCAATAACAGTATACAATAGTTGCTAAGGATGCCACAATACATTTCAGAATATAGGACATACATTCAATCAATTAACAATAATTACTTCAGAAAACAGTTCCGTTAAACAGTCAGAAAGCATTCTCAGTTGAACGTATCTTTACACAATTGTTACTCACAGAGTTTGGGCTACGGTATGCTAGAGCGTGTTTCCCTAGTCGCCAACCCTACACAGTTCACAGGTTGAACACACACTAAGCTACACAGTTGGGAAATATGATAATTTAATCCCTAATTTGCCTTGGTGTGTTCTACATCTATATCCTCATTAAGATGTCTTAAACTAGGCCTAAGAATGCCTAGAATGGGATGAGGATGCAAAAATACACTTAGAAAACATTTTGCAAAGTTTGCTGAAAATAGGAGCCTCGCTCGAGCGAGCCTTCCTTCGCTCGAGCGAGCTTCCAAAATCAAAGGCTTCGCTCGAGCGAGAAATCCTTCGCTCGAGCGAATTGCTGAAACAGTAAAAGTACTGGATGCTGAAATTTTACGCTCGAGCCACCAATCCTACGCTCAAGCATAGCTTCGAACAAAGGTTGGTCACTCGAGCGAAGAATCCTTCGCTCGAGCGAAGAAGCCAAATTCTGGAATTTCCAGATTTGTCTCCTAAGCTCAAACCAAGCATTCTTTCACTCAAAACTCGACCTCTTGGGCCCAAATTCTGGAAAACACATCTAGATTCAATGTATAACAAGTTTTAAAGCTCAATTTATGAATTCAAGCCCCAAAGGTGAGTCAATTAAAACCATTTTTCAAACCCATTTTCCATGAACATGGAGAATATGCAACATGCATGGATTCAAACCAAATTCAACCTTCAAAGCTTGTCCAAATGGACTCATTTCCTCAAGAATATGATGAATTCATGGACTCAAGCCTAAATATGAACATGCATGTACAATTTTACCATGGATTCAACTCAAAACTCATCCTTACAAACATGCATGCATGAATTCTAGCATAATTCACCATGTATGAGCTACAACATGACTTAATTCTAGAATGAAGCATGAAATATGCAAGACTTAGCTCAAGGACAACAATGAGAAGATGAATTTCTTACCTAGAGTTTCAATTTCAAGGTGTGGAAGCTAAATTGCAACCTATGTTCCAATTCCTCCAATTACTAAGCAATTTACAAGCAACAATGAGATGAAATCAATTCCCCAAATTCTCCTCTCTCTATAAATTCGGTTGAGCTCTCAAATTGGCTGAGGAAGAGGTTTGTTTCAAGTGTAATGAGGCTCCACAAATTATTAAACAAAGGCCCACTAGATGGCAAAGGTGTAAATAAGGCCACTTATGTGTTTAGCTTATTTTAATTTAATCTAATCATACCTAATCACATTTTTTGATAAATATACCATTAAATCACATAAATTCCAATGATTCTAAAACATCAATCTATTTTTGATTCGGCCGCCGATAAGGCCTTCAATTTGCAGTTTAACATAAAAACACAAACAGATAATCAATTAATCGAAATGATAAAAAAGCAATACAATAGATATGCTCAGTCAATTCAGTTCCAGTTTTCAATCAGTCCATTCAGTACTTCAATTGGTTCAATTATCAGTCATAAGCAGTCCAGTTTAGCAGTAATCAGTGTGTAATTCAGTAATTTATCGATAAACGGTATGGGGGTTGTTACACATTCAAATTGCTCACAATGATATCTTCCATGATCGCACCAAACATATTGAGGTTGATTGTCATTTCATTCGACAGCATGTTACACATTGTACTGTTCATCTTCTTCCTATTTCTTCTGCTGATCAATCTACTGATATTTTCACCAAGGCTCATCTCCCTAGTCGTTTCGGTGATCTAGTTTCCAAACTCAAGGTAGGTAAGCTCAAGTTGGTTGATGCTTACCCACCTTGAGTTTGAGAGGGGGGCCCTGTTAATATATATATTAGATTTAGATTTATACTTATCTCATTGTATTGTAGATTATAGTCTATCTCTCTCTAGCTCTGTCTCCTTCTATACTTATCTAAGTTTATGTTTAAATATAGGTTCTCCTATTGTATTCAATTCAATTTCAACATATATAACATACACAGCTTTTTCTCACTTTCTCTCAACCATTGTAACATTGAATTTGAAATTTCTATTTCTTTCTATTGCTTTTAGTTGATTCATATTTTTTATAAATGTATTTACAGGTCATTGTGCTCTCTTCTCTTTCTTGAGTCATGCTAATGATTGTTAATACCACATGAAAAATTTTGCTCATTGTTCTGTGGTTCCTATTTGGGGTCGTGCAATATGTGTTTCATTAGTGGTCCTGTAAGGCAGTGACTATCAATGAATGGCCTTAAATGTGTAAATTGACCATACAAGCTTGAAAGTGATATAGCCAGCATCACCAAGTCTCCTTTTATACATGTTAACAAGTTCTTCATTTCCAACCCAAAACTCCTGTCACAAACACAATCACACATTTCGCATTTTAGTATCCGAATTGATCAAAATCATCCATAAACAGAGAAGAAAAAAAATGGGAGAAATAAAACCTGAAGAAAAAAAGGGGGGAAATTATACAAGCAGTGCACTTGCTAAGTTGGATTACAGTTGCCGGTCGATCGGTCGGATGTTCGGCCGGTCGTCCCCTTGGTCGACCTGTGCTTTGATTACAGCTATAAATTCACCGTTGGACTGGCTGATATCAAATAAAGGAATTCGTACTTTTTTTATTCAGATTTGATGAAATATTTGGTGAATCGTTGGAGATGCCTTGCAAATAGCTTAAAAACTGAAAACACATGAGAAAAAAAGTTTTTAAAAAAAGTGAAATATGGTGTGTAAACAACAACTTAAACTATAACAGAAAAAATTCATAAAACACCCAAAAATTGAAAATGGTAAAAATTTGAATACAAAAAAATAAAAAGTTGAAAACAACTTAAAAATTAGAAGAAAAAACTCAAAAAAACCACCCAAAAGCAATAATAATAAACATAATTTCATTAACAGCTAATACAACAATTTAAAAATTAGAACACAAAAAAAACAAAAAAAAAAAACAAAAAAAAAACTGAGAGGTTAAGAAAAAAAATTCAGAAAACACCCAACATAAAAAGGAAAAATTAGTTGAATTAATACATGAAAACAAATTTAAAACTATAATAGAAAAATTAAGAAAAACACCCTAAAAACCAATTCAAAAGGGCAGAGTGGAGGAAAACAATTGAAGAGGAGAGTGAGCGAGACAATGAACCGTTCGTCTCAATCAATCGAAGGTGAGGTTGAGAAATTATACTGTACGAGAAAGAAATAAACCTTCTCGTATAATCCTGTTGATCAAGATTGCTATCCTCTTTACGACGTCGCTTTACTCCCTGAAAACACAAACGTGAGCTAGCCGGCGGGTGTGTGCCGGATACCTCTCCGATGCTAAGTCAGCAAGAATAGACAAATAGACAAAAAGCTCTGTGTATTCGGGAATCAAAGTTGTGTTACCTCTCCATAAGTGATGTTTGTGAGCTTTTGTAGGTTCTGTGTGGCACAATCCTAGTAGGACTTTTACTCCTCCATATAGAGTCCTCCTAGGATTCATACTCCTGAAAGATAATGCTTATCCTTCAACATCCCCCTCACTACATAAACCAAGTGAGATGGTTTTACTATGGTCAGACTTCAATATGACCGAGGTAAGCATGGCTATGCTAAGCCGCAGAATAGACTGAGATAACTTTAGCTCGGCTCTTCCTATTCACTGCTCTTACTTCGGCTCTCCCAATGCTAACCATGGTACGTCTTGACGGGGATAACCAATACTTCGGTCCTGACCGGGATAACTTTGTGCGTGACGACCGAACTCACATGTAAGCTCTTTTAGGACCGGAGTAACTTCAAGCTTCTCGCGGACCGGAGTAACTTTACGCCTCTTGCGAACCGGAGTAACTTTATGACCTTTTTACTCAGCCCTTCGTAGTGTTGGCCCATAACGGCCCATTACCCAGCTCGGCCCAATTTTAATATAAATTACCCTCTCAATTGCCCCTTAATTCCATCTGCGCAGCATGATAGGGATTACTTTGCCTACCAGCCGAGCTAAGCTTTTAAGCTTTTCCAGCCGAGCTAAAAACCCTTTTAGCCTTTCTAGCCGAGCTAAATTCACACCGGGCTGTACTTGCTCGGTCAAAACGTCTCTTCAATCACAGCAACTGAATCGCTTCTAATTCCAATGTGTCACGACCCAAACCCGCCCCTATGGGTTTAGCACCGTAACCGGCCAGTAATCCGAGATTACCAAAGGCCTGCTTAATAGTAGAACAGCAAAATAGAGTACAGGGACTGGCGGAAGCCAAAACAGTAAATAAACAATGTCCAATGAGCTGTGGCAGTCTGTATGCAAAAAGACTTTTCATACATACAGTCAGTGACAAAACGGTATGTACATTATATACAGTCATTCAGCGCAGGGACTTAATCCCTATTAAACAGTACAGTGCAGTTTATCAGTCTAAGCGGTTATTACAAAAACATGTACAAAGACAGACGGGGGAAATTAAAACACCCCTAAGCCAAAGCTTGACAGGCTCGGAACATCGCAGTGAGGCACATAGGTTGGCTTGACAAAACTGGAGTTTACCCCGACGCTTCTAGCCGCGGTCTGGTGCCTGTACACCTACATATATATATGAGCAGTGAGCTAAAGCCCAGTGAATAACATAATGCGTAAAGAGGTTAAGAATGAATGTCCTTTTAGTATTGAAAATAGTCAATTGATTCAGTATATCAGTCGTTCAGTCATAATAGTCATATGTGGTACATCCGTTAGCATAACAGTACAGTAAACAGTAGGTCTTAAAGACCAAACAATAAATGATGGCCATCAATCAGTAAACAGTAGTGGTTCCAACAAGATCTCTGTAACAGTAACAGTCAGTAACAGTAGTTGCTAAGGATGCCACAATACAGTTCAGAATATAGGACATACATTCATTCAATTAACAGTTTCAGTTCAGAAAGCAGTTCAGTTAAACAGTAAGAAATATTCACAGTTGAACATATTTTTACACAATTGTTACTCACAGAGTTCTGGGCTACAGTAAGCTAGAGCATCTCCTCGGAAAGCCAACCCTACACAGTTTACAGAACGAACACACACTAAGCTATACAGTTGGGAAAGATAATAATTTAATCTCTAATTTGCCTCGGTGTGTCCTACATCTATATCCTCATTAAGATGCCTTAAACTAGGCCTAAGAATGCCTGGGATGGAATGAGGATGTAAAGATGCACTTTAAAACATTTTCCAGAATTTTCAGAAAATAGGGGATCCGCTCGAGCGCAGGTTACCCCGCTCGAGCGTAAAGGCAAACAAAATACTCCGCTCGAGTGCGAGTTACCCGTTCGAGCGGACTGTAAAACATGCCAAAAGTACTGGATGTGTGAAAATCACGCTCGATAGGGCGCTCGATAGCTGCTCGAGCGTAAGACACAAGGTCCCGCTCGAGCGTCCAATACCCCGCTCGAGCGGACTGCAAAACATAACAAAGTACTGGATGCTCGAATTCCCCGCTCAAGCGCCACTTTCCCCGCTCGAGCGGGAGTGCAAAATCTAGAAAACCCAGATTGCACCTTTAAGCTTAAAACCAAGTTCTAATGCACTAAAATCGATCCTCTTGGGCTGAAAACCTGGAAAACACTTGTAAAAACATAGCGGGGATTGAAGCTTGTGATGTCTTGGTTATGAGAAGCTCTTATGAGTTCGAACCCGAATGGCTGAAACTCATGGAAGAGATTCACATGATTTGGGCCCAAATGGCAATGTTCATCTTGACCCACACTATATCTAAATGATTTGGTAATTTTTGGAGCATTCACCAGAGATCCTATTTCAACAGTTTAAAATCCGTCTAATTTTAAAATAAATTATTTGTACCAATTAGTTTTATATATTTTTAATTGTTACTAAATTTTAAAAAAAAGTAAAAAATTTAAGATGCTGCCATGTCCTACCATCGCCGAACTATTTCCGGACTTTCATTTGACAGTCAGAAAACTTGCCAGAATGTTCAACAATGCTAGAAAGTTATCAGAGTATTGCCGGAGTGTTCTGAACGTCACCGGAAGTCGACAAAATGTCCATAATGTCGTTGGATATCAAGAACATTATCGGAGACTCACCAGAATGTCTAGAACATCATCAGGGAGAAAAAGAGGAGAAAAAAAAAGAGAAATTAAAGCGAAAACATAACAAAATTTAATCATATCCTCTCCAACACCACAAAACATGGAAAAAAAAAAAAAACTCTTTAGCGTATAGAGTAGATAGTTTTCAATTCACAAATTTATAAAAATTAAAATTTTGAATTAATTGCTCATCAAACTATATAAATTTACAGTTTTAAAACTACAAAAATTATTAGTTTGCTTATTTATCAAAACACAATTTCACGTTGCGGCAATGGTGGAGATCTCAAATCAAAAGTTTCTAAGAGATTGTAAATTTTTAGTTTGTCAATATTTGCTGAACTTTTTTTGTTGTTTTAATAGAGAAAAAAAAGGCTACAACCATAGAGAAAAGCATAAACATATCTTCAAAATTATAAAATTTTACAATTTTCACTGCTTGTAACTAAAACTCGAACAATATTTTTTTAGAACTTGAAAATTTTCTCCATTAAAACATAAAGAGAGAAATGTGTAGTAAAGAAAAAGAGTAAAAACTGATAGATCAAAGGAGAGAGGCAAACGTAGAGAGATGATTGTATTCCGACAACTATTTTTTCATTTAGGTTTAGTCGAATCTAATGTAGATTTATTCATATCTGCTCTAAATTTGAATATTCTGGTGAGTTGTCTTGTGATTTTGGTTAAATCTGAGCCGATCTATATGAAGAACATCGCTAGAAACTCATATCCTTCATCGTCGGTAAAGACGAAGCAAAGAGTCGGTATTTGATGGTTGTCGGTGAATCACAATCGAAGGTGGTCGCCGATTGCCGGTCACCAATAAGTGTAAAGAAGAAAGAGAAAGAGAAGAACTATGGTGACACTTCACCATCTTCTCTTCTTCGAATGAAATCACTCTGACACCACCACCAGATGCATAATTATAGTACAAAACATCACACATAACCTTTCCAAAAAAAGAAAAGAAAAAAAAGAAGAAGAGAAAAGTAGAATCCAGATACTACTTTAATAAAGAGAGAAAGAGAGAGTTTCCTAGAAAAGGGCCATACAATGCATCTGTGGGAGAGAAAAGCGCATGATATTAGTTCCTATGACTATTGTCGGAAATAACTCATTAGTATTAGGACTTTTGAGTTTACACAAAATATATATATATAAAATATAAAAAAATTATGGGACTAAATAGAGTATATTTCTTTTAAAGAGGACATGTGGATAATTTGTCCAATTTTTTAAAATTTTTTTAACATTTTTAAATTATTTTTTTTTTATAGTATTTGTAACATTACTTTTAAATGAATTTCAGTTACATAATAATTTTTATTTTTATTTTATTTCTTTTTACATTTCAATTCCATTATGTGTTTTAATCATGTGCACTTACCAAATTTTCCAACCAATTATGTTGTCCAAATAGTGTTAAAAAAGATTATATAAAGACAAATAATATTTCTCACATTCGAACCATATCTAGCACACAAAAGACTTGTTTGGGAAGTGGCTATTTTTTAAATTTATTAGTTATTTGACTATTTTAGTAGGCTATTTTAGTTTGTGTATTTGGGAAGATGAGTTGAAATTTTTTTTTTTTTGAATGGTTGTATTGAAAAAAGTGTTTGAAGTGATGTTTTCATATGAAATTACCAAACTACCCTTACATGTGTCCATGTACTGTTCCAACATAAAAATGAATGTTTGTGTGCTAATGTGGCAATGGGTGAATTTGGACGCAACTTTCTATTTATTGAAAAGAATTTAGACGCAGCTTGTAACGGCTAAAATGAGGCAATTTGGCACAAAATTCGAAATCTTCAATTTGTGAATTATAAATAAATTTTAAAAGAACAATAAAAAATAAAAATAAAAAACAAAATTTATAACTTGTAAACAATTGGCATATTACATAGTGTACCAACATACCTTCTAACATTATTTTAAACCTTACCCATTATACAAATTAGAAATTTCTAAAAGTTTAACAATTATTAGTAATCATCTGTTAGTACACTAAAGTATACCAATTGTTGCATATACCATTATTTATTTGTTTGATAGTTAACTTGTAATTATAAATAAGAATTAAAAAAAATTGAAAACCTTTTTACAAATTTAACTTTTAATTCTATCAATTACGAATTCGAGATTATTACAAATTTGGGCAACATTTAAATTTTAATTAAAAAGGTAAAATATCCATACAATTACAAAATTTTCCTAAATTTGAATTGCCCTCACACAAATTACAAATACAACTATAATTATTAGTCAATTTACTTAAAACTTTTACGTTTAATTATAAAAATTACGAATTGAAATTAATTCCTAGTTTGTAAGAAATGATCCTTTTAATGTTTAAAAATAATGTTAATTCTTTTCCGAGAAATTATTCAATACTCCCGGAGCAGCACGTGGCTAACTCCAAGCCAATCACCAATTACTTAGGCCCATGTTATTCCTCCATCCCCAACATAAATTGTGGGCCCTTACACCTCTCCACCAATCAAAATCTTATGGAGCATCACGTGTCTATGCTTCGGAAGTATTGAATAATCACCTTCTTTTCCAGTTAACAGCTCAATCAGTAATGTTAATTCTTTTCCTTTTAGCTTGTCCAATTCTGTTCTTGTTTCTTCTTCTTCAAAAGCAAAGCAACAATGGAGAAACAACTCGTACGTCCACCACCAGGTCCTCTGAAGCTTCCCTTCATAGGAAACTTGTACCCTATGAAGCACGGATACTTTGAAATGGCCCCCATACGTGTATCGGATACATATCAGGTACGGATATGGGCCCAATACGACAGGATACGTATCAAACACGGCAAAAAAGTATCTTATTTTTTAAAAAAAATTTTAAATTTCAGATACATTAGGGATACGCGAGGATACTTTAGGGATACGGTTGGGATACTTTCGGGATATGGCGGGAAAAAAAAATAATTTAAAAAACTTATAATGGGGGTCAAACTATAAAATAACAAAAGTAAGGTAAAATAAAATAAAAAAAAACAAACAAACAAACAAACCCTACCTAGTTGCAATAGCAGCAACAAAGGAAGAAAGGAGTCGTCGTCGCCTCTATCAACCAACCAACAGCTCATCGAACAGCAGCTCGTCGATCGATCAGGTTCGTCCCTCTCTCTCTCTCTCCCTTTTGCTCTATCTCTCTCCCTCTCGCTCAATCTCACTCTCTCTCTTTCTCCTTCTCCCTCTCGCTCGAACTCTCTGGTCTGGATGGATAGATCTCTTTCGATCTGACTCACTCACTCTCTCTCTCTCTCTCTCTCTCTCTCTCAGTCGATCTTTCCCTCTTCCTCTATCTCTCGCTCTCTCTTTCGACCTCTGTAGACTGTAGACTTGGATTGTAATACAACCTGTTTTGGCCCCATTTGATATACATTATTGTTATTATTATTATTTTTAAGTACACTCTATAACCTTTTGGCCTATTTGGTATCATATATATATATATTAGCTTTTATATTTATAAATTTTTTGATTATTAGTTTAAAAGAATTAAAATAA
Source organism: Camellia granthamiana (assembly GCA_036172215.1). Lineage (NCBI taxonomy): Eukaryota > Viridiplantae > Streptophyta > Magnoliopsida > Ericales > Theaceae > Camellia > Camellia granthamiana. Next base: position 157,917,905 of record CM069905.1, read on the forward strand.
GTTGTAAATGTGATTGGTTATGAAAAAAGTTGAACCTATTTGGCTAAATAAATTATAATTTACAATTGTAACTAAACATCATAAATTAATTTCTTATAAGCAAATAAATAAACAAATAAACTTATTAATAAATAAATGCAATTTGTAAATTCCCCTCCCCCCAAATTTGAATTGCATTATGGTTGTTGTTATGGGAGACGCTATATTGTTGAAATTTAATTGAATTGACGACTTTTTTTTTTTTTTTTTATGTTCATGCGAAGAGATAACTACATTAATGTTTTGTTTTATTTGTTTACCAAATTTATAAATTTTAGGAAATGAGTTCGGGTACGGGAAGTTTAGGTTCAACAAGTGGTACACCAATGGAAGAAGATGATCATGCTCCTCTTTGGTGTTATGTTACTGTGATACCCCTGTTCCATAGAATGCTAATTGGTCCTTAATTTGAGTATGATTATGTGTTTAGCATGATTTTATGTGCCATTATGTGAATATATGCGATTTTGAAATTCTATCTGTTCACCGTAGGAATATTTGTTTGAATAATCTGCTTTGGAAATAAAATTGAGGGCCTTATCGGCCACAGAACCCGAAATTGATTACACCATTGTGATTGGCATAATTTTTAGAGCCTACGGTGAAATTTAATTGAAAATTGATTTGGGTCAGATTAAATTGATTAAATTAATGAATTGGTGCCCAATTACTTTATTACTATTATATTGGCATTAGTGGAATTTGTTGTGTGAGAGCACTACACCCTCTATTCTCTCTTCTTTGCTTCATTTGGCTGATTTGAACTCAAGGTTAGAGAGAGGGCCAGTTATAGAGAGAGGGAGAGAAGAATTGGGCAATTTTGGTCTTGAGGCTTGGAAATTTGGAGGCTAACTCAAGATCTAATCATAAATTGGGAAGATTAAGGCTCCTAGGTGAGTGAATTTGTGTATATCAGCTTGTAATTTTTGTGAATTCAAGTTGAATGTTGATAAGGAACATAAAATGAATTGATCATGATGAATTTGAGTTGGTTTTGTTGATTTGGTAGTCTATATGCACATGCATGTAAGAAAGTACTTTGAAATTTGCATGTTTGAGCACAAATGTGTGTAATCCATGTGAAATGTTAAAGGAAACTCATGTTTTGATCACCATTTGGGTTATCCAAGTTGAGAATGTGGCTAATTCATCACATGCAAGTACAATTTGAGAAGATATGAGCTTGAATGCATGAATTTGTTATGTTGGTGTTGAGTTTGACATATTTTGGGCCATGCATGTAGATAAATCAAGAAATTGAACTTCATAATGTTATGATCTTGTATTGGTACCATGTTGGTATGATTATATTTGAGATTTGAGCCATTGCATGCAAGTAATGTAGCTGGAAAATTGAATTGGAGCTCAAGAACTCAACCTGGGATTTCCAGAATTTTGCTGTCCGCTCGAGCGGGGGAGCTGCCGCTCGAGCGGGAAAATCATGCTCCCAGCACTTTTTGCAGACATGGCTCCCGCTCGAGCGGGGGATTTGACGCTCGAGCGGGGAGCTATGTAGACAGGCAGTCCGCTCGAGCGGCCGAGTTCACGCTTGAGCGGGAATTTGAGGTAACCAGCACTTTTGCAGGCTTAAGGGTTCGCTCGAGCGGGGAAGTCCACGCTCGAGCGGGGACCCTGTTTTCTGAAATTCTGAAAATGCATTATGTGTTCTGTTTTTCCGTTCTCTTTCACTTGTAAGCACTCTTAGGCATATGTTAAGCATTGTAAATGAGTTAATGAGATAAGAATAAAGCCTAATGAGGAGTATGTGAATTAAAGAACGGATTGAACTGTTAGTGACCCATTTGTGTTCATGAAATGTATAGGGTCAAGCTCCAGGGCAAATCCATAAGCCGATCACGGTGAGTAATATCGATGTTTGAATACTTGTGAATGTCCAATGGTTTACTCCCTTATAAGCTGTATGAGTGGCTAATTGGGATTCTGGACAAAAGTCTGACATGAATAGATAAATTGACCAAAGGTCGTTTGATAAACATAAATGGACCAAAGGTCGTTTGATAAACATAAATGGACCAAAGGTCGTTTGATAAACATAAATGGACCAAAGGTCATTCTGATAAACATAAATGGACCAAAGGTCGTTCTGATAAAACATAAATGGACCAAAGGTCATTTTGATAAACATAAATGGACCAAAGGTCGTTCTGATAAACATGAATGGACCAAAGGTCGCTCTGATAAACATAAATGGACCAAAGGTCGTTCTGATAGAAATGAGTGGACCGAAGGTCGTTTTGACATGAATGAGTGGGCCGAAGGCCGTTTTGACACGAACGTATGGGCCGAAGGCCGTTTTGACAGAAATGAATGGATCGAAGGTCGTTTTGATAGAAATGAGTGGACCGAAGGTCGTTTTGACATATATGAATGGACCTAAGGTCGTTTTGACATGAATGAGTGGGCCGAAGGCTGTTTTGACATGAATGTATGGGCCGAAGGCCGTATTGATGTAAACGAATGGACCGAAGGCCATTTTGACAGAAATGAATGGGCCGAAGGCCATTTTGACATAAATGAACGGGCCGAAGGCCGTTTTGACATGAATGGGAATCTAAATGGGCCAAAGGCCAGAATGTTTGGAACTACAGTCACTTGATTTGAATTTCATATAGTTATATATCTGTTAAATAGAAATAGGAATTGGGCCTAAGGCCGTTTAGAACATGTTCTACATTGTTATGTAACTTCTGTATTTGATTTGATATTATTCACTGGGCTTTCGCTCACGCTCATTCATGTGTTTGTAGGTGAGCCAAGAGGAGTCCAGACGCAGCCTCAGTGAAGTCTGTATGGAACAACTAAGGTTTTGAGAGAGTCAGCCCTTGTGTCTCACGCACGAGACCCGTCTTCGCCTTTTTGTTATGTATTTACATTTTGTCAGGTTGGCGAAGTTTTGAATACGTCTGTACATAGTTTTCATGGGTTGACTTAGTTTGGATGATCCTGTCTGTATAGAATCTTATGTCATTACACTTTCTGTTGTGAGTTATTAACATATGTACGTATGGAATGTTACGGTGTGCATATAAGCACGGCTCTATGGACAAAGTTTTAAATTTGCTTCCGTTTGGCCCCTTTTACTCTGATGAGTCTTATCTTATTTGGATTTGAGGCCGTAGGTAATCTCGTGATTACTGGCCGATTATGGCCTTAACCCATAGGGGCGGGTTCGGGTTCGGGTCGTGACAATTACAAAACTAAAAAAAATGGGAGAAGGAGGTGGTAATACCAAGTTTAAATGCAATTACTGTCAAAATGAGTACAAGGGGTCATACTTTAGGGTCAAAGCACATTTGTTAAAACTTTCTGGCAATGGGATTAGAGTGTGTGTAGACACCCCATTTTTGACCGTCCTCAAGACTTGGACGTCATTGATTGAACATTCAGTGATCACCCTTGTTTGTGTTCGTCTTGAGTTCCCGGAAGCCTTGGCAGCGCGCCTCGTCTCAGGACCTCTCGACTCGACTGTTTTGTGGTTGGTTTGGCACCAAACACTTGTGTTTTGCCTTTGAGAGGCAGGGTAGGGCTTGTAGACCATCCCCACCCATCACCGGCCATGGCTTGAGGCCACCGGCTGTGTTTTGTTGCCACCGGCCAAATGTTTGGCCGGCCGGCACTATAGATGGCCGGCCGGCTATCTTTTTTTGGTCAATTGCATGTTTGGCCAGCCAGCTACTGTGCATCTGCTTTTGCAGATATTTTTGTGCAGCTGGCACACACTTGGCTCCCCTCCATACACGTGTATGAAGGGATCTCCCTCTTAGGAAGCTTGTCTTGTAAGCTTACAAGACTAAAGCTCTATAAAAGAGGGGCTCTTCTCTCTTGCAAAGGGGTTAGACATTTTAGACAACATTTTCAGAGCTTGAGCTTTAGGCTTAGGGTTTACATATATCCTCTATCTCTATCTCTTTCTCTTTCTTGTGTTTAGTGTGTGTTTAGTCCCATTTTTGTGCACAAACACCCACCATCACACCTTTTCTTGGGAGCTGAGGCCCTTGAGGGTTGTTTTGAAGTTTTGGAGCTGGTTTTGAGCTTGGAAAGGCAGCTGGACCACCATTTGTGAAGGAGGTCTTCAAGGGTAACAAACTTGCTCTTTTTACCCCATTTTTGCAAAGCTTTTTAGCCTATCTTGCACCTATTTTTGAGCTTAGTGTATAACATATAAAAGTCTTGTTTTTGTTTGCTCTAAATAGTTTGTTAAGGGTGTTTTAAGCTTTGGGGTTGTTTGACCCCTCTTAAGGCTTGTTTGGCCTTTGTTTTGTGCCATTTTGGTTGAGCTCCGGGACCATTGAGTTTGGGCCTCCTCACCACTAAAATCTTGAGGGATTTCAGAGGTGAGGATGGTGCCTTAAGGTCCTAGGAAGGAGAGGGCCACCCCCTCTCCTTGTTGTCCTTGAAAAAGGCCTTTTTTGCCTCTTAAGGGAGCATCTAGTCTAAGTGTGTGTTGGCCATGCCTTAGTTAATTTTCATGCTTATTATGTCATAATATGCCTCTGTTTTTAGTTGGTTTCGGCACACCTTGCTTGTTTAGCATACATGCATTGTAATGCCATATTGTAGCCTTGACATGCATCTAGGTTTCAACCCTTGTTCAAGCATGCTTTAGGCCTAGCTCTGTGAAGCTTTTGTACTTATTTTGCCATGCTTAAGGTCTGCCCTTGGTTGTTTTGGTCGACCATAGTATGCATTGTATAGCCCCTTTGTATGTTGGCTTGTAAGCCTTAAATGTGTGGACCTCTAGTATGCATTGCTAGCATCATTTCAGTGGTTTGGAACCTCCTAACATGCCATTTCAGTCCATTTAACATGCCTGAATGCTTACATTTGTTGTTCTTTTAAAGCCTTAAAGGGTTCATGTTTCATGCTCCATGAATGTGCCATTGCATATGCCATCATGTGTAGTCTTCTTAGATGCCATCTAAGTAGCCTTTTGGCTTTATTTTAGCATGTTAGAATTCTGTTTTTGGCCATTTAAGTCTTGCCATATGTGGTTGCATCAAGTGTAGTTCAATACCTTGTTGGCTTGCCTTGAGTGCATGGGCCATTGGTTGCATGTGTAACTTGTCTTGTTGACTAGGTTTGACACCTTTCATGACATGATTTCAGAGTTTAATGTGCATGCTATGTGTCCATGTTTGCATCCCCTTAAGTGTGCTTGAGGATTGCTTCTATATGCTTAAGTGTTGGTCCTTGTGTGCATGCATGCTTGCATGTCATTTTGCCTTCATTCTTGAGCATGTTGGCCACTGTTTTAGGCCTATCTGAGGGCTGCCTAAATTGGTGTAAGACCATCCTTCGCATTGTTGTATGCTTGCTTCTTTGCATTTCCATGTTGCACACTCAGGCTCACATGCTTATGATTGCATTGCATGAGCATGCATGTTTGACCTCTTGAAGTGAGTATGATAGAGGTTGGGCCTTCTTGTGTGTTTATTTGGTTTGAATTTCATTTGAAATTGAAGTTGCATGCTTGGTTTCTTGGGCCATCATGCATTGAAATGCACTATTGGTGGTCCGAGAATCGAGGCCCATCCTCCTTTGAGTCATGGACATGATAAGGAGTGTGGTTGGTGCATACATTGCTTGAAATGCATTGCCATGCCAAGTATTGTCCTCTGCTGCTGTCAACACAGATTCTGCAGGAAGATTTGGCCGGCCGGCCATCTTTAGTGCCGACCGGCCATCATTTTTGGCCGGTGGATCAGATTTGTGGCCGGTGACCATTATCTACGGCCGGTGACCCTTCCCTTCAGCCGGTGGTGTTCCACATCATTCAGAGAAGCAACCTTGAGACTTTTGCAATCATCAGAGGAGCAGAGCAGGTAAAACAGAGGCATCTTGAGCATAGCAGTGGATTTCCGGGCAGAACCGAGCGCGCATGCATTGAGCCCTCTCCCCGAGGCCGCTGTTTATCGCTTTCTTAGATTAATTAATTTGCTTAATTAATTTAATGGTCGGTAATGTTTAATTAGCTTGTAGGTTAGTTAAATTGTATTATTCTTTCGGTCCCTCCGAGTGAGGGTGTATTTGTAATAAGCGTGTGTGGGTGTGTGTATGTCTTCAAATCCCACGTCTTTCTTCCCTTTTATTTATCCGCTTATGATGGTTAGACTAGGGCATACTTAAATTAGCATACCTTATGCTATTCATGTGTGCATCCATACATTTGTCTTACATGCACTGGGCTCGGTGCATCATTCTAACTGCATTAGTATTTCAAATCTAACTTGAATACGTGCTATCTGTGCATTTCACATGCCATTCCTAGATTAGCCGAGCCTATTCTAGTGACATTTTGTATGCGATGCATTAGCCACTTAACATGAACTAGGGTCACGCATGATTACTAACATGTTCTTGTTTTGGCACGGAGTACTTTGTAAGTATTATGTGCTTTAGCATCTCACATGAGTGTGAACATTAACATGACAACATGCTTACCATGTGGCTATATGCTTATGTGATATAACTGCCTGAATGCCTGTGGGTGAAGGTTGGATTGTTTGAGTTGGGACAACTCATTGAAATCCGTATTTTAGCCTACTTGCGAGTAGCAAATTCCAAAGCGTTTTCCAAACAAACGGATATGCAATGTTTTGTTCCAAATTAGGCAATCTAGTCTATACTTGTTTGCTGTGCATATAACATAGTAATTCTAGGCTAATAACCAGAATAAGAACGCATAATGTTTTCAAAATAAGATATCATGGTTAGTAGAGGCCGATCTTCGGATCGGGCGAGAGGGGGTGCTCATAGCTGACCTTCCCCAATCGTACCCAAGCTCCCGAGCTGAGGCAACTTTGGTGATGACGGACATGTGGCCTTTGGCACCGAGTCAGGGTTTCCTAAATTCCCCCATAAAAAATATTTAGGTGGCGATTCTGTATCTGGCAAAGCAGTCCATGTTTGGCACTTTTTTACAAAATCTGTTTTCTCAAAACGATTTGCCGGATTTGGACTCTTTGGTTCAAGATTAAGAACCGCGACAACAAAATTGAGTCCGAACTGTAGTGAGGTCCCTCGCGGACATGTTACAGTGTGCCCAAAAGTGACTTCGCAACATCTTGCTGAAATGAAAAGGAAAATTGAAGAAGCCAAGAAGATGTTAAAGATGGCTATGCCTAAAAAAGTTCCTTTACCACCTTCCACTTGCCAATCTACTTCAACAGGTTTAGGGCCTTTAGATACTGGAGGATTTAGAATGGAGGGGTATGAGCCAAGAAAAAGAAAGGCTACTGGAACTTCTGCTCTAAAAAAGGCATTCAACCCAGTTATACGAGAATAATTGCATTCTGAGATTGCTCGGATGTTTTATTAAGCGGGGTTACCTGTTCATTTATCAAGGAACCCTTATTATGTTAGTGCTTTTCAATTTGTTGCCAACAATCCAATTCCTGGTTATGTACCACTTGGTTATAACTTGTTAAGGACTACATTGCTTCAAAAGGAAAGGGCTAATGTAGAGAGGTTGTTGGAGCCAACTAGAGTATCATAGAAGGAAAAGGGGTTGAGTATTGTTTCAGATAGATGGATTGATTCTCAAAGAAGGCCCCTTATTAATTTTATGGGAGCATCAGAAGTTGGGGCAGTGTTCTTGAAAGCTGTTAATTGTGAAGGTGAGCACAAAGACAAGTTTTTTATTTCCAACTTAATCAGTCAAGCGATTGAAGAAGTTGGACATTAGAATGTCATTCAAGTCATTATAGATAATGCTCCTGTGTGTAGTGCAACTGGTTTACTCATTGAAAGTAAGTACCTGAATATCTTTTGGACACCATGTGTAGTTCACACTGAATCTTGCTCTTAAGAATATTTGTGCTCCAAAGGAAATAGGGGGTACTGCTTTTGCTTATGATGAATGTCACTAGATCACACTTTGTGTTGATGATGTGATGTTTATCAAAAACTTCGTCATGAACCATTCCATGCGACTAGCTATTTTCAATGCATTTGTACCCTTGAAGTTGCTTGCTGTTACGGACACACGTTTTGCATCTGCCATTGTCATGCTCAAAAGGTTTAAACTTATAAAGCGTGGCCTTCAATCAATGGTTATTAGTGACCAGTGGGTTTCTTACAAAGAAGACGATGTTGGGAAAGCAGCATCTGTGAAGGAAAAATTATTGAATGATGTGTGGTGGGATAAGATTGATTACATTGTCTTTTACATTGCCTATCTATGAGATGCTTAGGTTTTGTGACACTAACAAACCATGCCTTCACTTAGTCTATGAAATGTGGGACACCATGATTGAAAAGGTGAATGCAAGCATCTTTAGGCATGAAGGGAAGCTAGATCATGAGGAATCAATCTTTTATTCTGTTGTGCATAATATGCTAGTTGAGAGGTGGGCCAAAAGTAACACTCCTCTTCATTGCCTTGCACATTCTTCGAATCCGAGGTAATAACTTAATTCATACTCTTACTAATTAAATTTCTTTGTTGACATTTGTCTTTTAATATGAATAACATAATTTAATTTTGAAACTTTCTAATGTTGTAATCTAGGTATTATAGTTCAACCTGGCTCAATGAAAATCCCAATCATGTCCCTCCTCATAAGGAAGAAGAAATTTCAAGTATGAGAAACAAGTGCTTCAAGAAATACTTTCCAAATTTAGAGGAGAGAAGGGTTGTAAATGTGGAATATGCCAAGTTTTTAGGAGGTTTGGATATGTTTGGAGATTTTGACTCAAAGATTGATAGAGGAGTGTTGGATCCACTTATTTGGTGGTTTACATATGGGTCTCCTGCTCCTATGCTTCAATCTTTAGCATTAAAATTGCTTGGCCAGCCATGTTCCTCATCATGCTGTGAAAGGAATTGGAGCACCTACTCCTTTATTCACTCCGTGAAAAGAAACAAAATGACACCACAACGTACTGAAGATTTGGTTTTTGTGCACAACAATCTTCGTCTCCTATCAAGGAGAAGTTGACAGTACATTAAAGGAGAAACCAAGTTATGGGATGTTGGTGGAGATGCTTTTGATTCATTAGAGGGTGCAGGCTTACTTGAAATTGCAAGTCTTTCTCTTGATGAACCAGATATGGAAGCTGTGATATTCACTAATGAAGGGGAACAAGTTGAAGCCAGTGACCTTGAAGATTCTTAGCTTTATAGGAATCTTTCTTTTTTTATCATGTTGTCTTTTGCTTTAAGTTTTATTTTTATGTACGCTACATTACTAAAAATTGTTGAAGTTTTGTTTTTATGTATGATACATTACTAAAAATTGTAAAAATAATATTTTTTATGAACGTATCCCTGCCGTACCCGTATCCTAGTTTTTCAAATTTTGTAGTATCGCCGTATTCGTATCGTATCATACCCGTATCCCGTATCCGTATCTGTGCTTCCTAGCTTGCACCAAATCATTGTTAACTCAGCCCCACAATGTTGTTGCTTATACTAACTTGCTCAAAAACACGGTCCTCTCATGTCCATTCAACTCGGCTCTGTTTCAACCCTTGTGATCTCTTCTGCGAAAATGGTGAAACACGGCATAAAAACCCATGACCTCACATTTTCAAGCAGACTGCTCTTGTTCGAACAATGAAAGCTCTATTAAAATGGCTTAGACGTGGCGTTCTCACCATACAATGACTCGTGGAGGGAGATGAAAAAGATTTGTGTTCTTTATCTTCTTAGCTCCAAGAGAGTCCAATCTTACTCAGTCGCAAAGACGAGGTTTCAAGGATAGTGAAGAAAATATCCCGACTCACAGATTCGTCAAAGGTAGTTAATTTGAGAGAGATAATGATGTCTTTTACGATCACTTTGATTTGCAGAGTGGCTTTGGGAAAGGGTACGAGGAAAGTGAAGGGTTTGAAAGAAGTAGATTTCATGGACTTCTTAATGAAGCTTAGGCAATGATGGGAAGCCTCTTTGTTTCTAACTATTTTCCTTTGATGGGTTGGGTTGAAATAGTCACTGGAATGAGTGCTAGGCTTGAGAAGAATTTCAAGGAATTCGATTTGTTATATCAAGAACTCATTGATGATCATCTCAATCCAAAGAGGACTGAATTCATGCAAGAGGGCATCCTTGACATCTTACTTCAACTGGGAAAGGATCAGTTCAGTCTAATTGATCTGACTTTGAATCATATTAAAGTAGTGCTTGCTCATGGTGAGTTGGTGACTAAAAACTATATATAATTTCTTGTTCATGTGGTTGTAGACTAAAAGCACCACTAAATTCTGTTAGTGGAATCTCATTTTGAACTAAACATTGCTTAAAACTCCAAACTTCCACTTCTTACAAAACCCCCCAAAAAATTAATAATAATATTTTTACCTTGTAGAATATTTTCACAGGTGGAACTGACACAAGTGTAGCCACCGTGGTTTGGGTGATGACTGCGCTGATGAAAAAGCCAAAAGTGATGAAGAAAGTTCAAGAAGAAGCAAGAAAGTCGATAGGAAAGAAAGATATGATGGATGAAGACGATGTTTAAAAGCTTCCTTATTTAAAGCGAGGGTGCTCGCGGATAAGTTTTTTGTGATTTGCGGTTTGGTTTTGACCCGACTGCACCTATGCAGTTTTGAAAAAAAACCAAACCCCAACCGCCCGCAGTGTGATTTGCGGTTTGTACAGGTAGGGTTTGCGGATGTGCGAGCGGTTGTAGGCGGTTTGCGGTTTGAATTTTTTCTTTAAAAATTAATTTTTAGTTTTTTTTTCCCATTTTGTAATTATTTATTTTGGGTTATTTTATTCCAATTCTCTAAAATGCTCAGATTTAATTCCAATAACATATTCCAAAAAAAAAAAAAGATTTAAAAAAAAAAACAGAAATGAACAAATAAACTCAGATTTAATTCCAATAACAGAAAAAATAAAAAACACAAATAAACTCAAATTTAATTCCATTGACACAGATTTAATTCCAATAACAGAAAAATAAAAAATAAAAAAATAAACTCAGAGATTTCAATGAACAAATAAACAGATTTAATTCCAATGAACAAATAAACAGATTTCATTACTAAAAGCTTTCACGACTTAAAACTGTTGCCATCCATTGATTTTAGGCATTTATTTTTTTTAATTACTTATTTATTTTATGTGTAAGATCTAACACAACACATTCTTTTGTAAACATTAATTGTTGAAAAAGGTTCCATATGTTACTGTTATTGCATTAATTGTTAATGACTAGCACAACTGCTAAAATGGTTTATGTGGTCTAAGTAAGTTTCTGCAACTTATCATCAAGATTGTCAAAATTTTAAATTATTATTATTATTATTATTTGTGTGGAATACATAAACAAAATATCACTGACTATAACTAAGCTTCTTCTATATGCTGAGGTTATATATTTAGATTTTTGAAAAACCAATATTTAAGAAGCTTTTGATTATTACAACTATGAAGAATGGAAAAAATGATAGAGCTTAAGAAGTTACGCTTTGAGTGGTAAAAGATGTTCATAACAGCTCTATGCGATTGTGAATTTATCGGAGGAAGAAGTGGCCCTTCCCAGTTCATCCATAATGTTAGGTTTTTATTCTTGGCAACCCCATTTGATAAAACTCCTTTCAGTTGTATTTGTTTTCGCACTTTTATTTCAGTGAGGCTATGAGTTTATTAGATGCGAATCCAACCCGAATCGAGCATTGCAGAGAAGTTTGTGATGTTAATACTTTCAAGATTGCCACTTCGCTGATTATGACGGGGGTCGAGCTGCCCGGTCAGCTCGTGGTGTCGAGGGGCAGCGCCCCCAAGCAAAATGCAAAAATGCATTCAAAGTTGCCTGTCCGCTCGAGCGGAGAATGCTGAGTTTCAGAAGTTTGGTGAGTCTGCAAATATACTGTGATCCGTGTTTTCACGCTCGAGCGTCTATTTCCCTGCTCGAGCGTACACCCTAGTTCGGAACACGTCATATAGAGTCCCCGCTCGAGCATCAATTCCCACGCTCGAGCGGACCTCACGATTTCAGATTCTATAAATTGACAAGTTGCTCCAAATCTAGGATTACTTCTCCAGATCTTCTTCTTGGATATTAAGGTTTATATCTAGGGATATTTTGCTAGTTTTCTTTGATGTTTTGATTGAGTATTCAACTCATGGTTTAAAGAGTATATATCAAAGGGTTTTTTGTTTGTTCTACAAAAGAGAGAGTTGTTCTTCGGTGGATTCTAAAGAATTCGAGCCTGAAGCTTTGGTGGATTCTGGAGTGGCTCATCGTCAAGACAATTCCGAGGTGAAGACGGGGTTGGAAGAGGCACATAGGAGTTGGTTCAATTCGGGCGTGGATTCGCTAGGTAATTGAGAGTATACCTGTGTAATTCCTTTATATCTTCTTAGTGGATTGTTTTGTGGCTGTTATCCGTGGTTTTTTTTTTATCACAATTGGAGGTGCTCCAATTGTGGTTTTTCTACGTTAAAATTGTTGTGTTGATTTGTCTTGATTGTTTGATTGGGATTGTTATATACTGCTTAAATTTGATACATAATCACAAATTAATATCTAGGGGATTTGTAGATTTTTCAATTGGTATCAGAGCAGGTCGTTCTATTTTTTTTAAAAAAAAATCTTTTAGAATGAGATCTTGTTTGATTTGTGATAATGGATTCAATTCGTGAGGGAAATTCTATGGTTCGACCACCCCTACTTGACGGATCCAATTATTCATTTTGGAAAGCTCGGATGAGATCGTTTTTAAAATCTATTGATGAAAAAGTTTGGCAATCTATCAAGTATGGGTGGACTGAACCAAAGATTACCGTTGATGGAGTAACTTTCCCCAAACCAATTGATAAGTGGGACACAATTGATTACCAAAACAGTAGCTGGAATAGTAAAGCTATCAATTTTCTTTTTTGCGCTGTCACACCTGAAGAGTTTAGTCGTATCTGTAATTGTGAAGTCGCAAAAGAGGCTTGGGATATCTTACAAACTATTCATGAGGGCACTTCTTCTGTTAAACGCTCAAAACTTCAAAGGCTCACATCTAGTTTCGAAACCCTTTCAATGAAAGATAGTGAGACCTTTGATGAATTTTATGCGAAGTTGAGTGACATTGTAAATTCCAACTTCAATTTAGGTGAAAAAATACCAGAATCCAAAGTTGTGGGAAAAATTTTGAGATCCTTGCCCGATGGGTTCCAACCAAAAGTTACGGCTATTGAGGAGGCTCAAGATGTTCACAACCTCAAGCTGGATCACTTGGTTAGAAATCTCCAAACTTATGAGGCACATAGGAATTTCAAAAAGAAACAAAAAATGCTATTGCTTTTAGTAGTGCTCATAGAGTTGGAGAGGATTCTGATGAGGATTGTGAGATAGATTCCAAGATTACGGCTACTTTTGTTAAACAATTAAAAAAATCTTTTTTGAAAAAGAATCCTAATCTTTTAGAATCTACTCATACTCATAAATCTAAAGGCAAAGATAAACTCAAAATTAACTCTATAGCCAAGAAGGAGAAAGGAAAGATACAAGAGAACTCTGAAAGAGTCCAATGCTATGAATGCCAAGGGTTTGGTCACTTTGCTTCAGAATGCCCCACTCGTTTGAGGAAAAAGAAAGCCCTTGCTATCACTTGGGATGATGAATCAGAATCTGATGAAGATGAAAGTGACAACGAAGATCAAGGCGACGAGGGACATAAACAATTCCTTACTTTCATGGCGGCTTCCGAAACTGAAGGACGAACAGAGTATCCGAAGAGGTCGGTTGAGAATGCCACTGATGATGATTCCTCGGAGAGTGATGATGAAGAGCTTGAGCAAGCTTATGAAAAGTTGTATAAGGAGTCTCTTAACTTATCCAAATTGAATGACAAACTCACAACGAAACTCAAAGTTTGTGAAAGTGAGAATGTCAAACTTAAGAAGGAGATTTCTGAGCTTAGGATTGATGCCATCAAGATAGCTAATGATTGACAAGCTCTTTGTGCAAAACTCTTGACTTGTGAGACAGAGAGGAATGAGCTACAACAAATCTATGCAACGTATGAAGAAAAAATTGAAACTCTCGAGATGTCTCAAGTTGCCTTGGAAGAACTAATGATCAAGAAAGAGGAAGAACTCAAGTGTGCTATGGCTACCATTGGTCTTTGGAACAGAGGATCAAAGACTTTGGACAATATCATTGGGTCTCAACAAATTTGTTTTGACAAGAGTGGCATTGGCTTTGGTGGTAAGAAAGAGCAGAAACAGAGTGCTTCCACATCTCATGATACAAGAACTCAAGGAAAGGGAGAACAAAAAATTCAACGTGAGGATGGTCTTCTCAAACTTCCTAGAGTTGGTAAGGCCAAAGAAAAGAAGATACACTTTGTTTTTATTTGTCATCATTGTGGTATGCATGGTCATATTCGCCCTTATTGTTATGAGTTGCATGGGAGAGTGTCTCATAGAGATGGAAGAAATTCCAACATCTCGTGGGGAAGAAGACACTTCATTGGTCATAAGGAGGTTAAAGGTCATAATATACCTTGCTATTTTGATATGCTTGAGACCAAACATGGAGCGAGTTTGTATTTGCCTAGACCTAGAAATAGGAAGTTGGAAACCAAGTCGAGACGGGTTCTCATTGAAAAGGAAAGGAACCACAACGTCAAGACACCACCCAAAAATCGCAATTCTCACAACTTTGTTCATACTAAAGCGGTTTGGGTGAGAAAACTTGACCTGTGTTGATTTGTTTATCTGTTTTAGTTTTTGGGTTTCTGTGAGTTTTTTTTTTAATGAGAAAAAAATGCGTGCTTATTCGTTTTCTGTGTGTTTTGTTTGAAAACAAAAAAAATCCAAAAATATTTTCTTGTATAGTTTTGGAAGCTTGAAATTTTTGAGTGGTCCTTGGTGCGTATTGGAATTGATGAGAATATCCATTACATGTTAATATGTGTGTGCTTTCTGTGGTCATTACTCATTTCGGAGTGTGTGTTCTTTGATGAGTATGTCTCATTCTGTACACACTCTTGGATTAGCAAACATTGGAGTCTTTTGCCTCAGTGATCTTTTTTCTCTATGGACTTCTGGCATGGTATCTTTTGGTTTTCTAGAGGAATTGACCGATACTAGCATATCTTGGGTGATGTTGAGTCTTTTAACCACCTTCCATCTTTTTGCATCTCCACGGCTTTCCTCTCTGTTCTTTGGAGTCCAGCCACGAGGAAAAGGCTACCTCAGAGTCACCAACCAGGCTTTCCTTATTATATTCGTGCTTCTCTGGTTCGGTTTCCATACTCTTGAGTGTGTCAGCCGCCAATGAGTGTGAAAAATAAAAAAAATGTAAAAAAGAAAGAAAAAATGTGCAAGAGAAAGAAAAGAAAAAATGTGAAAAAGGAAAAAAAAAGAAGAAGGGAATTCATTGATTGAGGGGGAGCCTCCGCTTTTACTCACCAAATACCCCTTGATTCCTAGTGGTTTGACTTTCTTTTGTTGTGCTTAGATTCTCATACTGGAGGTCCAGCTATCAGATCACTACTAGGTTTTGAATCTCATGTTTGTCGAACTCCAAGCGTCACACACACACTTTTCTCATGGGATCTATGCTTTTCGCATAATGCATCACTTTCTTTTACGAGGAATCTTCTAGAGGCTGTGCACATTGTGTTTTCAAGTAATTATGCTTCTTGGATAATCTTGTGTATTTCAAGGTGCAAATCTGAAATTCCTTGCTTGCTCCACTATATTATTTTTTGTCATTTTCTTCT
Source organism: Camellia granthamiana (assembly GCA_036172215.1). Taxonomy (NCBI): domain Eukaryota; kingdom Viridiplantae; phylum Streptophyta; class Magnoliopsida; order Ericales; family Theaceae; genus Camellia; species Camellia granthamiana. The sequence continues at coordinate 157,933,637 of CM069905.1, forward strand.
TGTTCATTGTTTTTTTAGTGAGGGGGAGTTTGGTTTATCTTTACAAGAGTTTATTAGCATGAACACTTTGATTTGCTTGGTAAGGGAGATTGGCTATAGTTGTTTTGCATGTTGCTATGCACTGTTTGCTTATTATTTCCTTCTTGCATGCTGCTGATATTTACATTATCATATCATTGCTTGTGTGGTTTATGATCTAGCTTTAGCTGCTTGAGCTTCCTGTGTCAATTCGTGACAAAAAAGGGGAGAAAGTTGTTTTTCATGAGTCTTAGGATTTGATGTATTCATGTCATGTGTCGGGTGCATATGTCTTAGTTTTCATCTATCCATGCTACATGTTCTTAAAATCTTCAAGTCACATCTATTCATATTTTTCATCTCATACTTTAAGATAATCTTGTCATATATTTATTGCTTTTTTCATATACTCTTGTGGGACTAATAGTTGTTTTGGAGATTGTGACACTGATAGTTGTTTTGCAGATCATGACCTAGAGAAAGAAGTTTGCATTTGTTGGCTGTAATGGGTTGGGGTGATTAGGATTTTATTTGTTAGGTATGTTTTGTCACGGCATTGCCAAAGGGGGAGATTGTTAGGTTTTTATTCTTGACAACCCCGTTTGACAAAACTCCTTTCAGTTGTATTTGTTTTCGCACTTTTATTTCAGTGAGGCTATGAGTTTATTAGATGCGAATCCAGCCCGAATCGAGCCTTGCAGAGAAGTTTGTGATGTTAATGCTTTCAAGATTGCCACTTCGCTGATTATGACGGGGGTCGAGCTGCCCCGGTCAGCTTGTGGGGTCGAGGGGCAGCGCCCCCGAAGCAAAATGCAAAACTGCATTCAAAGTTGCTTGTCCGCTCGAGCGGACATTCCCCCGCTCAAGCGGAGAATGCCGAGTTTCAGAAGTTTGGTGAGTCTGCAAATATACTGTGATCCGTGTTTTCACGCTCGAGTGTCCATTTCCCCACTCGAGCGTACACCCTAGTGCGGAACACGTCATATAGAGTCCCCGCTCGAGCGTCAATTCCCACGCTCGAGAGGACCTCGCGATTTCAGATTCTATAAATTGACAAGTTGCTCCAAATCTAGGATTACTTCTCTAGATCTTCTTCTTGGATATTAAGGTTTATATCTGGGGATATTTTGCTAGTTTTCTTTGATGTTTTGATTGAGTATTCAACTCGTGGTTTAAAGAGTATACATCAAAGGGTTTTTGGTTTGTTCTACAAAAGAGAGAGTTGTTCTTTGGTGGATTTTGAAGAATTCGAGCCTGAAGCTTTGGTGGAGTCTAGAGTGGCTCATCGTCAAGACAATTCCGAGGTGAAGACGGGGTTAGAAGAGGCACATAGGGGTTGGTACAATTCAGGCGTGGATTCGCTAGGTAATTGAGAGTATACCTGTGTAATTCCTTTATATCTTCTTAGTGGATTGTTTTGTGGTTGTTGCTCGTGGTTTTTTTTTTTTAATCACAATTGGAGGTGCTCTAATTGTGGTTTTTCCACGTTAAAATCGTTGTGTTGATTTGTCTTGATTGTTTGATTGGGATTGTTATATACTTCTTAAAATTGATACATAATCACAAATCAATATCTAGGGGATTTCTAGATTTTTCACATAACAATTAAGCCACCACCAACGCCTCCTACGAGGTCAATCTTGCAAGGTCAATCGGTCGATCTTGCGATGAGAGAGAGTCGACCTCTTGCGAGGTTTATTAGTCCAGTCCAGATGAAAAACAAGAGAGTGAGAGAGTGAAAGAGTGAGAGACCGATGAGAGAGATGAGAGAGCTGCGCAATAGATGTGTTTTTGAGTTTAGATTAGGGTTTGTTTTGTTTGTTTGGGTATAGATAAAGACTGAAATGAAGATCAACGGTTCAGATTTGAAATATTAAATATATATATATGTTAGTGCGGGCGGGTGCGGTTCAAACCCGCGACCCGCCCACAACCTAAAAATCAGCCAAAATTAAAACCGCACCTGACCCTAATGTATTTGTGAAACCACCCATACGTGTGTGGGTCAGATCGGGTAGGGCGGTTTGGACGGGTCAGATAACTCTATGCCCAACCCTAGAGGTGATAAATGAGGCAGTGAGACTATACTCATCCATTCCGCTCTTGCCACGACAAACAATTTTGACAAGTGCATCATAGATGGGTATGAAATTCAACCCAAAACCCTAGTTTATATACAAGTGCACCAAGCCCAACTAGACGGACGGATGGTGGCAGTGGCGCGCTCATGTGGTTATTTTTGGTCCAATGGGTTTAGCCCAATTTGCCCATAACCTCTTCTTTTTACAAACTTGGGGTGCCCCTTGGGGCCCTCCCCAAGTTATAATTCCAAGCTTTATAAGCCCATAAATTCTCTCCCACCAAACCAATGTGAGACAAGCCTTTATTCAAAACTTTAAGGATTTTCTACCAAAACTCCATTTCCATGGAGCACACTTTAGCTTCAATTTCTCATTCACTCGATAACAGTTTTGAGCAACCAAATATACCACATGAATCACAATGCGGGCATAGAACGTGTTACCACTTTGACCCACCAACTTTGGCACATGGGTCCCACCTAAAAATTAAACCAAAGTTTAGGAAAAATTCGATTTTTCCAGAATTCCAAAAGGAAAGGATAGAATTTGTTTGATTACAAAAATCAAACCAGAAAATAAAATAAAATAAATGAAATAGATTTTTATTTTGTTCCAAAAGCAAAATGAAAATCTGAAACAGAAAAATAATAAAACAGAAAATAAATTAATTACTTACCAAATTAATATCGAATACTAAAGATTCAAAATCCACTAGTGGATATGTCTTTACTTTAGGAGGCGTTGCTATTTCTTGGAAATTCACGAAACAAACATGCATCGCACGGTTCACAATGGAATCTGAATTCATTGCTTTCGACAAAGCAGGTGAAGAAACAGAATGGCTTCATCACTTCTTAGAAGATATTCTAATGTGGCTAAAACCTGTGTCAGCTATCTACATTCATTATGATAGTCAATCTGCAACAGGTAGGGCACAAAATGATATGTATAATGGTAAGTCACGACATATTCGTCGTCGACATAATACCGTAAGGCAATTGCTCTCAAATGGAATAATTTCAATAGATTATATAAAATTTAAAAAGAATATTGCGGATCCGTTAACAAAAGATTTGACAAAAGAGCTAGTGTATAGCTCATAAAAGGGGATGGGATTAAAGTCTATTACATAAGAGTCATCATAATGGTAACCCTACTTATATGACTGGAGATCCCAAGAACTAAGCTCCAAGGGATAACTAAGTTATGTATGGCTCAACAGAAATCACCAAGGGATTAAAATTCCCTACCCATTCCTATGGTGAGAGTGATATCTGCAACATATGGTCTGCAGGGGTCTAAGGATAAGTTTTTCTTTTAATGATTACTTATATCTTGATCTAGGCATAAAAATCAAGACGAGTATAAGGAGATACTCACAATAAGAATCACTTACATGAGTGTAGAATTGAGGCTGGTTCTATGAGAATGAAGAGGCTAAATTCTTTAAAAACACTCATGAAAATTAGGAGCGTTCAAGGCCAAAATGAACATAACTGTGAGAACCATGATGTGTCAGAAGATATTTTGTGTGAAATCTACTGTTTTGGCTTACACAAACGGCTGAACAATTCAAGGCATCGTGTTCATTGGTTAGCTAGTAAGTCCGATAGGTTATCACTAGGGAAGGTTCAAGGCCGAAATCTACCTATCCTGATGCAAGATATTTTCGATTTATATGCTTTCGACATATTCTGCATATTGTTGCATTTCCGCTGTCATCAAATTTCATTCATGTGGGGGATTGTTAGAAATGGTATTGGAAATTCTGGATAAAACAAAAATTTTCCTAAACATTGGTTTATTTTTAGGTGGGACCCATGCGCCAAATTTGGTTGGTCTAAGTGGTAACGCGTTCTATGCCGCATTGTGATTCACGTGGTATATTTGGTTGTTCAAAACCATTATCGGATGAATGGGAAATTGAAGCCAAAGTGAGCTCCATGGAAATGGAGTTTTTGGTGGAAAATTCCTTAAGGTTTGAATAAAGGCTTGTTCCACATTAGTTTGGTGGGAAGAAATTTATGGGTTTATATAGCTTGGAATTATAACTTGGGGAGAGCCCCAAGGGGTACCCCAAGTTTGTAGAAGGGAGATGTTATGGGCAAATTGGGCTAGACCCATTGGACCCAAAAATAACCACGCACGCGCTCGTCGCCATCCGTCCGTCCGTCCGTTCGGTTGGTCAAGCAGGCTAGACTAGGCTTGGGCGCGGGTGCGTTGTATGACGTTGGGTTGGGTTTATCCGGCCCAATACCTATCTTTTTGGGTCAAGAACATTTGAATTTTATTTTATTTTTTGGTAAAATAAAATTTCTATTTCTGTCTAGAATTCAAATTAATTCTGGAAAAAATCTGTCCAATTTTTGCCTCTACCAAAATTCTGCTTGGATTTTATCTGTTTGAATTTAAACTGGAACAGTTTCATTATCTGTTTAAATTCAAACCCAAACAGTGCCATATCTGTTCAATTCAAACTGAACAGGTTTGCACATGTTTAATTCAATCCAAACAGCCACTTTTTCTCTTATAAATAGACAGACCCTCTATTGATTTTTCATTCACAATTTTCATACTTCTCTACTGCAATAATTCTCTGCATTTTGCTGCATTAAATTTCTGTGAGAAAGAGTGTAAACACTTAGTGTGTTTGTTGTGCAAACAATTTGTAGTGCTACTATTGTTTGCTATTGATCATTTTATCTTAGGAGATAGACGTTCACATATTCTGAAAAGCACTGTGGAGAGTACAAATCTGTTTTAAGGACACAGTGTTAAACACTGGACTTGATCAGAAAATTTGTTCAAGAAAATTAATTTGGTAAGTAATTAATTTATTTTCTGCTTTATTATTTTTCTATTTCAGATTTTCATTTTGTTTTTGTAACAAAATAAAAATCTGTTTTATTTATTTTATTTTATTTTATGATTTGATTTTTTGTAATTAAACAAATTCTCTCCTTTCTTTATTTCTTCTGTATTCCGTTTGTTGTTAAGTACACAAACATAATTTATTTTTTCAAATACAGTGAAAATTGTCCAACATAAATTATATATATTATAAAATTTTGTAATTAATATTCCAAAATTTTTTAATAGAATTATGTTAATTTGTGAGAGGGTGCATATGAATAATACTTGGGACTCCCAAAATTTGTGACTCCCATAATCTCTAATTGATTTATGACCACTCATTATTTATTTATTTATTTTGTTTTCCTCTCTCTCCTCCCTATCTCCCACGTACGTGTGTGGGGAATGTGGGGGTCCTAGGAGTCTCTATCATAGCTAGGGTGCATATACTATTGAATTTCCAATAAATGTATTGTTAGAAAAATGCTTGAGACTATTTTTGGTGATCCCTAGAACCCTCAATTAATTTGTGACCACTCATTCCTCCCTTCCTCTCTCTCTCCTCCTGCTTTCTCACAAATGTTGTGGGAATGTGGGGGTTGTGGGGTCTGGAGCATATAATTGTTTGCATTGTTTGTTTTTATTTTGCTCTTGTTGTTCTTTCTTTTGCTATTGTTGGTTTCTCATCAACCCTTGGTGATTGTGCTTAGCAAATAATTATGTATTCTTCTCAATGCCAACTTAGTTAGGATCACGTTATTTTTCTTCGATATTTTTTGCACTTTTTTTTTTGATGTAATCTCATATGTAATATATACTATTCTTTATCGATAAAACTTATTTTTGCTGATAAAAAAATATTACTTATAATGTTTATAGTATCATTTATTTTATTCATCATTTTAGAACTATATTTGAGTTTTTACTCATTCCAATCATTAATATTTTTTAAGTCTATGGTTGAAATATTAGTAGAGGCCTTTGATGATTTGGGAATTAACAGCGTTTCGATCTCCTTAGATGTTCATGCATCATTCAAAATGTAATCATTATTCATGGGTAAAATTTTATCATTTAAGTATTGGATCTCATGTAATCATTATTCATGGGTAATAAAATTTTATCATTTAAGTATTGGATCTCATGTTCACGTGTTATAGTATTTCATTTGGTGATGATTGATATTAAAGGACTTCTTTGATCCTTGAGTAAAGAATTATATAAATTTAATATTGATTTTTATTGTAAACTTTTTTTTTTTTTTTTTTTTTTTTTTTTTTTTTTTTTTTTTGAGCAAGCAAGGCTTACGTGTTCTATGGTTAAGGCCCACAAATCACGGCCGGTCATGCTTCTAGATTTGGAAGGGTAATTATCTAGTAATTTTGGAATATAAACACGTGATAATATTGTGATTGGTAAAGAAAGTGAATAGGTGGAGTATTGTGTTGGGTGATTGGGAAACATGAGTGGACATATTAAATGACGATTGGTTATGAAGTACGAACACATGATACTTCGATAATATTGAATAATTTTCCGATTTGGAGTGTGACAAGTAATATTATATAAATATAAAAATTGTATAAAATTATCTTATAAAATAATTTGGTGAATCATTACATAATCTAATAATTATAAATTATAAGTTAATTAAGAGATGTGAGAATCTAAAATTTTTTAACAGAAAATAACTGGCCGGCATGACATCCACTTGAATTTTTATTTTTATTTTTTTTAATAAAATGTTTAGGAGAGTTGGATGAGAAAAATTATTTAATGTTGTTGGAGTAAAATCCAAATCGTGTTTAAAAAATAATAGGAAATAATTAGTAAATGAAATTGAATATTGTTTGAAGAGTATTAAATAATTTAACTGTGGTATTAGGAAGCTTTTAAAGCAGAAATTTAGGTATTTCGAACAAGAATTAATTAAATGCCATTCAATCTGAATACCCTAATCTGAATATTGTGGAGAAACGCTTTATATCGTGGCTTATCTTACCGCTTATTTTCATTGCTTGACGTAAATTTTGCCTCTTGTTATCTTGGTAGAGATTGCTGGTGGCTGTGGTACATTTGTTGTTATCTTTTCTTGAATAACTAACCATAAATCTCAATATATTTTGATTTTAGTCATTGTTCGATTCCCCACTGGGTGAGTGCCTGCAGCAGTTTGTGCAAGGGTGTCCAGCTTCCCACCGGCTAAATACCCTTCAGGAGTAGTCCTGGTTTCCCTAAAAATCGGAGGGTTGGGGATACCTGAGTTATCAAAAAAAAATAAAGTGTTTTGCGTATTTTGGGAATGGCCTTTTTGTTTTTTTTTATTACTTTTTTTTTCGTTTTTAGTGAACTTGTTTTAAAAGTGTTCCAAAAGTTTTAAGTTTTTAAATTCAGCTAGACATGATGAACTGTAAAAAAAAAAAAAAAAATTAGAAAAGATAAGAATAAGGCAAAATAAGCCAATTTTTTTTTTTCTTATTTTTGTCTTTAGTGATTTTTTTTGAATTTTTTCAAAAAAATTATACTTTTTAGATTCATCTGTATAAGACGGACTAAAAAAGTAAAAAATTTTGAAATAATTTTGAAAAAAAATTACTAAAAACAAAAAAATTTGAAAAAAGAGGTAGCTTTTTTTTTTTTTGCTAATCAATTTGAAAGCTCTATTGCATAGGGATTCTTGTAAATGCATGAATCATACTTATATGCCTGAAATCATTGAACTTTGATGGTGCATACCTTTAACCATTTTCCAGTTGGAATGAAATTCAAGTAATTAATGTTTTGTTACATGATATTAAAGGTGGCAAATGGACAGGTATGAGCAGGTTTGGACAGACCAAAATGAATTATGTATTTAAAGCATACCCTTATAGTGCTAACTACTTGGCACTCCGCTTTAAAGAAAACTACTCAGAATTGAAATGAAAAATTGAAATTTAATTAGTGTACTATAGAATTCACATTTTTAAATAAAATTCTAAGTAAAAGTAGGTAGTGTTATCTGCTTTCGCTGCTCTTCCACTTTATATAGGAAAGGTAAAAGAGGAAGTGATCAGTTCTAAAGATGGAACCAAGGCAGTAGCACATTTGCTAAAGGCCAGGGGGTTAAAGACCCAGGTCTTAAGTTCGAAACTTCTTGAGTTAATTTCTTGGGCGTTAGGCAGTTGATTAGGTGGTTAAATCTCAATTGTTATTACCACAGCACATGGTGTGGGTTTGATATTCTCCCACTGCGCGAGTCTTGATTTAAGCACAACTTGTCTTGAGGGTCGAACTAAGTTCTTAGGTTATAGTCTCCTTATTCATTAGGATACCTTGGTGATCTCTGTGAGGGGCGCTGCCAGGGTTAGAGATGAAAACCCACACATAGTCATGTTCCCAAGGTTAGCCTTTGGTCATATGCTTCCATTCTTAGAGCTCTCTAAGCTCATAGCCCAAAATGGTCAGAGTCTCTTTCATATCCACTCCTAGAAACATCCACAGACTCCCCAAATTGCCTCCAAATCTATCCCCTCTCATCAATTTAGTGATATCCAAAGTCGACCAACTCCCCCAAAACGCGAAGTCCAGACTCGATCCTCCACACCACAAAGTCAAGTACCTCATGAAGGCCTTTTCCGACGATCAACTCCAACAGCCCATGTCTCAGACTCACCCCATTGGGTAATTTACGATTTCGCAAATTGGCTCGGGCCTCTTGCCTCCAAACTAGGCATCCCCAGAGTCTTCTTCAGTGCCTACGTTGTGTTTTCTGGGTCTTATACCAGTGTTAAAGTGCGCGAGTGGTGAAGACAATCGCACAACACCAGAGGACTTCACTCACTGCTAAACCCAAATGAATCCCATTTGAATCAAAAATCGGGTTTAAGCTCTTCGAGATTAAGTTCAATGACATATCCACCAATAGGGATGGTAATTTGAAACCGGTTCGACGGGGACTCGATCCCTTGACCCTGATTTGAACGGTTTTTCCCGAAAAATACCCCCGACGGGATGGGGATGGTATTAAAAAATTAATCCTCGATCAATTTTGGGCCGGGGACGGTGATAAGTGTCCCGGCCCCGGCCCCGGCCCCATTTGTCCCCGAAGTGGTACATATATATATACTTTTTGATTAGTTTCTCTCTCTCATTCATTTCATTTTTTCATTTCATATCTTCTCTCTCTCTCTCTATCTCTCTCTTCCTTCTACTCTCTCTCTCTCTTCCTCAATTTTGAATCAGAGGCTCTGATTTCTCTCTCTCTCTCTCTCTTTCTCTCTCTCTCTCTCTCTCTCTCTCTCTTCCTTATTGTCTCTCATCTCTCTTTCACTCACTTAAAGAGAGAGAGAAAGCACCGAATCAGAGTTGTCGCGATGCCACGATGCCTGAGCACCGAATCGATCTCTCTGTGCCACGATGCCAGAGTCGATCTGAGTAGATCTCTCTCTCTCTCCCTCTCTCCCTCTCGCTACTCAGATCTCTCTCTCTCTGTCTACTTAGATCTCTCTCGCACCAGATCGATCTCTCTATTGTTGATGTTAGTCGATGATGATGTTGTTGTTGGTCGATGATGATGTTGTTGATGATTTTTTTTTTTTTTGATCGGATGTTGATGATGTTTGTTATTGATGATGTTGAATTCGTTGCTGCTCTGTTTGGGATTTTTTTTTTTTTTGGGTCCGAGGAATTTTCGGGGTTGGGGAAACTCGATCCTCTTAGGGGTGGGGACGGAGATGGTGATAGGTTTCCCGTCGGGGATCGAGGCTGGGGACGGAGAAATGTTTACCATCGGGGATCGGCGACGGGAAGTGCGATCCCTGGTTTGGCCCCGCCCTGTTGGCATTCCTATCCACCAATGATGAAAACGTTCCGACTACATTTCGCTTTGGAGCAGGGATTGAAGCTTGTGATGTCTTGGCTGTGAGAAGCTCTTATGAGTTCGAACCCGAATAGTTGAAACTGATGTAAGAGATTCACATGATTTGGGCCCAAATGGCAATGTTCATGTTGACCCACACCACATCTAAATGATTTGGTAATTTTTGGAGCACTAATCAGAGGTCCTATTTCAAAAATTTAAAATTCGTCTAATTTTAAAATAAATTATTTTTACAAATTAGTTTTATATATTTTTAATTGTTGTTAAAAGAAATTTAAAAAAAAAATAAAAAAATTTAAGGACGCTGCCATATCCTACCATTGTCGGACTATCATCGGATTTTCGTCAGTCAGAGACTCGTCAGAATGTTTAACAGCGCTGAAAAGTTGTCGGACTATCGCCGGAGTATTTTGAATGTCACCGGAAGTCACCGGAATATCCATAATGTCGTTGGAATCAAGAATATCGTCGGAGACTCATCAGAATGTCTAGAACATCATCAGGGAGAAAAAAAAAAAGAAGAAGAAGAAAAAAATTGAGAAATTAAAACGAAAACATAACAAAATTTAATCATATCCTCTCCAAGACCACAAAACATGAAAAAAAAAAAAAACTTTTTATCATACGGAATACATAATTTTCAATTCATAAATTTATAAAAATTTAAATTTTGGGGGTGGTGAGAATCCTAAAAATCGAAGTCTCACTCATTTTTCTTGATTTAATAAACCACAAGCATCCCACCAAAACTCATCCATCATATGATATTGCATTTTTTTAAGGTAAGGCCATGTTGAGCGAACTGATGGGTTGAAATGATATCTCTAACGTGTGGCTTCTCTCCCATTCTTAATCTTCCATCATATCCCATTACAATTTTTTTTTAATTTTTTATTTATGGTAAGACCATGTAGAGCCAACTGATGAGTTGAAATGACATTTTATAAGATGTGGTTTCCTTTCCATTCTTAATCATATTGATTTAATAAACCACAAGCATCCCACCAAAACTCATTCATCATATGACATTGGGTGTTTTAGAAAGTTAGTTAAAAGTTGATTTTTTTATTTTTAAAATTTTTATTTTTATTTTTTATAAATAAAAAATGAGAGATAATTTGATCCAAAATGAATTAAAAACCAAAAGCTGACTTTTACCTAACTTCCTGTACGGGAAAGAAATAAACCTTCTCGTATAATTCTGTTGATCAATTCTGCGTTCCTCTGTACGACGTCGTTCTACTACCTGAAAATACAAACGTGAGTTGGCCGGCGAGTGTGTGCCGGAAACCTCTCCGATGCCTAAGTCAGCAAACTAGACAAATAGACAAAAGCTCTGTGTATTCGGGAATCAAAGTTGCGTTACCTCTCCATAGGTGATGTTTGTGAGCTTTTATAGGTTCCGCCTGGTACAATCCTAGTAGGACTTTTACTTCTCCATGTAGAGTCCTCCAAGGATTCATATTCCTGAAAGATAATGTTTATCCTTCAACACCCCCCTCACTGCTTAAACCAAGCGAGATGGTTTTACCATGGTCAGATTCCAATGTGGCCGAGATAAGCTTGGCTATGCTTAGCCGTGGAATAGGCCGAACTATCCTTAGTTCGGCTCTTCCTTTCACTGCTCATACTTCGGCTTCTAATGTACAATCCACGGCGTGGTTAGACCGAGCTAACCACAATATGCCAGGACCGGACTAACTCTGAGACCGGACTAACTCCAAAGCATCTTTAGACCGGACTAGCTTCAAGCCTTCCTCGGACCGGACTATCTTCTGGGCTTTGGGACCGGACTAACTCCAAGGCATCTTCAAGACCAGAGTAACTTATATGGCCATTTAATCATCCCTTCGCATATCAGCCCATAACGGCCCATCACCCAGCTCAGCCCACTTTTCATATAAATTACCCTCTCAATTGCCCCTTAATTCCATCTGCAAAGTATGATAGGGATTACCTGTCTATCAGCCGAGCTAAAGTTTTAACCTTTCTAGCTGAGCTAAAAAACCCATTAGCCTTTCCAGCCGAGCCAAAACTCTTAAGCCTTTCCAGCCGAGCTACATTTAAGCCGAGCTACCCTTATCCGATCAAAAAACATCTCTTCAGTCGCAGAAACTGAATCGCTTCCCATTCTATTGACACGTGGCTGACCCTGATTGGCCCTTTGCAGCTGTCACGCCGCCCTCGTACTCCGCAAAATTTGAATAGTTCCCGCCCTTCCATTTTCGTCCTTTTTACAAAACAGTCTCCTCATTTTTGGATTCACCACTACGCTTCTCATCTCCCTCATTCTTCCTCTCTGTTCCTCACATTCCTTCTTGCAACTAAGGAGCTCGTGTTCTTTATTGCTTCATCTTCAGTGCTTCTACCTCTTCATCTGGTAAGTTACTCAAATCCATCTTTCTTGCTTTTGTTGTTTTCATATTTGCTTCATACAATCCATAACAACCTATTTATGTTTTTGCTTTTTCTGGGAAAAAACCCCATGAACTTCACGAAGTAATCTGTAGAACACTGCTTTCAATCCAAAATCACGATGCAACCGAACTAGGATACTGTTTGTACAAGGCGCAGATCTTAGCCAGACTATAACCGAACTAGTACTTGCATATATACCAGTAGTTTCACTAAGTCACCATCTTTTGATTTACCTTAGTTGAGATAAACGAACCGAACTAAGTCTGCACTTAGTGTACTGAGAAACCTCAATTCTGACCAAGCTAGGACTTCGGGGCTAAACCAGCTTTCTTAGTTTTTAGACCGAACTCAGAAAGCTGCCCCTAGAAGCTCAACCGGTCTAACAGAACCTTCTCTTCGATCGAGATATCGATTCGCTCGCCAAGACCGAGCTAACAAAACCACTGCTCAATCCGAGCTACCAAGCACTTTGCTGAAACCGAGATAGAACCTGTAACATCCTTCATTGCCGAAGTAGGACCTTTTTTATCTTGCTTTTACTTTGTAGCACGGTCCAACGAGCTGTGCTTAACACCTTTGTTTTCCACTTTGCAGACTTAGGTTGCCCAGGCACTCCTTTGAGGGCTCAACCGAGCTATTGAGCACAAATTTCCCACCGATCTAATTTATTCATAACTTAAAGAACAAATGGGTAAGTATAGGTTCTTAGTAGAAACACCTGGTGGTCTAGCCGAATTCCGAAGGGAATACAACATTCCCGACGATGTCCACCTAACCCTGGCCAAGAAAGACGTTACACCATGGGGAAACGAAGGCTTTGTACCCTTTACCCTCTTGTCCATAATAGAAGCCGGTCTATGATTTCCTGTACAGCCATTGCTATGCGAATTCCTTAGGCAAACTAGGATTTGCCCCACCCAGCTTTCCACAAACTCATACTGTATAATAAATGGTATAGCCGAACTAAACCGCCAAGCCGGTCTTAACCTCGGTCTAGCCGAACTATTCCACCAATATTCCTTAGGATCAAAGGAAGATGGGTGGGTCTACTATCTTAGAATACGCCGCCGCCGAGAGAAGATAATAAAAGACACACCGGATAAAGACTTAAATGATGACGATTTTTTCTGGGTGTCTGGGAATTTTGAAGATCACCAAGCCCAGATTCCTGGCTGAAGTATGAATTGGAAAAAAGGAAAACCTGGTATAATTACTTCGGTTTCTTTGTATGCTTCGTTTTATTCCGGTTTCACTTTTCGAGCCGAACTAACTGTTGTCTTCTTCACGCAGACTCAGCCCATCTTCTGTCACTATACAGTTATCCGAATTTGAACACGCTTCGTGCCGCACTACGATACGAAGAGAGAAGTTGGGCCAAGCTTCTAAACTTTGAACCGACATACAGATACACCGGCCGACGCAAGGCTAGAGTGACAGACTTTTTGTTGGAAGACGCTCCTGAGCCGGACCCAACCTTGCCACAAATCAACCTAATCCCACTGACTGCTGAAGATTAGATGGCCAAAAGAAATAGAGTAAGGGCTTTGTTGACCGAAACAAACAGGGCCGAGGTACCACCACCGAACTAGACCCAGGAAACCGTTGTGGCACTTCCTTCGCAACAGCCTTTGTCATCTCGGGCGAACAAGCGTGCCCGGACTAGCCAAACCGAGCAACGCCTTGTTGACGAGGATGAGACCATTCTTCCACCCAGCCCTCAACCAAGCCCTCAACCGGAGCACTTTGACCGAGCTTGCTCCTCCAAATGGGCTCCAAATCTTACCTTTCAAAATCGAGATATTCAGGATATTGACTCGGTGGTTGCTGAGAAGGATCACTTGATGGCTTTCAACGTTGCCAAGAGTGTTTGCCTTCCAAAAGACATGGAGCACCACCACAAGCAACTAACCACCGAGCTGAAGGCCATCCGGTCATCAACGAAATCAATGATCCTGGTAAGTAGCTCTCTTTTTTCTGTCTAATTTTTCCAACTGTCAGTCCGGCTAAAGAGAAAGTTACTACTCTTTTGCAGGCCATTCAAAAAAACAACATCGTACACAGGAAAGTGTTGGAGCTCAGGAGAACAACAATGCAGGCCATGGCAAAAGCCGAAGCCAAGACCTCCGAGCTCAAACAATCCCAAGTTAGAACGGCCGAGCTGGAGGCCGAGGTAACTCGTCTAACCGGACTAGTTACCTCGGCTAACGATGACAAACAAAGAGCTCTAACCGTAATGAAAGACAAGTACTTGCACGAGCTTGCCAAACTTGAAAGCACGAAGAATGCCGAAATAGAAGAGTTGAAAAAGAAGGCAAATGACGCCGAGCTCAAGGGTTTTAAAGAAGGCGAAGCTGCTTACATTCAGCAATGCGAAGCAGCGAAGGACCTGTTCTTCAAGTGCGGTTGGAGGGGAGCCGTGGTGCAGCTCGGTCATGGGCCTGAGATCGAGATATACAATCCTCCTTAGTACTTCATACCGAGCTCACTAGCAGATTATGCTGCCGACCTTCAGAAGCAATTCCTTGAAGTGTCTGATGATGATGAAGAAAATGAGCCAACCGATACCCCGGTTGCCAATGAGCAAGCAAACGATCAAACAGCTCGGTTGGAGCCAACGGTTGAGGACCTCACTGTTGAGCAACTACCTGAAACCGAGCTTCAAGCTGAGACCGAGCTCCAAACCCAGACCGTGCTCCAGACTGAAACCGGGCTGCAGGTTGATGTTGATGGTGAGCTTGATGCCGAAATAGATGACCTTTTTAGCTGATTTTGCACTTTCTTCTTTTTTCTTTTCTTTTGGACTTGTAACCGGGCTGTGGCCCCTCCTTTGTATTTGCTCTTTACTTGATCAATGAAAATCATCTTTTCTGCTCAACACTTATTTCGGTTTGATCTGTATGCTTGTAATGACTTTTCCATGATCTTTTTGCTCCAACTGTTATCTCGGTTTAAGTTCCTGTTTGAGCTTGCTTTCTAACTGCAGTTTGGTCGAGATATTTTATTCCGGTCCTAGCTGATCAATCTGACTAAGCCTACTCGCCAACCACTCTTTAGCCGACATACTTACTTCGGCTGAAGAGTATTGTAACAACCCTCGTCCTGATTACCGTTAAACCACTGAATTATCTACTGATTACTGCTAAACTGAACTGATAATGACTGATAAGTGAACTGGATGAACTACTGAACAGACTGAATGAAACTGAAACTGAAATTGAATGAGTTAACCTATTGTATTGCATTCCTATCTGTTTGATTGATTGATTATCTATTTGAATTTATATGTTTAAACTGCTAATTGAAGGCCTTATCGGCGGCCGAATTAGAAACCGTTTGATGTTTTGGAATCGGTATAATAATTGTGATTTTATGATATATTTATCTGAAAATTGATTAGGAATGATTAAATTAGATTAAAATGAGTTAATTGCAAAGTTAGGCTTATTTACCTTATTGCCACCCTTAGTGGCCCACTATACCAACACTTTGACCACATACTACACTTGAACCAACTCATTTGATCAGCCATTTCTCCTTGTTTTGCCGACCAAGAAGAGAGTTAGAGAGAGAGGGACTTGTTCTTGTTGTATTGCTTGAAGACTTGAAGTAAATTGAAGTGTGTTTGCATGATTGAGCTTCTAGGCCTAAACTACAAGACTAAGGTAGATTATCCATCTTCCTAATTGTGTCATTGAGCTAAATCTTGCATGTTCCATGTCAATTGTAGAGCTAAGCCATGACTTAAGTCCTACCATGTTGAAATAGAGCATACTTCTTGCATGCATGTTGGTATTGTTGATTTCGGAGTGAATTCATGTTGGAATTGTACATGCATGTCCATGTTTATATTATAGTCCATGTTTTCAAAATGTTTTCCAACTTTTGAGCTCTTGAGAGCAAGATTTGAAGCTTGAAATTGGTTTGAAACTCATGCATGTCATGATTGAGCATGGTTCATGAAATTGGTTTTATTTTGGAGTTCGATTAAACACCCTTGGGCTTTGATTTCTTAAATTGAGGTTTAAAAACTTGTTATCCTATGTGTTTAAAAGAGTTTTCCAGAAAATGGGCCCAAGAGGATCGATTTTGGTGGTTGAAACATTGGTTTTGAATTTAGAACACAATTCTGGATTTTCCAGATTTCTGTTGTCCGCTCGAGCGGAGGTATGTGCGCTCGAGCGGAGAAATCGAACCCCCAGTATTTGTTGCATACTTTGTACAGTGCGCTCGAGCGGATATATTCACGCTCGAGCGGGTTTTTCATGCATCCAGTATATTTTGCAGACCGCTCGAGCGGAGGAAATCACGCTCGAGCGGGGAAGTGTGAGCTCGAGGGGGACTCTGTTTTCTGAAAAAGTTCTAAAACTGTTTTCTGTGCACATCTTTGCATCCTCATCCCATCCTAGGCATTCCTAGGCCTAGTTTAAGGCATCTTAATGAGGATATAGATGTAGAACACACTGAGGCATAATAGGAAGTTGATTATTGTACTTCCCCAACTGTTAAACTTAGAGTGTGTTCATTTGTTAACTGTTTAGGGTTGGCTCTCGGGGACGCGCTCTAGCTGCTATTAGCCCAATCTCTGTGAGTAACAGATGTGTAAAGATATGTTCAAAATGGTTATCTTTTGAATACTGAACTAAACTGTTTACTGAACTGTTTATCGAACTGATATTATTTACTGAATGAATGTATGTCCTGTATTGTGAACTGTACTGTGGCATCCTTAGCAGACTGTTTACTGATACTGTTACAGAGCTCTGTAGGTTCCCTTGTGGAACCGTACTGTTTACTGATCGATGGCCATCACTACTGTTGGGTCTGTCAAGGCCCGGTCCTTTTGGACCTACTGTTATAGGCTATTGGATGTACCACATATGACTGTTTGACTGAAATACTGAAAGACTGAACTACTGTTTAATGAACTGTTTTCATTACTGTACTGTAAGGACATTCATTCATAACCTCTTTACGCTTTATGTTATTCACTGGGCTTTAGCTCACTGTTATATATATATGTAGGTTCTCAGCAGCCAGACCGGAGCTAGGAGCGTGGGTTAGTCCCCAGTTTTGTCAAGCCAGCCAATGTGCCTCACTGTGAGGTTCCGAGACGCCATGCCATGGCTTGGGGTGTTTTTGTCTTCTCCACTTGTCTCCTACTGTTTTGTTCAGACTGTTTACTGTTTACCTGTTTTACTGTACCGTTGAGAGAGGGGTTTAATCCCTGTACTGTATGACTGTATATGATTGTATAGACTGTACTGTTTGGAACTGTATGAATGCATAAAAATGTTTTTGGCATACAGATTTTCACAGCTCAATGGACACTAGTTGTTTACTGTATTGGCTTCCGCCAGGCCCTGTACTCTGTTTTAACTGTATTACTGTTCAGCAGGCCTTCGGTAATCTCGGATTACTGGCCGGTTACGGTACCTAACCCATAGGGCCGGGTTTGGGTCGTAACAGAGTGGTATCAGAGCGATACTTAACCACGAGTTATACCGCACACACGTGTCCAAACGAGCTATAGGGTGTCCTAGAAAAGAAATTAGGGCATCTCATAAACTTGAAAAGTGTGTGCTTATGATTGACTGAATATATGCTAAATGTTAAACTGTTTAATTGTAAAACTGTTTATAATGATAACTGTCATAACTGCTTTATAGTGAAAATGGATAATGCAAATGAAACTGAAGCATCATCCTCTGAGGCCAGAATGGCCAGACTTGAACAAATGATGAGACTGGTAATTGAAAGACTGGATCGACAACAGAACCAACAGCCACCTCCTCCTCCTCCGGTTCAACCGGAACAGAATGCACCAAATGTACAGAATGTGAATGCTAATGAGGTGGACATCATTGCACTGACTCATAAGTTCAGTAAACTGAAACCGCCGTCCTTTCAGGGAGGCCTTGAGCCGTTAAAGGCTGAAGCTTGGGTCTTGGAGACTGAAAAGTTATTTGAAATGTTTCCGTGCTCTGAAGCCAATAAAGTGCTGTTAGCAACCTTCACCCTTCAGGAAGAAGCCAGAAGGTGGTGGATGTTGACCCGTGATGCAAACGCTATTATGACTTGGGCTCAGTTCAAGGAGTCCTTCTTTGAAAAGTATTTCCCTCAGTGCATCAGGGATAGAAAAGTAACTGAGTTTGAACAGCTGAGACAGGGCAAAACGTCTGTTGCCGAGTATGAGAAGCAATTTACCGAACTTGGTAGGTATGCACCACATATGGTGGACACCGATTATAAGAAGGCCAGGAGATTTGAAGGTGGCCTTAGTGTTGCTATACAGGACCGCATAAATGTTTTGAAAATGCCAACTTATGTGGGTGTTCTCGACCGGGCATTAATGGCCGAGTCAAATATTGCAGCAGTGAAACAATCTGAAACACCAACAACTGAATGGCAAGGTAAAAGGCAGAGTTTCAAATTCAAGAAAGGCAAGCACAACCCTGCAACCAAGAAACAGAATACGAGGTCAACAACCAGCCCCAGCCAAGGGAGTGGATTTATTCCACCCTGCTCCATATGTGGCAACAAGCACAAAGGGGTCTGTCACAGTATAACCGGAGCTTGTTTCAGATGTGGCAAGGTGGGCCACAGGATTAAAGATTGCCCCTCTGCTCCGCAAGCTAGTAGTAAAGCTACACCGAGCGTAGCAGCATCAAATGTAGCACCAAAGCCTAACCCCAAAGCTACCGGGAAAGAGCCTATGAGGCAGGGCCGAGTATTTGCCCTAGTACCGGGAGACGTTCAGAACACTGAGACTGTTGTGTCAGGTATCCTCTCTATCTGTGCTCAGAATGCTTATGTATTGATTGATTCGGGGTCTACACATTCTTATGTGTCACATGCTTTCTCACGAAAATTGAATAGACCCTTAGAACCCATGAATTACTTGTTAGCTGTATCATCACCTATTGGGGGATCCATGACATGTGCATATATGTATCCTGCTTGTGAGATTATTGTTGGGGATATGCATCTGTTTATTGATTTGCTACCGTTGAATATAGATCATTTTGATGTGATATTGGGGATGGACTGGTTACAAAAATATCACGCCACTATCGATTGTGTGACCAAACAAGTTGTTTTCCGTCCGCCGGGTTTACCCGAATTTGTGTTTAGTGGAGTTGGAGTAGTACCTCCTCCATATCTGATTTCTTCTGTAAAGGCTGTCAAACTGATTAGAAAGGGGTGTAAGGGATATCTGTGTTCTGTACTGACTGTATCTGCTACTGATAATGTTAAAACTGATGTGAATTGCATTCCTATAGTTAGAGAATTCCCAGACGTATTTCCAGATGATCTACCAGGGGATTTGATTGATAGGGAGATTGAGTTTACTGTTGATGTAGTACCGGGTACACAGCCGTTATCTAAAGCTCCCTACAGAATGGCTCCAACTGAACTGAAGGAATTGAAAGTACAATTGCAGGAACTGCTAGACAAGAAGTTTATCAGACCCAGTACTTCACCGTGGGGTGCACCTGTTTTATTTGTGAAGAAGAAAGATGGCTCATTGAGACTGTGCATTGATTACCGCGAATTGAACAAGGTAACTGTGAAAAATAAATATCCATTACCGCGTATTGATGACCTGTTTGACCAATTACAGGGTGCACAAGTGTTTTCCAAGATTGATCTTAGATCGGGGTATCATCAACTGAAAGTAAAACCAGAAGACATTGATAAAACTGCTTTTAGAACGAGGTATGGCCATTATGAATTTTTAGTTATGCCATTCGGAGTTACCAATGCCCCAGCTGCATTTATGGACCTTATGAACAGAATTTTTAAACCATACCTTGATGATTTCATTGTGGTATTCATTGATGACATATTGATATATTCTAAGACTGTAGAAGAACATGAACAGCATCTGAGACTTGCCCTGCAAACCTTAAGAGAACATAAACTATATGCTAAACTGTCTAAATGTGAATTTTGGCTTGATCATGTGATGTTTTTGGGGCATGTTGTTAGCAAAGATGGAATTTCTGTTGATCCGCAGAAAATTGAAGCTGTAGTGAACTGGCCTAGACCAACCAATGTGACTGAAGTCCGAAGTTTTTTGGGACTGGCTGGATATTACAGAAGATTTGTCAAAGATTTCTCCAAAATTGCCTTACCACTGACTCAGTTGACACAAAAGGGGATATCATTTGACTGGACTGACCAGAGAGAATCAGCATTCCAAGAGTTGAAAACTAGACTTGTGACTGCACCAATTCTGACTCTACCTACAGGTACTGATGGTTACACTATTTTTAGTGATGCTTCTCATAAGGGTCTGGGATGTGTTTTAATGCAGAACGGGAGAGTTATTGCTTATGCTTCCCGACAGTTGAGACCGCATGAAAAGAATTACCCAACCCATGATCTTGAACTTGCCGCAGTAGTATTTGCATTGAAAATCTGGCGTCACTATTTGTATGGAGCAACATGTGAAGTATATACTGACCACAAGAGCCTGAAGTACTTTTTCACACAGAAAGAACTGAATATGAGACAGCGGAGATGGCTTGAACTGATCAAAGATTATGACTTACAGATTTTGTACCATCCGGGAAAAGCCAACACCGTTGCCGATGCCTTGAGCCGAAAGTCAATTGCCAATCTAGCTTGTTTGCTGACTGAACAAAAAGGGCTGCTTTGTGACCTTGAAAAGTCTGAGATTGAAGTTGTTTTGAAAGAACAAGGTGGAACCTTAGCTGCTATTTCTGCTCAACCAGCCTTGATTGAAGAAATTAAGGAGAAACAGCAACTGGATGATTACTTGAAGAAAATCATTGAAGAAAGGGATTCAAAACCGAAACCGGGATTCAAATTTGACAACAATGTACTGAAATTTCAAGATAGACTGTGTGTACCAAGTGACACTGAACTGAAAAGAAGAGTTCTGCATGAAAGCCACAATTCGAAGTTTTCGATTCACCCGGGGAATACGAAAATGTATCAAGACTTGAAACAGAATTTTTGGTGGCCAGGAATGAAGAAAGAAATTGCCGACTTTGTGTCAAAATGTCTTTATTGCCAACAAGTGAAAGCGGAACATCAGCGACCCGCAGGCTTACTGCAACCTTTACCCATACCGGAGTGGAAATGAGAGCATATCATGATGGATTTTATCGTTGGATTGCCCCACTCCAGAAAAGGTATGGATTCTATTTGGGTTATTGTTGATAGACTGACCAAATCTGCTCACTTCTTACCTGTCAAGACAATCTATAATGCGGACAAACTGGCTGTTATTTATATTGATGAAATTGTTAGACTGCACGGAGTGCCTATGTCTATTGTTTCTGACAGGGATTCGAAGTTTACATCGAGGTTCTGGCAAAGCCTACAGACTGCATTGGGTACTAAATTGAGGCTGAGTAGTGCCTATCATCCTCAGACAGACGGACAGTCAGAAAGGACCATCCAAACTTTAGAGGATCTACTGAGAATGTGTGTCCTTGATTTTCAGGGAAACTGGGAAAGCCATTTGCCATTGGCTGAATTCGCCTACAATAACAGCTACCATTCGAGTATTGGTATGGCGCCTTTCGAGGCATTGTATGGCAGAAAGTGTAGGTCTCCGATTTGCTGGGCAGAAGTTGGAGATGGGCCGTTACTTGGGCTCGAGATTGTGTATGAAACAACTAAAAAGATAAAACTGATATAGCAGAGGCTAAAAACTGCACAGAGCAGACAGAAAAGTTATGCAGATGTTAGAAGACGAGATCGAGAGTATGAAGTGGGTGATCACGTTTTTGTGAAAGTGACACCAATGAAAGGTCAGACTCGTTTTGGAGTCAAAGGCAAGTTAGCGCCACGGTATGTCGGACCGTATCAGATTATTGAGAAAATCAATCCGGTGGCGTATCAAGTTGCACTTCCTCCTGAAATGGAGCATATGCATAACGTCTTCCACATTTCTATGTTGAGAGACTATCTTCGAGATCCGTTTCATGTGATTGAGCCTACTCGAGTAGTGTTGAGTGATGACTACACTTACGAGGAACGGCCTATACAGATTGTAAACCGACGGATCAAGAAACTGAGGAACAAGGAGATCCCGCTAGTGAAAGTTGATTGGCAGAACCATGGTGGTGTCTATGCCACTTGGGAAAGGGAAGATGACATGGCGAAAAGATATCCTGATTTGTTCCCACTGGATCCTGTTTTCTTCCAGACTGAAGGTAACTCGAGTTTAGAGGACTAAACTCCTTATAAGGAGGGGAGACTGTAACAACCCTCGTCCTGATTACCGTTAAACCACTGAATTATCTACTGATTACTGCTAAACTGAACTGATAATGACTGATAAGTGAACTGGATGAACTACTGAACAGACTGAATGAAACTGAAACTGAAATTGAATGAGTTAACCTATTGTATTGCATTCCTATCTGTTTGATTGATTGATTATCTGTTTGAATTTATATGTTTAAACTGCTAATTGAAGGCCTTATCGGCGGCCGAATTAGAAACCGTTTGATGTTTTGGAATCGGTATAATAATTGTGATTTTATGATATATTTATCTGAAAATTGATTAGGAATGATTAAATTAGATTAAAATGAGTTAATTGCAAAGTTAGGCTTATTTACCTTATTGCCACCCTTAGTGGCCCACTATACCAACACTTTGACCACATACTACACTTGAACCAACTCATTTGACCAGCCATTTCTCCTTGTTTTGCCGACCAAGAAGAGAGTTAGAGAGAGAGGGACTTGTTCTTGTTGTATTGCTTGAAGACTTGAAGTAAATTGAAGTGTGTTTGCATGATTGAGCTTCTAGGCCTAAACTACAAGACTAAGGTAGATTATCCATCTTCCTAATTGTGTTATTGAGCTAAATCTTGCATGTTCCATGTCAATTGTAGAGCTAAGCCATGACTTAAGTCCTACCATGTTGAAATAGAGCATACTTCTTGTATGCATGTTGGTATTGTTGATTTCGGAGTGAATTCATGTTGGAATTGTACATGCATGTCCATGTTTATATTATAGTCCATGTTTTCAAAATGTTTTCCAACTTTTGAGCTCTTGAGAGCAAGATTTGAAGCTTGAAATTGGTTTGAAACTCATGCATGTCATGATTGAGCATGGTTCATGAAATTGGTTTGATTTTGGAGTTCGATTAAACACCCTTGGGCTTTGATTTCTTAAATTGAGGTTTAAAAACTTGTTATCCTATGTGTTTAAAAGAGTTTTCCAGAAAATGGGCCCAAGAGGATCGATTTTGGTGGTTGAAACCTTGGTTTTGAATTTAGAACACAATTCTGGATTTTCCAGATTTCTGTTGTCCGCTCGAGCGGAGGTATGTGCGCTCGAGCGGAGAAATCGAACCCCCAGTATTTGTTGCATACTTTGTACAGTGCGCTCGAGCGGATATATTCACGCTCGAGCGGGTTTTTCATGCATCCAGTATATTTTGCAGACCGCTCGAGCGGAGGAAATCACGCTCGAGCGGGTAACGTTTTTGCCTGTCCGCTCGAGCGGGGAAGTGTGAGCTCGAGCGGGACTCTGTTTTCTGAAAAAGTTCTAAAACTATTTTCTGTGCACATCTTTGCATCCTCATCCCATCCTAGGCATTCCTAGGCCTAGTTTAAGGCATCTTAATGAGGATATAGATGTAGAACACACTGAGGCATAATAGGAAGTTGATTATTGTACTTCCCCAACTGTTAAACTTAGAGTGTGTTCATTTGTTAACTGTTTAGGGTTGGCTCTCGGGGACGCGCTCTAGCTGCTATTAGCCCAATCTCTGTGAGTAACAGATGTGTAAAGATATGTTCAAAATGGTTATCTTTTGAATACTGAACTAAACTGTTTACTGAACTGTTTATCGAACTGATATTATTTACTGAATGAATGTATGTCCTGTATTGTGAACTGTACTGTGGCATCCTTAGCAGACTGTTTACTGATACTGTTACAGAGCTCTGTAGGTTCCCTTGTGGAACCGTACTGTTTACTAATCGATGGCCATCACTACTGTTGGGTCTGTCAAGGCCCGGTCCTTTTGGACCTACTGTTATAGGCTATTGGATGTACCACATATGACTGTTTGACTGAAATACTGAAAGACTGAACTACTGTTTAATGAACTGTTTTCATTACTGTACTGTAAGGACATTCATTCATAACCTCTTTACGCTTTATGTTATTCACTGGGCTTTAGCTCACTGTTATATATATATGTAGGTTCTCAGCAGCCAGACCGGAGCTAGGAGCGTGGGTTAGTCCCCAGTTTTGTCAAGCCAACCAATGTGCCTCACTGTGAGGTTCCGAGACGCCATGCCATGGCTTGGGGTGTTTTTGTCTTCCCCACTTGTCTCCTACTGTTTTGTTCAGACTGTTTACTGTTTACTTGTTTTACTGTACCGTTGAGAGAGGGGTTTAATCCCTGTACTGTATGACTGTATATGATTGTATAGGCTGTACTGTTTGGAACTGTATGAATGCATAAAAATGTTTTTGGCATACAGATTTTCACAGCTCAATGGACACTAGTTGTTTACTGTATTGGCTTCCGCCAGGCCCTGTACTCTGTTTTAACTGTATTACTGTTCAGCAGGCCTTCGGTAATCTCGGATTACTGGCCGGTTACGGTACCTAACCCATAGGGCCGGGTTTGGGTCGTAACAGAGTGGTATCAAGAGTTGGTTTAATCAAGCCAACCACTCTTCAGCCGATATACTTACTTCGGCTGAAGAGTAATAAGAGTTTGTTTAATCCAGCCAACCACTCTTCAGTCTATGCCCTTACTTCGGCTGAAGAGTTCAAAGAGTTGGTTTAATCTAGCCAACCACTCTTCAGCCCATACCCTTACTTTGGCTGAAGAGTAAAAAGAGTTGGTTTAATCCAGCCAACCTCTAAGTTGGTTTTTTCCAGCCAACTTAGAATAAAATGTTTGGTTATTCCGACCAAACGTCCTGCAGCTTGGATCCTTATCCTGGGCTTAGGAGGGGTGTTGGTTTAATCCAGCCAACCTCTAAGTTAGTTTTTCCAGCCAACTTAGAATAAAATGTTTGGTTACTCCGACCAAACGTCCTGCAGCCTGGATCCTTATCCTGGGCTTAGGAGGGGTGTTGGTTTAATCCAGCCAACCTCTAAGTTAGTTTTTCCAGCCAACTTTGAATAAAATGTTTGGTTTTCTCCGACCAAACGTCCTGCAACCTGGATCCTTTATCCTGGGCTTAGGAGGGGTGTTGGTTTAATCCAGCCAACCTCTAAGTTAGTTTTTCCAGCCAACTTAGAATAAAATGTTTGGTTTACTCCGACCAAACGTCCTGCAGCCTGGATCCTTTATCCTGGGCTTATGAGGGGTGTTGGTTTAATCCAGCCAACCTCTAAGTTAGTTTTTCCCAACCAACTTAGAATAAAATGTTTGCAATGCTCCTAACTCTCTAAAACTATCTTTTACAGAAAACAATTATGCTGAAAAGAATTGACTTGTTTTATTGAGAAAAGAAAAAATTACATATGCTTAAAAAGAAAAAAGCTAAAAATAAAATAGCTTGAGATTGGCAGTGTTCCATGGCCTGGGAATTGCTTTGCCGTCCTTATCTTCTAAGTGGTATGCCCCTTTGCTTGCTAATCCGACCACTTGGTAAGGTCCTTCCCAATTAGGCCCTAACTTGCCATCTCCTGGCACCAAGGTGTTTCCCATTACTTTGCGCAGCTCCCAATCTCCGATCTTGAACTGCCTTGGATGCACTGTTTTGTTATACTTTCTGGATAGTTCTTGTTGGTAGGAGGCGATGTGAACCAATGCTCTGTCTCTTCTTTCTTCCGCAAGGTCAAGCTCCAATGATATGGCTTCGCCGTTTAAGTTTGGGTCAAAGTTTTCGCTTCGAATTGTGGGGAGGCCAACTTCCAGTGGGATTACTACCTCCATGCCGTAAGCTAAGGAGAATGGTGTTTCTCCTGCCGATCGCCGAGGTGTGGTGCGGTAAGCCCATAAAATATGAGGGAGTTCTTCTGCCCACTTGCCTTTTGCTTTCTCTAACCTTTTCTTCAGTCCATCTAGGACGACCTTGTTTGATGCTTCTGCTTGGCCATTTGCTTGAGGATATGCCGGTGTAGAATTGTAGAACTCTATCTTGTATTCCTCACAAAAGCCTCTGAAAATTCTACCGTCGAATTGAGTGTCGTTGTCTGAGATTAGGGCTTTTGGTATGCCAAACCGAGTGATGATGTTCTGCCAAACAAATTTCTTCACATCTTTTTCCTTGATTGATGCCAAGGCTTCTGCTTCCACCCACTTTGTGAAGTAGTCGGTTGCTGCAAGGAAGAACTTCTTGTTGCCTGGTGCTGTTCGAAGTGGTCCCACTATGTCTAAGCCCTATATTGCGAAGGGCCACGGGCTAGTGAGAGGTAGAAGTTCTCTGGCAGGTTGGTGTATTTGGTGTGCAAACTTTTGACACTTTTCACATTTTTTGACATACTTTTCTGAGTCTGCTTGCATATATGGCCACCAGTATCCTTGCGAGATTGCTCTGTATGCTAATGATCTTCCTCCTTGATGGCTTCCGCATACGCCCTCGTGTATTTCGAACAAGAATGCTTCCACTTTGCCGGGGTGAACACACTTTAGGTAGGGTCCTGAGAATGATTTCTTGTATAATGCCAATGATGGGAAGAGCCAAAATCGCAGCGACTTTGCTCTTATTCTGTTGGCCTCTTTCTTGTCTTCTGGTAGGGTGCCATCTTTTAGGAACAATATGATGGGATCCATCCAAGAAGGGCCTAGATCGGCGCAACATACCTCTTCTGCTTCTAGGTCTTCAATGCTTGGTCTAGGTAGGTAGTCGATCAGTAGTGGATGAGGGATGGAGGTATCTGCCATTGAGGCGAAGCCTGCTAGTTCGTCTGCTTTGCTGTTTTCCTCCCTGCCAATCTGTTCTATCCTCACCACTTCAAACTTCTTAATCTCTGTTCTGACCAACTCTTGGTACTTGGCCATCCTGTCATCCTTTGCTTCGTAGTCGCCAGATATTTGGTTTACCACCAGCTGTGAGTCGCTGTAGACCATTAGCTCGGTGGCCTTCATGTAGAATGCTGATTTGAGGCTTGCAAGAAGTGCTTCATACTCCGCTTCGTTGTTTGATGCTGGGAAGCCAAGGTTGACTGCTTGTTCCACTACTAGGCCGTCTGGGGAGATGAGGACTATGCCAAGTCCTGCTCCATGCCGGTTGGATGCTCCATCCACGAAGAGCTTCCACATCTCCCCGACGAACAACTTCCAGCAAGTGGAGGGATCAGATGATGCCTTGGGGTCTTCGATGTTGCTGGTGTCTTCTTCTTCATGGTTCATGCCTGCTGTCTGCCCCTCGCCACCTGGTTGTACCAAGTCTTGTTTTGTTGGTGAGTCTTGACTTGGCGTAGCATGGTTCGTTTCTTCCTTCCTTGCTTTACTCTGGTCTGCCTTGGGACCTGACTGAGTAACCAGTACCAGGGGTTGCGTTATTCTAACGTCAACTTCCATCCCTAGTTCGATTGTTTCAGTCAGGTCGACTGGGCAGATATGATGACTTCTTGGGGTGAATTCGGTGACAAAGTCTGCCAAGGCTTGTGCTTTTATTGCGGTTCTGGGTTGGAACTTGATGTCGTATTGCTCCAGCTCAACTGCCTACTTCAAGATTCGCCAGAGAAGTTAGCCCTCTCAAACAAAGCTTTTAATGGGAAGGTTGTGAGGACAACTATAGTGTGGGCGTGAAAGTAGTGCGACAACTTTCTTGAGGCCATCATCAAGGCCAATGCCAGTTTTTCCAGTGGCAAGTACCTTGTTTCGGCGCCCAGCAGTGTCTTGCTGGCATAATAGATGGGCAGATGTTGGATTCCTTCTGCACGGACCAACACTGCGCTGATTGCGTGCTGAGAGACTGCCAGGTACAGGAAGAGTTCTTCTCCAGGGATTGGGGTGACAAGTAGTGGTGGAGAAGACATGTATTCTTTTAAGCTTTCCAGAGCGCGGTCGCATTCTTCGTCCCACTCAAATTTGGCTTTTAAAGCCTGAAAAAATGGTCGCAGTCTGTCTGACGATCGGCTTATGAACCGATTGAGCGCGGCTGCCATGCCGGTGAGATGCTGTACTTCTTTTACTGAGTTTGGTCTCTCTAGATCCTAAATTGCCTTGATCTGAGATGGGTCTGCCTCAATACCCCGGTTGGTCACCAGGAAGCCTAGGAATTTGCCGGATCCTACTCCGAATGCACACTTCGATGCGTTGAGGCGTAACTTGTGCTTCTTCAGGATCTCAAACATCTCACCTAGGTCCTTGAGATGGTCATTCTCATCCTTGCTCTTGACCACCATATCGTCGATGTAAGCCTCCATTGTTCTGCCTAACAACGGGTCAAACATCTTGGTGACCGTTCTCTGGAATGTTGCTCCTGCGTTCTTTAGGCCAAAGGGCATGACCTTGTAGCAATACAGTCCTCTTGGAGTTGTAAAGGATGTGACTTCCTGATCTGGTTCATGCATAGCGATTTGGTGGTAGCCTTTGTATGCATACAGAAAGCTAAGTCGGTTGTGCCCCGCCGTTAGGTCTACCAGTTGATCTATCCGGGGTAGAGGAAAGCTGTCTTTTGGGCATGCCTTGTTGACTGTTTTGTAGTCGACGCAGATACGCCACTTGCCATTCTTTTTTGGCACTACGACTGTGTTGGAGATCCATCTTGGGTAGTGTACTTCCCTGATTGTCCTTGCCTCTAGCAGGTTTCCTACTTCTTCCGCCACTATCTCGGCGTGGTGGAGTGCCGATCTGCGAGTTCGCTGAATGATTGGTCTGGCGGACGGGTGGACATTGAGTTGGTGATAGATGAAGTTTGGAGCAATGCCTGGCATGTCATATGGAGTCCAGGTGAACACTTCGATGTTAGAGGTCAAAAATTCTAAGACCTCTAACCTCTCAGTGCTGGACAACGATGAACCGAGGAAAAAGAACTTATCCGGGTTCTTTTCATCTATTCTCACCTCTACTAAGTCTTCCACTGCTTTTTGATTAGCCGCTTTGCCGACATCTGCGAATAGTTCATTACTCTCAGGTTCTTCCACCGAATGAACATATCCCTTTGCAGCGCGGCTGCCATTTACCGTAACAAAGCATTGCTTGGACATGATCTAGTCTCCATAGACCTCTTCAATTACTCCGGTTTCATTAGGGAACCGCATTATTTGGTGGTAGGATGACGCCACCGATCGCATGGCATGCAGCCATGTTCTGCCCAAGATGATGTTGTAAGTAGAAGGGACTTTCAATACCCAGAACTCCACTTGTTTCGTTACGCTTCCTGCTCTAACTGGAAGGATTATTTTGCCGACTGGCCACTCTGGCATTGAGTTGAATCCAATCAGGGGAGATACGGCAGGTGCCAAGTCTTTATCTTGCAACTTCAATTGTTTAAATGTTTCGTAGTACATTATTTCACATGAACTACCCTAGTCGATCAAAATTCGCTTGACATCAAAATCCTTGACTCGAAGAGTGACAACCAGGGCATCATTGTGAGGGCAATATATCCTTGCCAAGTCTTTATCTGAAAAAGACATGACGTTCGTGGCCTCTGTCTTCCCCTTCTTGATGGCAGGTTGGGCACTTAGTACCTCTCTTAAATGCTCAGCCTTTTTGATTGATCCTCTGAGCTCGCATAGACGCTTAGGTTCAAAGATCCCATGTATCACATTGATCACGCCTTGAGGTGGGGCGTCGATTGGCATTCCGTTGGGGTTACTATGGTCCTGGGGGGCTGGTTGCGCCCCTCCTTCAATGTATTTATCCAGGTGACCCGCTGCCACCAACTCCTCCAGGTGTTGTCTCAATGGCGTGCAATTTTCAGTGCGGTGCCCCTTTTCTTTGTGGTAGGTGCACCGTGACCTTTCGTCATAGTCTTTCTGAGCTTCCCCAAGCTTGGCTGGCCATCTGACGAAAGGCTCATCTCGTATTTCACTTAGAATTCGGTAGATCGGTTTTTTGAATACCGTGGTTATGGCAGTGCGGACTCTTAACCATCTTTTATCCTAGTCCTCTCCGTTGTCTCTCCTGCCTCGTCCGTTTCTATTCGGGCGGTCTACCGCGTTGACCTTTGCCGAGGCCTTCTTCTCTGGTACTACGGTCGTGCCAGATTTTGTTTTGGCGCGTGCGCCATCCTCTTCCGCCCTGATGTGCTGATGCACTCTCTCCATCAAGGCTTCCATGGTGAGGGGCGGTGTCATGGTGATTGAGTCCCTTAGTCTGTTGCCGACTGGAAGGCCACTTTTGTACTGTGCAATGGCGAGATTGGTGGGGCAGTCCCTAATCTGGTTGAAGGTCTCCCAGTAGCGACTATTGTAGGATCTTAAGGTCTCCTTGTCGCCCATGTCGATGGAGAGTAGTTGGTCAATCTCCACCGGGGTTTTAGTGTTTGTTCTAAACCTGGTTACAAACGCTTCTGCCAATTGCGCCCAGGAGGCTATGCTGCCTTCAGGAAGTTTTTCGAACGAAGTCAAGCCTAGGTCGCCAAGGCTAGATGGGAAGAGGATGCACATCAAAGCCTCGTTTCGTCGGTACACAGCCATGACCTGGCGAAAGTGGCTCAGGTGCGAATAGGGGTCCGTCTTTCCCTCATATGTAGTGAATTTGGGCTGAAGGAAGCCAGAAGGTAAGGGCGCGTTCTCAATTGCTGGAACAAACGGCGAAGTCTGCAGCCTTGCTAATGCTTTGTCCGTCGGTTCGTAGGCAGGGCGCGGTATTGGCATTCCAACCTCGACGCTTCCTTGTGATCGAGGAGCCAACCGCTGTAAGGCAGACAATCTGTGTGGATCGCGTGCCCTGGCGTCCTCCTTCCATCGTGCCTTCTCTTCGAGCACGGCGCGTAAGTCGGATGATCTGGGCAACTTCGTCTGTCTGGTTCTTGTTTGGTGCGTATGTGAAGGCCAATAAGTGCTCCCTTTCGTGTATGACCTCTCAGATCTCGTCCTCTCAGACCTGGAGTGATGAGTTTTGGAAGACCTGGATTGAGTATCGCCTGTCCTGAGGATTTTACTCTCTGCTTGCGAGGGTGTGGTATTCCTACCACGATCTTCCGAGTGGCAAGGGAGCGTGTTGCTTATGCGCCCCTCTTCTGTCGCCACTTGTTTTCCCTTCATCTGGCACTTTAGAGATTCCATGTCCGCCGCCATTCGTCGTATCAACTCGTCCTGCTCCTTGACGCGATCTTCCAAGGCTTGAGGGTCAATCCTCCACCTTTGTCTCTCTGGACTCTGTGAACGAGAGTGATGAGGGCTGTTAGTCCGCCTTCTTCCCCTTCTATCCCTCGTGGGATTCTGTTGTTGTGGCTCCAAATCCGCCATAGGAGGGATGAGAGGTAGACCTTCGCGCCTCGCACCCCCTTCTGGTGTTTGTCCGTCGATGGCGGACTGTGGTAAATCTTCGTTGTGCGCCATTGATTCTTAAGAGGAAAAGCTAGATCAAGAGGTTTTGTTCTTGTCTGAATTCCCACAGACAGCGCCAATTGTACGGGAAAGAAATAAACCTTCTCGTATAATCCTGTTGATCAATTCTGCGCTCCTCTGTACGACGTCGTTCTACTACCTGAAAATACAAACGTGAGCTGGCCGGCGGGTGTGTGCCGGAAACCTCTCCGATGCCTAAGTTAGCAAACTAGACAAATAGACAAAAGCTCTCTGTATTCGGGAATCAAAGTTGCGTTACGTCTCCATAGGTGATGTTTGTGAGCTTTTATAGGTTCCGCGTGGTACAATCCTAGTAGGACTTTTACTCCTCCAAGTAGAGTCCTCCAAGGATTCATATTCCTGAAAGATAATGTTTATCCTTCAACACCCCCCTCACTGCTTAAACCAAGTGAGATGGTTTTACTATGGTCAGACTCCAATGTGGCCGAGATAAGCTTGGCTATGCTTAGCCGTGGAATAGGCCGAACTATCCTTAGTTCGGCTTTTCCTTTCACTGCTCATACTTCGGCTTCTAATGTATAATCCACGGCGTGGTTAGACCGAGCTAACCACAATATGCTAGGACCAGACTAACTCTGAGACCGGACTAACTCCAAAGCATCTTTAGACCGGACTAGCTTCAAGCCTTCCTCGGACCGGACTATCTTCTGGGCTTTGGGACCGGACTAACTCCAAGGCATCTTCAAGACCAGAGTAACTTATATGGCCATTTAATCATCCCTTCGCTTATCGGCCCATAACGGCCCATCACCCAACTCGGCCCACTTTTCATATAAATTACCCTCTCACTTCCCAATAATATTTCTAACATCTAGCTTCTCTCCCATTTACCTAACTTCCCAATAATATTTATAACATCTAGCTTCTCTCCCATTCTTAATCATCCATCATATCCCATTACATTTTTTAAAACTTTTTTTTATGGTAAGACCATGTAGAGCCAATTGCTGAGTTGAAATGATATTTCATATGGTCTGGTTTCTTTTCCATTCTTAATCATATTGATGAAAAATGAGTTAAACATTACTTAAATTAAAATATAAGAAAACTCAATAATTATGTTAAAATTATAGGATTTATTATTATTTTTTTTCTAAACTTAGTTATAACAAAATTGTAGTGCCGGTGCCGAATAGTTTGGGACGTTTTGGCGACAAGTTGGGTTTTGTTGCGACTTGTATGATGTTTGGCGACATGTATAAGTTGTTGCGGAAAATATTAAGTAATAATAATTCGAATGTCGCCATTCTTGTCGCTAAATTGACTGGTTAAGCCTTGTTTGGACAGTAACTAAAAATGCCAAAAAGTTATTATAAATTATCAAATCCTTCTTTTTATTCTTTTATATTGTTTTAATAAAAAGTTAAAAAAATTGATTACAATAATCAATTTTTAAACTAATTATTGCTGCCAAATTGGAACCCTATTTCTCAACCTCGCCTTCGATTGATTGAGACGAATGGCTCATTGTCTCTCTCACTCTCCTCTTCAATTGTTTTCCCCCACTCTGCCCTTTTGAATTGGTTTTTAGGGTGTTTTTCTTAATTTTTCTATGATAGTTTTAAAGTTGTTTTCATGTATTAATTCAACTAATTTTTATTTTTTATGTTGGCTGTTTACTGATATTTTTTTTTTCTTAATCTTTCAGATAATTTTTGGCAAATTTTTTTTTTGTTCTAATTTTTAAATTGTTGTATTTGCTATTAATGAAATTATGTTTATTATTACTGCTTTTGGGTGGTTTTTTTTTTTTTTTCTTCTAATTTTTAAGTTGTTTTCAACTTTTATTTTTTTGTATTCAAATTTTTACCATTTTCAGTTTTTGGGTGTTTTATGAGTTTTTTCTGTTATAGTTTAAGTTGTTTACACACCATATTTCACTTTTAATTTTTTTTTTCTCATGTGTTTTCAGCTTTTAAGCTGTTTAGCAGGATATCTCCAACGGTTCACCAAATATTTCATCAAATCTAAATAAAAAAAATACGAATTTCTCTATCTGATATTAGCCACTCCAACGGTGAATTTGTAGTTGTCATCAAAGCACAGGTCGACCAGGGGGACGACTGGCCGAACGTCCGGCTAGTCGACCAGTAACTGTAGTCCAACTTAGGAAGTGCATTGCTTGTATGATTTTTCCACTTTTTTTTCTTCAGGTTTTGCCATTATTTCTCCTTTTTTTCTTCTTCTCTATTTATGGATGATTTTGATCAGTTTGAATACCAAAATGCAAAATTTGTGATTGTGTTTGTGACAAGAGTTTTGGGTTGGAAATGAAGAACTTGTTGGCGTGTATAAAAGGAGACTTGGTGATGTTGGCTATATCACTTTCAAGTTTGTATGGTCAGTTTACACATTTAAGGCCATTCCTTGATAGTCACTGCCTCACAGGACCACTAATGAAACACATATTGCAGGACCACAAATAGGAACCACAAAACAATGAGCAGAATTTTTCATGTAGTAGTAACAATCATCAACATGACTCAAGAAAGAGAAGAGAGCACAATGAACTGTAAATATGTTTATAAAAAATATAAATCAACTAAAAGCAATAGAAAGAAGCAGAAATTTCAAATTCAAGAAGCCTACTTGAGCGTTATAGAAGTACATGAAAAAGACCCATAGCTCATACTTAAAAATTCTATGTATTGGTATAAAAAAAAAAAAAATTCTAGTCTAGTCTAGTCTTTTCTAAAAGGTTCTTCCTTTGTATTTAAAACAAAAGAAAAATGTAAAAACAGCTACTACATACTGCAAATTATGAGTGCACTTTCAAAACTGTCTTTTAAGTTACAGAAAAGAGTTGTGACTTCAAAAGAAAACTGTATGGTCTCCAAAACTATACAGTAGTGATTGCGAATACTGCTGGATCGGTTTTAGTATAGTTGAGGGCTTTAGGCAAAACATTGTTTGACTGACAAGATTGAAAAACAAAAGGAAAAAAAAAAAAAAAAGAAGCAAAAAAAAAAAAAAAAAACTTAGGTAGTGTTTGGTAGAGTTTTGTAAATGTGATTTGAGAGTATGAGTTGTATTTTGAATTTGTGTGTTGTAGAATTATGATTTGAGTGTAGAAAATTTGTTTGGTAAAGAGTTTTAAAAATAGTTTTGAAAAGGGTTTTGATTTGAGTGGGGAATTATTGATGTGACATTTGATATATGATACAAAAATTTACAACTCATAACTAAACATACAACTCAAAATTATTTTAAAGCACAAAAAATTTTAAAAATTTCAGAAAATATTTTTTTCGATTATATAAATAAAAAAAATAAAAAAAAATCACTATTCCGGTCAACCGGCCGGACGTCCCGTCAGGCAAAATTTTTTTTAAAAAAATGCTGAAATGCGCGGCTGAGACAGAGCAGAGACAGAGCTTTCTGCAGAGCGTTTGAAACGTGATTCCAAAACACTAAACAAACATCATACTCAAACTATGGTGTAGAATCACGTTTTGAAATCACAACCAAACACAGCCTTAGTTTCTTAAAACTACCTAAGGTGGATAATCTTCATATTTCTCATTCTATTCTACTCTACCATTGGAGATTGAAAGAAAACTGGAACTAGTGATTACTCAACACAAACCAGCATTGTTTATTCCTTGGCTTCATTGTTTTTTTTTTCTTTTCTTTACTTTTTTTTTTTTTACCATCTCTTACCTTTGCTGATTCCTTGGCTTCAGCCTTCATTGGTATCCTTCACAATCTCTTCTTCTTCAGATTCCTTTGCATTGCTTGACATTGCTTTTGTGTGGCTATTTTTCAAATCTTCAATTATCCTTTCTTGGTCAGTGTTTTTGCCACTCTCCTCCAAATGCAAGTCTTCCTTAGCTTTTTTAAAACTCTCCATCCCATCTTCTTTGGTAGCCCTTTTAGCTTTCTCCACTGTTTCTACTTCCATGGCTTTTGTAATGACCTTGAGAAGTTCCAGAGGCATAGCTGTTGTATCAAGCTCCAGGCAACCCTTGGATTATCTGATTTGCATATATGTATTGATCAAACAAGGCATTCTTTTGGATTTGTTGAGTAGATTATCTAATTTGCATATATGCATTGATCAAATTACTTTTATGTATTGGAGAATCTAGTTTCTATTGTTTGTGAAAGTCCTCTTTAAAACAAAGTGCCTCATTCGAGGTTGTCCCAAATCATGATTTTTTGAACCAACAAAGAAGGCAGGTCAAAAAAAGATGCGGAGGTGGTCATCCGGAGGTCAACCAGGCGGTTGACCGGTAAATGTAAACTTTCACAAATTATGCCTTGAAGTGGTCATCTTGGGGGACATCCGGTAGAACGTCTGGTAGGTCCACACTCAACGGCTATGCACAGTAAATTGCTAAAAGGTGCAAGACATCCTCAGTTTGCTGAAACATTTGTTATATTCTCAATTTGATACAGGTTTGGTGAAACCATTGGAGCACAAAAAAAGGAACGTTTTCACCAAATTTGAATTTGGTGATGGATTTGGTGCAGTGTTGGAGATGGCCTTATTACAATTATTTGTTTATTTTTTTGTTTATTCAACTCTTAACGCAACTATTTTTGCAATTGGTTTTTTGGGTGTTTCCTGAGTTTTTTATATTACAGTTTTTTATTGTTCATTTCGGTGTGTTCGAGTTTTTTTTCTTTTTAATTTTACATTTTTTTTTGCATATACGTTTTATTTTGGTTTTTTTGAGTTTTTTTTTTGTCTGTATTTTTTGTTTTTGTTTTTGTTTTTAGTTATTTTACGAGTTTTTTTTAGTGTTCTAATTTTTAATTTGTTGTATTATTTGTTGATATAACTGTATAGTTGTTATTATTATTTTTGGGTTTTTTTTTTTAAATTTTTTTTCTTCTTATAATTTTTAAGTTGTTTTTCAACTTTCAATTCATCTGTTCTTTTTCCTTTTTCTTTTTTGGGTGTTTCTTCAATTTATGTATTATTATTATTATTATTATTTTGGGGGTGGGGGTTGTAGAAGTTGTTGTTTGCTGACTTCAAGTTACGTTATTCTTCTTTTTTCTTTTTATTTTTTGTATAATTTAGAAAAATTGTTTTTCTTATGCGTTTTTTAGCTTTAAGTTGTTTTCAGCTTTTATTTTAATTTTTAAAAATTTTCCCGGCTGAGTTGATGCAGTTATTGATGCAAATTTTTTGTTTGTTTGTTTGTTTGGTTATTCAGCTTCTAGTGCAACTGTTATTTTACTTGATTTTTTGGTTTTATTATTTTTTATTTTTTAAAATTTTTCTGTTACACAGTTTTTAAGTTGTTTTCAATTATTAATTCAACTATTTTTGTATTGTTTATTTTGATGTTTTCTACATTATTTTTTTAAATATTTTTATATTTTTTATATTTTAAAGTTGTTTTCAACTTTCAATTCATTTGTTTTATTTTTTTATTTTTCTTATTATTCTTTCTTTTTTGGTTTCTTGGGTGTTGTTTCCTCAATTTTTGTGTTTATTTGTTTTTGGGTTATAATTTTTAAATTGTTGTTTACACCTTAATTTATCTTCTGTCTTCTTTATTTTTTTTTTTTTAAATCCTTGATATTAAAATTTTATAAGATGAATGTCACGACCCAAACCTGTCCCTGTAGGTTTAGCATCATAATCGGCCAGTAATCCGTAGATTAACGAAGGCCTCTTAAACAGAAATCAAATTATTAGAGGCTAGCGGAAGCAAATAACAAATATACAATGTCCATTGAGCTGTGCAGATATATATGGGACATAAATTTTTTAAACTTGATATACATATATCGTACATCACCTTTACGTTATCACATTTATACGGATAAGACAAAAAGGGAACTTAACCTTGTTTATAGAATAAACAAAAACTTAAACTTTAATCACATAGTTATGACCATTTGACATATTTGGAACCTCCATGGGAGGCACATAGGTTGGTTGACAAGATAGAATCCAGGCAGAAGCTCTAGGCCTGGTCACGCGCCTGATCACCTACATACATAAATAATACAGTGAGTTGGAGTCCAGTGAATAACAAGAAGGTAAAGGGTTTATGAATGATGTCTATCACAGATTCGAAAATCAAAGTTTATATCAGAAACAAATTCTTATACATATTTAGATTTCAAGAGAGAAACAGAAACAGATTCATATACATGTTCAGATTTGTAAACATTTATTCGTGGTACATCCATTAGCTAACAGATCAGATTGGTCAAAAGACCTACATGCATAGTCGGTACCGACGACCTTAAAGGTCAATATCGATGTGCACATATAGTCATGGTATTGTTACCCCCAGGCGAGGGCCACGTGAACATAGGCCTTGGTATTGTTACACCCGGGCAAGGGCCACATGAACATAGACTATGGTATTGTTACTTTCGGGCAAGGGCCACGTGCATATTGGCCATGACATTGTTACCCTCAGGAGAGGGCCACATGAACATAAGTCACTATATTCTTAGCCTCGGGTGAGGGCCATGTGAAATAAGGATGCCACAAATAAATTTCAGAAAAATGGACATTCATTCAGGATTCATAAAATAGCATTTCATAAAACAGATCATATCTTATCATTCTGAAAATACTTATAATCAAATATACCTTTACAGAGTTGTTACTCACTGATAGTTCGAAAAGTAGAACAGAAGGATTAGACATACGGTAGTGCGTGACCTACACAAACACATAATATATACACATTGAAACACAATATCACTTCATTGATCAAACTGGACTTCTCTTGTGTTTTTCTGTCTAAGTATCCTGAAGTTCTACTATGTTTATTATTTCTTTATTCAAATGAATCGAGTTCTCATTTCACATATTCTTTCATTACTAAATTTTTCTTTTCCAAATAGACCGATTTCTTACTTGGCTTCTTAATCAACGACTACTAAATCAATGACTTATTCTTTAACTAACTAATTTATGTTGATTGTTAACTTATTAATCTTCATTGAGCTAGAAATCATGTCTAGAATGCTTGGAAAGAAATAAGAATGAAAATATGAAGAAGATTTAATTTTTTAAAACATACTAAAAAGGCTTGACTGCTTGAGCCACCACTTGGTCGCTCGAGCGAACTGCACAGTCTGCAAAACTACTGAGAGCTCGAAATGTTCGCTCGAGCCACCAATTGGTCACTTGAGCGGTCTGTAAATTTTCTGGGTTTTCAAAACTGAAGATTTAGCTCCCAAACTTTATTTCAAAACTTAGGTTCATGCTTGACTCATTTCAAATATGTAATTTCATTAATAAATATGAGCCCATGGCTAATTTTAAATTATAAAACAAAACCTTCTTTGATTTGCCAAGACTACAACCAAAACTTCATGAATATTATGATATCAAAACCTTTCTTCCTTTTTCTTATAAAACATGA
This sequence comes from Camellia granthamiana, assembly GCA_036172215.1. NCBI lineage: Eukaryota > Viridiplantae > Streptophyta > Magnoliopsida > Ericales > Theaceae > Camellia > Camellia granthamiana. The sequence goes on from CM069905.1 coordinate 157,972,671, forward strand.
AATTAGAATTATAAGACTCTTAGAAAAATATTTGCATGCATGTAATTAAAATCAAGGCTAACTAATTTTGCTTGTTTCAAAATCAAATCATAAATGTTCCAATTTAAATTGAATACAATAAAACTCTTAAATTACATTACATCCATGGATGAATAATCGAAATCAAACCAATTCCTAATTTTCATAATAAAATCAAAACCTTGCTTAATTGTAAAATCAATACCCATATCTTCATGAACTCATGGTTTCCAAAACTTTTCTTCAAAATCAAATGTGTAGTAAACTTGTATGGCTAAAATCCTTTCAAAAACTCATGATGCATGCAAATATACATCTCATATATATCAAGATTTTCAAACCCAAGCTCAATTTGAAGAATTCTTACAATTATTTCCATATTTATTAACCTGAACCATCCATATTCATGAATTAATTCTTTAATTTCTTCAACTTATATGCATATAAAAATGAGACCCAAATTCATGCCAGATATTCAAAATCAAACCCAAAACAGTTAATTTCTAAGTTTATTTCCATAACCATGAACATGCGTGTAATCCATTTCATGTTCAAAACCCAATTTCTTTCTAATTCTACGAATATAATCTCAAATCTTTCTCAATCTCAAGTATTATAAGAAAATGCTACAAACTGAAACCAAAAATAATTAATTTCTAAATCTATTTCTAAAACCATGAATCTAACTAAATTTCTTCATCTTCTTGCTAATTTCATTATAATCGCATGAGATTGAACCCAATCATCTCCTAATTTCAACTTTTAGATGATTTATCTACAAAATTTAAGCTTCAATTTCTTACCTTAAGTCTTCAATGGTTGAATTTATTAAGTTTACTTCTTCCAATTTCAACACAAGACTTGATTTGTTCTTCTTCCTTCCAAAATTTCTAGCAAGTGGGTTCTCTCTCTCTCTCTCTCTCTCTCTCTCTCTCTCTCGCTCTCTCTCTCTCTCGGTTTGTCTCCTAGCCAAACAGATTGATGAACCAAAGACTCTAATACATATCACTTCTTCCTTCTTGACTTCAATCACTTCTTTTATTATTATTTATTATTAGATAGCGGGACACTTGTCTCAGGCAACACAATAAACAGGTATACACTTCTCTTGCCTAAGGATCCCCTGTCCCCAAAAATTCCTGTCCCCATCTCCTGCCTTTGGCACGAGTCTCAGGTTTCCTAAATTTTTCAAAAAAAATTTGGGTGGCAACTCTATAATCTGGCAAAGTAATCCATTTTTGGCATTTGATTCAAACATCGATTTTCCAAAAAGAATTGCTGGGTTTGGACTATTTTGAGTTTTCACTATTTCACATTGCACTTTGTGAAATCAGATTCAGAACCACAGGAGTCCGAACTGTAGGGCTAGTCATATCCGAATGGAGCACGAAAAGCAAGCCACAGTTTCTGGCAACTCTGCTGGGGACTTAGAGAACTTGACTTGAAACTCATGATGTGACATTTTTTCTACACTCATATGTTCTTTGCATTGCATTTGCATGGTCACTTTAAGTCACTGTGTTTTCCATCTACTATTCTTAGACGGTTTGTCGGAGGCTTGCCCAAAAAGCTTGCCAAAAGGCTGACCAATCATGGGCTTTGCCATGTTAGAAACACAACTCTTGGATCTGGATTACTGCTACACCGTTTGATCCTCTTTTCACTTCTTGAAGTTAGGTGTGAAAGTTATATTAGGTAGTTTTGCCGAGGTACCCTTTTGACCATTTGACCTAATCATATATAGTGAAGCTATAGTGACTCTTCCAAATTAGGACATGATGCCACCCATTTGCAGGATGTTGTGAAACTCGATGATTAAAATAGTACAGCCTAGATCATATCAAAAATCTAGTACATGATAACCTTACCCTCTCATAGGGGTGTTTTGGTTCTTTTGCTTGCTATGTGCTTTTATAGTAAGACTATACATGATGGTTCATTGGTTCATATCAGTATGAGTTTGAGAACAGAGTTTAGTGGGGATTACAGTTCAGCTGTGTGTTATCACTGTTATGAATTGGGGCCAAAGTGCTGTTTGATTTTGATTATGTTTTTCTTTCTTTTTGCTAGGTAGTTTACCATCATAGCTTCAGAAAGACCCAATATTCCCTAAGTTGTGCGGTCTCGCTTTGGCAAGATTTGCAAAGCTCTAGACCTTGTTGGTCGCCAGCCTGTGTTGGTCTCATTTCCGCCAGTTACTTGACGAATAAGGAATATATAGTTAGCAGCACCACTACAAAGCATTCTACAAACACCTATCCGTTCTCACTCAATCAGTTCATTAGCATCTAGTTCACCCAAACCAACAATGGCATAGAATATAGCACAAAATGTGGAGGAATTTGCTGCCATGATGGCGGCTTTCCAGAGAACCATAGATACTGTAAACTAAAGGATGGTTTCACAGAATGAATTTATCACCAATCTACGACGTACACCTGGGGCATCCGTATCAACCATGCATCCAATCATAGTTGCTTAGCCAAACCCGAATCTACCCCCACTAGTAGAAAATTCCCAAATCCCAGATCTTCAGGAAATGTTTCCCCTGGCTCCGGCTTATAGGCCTCCGGTTCAACTCCCGTAGGAATCTTTCCTTTTGATATCAATGAAATTGATCCGGCCTTGGTCAAGACTGCTAGATTGAAGAAAGCATTGAAAAAATCCCAGGGCTTCAATTCCATTCCGGATATCGAAGACGGGTACACTGAGGCTTCGGTCAGATTACTAGAGAAATTTAAGATGCCTCACTTCGACAAATTCGATGGAAGTGGGGATTCGATTGTGCATGTCTAGTTGTTTCCAGACGTATTAAGGCCCATGGGTTTGTCTCGAGCACAGAAGCTCTCGTTATTTGGGAGAACCTTGTTTGATGTGGCGGCCATCTGGTATGCTAAGTTAGAGGACTCAACAAAGCAAAATTGGGAGGAGCTATCTGAGGAATTTGTCAATCAGTATTCATATAACACCCAGATAGAGATAACCATTAGCGAGCTGAAGGCTACTACCCAGAACCCCAAAGAATCATTCATTGATTTTGTTAATCGGTGGAGAGCCAAGGCAGCCTGAATAACAAATAGACCTGCCAAAAGAGAGCAAGTCAGGCTAGTTGTCCAAAACCTTGAGCTAAACATGCTGCAGAGAATGATAGTGGCACCGCTGTCCACATTTGCTTCCTTACACGAGCTGGGGGTCTAGATTGAGAGTGCATTCAAAAGGGCATTATCCATAGAACAAGTGAACCTGCCAGGAGGCCATTCTCTTGGAATACCAATGCTAGCAATAACACTATTCCACGGCCTACGGATGTCAGTACTGTTGTTTCAACAACCAAGATGGCTGATCCCTTTGCTACTGGCATAACCTCACAACCTTCACAAAACATCGGCCTACCTCGGAACCGAAGAGTTTTCACCCCCCTCCATATGAGCCCAGCCCGCGCCCTCAAACTATTAATAGAAAAAGGACATTTCAAGCCTCTCGATCCTGGCCCACTCCTGGACCCATTATCACCCAAACATGACCCTACCCAGTATTGCATCTTCCACCAACAACATGACCATCCCATGGACCTGTGCCACCGTTTACGTCATGAGATCCAGGATCTCATCGACAACAAAGTCATTGTCCCACCCGCTAAACCAAACGTAACAACCAACCCACTACCTACACATAACCAAATTCGCTCGCCCAGAAACATTAACCACATCCATACACTACCGCCCACTTTTAACCCTAGCATATACATTACCTCATCCCACTTGCCAAAACCGGAGGTGGTTATTCTAGAAGGCACAAACATGTGTATGATGGATCTAACACCACAAACCTAATCTAGGCCCGTGGGAGTAGAAATGGAGAAAGAGGAGAATGCATTGAAGACAAGGTCGTTTGATACTTGTGTCATAGAGAAGGGGGTTTCACTCACAGAGGAGTACTGTAGACACCCCATTTTTGACCGCCCTTATGATTTGGGGGCCTCAAGTTGATTGCTCGATGATGAAGACTATGTTATGCAAAGGTTTGATTTCTTTGGCAAGAAGAGCTCTAAATCCCAACCTTACACCCCATTTTGGACCAAAACTACTTTGACCAAAATGATTTTAGACCTTAAAACCCTCTCTTTCAAAATATTTTTGAAAAAAGTTTCTACGATGTTCCGAGGCTTGCATTTTGTTAAATGTTGCGCTTTTCGGTAAACCGAGCAAGGACAAAGTGAAAATAAATGAAAGAAAGGTGAAATCCTTGAAAAATATTTCAAAACACCTTATTTAGAGGTTTGAAATTGAAGAAAATAGGAGAGAAGGGAAGAAAACTAGTTGAGGAGAAGTTAGGCATCAATCTGGTTAAGACCAAAACTGAGTAGTCTTCACTAAAATAGGCATATCTTTTTTCACACTTATAATTTTGATTTTAGGATGCCACCATTGGAAAGAAGACTTCTGGGGCTTCAATTTAGACTCAAGAATGACCTGCAAAGAAGTCTGGATGAAGGAGATATGCCCATTTGAAGTTGGACTTGAAGAATAGATTTTTCTAGCCGGCCACTAGTGGAGTTTGTTGGCCATTGATGGGATTTGACGGCCATGTATCGACCATGAATGGATTTTTTCAGCCATATGTCATCCAAGGGTGACTTTTTTCGGGCATCAGTGGTGGTCGGTCAGCCACTGGTGTCAAAAGGCAGTTTTTGTGCAGATATTTTCCTCCAACTGTTTTCACACTGCTCCATGTAGACTCAACTTTCTTCGCGTGCCCCCCTTTCGGAGAGGTGCGAATTGGTCTCTTACAGTTCAGACTCCTATCACGGTTCTAAATCTAATCTCACAAAGTGCAATGTGAGACTGATAAATACCAAAGAGTCCAATCCGGCAATTCATTTTGGAAAATCAGATTTTGAATCAAATAATTCCAAAACTGGACTGCTTTGCCAGATTACAGAGTTGTCATCTAAATATTTTATTTTTGGAAAATTTAGGAAACCCTGACTCATGTCAAAGGCCACGTGTCCATCATCACCAAAGTTGCCTTGGCTCGGGAACTTGGGTACGAGAGGGGAAGGTCCTGAAATGAGCACCCCCGCTCACCCGATCAAAGATCGGCCTCTACTAACATGATATGTTGTTTGATAAACATGTGTTCTTACTCCAGTTATTAGCTAACTTAATTATGTGATGCACACAGCATGCAAGTATAGACTAAGTCGTGAGGCTTGGAACAAATCAACTCATGTTTGTTTTCGACATGGTTTGAAAGTGCCACTCGCAAGTAGGCTAAAGCGCAGATTTGTCACCCTCAAGTGGGCTTTAAAACATGATTTTGCTACTTCGCAAAGTGGGCTTAAAAACTCGCATTTGATGAATTGTCCCAATTCAGGCAACAAAGCCTTCACCCATAAGCATTCATGCAGTTAATCAAGTAAGCACATAGCCTCATGGCAAGCATGCTATCATGGCAACACTCACACTCATGCAACCATGCTAAAGCGTAACACTCACAGTGTACTCCAAGCCGAAACAGAAGCTAGTTAAAAATCATGCATGATCCTAACTATACAAGATGCCTAATGCAACACATGCAATAATGCAACTAAATAGGCTCGGCTATGTAAGATGGCATATGAATGCAACACTTGATAACATGCTTTGAAACATGTATTCAAGTAGGTATTAAAATACAATGCAGTTTGAATGATGCGCCGAGCCCGGTGCATGTAAGACAAATGAATGATGCAAACATGCAAGCATAAGGTATGCTAATTGAAACATACCCTAATCTAACCATCGAAAACGGATAAATAAAAGGGAGAAAGACGTGGGGTTAGAAGACATGCACACATATACGTATGCTTATTACAACATTGCGCCCTCTCGAAGGAGGGTCCGAATGAATAATAGCTACGCTAATCTAAGCTAACTAATCTAATTAAACTAATTAGACTAATTATTACACAACAAAATAAAGAAAAAGCTAAGCTAAGCTTGTTAATTATTACAACACTTTAACTAATTAACAAATTAATTAATTAAATTTACAAAACCAACTTAAGCATGCATGATATTTAAATTAGGTTGCCTCAGCTCTGCCTTGGGAATTACAAGATGCATGCGCTCGGTTGCCACCTCGGAATGCCTTCTGGTTTGCTCTTGAGAGGCTCTGTTTGTAGGGTGTCTTTAGGAACTTTCTGCTCTGCCTTACCAAATCACTGCTGTGATATTCCTGTTCCGTAATATGTTAATTGGTCCTTAATATGAGTATGATTATGTGTTTAATATGATTTTGTGTGCCATTATGTGAAAATATGTGGTTTTGAATTTCTACCTGTTCACCGTAGGAATATCTGTTTGATTATTTGCTTTGGAAATTAAATTGAAGGCCTTATCGACCACAGAACCCGAAATTGATTGCGCCATTGTGATTAGCGTAATTTTTAGAGCCTACGGTGAAATTTGATTAAAAATTGATTTGGATCAGATTAAATTGATTAAATTGATGAATTGGTGCCCAATTATTTATTATTATTAATTGGTGCTAGTGGGGACTTATGTAAAGAGGCACTATATACTCAATTGATACACTTGAGCTCAAAAATCAGATTTTGGTGCCTTAAGAGAGAGAGAGAGGGCCGGCTATAGAGAGAGAAAGGGAGAGAATTGTGTAATCTTGGCTCAAGGTTTGGGAATTTGAAGATTAAACTCAAGAATTGGCTAGAGTTTGGGGGGTTTGAAGCTCCTAGGTAAGTGAATTCATGAATTTTAAGTTATCATCTTGTGAATTCAAGTTTGAATAAGGGTCAAGAACATGGATTAAATTGATTATGAGGAAATTGAGTTGATTTTGTTGTATTGAAAGCCAATATGTGCATGCATGTGTGTAATTGCTTGAATTTGCATGTTTGAGTTTAAAATATATGATCCATGTAGAGTTTTGGTTGAAGCTCATGTTTGTAATCACCAATTGCACCATGTAAGTTGAAATGGGAGTGATATCCCACATGCATGTGCAATTTATGAGGAATGAGTTTGAAATACATGGAATTGTTGTCATGGTAGCAAGTTTGGTGTAAATTAGAACATGCATGTGATTAAATTGTGAAATTGAGCTTCATTGTGTTGTAATTTGGTGTTTATACCATGTTAGAATATGTATATGTGAAGTTTGAGCTATTATATGCTTGAAATGTTGATTGGAAGGTCGAATTGAGCTCAAAGAACAATTCTGGGTTTTCCAGAATTTTGATGTCCGCTCGAGCGGGGAAACTGCCGCTCGAGCGTGAAATACGTGCTCCCAGAACTTTTTGCAGACATGGCATCCGGTCGAGCGGGGAAGTTCACGCTCGAGCGGGAGTCATATAGAGAGGCCTTCCGCTTGAGCGCCAGAGTGCACGATCGGGCATAATTTTGATGTATCCAGTACTTTTGCAGGCCTCAAGGGTTCACTCGAGCGGGGAAGTCCATGCTCGAGCGAGGACCTTGTTTTCTGAAATTTTGAAAAGACATTCTGTGTTTCATTTTCTGTTCTCTTTCACTTCCAAGTACTCTTAGGCATGCATTGAGCATTGTGATTGAGTTAAAGAGATAAGAATGAAGCCTAAAGAGGAAAATGTGAATTTAGAACGAATCGAATTGTTTGCGACCCTTTTGTGTTCATGGAATGTGTAGGGTCGAGCTCCAGGGCAAACCAACCAACCGATCACTGTGAGTAATATCTTAACAGAGATATCTGAAATATGTTGTTGTCCAATTGCTTACTTCTATGTAAGTTTTATAAGTTCATTGATTCAATTAGTGGACAATGTTTGCTATACCAAATGAGTGGGCCAGAGGCCAGTCTGATCTGAATAATAGAATGAATGGGCTAGTGGCCGTTTTGACATGAATGAATGGGCCAGAGGCCGTTTTGACATTAATAATGGGCCAGAGGCCGTTTTGGCATGAATGAATGGGCCAGAGGCCGTTTTGGCATGAATGAATGGGCCGGAGGCCGTTTTGACGTGAATGGATGGGCTGGAGGCCGTCTTGACATGAACGAATGAATGGGCCAAAGGTCAGTTTGTCATCTGAATGGGCCAAAGGCTGTTTTAACATAAATAAAAGTTTGAATGGGCCAAAGGCCAGTTTGTTCGGAACCGCAGTCACTTGACCTAAATTGTGTATATATGTTAAATAGGAATGTGAATTGGGCCCAAGGTCGTTTGAAGCATGTTGTTCTACGTATCGTTTGTATAACTTCTGTATTTGATATTATTCACTGGGCTATCGCTCACACTCATTCATGTGTTTGTAGGTGAGCCTAGAGAAGTCCAAACCCAGCCCTAGTGAGTCTATGTGGAACAACAAAGGTTTTAGGAAAGTCAGCCCTTGTGTCTCACGCACGAGACCCGTCTTCGGCCTTTTGTTATGTATTTATATTCTGTCATGTTGGCGAAGACTTTGCATATGTTGTATATAGTTTTGTTTGGCTGACTTAGACTTATATGATCCTGTATGTATAGAGCTTTGTATGGTACATATTTTGATGTGAGTTATTAATGTACATATGTATGGTTTGCCATGATGTGCCATGTAAGCACAGCACTATGGACAAAGTTTTAAATTGCTTCCGTTTGGCCCCCATTAACTCTGTTAATATACGTTTGGTTTGGTTTGAGGCCGCAGGTAATCTCATGATTACTGGTTGGTTATGTCCTTAACCCTTGGGGGCAGGTTCGGGTCATGACAACTGCTGAGGACTGCACCAGTGGCTTGCTGGCCATGAGAAGCTTCTACTGGCCATCTGCTGGCCAAGGATGTGAATTGCCGGCTAAGGATGAAGCAGTGCCGGCCATCAGTGAGGCACTACCGGCCACTGGTGTGCTGCACCACCATTCTATAACAGAGCTCAAACTAGAGGAAAATGGAGGGTCTCCCAAGGGTATGTGTGTACTGTACCCCTCCTTATCATCTTAAAACATCAAGGGAGAGGCATTATTGGATCCAAAACCATCAATCAAGCATTCACAATGCATGATGGCCAAAGATCCAACTTATACACATTCAATAAATGCAAGACAAATAAGACTCTAGGACCATTACCTTATCATGGATAATCAAAGGTGATGGAGACAAAGGAGATTGGCTCATTTTCATCACTTTGAGTATGAAATGGGCCAATCCACCTTGTGTTTAATATAACGTCCGATTGAACACAATGCAATGCAAACAACATGCTTATTTTGGCAAGTTTTACTTGGCTCAATTCTTGTTTACACATTTTAAGATTACCAAGCCATTCATTAATTGATTTGTCCAATGTGAAAGTCCTCTATTGAGAGGAAGGCCAATCAAAAGATGACTTAAGACATGGGAGAGACCATGCCTTTGACTAGGAGGAACTCTCAAAAGAGAGTTAAAGCCATTTAAGCACAAGCCTCAATCCCAAGCTTAAACACAACTTTAAGACTAACCATCCCTCAAAACAAATAAAAGAATGAAGAAATGAGGGAGGTGGCAGAATTTCAGTGCTGAAGTGGCATGAAACACAAGACTCTAACATGCAAACAACTTATGTACAACATGTTAAGAGACTTAAGTATTAAAATTAGTGAAGAGTTTTACACTAGATCCATGCAATATCAAGCACAAAGGACCAAACCAGCCCTAGACAGACCTCAAACATGCCAAAACAGTGGCTAAAATGAGCTAAGATGGTTGCATGCAAAGCAAGAGAAACATTCTTCATGTATTGGCTTTCAAACAAGGCATAACATACAACCTTCAAAAGCAATGAAGAAGTGGAATATGTGAGAGTGTGACAATGCTACATGCACTGAAATCACATGCTAAATGATGCTATATCATGCAAACATTACAAGCAAAGCATGGTAGAGACCTCAAAACTCAAAGCTAGTAAAGGTCAGCTACACTACAACCATATAAGCATGAGTCAACGGACCAAGACCACTCAAAACAGAGTTTAAACATGTCAAAGAAAGGCCAAAAACCTGCTGGAATGGAGCCAACACATGCTAGAATAATAAGCTAACTCATTAGGCATGTAAGGCTAGTGAACAAGATTACACTACAAGTGTAAGAAGCAAGCATCAAATGACTCAACCAACCAAAATCAGAGCTGTAACATGTCAAGAGAGTCACAAAAACATGCCGAGATCAAGTCAAAGGATGGTAGAAAAACATGCTCAACAATTAGGCCATCTACACATGCAACTAAGATACAAAGAAGGGAGGCCACCCCCTCCTATTTTGAACCTCAAAACCAAGTTTCTACCACTAAAAAACCTCTGAGTTTCAGTGGTAGAAAGGATAAACAATGGGTGTTCCAAAAGCTTAGGAAGTTGACTCAAAAGGCTTTACAAGCCAAAGAGCCAAGGAGCTTAAGTGACTAGTCACTTTATTAAAAGATTTCAAAAAATGTTTTGCATGGTCCTACGAAGACATGCGCGGAATCGCTCTTGAGATTGTATAGCATAGGATCACTCTCGGCCTCAAAGACTTGACCCCTTTGCTTTCAAACCTTGACCCTTGACTCAGAATGTTCAACGATCCACCACAATATAAGGCTTGTATGGCTGGATCAGAAACAATCCTGTACTAGGGGCAAGAAGGTCAGATGTCATCAAAGGAAGCTTGCAAAGCTAGATCAGAAGTAGCCCTTGAATTAGGGGCAAAAATGTCAGACGTGCTCAAAGATTCAAAGATAGGTCATTTCGCCAACCAATGAAGATCGGCAAGAAAACCAAATCCTAGAATCTGAGAGAAGAGAAATTGTTGTTGAGAGACAATCGAGTACCTATCCACAACACTACGGGCAAATTCAGACCTGATTGGATGGGCTCCTACATGATCACTGAACAATAGCCATTCTCCTAGATTCAGATGGCTTTGAGATCCTACGACCATTCAACATGGACAAGTTAAAACTTTTTTATCCTTGAGTGGCTCGTTGGGCCAAAAACCCAGAAGGGTGACCCCGGCAAAAGTTAGAGCAGAAAAGAATAAAAATGAAAAAAAATGGAAAAGAAAAAAAGAAAAGAAGAAAAGAAAAAAGAAGAACAAAGGAAAATGAAAAAAACTAGCTCGCAAGGTTGAAAACCCGAAAGGGTGACCTTGGCAAAAGTTAGAGCACAAAAGGAGAGTGTCAACACCTGAGTGAACCTCAACCTGGAACTACGTACGGCCTGATTCCCATCTTTGGGATACATAGGCAACTTCATCCTGAAGTTCGGCCCCAACCATTTTCAGCTTGCTGGTCTCATCCATGTTGATTTGCTGATCTTTGTTCAACTCGACTATCTTATCTATGTGCAAATTGGCTCATCTTCGTTCAAATTCGGTTGTCCTATTCCGTTACAAGATTCAGTTGCAAAACAAATCAAATTCTGATATGAGGTTGTGCATCTTAATAGTTATTTCTTCGTTGGTTTGGTTGTGGCTATTTGAAAATAGTTTTAAGGATTTTTAATGAGGTTGACTAGTTTTCTCGAAAATTATTCCATTTTTCCAAAACTGGACTATTTCTTGGACCTAAACAGGAAAATTTCCAGTGCTCATAACTTGACTTCCATGATTTCACATTAGAAAGTCGAACAAGCATGTTAATCTAACTCTCATGTTGGTCAAAATTATTTTAGTAGAAAGCCAAAAAAAAAAAAAAAAAAAAGGTCAAAATGATGAACTAGGGGCACAGTTGAGTCAAGTTTTCTGTTTGTTCCCCATTATCAATGTATTCACTAGAAAAGACACAACTGAAGTTAGCCGCAGGAGCCAAAAGCTCTCTCATTCTCCAAGTAGTGAGGTACCAAGCCAAGTGCGAAGCACAGATTGAAAATGGAGCTGGATATTTGATTCCCTCATCTCGATGATCACACCCAAATTAGCGTTTGACCTGGAATGGAGACATAGAAAACGCAATGTGTGGAACTAATCAATTGTATACCTGGCCAGTGGGACATGCTGTAACTCACCTCGGTCAGGTTAAGCCATGGGCATCATCAATTGATGACAGTTGTAGATCTACCGCACATCCAGTCGTAGCACAACCCCTTTATGGGAAAGCTCACTAGTTGTGAGCTAAAGAAGAAGAATGTAATAGAATACAAGGGGCAAGAGCCCACAATGTCCTGCTTATCCATCAACCACCCAGGGGAGGGATAGTAAAAATAAAAGAGATTAAAGAATAGAGAGATGTGCACTGAGAGAAAAAGTGAGGAAAGGGCTTTTTCAGAGAAATAGAGATTGAGTGCCAGAATGATGTGAGAATCACAAATAAGAAAAGGTGCTCGCCATTGGAACACATTCGAGTGTTGTGTTTGTTGTTTTTGTTTGTCTCGATTCTTGTTTTGAGTCATTTTGAGTGTCAATAGATGTGTTTAGGTTGTTTTACCTTCGTTTTCTCTTTGTTCAGTCGTGGTGTACTGTGGTCAGTCGTAGGCTCAATACCCGGTTTAGAACTCATTTTCAATTTTAATTTCAAAAATAAATCATTTTGTGCTCAGAGTGCTGTGCTATTCTCAACATGATTTGCAAAACAGAATTCTTTCTGTCATAAACTGCAGGGTTCAACCCAGGTCGAGAGAGAAAGCAATCGAACCAAGACCTATCTGAAGCTATATAGGTTTCGGACTGCAAAACAAAAGAAAAGAGGGAAAATTTGGAGCATCTTAGTGTGTTTTAACTTCGGCAAATTCTGAGACTGCATTCTAGGTGCACCTTCTCAGGCCTAGCCATTTCTCTGGAGTATGAGTGTACCTCGACCCCGAATTCAAGCCTGCTTTAAGTCAGAATGGCAATTAAAGCAGCATGCAAATGTTACCCCTCGCCAATATGAACAAGGTGTATTCTTTTTGAGTTGAGCATGTCATAAAGTTCTCTTACAGGTAAATCGGAGGCACCAAAGCACATATTCGATTCTCTTCTATCGTGTAGAATGTGCATTTTTACATATACTTATGTTGCACGTGTGCCTCGCGTCGTTTATGGTTCATGCATAGAATATGCTTTCAATGTTGCATAGAATATGCTCTTGTTTCATGCATAGAACATGCTTTCAATGTTGCATAGAATATGCTTTCTATTTTGCATAGAACATGCTTTCATTGTTGCATAGAATATGCTCTTGTTTCATGCATAGAACATGCTTTCAATTTTGCATAGAATATGTTAATCTTTCTTGCATAGAACACGCTTTTAGTTAACATCATGCATCGGTTGTCAATCTTGCATGAAACATGCGTTGTCCCTGTATTGATTTGTGATCTTGTTCATTTGCTCATTCTGTGCATCTATCGCATAATAATCTCATTATGTGCATCTATCGCACAATAATCTCACTCAGTGAATCTATTGCACAATTTCATCTCACATTGCACTATTTTGTGTATTTCAATTCACATCGCACTATTTTGTGCATTTCACTTTACGTCGCACTATTTTGTGCACTTTGTATCACACTCGCATTGTCTCGTGCACTTGCATCGCACTATTTTGTGCACTTTGTATCACACTATCCTATTCACATTGTATCGCACTATTTTGTGCATCATTGCATTGTCTTGTGCATTCAACACACATAGCACTATTTTGTGCACCTTTAGTTCACACTGTTTTGTGCACTTTCTTAGCAATGTTTCATTCACTTTGTATCGCACTATTTTGTGTATCTTACTTGCACTATGTTTGTGCATTTCATCGCACTATTTTGTGTATCTTACTTGCACTATGTTTGTGTATTTCATCGCACTGTCTTATGCACCTTGTATCTTTATATCGCATTGTCTTGTGCACTCTCCGGTCTAGGAGACCTTAAATCCTCTAGAGGTGCAATTCCTTTGGTGTTTGTTGTGCCCGAACAACTTCTGTGGTCTGGTATAGCCACCTGCCTGTGTTTGCAATGAGTTCCTAGGAGATCAACTGAGACGGTAGAAACTAGCGTTCGAATGGCCGATGCCTAGAACGCAAAGGTCTGGAATTTCTGAGACTAAAGTCTGGTTTAAATACCTAGGGGTGTATCCTCAGCTTGAAATCTGTATGGCAACCCTATAGATTGAGGTAGCTTGTATGCGCCTTAATTCTGGATATTAACCCAACCTAGTCTGTCACCCTGTTGGAGAATAGGGAAAGCTGTGACCATAGCCAGGGAGAAAAGTAGTACCTGTGGTTCAACCAAAAAAAGCAAAAGATCCCCAACAACATAAGGTGAGTCAGCACCAATTGCCTCTGTAAGGTGCTTTCACTTCCTAGCTGCTACATCGCATTTATTATCTATTGCATCACATTTATCATTTCTATTGCATATAGAATTTATTGCATACATCTATTGCATCATACCATTTTATTGTCTGCATCCTTTCCATGTTAAGCTTGGTTTGGCATGTGCCCATACCTTTTCACGTTAAAACATAGCTCTATATGTGTACGCGCCTATTCTGCAAGAATTGTGGTATGAGGGTTTCGGCACCTTTTCTATGTTAGACATGGTTTGTTTTGTGTCCATACCTTTTCTAGGTAAAATGTGGTTCGACTTACGCCTTATTCACTGCATCCATTGCATTTATTGCATTGTACTTTGTTTTGTTACATTTAGTGTGTAGGATCATTATCTTTCCTCAATAGATCATTCCTCACTTATATCATACCATCCAATTACATGTACTCTTTCTCTTTCTACGAAACACATAGTTTTGCATGTGCTCGCTCCCCTTTCACGTTGAAACATGGTTCTGTTATGTGTAAGCATCCACGCTGTGCTGAGGCTAGCACTGAGGATGTAGGCACTTAGCCTGTGTTCGGCGTCGTTTGGCCGTGCCCACTTCTTTTCTGTGGTAAACGTAGTTTGATTTGCATCTCCATCCCTTTATGGTATTTGTGTGGTTTTGCACTGCTTACGGTTTGATTATTTTGTTATATTGTATATCATTTACATTTTTTTGTTATAATTGCATATCATTTTGTATTTTACCCCTGAACTACACTGGTTTGATTCCTTGCAACGGGATACGTAGGCAACCCTCAGGTTCAACCAACTGTATCTGTATTTTGTTTGTCTTGCCCAAGTCTTACGGCCTTATCAAAATGGGTCATCTCTGGGCTTTGACATTTACTCACGTCATTTCATGACTTCGAGCTCTGTTAAAGAGGGGCAACTGTAGACACCCCATTTTTGACTGCCCTTAAGACTTGGGGGCCTCAGGTTGATTGCTCGAGGATGAAGGCTATGTTATGCAAAGGTTTGATTTCTTCGGCAAGAAGAGCTCTAAATCCCAACCTTACACCCCATTTTGGGTCAAAACTACTTTGACCAAAATGATTTTAGACCTTAAAACCCTTTCTTTCAAAATGTTTTTGAAAAAAGTTTCTACGATGTTCTGAGGCTTGCATTTCGTTAAATGTTGCGCGTTTTGGTAAATCGAGCAAGGACAAAGTGGAAATAAATGAAAGAGAGGTGAAATCTTTGAAAAATCTTTCAAAACACCTTATTTAGAGGTTTGGAGTTGAAGAAAATAGGAAAGAAGGGAAAAAAACTAGTTCAGGAGAAGTTAGGCATCAACCTGGTTAGGACCAAAACTGAGCAATCTTCACAAAAATAGGCATATCTTTTTGCACACTTGGAATTTTGATGTGAGGCTGCCACCATTGGAAATAAGACTTCCGGGGCTTCAATTTAGACTAAGAATGACCTGCAAAGGAGTTCGAATGAAGGAGATATGCCCATTTGAAGTTGGACCTAGAGAACAGATTTTATTGGCCAACCACTAGTGGAGTTTGCTAGCCATGGATGTGCTTTGATGGCCATCTGTCGGCCATGAATGGCTTTTGTCGGCCATGTGTCGTCCAAGGGTGACTTTTGTCGGCCATCAATGGTGGCCGGTCAGCCACTGGTGTCAAAAGGCAATTTTTGTGCAGATATTTTCCTCCAGCTATTTTCACACTGCTCCAACTGTTCTATATTGATATTTTCGACCTGAGCTCACATTTTTCTATATATAGAGGGCCTTCTTTATTGTTTTAAAGGTTGGAAAAATTTTGGGAGTCTCTCTCTCTAGTGAACTTTTGTGCATACAAGTGTAGATACACTTCAAGTTTGCCTATCAACCCTTAACGAAAGTTGCTTATCTTTGGGTTAAAGCTACTTGGGACCCTCTTTGAGCTCTTAGAAAGTGGTTGTGGCTTGCTTTGTTGCCTAATTGGTGCCTTAGCTTCAAGAGGTATAACTCTTGCTTAGGTAGCTTGTTTTACTTACTTGCTTCACCATCTTTTTCTATTGTGTTTGGACTGCTTTTGGCCTGGCTTTGAACTATAAAAAGCTTTTTTTTTATGATCTAAAAATGGTGGTTTGAGGCCATTTTCAGTTAGGGGGTGGTTCACACTTCTTGCTCCTTGGCTTGTAAAGCTTTTGTGCCTTTGTTCACCACTTTCAAATCAACTTTTTTTTGGGCCTTTTAACCACAATTTTTTCAGAGTTATTTCAGTGGCAAAAAACTCATTTTGAAATCCAAATTTGTAGGGATTAGCCTCCTCTCCTTGTGTCTTGTTTGCATGCCTAGTTAGCTTCATATATTAGCATGTTTTTCTAGCGTAACTTAGCTCAAGTCCAGCATGTCTTAACCTATGAAAGAACCTGTTTTAGCTCTGTTTTGGGCTGGTTAGTTTGTTTGAGTCTTGTTTTGCATAGTTGTAATGTAACCCCATGTATTAGCTTATTGTTTTAGCTACTTTTGTCTTCATTCCAGCATGTTTTCCAACTGATTTTGGGCTATAAAAACTCTGTGTTTTTGGGTTGAAGCTTGGGTCCTAAGGCCATTAAAGGTTGAGGGGTTGATAGCCCTTCTTTTTACCTTGTTTTGGAGGCCTTTGCCCTTGTGTTTCCCACCCTTGCATCATCTTTTTCAGAGCCTTTAAACACTGAATTTTAGAGTTATTTTAGTGGCTAAAATCATGTTTTGGAGTCCAAAAATGGAGGGGGTAGCCTCCCCTCCTTGTGTTTTGTTTACTAGCTTAACATGCTCCATGTCTTAGCTTATTTTTCTAGCCTTTGTTAGCATAATTCCAGCATGTTTTAGGGCTGTTTCAGACCTATTTTAAGACTGTTTTTAGGTGTTTGTTGTGTTTGAGCTTTGTTTTGCATGCTTCTAGTGGAATACTCCTCACAAGCATGGTGTTTTAGGCTCTAGACACCTTCTTGCTTGAGTTGATAGCATTTGTTTATGCTTTTATCACTCATTTTCAGCACTTAACCATCTCTCAACCTCCCTCCTTTCTTGGTTTTATTTTTGCTTTGAAAGTGGTTCAAACCATTTTCTTGTTTAAATCATGAAATTGAGGTGTTTGTGCTTAATGGTTTTATCCCTTTTGGGGTTCATTACCAACGACATGAGGTCTCTTTCATGCCTAAAACAACCTTGAGGTTTGAGCTCTCTTTCCATTAGAGGACACTCACCAATGGACAATTGATTAATGAATGGTTTGGTAATTAAAAGGTGTAAACAAAATGGACAAGTAAAAGTATGTAAAGATAAGCATTCTTTGTGTTGCATTGCATGTGTTCAAATCGGACGTTAATTTGAACACAAGGAAAATGGAACATTTCATACTCAAAGTGATGAAATGTGTCATTTTCCTAAGTCACCATTGCCCTTGATCATACATGATAGAGTGGTGGTCATTTTGGTCTTGTTTGTGCATTTGTTGAACTTGTACAAACTTGGTCCCTTAGCCATTATGCATGGAAATTGCTTGATTGATGGTTTGAGGGCCAAGAGTTTCTCTCCTTTGAGCTTGTGTGATGATAAGGAGGGTAGACAGTAAAACATCCTATGAGAATACACTGTTTTGCTCTATTTTGTTCTCAGTTGCAGCAAGGAAGTTCAGCTCATTAGTGGCCGACAGCCAATACCAGTGGCCGACCAGCCACCAATGGTAGCCGACTGTAGACGTGCCCCCGGAGAGAACTCCCGAGGAAACCTCGTTTTGTTCTCTGAGCTACTACAGTTCGGACTCAAATGTCACGGTTCTGAATCTAATCTCACAATGTGCGATGTGAGACCGATAAATCACCAAAGAGTCTAAATCTGACAAATCGTTTTGGAAAACTGATTTTTATAAAGAAGTGCCAAACATGGACTGCTTTGCCAGATACAGAGTCGCCACCTAAATATTTTATTTTGGGAAAATTTAGGAAACCCTGACTTGTGCCTAAGGCCACGTGTCCCTTATCACCAAAGTTGCCTCAGCTCGGGAACTTGGGTATGATTGGGGAAGGTCACCTATGAGCACCCCCGCTCGCCCGATCAAAGATCGGCCTGTACTAAGCATGAAATCTTGTTTTTGAAAACACATGTGCTCTTATTCCGGTTAATTAGCTAATCTTACTATGTGATGCGCACAACACACAAGTATAGACTAGATCGCCTAATTTGGAATGATGCATCGAATATCCGTTTGTTTGGAAATGATTTGAAGTTTGCTACTCGTAAGTAGGCTAAAATGCGGATTCCAATGAATCGTTCCAATTCAAGTAATCCAACCTTCACCCACAGGCATTCAGGCAGTTAATCACGTAAGCAAATAGCCTCATGGCAAGCATGCTTTCATGGCAACATTGACATACATGCAATATGCTAAAGCGTAAATACTCACAGTGTATTCCAAGCCAAAACAAAGAACTAGTTAGAAATCATATATGATCCTAGTTCATGTTAAGATGGCTAATGCAACACATGTGAAAATGTAACTAAAATAGGCTCGGCTATTCTAGAATGTCATGTAAAATGCGACTTGGTACATGTATTCAAATCGGAATTGAAATACAATGCAATTAGTATGATGCGCCGAGCACGGTGCATGCAAGACAGATGAATGGATCCACACATGCGAAGCATAAGGTATGCTAAATGAAATATGCCCTAAAACTAACCATCGTAAGCGGTTAAGTAAAAGGGAGAAAGGAATGGAGGTTGGAAGACATGCATCACACATACGCACGCTTATTACAACAATACGCCCTCTCGAAGGAGGGACCGAATAAGAAGCAAACCATCTAATCTAAGCTAATTAAACTAATTATTACATAACAAATTAATTAACTAATCCTAGTTAACTAATTATTACAAAACAACTTGAAATAGCTAAACGCGTTAACTATTAAGGTACAAACCAAAGCATAAGCAAGCTATCTAAGCATGGCAGCTAAGGAAAACAATAAAACAGGAATCTCAGAGGGAGAGGAATGCATGCATGCCCGGTCGCCTCGTTCGGAAATCTAATGCGATGCCTCGATTTGCCTCTGTTTTCATTTGTTCTCAGAAACTTGCACCAAGCTCCAGAAAGATGAAACTCGACCTTAGGAATCTTGTGGGAGGGTCGCCGACCACTTTTGGTCTCTAGAAACACCTGCCGATCACTTTTGGTTGTTGAAAAACTAGAAAAGTGGTCGGCCATCTACTTTTTCTGGCCGGCTGGCCAGTTGTTGCTGTTGAATCCCAGTTTTCTACAACAGAGAGCAAGAGAGGGCATGGCAATGTATTTGCAAGATATGTGTGCACAACCACCCTCCCTATCATGTCATGAACTCAAGGGAGTGTAGGTTCTCGACCCTCGGGCCACCAATCGCGCATTTTCTTGCATGATGGCCGAGAGGTGAAGTTGCACAATTCAATATGAAAATGAATGCACAAGTAAACACATAAAGCCTAGAACTATATCATGCATGATCAAGAGCGTCGGCGACTGGGAATTAAGTCACGTCTCATCACTTGAAGTATGAGACATCCCTCGTTTCCCGTGTTTGGACTAACACCTATTCCAAACACAATGCAACACATAACATGGCATGCTCAATGCAATGTAATGCAACCTTAGCATGCAAATATGCGATATAACTTAAGCATGCAAACACGCAATGCAATATGAACAACCTAACAAGGCTAATGGCATGCACAATGCTAATGCATGCAACAACTAGCATACACAATGCAAATGACAATTAGAATGCACAATGCAATGATGTAACCTAAGCATATACAATGCAAAGAACTACGTGGCATACTCAATGCTATGAACTACATGGCATGCACAATGCGATGTTACCTAAGCATACACAATGCAAAGTATAAGGCATACATAATGCGATGAACATGGCATACACAATGCGATGTAATATAAGCATACTCAATGCTCAATGGCATGCATATTCAATGCAAAGCAACTTAAGATTCTAAATACAATGTAATGCATGCATGCACAATGCAATGAAACAAGGGCAACTTATCAATGCTAGGGACATGCATACTCGATGCAAAGCAAGATAAGCACACAAACAACATGTAAACAAACATGCTAAATGGACTTAAACCAATAGGGGTAGACCTCAGTCATGCCCAAATCAGTGGCCATTGGTGATAAAATTAAGGCACATAAAGCGAGGCATGCATGCACAATGCATTGGCCATCAAAGAGGCCAAAGAGCACAACTCTCAAGAGTGCTCAATGAGTGATGGAAATGGAAGTGTAACAACACTAAGTGCACTGAAATGAAGTAAGAAATGATGCCAAATCATTCAAACAACATAAGTAAAGCATGCTAGGGTCCTAAGGCATGAAAGCTAGCAAAGAGCAACACAAAGGATGCATGCAATACATGGCACAAATGCATGAACTAAGCATGGACAGAGCTCAAGTAGGTCAAAACAAGGACCAAAACATGTTGAGATAAGGGCCCAAAGGCCTAGGCATGCAAGCGTACGAGCTAACACATAAGCTAGGCAAACATGGACAATACTTAGAGGCATTCAAAGCATGAATGAAGTAGGAACAAAAGCATGCTATAAGCTCTGAAATGTCATGTTAGATGGTGCCAAACCATGTACACAACACAAATGAAGCATGCAATGGTGCTCAAGGCTTGAAGCAAGCAAGAGCATTTGTACTACAAGTATACAAAACATGAAGCATGTGACCAAGGCAATTCAAAACAGTCCTAGAACATGTTAAAATGAGTCTAAAACATGCATGGAAGAAGGCCAAAACATGCTAGCATGAGGGGCATAAGACATGGTGCATACAAGGTAAATAAGGTGGATTACACTACACCTATTGGAAACAAGCATGGGATGACTTAACCAATAAAAATTAGAGTTATATCATGGCATAATAACCCCAAAAATGCATTGAAATGATGGCTCGCAAGCTAAAGGATGAAGGCATACGAAACGGTTCATATTAAGGCATAAAGGGGCAAACCCTCCAACGCATTGAATGAGTGACAAATGTGAACGCATGGCCATGAAACATGGACTGGAATCACATAACAAGTGATGCCAAATCATTGAAATAAGCCAAGTAATGCATGCTAGAGGATTCAATACACAAAGCTAACAAGCTATATTGAACCAAGGCTCTACAAAGCAAGTCATGGATGACCAATACAACACAAATCAGACCTTAAACATGCTAAAACATGAACAAAGTCTTCTCAGAGCTAAGCCAAAAGCATGCTAAAATGACATGTGAAGGCATGAGGCATGTTAGGCTAAATCATGGAAATGCACTATAAGTGCATGGAGCATGCAAAGGCTAACCAAACCAAACCTAAACAGAGGTATGACATGGTAAAACATCACCAAAGACATGCAGAAATGGACTTAAACCAAGCTAAAATGACATGCTACTTCATGAAGCATACGAAGCTAGTTTAAGGGATTTACACTACAAGTGTATTAGGCATGCAAGGGCCAACCAAACCAACCCAAAACAGATCTAAGGCATGTTAAAACAACACCAAAACCCACTGAGATGGCTCCAAAACAAGCTAGAAAGACATGCTCAAACATGAGGCATACAAGGCTAGATTGTGTGATTTACACTACAAGTGTATTAACCATGCATGGAGTGACCAAAGCAAGCAAAAATAGTGGTATGCCATAGAAAAATAACCACAAATACAAGCTAAGATATGGTCAACATACACTTAGTAAAGATGCTCAAACATGAGGCATATTAAGGCATGTATTGAAGATGCAAGGAGAAGGGATGACCCTCCCCTTCTTAGGACCTTAAAACACCATCCCCACCACTGAAATCCCTCTGGATTTCAGTGGTGAGAAGGCCAAAATAAGGTGGTCCCAAAGCTCACAAAAAAGGCTCAAAAACAAGGCCAAACAAGGCCTAAGAGGGGGTAAACAACCCCAAACACAAAAGTGATCTTAAACAAAGATCAAAAGCATGCAAAAATAGAACTTTTATCAGTTATAAGTCAAGCTTAAAACAGCATGCAAGATAGGCTACAAGCTTAAGCAAGAAAGGGGGTTTAAAGGTCAAAAGCTCACCCTTGAAGACCCTCTTTATAACTGCAACTGCAGCAGGTTTTTCAAGCTCAAGACAACCCAAGAACACCAAAATCAGCCCCTAAGCAGCTCAGTAGCAAAAGGATGGTGTTTGAGTGTGTGTTTGTGTGTTAAAGTAAGACAAACCTACACTTTAAGGCATGAAAATGAAGCAAACAAGGCAATATAGGTACAACACTATCTATCCTATTCCCTCAGTTTTTTTGAACCTGGAGGAGGGAGGAGGGGCCTCCCTCTTATAGAAGAGGAAAGCCAAAGCTTCTTGGAGAAGTTAAGGGCCAAGGCAATCCCTCCATACACGTGTATGGAGGATAGCTCTGGTGCCCTCCAACTGTGCCAGCTGCCCCAAAATATCTCCAAAAAGGTGTCAAAAAGCAGCCGACCACTTGAAGTGGTCGGCCTGCTAGTTTAAGTGGTCGGCCGACCACTTTAAGTGGTTAACCAGAGCAAAAACTGGTTAGCCATAAGTGGGAGAGGTCAACACACTAAATGCAAGGTGGTGGTGTGGTGGCCGACCAGAAAAGATGGTCCAAAGACCAAGAAAGCCAGTTATTTGACTAGAAAACTAGCTGGAAAAAGGAAAAGTGGTCTCCAAGGAGAAATACTGGTCTCCCACCCTTGTACCACCTTCCAAACAAGGAAAGCAATGTTTGTACCAAAAACAAACCAAAGCGGATGCAAGACGAGAAATCGGGAGGCCAAACACGCGGCCAAAAGCCCCGAAAACTAGCTAACGAGCATCAAAAGTGGTATGCAACCACAAAAGTGGTCTCTCGGACCACAGTGTTCCTCTAGGCAGAGGCAACAAGGTGTGGTTCAAAAACCACGCCAAACGGAGAATCTTAAGCAGTCTCAAGACAAGGCGCGCGGCCAAAGGCTCCAAAAATCGAAAACTAGTCTCCAAACGGGAAAAGTGACCTACGACCACGAAAAGTAGTCTACGGCCATAGAGAGATGGTCTACAAGACCACCCCCTCCCTCTGGGAAGGGAAAACAAGCCTTGGTCCGCAAACCGAGCCAAAGCACAAAAAGTTCCGAGGCCTGGAGGCAAGGCTCTCAGCCAAAACCAAAACCTCAGAACGAGCACAACATGCACCATCATCGAGCGCTCAATCGATGATGTCTGAGTCTTAAGGTCGGTCAAAAATGGGGTGTCTACACCGACCGGCCCCTTATCGCTATTGTCGGCCATCAGTGAAACTGGCACAGTATGTTCCTGAGGTGGAGCAGAGGTATTCTAGAAGTGGACATTTTCTTTGGTGTTTGAATGTGGAAACAGAGACATGTAGCAGCAAAACGGTGGCTTTTCGGGTGAAGGATCAAGCATGCATGCATTCCTCACTTCCCGAAATTAGCTAGTTAGTTTATTTAGCATTAGATCAAGCATGTGTTATAATTAATTAGTACGATCCCAGTTTATACATTGTGGTCGTCGATCAGCCAAAGCTAGTAGTCATCATGCCAGACTTTCCCAGTATTAATGCTATTAGGGAGAACTAGCTAGAGCAGAATCAGAACGATTGGCCTGAACAAGGCCTAAATGACTTGGCTGACTTAGAAGAGGATTTGGTTGATATGGAGGATTTGTATTTCTTCAAAGATGAGGATACAAGTAGTGTTTAGATGGGATGGTGGGACCCGAGCCAGCTAGAAACAAGCAACAGATGGTTAAGTGAGAAAGAGTCAGATGTGGAGGAACAGTAGGGAGAAACTCAGAAGGAAGAGGAAATTGCTACTAGTTGGAAGGCTGACACTGCACCTCTGATTGAGAAAGAGCAGGCACTGGAACAATTTCAAAGGAAGAGGATAGAAGAGATCCAGTCAAAGATAGCTCTGGAGCAGGGAAAAGGAAAAGAGAAAGAAGAACCCGAAACAATGGTGGGTGATGCCCAAATTACCAAAAAGGTCGAATGGGAGCTGTGGACTCTCCTTTTTCCACACCCTGCTGTTCGGAAAGGTTTGAAAAGAAGGCCTCACAGTTTGGACCCCCGCGGTTCTGAATCTAATCTTACAAGTGCAATGTGAAACTGATAAACACCAAAGAGTCCAAATTTGGAAAACCTTTTTGGAAAATCGATTTTAAATCAAATAATGCCAAAATTAGACTGCTTTTCCAGATACAAAATCGCCATCTAAATATTTTTTCTTTTGGGAAAATTTAGGAAACCCTGACTTGTGTCGAAGGCCACGTGTCCGTCATCACCAAAATTGTTTCGGCTCGGGAACTTAGGTACGTGAGGGGTAGGTCATGAATTGAGCACCCCCTGCTCGCCCGATCAAAGATCGGCCTCTACTAATTATGATATGATTTTTTATACACATTATGTGTTCTTATTCCAATTATTAGCTAACTTTACTATGTGATGCGCACAAGCAAGTATAGACTAGTTTGCAAGACTTGGAACAATTCAACTCATGTTTGTTTGCGAAAATGATTTGAATTTGCCACCTTAAGTGGCTTAAAGTTTGTGAATTTGCCACCAAATATAGTGGGCGTAAAACATGATTTGCTACTCAACAAAGTGGGCTTAAAACATACATTCGTTGAATCGTTCCAATTCAAACAACAAGCCTTCGTCCATGGGCATTCATGCAATTTAGCATTTAAGCACATAGCCTCATGGCAAGCATGCTAATCATGGCAACATTCACACTTATGCAAGTATGCTAAAGCGTAAAAACTCACCTAGTACTCCAAGCTAGGAAAATATGAGTTAGTGAAATTTGCATGAGTCCTAACTATGTTAAGTGTCTAATGCAACACATGCAATATGCAATTAATAGGCTCGGCTACTAATATGGTATATGGATCGATTTGAATAACATGCGGTAAACACATATTCAAAGATGGTATGGAAATGACAATGCAGTTTGAATGATGCGCCGAGCCTCGGTGCATGCAATACGAATGAATGGATGTAAGCATACGATGTGCTAATCAAAATATGTCCCTAATCTAACCATCAAAAGCAATTAAATAAAAGGGAGAAAGACGTGGGGTTGGAAAATATGCACACACGGACGCACACTTATTACAACATTACGCCATTGCGAATGAAGGTCTGAATGAATAAGCTAACCAACTAGCTATGCTAATTAAGCTAACTATTACAAACCAAAACTAATTAACTATTCTAGCTAATTAATTAAATAATTACATCACATCTAATTAACCACTTAGCTAATCAATGGATTACAAGTCAATTCCAAGTAAACTAAGTAATCAACTACTTAGCCCTGGAAGTGATGGATATGCATACGCATGCTCGATTCTACACTCGAAAAGCCACTGCCTTGCTGCTGCAAGCCTCTGTTTGCACATTTGATCACTGAAAATTCTACCAACTTCCAGAACACCTCTGTTTTATCTTACCATCACATTGTGTAAAAATCACTGATGGTCGACAAGATGGACAAGGGGCCAGTCGGCTACCACTGGTGGCCAGTCAGCCATTGGTGGTGGTTGTCGGTCACTGCTGGTTTACACTTCCATATAGCAAAATGGAGTAAAATAGTGTGTTCTCACAGGTTGTTTGTACTATTTACCCTCCTTATCATCACACAAGCTCAAAGGAGAGAAACTCTTGGCCCTCTAACCATCAATCAAGCAATTTCCATGCATGATGGCTAAGGGACCAAGTTTGTACAAGTTCAATAAATACACGAACAAGACCCAAAATGACCACCACCCTATCATGTATGATCAAGGGTAATGGTGACCTATGTTGAAATTAACGCCTAATTTGAACACATGCAATGCAATACAAAGATTGCTTATCTTGCACACTTTTACTTGCCAATTTTGTTTACTCATTTCAATTACCAAATCATTCCTTAATCAATTAGTCCATTGGTGAGTGTCTTTTAAAGTGAAAGAAGTGTCAACTAAGGGGTAGTTTAAGGCATGAGAGAAACTTCATGCCGTTGGTAATGAACCCTCAAAGGAGGATTAAACCATTAAGCAGGAGCCTCAACCTCAAGCTTAAACAACCCTAAGGTTGAAACAACCCTCAAAACAAATGAAAAAGTAAAGAAATAAGGGAGATTGCACAAATTTAGGTGCTGAAAGTGAGTGATAAAAAGCACTAAAACATGCAATCAACTCACACCAATGACGATTAAAGCCTTAAAACACTAAGCTAGTGAAGGAATTAATATTACAACCATGCCATACAAGGCTCAAATGAAACAAATAACCAAAAACAGAGGCAAAACAGCCCTAAATATGGTCTAAAACATGCTGGGCTTAAATCACAAAAAACTAAAACAATAAGCTAATACATGGAGTTAACTAGGCATGCAAACAAGACACAAGGAGGGGAGGCTAACCCCTCCAATTTTGGACTTCAAAATAAGTTTTTTACCACCGAAAAACCTCTAAAATTCAGTGGTTAAAAGGCCCAAAAAGTTGGTTTCAAAAGTGATGAATAGAAGGCACAAAAGCTATACAAGCAAAGAAGCAAGAAGGGTGAACCACCCCTAATTAAAAAAGGACTCAAACCACAACTTTTAAGTCACAAAAATAGAGCTTCTTATAGTTCAAAACCAGGCCAAAAGCAATTAAAATAGATGGCAAAATGAGTGTCTTGAAACAAATCAAACAAGACAAGTTTTATACCTTTGAAGCAAAGCTCAATTTTAGGTACCAAACTAAGCTAAAACCACTTGCTAGAGCTCAAAGAGTGTCCCAAAGAAACTCAACTCAAAGGTAATGAGATTTGGTTTAGGAGGTATAGGCAAAAGCTAAGGATTTGTCAGCAAATGTATACAAAATTGCAAGAGAGAGAGAGAGAAATCTAGAGAGAGAGGGAGAATTTTGCTCAAAAATTGCTAACCTCTCAAAATAGGGGAGGAACCCCCTATATATAGAAAAACACATTTTGAGCTTAGAAACATCCCACCATACACGTGTAGGCAGATGTAGCTCATTGTGCTAACAACTGGCAAAGTTGTCAACGAATATCTGGAAAAAGGCATTGGTGGCCGTCGGCCACCATTGGTAGTCGACCAGCCACACCCCTAGCCGATAACCATTATCCATGGCCAACAGCATATGGTGGTGGCTGACAGGTCACCAAAGGTTCCAGGCAAGAAATAACAAGGTTTTAGTCGAAAACAAGGCACAAAATAGATAAGGTTTCAAGGCTCAAATGTAGGGCACTCCGTAGAGGACTTCGAGCACTCAACACGAACACATGCAATAATAATCATTGAGTGCACAAGCGGAAAAGGAGAGGTTAATACCCGAGTGTACCTTAACCGGAACTACGTAAGGCTTGATTCCCATGTTTGGGATACGTAGGCAACTTCATTCTGAAGTCCAGCCACAAACACTTCCAAATTGATTGTGCCCATGTAATGGTTTTGATCCTCTTTGCCTTTTCTATATCCGAGAGAGTTTGGTTGTGTTCGTCACTCTGAGGATTGACTACAATGCGTTGCGGTGCCATTCAGACAAGGGGCAACTTTCCGTTGCCATACAATGTGCTGTGGTGCTATTTAAACAAGGGGCAATTTTCCATTGTCGTACAGTGCCGTTCAGACAAGAGGCAAATTTCCATTGTTATGGATCTGAGGTTGTACATCTCAAGAGTGGGTTCCATGCTCGTTGAGCGGTGGCCATTTGCAAAAATAGTTTTTGGGATTATTTTACTGAGGTTGACTAATTTTCTTAAAAAATTATTCCATTTTTCCAAAACCGGACCATTTCTTGGACCCAAAAAAGGAAAATTTTCAGTGCTCATAGCCTAACTTGCATGATTTTGAATCAGAAAAGTTGAACAGGTATGTTAATCTAACTCTCATGTTGGTCAAAATTTGTTTTAGTAGAAAGTCAAAACAAAAAATGGTCAAAATGATGAACTAGGGGCACAGTCGAGTCAGGCTTCCTGTCTTTACCCCATTGTCAACGTGCTTACCAGAAAGGGCACAGTGGAAGCTAACAGAAAAGGGCTGAAAGCTCTCAACTTCCTCCAAGCAGCGAGGTATCAAGCCAAGTGCGAAGCACGAATTGGGATGGATCAAGATACTCCACTCCCTCATCCGGAGTATCGACTAAATGCCACCAGGAGAAATAGCTGCGAGCTGAAAGTGTTGGGGCATGAACCCACAACTTCTTGTTTATCCATTAACCACCCAGCGGAGGGATTGAAAAATGAGAGATTGAAGAATAGAGAGATGTGCGATGAGAGAAAAAGTGAGAAAAGGGCTTTTTCAGAAAAAATAGAGCCTGAGGGCCGAGTGACGTGAGAATCACAAATAAGAAAGGGTGGGAAACAATACCCGGAGGAACTGGCTCCTCGTGACTAGGAGGTCTCTTGCCTTTGTAACACGTCTGTGTGTCGTGTCTTCTGTTGTTTTGTTCATCTCTTGTTTTAAGTCGTTTCGAGTGTTTCTCGATGCGTTTAGGTTGTTTCCTTTTGTTTTTCTTTGTTGAGTCGTAGTGCGCTATGGTCAATCGTAGGCTCAATACCCGGTTAAAAACTCAATTTCAAAACAAAATCGTTTTGTGCTTAAAGTGCTGTGCCATTCTCTACATTTGTACAAAACAAGATTTATTCTTTCATAAAACCGCAGGGTCCAACCCAGGTCATATGAGAACAGTGAATATATGTGTTCTGGATTGCGAAGCAAAAGAAAAGGGGAAAATTCGGAGCATCTGAGTATGTTTCAGCTTCTGTCGATTCCATCTTTGCATCCCGTCTTTTCAGATTGGACTGTTTGTTCAGGATTAGCCATATGCAGAATAAACTAAGCGCTGTGTTATGGGCTGTATGTTCAGAATGAGCAGTGCGTTGTATGAGCTATGTGCCGAAGGAACCAAGTGTTGTGTTATGAGCTGTGTGTTCAAAATGGGCAGTCTATGTGTTGAACATGTTGGGAACTTGTGATTAGTTCCACTTCCAGTGCCTTCCGGTGTTGATTTTGCAAAGTCACACCTGTGTTACTTCAATTTGCTTATCGAGTTGTCGCTCATTTGCTTATCGAGTTGTTGCTCATTTGTTTACCAAGTTGTCACAATTTTGTTTATTGAGTTGTTGCTCTTTGCTTATCGAGTTGTAAACTTGTCAAGGTTTTAGTATTGCTTGTTGAGTCAATTTGTTACGTTGGTTCACTACCTGACCTGGTAACACATGCATGTTCAATTTCCATTCAATCTCATTGTTATACGATGCGGCGCGATGCGATGCGATGCATAAAATGTACAAATGTAACACTTTTTCAGCAAAAAGCTTGTTTCATTCCATCATCTTTTCAAAGTATATAGTTTTGAGAAAGCAAAAACTGCCTGAAGCAGT
Organism: Camellia granthamiana; assembly: GCA_036172215.1. Classification (NCBI taxonomy): domain Eukaryota; kingdom Viridiplantae; phylum Streptophyta; class Magnoliopsida; order Ericales; family Theaceae; genus Camellia; species Camellia granthamiana. Next base: position 158,002,323 of record CM069905.1, read on the forward strand.
ACAGTGTGCCAAAAGAAAAGCAAAGTAAGAAAAAGAAGAAAAGCAGCAAAAGTCTAGATCAATGTCAACTGGTCTCAGGCATGAGAGTCTGTCCTCGTTCTCTTCCTGGACGAAGGTCCAGGAGCATCGTCGTCGGCTCCACTATCTGAGCCCGAGCTCGAGTCACCTCCAGTCTTATCCTCAGACGACTCTGCCTCCGCCTCTATCTCAGACTCATCATCGTCTGGAATCGGTGCCCGTGAGTTGCTCCCGACATGAATGCGCCCCCGCTTTGGTGCGGGGGGTACTCTGGTCCCTCGCCCTGCTCTCCCTCCTCCTTGGGCAGATACAGACGGTCCTCCCGCAGCACCCCCTGCAACTGATATCTGGAATGGGGCCTGAAAAGGACAAACGGTAGATGCATCAGTTATACTATGTGAAGCAGAGTATGAATACAGAATACAGTATATGAGTACAGTGTATGAATGCTGTGAGCAGTACATCAGAACAAAATGCAGTGTATGAGTACAGAGTACGAATGCTATGAGCAGTATATCAGTACAGAATACAGTGACCGAGTGCAGTGTGTGAATGCCGTGAGCAATGCTGTGAACAATTCATAGGTTACAAAGTATCAATGCCGTGAGGGTCGCGTATCAAGTGCCATGTGGACAGTGCGACGCATCAGATTATGTGTGAAACATATTATGCACAGTTTGAGATTGTGGCTGAAAAAGCTTACCGGGATACCGTAAATAGCCAGCAGGTCGAGGCTCCACTGTAGCATCCCCATCACGGAGGCAGTTAACTCCAGAGACTGGCGAGTGTACTCAGCGGAAGCCTGCAAAAGTGTTAGAAGCATCAGTATTCTGCGGAATATCAAAAGAAATGAAATGAAATGACTGTACAGGATGCAAAGTGCAGTAATACATACCGGAGGCAAACCGTGGAATCCGACTAGCTCGTGATCAGCCAGAGGGGAAGCGATGGGGATCTGGTAAGTCTCCCCACCCTACCCTCGGCATGTCATCATAGTAGGCAGCTCAGGCCACCCAGCTCTCTGCCCTCTTCGGGGCCCACTCCTACCTCGAGCCTGAGGTGCCCGCGATGCTCCTGCTCTCGCAGCTAGCGTCGCTGGTCTCTTTCTCTCAACTCGGCTGGCACCGATCAGAGGCCGCATGATATAGGCCTGGACGAACTCCACATAGTCGCCCTCGTCTACAAAGCGCTCATGGCTCCAGCCGATAGTATAATCTGCCATTTTCGCTAAGGTATACCTCTCGGTGTCCCTTGCATGGGTAGGAGGAGGTGCTGGAACTGGCTGCTCTGGCATGCCTAAGGTCTGCCGTAAGAAACGCTCCCCAAAGTACCAGGCACGGCAAACCGAGCCCTCTAATAAGACTCTGAATCTTGCAGTCTCCTGAGCGCCGGCATACCTCTCCCGAACTGCGATGGGCAACGAGGCCCACGGCTGCCAGGTGATCTGTAAACAGCAGGAAATATAGTTTATTATCCGTTATTTAAAGTACATTGCAAAGCAAAGCCAATAAACTGAAATGTTTGACATACCTCGGCTGCGGTGATGGTGTCAAAATAGCGACGGAAGAACATGAAGGGCTCCCACGGCCTCCGTTCGGACCTCATGTCAAAGCGGTGGGAAAAGGGGATCATGGAGGGCATCTCCTCGTCTGGTACTAGGGCAAGCCTTGGGAAATAGGCATACACCCACAACTACAAAACGTAACAGACCAGACATGAGCAGGCTTATCAGATAAAGCAGTATATAGATAAAAGCAGAAATCAAAGAACAGTGCGTAGTGTATTGTGCAATGTGTGTAGTGTGTTGTGCAGTGTGTGCAATGTACAGTCAGTGTAAAACAGATTGCGTGTGTGCAGTGTGTATGATGTACAGATAATAAAAGGCAGAATTGAAAAGAGAAGAAGGGAATGTGTACCTCCCAGGCTCGCCAATAGCCTCCAAGCAACTGTCCGCTGCGGCGGGATAATGAGCTCATGTAACCATAAAGAGTGGCCAAGCCGGCGCCACCCTAGTCATAAAGGTGGATCCGCGTCACGTCCACAAGCGCGCTTAGCAGATAGAGGGCGACGGTGTTCGCCTGGTCGGTGAAAAGCGTGGTCCCTGGCAAAAACATGATACAACCGTGGGCGCACTACTCCTCCTCCTCCTCCTCCTCCTCCTTTCGGGTAGTAGGCGCCTGGATCCGGAATGGGTCCTTGAACCACGAATACCTCACAAACCCTGGCCGGGCAAGAGGTGGCCGAGTGTCGAGCAGGTACATCAGAGCGGCGTCCCACTCCTCCATATTAGTATCAAAAGGGATCGGATCACCCCCCATCCCGATGCCAGTGAGCATCGAGAAATCAAAGGGAGTCATCGTCATCTCCCCAGTGGCAGAAAGGTGGAAGGAGTCGGTGGTATCCCACCACCTCTCCACCAAGGCAGCAAGAAGAGGCCTACTCGCAGTGAGGCGCGGGAGCCCCATGCAGAAGCGCCCAAAACCAGCCTAGTCAACGATCCGGCGAACTGTGTCGGGCAGCTCCATATGCCATCCTCGGGCCGCGACATTCCCATACCCTCTAAAGGCATAGGAATCTCCCTGTGATAAAAAGGAACAACAAATAAGCAATTGCGAAGAAATGTTAGAAATACACTGTGTATGAAAACGTTCAGAATTTCAGAGAAAATACAGTGTGTGTGCATATGATTGGAATGCCTTCAGAATTCAGAGAAAATACAGTATGTGTGCATATGATTGGAATGCCTACAGAATTCAGAGAAAATACAGTGTGTGTGCATATGTTGAAAACGTTCAGAATTTCAGAGAAAATACAGTGTGTGTGCATATGTTGGAATGCCTTCAGAATTTGGAGAAAATACAGTGTGTGAGCATGTGTGAAAGCCTCCGGAATTTGGAGAGTGCAGTGTGGCTACGTGTACTTGAATATGCTCAGAATTGATGAATATGCAGTGTGCGTGCATTGTGTTTAAACAAATAACGGGTGTAGGTGTGCTCACAGTGAACTATAACATGTGGTATATCGGTGTATCCGGACCAAACAGTTAAAGAACAGAATCGACTATTGCAGTTATGTATTCTACTTTGCAGAAAATGAAATAGGGAAGAGTGTACCTCAGAAGCGCCATAGGACAGATGTGACTCTAGCTCGTGCAGTAGAAGCTCCAGTGGCACGCATCGCTCATAGCTCCTGAAGTGACGGAGGCTGTCAGGAGGAAGCACGTGTATCGCCGACCTGTAGGTCACCGGATCGAACGGCCGGATGTGAAGAGGTAGGAGCTCGGCCTCAGGGTCCATATCCAACTCCGAGGGAGCCCCACCACCTAGAATGTCGTCCGCCATCTCAAGAATAATGTGAAAATGGCCGAAAATGCAAAAACCGGGCAAGAATGTGAAAAGTCAACCCTATGGTCAACCCGAGAGGGTGAAAAATGGGCGGAAAGGTCGGAGTCTGAAAAAGGCACGAGAATCGAGGTAAACTCGGGGGAAACAAACCCGGAGTGGTGGAAATCGAGAACGGAACACCGAAACTAAGATTTGTTTGGTTCAAAACGTGCGAAACGAAGAGGGTTTCGCGAATCAAACGACGAAAAAGTGGCAAAAACAAGAGAAAAGTATGGATCGAGGGTTGGAAAATCACCTAGAAAGAGAGGGGAGAGGTTTTCGAGTTTGTGGGAAGTGAAAATTTAGGGTTTGAGGCCCTATATTTAAAGACCCGTGGCCAAAGGACAAAACTGCCCCGACACAGGCATTTTTGGCCGGTCGGCCAAATTGTTAGCCAGCCGGCTAAATATTTGGCCGGCGATCTTTATTTCCTGGTTAGTGGATGGCCGGTGGTCCTCCTGGTGGCCGGTGTATCTCCCACACCCTTGTTTGGGTCAGTTATGTGGTTTATGGACCTTCATTACTCAAGAAAGTGCAAGAAAGTGCATTTTCAAAGCTTAACCGGCCTCCGTGTTGACCTCGAGCCGTGTTTTCTGTGCGTGGCACTTGATACGTACGAGGTGTATCCTTTTTTTTTTGTATCCTTTTGTCTCTTGAGAGATTCGGAAATTGCTTCACGTGTGTTGCATTAAAACGTTGTGTCTTGCTTATGATAAACATGCATAGGTTGCATTGTTATGCACTATTCACGTGCGTTGTCACGCATTTGAGTTCGCATGCATTGTCATGCATCTTTCATCTGCATTGTCATGCACTTTCAACAACGAGCATTGTCATGCATCTTTCATCTGCATTATCACGCACTTTCAGCAACATGCATTGTCATGCATCTTTCATTCGCCTTATCACGCAATGTGCATTCTCGTGCATCTCCATTCATTGCATATAGAATATATATTGCATTGTAGTTTGCATGCATTCACTGCAGTATCCATCTATGGCTTGCGCCTTTCCATGTTGAGCTTGGTCTGTTATGTGCCCATACTTTTCACGTTAAAACATGGTTATGTTATTATGTGTACGCGCCTAGTGCTGAGGGTGACGGCACCATTTCCGTGTTAGATGTGGTTTGTTTGTATCCATGCCTTTCCTAGGCAAGATACGGTTTAGACGTGCGCCTTATCTACTCCATTCATTGCATATAGAATATATATTGCATTGTAGTTTGCATACATTCACTGCATTATGCCCATACTTTTCACGTTAAAACATGGTTATGTTATTATGTGTACGAGCCTAGTGTTGAGGGTGACGGCACCATTTCCGTGTTAGACATGGTTTGTTTGTGTCCATGCCTTTCCTAGGCAAGATACGGTTTGGACGCGCGCCTTATCCGCTCCATTCATTGCATATAGAATATATATTGCATTGTAGTTTGCATGCATTCGCTACATTATCTATCTATGGTTTACGCCTTTCCATGTTGAGCTTGGTCTGGTATGTGCCCATACTTTTCACGTTAAAACATGGTTATGTTATTATGTGTACGCGCCTAGTGTTGAGGGTGACGACACTATTTCCGTGTTAAACGTGGGTTGTTTGTGTCCATGCCTTTTCTAGGCAAGTTATGGTTTGGCCGCGTGCCTTATTCAATTCATCCATTGCATCCATTGCATTGTAGTGTGTTGCATCCAGCATTTAGGATCATGATCTTTCCTCAGCAGATCATTCCTCACTTAGATCATGCCACCCAATTACTTGTATTTTGTGTTCTGTCTACAAGCACATAGTTCTGCATGTGTACGTGCCTATTTCACTAAAGGGATTGTGGTTTGAGGGTGTCGGCACCTTTTCTGTGGTAGACGTAGTTTGATTTTGCATCTCCATCCCTTTATGATATTTGTGAGGTTTTGTATTGCTTGTGGTTTGATCATCTCAAATACATTGCATATCATTTGCATTGTTTCAATACATTATATATTATTACATTGTTTTGTAATATTGCATATCATCTTGCATTGTTATGTACTTCTCATTTACATTGTTCCTATACACATTGCTTGCATTAATTGCACATGCTTTACTTACATGTGTATATATATTTTCAGGTGGTTACACATTGTACATGTTTCTGCATGTGCTTTACTTACATGTGTTCATACCTTGCTTGCTTTACACATTGCATGCGTTTCCGCATGTGCTTTACTTATATGTGTTCATGCATCTTCCAGGAGGTTACACATTGCTTGCGTTAGCGCACATGCTTTACTTACATGTGTTCATTCCTGCTATACACATTGTTTGCGTTAATTGCGCATGCTTTACTTACATGTGTATATATATATTCAGGTGGTTACACATTGTACACGTTTCTACGTGTGCTTTACTTACATGTGTTCATACCTTGCTTGCTTTACACATTGCATGTGTTTCCGCGTGTGCTTTACTTATATGTGTTTAAGTTCCTTTTACTTTACACATTGTATGCGTTGTCGCGTGTACTTTACTTATATGTGTTCAAGTTCCTTTTATTTCACACATTGTACACGTTGTCGCGTGTGCTTTACTTACATGTGTTCAAGTTTCTCTTATTTTCACACATTGTACATGTTGTCGCATGTACTTTACTTACATGTGTTCATCATTATCTTCACCTTCACACATTGTATGCGTTGTCGCGTATGCTTTACTTATGTGTGTTTGTGCCTACCTAGCATTGTTATTTTTGTTTCAAATCGCATTGTTATGTGTCCTACTCGGCTTCCGTTGTCGTGCATGCCCTCCTTGCATTGTTTTGCGTCCAATCTGCATTGTTATGCGTCGTCCTTAAGTTGCATTGTCTTGCATCCCTTCACCTGCGTTGTCTCGCACATCACTTGCATTGTTATACGCACTTCACCTGCGTTGTCACTCACTTTTCACTTGCATCGCTATGCATGTTTTCTAACAATGTTGTACCTGTTAAGTTTTCTTTCTTTTTCAGGCACGATATTGTATGTGCGGTTCATTTGAAGCTGGCATGACCAGACGAACCGCACAGGTATTGTCTTTTCCGTGTGAGACGTAGCGAGAATTAAATAATTCTCTTATATCCTTTCTGCATCGTAATGTAGTTTGGTTTTTGGCTCGCTTAAAACTGTTGCATGTTATGCTTCGTTATAGTTTTCTTTGCATGATCATAAGTTATGTTCGGCGTCATGCATGTTCCTTGCATCTTGCCTCTGCCTACGGGCACATACTTTTGTTATCTTGTATGCTGTGTCTAAGTCTTCGGCCTTGTCAAAAATGGGTCGTCTCCGGGCTTTGACATTTACTTCCGTCATTGTTATGACTTTCGAGTTCTGTCAAAGAGGGGCAACTGTAGACACCCCATTTTTGACCGTCCTCAAGACTTGGACATCACTATTTGAACACTCAGTGATCATCCATGTTCGTGTTCGTCTTGAGTTCTCGGAGGTTTCAGTCGCGCGCCTTGCCTCAAGACCTCTGGACTTGTTTGCTTTGTGCTTGGTTATGCACCAAACACTTGTGTTTTTGCTTCTAAGGGCAGGGAATGGCTTGTTGGCCATCCTCACACCTCACCGGCCTTGGCTTGAGGCCACTGGCCCTGTTTTCTTGCTACCGGCCAAAGGTGTTGGCCGGTCGGCAATGATTTTGGTCGGCCGGCCATTTTTGTTGGTCAATCGGCCATATTTTCCAGCCAACCCCTTTCCATCTGCTTTTGGCAGATATTTTATGCTAGCTGTCACAGTTGGCATCCACATTACACCCCCTCCATGGAGGGATTTCCTCCCTTGTGTTAGCTTCTCCAAGAAGCTTAGGTATTGAATTCCTATAAAAGGGGAGGCCCTCCTCCCTTCTCACAGGTTCTGAAATTTAGGGTTAGAGGTTTTATATCTATCTATCTCTATATCTCCCTCTCTTTTGATTTGTGTGTGTAATAGTGTTCTAAAGGGTGTTTTCTTCATATTTTTGCACTAAAGCACCTAGTGTTACACTATCCCTTAGTTGTTGAGGTGCTAAGGAGTTGTTTTCATAGTTCTTGGGCTGGTTTTGATCCAAGGAAGGTCCTGGAGTGGTGTTCTTGAAGAGGTTCTTCAAGGGTGAGAAACTATCCTCTTTGTTCCTCATTTTTGCACAAGCTTTTAGCCTATCTTGCATCTGTTTTTAAGCTTAACTTATAACTGATAAAAGTTCTATTTTTAAGTGCTTAAAATAGTTGTTTCAGATCACTTTGGTGTTTGGGGTTGTTTACCCCCTCTTAGGCCTTGTTTGGCCTCTTTTTGTGCCCTTCTTTGTGAGCTCCGGGACCACCTTGTATTGGCCTTCTCACCACTGAAATCCAGAGGGATTTCAGTGGTGGGGATGGTGTTTTGAGGTCCTAAGAAGGAGAGGGCCACCCCCTCTCCTTGTTGTCTTCAATACTTGTCATATTTGCCTCATGTGTGAGCACCTTTATTAAGGTCATGTTGACCATGTCTTAGCTGGTATTTGTGGTTGTTTTGTAATGATGTAGCACTGTTTTGACTTGGTTTAGACATACCATGCATGCTTTGTATACTTGTATTGTAATCCCATGATTTGCCTTAACATGCACCATGTTGTAACATGTCTTTTTAGCATGATTTTGGCTTAACTTTATGAAGCTTCTAGCTTTGTTTTAGCATCCTAAAGCTCTATTTTTCATTGTTTTGGTTATGCTTGTATTGCTTTGTATAGCTACCATGTATTCTAGCTTGTAGGCTTTGAGTATTGAATCTTCTAGCATGCTTTACTTGGATCATTTCAGTGGTTTGGCATCACTTGTAATGTTATTTCAGTCCATATAGTATGCTCCTATGCTTGCTTTCATCACTCCTTTAATGCCTTAAAGGGTTTGTGTCTTATGCCTCATGATTGTATCATTGGGTATGCCACCATGCTTAGGTCATCGGGATGCCATCTAAGTGGGTTTTTGGGCTCATTTTGGCATGTCATAACTCTGTTTTGGGTTGCTTAAATCATGCCATGTTTGATTGTATTAGGTGTAGTGTAACACCTCTTTGGATGGCCTTGCATGCCTCATCATTTTGCCCCTTGTTTTGGCTTTGGTCATTGCATGTTTTAGGCTCACTTTAGCATGACTTAGGACTGTTTTGGGTCATACTTGCCATATGCTCTTTGTTTTGTGTAGCTTTGGTTCAAGTCCCTCGACCAGTCTTAGGCTTCAGTCTTGAGCATGCCATACTTGACTTGTTTATGTGATTTGGCATCACTCCTAGCCTCATTTCAGGGCACGTAATGTTGTCACATTTGCATGCTTTCCATTCCTTTTAAGTATGCTCGAAAGTTGCTTTTTTATGCTTAGAGTAGTGGACCATTAGCATGTATGTTTTGTATGTGTATTCCATGCCTCTGTCGTATCATTTTGGCCACTGTTTTGGACCTATTAGAGAGCTGTCCATCTTAGTGTAAGTCCATCCTTTGCATATTGTTGCATGCTTGCCTTGTGTGTTGTTGCATACTCGGCTTATTAACATGTTGTTGCATTTTTAAGTGGTATTGCATTTGGCTTGCATCTCTTGTTAAGTTGCCTAACATGTTGTTACATGTTTGCCTCACATGTTGTTACATGCTTGAATGTTGTCACATGCCTTGCATGTTTGAATGCTTGTTTAGGTTGCATTGCATTTGGCATGCTTGTTACTATTAGCCTTGCATGGTATTGCTATTAAAATGTTCACGTTGCATTAGTTTTGCTTGCATGTTTGCATCCCTTGCCTCTTGATCAATCACGATAGAGGTCGGGGCTTTTCTATGTATTTGTGTGCATTTCATTTGACATCAAAATGCACATTCGACACCTTTGGCCATCATGCATTGAAATGCGGGATTGATGGCCCGAGGGTCGAGAACCATTCTCCTTTGAGTCTCAAACATGATAAGGAGGGCGGTTGTGCAAACATTGCTTTGAAAATGCATTGCCATGCCTTGTTTGTTCTCTGCTGCAGTAAAACAGGATTCTGCAGGAAGAGATGGCCAGTCGGCCATCTTTAGTGCCGGCCGGCTATGTATTGTTGGCCGATGGCCTCACTTTTGGTCGGTGACTATATTTCCATTGCCGGTGGCCTCATCTCTTGGTCGGTGACATACCACAGTGCTCAAGGAGTGATTCTGGAGCTTCCTTGGGATTTGTGAAGTTTTCAGAAGTACAGAGCTATGTAAATAGAGGCAGCATGAGTATGGTGATGGATTTCCAAGCGAAGCCGAGCGTGCATGCATTCCTCCCTCTTCCCAAGGCTGCTTTACTGCTTTAGTAGCTTAATTAATTTGTTTAAATTAGTTAAGTGTTGTGTAATAATTAATTAGTTTGTTAGTTAGTTAATTTGTACTATTCATTCGGTCCCCTGTTGAGAGGACGCAATTGTGTAATAAGCGTGCGTGTGTGTGGTGCATGTCTTCCAACCTCCATTTCTTTCTCCCTTTTATTTAACTGCTTACGATGGTTAGATTTAGGGCATATTTCAATTAGCATACTTATGCTCCGCATGTTTGCATTCATTCATCTGTATTGCATGCACCGGGCTCGGCGTATCATGCTAACTGTATTGTATTTCAATTCCAAGTTGAATACATGTATCGATTGTTACATCTCATGTGCCATCTTAGAATAGCCGGGCCTATCTTAGTTGCATTTTGCATGTGTTGCATTAGCCATCTTAACACGAACTAGGATCATGCATTGATTTCTAACTAGTTCTTTATTTTGGCTCGGAGTACACTGTGAGTGTTTATGCTTTAGCATCTTGCATGTGTGTAAGTGTTGATATGTCAACATGCTTGCCATGAGGCTAATTTCTTATGTGATATAATTGCCTAGGTGCCTGTGGGTGAAGGTTAGGTCACTTGAGTTGGGATAATTCGTCGAAACCCGTATTTTAGCCTACTTGCGAGTAGCAAACCTCAAACCATTTTCCAAACAAACGGATATGCGATGCTTTGTTCCAAATTAGGCGATCTAGTCTATATTTGTATGTTGTGCGCATCACCTGGTAATTCTAGCTAATTAAACGGAATAAGAGCACATATGTTTTCAAAAACAAGATATCATGTTTAGTAGTGGCCGATCTTTGATCGGGCGAGCGGGGGTGCTCATAGCTGACCTTCCCCAATCGTACCCAAGTTCTCGAGCCGAGGCAACTTTGGTGATGACGGACACATGGCCTTAGGCAACGAGTTAGGGTTTCCTAAATTCCCCCAAAATAAAATATTTAGGTGGCGACTATGTATCTGGCAAAGCAGTCCATGTTTGGCACTTTTTTCTTAAAAATCAGTTTTCCAAAACGATTTGCCGGACTTGGACTCTTTGGTGATTTGTCAATCTTGCATTGCACTTTGCGAGATCAAATTAAGAACCGTGACATTTGAGTCCGAACTGTAGTGAGCCCCAGTGAACAAAACGGGATTCCCTCCCGGGACGTTCGGGGACGTCTACAGTTGTAATGAAACATTTGAATGCAAATGCAATGCAAGCAAATCGAAACAAAGTACAGCAATCTCACATATGAAAAGAAGTAAGCAAACACGCCATGCATGGGAATCACAAGCTAAACCACATCTCACGAAAAAAAGATGTAAGAAAATTATGCAAGCTTAACTACACGTCACGTAGAAAAAGCGAAAAACAACACAACCATCGGGGACACCTGAGGTTGAAACAAGACCCTAACACGTTGCACATGGAAGGAAGAGAGAATGGTGTGAACTTCGGGACGAACCTGAATACTCCTAACCACAATGTGCTAACGCGTCACACGCGAAAGGAGAAGAAGAGGTGGTACGAACATCGGGACACATCCGAATGTTCTAAATTGAAATGTCTTAACATGCCACACGTGAGAGGAGAAGAGATGCGAACATTGGAACACATCTAAATGTTCTAAACTGAAATGTCCTAAAGTGTCGCATGCGGGAGAAGAAGAGGTGCGAACATCGAAACACATTCGATCGTTCTAAACGGAAATGTCCTAACGTGCTACACGCGAGAGGAGAAGAGGCGAGAACATCGGAACACATCCGAACATTCTAAATCGAAACGTCCTAACGCGCCGCATGCGAGAGGAGTAGAAGAGATGGTATGAACATTGGGACACATCCAAATGTTCTAAACCAAAACATCCTACACCGCACGCGAGAGGAGAAGAGGCGTAAACACCGGAACACATCTGCATGTTCTAAACTGAAACGTCCTTACGTGCTGCACGCGAGAGGAGAAGAAGAGATGCGAACATCGGAACACATCTAAACGTTCTAAACTGAAACGTCCTAACGCACCGCACGCGAGAGGAGAAGTGGTGTAAGCATCGGAACACATCTGAACGGTCCAAACCGAAATGTCCTAATGCGCCGCATGCGAGAGGAGAAGAGGAGATGGTACGAACATCGAGACACATCTAAATGTTCTAAACCGAAGCGTCCTACTGCGCCACACGTGAGAGGAGAAGAGGTGCACACATCAGAACACATACGAACGTTCTAAACCGAAACGTCCTAACGCGCCGCACGCGAAAGGAGAAGAGGAGATGGTACGAATATTGGGACACATCTGAATGTTCTAAACCGAAGCGTCCTAACGCGCCGCACGCGAGAGAAGAAGAGGTGCAAACATCGGAACACATCCGAATGTTCTAAACCGAAATGCCCTAACGCGCCGCATGCGCGAGGAGAAGAGGTGCGAACATCGGAACACATCCGAACGTTCTAAACTGAAACGTCCTAACGCGCCGCACGCGAGAGAAGAAGAGGTGTGAACATCGGAAAACATCCGAACGTTCTAAACTAAAACGTCCTAACGCGCCGCGCGCAAGAGGAGAACAGGTGCAAACACCGGAACGCATCTGAACGTTCTAAACTGAAACGTCCTAATACATTGCACGTGAGAGGAGAAGATGTGCGAACATCGTAACACATCCGAACGTTCTAAACCGAAACGTCCTAATGCGCCGCTTCCGAGAGGAGTAGAAGAGATGGTATGAACATTGGGACACATCTGAATGTTCTAAACCGAAACGTCCTACGCTGCACGCGAGAGAAGAAGAGGCGCGAACACTAGAACACGTCCGAATGTTCTAAACCGAAACGTCCTTATGCGCCGCAAGCGAGAGGAGAAGAAGAGATGCGAACATTGGAACACATCTGAATGTTCTAAACCAAAACATCCTAACACATCGGACGCGAGAGGAGAAGAGGTGCGAACATTGGAACACGTCCGAATGTTCTAAACCAAAACATCCTAACGCGCTGCACACGAGAGGAGAAGAGGTGCGAACATTAGAACACATCCGAATGTTCTAAACCAAAACGTCCTAATGTGCTGCACGCGAGAGGAGAAAAGATGTAAACATCGAAACACATCTGAACGTTCTAATCCGAAACGTCCTAACCTGCCACACATGAGGAGAAGAGGTGCGAACACTGGAACACATCCGAATGTTCTAAACCGAAACGTCCTAACGTGCTGCAAGCGAGAGGAGAAAAAGTGCGAACATCGGAACACATCTGAATGTTCTAAACCAAAACGTCCTAACGCGCCGCACGGGAGAGGAGAAGAAGTACGAACTTCGTAACACATCGAAATGTTCTAAACCAAAACATGCTAACGCGCCGCGCATGAGAGGAGAAGAGGCGCGAACATCGGAACACATCCGAATGTTCTAAACCAAAGCATCCTAACGCGCCACACGCGAGAGGAGAAGAAGAGATGCGAACATCAGAACACATCCGAATGTTCTAAACCGAAACGTCCTAACGCGCCGCACGCGAGAGGAGAAGAAGAGATTCGCAGGGTACAAGTGATTCTACCTGGAACTCCTTTGAATGAACCGCAAATACAATATCATTTGGTTGCACCAGCTTTGAATGAACCGTACATACAATATCGTGCCTGCATAAGAAAGAAACTTAACAGGTACAATACAGTAGGAATGCATGTTCTACGCAAGGCAAATAACCAAGATACAATGTAATGCAAAACATGCCAGAAACAAAACAGAAGCATATTCTATGCGACGAGAGCCGGAGCATATTCTATGCCATATTGGAATGCATATTCAGTGCAACAGTACAAAATGCATGTTCTATGCAAGATTAACTGCATGTTCTATGCATGATAAGTCGAAAGCATGTTCAATGTAATAGAATGCACATTCTGTGCAACAGTACATGTGAAATGCACATTCCATACACAGACAAAGAGATGCACATTCTATGCAATGACAAAAGCATATTTGATGAAACCAACTCAGTCGCAACTTCAGATTTACCTCTCGGAAGAGTTGCAGTATGTTTTAAAAGGATACACCTCGTTTGTCTTGACTAGCAATGAACATCATGTACTGAAGACATGGTCTGGAGATTCCGTAGAGGCAATTCGAATTTAAAAGTGAACTTTCCTTGCACTTCTTGAGAAATGAAGACACAAAATAGCATCAGGACTCAAAGGAGAAGCACCGGGCACTGGACGGCCGCAAGGAGAGGCGTCGGCCACCCCTAAGCATTGTCAGCCACTAGTGGTGGCCGGTCGACCACCGATGGCAGATCGGGGCCAATTTGGTCCTTTCACCACGGGTCTTTAAATATATATGCCTAAACTTCATTTCTACACTTCTCCTTAGTCGAAAATCCTTCATTTCTCTCTCTAGATAGTTTTTCCCTCTAGATCCGCGCTTTATACGTGTTTTCCAAAGCCCCATGGACGTTTGATTCGCTAAATCCTCTTTGTATGCTCCGTTTTGAACCAATTGAAATTTGATTTCGGTACTTTTTCTTGGAGTTTCATCACTTGAGGCTTGTTTCCCTTGAGTTCTTCTTGGGTTCTATGCCTTTTCCTGGGCTTTGACTTTTTCTTCCATTTTTCTCTCTCTTAGGAATGACTTTTGGCATTTTCCACCTGTTTTCCTCATTTTAGACCACTTTCTCATCTTCTTTCCAGATGGTGGATGCCGTTCCTCATGACAGACCTTCCCCAGAGGTTCCACCTCAGTTGTCCCCAGAGATAGAGGCAGAGCCCCAGCCTGTGTTACTACCACCCAGGGTTTGACCCTTCGACCTGACGACATATGATCCTCAGACGTATGTGCTACCACCTGAGAGTGTCCGGCATTTCAGAGGGTTTGAGCGAGGTGCACCAGATGATCGCTTGCTATGCGATCTGGCCTTCCATTTATCTTACAGCACCACCGAGGTATACACTGTATTCTTATGTTTTTTTCATTATACCTTGCATTTCTTGCTTAAACCATACTCTTACACTATATTTCTTACACTGCCTTTCACCTGCTCGTTCTGATCACAGGAGGATTCCCGCTCTATCAGAGGCTATGGAGCCACATCCGCGAGAGAGTGGTATATGGAGCTCCCCGATGGTGTCCGCCACATTGTTGTTGAGGCCGGCTTCTGCTTGTTCTGCATAGGGCTATCACGTCTTATAGCGAGTCGACCTCTACTTAGAGCGTTAGTAGAGAGATGGTGGGATACCACCAACTCTTTCCACTTCTCTACTGCGGAAGAGATGATGATGACTCCCTATGACTTCTCTATGCTCACTGGCATAGAGGTAGGGGGTCATTCGATCTCTTATGATACAAACATAGTTGAGTGGGAGGCGACATAGATCTACCTGTTAGGAGCACACCCACCTCTCTTTTGATTAGGGATGGTACGGTACAGCTGGTTTGTAGAGCAGTTTCGAGGGAGAGAGCCAAAGACCCCAAAGGAGACCGAGCATTACGCTCGAGGCTTCTTGATGGTCCTCTTTGGCACCACTTTGTTCGCAGACAGAGCGAAGACCGTGGGGTTATATCTCTTGAGTGCATTGGTGGACTTGTCTTAAGTCCGTGTTCATGATTGGGGCGGTGCTGGCCTTGCCACATTGTATGGATATATGAGCTCGACATCCCGTAGGAGCATGAACAGGGTCAGCAGCTACTGGAGAGCCTGGGAGGTATGCTTTACCTTTTTTGCTTTACATTTCCTACCGTGCTTTCTACTTTGCACTTGTACTTTCTGTACTACACATTCTGCTTTCTGCACTCACACTTGTACTTTCTGTACACTGCACACACATTCTACTTCTACATTATGTATTCTACATTCTCCAGACATTGTACACACATTCTGCCTTCTGCATTCCCTGTGTTTTGCTGTATACTCAGTATGGCCTTTTTTTTTTGCAGCTTTGGGTATATGTCTACTTCCCGACCCTTGCCCCAGAGCCAGAGGTGGAGATGCCTCCTGTTGTGCCATACTCTCACCGATATGACGGGAGATGCTTGCGGAGGACCCAAGAGACTTTTTCATTCTTCCGCCGGTACTTCGACACTATGACCATAACAGAGGTGACTCAAAATTCACAGTTATTTTTATTCTACTTCAGCTCTGATTCATGTTGTAATATTCTAATGGCAACTAACAAGCTGTCTACTCTCTGTTTACAGATCACGTGGTAGCCTTGGGCGACGATGCCTGAGGGAGTCGGGGACTAGTTTGCTGGAGCTTAGGGGGCCACCTGTTTCCGGCTTCTATTCGAGGGTTCAGATTGCCGGGCCTGGTTTCTAGGCGAGCGTTTCGTACGCCAGACCTTGGGGTTTACCGCAGCCGATAGTTCCCATGGTTCCCCCTATCTATGAGAGCTACAGGGCAGCTCACCTTCTAGGAGATGATCCAGTTTACCAGAGGCTTGGACGTCGATTACTTCTTGGGGGAGGGTGATTATGCAACATTCATCGAGACACACCTCATGCCTTCTTTGACCGGTATTCACACAGGTGAGGGGATGAGAGCTCCAGGTACGAGAGAGAGAGAGAGAGCCAGAGTACCCAGGGCGACCAGGGTGTGTAGTAGAGGGGCCACCTAGATGAGGCAGAGGACTGACTGGCCAGAGTTACCTACTGTACTCACATGTTGGCGGTATACTAGGAAGGCATACCAAATCCCGATTGAGCCTGCGGCAACGGGACACAGATACGTTAGTGTAATAACCCCCATACTGATTACCGATAAATCACTGATTGATTACCGATTTCTGCTCGACTAAGACTGATTAAGACTGATAATTGAATTGATCGAAATACTGAACTGAATTGATTGCTTGTATCTGTTTGAATTGCATTTTATCTGTTTAACTGTTTGATTATCTGTTCAGTCTGTTTTGTTTAAAGTATTAATTGAAGGCCTTATCGGCGGCCGAATTAGAAATTGATTGATGATTTAGGATCGTGAGAATTTATGTGATTTTGTGGTGTAATTATCTGAAATGTGATTTAGTATGCTTAAATTAGGTTAAATATAGATGAATTGCATAGGTTGGGTTATTTACAATCATGCCATCTAGTGGGGCCTTTGTTTATTATTATCCTTGAGCTTCATACACTCAAACAAAACAACTCTTCAGCCATTTCTTTGCACAAAACCGATCTAGGGAGAGAGGGAGTGAGAGAATTGATGTGTTCTTGAAGAATTTGCTTGGACTTGTAGAAATTGTTAGAGAATTGCATATTTGAGCTCCTACATCTCTAATTCAAGCCCTAGGTAAGGAATTCAACCCTCTAATTGTGAGTTTAAGCTAATTCTTGCATGGCTCATGTCAAATTGTAGAGCTAAGTTATGTTTTAGTTCATACATGTTGAATTATAGCTCAATTCTTGCATGCATGTGTGTATTGATGAATTTTGAGTTGATTTCATGGTAAATTGTCACATGCATGTTTATAAATAAGCTTAAGTCCATGTTTTCAACTTGTTTTGAAAAGAATGAGCTCAATAGAGCATGTTTTGGAAGCTTTGATTTGAGTTAATCTCATGCATGTCACCTTGTAGCATATTTATGCATGTTCATGGAAAATGGATTTGGAAATGAGTTTAATTGAAACACCCTTGGGCCTTGATTTCTCAAATTGACCATTGTATCATGTTATCTTGTGAGTTTACTTATGTTTTCCAGAAAATTGGCCCAAGAGGATCGAAATTTTGGCATTTAAACTTGATTTTGAGCTTGGGACTCAAATCTGGAATTTCCAGATTTTGAGCCTACGCTCGAGCGAGGGAGTCTACACTTGAGCGTACACTCTGTGATCGTGCCTTCCGCTCGAGCGAGAAAAGTTACGCTCGAGCGTGAAATGCGCGCACCCAGTACTTTGCATGAGTTCACAGTCCGCTCGAGCGAGGAAACCTACGCTCGAGCGAGGACCTGTGTCTTACGCTCGAGCGAGGATCGAGCGTCCATCGGGCGTAAAATCTGAGCATCCAGCATTTTTACTGTAGCACACAGTCCGCTCGAGCGACGAAGTTCACGCTCGAGCGGAGCCCCTTTGTCTGCATGTCCGCTCGAGCGTAGAAAGCCACGCTCGAGCGAGACGCCTGTTTTCTGAAAATTTTGTAAAGTGTTCAAAAGTGCATCTTTGCATCCTCTTTCCATCCTAGGCATTCCTAGGGCATATTTAAGGCATCTTTGAGAGGATGTAGATGTAGAACCACACCGAGGCAAATTTAGGGGTTAAGTTATTATCTTTCCCAACTGTGAAACTTAGTGTGTGTTCAATCTGTTAACTGTATAGGGTTGGCATTCTGAGGAGACGCTCTAGCCTACTATAGCCCAGAACTCTGTGAGTAACAATTGTGTAAAGATATGTTCAAAATGATTATCTTCTGAATACTGAACTGAACTGTTTACTGAACTGACAATGTTTACTGAATGAATGTATGTCCTATATTCTGAACTGTACTGCGGCATCCTTAGCGACTACTGTTTACTGTTTACTGTTACTGTCACAGAGATCTCTGTCGGTTCCCTCGTGAAACCACTACTGTTTACTGACTGATGGCCATCACTACTGTTCGGTCTTTGAGACCTACTGCTTACTGTACTGTTATGCTAATGGATGTACCACATATGACTGTTTACTGTACTGAATAACTGATACACTGTTTGAAATGAACTGTTTTCATTACTGTAAGGACATTCATTCTAAACCCCTTTACGCATCATGTTCTTCACTGGGCTTTAGCTCACTGCTCATATATATATGTAGGTGTACAGGCACCAGACTGCAGCTAGGAGCGTCGGGGTAAACTCCAGTTTTGTCAAGCCAACCACTGTGCCTTACGGCGAGGTTCCGAGCCTGCCAAGCTTTGGCTTAGGGGTGTTTTATTTCCCCGTCTGCCTTGTACTGTTTTTGTAACACTGTCATTGTACTGTTTAATAGGGATTAAGTCCCTACACTGTATGTTGTAAATGATGTATGTACTGTTCTGCACTGTGAATATATATATGCATGAAAAATCTTTTTGGCATACAGACTGTCACAGCTCATTGGACATAGATTATTTACTGTATTGGCTTCCGCCATGCCCCTGTACTCTGTTTTACTGTACTGCTGTTCAGTAGGCCTTCGGTAATCTCAGATTACTGGCCGGTTACGGTACTAAACCCATAGGGGCGGGTTTGCGTCGTGACAGAGTGGTATCAGAGTGATACTTAACCACGAGTTATACCGCACACATGTGTCCAAATGAGCAATAGGGTGTCCTAGAAAAGCGATTAGGGCATTCAAGAGCATGATAGTGTGTGGTGACTGAATATATGTTAATGTGTTAATCTGTTTAAACACATGGCTGCTTATGTGATAAACGGTTTAAGTATGTAACTGCTTATGATTGAACTGTTATAACTGTTTATAGTGAAATGGATAATGCAAACACTGCAAATGAAACTGAATCCTCATCCTCTGAGGCCAGAATGGCCAGACTGGAAAGAATGATGGAACTGATAACTGCTAGACTGGACCAACAACTGAATCAACAGCCCCCACCTCCTCCTCCTCCGGCTGTACCCGAACAGAATGTAAATGTACAAAATGTGAATGCTAATGATGGGGATATTATTGCTCTCACCCATAAGTTCAGCAAGTTGAAACCGACATCCTTTCAGGGAGGCCTTGAACCGTTAAAAGCTGAAGCATGGGTTCTGGAGACTGAAAAATTATTTGAAGTCTTTCCGTGCTCTGAAGCACACAAGGTACTGTTGGCCACCTTTACTCTCCAAGAAGAGGCCAGAAGGTGGTGGATGCTCATCCGTGATGAAACTACCGTAATGACTTGGGCTCAATTCAAAGGAGCCTTCTTTGAAAAGTATTTCCCGCAATGTGTCAGAGACAGGAAAGTAACTGAGTTCGAACAACTGAAATAAGGCACCATGTCGGTAGCAGAATATGAGACCAAATTTACTAAACTTGCCCGTTATGCACCGCACATGGTGGACACCGACTACAAGAAGGCCAGAAAATTCGAAGGTGGCCTGAATGTTGCAATCCTTGACAGAATAAATGTCTTGAAATTACCGAGCTACGTGAATGTCCTTGACCGAGCCTTGATGGCTGAAGCAAACATCGAGGCACTAAAAACTGAAACACCAGCGTCTGAATGGCGTGGTAAAAGGCAGAATTTCAAGTTCAGGAAAGGCAAGCATAACCCATTGAATAAGAAACAGAATACGGGGTCAACAAATAGCCCCAGCCAAGGGAGTGGTTCCATACCGCCCTGCTCTGAATGTGGTAAGAATCATAAGGGAGTTTGTTATAAATTATCTGGTGCTTGTTACAGGTGTGGCAAGGTAGGCCACATGGTGAAAGATTGCCCTTCCACTGCTCCGAGCCATAGTAAAGCAGCAGGCAGCGCCGCAGCATCAATCGTGGCACCAAAACCGAACCCCAAAGCTACCGGGAAAGAGCCTATGAGGCAGGGCCGTGTGTTCGCCCTAGTACTGGGAGACGTACAAAATACCGAGACCGTAGTGTCAGGTATTCTTTCTGTTTGTGCTCAAAATGCATATGTACTGATTGATTCGGGGTCTACACATTCTTATGTATCGCATGCTTTTTCGCGAAAATTGAATTGACCCTTAGAACCCATGAATTACTTGTTAGTTGTATCTTCACCTGTTGGGGGATCTATGACATGTGCATACATGTATCCTGCTTCTGAGATTATTGTTGGGGATATGCATCTGTTTATTGATTTACTGCCATTGAACATTGATCATTTTGATGTAATATTGGGGATGGACTGGTTGCAAAAATACCATGCTATTAATTGACTGTGTGACAAAACAAGTTGTTTTCCGTCCACCTGGTTTACCTGAATTCGTGTTTAATGGGGTAGGAGTAGTACCTCCTCCGTATTTGATTTCTTCTGTGAAAGCTGTTAAATTGATTAGAAAGGGGTGTAAAGGATATCTGTGTTCCGTTTTGACTGTACCTACTGATGACAGTGCTAATGTGAATAGCATTCCCATAGTCAGAGAATTCCCAGATGTTTTTCTAGAGAATTTGCCAGGGGATTTGATTGACAGGGAGATTGAATTCACCGTTGACGTGATTCCGGGAACACAGCCAGTATCTAAAGCTCCTTACAGAATGGCTCCAACCGAACTGAAAGAATTGAAAGTATAACTGCAAGAACTGTTAGACAAAAGGTTCATCAGGCCTAGTACTTCACCATGGGGCGCACCGGTCTTGTTTGTGAAGAAGAAAGACGGCTCACTGAGACTGTGTATTGATTATCGTGAATTGAACAAGGTAACTGTGAAAAATAAATACCCATTACCTCGTATTGATGACCTATTTGATCAGTTACAGGGTGCTCAAGTTTTTTCTAAGATTGACCTCAGATCCGGATATCATCAGTTAAAGGTTAAACCAGAAGACATTGATAAGACTGCTTTTAGAACAAGGTATGGACATTACGAATTTTTAGTTATGCCTTTTGGAGTTACCAATGCACCAGCAGCATTTATGGACCTCATGAATAGAATCTTTAAACCGTACCTTGATGACTTTATTGTTGTATTCATTGATGACATCCTGATTTATTCTAAGACTAGAAAGGAACATGAACATCATCTGAGGCTTGCCCTACAGACCTTAAGAGAACAGAAACTTTATGCTAAACTGTCTAAATGTGAATTTTGGCTTGACCATGTTATGTTTTTAGGACATGTTATTAGCAAAGATGGGATTTCAGTTGATCCACAGAAAATCGAAGCTGTAGTGAACTGGCCTAGACCAACGAATGTGATAGAAGTCCGAAGCTTTTTGGGATTGGCTGGATGTTACAGAAGATTCGTCAAAGACTTCTCCAAAATTGCCTTACCATTGACTCAACTGACACAGAAGGGGATATCATTTGACTGGACTGACCAAAGGGAATCACCATTCCAAGAGTTGAAAACTCGACTTGTGACTGCACCGGTTCTTACCCTACCTTCAGGTACGGATGGTTATACTGTATTTAGTGATGCTTCTCATAAGGGTTTGGGATGTGTTTTAATGCAGAATGGGAGAGTAATTGCCTATGCTTCCCGACAACTGAGGCCTCATGAAAAGAACTACCCAACCCATGATCTGGAACTTGCTGTAGTGGTATTTGCATTAAAAATCTAGCGTCACTATCTGTGTGGGGCAACATGTGAAGTGTACACCGACCACAAGAGTCTGAAATATTTCTTCACACAGAAAGAATTGAACATGAGACAGCGGAGATGGCTAGAACTGATTAAAGATTATGACCTACAGATTCTGTATCATCCGGGAAAAGCCAACACCGTTGCCGATGCTTTGAGTCGGAAATCAATTGGGAACTTAGCCTGCTTACTCACCGGACAGAAAGAGTTGCTTTGTGACCTTGAAAAGTCTGAAATTGAAATTGTTTTGCGAGAACAAGGTGGAACCTTAGCTGCTATTTCTGCTCAACGGGCTTTGATCGAAGAAATTAAAGAGAAACAGCAACAGGATGACTTCTTGAGGAAGATCATCGAAGGAAGAGAATCTAAACCGAGACCGGGATTCAAATTTGAAAATGATGTACTGAAATTTCAAGAAAGACTGTGTGTACCAAATGACCCTGAACTGAAGAGAAGAGTTCTACAAGAGGGCCACAACTCAAAATTTTCTATCCACCCAGGGAATACGAAAATGTACCAAGATTTGAAACAGAACTTCTGGTGGCCAGGAATGAAGAAAGAAATTGCCGACTTTGTGTCAAAATGTCTTCATTGCCAACAAGTTAAAGTGGAACATCAGCGACCCGCAGGCTTACTGCAACCCTTACCCATACCGGAGTGGAAATGGGAGCATATCACGATGGATTTTATCGTTGGATTGCCTCGCTCCAGTAAAGGTATGGACTCGATTTGGGTTATTGTAGATAGACTGACTAAATCTGCTCACTTCCTACCTGTTAAGACAATTTATAATGCGGACAAATTGGCTATACTCTATATTGATGAAATTGTTAGACTGCATGGAGTGCCTGTGTCCATTGTTTCTGACAGG
Source organism: Camellia granthamiana (assembly GCA_036172215.1). Classification (NCBI taxonomy): domain Eukaryota; kingdom Viridiplantae; phylum Streptophyta; class Magnoliopsida; order Ericales; family Theaceae; genus Camellia; species Camellia granthamiana. The sequence continues at coordinate 158,025,087 of CM069905.1, forward strand.
GATTCGAAGTTTACATCGAGGTTTTGGCAAAGCCTACAGACTGCATTGGGAACTGAACTAAGACTGAGTAGTGCCTATCATCCTCAGACAGATGGTCAGTCAGAAAGGACCATCCAAACTCTGGAAGATTTATTGAGAATGTGTGTTCTTGATTTTCAGGGAAACTGGGCAAGCCATTTGCCATTGGATGAATTTGCTTACAACAACAGTTATCATTCGAGTATCGGTATGGCGCCTTTCGAGGCATTGTACGGCAGAAAATGTAGATCTCCGATTTGCTGGGCAGAAGTTGGAGATGGGCCTTTGCTTGGGCCCGAGATTGTTTATGAAACAACTAAAAAAGTGAAACTGATACAACAGAGATTGAAAACTGCACAGAGCCGACAGAAAAGTTATGCAGATGTCAGAAGGCGAGACAGAGAGTATGAAGTAGGTGATCGTGTCTTTGTGAAAGTGACACCAATGAAAGGCCAGACTCGTTTTGAAGTCAAAGGCAAGTTAGCGCCAAGATATGTCGGACCGTATGAGATTATTGAGAAAATCAATCCGGTGGCGTATCAAGTTGCGCTTCCTCCTGAAATGGAGCATATGCATAACGTCTTCCATATTTCTATGTTGAGAGATTATCTCCGGGAGCCATTCCATGTGATTGAGCCTACTCGTGTAGTGTTGAGTGATGACTACACTTACGAGGAACGGCCTATACAAATTGTGAACAGACGGATCAAGAAACTGAGAAACAAAGAGATCCCGTTAGTGAAAGTTGACTGGCAAAACCATGGTGGCGTGTATGCCACTTGGGAAAGGAAAGATGACATGGCCAAGAGATATCCTGACCTATTCCCACTGAATCCTGTTTTCTTCCAGAATGAAGGTAATTCGAGTTTAGAGGACTAAACTCTTTTTAAGGAGGGGAGACTGTAATAACCCCCATACTGATTACCGATAAATCACTGATTAATTACCGATTTATGCTAGACTAAGACTGATAATTGAATTGATCGAAATACTGAACTGACTGACTGAGATCTGAACTGAATTGATTGCTTGTATCTATTTGAATTGCATTTTATCTGTTTAACTGTTTGATTATCTGTTCAGTCTGTTAATTGAAGGCCTTATCGGCGGCCGAATTAGAAATTGATTGATGATTTAGGATCGTGAGAATTTATGTGATTTTATGGTGTAATTATCTGAAATGTGATTTGGTATGCTTAAATTAGGTTAAATATAGATGAATTGCATAGGTTGGGTTATTTACAATCATGCCATCTAGTGGGGCCTTTGTTTATTATTATCCTTGAGCTTCATACACTCAAACAAAACAACTCTTCAGCCATTTCTTTGCACAAAACCGATCTAGGGAGAGAGGGAGTGAGAGAATTGATGTGTTCTTGAAGAATTTGCTTGGACTTGTAGAAATTGTTAGAGAATTGCATATTTGAGCTCCTACATCTCTAATTCAAGCCCTAGGTAAGGAATTCAACCCTCTAATTGTGAGTTTAAGCTAATTCTTGCATGGCTCATGTCAAATTGTAGAGCTAAGTTATGTTTTAGTTCATACATGTTGAATTATAGCTCAATTCTTGCATGCATGTGTGTATTGATGAATTTTGAGTTGATTTCATGGTAAATTGTCACATGCATGTTTATAAATAAGCTTAAGTCCATGTTTTCAACTTGTTTTGAAAAGAATGAGCTCAATAGAGCATGTTTTGGAAGCTTTGATTTGAGTTAATCTCATGCATGTCACCTTGTAGCATATTTATGCATGTTCATGGAAAATGGATTTGGAAATGAGTTTAATTGAAACACCCTTGGGCCTTGATTTCTCAAATTGACCATTGTATCATGTTATCTTGTGAGTTTACTTATGTTTTCCAGAAAATTGACCCAAGAGGATCGAAATTTTGGCATTTAAACTTGATTTTGAGCTTGGGACTCAAATCTGGAATTTCCAGATTTTGAGCCTACGCTCGAGCGTACACTCTGTGATCGTGCCTTCCGCTCGAGCAAGAAAAGTTACGCTCGAGCGTGAAATGTGCGCACCCAGTACTTTGCATGAGTTCACAGTCTGCTCGAGCGAGGAAACCTACGCTCGAGCGAGGACCTGTGTCTTACGCTCGAGCGAGGATCGAGCGTCCGTCGGGCGTAAAATCTTAGCATCCAGCATTTTTACTGTAGCACACAGTCTGCTCGAGCGACGAAGTTCACGCTCGAGTGGAGCCCCTTTGTCTGCATGTCCGCTCGAGCGTAGAAAGCCATGCTCGAGCGAGACCCCTGTTTTCTGAAAATTTTGTAAAGTGTTCAAAAGTGCATCTTTGCATCCTCTTTCCATCCTAGGCATTCCTAGGGCATATTTAAGGCATCTTTAAGAGGATGTAGATGTAGAACCACACCGAGGCAAATTTAGGGGTTAAGTTATTATCTTTCCCAACTGTGAAACCTAGTGTGTGTTCAATCTGTTAACTGTATAGAGTTGGCATTCTGAGGAGACGCTCTAGCCTACTGTAGCCCAGAACTCTGTGAGTAACAATTGTGTAAAGATATGTTCAAAATGATTATCTTCTGAATACTGAACTGAACTGTTTACTGAACTGACAATGTTTACTGAATGAATGTATGTCCTATATTCTGAACTGTACTGTGGCATCCTTAGCAACTACTGTTTACTGTTTACTGTTACTGTCACAGAGATCTCTGTCAGTTCCCTCGTGGAACCACTACTGTTTACTGACTGATGGCCATCACTACTGTTCGGTCTTTGAGACCTACTGCTTACTGTACTGTTATGCTAATGGATGTACCACATATGACTGTTTACTGTACTGAATAACTGATACACGGTTTGAAATGAACTGTTTTCATTACTGTAAGGACATTCATTCTAAACCCCTTTACGCATCATGTTATTCACTGGGCTTTAGCTCACTGCTCATATATATATGTAGGTGTACAGGCACTAGACCGCAGCTAGGAGCGTCGGGGTAAACTCCAGTTTTGTCAAGCCAACCACTGTGCCTCACGGCGAGGTTCCGAGCCTGCCAAGCTTTGGCTTAGGGGTGTTTTATTTCCCCGTCTGCCTTGTATTGTTTTTGTAACACTATCACTGTACTGTTTAATAGGGATTAAGTCCCTACACTGTATGTTGTAAATGATGTATGTACTGTTCTGCACTGTGAATATATATATATATGCATGAAAAATCTTTTTGGCATACAGACTGGCATACAGACTGTCGGCCGGTACTTACGTTGGTCGATCGGCCATTTTTGGTCGCCGAACCCTGTTCATCCGCTTTATGCAGATATTTTGTGCCAGCTGGTACAGCTGGCATCCACATATCCCCCCCTCCATACACGTGTATTGAGGGATTTGCCCTTTGCTTAGCTTCTCTTGGAAGCTTTAGAATTTGAACTTCTACAAAGAGGGAGCCCCTCCTCCCTCCTCCAGGTTCAGAAAAAATTAGGTTGGGGAAAGTGAGATATAGTTTTGTATCTATACTCCCTCGTTTGATCCTATTTTGAGCTCAAAAGTGTTGTTTTGTCTTACTATTGTACACAAACACACACTAGAATACCATCCTCTTGGAGCTAAGGTCCCTTGAGGTTGATTTCAGAGTTATTGGACTGGTTTTGGTCAGAGGAACCTCACACACTGGAATACCATCCTCTTGGAGCTAAGGTCCCTTGAGGTTGATTTCAGAGTTATTGGACTGGTTTTGGTCAGAGGAACCTGTTGGAGTCTTGTTCTTGGAGAAGTTCTACATGGGTGAGCAAACTTGCTTTAGATACCCCTTTCTTGCTTAAGCTTTTAACCCTTCTTGCTTATTGTTTTGAGCTTAGTTTATAACTGATAAAAGTTCTGATTTTTCTTTCTTTAGAACTTTGTTTAAGGCCATTTTGAGGTTTGGGGTTGTTTCCCCCCTCTTAGGTCTTGTTAGGCCTTGTTTTAGGCCATCCCTTTTGGCCATTGTTCTTAGCTTTGCGTGACCTCTCTACCACTGAAATCTAGAGGATTTTCAGTGGTGGAGAGGTGGTTTTGGCATCTTAAATAGGAGGGGGTCATCCCCTCTCCATGTTGTCTTTAATGCCTACATAAATGGCTTATGTTTGTAGCATGTGTGCTTAGCTTGTTTTAGCTTCATTTCAGTATATATTAGGCTTTGTTTTGCCATGATATAGCACTGTTTTAACTTGGTCTAGACATACCATGCATGCTTTGTATACTTGTCTTGTAATCCCATGATTCGCCTTAACATGCACCATGTTGTAACATGTCTTTTAGCATGATTTGGTTCAATTCCATGAAGTTTTCAGCCATGTTGCGACATGCTTAAGCTCTGATTTTGGTCCTCTTGGTCATGCTTGCATTGTTTTGTATAGCTACCATGTATTCTAACTTGTTAGCTTTAAGTGTCCAAGTCATTAGCATGCTCTATTTGGGGTCCTTTTAGTGGTTTAGCATCACTTGTTATGTCATTTCAGTCCATATAGTATGCTCATATACTTGCACCTATCACTCCTTTAATGTTTTAAGGAGTTGATGTTTTATGCCTCATGAATGTATCATTGTGTATGCCATCATGCTTAGGCATTTGGGATACCATCTAAGTGGGTTTTCGGGCTCATTTTGACATGCCATAACTCTATTTTTGGTTGCTTAAGGCATGCCATGTTTGGTTGTGTTAGGTGTAGTGTAACACCTCTTTTGTGGCCTCGCATGCCTCATGTTTTTGGCATTGTGTGCTAGCTTGTGTTGGCTAGTTTTGAGCTCACTTTTGGTCTTGTTTAGACCTGCCTTGGGACTGTTTTAGGTCCCCTTGGCCCTTTGGGGCTTGCTTCATGTAGCCTTGGTTTGAGTCCCTTGGCTAATTTCAAGTTTTGGGCTTTATTGCATGCTTTACTTGCATGCTTTGGTTGATTTGGCATCCTCCCTAACATGATTTCAGAGCTTAACATGTTTGCTTAATATCCATGTTTGTCTCCTTTTAAGTGTTCTTAAAAGTCGCTTTACTATGTTTAACGTAATGGACCATTAGCATGCATGTTTGTATGTGTATTTCATACCCTTGTTGCATTATTATGGCCACTGAATTGAACCTATTTGAGAGCTGTCTATTTTGGTTTAAGTCCATTATTCGCATGTTGTTGCATGCTTGCTTCGCATGTTGTCACATGCTTGTTGCATATTTGGTAAATTGCATGATGCAACATGGTAGTTCAATTGTGCCTTGTTAAATACTCAGTCCATAACATGTTGTTGCATGTTTAAGTGGTATTGCATTTGGCATGCTTTTGTTAAGTAGATTTGCATGTTTGCATATCTTGTCCCTTTACATGTTGTCACATGTTTGCCTAGCATGCTTGAAATGTCCATGTTGCATTTTGCATGCTTGTCTAAGTTGCATTGCATTTGGCATGCTTGTTACCATTAGCCTTGTATGGCGTGGTCATTAACATGCTCATGTTGTGTTAGTCTTGCTTGCATGCATGCATCCTTTGCCTCTTGATCAATCATGATAGAGTTTTGGGGGCCCATTATGTGTTATGTACATTTCATTTGATATTGAATTGCACATTCGGCACCTTTGGCCACCATGCGTTGAAACGCGCAATTGATGGTCCAAGGGTCGAGCACTACACTCCCTTAAGTTCATGACATGATAGGGAAGGTGTTCATGCACACATTGCCATGAAAATGCATTGCCATGCTCTGTTTGTCCCCTGCTGTAGGAAAATAGCATTCTACAGGAAGAGATGGCTGGTCGGCCATCTTCAGTGCCGGGCGGCTATGCATTGTTGGCCGAGAGCTTCATTCATGGTCGATGACCAAATTTCCATGGCCGATGGCCCTATCTCTTGGCCGATGGACTCTCAGAAAGTCCCCAAGGTGGTTCAGAAGTGTCACAGAAGTTGGCACAGTTTTCAGAGGTACAAAGCAGTGTAAACAGAGGCAACATGTGACATGGCGATGGATTTCCGAGTGAAGCCGTCCGAGCACGCATGCATCCCTCTTCCCGAGGCTGTTTTTACTGTTTCCATAGTTTAATTGATTTGCTTAATTAATTAAGTGTTGTGTAATAATTAATTAGCTTGTTAGTTAGTTGATTATGTAATTTGTATTATTCTTTCGGTCCCTTCGTCAAGAGGGCACAATTGTGTAATAAGCGTGCGTGTGTGTGATGCATGTCTTCCAACCTCCATTTCTTTCTCCCTTTTACTTAACCGCTTACGATGGTTAGTTCAAGGGCACGTTTCAATTAGCATCCTTATGCTATGTGTGTTTGCATCGTTCATCTGTACTGCATGCATCGGGCTTGGCGCATCATACTAACTGCATTGTATTTCAATTCTAAGTTGAATACATGTATCGAATTGTCGCATCTCACATGCCCTTTTAGACTAGTCGAGCCTATTCTAGTTGCATTTTGTATGTGATGCATTAGCCATCTTAACATGGACTTGGATCATACATTGATTACTAACATGTTCTTTGTTTTGGCTCAGAGTACACTATGAGTGTTTATGCTTTAGCATCTTGCATGTGTGTGGGTTTTGCCATGATAGCATGCTTACCACGAGGCTAATTGCTTATATGATATAACTGCTTGAATGCCTGTGGGTGAAGGTTGGATTACTTGAATTGGGACAATTCATTGAAATCCGTGTTTTAGCCTACTTGCAAGTAGCAAACTTCAAACCATTTCCAAACAAATGGATATACGATGCTTTGTTCCAAATTAGGCGATTTAGTCTATACTTGTGTGTTGTGCACATCACATAGTAAATTCTAGCTAATTAACCGGAATAAGAACGCATGTGTTTTCAAAAACAAGATATCATGTTTAGTACAGATCGATTTTCGGATCGGGCGAGCGGGGGTGCTCATAGATGACCTTCCTCAATTGTACCCAAGTTCCCGAGCTGAGGTAACTTCGGTGATGACGGACACGTGGCCTTAGGCAACGAGTCAGGGTTTCCTAAATTCCCCTAAAACAAAATATTTAGGTGGCGACTCTGTATCTGGCAAAGCAGTCCTTGTTTGGCACTTCTTTCTTAAAAATCAATTTTCCAAAACGATTTGTCGGATTTGGACTCTTTGGTGATTTATCAGTCTCGCATTGCACTTTACGGGATTAGATTCAGAACCGTGACATTTAAGTCCGAATTATAGAAGCAAAGCCCTCGGGGCACGTCTACAGTTTCTGGCGACTCTACTGGGGAGTTAGAGAACTTGACTCGAACTCATGATATCTTGTTTTGATTACATTTATGTGTCTCTTTGCATTGTATTTGCATTGGTGTGCCTAGGACACCGTGTTTGCCGTATGCTATTCCTGAACGGTTTGCCGGAGGCTTGCTTTGAGAAGCGTGTCATAAGGCTGACCGGTTGCGGGCATTGCCACGACAGGAACACAAACCCTGGTTTTACCGGGGCACCCTTTGTGACCATTTGAGCTAGTGCATATTCGGAATCCATAGTGACCATTCCAAACTAGGACAGGTTGCTTACCTGATTATAGGTTGTTTGAAACCGCTGCGTGCGTAGTAAAACCCTATCTCCTGACAAAATAGGATAGGGAAACCCTACCCCAACATAGGGGTGTTTTGGCTTTCATCTTGCTTGCTATGTGCCTTTAGAGCTGGCCTCTACAGGAATACATGTATCAGTTTGCAAGTCTGGGTATCAGGCCTGCGGGCATCAGCGTTTTGAGAATCAGTTATATCTACGGGTATCAGATTCAGTTTTGGGACAGTAATTTGGGAATAGTGATCAGAGGTCGGATACAGTTATTCAGTTGTGCATACGTCTGTTCAGCTAAAATTGAGCTGAGATGCTACCTGTTTTCTCTTTCAAGGGGGGTTCAGAGATTTAGTTTAGCATAGCCAGTGTTCCCCTTCGTTGAAGCAAGGCAGGCATCTGATCCGTCAGTCACCAATCACATCACCTCTGTTCAGTTCAGCGGATTTATGATGGCACAAAATTCAAAGGAAATTGTGGTTATGGCATCCGCATTAAACCAAATAATCATCTTGCAGGGTGAGATCGACGTTGAAGTGCCATACCCACCCAGGTCACCTGCCGTGCGCCCGCTCTGGGAACCCCAGTTGTTTCAAGCTCCTGAACCCACCACATTTGAGTTAATAGGAATGATTGGCGACCTCCAGAGATCTGTGGCTGATCTGGCCTATGGAATGTCGGCTCCGCCACCAACCCCATCGTCTGCCGAGAACTTCATGTCGGAGGAGCCTCTGCTGCTGGGGCGAATTGTAATTGAGCTCAGCCAACTTGAAGCTGTCTCAAGCTCCGGTAATGACATGTCAACGACAACGGGGCTTCGCACTGAAGTAGCAACCCAAGCCTTCCACCAAGCTGAGGCTAGTGGAAAGAACAAGGTGAAGGTGGACACTGATCCCTATGAACAACTCCAGCAGGCTGTTGAGGCTCTGAAAGCTTGAGGGTTGAATAAGCAGCTAGTACTCGCAGTTGTGGCTAAGACTGTGGATGGCACTTTCCCTACTCAGACCGAGGGCAACTCAAGCCAAGGGCAAAATCGAGAAACGGGTCGTCATGCCAGAAATGATCCTGTCAGGTCTAATCCTACACCTGGAAAAGATCAGAAAGCCAAGGCAGCACCCGCTGATCCTTTTGCTAGTGCATCCAGCAAAGGTCCACAGGCTTCAAAGTATCTGCCCTGAGGTCGAAGGGTCTTTCGCGCCCTCTACATGCCTTTGTCCAAGGCTCTTCGAATCCTCACTGAAAAAGGTTATCTCAAACCTCTTGAGCCTCGGCCTCTCCCGAGTAATCTCCCTCTCTCACATGATGCTACCCAGTACTGTGCGTACCATCAACAGGCTGGTCACACCACCGACAACTGCTTCCGACTTCGCCACGAAATACGGGATCTGTTTGACGACGGGGTCATCCTCCCACCGAGTTCAGCAAAGTCTGTCGTCACTGGGTTGGTGGACTTCGAGGATAATACAAGCATGTGATCAGGGGTTGGTCCACTTGCGGGCGGCGCTCGGTTTATTTCAGATGTGGCGTTTGGCACGCACTATTTTGGGCATTTGCGAATGCTAATTTTTATACTTTTTGACTTGGGTGTTGAGTCAGTTCTGTGGTTTTGTTATGAGTCTGTCTCTTTGTTTTGAGTCAGTCTTTTTGATTAGGGTCTGTCTTGTTGTATCGAGTCAGTCCTGTTGTACAGAAGTCGGGTGATTTCGGGGGTGTTACCTCGGACATCACTTGCTTGTTTTGTGTTTGTCTTTTCGCTTTCTTTTGAGTCTGTTTCTGCCGTGGAGCCAGTTACACTAGAAGATCTGAATGAAGCAGCAGTGGTTTTCATGTTTTTGCGCTTATTTCTACTTTGAGCCTGTTGTTCCAGCAAGTTTAGAATGAAACAGCAGTACATTTCACTGACTTTTCTATGCCTTTTAAATCATTGCATTGACCTAAGTTTTTCAAAACTTTTTGAACACTGTGATGAAAACAAAGAGGAAGGAATTCCTCAGGATTTGTAAAAACTTGATCAACTGAGAGAAAGAGAGGCGTGCTAAGCCCTTAATGATTGAGATCATGCTTGTTAATGTGAGTACTGAGAAGAATCCTGGCTTGATCCAGATTGGTTCTACACTGTCTTCAGCGCAAGCGACTTGTTGCTTTCTTAAAAGATTTCAAAAAATGTTTTGCGCTGTCTTGCAAAGACCTATGTGGAATTGCTCTTGAGATTGTGCAGCTTAGGATCGCTCTCAGCCTCGAGACTCGACCCCTTTACTTTCAAACCATTGAACTTGGATTCAGAATGTTCAACCGTCAACTACAATGTAAGGCCTGTGTGGCCAGATTTGAAGTAGCCTTTGAACTAGGGGCAAAAATGTCAGATGCGCTGGAAGAGTCAAAGATGAGTCTTTTCTGCAAACCAGGGAAGACTGGCAAGAATGCCAAATCCCAGAAGGGAAGAAAGAAGAAAGTTCTGTTGAAAAACAACCGAGTTCCTATCCATAACATTAGGGGCAAATTCAGCCCCCATTGGATGGACTTCTACATTATCAGCGAACAACAGGCATTCTCCTGGATTCAGATGGCTTCGAGACCCTAAAACCATTTGGCATGGACAAAGCTACACTTTTACCCTTGAGAGGCTCGCTGGGCCGAAAACCCGGAAGGGCGACCCAGGCAAAAGTTAGAGCAAGGAAAAAAAGAAAAAAAGAAAAGAAAAAAAAAATGCAAAGAAAAGAACAAAAAAAAGAAAATCAATGAAAAGAATTGACAAAGAAAAGAAAAACAGAGCTCGCAAGGTTGAAAACCCGGAAGGGCGGCCTTGGCAAAAGTTAGAGCGTAAAAGGAGAGGTTAAATACCCGAGTGTACCTTAACCCGAAATTTTCCATTGCTGTACAGTGCCGTTCAGACAAGAGGCAATTTTCCATTGTTATGGATCTGAGGTTGTGCAAGAGTGGGTTCCATGCTCGTTGAGCGGTGGCCGTTTGCAAAAATAGTTTTTGAGAATTTTTAATGAGGTTGACTAATATTCTCTCGAAAATTATTCCATCTTTTCCAAAACTGGACCATTTCTTGGACCCAAAAAAGGAAAATTTTCGGTACTCATAACCTAACTTGTGTGATTTCAAATCAGAAAATTGAACAAGCATGTTAATCAAACTCTTATTTTGGTCAAAATTGTTTTAGTAGAAAACCAAAACAAAAAAATGGTCAAAATGATGAACTAGGGGCACAGTTGAGTCAGGTGTTCTGTCTTTTCCCCATCGTCAACCAAACTTGCCAGAAAGGGCACCTTGTTCGTCAGAAAGGGCACAGCTGAAGCTGTCAGAAAAGGGCCGAAAGCTCTTTCATCCTCCTAGTAGCGAGGTATCAAGCCAAGTGCGAAGCACAAACTGGAATGGATCAGGATACTCCATTCCCTCATCTGGACAGATCTGATCGCGTCCAAACTCCCCAGCAGATCATCGTCAATCGATGTCAGCTGCAGATTTGCTACACACCCAGTTATAGCGCAACCCCTTTGTGGGAAAGTTCACTGTTGTGAGCAGAAGAAGAGGAATCTAGCGGAATGCTAAGGGCAAGAGCCCTCAACTTTCTGTTTATCCATCAACCACCCAGGGAAGGGATAAAAAATGAGAGATTGAAGAATAGAGAGATGTGCGTTGAGAGAAAAAGTGAGAAAAAGGGCTTTTTCAAAAAACAGAGCCTGAGGGCCGAGTGATGTGAGAATCACAAATGAGAAAGGGTGGGAAACAATACCCGGAGAAACAGGCTCCCTGTGCACATCTGAGTGTTGTGTGCGTGTTTTGTTTGTCTCGATTCTTGTTTTGAGTCATTTCAAGTGTTTAGGTTGTTTTACCTTGTTTTTTTTTTGTTGAGTCATGGTGATTGTGGTCAGTTGTAGGCTCAATACACGGTCAAAAACTCATCTCTCAATTTCAAAATAAAATCACTTTGTGCTCAGAGTGCTGTGCCATTCTCCATGTTTGGGCAAAACAGGTTTTGTTCTCTCACAAAACTGCAGGGTTTAACCCAGGTCATGTCAGAACATTAGATCAAGGACCTATCTGAAGCTATGTGGGTTCCAGACTGCAAAGCAAAAGAAAAGAGAGAAAATGTGGAGCATCTTAGTGTGTTTTAACTCGAGCAAATTCCGAGATTGCATTTCAGGTGCACCTTCTTAGGGTCTGCCTTTCTTGAGAGTACGAGTGTATCTCGACCCCAAGTGTAAGCCTGCTTCAAGTCAGAATGGCAGTTCAGGCAGCACCTGAGGGTTTTACATGCAGATGTTACCTCTCGCCAATATGAACAGGGTATACCCCTTTTGAGCTGAGTATGTTGCAAAGCCCTCCGAGAGATGAATCGGAGGCACCAAAGTACATGTTTGATGCCCCCCCTACTGCATAGAACGCGCACTTTCATCTACACTTATGTTGCATGCGTGCCGCGCATCGTTATAATTCATGCATAGAATATGCTTTCGATGTTGCATATAATATGCCTGTCTATTGCGTAAAAAATGCTTGCTTTCAATTTTGCATAGAATATGCTTTGCTTGTCTCATGCATAAAAAAATGTGTTTGCTTATCAAGTTGTTACTCATTTGTCTATTGAGTTGTTGCTCATTTCTTTATCAAGTTGTCGCAATTTTGTTTATCAAGTTGTTGCTCATTGCTTATCGAGTTGTAAACTTGTCAAGGTCTTATTGTTGCTTATTGAGTTAATTTGCTTTGTTTGTTACATTGGTTGACTACCTGACCTGGTAATACATGCATGTTCAATTTCCATTCGATCCCATTGTTATGTACTATGATACGATGCGATGCATAAAATGTACAAATGTAACGCTTTTTGAACAAAACAGATGCTTCATTTCATCATGTCTTTTAGTAAAACCTGCCTAAGGCAGTACAATGTGCTCAAACTACCAATAAAAAGAAAAGCAAAACAAAAGGGGAGAAAAGTAACAAATGTCTGAACAGAGCAAAGAAAAGAAAAAGCAGTAGAATGTCTGGATCAATATCAGTGGCCTCAAGTTTGGGAGTCGGTCCTGGTCCTCTTCCTGGACGAGGGTCCAAGGTCACCACCGCCATCTCCATAGTCAGAATCTGAGTTGTCTCCGGCCTCGCCTTGGGACTACGCCACCTCCTCGTCAAAATCATCGGGAGTGGGCTCTTGGGAACTGCTCTCAGCATGAGTGTGCCTATGTCTGCCCCGGCTATGGATAGTCATCCTCCGCCTGACTCCCCCTCTTCTTCAAGTAAGAACAGATGGTCCAGCTGGAGCACCTCCCGCGGCCGGAATCCGGAATTGGGCCTGAAAAGGACAAATGGCAAATGCATCAGTTACAGATAAGGCAGAATGTGAATACCAAAAACAATGTGTGAGTACAGTGTATGAATGCCGTGAGCAACGCTGTGAGCAGTATGTGGGTTATAGTATATTAGTACCATAAGTGCTGTGTGTCAAGTGCCATGCTGATAGTGTGATGCACCAGATTATGTATGAAACCGATTGGGCAGAGTTTGAGATTGCAGTTAAAAGAACTTACCGGGATATTGTAGATGGTCAACAAGTCGATGCACCGTTGTAGCATCCCTACCGCTGAGGCTGTCAACTCCAGGGACTGGCGAGTGTACTCGATGAAAGCCTGCAAAAGTATTGAAGTCATAGTATTCTGCGGGATATCAAATGAATTGAAATGACTGTACAGAATGCAAAGTCTAGTAGTGCATACCGGGGCCGAGCCACAGACTCCGACAAGCTCATGATCAGCCGGAGGAGGAGCAAAGGGAATCTGATAAGTCTCTCCACCCTGTCCTCGGCATGTGATCGTCGTAGGATGCTCTGGCCATCCTACTCCCTGTCCCCTCTAGGACCCGCTCCCGCCTCGGGCTGGAGGTGCCCTCGGTGCCCCCGTTCCTGCTACTGGTGCCGCTGGCCTCTCTCGCTCAGCTCGACGAACACTAGTCAAAGGCCGCATGATATAAGCCTGAATGTACTTGGCGTAGTCACCCTCATCCCTGAAAGGCTTAGAGTCCCAGCCAATCGTATAGTCTATCATCTCCTCCAAGGTGTACCTCTCAGTGTGCCTCGTGTGGGTAAGAGGAGGTGCTGGAACTGTCTGCTCAGGCACGGCCAAGGTCTGCCGTAAGAAGCGCTCCTCGAAATACCGTGCCTGACAGACTGGCCTCTCCAGAAGAACCCTGAACCAGGCAGTCTCTTGAGCTCCAGCATACCGCTCCCGAACTGCATCAGGCAACGGGGCCCAAGGCTGCCCGGTGATCTGCAAATAAAACACAGTTTGTTATTTACTGATATTGAGAGAACAATATAAAGTGAAGCTTAAATGAACTGTAATGTTTGACATACCTTGGCTGCGGTAATGGGGTCAAAGTAGCGGCGGAAGAACATGAAGGACTCCCGTGGCCGCCGCTCGCATCTCGTGTCGAAGCGGTGAGAAAATGGAACATCGAGAGGGATCTCCTCATCTGGCACTGGGGCAAGCCTAGGGAAGTAGGCATACACCTACAACTATATAATGTAACAGAGCAGATATGAGTATGCTTATTAGATAAAGCAGTTTACAGATAAAGCAGAGTGCAGTATGTGCAGTGCATTGTGCAGTGTGTGTAGTGTGCAACCGGTGTAAAGCAGATTGCATATGTACAGTGTGTGTGGTATACAGATAATGTACAAAAGAATTGAAAAGACAGAAAAGGGAACATGTACCTCCCAGGCTCGCCAGTAGCCTCCAAGCAACTCCTCGCTGCAGCGGGAGGATGAGCTCATATATCCATAAAGAGTGGCCAAGCCCGCGCCACCCCAGTCGTAGTGGCGGATCCGTGTCACGTCCACTAAAGCGCTCAACAGGTAGAGCGCGACAGTGTTCGCCCGGTCGGCGAAGAGCTTGGTCCCCAGCAAGAACATGATGAAGCCACGGGCATACTGCTCCTTCTTCTCCCGAGTAGTAGGCGCTTGGATCCGGAAGTGATTCTCGAACCATGAGTACCTCACAAATCCTGCCCGGGTAAGAGGTGGCTGAGTGCCAAGCAAGTATAGTTGAGCGGCGTCCCACTCGTCCATATCTATGTGAAAGGGGATCGGATCACCCCCCACTCCGATGCCTGTGAGCATGGAGAAGTCAAAAGGAGTCATCGTCATGTCCCCGGTGGCAGAAAGGTGGAAAGAGTCTCCACCAGAGCAGCAAGAAGGGGCCTGCTCGCAGTGAGCCGCGAGAGTCCCATGCAGAAGGTCCCAAAGCCAGCTCGGTCGACAATATGACGAACAGCATCGGGCAGCTCCATATACCAACCTCGGGCGGCAGTGTTCCCATACCCCCGGAAGGCATGAGAATCGCCCTGTGATCAAAACAAATAGTTGCGAAGCAGTGTTACAAATACAGTGTTGAATGCGCTTAGAATTGATGAAAATGCAGTGTGTGTGCATGCGTCAGAGTCTACACAGATATTGGGTGTGGGCGTGCTCACAGTGAACTACAGCATATGATGTATCAGTGTGTTTAAATTGTTCAGTTGAGAATGCAGCGTGTGTGCATGTGTTCAAGATTACACAGGTATCGGGCTTGGGTGTGCTCATAGTGCACTACAGCATTTGATGTATCAGTGTGTTTGAATTGTTCAGTTGAGAATGCAGCGTGTGTGCATGTGTTCAAGATTACACAAATATTGGGTGTGGGTGTGCTCACAGTGAACTACGGCATGTGATGTATCAGTGTGTCTGAGTTAAGCAGTTAAAGAACAGAATCGACTATCGCAGTTATGTGTTCTACATTGAAGAAAATGAAATAGAGGAAGAATATACCTCAACGGCGCCATAAGACAGATGTGACTCTGGCTCACGCAACAAAAGCTCTAGTGGCTCGCCCCGCGTATAGCTCCTGAAGTGGCGGATGCCATCGGGAGGCAACACATGTATCGCTGGCCTGTAAGTCGCCGGAACGAACGGCCGGATGCGAAGGGGTAGGAGCTTGACCTCGAGATCCACGTCCATCCCCAGGGGAGTTCCACCACGTGGAATGTCGTCCGCCATCTCAAAAGGAGCGTGGAAATGGCCAAGAATGTGAAAAACGGGCAAGAATGAGAAAGGTCAACCCAAAAGTCAACCCCGAGAGGATGAAAAATGGGAGGAAAGGTCGGGGTGTGGGAAAGGCACGAAGATCGAGGTATGACTTGGGGAAAACAAACCCCAAACAGTGAAAACCAAGAAAAGGGCACCAAAACCAAGATTTGTTCAGTTCAAAGTGTGCGAAACGGGGAGAGTTTCGTAGATCGAACGATGGGAAAGTGTCGAAAACAAGAGAAAAACACGGATTGAAGGAAGAAAAATCACCTAGGGAGAGAGAGGAGGGTTTTTCGAGCTAGGGTGAAGTGGAAATATAATGTTTGGAACCTTATATTTAAAGACCCGTGGCCAAAGGACAAAACTGCCCCGACATTGCCATTTTTGGCTGGTCGGCCAAATTGTTAGCTGATCGGCTAAATAGTTGGCCGATGAGCTTATTTCATGGCCGATTGATGGCCGGTGGCCTCCCCTTGTGGTCGGTGAACCTCCCACACCCTTGGTTGGGTCAGTTATGTGGTTTGGGACCTTCATTATTCAAGACAGTGTAAGACAGTACATTTTCAAATCTCAACCGACCTTCGTGTCGACCTCGAATCGTGCCTTCCGCATGTGATGTTCGATACGCGCAGGGTGTATCATTTTTCGTATCCTTTTGTATCTTGCGAGATTCAAAAACTGCTTTAAATGCGGTGCATTGCAATGTTTTGTCTCGCATATGATAATCATACATAGCTTGCATCGTTATGCACGTCTACATGCGTCGTAGTGCACACCATTCTTGCATTGTTATGCACTGTTCACTTGCATTGTTATGCACGTCTATATGCATTGTAGCACACACAACTTGCATTGTCATGCATTTCAGTTCATTTGCATTGTCATGCGTCTTTCATTTGCATTGTCATGCACTCCAACAACGTGCATTGTCATGCATTTCAACAACGTGCATTGTCATGCATTTCAGTTCATTTGCATTGTCATGCACTTCAACAACATGCATTGTCATGCACTTTCAACAACGTGCATTGTCATGCATTTCAGTTCATTTGCATTGTCATGCACTTTCAATAACTTGCATTGCCATGCGTCTTTCATTTGCATTGTCATGCATTCCAACAACGTGCATTGTCATGCACTTCGGTTCATTCGCATTGTCATGCATTTTAACAACGTGCATTGTCATGTATTTCAGTTCATTTGCATTGTCATGCACTTCAACAACGTGCATTGTCATACATTTCAGTTCATCAGCATTGTCATGTATTTCAACAACGTGCATTGGCATGCATTTCCGTTCATTTGTATTGTCATGCATTTCAACAACATGCATTGTCATGCATCTTTCATTTACATTGTCATGCATTTCAACAACGTGTATTGTCATGCATCTTTCGTTTGCATTGTCATGCATTTCAACAACTCGCATTGTCATGCATCTTTCATTTGCATTATCATGCATTTAAATCTCTCGCATTGTTGCATATTTCATTCGCATTGTCTTGCATTCCCTATAACTGGCATTGTTTTGTTCGATTATGTGCATTGTCTTGCACCCCTCTAACCTGTATTGTTTTGCAAACTCATCTAACTTGCATTGTTTTGAAAACTTCTCTAAATCGCGTTGTTTTGTATACCCATAACTTGCATTGTTACGTTCGTTATTTACATTGTTATGTATGTCTTTAACTCGCGTTGTTTCGCATGTTCTACCTGCATTGCTATGCATACTTTACTCGCACTGTCGCGCAGTTTTAAATTGCATTGTTATGCATGTTTCTAATAAAATTATACCTATTAAGTCTCTTTCTTTTGCAGGCACGATATTGTATGTACGGTTCATTTGAAGATGGTGAAACCAGGCACGGTATTGTATGTAAGGTTCATTCAAGAGAAGCTTCAGTTCAGTTTAACCCCCTTCTCCATTCGCGTGCCGCGTTTGGACGTAACACCCTTTCTCCACTTGCGTGCCGCGTTTGGACATACCCCTTTCTCCACTCGCGTGCCACGTTTGGATGTAACCTTTCTCCTCTCGCGTGCCACATTTGGACGTAACCTTTCTCCACTAGCTTGCCACGTTTGGACGTAAACTTTCTCCACTCGTGTGCCGCGTTTGAACGTAACCTTTCTCCACTCGCGTGCCGTGTTTGGACGTACCCCTTTCTCCACTCGTGTGCCGCATTTGGACGTAACCTTTCTCCACTCGTGTGCCGCGTTTGGACGTATCCCTTCTCCACTCACATGCCACGTTTGGACGTAACCCTTCCCCACTCGCATGCTGCGTTTGGACGTAACCTTTCTCCACTCACATGCCGCGTTTGGGCGTAACCTTTCTCCACTTGCGTGCTGCGTTTGGACATAACCTTTCTCCACTCGCGCGCTGCGTTTGGATGTAACCCTTTCTCCACTCGCGTGCTGCATTTGGACGTAACCCTTTCTCCACTCGCGTGCCGCGTTTGGACGTATCCCTTCTCCATTCGCGTCCCGCGTTTGGACGTAACACCTTTCTCCACTCGCGTGCCACATTTGGACATACCCCTTTCTCCACTCACGTGCCGCGTTTGGACGTAACCCTTCTCCACTCGCGTGCCACGTTTGGACGTAACCCTTCTCCACTCGCGTGTCGCGTTTGGACGTAACCATTCTCCACTCGCGTGCCCCGTTTGGACGTAACCCTTCTCCACTCGCGTGCCACGTTTGGACGTAACCCTTTCTCCACTCGTGTGCCGCGTTTGGACGTACCCTTTCTCCACTCGCATGTTGCATTTGGACGTATCCCTTCTCCACTCGTGTGCTGCGGTTGGACGTAACCCTTTCTCCACTCGCATGTCGCGTTTGGACGTACCCCTTTCTCAACTCGCGTGCCGTGTTTGGACGTATCCCTTCTCCATTCGCGTTCCGCGTTTGGACGTAACCCTTCTCTATTCGCGTGTTGCCTTTGGATGTAACCCTTTCTCCACTCGCGTGCTACGTTTGGACGTACCCTTTCTTTACTCGCGTGCCGCGTTTGGACATATCCCTTCTCCACTCGCGTGCCGCGTTTGGATGTAACCCTTTCTCCACTCACGTACCGCGTTTAGACGTACCCCTTTCTCCACTCGCGTGCCGCGTTTGGACGTAACCTTTCTCCACTCGCGTGCCGCATTTGAACGTAACCCCTTCACCACTCGCGTGCCGTGTTTGGACGTACCCGCACTGTTATGTGCATCACGCTTTCTTGCGCAACCTTTTGCCACTCGCGTGCCGCATTTGGACGTATTCGCATTGTTATGTGCATCGTGCTTTATTGCTCTCTTTTCTCTCACGCGTGTGCCACGCCGAGAGATGCTCTATTTCCTCTCATGCGTGTGCCACGCTGAGAGATACTCCTTTGCCTCTCTTGCGTATGATACGTTGAGAGATGTTGTGTTTGAGACTCCGGGTGTCCTCGGTAGTCGCCTTTAATCTTCTCCGCGGAAGGCGCAGTGAGAATTGCATAATTTTGTTACACCCTTTCTGTTGGAATGTGTAGGACCGTTATCTCTTATTCGCTTGCTTATATTGTTGCATTTGTTTTGCATAAATGCTTCATTACAGCTCTCTTTGCATGATCGTAAGTTATGAACGACATCGTGCATGTCACTGGCATCTTGGCCCTGCCTTCGGGCGCATATCTTGCTATCTTGCGTGCTTGTCTAAGTCTTCGGCCTTGTCAAAAATGGGTCGTCTCTAGGCTTTGACATTCTCTTCCGTCACTTTGTGACTTTCGAGTTCTATCAAAGAGGGCAACTGTAGACACCCCATTTTTGACCGTCCTCAAGACTTGGACGTCATCGTTTGAACACTCGATGATCATCCATGCTCGTGTTCATTTTGAGTTCTCGAAGGTCTCGGCTACGCGCCTTGTCTCAAGATCTCTCAACTTGTCTATTTTGTGCTTGGTTGTAGACCAAACACTTGTGTTTTTGCTTATAAGGGAAGAGGGTGGCTTGTTTGCCATTCCCTCAACCCACTGGCCAGGGCATGATGCCATCGACCCCTTTTTCTTTCCATCGGCCAAGAGTGTTAGCCGATCGGCACTATATTTGGTTGGCCGGCACTTATGTTGGTCGATCGGCCATTTTTGGTGGTCGAACCCTGTTCATCTGCCTTATGCAGATATTCTGTGCCAGCTGGTGCAGCTGGCATCCACATATGCCCCCCTCCATACACGTGTATGGAGGGATTTGCCCTTTGCTTAGCTTCTCTTGGAAGCTTTAGAATTTGAACTTCTATAAAGAGGGAGCCCCTCCTCCCTCCTCCAGGTTCAGAAAAAATTAGGTTGGGGAAAGTGAGATATAGTTTTGTATCTATATTCCCTTGTTTGATCCTATTTTGAGCTTAAAAGTGTTGTTTTGTCTTACTATTGTACACATACACACACTAGAACACCATCCTCTTGGAGCTGAGGTCCCTTGAGGTTGATTTCAGAGTTATTGGACTGGTTTTGGTCAGAGGAACCTATTGGAGTCTTGTTCTTGAAGAAGTTCTACATGGGTGAGCAAACTTGCTTTAGATACCCCTTTCTTGCTTAAGCTTTTAACCCTTCTTGCTTATTGTTTTGAGCTTAGTTTATAACTGATAAAAGTTCTGATTTTTCTTGCTTTAGAACTTTGTTTAAGGTCATTTTGAGGTTTGGGGTTGTTTCCCCCCTCTTAGGTCTTGTTAGGCCTTGTTTTAGGCCATCCCTTTTGGCCATTGTTCTTAGCTTTGCATAACCTCTCTACCACTGAAATCCAGAGGATTTTCAGTGGTGGAGAGGTGGTTTTGGCATCTTAAATAGGAGGGGGTCATCCCCTCTCCATGTTGTCTTTAATGCCTACATAAATGGCTTATGTTTGTAGCATGTGTGCTTACCTTGTTTTAGCTTCATTTCAGTATATATTAGGCTTTGTTTTGCCATGATATAGCACTGTTTTAACTTGGTTTAGACATACCATGCATGCTTTGTATACTTGTCTTGTAATCCCATGATTCGCCTTAACATGCACCACGTTGTAACATGTCTTTTAGCATGATTTTGGTTGAATTCCATGAAGTTTTTAGCCATGTTGCGACATGCTTGAGCTCTGATTTTGGTCCTCTTGGTCATGTTTGCATTGTTTTGTATAGCTACCATGTATTCTAGCTTGGTAGCTTTAAGTGTCCAAGTCGTTAGCATGCTCTATTTGGGGTCATTTTAGTGGTTTGACATCGCTTCTTATGTCATTTCAGTCTATATAGTATGCTAATATACTTGCACCTATCACTCCTTTAATGTTTTAAGGAGTTGATGTTTTATGCCTCATGAATGTATCATTGTGTATGCCATCATGCCTAGGCATTTGGGATACCATCTAAGTGGGTTTTTGAGCTCATTTTGACATGCCATAACTCTGTTTTTGGTTGCTTAAGGCATGCCATGTTTGGTTGTGTTAGGTGTAGTGTAACACCTCTTTTGTGGCCTCGCATGCCTCATGTTTTTGGCATTGTGTTCTAGCTTGTGTTGGCTAGTTTTGAGCTCACTTTTGGTCTTGTTTAGACCTGCCTTGGGACTGTTTTAGGTCCCCTTGGCCCTTTGGGGCTTGCTTCATGTAGCATTGGTTTGAGTCCCTTGGCTAATTTCAAGTTTTGGGCTTTATTGCATGCTTTGGTTGATTTGGCATCCTCCCCAACATGATTTCAGAGCTTTACATGTTTGCTTAATATCCATGTTTGTCTCATTTTAAGTGTTCTTAAAAGTCGCTCTACTATGCTTAAAGTAATGGACCATTAGCATGCATGTTTGTATGTGTATTTCATACCCTTGTTGCATTATTATGGCCACTGAATTGGACCTATTTGAGAGTTGTCTATTTTGGTTTAAGTCCATTATTTGCATGTTGTTGCATGCTTGCTTCGCATGTTGTCACATGCTTGTTGCATATTTGGTAAATTGCATGATGTAACATGGTAGTTCAATTGTGCCTTGTTAAATACTTAGTCCATAACATGTTGCATGTTTAAGTGGTATTGCATTTGGCATGCTTTTGTTAAGTAGCTTTGCATGTTTGCATATCTTGTCCCTTTACATGTTGTCACATGTTTGCCTTGCATGCTTGAAATGTCCATGTTGCATTTTGCATGCTTGTCTAAGTTGCATTGCATTTGGCATGCTTGTTACCATTAGCCTTATATGGCGTGGTCATTAACATGCTCATGTTGTGTTAGTCTTGCTTGCATGCATGCATCCTTTGCCTCTTGATCAATCATGATAGAGTTTTGGGGGCCCATTATGTGTTATGTACATTTCATTTGATATTGAATTGCACATTCGGCACCTTTGGCCACCATGCGTTGAAACGCACAATTAATGGTCCGAGGGTCGAGCACTACACTTCCTTGAGTTCATGACATGATAAGGAGGGTGTTCGTGCACACATTGCCTTGAAAATGCATTGCCATGCTCTGTTTGTCCCCTGCTGCAGCAAAACAGCATTCTGCAGGAAGAGATGGCCGGTCGGCCATCTTCAGTGCCGGCCGGCTATGCATTGTTGGCCGAGAGCTTCATTCATGGTTGATGACCAAATTTCCATGGCCGATGGCCCTATCTCTTGGCCGATGGACTCTCTAAAAGTCCCCAAGGTGGTTCAGAAGTGTCACAGAAGTTGGCACAGTTTTCAGAGGTACAGAGTAGTGTAAATAGAGGCAACATGTGACATGGCGATGGATTTCTGAGCGAAGCCGTCCGAGCACGCATGCATCCCTCTTTCCGAGGTTGTTTTTACTGTTTCCATAGTTTAATTGATTTGCTTAATTAATTAAGTGTTGTGTAATAATTAATTAGCTTGTTAGTTAGTTGATTATGTAATTTGTATTATTCTTTCGGTCCCTCCGTCGAGAGGGCACAATTGTGTAATAAGCGTGCGTGTGTGTGATGCATGTCTTCCAACCTCCACTTCTTTCTCCCTTTTACTTAACCGCTTACGATGGTTAGTTCTAAGGCACGTTTCAATTAGCATCCTTATGCTATGCATGTTTGCATCGTTCATCTGTATTGCATGCACCGGGCTTGGCGCATCATACTAACTGCATTGTATTTGAATTCCAAGTTGAATACATGTATCGAATTGTCGCATCTCACATGCCCTTTTAGACTAGCCGAGCCTATTCTAGTTGCATTTTGTATGTGATGCATTAGCCAGCTTAACATGGACTTGGATCATACATTGATTACTAACATGTTCTTTGTTTTGGCTCGGAGTACACTGTGAGTGTTTATGCGTTAGCATCTTACATGTGTGTGAGTTTTGCCATGATAGCATGCTTACCATGAGGCTAATTACTTATATGATATAACTACCTGAATGCCTGTGGGTGAAGGTTGGATTACTTGAATTGGGACAATTCATTGAAATCCGTGTTTTAGCCTACTTGCAACTAGCAAACTTCAAACCATTTCCAAACAAGCGGATATGTGATGCTTTGTTCCAAATTAGGCGATTTAGTCTATACTTGTGTGTTGTGCGCATCACATAGTAAATTCTAGCTAATTGACCGGAATAAGAACGCATGTGTTTTCAAAAAAAAGATATCATGTTTAGTACAGGCCGATCTTCGGATCAGGCGAGCAGGGGTGCTCATGGATGACCTTCCCCAATCGTACCCAAGTTCCCGAGCTGAGGCAACTTTGGTGATGACGGACATGCAGCCTTAGGCAACGAGTCAGGGTTTCCTAAATTCCCCCAAAACAAAATATTTAGGTGGTTACTCTGTATCTGGCAAAGTAGTCCATGTTTGGCACTTCTTTCTTAAAAATCAGTTTTCCAAAACGATTTGCCGGATTTGGACTCTTTGGTGATTTATCGGTCTCGCATTGCACTTTGTGGGATTAGATCCAGAACCGTGACATTTGAGTTCGAACTGTAGAAGCAAAACCCTCGGGGCACGTCTACAGTTTCTGGCGACTCTGCTAGGGAGTTAGAGAACTTGACTCGAACTCATGATATCTTGTTTTGATTACATTTACGTGTCTCTTTGCATTGTATTTGCATTGGTGCGCCTAGGACACCGTGTTTGCCGTATGCTATTCCTGAACGATTTGCCGGAGGCTTACTTTGTGAAGCGTGCCATAAGGCTGACCGGTTGCGGGCTTTGCCACGACGGGAACACAAACCCTGGTTTTGCTAGGGCACCCTTTGTGACCATTCGATCTAGTGCATATTCGGAATCCATAGTGACCATTCCAAACTAGGATAGGTTGCTTACCCGATTATAGGTTATTTGAAACCGCTGCGTGTGTAGTAAAACCCTAGCTCCTGACAAAATAGGACAGGAAAACCCTACCCCAACATAGGGGTGTTTTGGCTCTCATCTTGTTTGCTATGTGCCTTTAGAGTTGGCCTCTACAGGAATACATGTATCAGTTTGCAAGTCTGGGTATCAGGCCTGTGGGTATCAGTGTTTTGAGAATCAGTTATATCTGCGGGTATCAGATTCAGTTTTGGGACAGTAATTTGGGAACAGTGATTAGAGGTCGGATACAGTTATTCAGTTGTGCTTATGTCTGTTCAGGTGAAATTGAGCTGAGATGCTGCTTGTTTTCTCTTTCAAGGGGGGTAGTTCAGCATAGCCAGTGTTGTCCTTCGCTGAAGCAAGGCAGGCATCTGATCCGTCAGTCACCAATCACATCACCTCCGTTCAGTTCAGCGGATTTATGATGGCACAAAATTCAGAGGAAATTGTGGTTATGGCAACCGCATTAAACTAAAGAATCATCTTGCAGGGTGAGACCGACGTTGAAGTGCCACACCCACCCAGGTCACCTGCCGCGCGCCCGCTCTAGGAACCCCAGTTGTTTCAAGCTCGTAAACCCACCACATTTGAGTTAATGGGAATGATTGGCGACCTCCAGAGATCTGTGGCTGATCTGGCCTATGGAATGTTGGCTCCGCCACCAACCCCATCGTATGCCGGGAACTTCATGTCGGAGGAGCCTCCGCTACTGGGGCAAATTGCAATTGAGCTCAGCTAACCTGAAGCTGTCTCAAGCTCCGGTAATGACATGTCAACGACAACGAGGCTTCGCACTGAAGTAGCAACCCAAGCCTTCCACCAAGCTGAGGCTAGTGGAAAGAACAAGGTGAAGGTGGACACTGATCCCTATGAACAACTCCAGCAGGCTATTGAGGCTCTGAAAGCCGGAGGGTTGAATAAGCAGCAAGTACTCGCAGTTGTGGCTAAGACTGTGGATGGCACTTTCCCTACTCAGACCAAGGGCAGCTCAAGCCAAAGGGAAAATCGAGAAAAGGGCCGTTATGCCAAAAATGATCCTGTCAGGTCTAATCCTACACCTGGAAAAGATTAGAAAGCCAAGGCAGCACCTACTGATCCTTTTGCTAGTGCGTCCAGCAAAGGTCCACAGGCTTCAAAGTATCTGGCCCGAGGTCGCAGGCTCTTTCATGCCCTCTACATGCCATTGTCCAAGGCTCTTCGAATCCTCACTGAAAAAGGTTATCTCAAACCTCTTGAGCCTCGGCCTCTCCCGAGTAATCTCTCTCTCTCTCACATGATGCTACCCAGTACTGTGCGTACCATCAACAGGCTGGTCACACCACCGGCAACTGCTTCCGACTTCGCCACGAAGTACGGGATCTATTTGACGACGGGGTCATCCTCCCACCGAGTTTAGCAAAGTCTGTCATCACTGGGTTGGTGGACTTCGAGGATAATACAAGCATGTGATCAGGGGTTGGTCCACTTGCGGGCGGTGCTCAGTTTATTTCAGATGTGGCGTTTGGTACGCACTATTTTGGGCATTTGCGAATGCTGATTGTTATACTTTCTGACTTGGGTATTGAGTCAGTTCTGTGGTTTTGTTATGAGTCTGTCTCTTTGTTTTGAGTCAGTCTTTTTGATTAGGGTCTGTCTTGTTGCATCGAGTCAGTCCTGTTGTACAGAAGTCGGGTGATTTCGGGGGTGTTACCTCGGACATCACTTGCTTGTTTTGTGTTTGTCTTTTCGCTTTCTTTTGAGTCTGTTTCTGCCATGGAGCCAGTTACACCAGAAGATCTGAATGAAGCAGCAGTGGTTTTCATGTTTTTGCGCTTATTTCTACTTTGAGCCTGTTGTGCCAGCAAGTTTAGATTGAAACGACAGTATATTTCACTGACTTTTCTGTGCCTTTTAAATCATTGCATTGACCTAAGTTTTTCAAAACTTTTTGAACACTGTGATGAAAACAAAGAGGAAGGAATTCCTCGGGATTTGCAAAAATTTGATCAACAGAGAGAAAGAGAGGCGTGCTAAGCCCTTAATGATTGAGATCATGCTTGTTAATGTGAGTACTGAGAAGAATCCTGGCTTGATCCAGATTGGTTCTACACTGTCTTCAGCGTGAGCGATTTGTCACTTTCTTAAAAGATTTCAAAAAATGTTTTGCGTCGTCTTGCGAAGACCTATGTAGAATCGCTCTTGAGATTGTGCAGCTTAGGATCGCTCTCAGCCTCAAGACTCGACCCCCTTACTTTCAAACCATTGAACTTGGATTCAGAATGTTCAACCGTCAACTACAATGTAAGGCCTGTGTGGCCAGATTTGAAGCAGCCTTTGAACTAGGGGCAAAAATGTCAGATGCGCTTGAAAAGTCAAATATGAGTCTTTTCTGCAAACCAGGGAAGACTGGCAAGAATGCCAAATCCCAGAAGGGAAGAAAGAAGAAAGTTTCGTTGAAAAACAACCGAGTTCCTATCCACAGCACTAGGGGCAAATTCAGCCCCCATTGGATGGACTTCTACATTATCAGCGAACAGCAGCCATTCTCCTGGATTCAGATGGCTTCCAGACCCTAAAACCATTTGGCATGGACAAAGCTACACTTTTACCCTTGAGAGGCTCGCTGGGCCGAAAACCCAGAAGGGCGACCCAGGCAAAAGTTAGAGCAAGGAAAAAAACAAAAAAAGAAAAGAAAAAAAAATGCAAATAAAAGAAGAAAAAGAAGAAAATCAATGAAAAGAATTGACAAAGAAAAGAAAAACAGAGCTCGCATGGTTGAAAACCTGGAAGGGTGGTCTTGGCAAAAGTTAGAGCGTAAAGGAGAAGTTAAATACCCGAGTGTACCTTAACCCGAACTACGTAAGGCTTGATTCCCATGTTTGGGATACGTCTGCAACTTCATTCTGAAGTCCAGCCATAAACACTTCCAAATCAATTGTGTCCATGTAATGGTTCTGATCATCTTTGTCATTTCTGTATCCGAGAGTTCGGCTGTGATCATCGCTATGAGAACTGGTTACAGTATGCTGCGGTGCATTTCAAACAAGGGGCAACTTTCCATTGCCATACAGTGCGCAGTGGTGCCATTCAAACAAGGGGCAATTTTCAATTGCCGTACAGTGCCGTTCAGACAAGAGGCAATTTTCCATTGTTATAGATCTGAGGTTATACAAGAGTGGGTTCCATGTTCGTTGAGCAGTGGTCGTTTGCAAAAATAGTTTTTGAGAATTTTTAATGAGGTTGACTAATATTCTCTCGAAAATTATTCCATCTTTTCCAAAACTGGACCATTTCATGGACCCAAAAAAGGAAAATTTTCGGTACTCATAACCTAACTTGCGTGATTTCAAATCAGAAAATTGAACAAGCATGTTAATCAAACTCTTATTTTGGTCAAAATTGTTTTAGTGGAAAACAAAAACAAAAAAATGGTCAAAATGATGAACTAGGGGCACAGTTGAGTCAGGTGTTTTGTCTTTTCCCCATCGTCAACCAACTTGCCAGAAAGGGCACAGCTGAAGCTGTCAGAAAAGGGTCGAAAACTCTCTCATCCTCCCAGCAGCGAGGTATCAAGCCAAGTGCGAACCATAAACTGGAATGGATCAGGATACTCCATTCCCTCATCTGGACAGATCTGATCGCGTCCAAACTCCCCAGCAGAGCATCGTCAATCGATGTCAGCTGTAGATTTGCTACACACCCAGTTGTTGCGCAACCCCTCTGTGGGAAAGTTCACTGTTGTGAGCAAAAGAAGAGGAATCTAGCGGAATGCTAAGGGCAAGAGCCCTCAACTTTCTGTTTATCCATCAACCACCTAGGGGAGGGATAAAAAATGAGGGATTGAAGAATAGAGAGATGTGCGCTGAGAGAAAAAGTGAGAAAAAGGGCTTTTTCAGAAAAACAGAGCCTAAGGGCCGAGTGATGCGATAATCACAAATGAGAAAGGGTGGGAAACAATACCCGGAGAAACAGGCTCCCTGTGCACATCTGAGTGTTATGTGCGTGTTTTGTTTGTCTCGATTCTTGTTTTGAGTCGTTTCGAGTGTTTCTCGATATGTTTAGGTTGTTTTACCTTGTTTTCTTTTGTTGAGTCGTGGTGATTGTGGTCAGTTGTAGGCTCAATACACGGTCAAAAACTCATCTCTCAATTTCAAAATAAAATCGTTTTGTGCTCAGAGTGCTGTGCCATTCTCCATGTTTGTGTAAAACAGGTTTTGTTCTCTCACAAAACTGCAGGGTTCAACCCAGGTCATGTGAGAACATTAGATCAAGGACCTGTCTGAAGCTATGTGGGTTCCAGACTGCAAAGGAAAAGAAAAGAGGGAAAATGTGGAGCATCTTAGTGTGTTTTAACTCCAGCGAATTCCGAGATTGCATTTCAGGTGCACCTTCTTAGGCTTTGCCTTTCTTGAGAGTATGAGTGTATCTCGACCCCAAGTGTAAGCCTGCTTCAAGTCAGAATGGCAGTTCAGGCAGCACCTGAGGGTTTTACATGCAGATGTTACCTCTCGCCAATATGAGCAGGGTATACCCCTTTGGAGCTAAGTATGTTGCAAAGCCCTCCGAGAGATGAATCGGAGGTACCAAAGTACATGTTTGATGGCCCCCATACTGCATAGAACGCGCACTTTCATCTACACTTTTGTTGCATGCGTGCCACGCATTGTTATAATTCATGCATAGAATATGCTTTCAATGTTGCATATAATATGCCTATCTATTGCGTAAAATATGCTTGCTTTCAATTTTGCATAGAATATGCTTTGCTTGTCTCATGCATAAAAAAATGTGTTTGCTTATCGAGTTGTTACTCATTTGTCTATCGAGTTGTTGCTCATTTGTTTATCAAGTTGTCGCAATTTTGTTTATCGAGTTGTTGCTCTTTGCCTATCGAGTTGTAAACTTGTCAAGGTCTTATTGTTGCTTATTGAGTTAATTTGTTTTGTTTGTTACGTTGGTTCACTACCTGGCCTAGTAATACATGCATGTTCAATTTCTATTCGATCCCATTGTTATGTAATATGATGCGATGCGATGCGATGCATAAAATGTACAAATATAACACTTTTTGAACAAAACTGCTGTTTCATTTGATCATGTCTTTTAGCAAAACCTGCCTGAGGCAGTACAATGTGCTTAAACTACCAGTAAAAAGAAAAGCAAAACAAAAGGGGAGAAAAGTAACAAAATGTCTGAACAGAGCAAAGAAAAGAAAAAGCAGCAGAATGTTTGGATCAATATCAGTGGCCTCAAGTGCGGGTGTCGGTCCTGGTCCTCTTCCTGGACGAGGGTCCAAGGTCACCACCGCCATCTCCATAGTTAGAATCTGAGCTATCTCCGGCCTCGCCCTGGGACGATGCCGCCTCTTCGTCAGAATCATCGGGAGAGGGCTCTCGGGAACTGCTCTCAACATGAGTGCGCCTATGTCTGGCCCGGCTGTAGATAGTCATTCTCCGCCTGACTCTCCCTCCTCTTCGAACAGGAACAGATGGTCCAGCTGGAGCACCTCCCGTGGCCAGAATCTGGAATGGGGCCTGAAAAGGACAAATGACAAATGCATCAGTTACAGATAAGGCAGAATGTGAATACCAAAAACAATGTGTGAGTGCAGTGTATGAATGCCGTGAGCAACGCTGTGAGCAGTATGTGGGTTACAGTGTAACAGTACCATAAGTGCTGTGTGTCAAGTGCCGTGTTGATAGTGTGATGCATCAGATTATGTATGAAACCAATTGGGCAGAGTTTGAGACTGCAATTAAAAGAACTTATCGGGATATTGTAGATGCTCAAATAGTCGATACACCATTGTAGTATCCCTACTGCTGAGGCTGTCAACTCCAGGGACTGGCGAGTGTACTCGACGGAAGCCTACAAAAGTATTGAAGTCATTAGTATTCTGTGGGATATCAAATGAATTGAAATGAGTGTACACAATGCAAAGTCTAGTAGTGCATACCGGGGCCGAGCCACAGACTCCGACAAGCTCATGATCAGCCGGAGGAGGAGCGAAGGGAATCTGATAAGTCTCTCCACCCTGTCCTCGGCATGTGATCGTTGTAGGAAGCTCTAGCCATCCTACTCCCTGTCCCCTCCAAGACTCGCTCTTGCCTCGGGCCGGAGGTGCCCTCGGTGCCCCCGCTCCTACTGCTGGCGCCGCTGGCCTCTCTTGCTCAGCTCGACGAACACCAGTCAAAGGCCGCATGATAAAAACCTGATTGCACTCGACGCAATCACTCTCGTCCCTGAAAGGCTCAGAGTCCCTGCCAATCGTATAGTCTATCATCTCCTCCAAGGTGTACCTCTCAATGTGCCTCGTGTGGGTAAGAGGAGGTGCAGGAACTGTCTGCTCGGGCATGCCCAAGGTCTGCCGTAAGAAGCGCTCCCCGAAATACCGTACCCGACAGACTGGCCCCTCCAGTAGAACCCTGAACCGGGCAGTCTCTCGAGCACTGGCATATCACTCCCGAATGGCATCAGGCAACGGGGCCCAAGGCTGCCCGGTGATCTGCAAATAAAGCATAGTTTGTTATTTACTGATACTGAGAGAACAATATAAAGCGAAGCTTAAATGAACTGTAATTTTTGACATGCCTCGGCTGTGGTCATGGTGTCAAAGTAGCGGCGGAAGAACATGAAGGACTCCCGTGGCCGCCACTCGCATCTCATGTCGAAGCGGTGAGAAAATGGAACACCGAGAGGGATCTCCTCATCTGGCACTGGGGCAAGCCTAGGGAAGTAGGCATACACCCACAACTGTATAATGTAACAGAGCAGATATGAGTATGCTTATCAGATAAAGCAGTTTACAAATAAAGCAGAGTACAGTATGTGCAGTGCATTGTGCAGTGTGTGTAGTGTGCAACCGCTGTAAAGCAGATTGCATATGTACAGTGTGTGTGGTATACAGATAATGTATAGCAGAATTGAAAAGATAGAAAAGGGAACATGTACCTCCCAGGCTCGCCAGTAGCCTCCAGGCAACTGCCCACTGCAGCGGGAGGATGAGCTCATATATCCATAAAGAGTGGCCAAGCCCGCACCACCCCAGTCATAGCGGCGGATCCGTGTCACGTCCACTAAAGCGCTCAACAGGTAGAGGGCGACAGTGTTCGCCCGGTCGGCGAAGAGCTTGGTCCCCAGCAGGAACATGATGAAGCCATGGGCATACTGCTTCTCCTCCTCCCGAGTAGTAGGCGCCTGGATCCGGAAGTGATCCTCGAACCATGAGTACCTCACAAATCCTGCCCGGGAAAGAGGTGGCTAAGTGCCAAGCAAATGTAGCTGAGCGGCGTCCCACTCGTCCATATCTGTGTCAAAGGGGAGCGGATCACCCCCCACTCCGATGCCTGTGAGCATGGAGAAGTCAAAGGGAGTCATCGTCATCTCCCCGGTAGCAGAAAAGTGGAAGGAGTCGGTGGTGTCCCACCACCTCTCCACCCGAGCAGCAAGAAGGGGCCTGCTTGCAGTGAGGCGCGAGAGTCCCATGTAGAAGGTCCCAAAGCCGGCTCAGTCGACAATATGACGAATAGCATCGGGCAGCTCCATATACCAACCTCGGGCGGCAGTGTTCCCATACCCCCGGAAAGCATGAGAATCTCCCCGTGATCAAAACAAATAGTTGCGAAGCAGTGTTGCAAATACAGTGTTGAATGCGCTCAGAATTGATGAAAATGCAGTGCGTGTGCATGCGTCAGAGTCTACACAGATATTGGGTGTGGGCGTGCTCACAGTGAACTACAGCATATGATGTATCATTGTGTTTGAATTGTTCAGTAGAGAATGCAGCGTCTATGCATGTGTTCAAGATTACACAGATATCGGGCCTGGGTGTGCTCACAGTGAACTACAGCATTTGATGTATCAGTGTGTTTGAATTGTTCAGTTGAGAATGCAGCGTGTGTGCATGTGTTCAAGATTACACAGATATTGGGTGTGGGTGTGCTCACAGTGAACTACGGCATGTGATGTATCAGTGTGTCTGAGTTAAGCAGTTAAAGAACAGAATCGACTATCGCAGTTATGTGTTCTACATTGCAGAAAATGAAACAGAGGAACAATATACCTCAGCGGCGCCATAAGACAGATGTGACTCTGGCTCGCGCAACAAAGGCTCCAGTGGCGCGCCCCGCGCATAACTCCTGAAGTGGCGGATGCCATCGGGAGGCAACACATGTATCGCCGGCCTGTAAGTCGCCGAATCGAACGACCGGATGCGAAGAGGTAGGAGCTTGACCTCGAGATCCACGTCCATCCCCAGAGGAGTCCCACCACGTGGAATGTCGTCTGCCATCTCAAAAAGAGCATGAAAATGGCCGAGAATGTGAAAAACGGGCAAGAATGAGAAAGGTCAACCCAAAAGTCAACCCCAAGAGGATGAAAAATGGGAGGAAAGGTCGGGGTGTGCGAAAGGCACGAAGATCGAGGTATGACTCGGGGAAAACAAACCCCAAACAGTGAAAGCCAAGAAAAGGGCACCGAAACCAAGATTTGTTCGGTTCAAAGTGTGCGAAACGGGGAGAGTTTCGCAGATCGAACGATGGGAAAGTGTCGAAAACAAGAGAAAAACACGGATCGAAGGAAGAAAAATCACCTTGGGAGAGAGAGGAGGGTTTTTCGAGCTAGGGTGAAGTGGAAATATAAGGTTTGGAACCTTATATTTAAAGACCCGTGGCCAAAGGACAAAACTGCCTCGACATTGCCATTTTTGGCCCGTCGGCCAAATTGTTAGCCGATCGGCTAAATAGTTGGCCGATGAGCTTATTTCATGGCCGATTGATGGCCGGTGGCCTCCCCTTGTGGTCGGTGAACCTCCCACATCCTTGGTTGGGTCAGTTATGTGGTTTGGGACCTTCATTACTCAAGACAATGCAAGACAGTACATTTTCAAAGCTCAACTGACCTTCGTGTTGACCTCAAATCGTGCCTTCCGCATGTGATGTTCGATACGCGCAGGGTGTATCCTTTTGTATCTTGCGAGATTCAAAAACTGCTTTAAATGCGTTGCATTGCAATGTTTTGTCTCGCATATGATTATCATACATAGCTTGCATCGTTATGCACGTCTACATGCGTTGTAGTGCACACCATTTTTGCATTGTTATGCACTGTTCACTTGCATTGTTACGCACGTCTATATGCGTTGTAGCACACACAACTTGCATTGTCATGCATCTTTCATTTGCATTGTCATGCACTTTCGACAATATGCATTGTCATGCATTTCAGTTCATTTGCATTGTCATGCACGTTCAACAACTTGCATTGTCATGCGTCTTTCATTTGCATTGTCATGCACTCCAACAACGTGCATTGTCATGCATTTCGATTCATTCGCATTGTCATGGATTTCAACAACATGCATTGTCTTGCATTTCAGTTCATTTGCATTGTCATGCACTTTCAACAACTTGCATTGTCATGCGTCTTTCATTTGCATTGTCATGCATTCCAACAACGTGCATTGTCATGCATTTCGGTTCATTCGCGTTGTCATGCATTTCAACAACGTGCATTGTCATGCTCTTCAACAACGTGTATTGTCATGCATTTCAGTTCATTAGCATTGTCGTGCATTTTAACAACATGCATTGTCATGTATTTCAGTTCATTTGCATTGTCATACATTTCAACAACGTGCATTGTCATGCATTTCCGTTCATTTGCATTGTCATGCATTTCAACAGCGTGCATTGTCATGCATTTCCGTTCATTTGCATTGTCATGAATTTCAACAACTTGCATTGTCATGCATCTTTCATTTACATTGTCATGCATTTCAACAACATGCATTGCCATGCATCTTTCGTTTGCATTGTCATGCATTTCAACAACTCGCATTGTCATGCATCTTTCATTTGCATTATCATGCATTTCAATCTCTCGCATTGTTGCATATTTCATTCGCATTGTCTTGCATTCTCTATAACTGGCATTGTTTTGTTCGATTATGTGCATTGTCTTGCACCCCTCTAACCTGCATTGTTTTGAAAACTCATTTAACTTGCATTATTTTGCAAACTTCGCTAAATCGCATTGTTTTGCATACCCATAACTTGCATTGTTACGTTCGTTATTTACATTGTTATGTACGTCTTTAACTCGCGTTATTTCGCATGTTCTACCTGCATTGCTATGCACACTTTACTGGCATTGTCACGTAGTTTTCAATTGCATTGTTATGCATGTTTCTAACAAAATTGTACCTGTTAAGTCTCTTTATTTTGCAGGCACGATATTGTATGTACGGTTCATTTGAAGATGGTGAAACCAGGCACGGTATTGTATATACGGTTCATTCAAGAGAAGCTCCGGTTCAGTTTAACCCCCTTCTCTATTCGCGTGCCGCGTTTGGACATAACACCCTTTCTCCACTCGCGTGCTGCGTTTGGACGTACCCCTTTCTCCACTCGCGTGCCGCGTTTGGACGTAACCTTTCTCCACTCGCGTGCCGCGTTTGGACGTATTCCTTCTCCACTCGCGTGCCCCGTTTGGACGTAACCCTTCTCCACTCGCGTGCCCCGTTTGGACGTAACCTTTCTCCACTCGCGTGCCGCGTTTGGACGTAACCCTTTCTCCACTCGCGTGCTGCGTTTGGCCTAACCCTTTCTCCACTCGCGTGCCGCGTTTGGATGTATCCCTTCTCCATTCGCGTTCCCTGTTTGGACGTAACACCCTTTCTCCACTCGCGTGCCGCGTTTGGACGTAACACCCTTTCTCCACTGGCGTGCCGCGTTTGGACGTAACACCCTTTCTCCACTCGCTTGCCGCATTTGGACGTAACCATTCTCCACTCGCATGTCGCGTTTGGACGTAACACTTCTCCACTCGCGTGCCGCGTTTGGACGTAACCTTTCTCCACTCGCGTGCCGCGTTTGGATGTAACCCTTTCTCCACTCGCGTGCCGCGTTTGGACGTAACCCCTTCTCCACTCGCGTGCCGCGTTTAGACGTATCCCTTCTCCACTCGGGTGCCGCGTTTGGACGTAACCCTTCTCCACTCGCGTGCCGCGTTTGGACGTAACCTTTCTCCACTTGCGTGCCGCGTTTGGACGTAACCCTTTCTCTCCTTGCATGCCGCGTTTGGACGTACCCTTTCTCCACTTGCGTGCTGCGTTTGGACGTAACCCTTTCTCTCCTTGCATGCCGCGTTTGGACGTACCCTTTCTCCACTTGCGTGCTGCGTTTGGACGTATCTCTTCTACACTCGCGTGCCGCGTTTGGACGTAACCTTTCTCTACTCGCGTGCCACGTTTGGACGTAACCCTTTCTCCACTCGTGTGCCGCGTTTGGACGTATCCCTCCTCGACTCACGTGCCGCGTTTGGACGTAACCTTTCTCTACTCGCGTGCCGCGTTTGGACGTAACCCTTTGTCCACTCGTGTGCCGCGTTTGGACGTATCCCTTTCTCCACTCAGGTGTCGCGCTTGGACGTAACCCTTTCTCCACTCGCGTGCCGCGTTTGGACGTACCTCTTTCTCCACTCGCGTACCGCGTTTGGACGTAACCTTTCTCCACTCCCGTGCCGCATTTGGACGTAACCCCTCCTCCACTCGCGTGCCGCGTTTAGACGTATCCCTTCTCCACTCGGGGGCCGCGTTTGGACGTAACCTTTCTCCACTCACGTGCCGCGTTTGGACGTAACCTTTCTCCACTCGCCTGCCGCGTTTGGACGTAACCTTTCTCCACTCGCCTGCCGCGTTTGGATGTAACCCTTTCTCTACTCGCGTGCCGCGTTTGGACGTACCCTTTCTCCACTCGCGTGCCGCGTTTGGACGTATCGCTTCTCCACTCGCGTGCCGCGTTTGGACGTAACCTTTCTCTGCTCGCGTGCCGCGTTTGGACGTATCGCTTCTCCACTCGCGTGCCGCGTTTGGACGTAACCTTTCTCTACTCGCATGCCGCGTTTGGACGTAACCTTTTCTCCACTCGCGTGCCGCATTTGGACGTATCTCTTTCTCTACTCACGTGCCGCGTTTGGACGTACCCTTTCTCCACTCGCGTGCCGCGTTTGGACGTATCCCTTCTCCACTCGCGTGCCGTGTTTGGACGTAACCTTTCTCTACTCACATGCCGCGTTTGGACGTAACCCTTTCTCCACTCGCGTGCCGCGTTTGGACGTATCCCTTTCTCCACTCGAGTGTCGCGCTTGGACGTAACCCTTTCTCCACTCGCGTGCCGCGTTTGGACGTACCCCTTTCTCCACTCGCGTAACGCGTTTGGACGTAACCTTTCTCCACTCGCGTGCCGCGTTTGGATGTAACCCCTTCTCTACTCGCGTGCCGCGTTTAGACGTATCCCTTCTCCACTCGGGTGCCACGTTTGGACATAACCCTTCTCCACTCGCGTGCCGTGTTTGGACGTGACCTTTCTCCACTCGCGTGCCGCGTTTGGACGTAACCCTTTCTCGACTCGCGTGCCGCGTTTGGACGTACCCTTTCTCCACTCGCGTGCCGCGTTTGGACGTATCCCTTCTCCACTCGCGTGCCTTGTTTGGACGTACCCCTTTCTCCACTCTCGTGCTGTGTTTAGACGTAACCTTTTTCCACTCGCGTGTCACGTTTGGATGTAAACCCTTCTCCACTTGCGTGCCGCGTTTGGACGTATCCGTTTTCTACTCGCGTGCCACGTTTTCACGTAACCCTTCTCCACTCGCGTGCCGCGTTTGGACGTAACCTTTCTCCACTCGCGTGCCATGTTTGGACGTAGCCCTTTCTTCACTCGCGTGCCGTGTTTGGATGTAACCCCTTTCTCCACTCGCGTGCCGCGTTTGGACGTATCCTTTCTCCACTCGTGTGCCGCGTTTGGACGTATCCTTTTTCAACTCACATGCCACGTTTGGACGCAACCTTTCTCCACTCGCGTGCCACGTTTGGATACAACCTTTCTCCACTCATGTGCCGCGTTTGGACGTACCCGCACTGTTATGTGCATCACGCTTTCTTGCGCAACCTTTCTCCACTCGCGTGCCGCGTTAGGACGTATTCGCACTGTTATGTGCATCGTACTTTATTGCTCTTTTTCTCTCATGCATGTGCCACGCCGAGAGATGCTCTCTTTCCTCTCATGCGTGTGCCACGCTAAGAGATACTCCTTTGCCTTTCTTGCGTATGATACGTTTAGAGATGTTGTGTTTGAGACTCCGGGTGTCCTCGGTAGTCGCCTTTAATCTTCTCCGCATAAGGCGCAGTGAGAATTGCATAATTTTCTTACACCCTTTCTATTGGAATGTGTAGGACCGTTATCTCTTATTCGCTTGCTTATATTGTTGCATTTATTTTGCATAAATGCTTCATTACAGCTCTCTTTGCATGATCATAAGTTATGAACGACATCCTGCA
This sequence comes from Camellia granthamiana, assembly GCA_036172215.1. Classification (NCBI taxonomy): domain Eukaryota; kingdom Viridiplantae; phylum Streptophyta; class Magnoliopsida; order Ericales; family Theaceae; genus Camellia; species Camellia granthamiana. The sequence continues at coordinate 158,062,262 of CM069905.1, forward strand.
TGTCACTTGCATCTTGCCCCTGCCTTCGGGCACATATCTTGCTATCTTGCGTGCTTGTCTAAGTCTTCGGCCTTGTCAAAAATGGGTCGTCTCTGGGCTTTGACATTCACTCCCGTCACTATGTGACTTTCGAGTTCTGTCAAAGAGGGGCAACTGTAGACACCCCATTTTTGACCGTCCTCAAGACTTGGACGTCATCGTTTGAACACTCGATGATTATCCATGCTTGTGTTCATTTTGAGTTCTCGAAGGTTTCAGCTACACGCCTTGCCTCAAGATCTCTCAACTTGTCTGTTTTGTGCTTGGTTGTAGACCAAACACTTGTGTTTTTGCTTCTAAGGGAAGAGGGTGGCTTGTTTGTCATCCCCTCAACCCATCGGCCAGGGCATGATGCCATCGGCCCCTTTTTCTTTCCATCGGCCAAGAGTGTTAGCCGATCGGCACTATATTTGGTCGGCCGGCACTTATGTTGGTCGATCGGCCATTTTTGGTAGCCGAACCCTATTCACCTACTTTATGCAGATATTTAGTGCCAGCTGGTGCAGCTGGCATCCACATATCCCCCCCTCCATACACGTGTATGGAGGGATTTTCCCTTTGCTTAGCTTCTCTTGGAAGCTTTAGAATTTGAACTTCTATAAAGAGGGAGCCCCTCCTCCCTCCTCCAGGTTTAGGTTGGGGAAAGTGAGATATAGTTTTGTATCTATACTCCCTTGTTTGATCCTATTTTGTGCTCAAAAGTGTTGTTTTGTCTTACTATTGTACACAACCACACACTAGAACACCATCCTCTTGGAGCTGAGGTCCCTTGAGGTTGATTTTAGAGTTATTGGACTGGTTTTGGTCAGAGGAACCTGTTGGAGCCTTGTTCTTGAAGAAGTTCTACAAGGGTGAGCAAACTTGCTTTCGATACCCTTTTCTTGCTTAAGCTTTTAACCCTTCTTGCTTATTGTTTCGAGCTTAGTTTATAACTGATAAAAGTTCTGATTTTTCTTGCTTTAGGGCTTTGTTTAAGGTCATTTTGAGGTTTGGGGTTGTTTCCCCCCTCTTAGGCCTTGTTAGGCCTTGTTTTAGGCCATCCCTTTTGGCCATTGTTCTTAGCTTTGCATGACCTCTCTGCCACTGAAGTCCAGAGGATTCTCAGTGGTGGAGAGGTGGTTTTGGCATCTTAAATAGGAGGGGGTCATCCCCTCTCCATGTTGTCTTTAATGCCTACATAAATGGCTTATGTTTGTAGCATGTGTGCTTACCTTGTTTTAGCTTCATTTTAGTATATATTAGGCTTTGTTTTGCCATGATATAGCATTGTTTTAACTTGGTTTAGACATACCATGCATGCTTTGTATACTTGTCTTGTAATCCCATGATTCGCCTTAACATGCACCATGTTGTAACATGTCTTTTAGCATGATTTTGGTTCAATCCCATGAAGTTTTTGGCCATGTTGTGACATGCTTGAGCTCTGATTTTGGTCCTCTTGGTCATGCTTGCATTGTTTTGTATAGCTACCATGTATTCTAGCTTGTTAGCTTTAAGTGTCCAAGTCATTAGCATGCTCTATTTGGGGTCATTTCAGTGGTTTGGCATCACTTCTTATGTCATTTCAGTCCATATGGTATGCTCATATGCTTGCACCTATCACTCCTTTAATGTTTTAAGGAGTTGATGTTTTATGCCTCATGAATGTATCATTGTGTATGTCATCATGCTTAGGCATTTGGGATACCATCTAAGTGGGTTTTCGGGCTCATTTTGACATGCCATAACTCTGTTTTTGGTTGCTTAAGGCATGCCATGTCTGGTTGTGTTAGGTGTAGTGTAACACCTCTTTTGTGGCCTCGCATGCCTCATGTTTTTGGCATTGTGTTCTAGCTTGTGTTGGTTAGTTTTGAGCACACTTTTGGTCTTGTTTAGACCTGTCTTAGGACTGTTTAAGGTCCCCTTGGCCCTTTGGGGCTTGCTTCATGTAGCCTTGGTTTGAGTCCCTTGGCTAATTTCAAGTTTTGGGCTTTATTGAATGGTTTACTTGCATGCTTTGGTTGATTTGGCATCCTCCCTAACATGATTTCAGAGCTTAACATGTTTTCTTAATATCCATGTTTGTTTCCTTTTAAGTGTTCTTAAAAGTCGCTCTACTATGCTTAAAGTAATGGACCATTAGCATGCATGTTTGTATGTGTATTTCATACCCTTGTTGCATTATTATGGCCACTGAATTGGACCTATTTGAGAGCTGTCTATTTTGGTTTAAGTCCATTATGCGCGTGTTGTTGCATGCTTGCTTCACATGTTGTCACATGCTTGTTGCATATTTAGTAAATTGCATGATGTAACATGCTAGTTCAATTGTGCCTTGTTAAATACTTAGTCCATAACATATTGTTGCATGTTTAAGTGGTATTGCATTTGGCATGCTTTTGTTAAGTAGCTTTATGTTTGCATATCTAATCCCTTTACATGTTGTCACATGTTTGCCTTGCATGCTTGAAATGTCCATGTTGCATTTTGCATGCTTGTCTAAGTTGCATTGCATTTGGCATGCTTGTTACCATTAGCCTTGTATGGCGTGGTCATTAACATGCTCATGTTGTGTTAGTCTTGCTTGCATGCATGCATCCTTTGCCTCTTGATCAATCATGATAGAGTTTTGGGGGCCCATTATGTGTTATGTACATTTCATTTGATATTGAATTGCACATTCGGCACCTTTGGCCACCATGTGTTGAAACACGCAATTGATGGTCCGAGGGTCGAGCACTACACTCCCTTGAGTTCATGACATGATAGGGAGGGTGTTCGTGCACACATTGCCTTGAAAATGCATTGCCATGCTCTGTTTGTCCCCTGCTGCAGCAAAACAGCATTCTGCAGGAAGAGATGGCCGGTCGGCCATCTTCAGTGTCGGCCGGCTATGCATTGTTGGCCGAGAGCTCCATTCATGGTCGATGACCAAATTTCCATGGCCGATGGCCCTATCTCTTGGCCGATGGACTCTCTAAAAGTCCCCAAGGTGGTTCAAAAGTGTCACAGAAGTTGGCACAGTTTTCAGTGGTACAGAGCAGTGTAAACAGAGGCAACATGTGACATGGCGATGGATATTCGAGTGAAGCCGTCTGAGCACGTATGCATCCCTCTTCCCGAGGCTGTTTTTACTGTTTCCATAGTTTAATTAATTTGCTTAATTAATTAAGTGTTGTGTAATAATGAATTAGCTTGTTAGTTAGTTAATTATGTAATTTGTATTATTCTTTTGGTCCCTCCGTCGAGAGGGCACAATTGTGTAATAAGTTTGCGTGTGTGTGATGCATGTCTTCCAACCTCCACTTCTTTCTCCCTTTTACTTAACCGCTTACGATGGTTAGTTCTAGGGCACGTTTCAGTTAGCATCCTTATGCTATGCATGTTTGCATCGTTCATCTGTATTGCATGCACCGGGCTCGGCGCATCATACTAACTGCATTGTATTTCAATTCTAAATTGAATACATGTATCGAACTGTCGTATCTCACATGCCATTTTAGATTAGCCGAGCCTATTCTAGTTGCATTTTGTATGTGATGCATTACCCATCTTAACATGGACTTGGATCATACATTGATTACTAACGTGTTCTTTGTTTTGGCTCGGAGTACACTGTGAGTGTTTATGCTTTAGCATCTTGCATGTGTGTGAGTTTTGCCATGATAGCATGCTTACCATGAGGCTAATTGCTTATATGATATAACTGCCTGAATGCCTATGGGTGAAGGTTGGATTACCTGAATTTGGACAGTTCATTGAAATCCGTGTTTTAGCCTACTGTAGACGCGCCCGAACGTCCCGGGAAAATCCCGCTTTGTTCATTAGGCTTACTACAGTTCGGACTCAAATGTCACGGTTCTGAATCTAATCCCGCAAAGTGCAATGCGAGGCCGGTAAATCACCAAAGAGTCCCAATTTGGCAAATCGTTTTGAAAACTGATTTTTAGAAAGAAGTGCCAAACATGGACTGCTTTGCCAGATACAGAGTCGCCACCTAAATGTTTTATTTTGGGGGAATTTAGGAAACCGTGACTCATGCCTAAGGCCACATGTCCGTCATCACCAAAGTTACCTCGGCTCGGGAACTTGGATACGATTGGGGAAGGTCATTTTATGAGCACCCCCGCTCGCCCGATCAAAGATCGGCCACTACTAAGCATGATATCTTGTTTTTGAAAACACATGTGCTCTTATTCCGGTTATTAACCTAGAATTACTATGTGATGCACACAGTATACAAATATAGACTAGATTGCCTAAGTTGGAACAAAGTATCGCATATCCGTTTGTTTTGAAAATGGATTGAAGTTTGCTACTCGCAAGTATGCTAAAATAGTTTCGACGAATTATTCCAATTCAGGTAATCCAACCTTCACCCATAGGCATTTAGGCAGTTATATCACATAAGCACATAGCCTCATGGTAAGCATGCTATCATGGCAGTCACTCACACGCATGCAAGGATGCTAAAGCATAAACACTTACCGAGTACTCCGAGCCAAAGAAAGAAGCTAATTAGAAAACATGCATGAATCCTAACTATGCTGAGATGCCTAATGCAACACATGCAAGAATGCAACTAAGATAGGCTCGGCTATTCTAAGATGGCATGTGAGATGCTACAGGTAACATGTATTCAACTTGGAATTGAAATACGATGCAGTTAGTATGATGTGCCGAGTCCGGTGCATGCAAAACAGTTGAATGGATGCAAACATATGAGCGTAAGGATGCTAATTGAAACGTGCCCTAAAACTAACCATCATAAGCTGGTAAATAAAAGAGAGAAAGACGTGGGGTTGGAAGACATACATCACACACACGCACACTTATTACAACATTGCCCTCTCTTGGAGGGTCCGAATAAATAATACGACACCAACTAGTTAATCTAAGCTAATTTAATTAAACTAGTTATTACACAACCAAAATGAATAACAAATTACGGCTAATTATTACACAACTCTAATTAATTAACAAACTAACTAAGTAAGCAATTAAACTAGCATGCAAACTACATGAATATGGACTGCCTCAGCTCTACCTTGAATGATAAAGGATGCATGCATGCTCGAGTCGCCTTGCACGGAAATCTATCCCGATGCCCCGGCTTGCCTTTGTTTGCAATTGATTTCAGAAACTTGCACAAAGCTCCAAGGAGATGAAACTCTACCCTGGGAATCTAGGGGGAGGCTGCCGACTAGCTATAGGCATTGGAGACCACCTACCGACCACCCTTGGTGGTGAAAACCAGAAAAGGTGGTCGGCCTACCAAAAAACCTGGTCGGCCGACCAGTTTCTTCTCCTGGTTTCTGTATTTTCTGCAACAAAGGCGAGAGAGAGAGAGAGAAAGCAAGGTATTTGCAACACATGTGTGCACGACCACTCTCCCCATCATTGCATAAGCTCTAGGGAGTGTAGTCCTTGATCCTCGGGCCACCAATCACGCATCTCGATACATGATGGCCGAGGAGTGGGATTGCACGACTCAATGTGAAATGAATGCACATATAAACACATAAATGCCTAAACTCCATCATGTGTTCGTCAAGAGTGTTGGCGATCGAGAATCGAGGCACATTTCATCACTTGGAGTATGAAACGTCCCTCGTTTCGCGTGTTTGGACTAACTCCTATTCCAAACACAATGCAACAAGTAGAATGGCATGCACAATGCGAGCTCAAGCATGCAATCCTAAGGCGATGCAACCAAGTCATGCAAACATGCAAAGGATGACGTGCAAACTAGCATACGCAATGCTACGAACTAACAATGGCATACTCAATGCACATGATACTATATGTCATACACAATGCACATGTGAAGACTATCACACACAATGAAGTGAACAGGGCATGCGCAATGCAATGATCAAACATGCGACAACGCGGCATACTCAATGCTATGAACTACAATGGCATACTCGATGCAAAATGAACTTAAGCCAAAATGAATGGGCCTCAGCCACACCCAAGTCAGTGGCCATACATGATGAAAATGAGGCAACAAAACACATGCAAACGTGCAAGATACAAGGGCCCAAAGCCTAGGGCACAAGATACAACTGTATGAAAGCATGGAAAAGATGAAATATGGCATACAACAATACATGTTCTAGCTCTGAAATGACATACAAAATGGTCCCGAATCATGCAAACAACTCATGTTATGCATGTTGATTGGCTCAAATACCGAAACTAGTGAAGTGCATTACACTAGAGGTATGCAAAGCAATGCCCAAATGAATAAACCAACCCCAAACAGTCCCTATGCAGGCCCAAAACGGTGGCAAAATGGACTAAGATGATGGCTTGAAATGCACAAAAATAAAGCTCATGCAATGGCCCATAAATGAGGTATACAAGCACCACTTCTCAAACCCATTTAAAGAGTGGAAAACATGGGAACATGGCACAAGTATAGGCTCTGAAATAACATGCTCAATGATGCCAAGACATGGAAACACCTCAAGTTAAGCATGCAAGGGGCTCCAAAACTCAAGGCTAAGCAAGGATATTACACTACAAGTATGCATGGCAAGCATCATTCGGCCAAGTGGCCTCAAAATAGAGCTAAGGTAGCCCAAAATATGAACAAAATCAGTTTGAAGTATGGCCAAAATATGCTAGAATCAATGGCCAAAACAACATGCAATGTAAGCTAGTGAGCATAGTTTACACTACAAGCATGTGAAGCATTCATGAGGCCACTAAACCAGCCAAAGACAGAGCTATGATATGCCAAAGAATGACCAAAAATCCACTGAAACATGACCAATACATGCAAGAATGACATGCTCTTTTGATGATCTATGAAGATGATTATTCTACACATGCAAGAGGCAAACATGAGGTGACCAAACCAGCCCTAGACAGAGTCTAGGCAAGTCCTAAGGGTCACTAAAAATGGCCTGAACCATGGCTAGGAAGTATGAAAATATAGACTCCTTGGAAAGGCCAAATAAGCAAACAAACAAGGCCAAAAGAGAGAGGGTCATCCATCTCTGATTTTGGCCCTCAAAATAGCATGCCAACCATTGAAATCCCACTGGATTTCAGTGGCTAAAAGGCCAAGCAAAGGTCAACACAAAGGCCTTAAGGCATGGCTCAAAACAAGACTAAATGAAGCATGCAAGAGGGTAGATGACCTCCAACAAGAAAATGGCCTTAAACAAACATGAATGATGCTTAAAAATAAAGCTTTTTTTAGTTGACAACAAACCTCAAATAAGCATGCAAATGAGGCTAAGAGAAGGATCAAAATAATGCTTAAAAAGGGAGGAAATGAGTTACCCTTGAAGCTCAACAAAGATAGCAACTTCTAGACCAAAAACCCAACTCCTTAACCTCTGAAAATGACCTCCAAGAACCTTGGGTTGATGGTGGAAGTGTTAGGCTATGAGGTGTGGTGCAAAAGGGTCAAGAACAATACACTTCCTAAGCCTAAATATAGAGACAAAGAGAGACATATGTGTATGTGCCTTAACCAAAATCTAAACCCTCACAAAGTAGGGGGAGGCCTTCCTTTATAGACAAAGGAGGCCAAAGCTTCTCAAAGAAGCTAAAAACCCAGGCCAAAGATCCTCCATACACGTGTATGGAGGATGCAGTCTGTGCCTTCCAACTGGCACAGCTGACAACAACTCATAGAGACAAAACTGGAGGGAGCAGGACGACCAGTTAAGGTGGTTGGCCGACTACTTCCCCTGGTCGCCCGACTAGGGTGAGTGGTCTCCCTCAAGGAAAAGTGGTTGGCCAGCCCATTTGATGGTCTCCTAACTGAATGCATGCTAGTGGTATGGTGGCAGACCAGCAAATGTGGCTCAAAAATCAACGAGACCAGTTTCCCGACAAGAAAATCGGCTAGTGGAGAGAGAAGTGGTCTCCAAGAGAAAAAGTGGTCTCCCACCCTTGTACCACCTTCCAAACAAGGAAAACAAGGTTCATGCCAAAAATGAACCAACACGGATGCAAAACGAGAGTTCGGGGGGATAAAGCGCACGGCCGGGTGCCTCGAAAACTCGCAGTTGAGCACCAAAAGTGGCGTACGGCCACAAAAGTGGTCTCCCGGACCACAGGGTCCCTCTAGATGGAGGAAACAAGTTGTGCTCCGAAAACCGGGGTAAACGGAGAATGTTAAGCGGTCCCGAGCCGAGGCGTACGGCCGACGGCCCCGAAAATCAGAAACTAGTCTCCAAATGGGAACAGTGGCCTACGACCACTGAGAGATGGTCTACAAGACCTCTCCCTCTATTTAGGAAGAGAAAACAAGACCTGGTCCGCAGACCGAGTCAACACACAAAAAGTTCCGAGGCTCGGAGGGCAAGGCTCTCAGCCAAAACTCTAAAACTCCGGAACGAGCACAACATGCACCATCACCGAGCTCTCAATCGATGACGTCTGAGTCTTAAGGTCGGTAAAAAATGGGGTGTCTACACCTACTTGCAAGTAGCAAACTTCAAACCATTTCCAAACAAACGGATATGCGATGTTTTGTTCCAAATTAGGCGATTTAGTTTATACTTGTGTGTTGTGCGCATCACATAGTAAATTCTAGATAATTAACCGGAATAAGAATGCATGTGTTTTCAAAAACAAGATATCATGTTTAGTACAGGCCAATCTTCGGATCGGGTGAGCAGGGGTGCTCATAGATAGCCTTCCCCAATCGTACCCAAGTTCCCGAGCCGAGGCAACTTTGGTGATGACGGACACGTGGCCTTAGGCAACGAGTCAGGGTTTCCTAAATTCCCCCAAAACAAAATATTTAGGTGGTGACTCTGTATCTGGCAAAGCAGTCTATGTTTGACACTTCTTTCTTAAAAATCAATTTTCCAAAACGATTTGCCAGATTTGGACTCTTTGGTGATTTATCGGTCTCGCATTGCACTTTGCGGGATTAGATTCAGAACCGTGACATTTGAGTCCGAACTGTTGAAGCAAAGCCCTCGGGGTGCGTCTACACACATGCATGTATAGAATTACCATGATTTGGCATAATCAAGCATGTATTAAGTTGAATATGAGGATATAAGCATGGAAGCATACATGCAAGCATAGTTTTTTTGATTTTCATGGTTATGAGCATCATTGGTGCTATTTGAAATGGAATTGGGGTCAAAGACTAACATTCATGTTGAATTGGTAGAGATATGAATTTTGAATGAAGTTGAATGCATGAGCCTTGATCATACAAAAGAAGTGTTGAATAATTTGAGAATGTGACCATGATTTTGAACAATTGGCCTCATGTTGCTCGTATACTCATGATATATAATGTATTTGCATGTTTTGAAACCAAAATTATGAGTTTTGGACCTTTAGAGGTTGAGTTTGAACTTGAAGAACAATTCTGGAAAACCCATAATTTGGCATGTCCGCTCGAGCGGGGAAAGCGTCGCTTGACTGGGAAATACGAGCTCCCAGAACTTTTTACAGACATGGATGTCCGCTCGAGCGGGAAGTTCATGCGCGACCAGGGAGCTATGTAGAGTGACTTTCAGCTCGAGCGTTCGAATTCACGCTCGAGCGTAAAAATGAGGTAACCACTACTTTTGTAGACCTAATGGGTCCGTTCGAGCGGGAAAGTCCACGCTCGAGCGGGGACCCCTGTTTCAGAAATTTTGTGGAGATGTTCTGTGTTTTGTTTTCCGTTTTCTTTCACTTCTAAGAACTCTTAGGCATGCATTGAGCATTATGAATGAATTAAAAGGATAAGAAAGAAGCCTACGAGGAATGCATGAATTAAGAACGGATTGAATCGTTTGTGACCCATATGTGTTATGTAATGTGTAGAGTCGAGCTCAAGGGTGAATCCACTGGCAGAACACTGTGAGTAATATCTTAATAAAGATATCTAAAGTATGCTATTTGTCTAATTGCTTATTTCTATATAAGCCTTATAAGTTTGTTAGATCGAATTAGGGACAAATACTTGTTATGCCATGTGATTGGGCCGAAGGCCGTTGGATACAATTGATTGGGCTGAAGGTCGTTTGACATGGATGATTGGGCCAAAGGTCGTCTGATACGAATGATAGTCTGATACGGATGGTAATCTGACACGAATGGTAGTCGGACATGAATGATGGTATGACGCGAATGAATGGGCCAGAGGCCATATGACATGAATGAATAGGCTAGAGGCCGTATGACATGAATGAATAGGCCAGAGGCCGTATGACACGAATGAATGGGCCAGAGGCCGTATGACATGAATGAATGGGCCAAAGGCCGTTTGATACGAATGACTGGGCCAAAGGCCATCGGACAGGAACGGTTGGGCCAAAGGCCGTCGGATATGAATGAATTGGGCCTGAGGCCATTTGATGTGTTGGAGCTACAGTCACTTGACCTATGTATATATATATTAGATAGAAATATAAATTGGGCCCAAGGCTGTCTGTCGTATATTGTTCTAGTGTATCTTCTTTATTCGATATTATTCACTGGGCTTTCGTTCACGCTCATTCGTGTGTCTGTAGGGGAGCCAAAGGAGGTCCAAACCCAGCCTCAGTGAAGTTTGTATAAAACAGTCAAGATTTTGAAGAGTCAGCCCAAACGTCTCACGCATGAGACTTGTCTTCGCCTCTTTTTCTCTTTTGATATGGTTTTGTTGTATTGGCGAAAACATTAGATTACTTTTGTATACAAACTTTAGGTTTGACCGACTTAGACTTAGTGATCCTGTATGTACAGAACTTTGTGTTATTACTTATTAGGATGTGAGTTATTAACATGTATACGTATGGATTGTTATGATGTGCCATGTAAGCACAGCTTTATGGACAATAGTTTGAAATTGCTTTCGTTTGGCCCCCTTAACTCTGTTAAAATATATTTGTTTTGGTTTAAGGCCGTAGGTAATCACATGATTACTGGCCGGTTATGTCCTTAACCCATGGGGGCGGGTTCTAGCCATGACAGAGTGGTATCAGAGCACGAGTTAATGACTCACACACTCGTCCAAAAGAGCAATAAGCGTCTAGAAAAGATTTAGGATGCATTCATGTGATAAGTATGAATCTGAAAGCATCTAGAATACGCTTAAATGTTTGAATTTGAACGATTATGTGTTATAAGTTGTCATTTGCTTGCATTGTAAATTATTTGAATATGTATGCTCTTTAGTATGTGCATACCTGTGAAACTTTTGTACTGAGAATAATACAAGTTTAATCAGATGGTAAGAACAAGAGGTGACGAAACAGAAAAGTCTTCTACTGCCAGAATGGATAGAATGGAAAGATTGATTCAGGAAATGGCTGAGACATTGAGGCAACAACAGTAGTGGCAACAACAGTGGCAACAACCACACCCTCCGCCTCCTCCTCCAGTGCCACCTGTGCAAGATAATCAGACTGATGACCAAATAATAGCTCTCACCAAAGAGTTTAAGAAAATGAAACCGCCACAATTCCATGGTGGATTAGATCCGTTGAAAGCCGAAGCATGGGTCATCGGCATCGAAAAGCTATTTGAAGTGTTCCCCTGTTCTGAGACACAGAAAGTACTTTTAGCCACCTTTATGCTAGAAGATGAGGCAAGAAGATGGTGGATGTTAATGCGTAAGAATCATAAAGATGTTGACTGGGCCAAATTTCTGGAAGTTTTCTATGATAAGTACTTCCCTCAATGTGTCCGTGATAGGAAAGTATCAGAGTTCATGGAACTTAAACAGGACAGTATGACTATAGCTGAGTATGAGGCCAAATTCACTGAGTTAGCTAGGTTTGCACCACACGTGATCGATACTAATTATAAGAAAGCGAGACATTTTGAAGGTTGGCTTCGAAGTGACATTTTGGAAAGGGTGAATGTCTTGAAGCTGGAAACCTATATTGGGGTGCTAGACAGGGCCATAATATTAGAGGCTAACCTAGCCAGACAGGCTAAGTTAACAACAGACTGGAAAGGTAGTAAAAGACAAGGCTTTTTTTCGAAGAAGAAATTTTTGAAAAAACAGAATACGGGCTCTTCGAGTACTTCCAATTCTTCTCGAGATACATCCCCAATGTATAATATTTGTAGTAAAAGGCATCGTGGGGTTTGTTACCATGTGTTAGAAGCTTGTTTTAAATGCGGTAAATAAGGGCATATGGCCCGAGATTGCAATCAGAACAATGGAAAGCTAGCTGCTAGCTCAACTGTATCAATCCCAAAGCCGGAAAATACTATGAGACCTACTACCACCGGAGATGCCGTGAGGCAAGGGAGAGTTTTCGCTCTTGTTCCGGGCGATACACGAAATGCTAACGCAGTTGTCTCAGGTACTATTTCTATATGTAATCAGGATACTTTTGTATTAATTGACTCCGGATCAACACACTCTTTTGTGACACGTGCATTTGTATCTAGACTCAGTAGACCTGTAGAATTATTGCCATATCTTCTATGTGTATCTGCTCCATCCAGGGATTCGGTATTGTGTGAATCTATATATCGATTTTGTGACATGCGTATTGAGGATGCCATTCTATATGTAGATTTCTTGCTCTTGAACTTCAGACATTTCGATGTGATTTTGGGCATGGATTGGTTAACCAAATACTGTGCCACCATTGATTGTGTGACAAAACAGGTTGTATTCAAACCACCAGAACATAAAGAAATTATGTTTGTGGGTAATGGGGTAGTACCTCCACCTTATTTAATATCCGCAATGAAGGCATGTAAATTAATCAGGAAAGGGTGTCAGGGTTATTTGTGTTATGTGTTGTCTGAACAATCTGTGAATGTTGAACTGAGTAGTATCCCTATTGTTAGAGAATTTCCAGATGTGTTTCCAAGTGAATTACCAGGGGAATTGGTAGACAGGGAGATAGAGTTTACAATTGAGATCATGCCAGGCATCCAACCTATTTCTAAAACTCCCTACAAAATGGCTGCTATTGAACTGAAAGAACAGTTGCAAGACCTGCTTGACAAAGGGTTTATCCGACCTAGCACTTCACCTTGGGGTGCACCAGTGTTGTTTGTGAAAAAGAAAGATGAAACCTTGCATTTGTGTATCGACTACCAAGAATTGACCAAGGTAACAATAAAGAATAAATATCCCCTACCTCATATTGATGACCTGTTTGACCAGTTACAGGGATCACAAGTGTTTTCCAAAATTGATTTGAGATCCGGGTATCATCAGTTAAAGGTGAAAGTAGAAGATGTTGAGAAAATCGTGTTTCGAACAAGGTATGGCCATTACGAATTTCTTGTTATGCCATTTGGGGTAACTAATGCTCCGGCAGCATTTATGAACCTAATGAACCGAATTTTTAAAACCTACCTTGATGAATTTGTTGCAATTTTTATTGATGACATTTTGATATACTCCAAGAATAGACTTGAACATGAACATCATTTGAGGACTGTCCTGCGAACACTTAGAGAAAAGAAATTATTTGCTAAACTAAAGAAATGTGAATTTTGGTTGGATGAAGTTATCTTTTTAGGTCATGTGATCAACAAGGAAGGGATTTTAGTGGACCCACAGAAAATAGAGGCAATTGTGAATTGGCCTACACCGACTAACGTGACAGAAGTTCACAGTTTCATGGGCTTAGCCAGGTACTACAGGAGATTTGTGAAGGATTTCTCAAAAATAGTTGTACCTCTTACCTAACTGACACGCAGAGGGCAACCGTTTGAATGGGACAACGAAAGAGAATCTGCCTGTCATGAACTAAAAACGAGATTGACCGCTGCACCAGTTTTGACACTACCATCAGGTACGGAAAATTTTGTGATTTTCAGTGATGCATCTTATAAAGGTTTGGGTTGTGTATTAATGCAGAACGGAAAGGTTATTGCTTATGCCTCTCGGCAGTTGAGGGCACATGAGAAAAACTACCCAACACATGACTTAGAATTGGCCGCGGTTGTGTTTGCTCTAAAAATCTGGCGGCATTATTTGTGTGGGGCAAAGTGTGAAGTCTACACGGATCACAAAAGTCTGAAATACTTCTTTACACAGAAGGAGTTGAACATTCGGCAAAGGAGATGGCTTGAATTAATAAAGGATTATGATCTTGACATTCAGTATCACCTCGGGAAAGCTAATATAGTTACTGATGACTTAAGCAGAAAATCGATGGGGAGTATGGCTTGTTTGCTTACTAGGCAAAAAGAAATTTTGCAAGATTTTGAGAAGTCTGAAATTGAAGTGGTATTGTGTGAACAGGGCGGATTGATAGCCGCTATTTCAGCTGAATCGCCAATCATTGGTGAGATTAAACATAAACAAAAAGAGGATGAATTCCTCAAGAAAGTGATTGATGAATTTGAGACAAGTCCGAAAGCAGAGTTCAGCATTGAAGGCGAAGTGTTGAGATTTCAAAACCGAATGTGTATCCCAGATATTCCGGAGCTAAAGAAAAGAGTTCTGGATGAAGCTCACAAGTCAGTATTTGCTATGCATTCGGGCAATAACAAAATGTATCGGGATTTGAAACAAAGCTATTGGTGGCCTAAAATGAAGAAAGTGATTGCAGAGTATGTGTCCAAATGTCTTCAATGTCAGCAAGTTAAAGCTGAACATCAGAAACCGGGCGGTCTACTTCAACCCCTCCCTATTCCTGAATGGAAGTGGGAACATGTGACTATGGACTTTGTTGTTAGTCTACCCCGAACTCCTCGAGGTATGGATTCCGTTTGGGTTGTAGTTGATTGACTGACTAAACTGCCCATTTTCTACCTGTTAGAACTACATTTCATGCTTATAGACTGGCTACTATATATGTTGATGAGATTGTTCGTTTGCACGGAGTTCCGGTATCTATTGTTTTGGATAGAGATTCAAAATTTGTGTCTAGATTGTGGAAAAGTGTACAAAGGGCTATGGGGACAGAATTGAGGCTTAGTACCGCATTCCACCCACAGACAGACGGACAATCAGAACGGACAATACAGACTTTGGAAGATACGCTAAGGATGTGTGCCTTGGATTTTCAAGGGAGTTGGGAAGATTATTTGCCACTCGCAGAGTTTGCATACAATAATAGCTTCCACTCCAGCATTGGTATGGCACCATACGAGGCTTTGTATGGAAGAAGGTGTAGATCACCAATTTGTTGGACAGAAGTCGGGGATAGAGCTTTACTTGGGCCTGAAATTATGCATGACACTTCTGAGGAAATCCAAATAATCCAACAGAGACTCAAAATAGCTTAGGACCGACAAAAGCGTTATGCTGATGTTCGAAGAAGACCTCTTGAGTATGAGGTTGGTGACCATGTGTTCATCCATGTGACTCCGATGAAAGGCTAAATCAGGTTTGGAAAGAAGGATAAGTTGTCACCCCGTTACATTGGGCCGTTTCAAATTCTAGAAAGGCTTGGTCCAGTTGTTTATAGAGTTGCTTTGCCACCGGGATTTGAGCAAATCCATAATGTGTTTCATGTGTCAATGTTGAGGGGTTATCTCTGAGACCCGTTTCATGTGATTGATTATCACCGGGTAGCTCTTGATTAAAATATGGAGTACGCCGAATGGCCGGAACGAATCATTGACCGACAAGTGAAACAATTAAGAAGCAAGTCCATCCCAATGGTGAAAGTGGAATGGAAAGAACACTATGGAACGGATGCCACCTGGGAAAAAGAGGATGAAATGCGACTGCGCTATCCACATTTGTTTCCCGACGAAGGTAAAATAAGTTTGGAGGACCAAACTTCCTAAAGGGGGAAGACTGTGATAACCCTGGTCCGTATTATGCTAATTAATCGTAATTGTGATTGTGATTATGTGTTTGACATGCCTTGAATGTCGTTTTTGTGAATATATGTGGTTTTGAATTTCTATCTGTTCCCCGTAGGAAAATCTGTTTGATTTTCTGCTTTAGAAATTAAATTGAAAGCCCTATCGGCCACAAAACCCGAAATTGATTACGCCATTGTGATTAGCGTAATTTGTAGAGCCTACGGTGAAATTTAATTGAAAATTAATTCGGATCAAAATAATTAGATTTAGAACGATTAATTAAGTGCCATTAATTGGCTATAATCAAATTGGATTAAGAAAGGCTATATAAGGGCCATTATACACTCTCATTTTGTTTCTTTTGAGCTCAACATCTGAAAATTATACTCTAGAGAGAGAGAGGGACCGAATTTAGAGAGAGAGGGAGCTCAAGATAGAGATTTGGCTAAGGAGCTTGGTGATCTTGAAGCTACACTCAAGAATTAACCATAATTTGGAAGATTTGAGCCTCTAGGTGAGTAAATTCATGGATTCTAGTTTGTGACTTTGTGAATTCAAAGTTGAATGATGATCAAGAATAAGAATTGTGTTATAATTGATGAATTTGAAGCTAATATGCACATGCATGTATAGAATTACCATGATTTGGCATAATCAAGCATGTATTAAGTTGAATATGGGGATATGAGCATTGAAGCATACATGCAAGCATAGTTTTGTTGATTTTCATGGTTATGAGCATTGGTGCTATTTGAAATGGAATTGGGGTCAAAGACTAACATCCACGTTGAATTGGTAGAGATATGAATTTTGAATGAAGTTGAATGCATGAGCCTTGATCATACAAAAGAAGTGTTGAATAATTTGAGAATGTGACCATGATTTTGAACAATTGGCCTCATGTTGCTCGTATACTCATGATATATAATGCATTTGCATGTTTTGAAACCAAAATTATGAGTTTTGGACCTTTGGAGGTCGAGTTTGAACTTGAAGAACAATTCTGGAAAACCCATAATTTGGCATGTCCGCTCGAGCGGGGAAAGCGCCGCTTGAGCGGGAAATACGAGCTCCCAGAACTTTTTGTAGACATGGATGTCCGCTCGAGCGAGAAGTTCATGCTCGAGCGGGGAGCTATATAGAGTGACTTTCAGCTCGAGCGTCTGAATTCACGCTCGAGCGTAAAAATGAGGTAACCAGTACTTTTGCAGACCTAATGGATCCGTTCGAGCGGGAAAGTCCACGCTCGAGCGGGGACCCCTGTTTCAGAAATTTTGTGGAGATGTTCTGTGTTTTGTTTTCCGTTCTCTTTCACTTCTAAGCACTCTTAGGCATGCATTGAGCATTATGAATGAACTAAAAGGATAAGAAAGAAGCCTACGAGGAATGTATGAATTAAGAAGGGATTGAATCGTTTGTAACCCATATGTGTTATGTAATGTGTAGGGTCGAGCTCAAGGGTGAATCCACCGGCAGAACACTGTGAGTAATATCTTAATAAAGATATCTGAAGTATGTTATTTGTCCAATAGCTTATTTCTATATAAGTCTTATAAGTTTGTTACATCGAATTGGGGACAAATACTTGTTATGCCACGTGATTGGGCCGAAGGCCATTGGATACAATTGATTGGGCCGAAGGCCGTTTGACATGGATGATTGGACCAAAGGCCGTCTGATACGAATAATAGTCTGATACGGATGATAGTCTGACACGAATGGTAGTCGAACATGAATGATGATATGACGTGAATGAATGGGCCAGAGGCCGTATGACATGAATGAATGGGCCAGAGGCCGTATGACACGAATGAATGGGCCAAAGGCCGTTTGATACAAATGATTGGGCCAAAGGCCGTCGGACAGGAATGGTTGGGCCAAAGGCCGTCGGATATGAATGAATTAGGCCCGAGGCCGTTCGATGTGTTAGAGCTACAGTCACTTGACCTATGTATATATATATTAGATAGAAATATAAATTGGGCCCAAGGTCGTCTGTCGTATATTGTTCTAGTGTATCTTCTTTATTCGATATCATTCACTGGGCTTTCACTTACGCTCATTCGTGTGTCTGTAAGTAAGCCAAGGGAGGTCCAAACCTAGCCTCAGTGAAGTTTGTGCAAAACAGTCAAGATTTTGAAGAGTCATCCTAAACGTCTCACGCATGAGACTTGTCTTCACCTCTTTTGCTCTTTTGATATGGTTTTGTTATGTTGGCAAAAACATTGGATTACTTTTGTATACAAACTTTGGGTTTGACCGACTTAGACTTAATGATCCTGTATGTACAGAACTCTGTGTTATTACTTATTAGGATGTGAGTTATTAACATATATACGTATGGATTGTTATGATCTGCCATGTAAGCACAGCTCTATGGACAATAGTTTGAAATTGCTTCCGTTTGGCCCCCTTAACTCTGTTAAAATATATTTGTTTTGGTTTAAGGCCGTAGGTAATCACGTGATTACTGGCCGGTTATGTCCTTAATCCATGGGGGCGGGTTCGGGCCATGACATGTCCGGTTCCGGCCTAAGTGTTCCCTCAGCAGTAACATTCCCCACAGGGCATTGAGCTATTCTAGCTTTCTGATCACTTTCACTCATTTCCTGCCCAAACCGTTCTAGCGCAGCTTCTTGTTTTGTATGTACAATGCTAACAATGCCCAATTCCTAAGCTAATTGTTCTTTACCAGTGCTTTCTAGTAGTTTATGTACAGTGCTAACAATGCCCCATTCCTGAGCCAATTGTTCTTTACCAGTGCTTTCTAGTAGTTTACCCTTCCTCTCGGCCATTTCGGCTATTGATGCGCTTCCCGCTTTCTGCTCTCCAAGCTTCGATTCAGTTCCCTTATCTATACCGGGTTCATCACTTAGCCACCCAGAATTGTCTGTTGACCCATTCAGATCAAACCAGTCAATATGTACATGTCCTTGATCTTGCTCATCAAAGAACTGCAAATTGTCTATGTCTTCCTCTAGGTCAGCTAGATCATCTAATCCCTCGCTTGGTCTATCTTCACGAACTACACTGACCTCCATCCTAGTCGGCAGCACCACTTCTGGCTTAGCTTGATTGATTGGCACCACATAGTAGCTCAGGTTGTATACCCCATCAAATAAGTCCTCAAAGCCCTCGGGCAATGGACTGATATTCTCCACCAAGGCTGACCTCCCTTCATCTTCCACTGTTACCAACACGGGTTCGGGTTAGAGTGAGGACACGTTCATCATGCACAAGTTTGTGCTTTCTAGGATGAACAATGTCGGTTTAGGTAGATGGGAGGGGGTGATGTTTATACTGGGGTCATAAGAGACGGCCAGTATGTGGATAAGGTTTATTTGTCGGGGTGGAAGGGCTTGCTTATGTGGTGGGAGAGGATTTGTAGTGACATTGGGTTTTTTGGGAGGTGTTATCACCTTATTGTCAATGAGATCTTGAATCTCATGGCCTAATCTGAAGCACTGATCAGTATCATGGCCATGTTGTTGGTAAAAAGCATAGTATTTGGCCGGGTTATGTTTCAGAGGGAGAGGATTGGGTAGTGGGCGCTGCTCTAACGGCTTAAGATGTCCCTTTTTTATTAGGACCCTCAGGGTTGCGGATAGAGACATATAGAGTAGGGTGAAGACCCTCTGGCCTCGGGCCTGATGGCTTAAGGTTTGGGAAGTTGCGTTGAAGGTGTTGGCAAATGGGTTGGCAGTTTTGGGTGTGGTGATGACCATGCTCACATCCGAAGGCCGTGCAGAGGTGCCACCAGTTGTGGCTGCATTAGCGCTACGTGTAAAGGACCTTTTAGGTTGTTTCTTCTCATGGTCTATCAGACCCTGCTTCATTGCGTCCTCAATTTGGACCCCTATTTTATGGAGTTCAGTAAATGTAAACAAAGACAAGACTATCATCTTTTGTAATAGTTTTCCTTTCAAGTTACGGACCACCATTCTGATCTGGTCCTTTTCAGAAGGTCGGATAGTCATCATAGAGGCCTTGGCCCTCCATCGAGTCACAAAATCTGAGAAGCCCTCATTCGGCTCCTGACGAGTTGCTTCAAGATCACGAGTAGTGACCTCGATCTAAGTACTATAGGAGTACTACGCTATGAAGGCCTCGGTTATTTCCTCTCAATTTCTCTTCAAAGAGTCTTAAAGCTTTGCATACCAAATGACCGCTATACCCGATAGGGTTCAGCCAAAAAGCGACAACTTCTGCAATCCAGTGAGACCCATTGGTCGTAAGATGTCAGAGAATAGCTGTAGATGGACCATGGGATCCTTGGAGCTGTTAAACTGGTCTATATGCGACATCTTGAATCTGTCCGACAGAGTTACTGCGGAATCTGTATATCCTTCCTCAATATTAGGGATTGAATTCACGCCCTCAGCCCATTTGAAAAGCTTTTCTAGCTTGTTGACCTTCACTACAGTGGGGTCAACCTTGAATTCAAGCGGTGCCTCCATATGGTAAATTGGTGCCTTGGAGATCTGAGGTGGAATCAGATCTGCCGGAATGCTCGCATTTTCCTGGACATTAATTGTGGCCCTGGGTGTCGGAACTCCTGTTGGGGGTGTATGGGATGCAGAGGCTACTGCCGGTTGTGGCTGCTGTTGTTGAAGCCTTTCTATCACTTCTGTTTGGCGAGCTACAACCTCAGCTTGGCGAGCTGTGGTCTCAGCCTGTCAGGTAGCATCTAGCTGCATAGTCTCAATGGTTTGTTGGAGTTAGTGAAGCATATCTTCCATAGTAAATGAGGGACTTTGAGTTATCGGAACTGGTGAATACTCTCTGACTGAAGTAGAAGTCGAAGACTTGGCCTGACTGGGCACAGGCGAAGTAAAAGGTGATTGCTGGATTAGTGAATTCTACATGATCCTTCTCCATTTGGTAACTAGTGGGAGTGAAACAAACACTCGCTGTCCCCTAACTAGATCCCCAGATCTGGAAATCCTTCTAACTCGGGTCCAGAGTGCTTGGGGGGTAACAGAATCGTCTAAAGCAATGGTGAAAAACTACCTTGCAAAAAAAAAAAAAAGTAAAAAGAAAACAAAAAATCAGAAACCGCACAGCCCTTCTGCTCAGATTCTAATCAGTACACTGATGTAATCAAAGCCATAGAACCATGCTCAATACTGAATTCTTCCTTCCAAAAACTGATACCAAGACTTGCAATTGATACATACATTCCTGCAGAGTTTCACTCTAAAAGCACATATCAAGCAAGTGAGAGTCAAAACACCTCTATGATGGGGTAGGGTTACCTTGTCCTAATTTCATCAGGAGCTAGGGATTCACTATACAAAACAAGCGGTTTCATAAAATTCCTGAATTCGGGTAAGCAACTTGTCCTAGTTTGGAACAGTCTCTATGGCTTCCGATATGTAACTAGGTCGATTGGTCAAAAAGGGTGCCTTAGCAAGACTACCTAATATACCTCTCGCACCTAACACCGAGAAGTGAAGGGAGGATCAAACGGTACAACGGTAATCTAGATCCAAGGTTTGTGTTCCCATCGTAGCAGAGCCCGTAACCGGTCAGCCTTTTGGCAAGCTTTTCCAAGCGAGCCTCCAGTAAACTGTTCAGGAATAGCAGATGGCAAACATTGTGACTTAAGCGCACCAATGCAAATGCAAATGTAAAGAAACACATAAGTGTAGATAAAATGTCATATCATGAGTTCGAATCAAGTTCTCCAATTCCCCAGCAGAGTCGCCAGAAACTGTGGACTCGCCTTTTTCCATGCCCTGCCTTTCAAAAATGTTTGAAAAGAAGGCCTCATAGTTCGGACCCCCGCGGTTCTGAATCTAGTCTCACAAGTGCAATGTGAAACTGATAAACACCAAAGAGTCCAAATCTGGCAAACCTTTTTGGAAATTCGATTTTAAATCAAATAATGCCAAAATTGGACTACTTTGCCAAATACAGAGTCCCCACCTAAATATTTTTTATTTTGGGGAAATTTAGGAAACCTTGACTCATGCCAAATGCCACGTATCCGTCATCACCAAAGTTTCTTCGGCTCAGGGAACTTAGGTACGGGAGGGAAAGGTCATGAATTGAGCACCCCCTGCTCACCCGATCAAAGATCGGCCTCTACTAATCATGATATGATTTTTTATAAACATTTTGTGTTCTTATTCCAGTTATTAGCTAACTTTACTATGTGATGCACACAAGTAAGTATAGACTAGTTTGCAAGACTTAGAACAATTCAACTCATGTTTGTTTGCGAAAATGGTTTGAATTTGCCACCTCAAGTGGTCTTAAAGTTTGTGGATTTGCTACCAAACATAGTGGGCTTAAAACATGATTTCTCACTCAACAAAGTGGGCTTAAAACATATATTCATTGAATCGTTCCAATTCAAACAATAAGCCTTCATCCACAGGCATTCATGCAGTTTAGCATTTAAGCACATAGCCTCATGGCAACATTCACACTTATGCAAGTATGCTAAAGCGTAAAAACTCACCTAGTACTCCAAGCTAGGAAAACATGAGTTAGTAAAATTTGCATGAGTCCTAACTATGTTAAGTGTCTAATGCAGCACATGCAATATGCAATTAATAGGCTCGCCTACTAATATGGCATATGGATCGATTTGAACAACATGCAATAAACACATATTCAAAGATGGTATTGAAATGACAATGTAGTTTGAATGATGCACCGAGCTTCGGTGCATGCAATACAAATGAATGGATGTAAGCATGCGATATGTTAATCGAAATATGTCCCTAATCTAACCATCAAAAGCGATTAAATAAAACGGAGAAAGGCATGGGGTTAGAAAACATGCACACACGCACGCACATTTATTACAACATTATGCCCTCGCGAAAGAGGGTTCGAATGAATAAGCTAACCAACTAGCTATGCTAATTAAGCTAACTATTACAAACTGAAACTAATTAACTATTCTAGCTAATTAATTAAATAATTACATCACATCTAATTAACTACTTAGCTAATCAATGGATTACAAGTCAATTGCAAGTAAACTAAGTAATCAACTACTTAGCCCTGGGAAGCGATGGATATGCATGCGCATGCTCGATTATACACCCAAAAAGCCATTGCCTTGCTGTTGCAAGCCTCTGCTTGCACATTTCATCGCTGAAAATTCTACCAACTTCCAGAACACCTCTGCTTTATCTTATTATCACATTGTGCAAAAATCACTGATGGCCGACAAGAGGTACAAGGGGCTGGTCGGCTACCAATGGTGGCCGGTCGGCCACTGGTGGTGGCTATCAGCCATTGCTAGTTTACACTTCCATGCTGCAACAGAGAGCAAAATAGAGCAAAACAGTGTATTCTCACAGGTTGTTTGTACTGTTTACCCTCCTTATCATCACACAAGCTCAAAGGAAGAAACTCTTGGACATCTAACCATCAATCAAGCAATTTCCATGCATGATGGCTAAGGGACCAAGTTTTGTACAAGTTCAATAAATACACAAACAAGACCCAAAATGACCACCACCCTATCATGCATGACCAAGGGTATTGGTGACCTAGGAAAATGACACATTTCATCACTTTGAGTATGAAATGTCCCATTTTTCTTATGTTGAAATTAATGTCCGATTTGAACACATGCAATGCAACACAAAGAATGCTTATTTTGTACACTTTTACTTGCCAATTTTGTTTACTCATTTTAATTACCAAATCATTCCTTAATTAATTAGTCCATTGGTGAGTGTCTTCTAAAGTGAAAGAAGTGTCAACCATGGGGTAGTTTAAGGCATGAGAGAAGCTTCATGCTATTGGTAATGAACCCTCAAAAGAGGATTAAACCATTAAGCATGAGCCTCAACCTCAAGCTTAAACAACCCTAAGGTTGGAACAACCCTCAAAACAAATGAAAAAGTGAAGAAATGAGGGAGATTGTAGAGATTTAGGTGCTGAAAATGAGTGATAAAAAGCACTTAAACATGCAATCAACTCACACCAATGACGATTAAAGCCTTAAAACATTAAGCTAGTGAAGGAATTAACACTATAATCATGCCATACAAGGCCCAAATGAAACAAATAACCAAAAATAGAGGCAAAACAGCCCTAAATATGGTATAAAACATGCTGGACTTAAATCACAAAAAGCTAAAATAATAAGCTAATACATGGAGTTAACTAGGCATGCAAACAAGACACAAGGAGGAGAGGCTAACCACTCCAATTTTGGACTTCAAAATAAGTTTTTAACCACTAAAAAACCTCTGAAATTCAGTGGTTAGTTGGTTTAAAAATGATGAATACAAGTCACAAAAGCTATACAAGCAAATAAGCAAGAAGGGTGAACCACCCCTAACTTAAAAAGGATTCAAACCACCACTTTTAAGTCACAAAAATAGAGCTTCTTATAGTTCAAAACCAGGCCAAAAGCAATTAAAATAGATGGCAAAACAAGTATCGTGAAACAAAGCAAACAAGACAAGTTTTATACCTTTGAAGCAAAGCTCAATTTTAGGCACCAAACCAAGCTAAAACCACTTGCTAGAGCACAAAGAGAGTCCCAAAGAAACTCAGCTCAAAGGTAAGGAGATTTGGTTTAGGAGGTATAGGCAAAAGCTAAGGATTTGTGAGCAAATGTATACAAAATTACGAGAGAGAGAGAGAGAGAGAGAGAGAGAGAGAGAGAGAGAGAAATCTAGAGAGAGGGGGAGAATTTTGCTCCAAAATTGCTAACTTCTCAAAATAGAGGAGGAACCCCCCTATATAGAAAACACCCTTTGAGCTTAGAAACATCCCACCATACACGTGTAGGCAGATGTAGCTCATTGTGCTAACAGCTGGCATAGCTGTCAATAAATATCTGGAAAAAGACATTGGTGGCCGACAGGTCACCAAAGGTTCCAGGTAAGAAATAATAAGGTTTTGGTCCAAAACAAGGCACAAAATAGATCAGGTTTCAAGGCTCAAAGGCAGGGCACTCCGCCGAGGACTTCAAGGATTTAAAACGAACACATGCAATCATAATCATCGAGTGCACAAGCGATGATGTCCGAGTCTTGAGGATGGTCAAAAATGGGACGTCTATAGGAGCCCAGTGATCGGAAAAGGATGTTGAAGAAGCTCAAAAAATATCAGGATGCAGAAACCAAGGTTGTAGTGGAGGAAGAATGGTATGATGGTGGGGCACATGATGTTAACATGCTCCAGATAGAACCTGATGCTAGCTCAGCCATGATTGCAGGAGAGTGGTGGGAAGACAGCGACCTAAGTTATGCGTTCACTAACGAATGGTGGAAAGCTGATACCCGGATGACACCTGGTATACTAACGAGATCAATCATATGACTTGGAGTGGTCGGTACTTCAAACCCGCGGCATTAGACTAGACAGAGACCTCTGGAAAGGAGGCTGAGAGAGCAAAAGGGAAGGATGTTAAAGAAAATCGGGTCTTGAAACAGCTCAAGAAGATTCAGGCTGACATATCAATCTGGGGGCTGATAATGGCATCCCAGGAGCATAGGCAAGCATTGCTGGAGGCAATGAACTGGACCAAACTGCCTATCAATACCACTGCTGACCAATTGGTATTGTTGGTTACATCCGGGGACGTTACGCCGATGATATCTTTTACAGATAAGGAGTTACCACCTGAGGGTGCCAACCATAACCAACCCTTATATGTAACCCTAAAAAGTCGAAAAAAGTGGATCCTGGTGGTGTTAGTAGACACCAGATCAACGATCAATGTATGTCTAGTGAGAACTGCCTATGCCATCGGTTTAAGGCCGGTTGACTTTACACCTATGACTCAGGCCATCCAAGCTTATGATAATACAAGCTAGGATGTTATGGGAACGCTCAAGAGCCATATCTCAATTGGCCCGTCCGATCATGAGGTGGAATTCCATGTCATGGATGTTCCGGCCACTTTTATTTATTACTGGAAAGGCCATGGCTACATTTGATGAGGGCTATATCATCAACATTTCATCAGTTAGTGAAGTACCCTTTCAAAGGCGGGATTGCCACTGTGTACGGTAATTTTGCGATCCATCCTCCCCAAGGAACCACTACCCTATTATTGGAAATCATACATGGTGAGAAGGACATGTTCCTTTCTGGCTTCTCTCTGGCAGAACCCCAGGTGGTCCAAACCATCATGGTGGAGGGCGTGGGAACTACATGAGTGCGTAATCCATCTACATGATGAACAAACAGGGGCATATTCTTAGATCAAGACTAGTCCAAAGTGGTAGGCAGGGAGGTACTGTTGCTAAGGAGATAAGTCACAACCCCTACGCTTTCAGGCTGGGATACAAACCTGCCACTATAGATTGGCAAAGAAAGGGGGAGGAGTTGCGAGGAAAGCTAAAAGCAAAGAGGACTGGGAGGTAGTACGAGTTAATCCACAAACCAATACAAGGGACCTTGAACAGACGTTTTGTCCGCCATGGGGAAGACTTCCCCTTTTGTGGATTCCCAGAGCCCTAGTTTGACAAGGAAACAAAAACAAGGTATTCGGGGTTCGAGATCTTCTTTGGACACCAGTTACCAGAAGAAGAGGATGAGCAAGCAGACCTAAGCCCTAGCACAGATCAAAGCAGGACTGTAAGTCTGGACATTGAAGAGGAAGAGCTATTGGGAAAAGCACTGGCTAACCTACTAGTAAGTTCTACTGTTGAAGTTGAGTCTGTCAACTTGGGGGTTAGTTTTGCTATCTCAATGATCGAGGATAACCCGACAACGAATTTCTCTTATCTTATTGTGGATGCATCTGAGGCTCCATGCCTGGTCTGGAAGTTTGAGCAAGGCGTCATTGGCAGTTCTTGATCGAATAGTGAGTCCGGATCTGATTCCACTGAGTCTGCAGAGTCGGAGGCAGATTCGAGTTCCTCTGAGTCTGGTACTTCTAAGAGTGGTAACCCGGATAGCAAAGTTCTATCTAGGTCGTCTTTTAGCTTTTCTGTCGAGTCTACTATAACCAAAGATCCAAACTTTTTGAATGGGAATGTTGTGAACTTTGCCTACTTCTCTGTGCCTTTGGTTTGTTGTACTGATTTTAATTTTCAAAATTTTGACATAAACGAAGAGGAAGAAATTCCTGAGGTTTTGAAAATTTTGGTTGATCATGAGGAGGAGAGGTGTGTTAAGCCCTGTACGGATGAAATCGTATCAATTAACATGGGTACTGAGAAGATCCTCGCTTGGTCCTGATTGGGTCCACACTGTCTTCGGAGGAACACGAGCGTTTAATCACTTCATTAAAAGATTTCAAAGATGTTTTCTCTTGGTCGTACGAAGACATGCCTGGACTCGATCCTGAGATTGTACAACACTAGATCCCTCTTGACCTTGAGGCCCGACCAGTTAAGCAACAGTTGCACAGAGTTCGCCTAGATTGGACTTTGAAGATCAAGGAAAAAGTTACCACACAGATCGAGGCAGGGTTCTTGCTTATATCTGAGTATCCAACATGGTTGGCCAATATTGTTCCAGTCCCAAAGAAGGATGGCAGAATCAGGGTCTGTGTCGACTTCAGGGATTTGAATAAGGCTAGTCCGAAGGATGATTTTTCACTGCTGCATATTGACGAGTTGGTAGACTTCACCGTGAGCCATGCAGTGGTCTCATTTATGGATGGGTTTTCCAGGGATAACCAGATTCTTATGGAACCCTAGACGAGGGAGAAGACTTATTTCACTACTCCATGGGGCACCTATTGCTATCGAGTCATGCTGTTTGGGTTGAAGAATGCTGGGGCCACTTATCAAAGGGCTGCAACCACCATTTTGCATGACATGATCCACAAAGAGGTTGAGGTGTATGTGGACGATATGATTGTCAACTCCAAAGATCGAGAGGGCCACTACATTGCACTAGAGAAATTCTTTCAACTAATTAGAGAGTATAGATTAAGGTTGAACCCGTAGAAATGTACTTTTGGTTTTTCGTGCCCCATCTCGGAAGTCCGAAATAGAAGCCCTACAGTTCCGACTCCCACAGTTCTGAATCCAATCTCACAAGAGCAATGTGAAATTGATAAACACCAAAGAGTCCAAATCCGGCAAATCTTTTGGAAAATCAATTTTGAATCAAAAATACCAAAATGGGACTGCTTTGCCAGATACAAAGTCTCCACCTAAATATTTTATTTTATTTTGGAGAAATTTAGGAAACCCATGACTTGTGCCAAAGGCCATGTGTCCGTCATCACCAAAGTTGCCTCGACTCGGGAAATTGGGTACGAGAGAGGAAGGTCATGAATACATTTGAGCACTCCCACTCACCCGATTAAAGATCGACCTCTACTAATCATGATATGATTTTTATCAAAATTATATGCTCTGCTTCTGGTTTGTTAGACTAGCATTACTATGTTGATGCACACAAACACAAGTATAGACTAACCTGCAAGAATTGGAGCAATTCAACTTCTTGTTTGTTTTTCGAAACGAATTTGATTTTGCCACCTCAAGTGGGTTTAAAGTTTGCAAATTGCCACTCAACAAAGTGAGCTTAAAACGTACATTTATTGAATCATTCCAATTCAAGCAACAAGCCTTTATCCACAGGCATTCAAGCAATTATAGCATTCAACCATTTAACCTCATGGCAAGCATGCTAGACATGGTAATCACTCATACTCATGCAAGTATGCTAAAGCATTAAAGCTTACCTAGTATTCCAAGCCAAAAACGAAACTAGTTAGAAAAATGCATGATTCCTAACTATACAAGATGACTAATGTAATGCATGGAATAATGCAACTAAAATAGGCTTGGCTACTTAACGTGTTATTTGCAACAATTTGATAGCATGTGTTTAAACACGTATTCAATGAGGTATCGAAACGACAATGCAGTTTGAATGATGCATCGAGCCTCGGTGCATGAAATACAAGATGAATGGATGCAAGCATAAGTTATGCTAATTGAAACATGTCCCTAATCTAACCATCAAAAGCGAATAAATAAAAGGAAGAAAGACGTAGTGTTGGAAGACATACACATTATTACATCACGCTCTCACGAAGAAGAGTCTGAATGAATAAACTAGCTAAGCTAAACTACTTAACTAATTATTACAAAACTTGAGTGAATAACTAACAAACTATCTAAGCTAATTAATTAGGAATCTAACTAGGCTAAGCTAATTAAATGTTACAACACAAACTAATTAGCTACAACTAATTAATTACAACAAATAAATGATTAACTAGTCCCAGGAAGCGAGGGAGGCCCATGCATGCTTGGTTTTCACCTGAAGAACATCCGCTGTATGCCCCCGAATGCCTCTATTGCACAACCTTTGCACCATTTCCTTCTTCAAATCAACTCTGCCATGCTCCATAAGCATTCTGCCCATAAATTCATTGGTGGCTGACAGGCCAGAAGTAGTGGCCGATAGGCCACCATTGAGGGGTTGCCGTCCAACACTAGTGGCCGGTAGGCCAGTAACAGTGGCCGGCCGGCCACTGATGACACTCCATATTGTTTGCTGCAATAGAGAGCAAACAGGGCAAAGAGAAGGTATTCTCACAGGTTGTTTGTACTGTGTATCCCTCCTTATCATCAAAACATCTCAAAGGAGTGATACAGTTGGTTCCAAAACCATCAATCAAGCAATTTCATTGCATGATGCCCAAAGAACCAAGGTGTACAAGTTTAATAAATGCACAAATAAGACTCAACATCCATCACCCTATCATGCATGATCAAGGGCAATGGAGACCTAGGAAAAATTGGCACATTTCATCACTTTGAGTATGAAATGCATCACTTTTCCTTGTGTTCAACTAACATTCGATTGAACACATCAAAACACAAACATTTCTTATCTTTGCTCACTTTTAGTTTCAACCTTACTCCTTTTAAATTACCAACCATTCCTTAACTAATTAAGTCCATTGGTGAGAAGTCATCTAAAGAGAGGGAAGTGTCAAACAAGGGATAGTTTAAGGTAAGAGAGAGATGTCATGCTGTTGGTAATGAACCCCAAAAGAGGATTAAACCATTAAGCAATGAACCTCAATCTCAAGCTTAAACTATTCTAAAGGTTGAAACAACCCTCAAAACAAACAAAGAGTGAAGAAATGGGGAGATTGTAGAGATTATAAGGGCTAAAACGAAGTGACAAAAGCACTAAAACATGGCAATCAACTCAAACAAGTGGTGCCTAAAGGTCCAAAACACCAAGCTTGTGAGGACTATTACACTAGAGGCATGCAAAACAAGACTCAAATGCAATAAACATCCAAAAACAGATGCAAAATAGTCTAAAATAGAGCCTAAAACATGCTTGAATTAAGCTACGAAAGGCTAGGAAATAAAGCTAACAAATAGAGCTAACTAGGCTAGCAAATAAGACACAAGGAGGGGAAGTTAACCCCTCTAATTTTGGACTTCAAAGCATGATTTTTATGATTGAAAATACTCTAAAATTCAGTATTCAAAAGCCCCAAAAAAGATAGTTTGAAGGTGGGAAACAAAGGTGGAAAAGCCTTACAAGAAAGGAATAAAGAAGGGTGAGATACCCCCCTAACCTTAAATGGCCTAAAACATCAATTTCAGCCCACAAAAATAGAGTTTTTTTTATGCCAAAAAACAGCCCAAAAGCGGTGGAAAGAGATAGAAAAACAAGTAAACAAAGCAAGATTAAAATGAAAGTAGTATACCTCTTGGAGCAAAGATCAACTTTAGGCACTAATTCAAGCTAAAACCACCTTCAAGAACACCAAAAAGGCCTAAAGGAACCTCAACTCAACGATGATCAACTTTGGTTAAGGAAGTGTAGGTAAAAGTGTTGTGCAACTAGGCTAGTGTGCAGAAATTTGCACGAGAGAGAGAGAGAGAGAGAGAGAGAGAGAGAGAAAGAGAAAGAGAAATGTAGAGAGAGAGAGAGAGAGAGATTTTTGTTCCAAAATTGCTAACCCTCAAAAATGGGGGAGAAGACCCCGTATATATAGAAAAACATGCATTTGGCTGAGTTAAATCCATCCATACACGTGTATGAAGATAGGGGCAATTATGCCAATAGCTGGAACAACTGTCAACAAAATATTTGCAAAAAGGTCACTGGTGGCCGGCAAGGCACAATGGTGGCCGGCAAGGCACAAACAGTGGCCAGCTGGCCACCAAGGGTTGAAGACTTGAAGCACTAAGGTTTTGGTCCAAAACAAGGCATAGAATGGATAGGGTTTGAAGGCTTAAAGACAGGGCATTTTGCTGAGGACTTCGGGCACTAAAACAAGCACAAATAGTCACAATCATCGAGTGCACAAGCGATGACGTCCAAGTCTTAGGGACGGTCAAAAATGGGGTTTCTACAGTTGCTCATCTCTGACATAACTCGGAAGTCATGAAATGACGTGAATGAATATCAAAGCCCAAAGACGTCCCATTTCGACAAGGCTGGAAGACTTGGACAAACCAACAAGACAGAAAATAAATGATCGTGCCCGCATGCTACCTACGTATCCCTTTGCAAGGAATCAAACCAACATAGTTCTGGAGCAAGATGCAAGTGAGATGCATGATGCATGAACATAACTTATGATCATGCAATGAGGTTGTGCAATGAAACATTTGAATGCAAAGAAAATGCCATAGTTAAAGAATTTGAAACAAAGCACAGCAATTCCAATCATGAAAAGAAGTAAGTAAATAAACACGCCTCGCGTGGGAATCACGAGCTAAACCACATTTCATGTAGAAAGGACATAAGAAAATTATGCAAGCTTAACTGTACGTCGCGCAGGAAAGGCGAAGGGCGATGTAACCGTCAGGCGCACCCGAGGTCTCAACCGAGATCCTAATGCGTTGCACGCGTGAGGGGGAAAGGGTGGTGTGAACACTGGGCGCACTTGAATGTTTTTAACCAATTAAAAATCCTAACGCGTTGCACGCGAGAGAAAGAAAGGTGGTGTGAACACTGGGCGCACCCAAATGTTTTTAATCAGTTTGCAAATCCTAATGTGTCGCATGTAACAAAAGGAAGGGGAGGTGTGAACACCGGGTGCCCCTGAATGTTTTTAACCGATTTACAATTGTAACGCATCGCACGTGAGAGGAAGAAGGGTAGTGTGAACACTGGGTGCACCCGAATGTTTTTAACTGATTCGCAATCCTAACGCGTTGCACGCGAGAGGAGGAAGGGTAGTGTGAACACCGAGCACACCCGAATGTTTTTAACCTATTTGTAATCCTAATGCGTCACATGCGAGAGGAGGAAGGGTGGTGTGAACACCGAGCGCGTCCGAATGTTTTTAACCAATTCACAATCCTAACACATAGCACGCGAGAGGAGGATGGGGTGGTGTGAACACCGAGCACACCCAAATGTTTTTAAGCGATTTGCAATCCTAACGCATCACACATGAGATGAGGAAGGGTGGTGTGAACACCAAGCGCACTCGAATGTTTTTAACCGATTTGGAAAGTGGATGTGATCCGAATGTGGCACGAATGATTTAACCAGAACTCCTCTGAATGAATCGTATATACAATAGTGTGCATTTCCTCAAATAAACCGTACGTACAATATTGTGCATTTCCTCAAATGAACCGTACATATAATATCATGCATGTGTAAGAAAGAACCTTAACAAGTGCGATACAGTAATAATGCATGTTCTATGCAGACAATGTTCTATGCGAGAAACAAAAGCAGAAGCATATTCTATGCGTGATTCGTAACAGAAGCATATTCTATGCGTGAAACAATAGCGACAACATATTTTATGCATAACCCATAACATGATGCAAGACGTGCATGCAATACCCATGAAATGCATATCTTACGCAAGGAAGCGAAATGAAATGCATATTGATATAACAAGGTGAAATGCAACAACATGAAATGCATGTTCATGCAACGACGTGAAACATAGGTATAGAGGCATAATTTGACAAAAACAAATTCAGTGAAAACTTCCGATTTACCTCTCGGAAGAGTTACCATATGTTTAAAGGATACACCTCGTTCATGTTGACAAGTGACGAACATCATGCACCAAAAACACGATTTTGAGCTTCCGTAGAGACATTCTAAACTCAACAATGAACAATTCCTTCAATTCTTGGAAACCAAGGACACTAAACAGCATTAGGACTCAAAGGGAAGCAGTGGGCCACCTGCCAACCACTGAAGAAGGCTACCGATCACCTGCTGGCCTTCAATAACCTTTGCCGGCTACAAAAGTGGCATGCCAGCCACCTGTGGCAGATTTGGGGTATTTGGGTCTTTTTGGCTCGGGCTTTTAAATATAAGGCATGGGGTCTCATTTCTTCATTTCCCCATGCCCGAAATTGCTCCCTCTCTTTCTCTAGGTGCTCCTTCTCTCTAGATCCGTGCTTTCTACGTGTTTTCCAACACCCCATGCGAAGTTTATTCACTAAACCCTCTTTGTTTACTCCGTTTTGAACCGATTGAAATTTGATTTCGGTACTTTTTCTTGGAGTTTCACCACTTGAGACTTGTTTCCCTTGAGTTTCTCTCGGATTTGGTGCCTTTTTCCGAGCTTTGACTTTTTCTTCCACTTTCTCTCTCCTAGGGTTTGACTTTTTCCAAGTTTGCCCTTTTTCCTTCGTTTTTCTTCATTTTTCACCCACTTTCTCATCCTTTTTCCAGATGGCGGACGCTCTACCCCATGACGGGGCTGCATTTGAGATTTCACCTCCGCCAGAGATGGAGGCCGAGCCTGAGCCCGAGATATTATCGCCGGGAGTACGCCCCTTTGATCTGGCGATATACCATCCTTGGGCCCATGTGCTACCACCCGGGGGTATCAAAAACTTCAGAGAGTTTGTGTGATGCAGACTAGAGGATCTCTTGCTACGGGAGTCGGACTCCCATTTGTCTTACGGCGCCACTGAGGTATACACTGTATTCTCACGTTTTCTTCACTGGACATTATGTTTCTTACTTTAACTGTGTTCGTTACTTCAACTGTAATGCTTACACTGCATTTCTTGCCTTCATCACAGTCTTGCATTGTATTTCTTACTCTGTCTTTCGTCCTCCTGTTCTCATATCACTATATATCACTATTCTGATCACAGGAGGATTCTTGCTCTATTAGGGGCTATGGAACCACGTCCGCGAGGGATTGGTATATGGAGCTCCCTGCTGGTGTCTGTTACATTATCGATGAGGCCGACTTCGGGTTATTCTGCATAGGGCTATCGCCCCATATCGCGAGT
The DNA here is from genome assembly GCA_036172215.1 of Camellia granthamiana. NCBI lineage: Eukaryota > Viridiplantae > Streptophyta > Magnoliopsida > Ericales > Theaceae > Camellia > Camellia granthamiana. Next base: position 158,096,131 of record CM069905.1, read on the forward strand.
CGACCGCTTCTCGATGCATTGGTGAAGCGGTGGTGGGATACCACCAACTCTTTCCACTTCTTGATGATTGGGGAGATGATGATGACTCCCTATGACTTTGCTATGCTCACAACCATAGAAGTAGGGGGTAATCCAATCCCTTACGATATGGACATGGGCGAGTGGGAGGCCGCCTAGCTACACCTGCTGGGAGTACACCCACCTCTCTTTCGACCGAGGATGATGCGATACAGCTGGTTCATTGAGCACTTCTGAGGGAGAGAGCTAGAGACCCTAGAGGAGACCAAGCATTACGCCCGGGGCTTTTTGATGTTCCCTGTTGTGCCATATTCTCATCGGTACGACAGCAGATGCTTGTAGAGGAGCCAAGAGACTTTCACATTCTTCCGCCAGTACTTCGACACAGTGACTGTGGCTGAGGTAACTCAAAGCGCACAGTTATTTTTGCCTTATCAACAACTGACAACTAACAATGACTAACAACCTGTATATCTCCTGTTTGCAGATCGTTTGGCAGTCGTGGACGTTGATGTTGGCCGGAGTTAGGGATCAGTAAGCTGGTGCATGGGGGGCCTCCCATTTTCGACTTCTGCTAGAGGGCCCGATGTGTCGAGCCTGGTTTCTAGGCGAGCGATTCATGTGCCAGACCCTGGGTTTGCCTAAGCCAGTAGTTCCCATGCCTTCTCCAGCATCTATGAGGGCTACGAAGAGTCTTTCCTTTCAAGAGATGATCCAGTTCACGGAGGGCTTGGATGCCGACTACTTCCGCGGGGAGGGGGATTATTTGATATTCATTCAAACACATCTCATGCCTCCCTTGATGGGTGCTCGTGCAGGTAGTGCAGTAGGTGCCCCTATGGCAGGCAGGACTCAGGGGACGAGGGCTAGGACTGAAGGGGCCCCTCTTGCTGGACAGGCGACCGGTTGGCCAGAGATCCTGACCATGCTGACATGTTGGAGGGTGGCCGGGACTTCGTATCAGATTCCGATCGAGCCAGCAAAAGTCGGGCATAGATACGTCCAAGCTCATGACGCACCTCCGGTATGTATCACATTTTCTTCAGCTTTCCATTTTCCTTATGATATTTGTTCCTTCTGTATACTAATCATTCCCAACACATTAACAGTCACCCCTGGGATACACTGAGGGACTACTTGAGCTAGTAGCCTCGTTCGAGAGCATGATATTGAGGAGGGAGGTACTGCTCAGTCTCCATGGCATCCAGGTATTCTTTCCCTATTTTTTGCCCGTATTTTAGCATTTTCCACACTATTGTGCACTGCATTCTAATTGAAGCATTGATACTCATCTCACAGTATGCATTTTGCCCCTTGTTACATCACATTGTTATGCTGCACTGACATACTGTACTGTACTTGCACTGTATCTGGCTCATTGCATTTCACTATTTTCATCATACTGTATTTGTAGCAATACATTGTATCTGATGCGTCAATACTGTATCTTTTCAGGTTCCAGCCATACCGAGAGCACCAGCAGCGGCGACTGCGCCTACACCATCACCACCTCCTCCAGCAATAGAGAGGAGGGAGAGACGGGCCCCAACACGCAGCCGAGAGGGGCATTGTGATCGAGGCTGGAGGAGCCCTTCAGAGCCAGTATTGAGTGACGACAATGCTAAGACCAGTGGCTCCGAGGAGGCAGTGGCTCCGAGGAGGCAGTGATTCTGTAGTTTGAGTCCTCCGAGAGTGGAGATGATGGTGACTCAGGATCTGAGAGTGGAGGTGCTGTTGAGTCAGGCTCTGGAGTAGAGAGCGGTAGGGATTCCGGTTCTGGTTTAGGTTCTGGTTCCGGTTCGGCATCTGTGTCAGAGAATGGAGCCGATGGTGACAGTGCCCCAAAGTCTTCTCCTCCGAGGAAGAGAATGAAGAGGGCCTCTCGAGCCTAAGATGATTGGCATTGATTTTTTGCATTTTGCTTAGTTTCTTTTTGTTAGCAGCATTAGCACATGTATAGCTTTAGGAAGTTCTATTTTGCTTTAAAACTTGTACTCCCCTTTTGTAAAAAGCCATGATAGGAATAAAACTCGCGGTTTTTATGAAAAAGTGTTGTTATTTATTTATTTATTTTGCATCATAAACACCATATATGCATGAAATAGATAGGGAATTCAAATCGCCGAGAGTGTTTGATTAAAAAAAGACACTTAATCGGGTAACGAACCAACCAACATCCAAAAAAAAAAAAAAATGCAATATACAACTCGATAAGCAACACAACAACAACTTAATAAACAAAACAACTGCAAATACAACTCGACAAACAAGCTAAAACCAAAAGGACTCAAAACAAGACCTTAAAACACACAAAGAGCATAACAAAGCACATGCTTCCAGCACTGCTCAGCACAAAGGTGGACAGCAAACCTGAGAGGAAGAGTGTTGGCCAGAATAGGAGTTTGCCCGCCACCTTCTGGCTGCAAGAAATGGCCTACCAGCCATTAGTAGTGGCCTACCGGCCACAAACGTGTAAAACCTCCAGATTGTTAACACCTAGCTTGCACTTACTGCCTTATCTTCTACAAAAGGTTGAGCTTCGTGGTTTCTTCATTTCAGCTGCAAATTCTTCACAAATGGAGCCATTTTTTGCGGAAAAACTCTCGGATTGGATTGCAACTTTAGATGGCTCAGAAAAAGCGAATTTTTGGGGTTTCAGCATAAATGCACTTTTCCCGCTGAGCCGTTCTCCACTTTGTTTTCCATTCCTTCATGCCTCGGCTAGATGTTGGAACCTGATTACACATGTTTTTAGCTTCAGGGGACAAGAGATATGCCTGACAATCGAAGAATTTCAAGTGCTAATAGAATCTTGGCGCGACGAGGAAATCATACCTCAACCCCATTTCGGCCATACCTAAGCTTTGGGACGGATGTGTGGGCTCACTTTACATGAGGCCCGATCTTTAGTTCGCAACAGAGAGCTAGATATTCCCAGCCTGATCCATCGATTTTCTGATGCTAGTGACCAAGACAACCTTCTTTGGCGGGGTTTTCGGCAATACGCCCTTTGCTTGCGTATGCTGGCTTATTTCCTTCTTGCCTCTAGTTTTGGCGGGTCTAACATTCGGCTAATTGAAGCGGCGCAAGGCTTAAAAGAAGGCAAGGGTTGCATTGGCTTGGTGTTGGCCGAGATTTTGATAGGCTTAGAAGCCTTCCATCGGCGAGAGACTACCAAATTCGCAGGGAGTCCACTACTTCTTCAAGTAATATTTCTCACCATTTCTAATATGTGTTTCTCACATCACTCGGCACTCATCCTGTATTTTTCTCTCAAATCCCTTTTTCTCATTTTTCTCTCACCATGCATCTCTCTATTCTTTAATCTCTTTTTTTTTTCATCTGTCTCCAGGTGTGGCTTGGATAAATTGAAGGTAGTGAATTCTTTCCTTGAGTACTCAGCTCGAGGCTATTTCTTCCACCAACAGCTTGTGGATTTCCCGAATGAAGGGTGGTGTTGCTACTGGATGTGCAACAGGTCTACTGTTGACATTGCTTAGCATTGGCCCTCGTTTAATTTGACCAAAATGAGCTACAACATGACTCGGCAACCTGGCATTCAGCTGATCGGCTTTACACATTGTGTATTCTACTTTTTGTTCAGGTTTAGGCATCAGTTTGGACATGACCAGACCTGCCCAGGAGAGGGAGTAGAGTGCCTGATTTCATTCCCCATCTGAGGTTCACATTTGGCTAGGTACCTCACTGCTTGGAGGACAAGAGAGCTTCTGGCCCTTGCCCCTAGTTTCAGTTGTGTCCTTTCTGGCGAGTGCCTGGCTTGGCTCGAGGATGAAGCACAAACCAGGCCAACTTTGGCATCAAAAGCTTCCACAAGCACGAGCGGGGGACGCAAGAACACCTAACTCATCTATGTCCCTAGTTTATTGCTTTGATCTTTCTTTTCAAGTTTTTTTTTTATTTTTTATTTTTTGAATGTAATAAAAAAAAAGAAACTTTGATTTTTATCGAGAGTTAGAGAACTTTGTATTGAAATCAATGAAATTAAAGTTGTGAGCACTGAAAATTTTCCTTTTGGACCAAAAATGGTCTAAGTTGTAAAAGGTAAAATTTGAACAAAATCAACTTTTATCACAACTTTTCAAAATCATTTTCGATAAGGATCACCACTTGACACACACGGAATCAATCCTCGATATGTACAACCCCGAATCCAAAGATCACAAATTGCCCATTGACTGAATAACACTGCTCAGCATTGTAACTAGCTCTTCACTTAGAGTAAGGATCACAACCGAACCCTCCGGTAGAGAACAAACAAAGATGACCTGATCAAACACATGGACAGGACAGTTGAGTTGGAGGTGTTTACAGCCAGACTTCAGGATGAAGTTGCCTATGTATCCCGAAGATGGGAATCAGGCCTTACGTAGTTCTGTTCGGGTTCACTCGAGTATTAACACTCTCCTTTTGTGCTCTAACTTTTGCCATGGCCGCCCTTCAGGGTTTTTAACATTACGAGCTCAGTTTTTCTTTATTTCAAATCTTTTGTGGTCAAACTTTTGCCCAGGTCGCCCTTCCGGGTTTTCAGCCTAGTGAGCCTCTCAAGGATAGTATTTTTTCAACTTGTCCATGTTGATCGGTTGGGAAAACTCCAAGCCATCCAGGTCCATGAAAATAATAGCTCCACCCGACTAGATAGTTTTAATGATGTAAGGACCGGTCCAATTGGGTCTTAACTTGCCCCTAAGGTCATGGATGGGAGCTCGGTTGTCTTTTAGCACCAAATCCCCTTCTTTGAGATTTCGGGACTTAACTTTCTTGTTAAAAGCCCTGGCAAACCTGTGTTGATAACCCTGAATATGGTACAATGCTTTCAGCCTTCTCTCATCAAACAGCATCAGTTCTTCGAAGCTGCTCTGCTACCAGTCCGCCTCTGCTATTTGACACTCAGCCTTAACTTGCAGGATCGGGACTTCTATTTCAATTGGTAGAACAACTTCCATCCCATAGACAAGAGAATAAGGAGTTGCCCCTATAGATGTCCAGATTGAAGTTCTATAGCCCTAGAGTGTGAATGGCAATTTATCTGGCCAGTCCTTATAGGTCTCAACCATCTTCTGCATATTATGCTTGATGTTCTTGTTGGCAGCCTCAACAACTCCGTTGATTTGCGACCGGTATGTAGATGACTTATGGAAAGCCACGTTGTATTTCTCCAACAAGTCTATCACTTCCTTCTTGAAATGGGAACCATTATTTGAAATGATCTCGTTTGGGACTCCATATCGGCAAATAATGTTGTTTTGGATGAACTTAGCCACATGCGTTTCTTTCAACACTGCGTGGGACTGAGCTTCTACCCACTTTATGAAGTAGTCAATTGCCACCATAATGTATTCATGCCCATTCCACTCTTTTGGTGTGACTGCCCTAATGACATCGATTCCCTAGACTGAGAAAGGCCATGGTGAAGTCATGTTGTACAATTTCGACGGCAGGATGTTCATACGATTTGCATGAATTTGGCATTTCTGGCATCGTTGAACAAAACCTATATAATTCTTTTCCATGGTAGACCAGCAGTAACCTTGCGTGAGAATCTTCCGGGCTAATATTACTTCGCTCATGTGCGCCCCGCACTCTCCACCATGGATTGCCTCAATCAGGTGCTTTGATTCCTCTGCTTCGACACACAACTTTTGCATTCCCAAATGACCTCTCTTGTACAATTTACCTCTGTAGATAATAAATTGAACAACCATTCGACGTATTGCACTCTTATCTTTGGCATTTGCCCCTGGTGAATAAACCTCATTTTCCAAGAAGTTCCAAATATCATAGTACCAAGAGTTTTGATCTTGAACTTCATCTATTGCGGCCATAGTCTCGTATGCTGACATATATCTCCGCTCAATGATGATCGGACGCATCCAGACTCCGAGCGGGATGTCTATCGTGGAAGATAAAGTTGATAAGACGTCAGCAAACATGTTATTCTCTCGTAGTAGATGCGTGAAAGTCAGCTTTTGAAACCTAGGAATCAAAACGTCCAGGGTTTGGTGATAGATCTTTATCTTTTCTTCTTTGACCTTCCAGTCTCCATTTGCTTAAGACACAACTAGGTTTGAGTCCCCGATGACGTCCAACCTTTTTGCCCTAGTTCCAGGGCGGCTTCCAAACCAATGATACATGCCTCATATTCTGCTTCGTTGTTAGATACCTTGAATTGGAGTTTGAAGGCTAAAGGTATATGGGAATTGTCTGATGCTATCAGCAACACACCTACTACATAACCGTATTGATTAGATGCTCCGTCAAAGTACATTATCCAAATCTCTTCCTTGACTTGCAGAATAGCTTCATCGAGGAATAGGTATTCTACCGCTTCATCCCCTTCTACTAGGTGATCTGCCAGAAACTCTGCTACTGCTCTCCCCTTGACTGACTTGCGAATAACATACTTCAGATCAAATTCGGAGAGAAGAATCAACCAACGGGGCTAACCTACCCGTAAGTGCTGGTTTCTCAAAGAGATATTTGATGGGATCTAATCTCAAAATCGGAATTACAGAGTGAGCTAACAAGTAGTGCCTCAACTTCCTGGTAGTCCATACCAAGGCTGGACAAGCTTTCTCCAGCGGGGTGTAACGGGTCTCATAATCCAGCATTTTCTTGCTCAAATAATAGATGGTTTTCTCCACTCTATCCTCAGATTCCTGAGCAAGCATGCACCCCATTATTGTGTCCGTTACTGATAGATACAAAATCAAAGGCTTCCTTGGCTCTAGCGGCAACAACACATGTGGATTCTGAAGGTACTGCTTGATCTGCTCAAAAGCAAATTGACACCGATCATCCTATCAGAATTTCTTTCCTCTCTTCAGAAGACCAAATAGTGGTTCACAAGTCAAGGTTAATTTAGAAATAAACTGTCTCATGAATTGCACTTTATCCAGAAAGCCTCGCACCTCCTTTTCAGTCCTTGGTGGCGGCATTTCTAGGATGACGTTGATTTTGAAAGGATCTACCTCGATGCCCCTCTGTGTGATCAAGAAACCCAACATTTTTCCAGCTGTTACGTCAAAAGTACACTTTTGTGGATTCAATCTCAGTTTGTATTCTCTGATCCGTTGAAAGAATTTCTTCAAGGCAGTGTAGTGGCCTTCTCTTTGACAATCATGTCGTCCATATACACCTCAACCTCTTTATGGGTCATATCATGCAGAATTGTGGTTGCAGCCCTTTGATAGGTAGCCTCGGCATTCTTTAGCCCAAACAGCATCATCCTGTAGCAGTAGGTTCTTCACGATGTAGTGAAAGAAGTTTTCTCTTTGTCCTCAGGCAACATCAGAATCTGGTTATACTCGGAAAATCCATCCACGAAAGAAAACAATGCATAACCCGCGGTGAAATCCACCAATTCATCGATGTGCGGCAAATGGAAGTCATCATTCGAATTGGCTCTGCTCAGATCTCTGAAGTCCACACACACCCAAATTCTGCTATCTTTCTTCGGTATTGGGATGATGTTAGCCAACTAAGTTGGGTACTCAGATACTAGCAAAAACCCTACGTCGATCTGCTGGTGACCTCTTCCTTAATCTTCAAAGTCCTTAATCTTCAAAGCCCAATTCGGGCGTATTCTTTGCAACTTCTGTTTGACAGGTCAGGCCTCGGGGTCGAAAGGGATCTGATGTTGTACAATCTCAAGATCGATTCCAAGCATGTCTTCATAGGACCACGCGAAAACATCTTTGAAATCTTTTAATAAAGTGACTAAGCGCTCGTGCTCCTCCGAAGACAACGTGGACCTGATCTGGACCAGACGCGGATCCTTCTCAGTACCTACATTAAAAGCAATGATTTCATCAACAAAGGGTTTTGCAAACTTCTCCTCCTCCCGATTAATCAAAATTTTCAAAACCAGAGGAATTTCTTCCTTATCATTTTCATCAAAATTTTGAAAGTCATTATCAATGCAATAAACAAGCGGCACATAGAAATACTCAGAATCTGCAGTGGCATTCTCATTCACAAAGTCTAACTCATCTAGCTCTTCAATTACAACCGACTCAAAAGCAAAAGAAAAAGACGACCTGGACAAGACCTTGGCATCCAGGTTATCACTCCCAAGAATACCAGACTCAGATTCAGAAGCACCAGAATCTAATTCTGACTCCACACACTCTATAGAATCAGATTCTGGCTCACTACCCAACTCAGAACTACTAAACAGGTAGCCCTCCTCCAGCTGCCAAACGAGAGATGGTGCTTTAGATGCATCCAAAATGCTGTTAGAAGAGTTCACAGCCGGTTGGTCCCCCGATCATGGAGATGGTCAGGTTATCCCCCAAGCTCTCTGAGTCGATCGGAGGATCCGAAAGGAGACATGCCAATGCTACTCCTACTTCAAGTTTGCTGTTGTCTGAGTCATTTTCCATGCTTTTCTCAGCTTCAGCAGTCAATTCAGCCATGTCCTCCGTATCACTGTCTTGCAGCTACAAGTCAAAGAAAATTTTAAAGCCAAGAACACGGTACTTCTTAGAGTTAAACCAGGGTTTGCGGAAACCGCAAAATCGAAGTCTTCACCCTCCCAAACAAAATGACCATTTAAGGTTCCCCGGATCGGTTTGTGCACAATCTCATAGCGCTTCTCGGCCTGCTTGGCTCTGGCTCTACCCGCCATCTCTTTTCCTTTCTTAACCCAGTCCTCTTTGGTGGGCATATAGCCAAGACCAAAAGCATGTGGATTATGTGGCACATCAGCCTATGCTGTGACGCCCTTCCGGCCACTTCTTTCCAACCCCATTCCTGGCACGTGTTGGAGCTTGTTCATGAAATAGATTGATTGGGCACTGACATACAAGCCCTCATCAGCTGCCAAGATGGTTTGCACTGTTCAGGCCTCAGCTAGAGTGAACCTGAAAAGGAAAACATCCTCCTCACCATGAACAATTTCAAGCATAGGTGTAGTTACCTCTGGCGGAGGATGGATAGATGAATTTCCAAACACAATAGCCACCCCCTTTCCTTGGGGGTATTTCAGCATTTGGTGGAGGGTAGAGGAGACAACTTTCACCTGGTGCAACCAAGGTCTCCCTAGTAATAAGTTGAAGGTGGCCGGGACATCTAGGACATGAAACTCAATGTCCTGTTAAGCTGGGCCGACCCAAACTTTGATTTGTACTGTACCCACTACCTCTCTACTCGTATTGTCATACGCCCGAATCACCTGGGCTATGGACACGAAATCTGCTGGTTTCAAGCCAATGGCATAAGCTGTATGCAACAGACAAACATTGATAGTCGACCCAGTATCGACCAAGACCACTGGCACCCACTTTTCTCTGCACTCTACTGATATGTACAGAGGTTTGTTGTGTGCTGATCCTTTCGGTGACAGATCCTTGTCTGAGAAGGTTAAATTTGGTACAGTGCCTCTAGGGAAGACCAACCCCATGAATTGTTCAGGAGTCGTATCAGCAGATAGTTTGGCTTTATCCATCGCTGATAGCACAGCCTGTCGATACGCTTGAGAAGCCATAAGCAGACCCTAGATCGAAATGTCGACCTAAATCTTCTTTAGCTGTTTCAGCACCACCTCTTATTCTAACTACTTTTCGTTATGCTTCTCAAGCTCTTTATCTTTCCCGGAGGCCTCAACCCGGTCCAAATGCGGGGGTTTCAAATACCTCCCACTCCTCGTCATATGGTCAAGAGTACCAAGTATTATCTGGCAGGTCTGCACCCCAATCCTTGTAAGTGTGGGCCAGATGTAAGTCATCATCTTCCTACCATACCCCTCCAGTAACCGACAAACAATTGTACGGTTCCATTCTAATCATTCTTTCATCATAAATATTCCTCGCAGAGTGTTGAGCTATTCTAGCTTCCTGTTTGTCTTGATCCCTTTTCTTTTTCAAACCGCTTTAATGCGGCTTCCTGTTCTGTATCAGCGATACTCACAGTGCCCAGTTCTTGAGCTAAATTCTTGATAATGGTGCTCTCCGACAATTTTCCCTTGCCTTCGGCCATTTCGACCACTACAGCTATTCTCGTTTCCTTTTCTTTAGGTTTTGGTTTAGTTCTTTCCTCCCGGTCAGGTTTATCACTAAGCCACCCTAAGTTGTCCGTGACCCATTCAGATCAAACCAGTCAATCTGCATGTCCCCTGATCTCGTCATAGAACTGCAGGTTGTCCATGTCCTCTTCTAGCTCCGCTAGATCATCCAGACCTTGGCTTAGGCCATCCTCCCGAACCATATTGACCTCCACTGTTGTTAGCAATACCACTTCGGGCTTGGCTTGATCAATTGGTACAATGTAACAGTACTGGTAATACTCCCCCTCAGATAAGTCTGCAAAGCTCTCAGGCAATGGACTGACATGTTCTTCCAAGGCCAACCTCCCTCTTTCTACCTCCGTTACCACCACAAGCTCAAGTTGAAGTGTGGATGTGTCCATCATACACAAGTCCTTGCTTTTAGGGATGAACACGGCTGATTTGGGTAGGTAGGAAAAGGTAATGTATACTCTGGGGTCATATGGGATGGCCAGTGTATGTATTAGATTTAAGTTCTGAGGTGAAGGAACTTGGCTGTGGGCTGGGAGAGGGTTGGTGGTTACATTCGGCTTTTGGGGTGGTGCTATCACCTTGTTGTCGATGAGCTCTTGAATCTCATGACACAACCTGTAGCATTGGTCAGTGTCGTGACCGTGCTGCTGGTGAAAAGCACAGTGTTTGGCTGGGTTATGTTTCGGTGGGAGATGATCGGGTAATGGGCATTGTTCTAATGGCTTAAGATGCCCCTTTTTAATCAGCACCCACAGGGCTTGAGATAAAGGCATGTATAGTGGGGTAAAGAACCTTTGGGTTCAAGCTTGGTTGTTTGAAGTTTGTGGATTTCTACTGGAGAAAGGGTTGGCGGTCTTGGTTGTGGTGGTGACAACATTCACATCAGATAGCCGCACAGTTGTGCTCCTACTCGTGGTTACACTGGAATTGCGTGTAAAAGGCCTCTTGGCCTACTCCTTCTCATCGGTTATCAACCCCTGTTTCATTGCATCTTCAATCTGAACCCCTATCTCATGGAACTCAGTGAATGTGAACAATGGCAAGACAATCATCTTCTGTAATAAATTCCCTAATTATGAACCACCATCCTGATTTGATCTTTCTCGGATGGCCTGGTAGTCATCATCGAAGCCTTGGCCCTCCACCTAGTTACAAAGTCCAAGAAGCCCTCCTTTGGCTCCTAACGGGTTGCCTTAAGATCACGAGTTGTGACCTCAATCTGGGTATTGTAGGAGTATTGTGCAATGAAGGCCTCAGCCATTTCTTCCCAGCTCCATTTCATAGAGTCGTCCAGCTTTGCATACCAGATAGCCGCTATTCCTAGCAAGGTCTGGCCAAAAAGTGACATCTTTTGAAGTCTAGTAAGGCCCATCGGCCGTAGAATATCAGAGAACAACCCCGGATGAACCATGGGATCCTAGAGCCATCGAACCGGTAGATGTGTGGCATTTTGAATCGGTCTGGCAGGGTTATTGCGGAGTTAGTGTATCTATTTTCGATGTCAGGGATTAAGTTCACACCCTGTGCCCGTTTGAAAAGCTTTTCCAGCTTATTGACCTTCAATACAATTAGGTCGACTTCGAATTCAAACGGTGCCTCAGTTTGGTACACTGGTGCCTTGGAGACTTGTGGTGGGATAGGGTCTACCAGACTACCCTGATTCTCAGCCTAGGCATTAGCAATAATTTCAGGTGCTGGGATGCCCACAGGAGGTGCATGAGAAGTAGAAGCCACTGTCGACTAGGGTTGCTATTGCTGCAGCCTGTTTATCACTTCGGCTTGCTAGGCTGTAACTTCAACTTGGCGGGCAACATCTTGCTTCATGGTTTCTACTATTTGCTGGAGATGACGGATCAAGTCCTCCATACTGGCTATAGGATATAGAGTCATCTGAATAAGCGAGTGATCTCTTACTGGTCTAGATGTAGAAGAGTGTCCCTAACTTGATGCAGGTGAAGTAAAGGGTGTCTCCTGGACTGGTGAATTATCCCTAACCCTCCTCAGTCTGGTAACCAGTGGGAGCAAAGCAAACACAGGCTATCCCCTAACAAGATCCCTGGATCGGTAAAGTCTCCTCACATAGGTCCAGAGTGCTTGGGGAGTAACCGAACTGTCCAAACCAATTGTGATGAACTATCTTGTAAAGAGAAATAAAGCAAAATGAAAGGAAAAAAAATTAGAAACCGCACAGCACTTTAGCTCGGATGTGAACAACACAGTTGTAATCAAAAGTTGCAGCACTATACTCAACACTAAATTCTGCCCCCAAATCTGATCCCCAAATCTGATGTCCAAATTTGATACCCAAACTTGCAACTGATACGCACATTCCGGTAGAGTTTCACTTTAAAAGCACATACCAGTTAAGTGAGAGCCAAAACACCCCTATGAGGAGGAGGGTTACCATGTCCTAGTTTCGTCAGGAACTAGGGTTCGCTACTCAAACAATGCAGTTTCACACAATCCTGTATTTGGGTAAGCATCCTGTCCTAGTCTGGAATAGTCTCTATGGCTTTCAATATGCAACTGGGCCGATTGGTCAAAAACGGTACCTTAAGAAGACTACCTAATATACCTCTCACACATAACATCGAGAAATGAAAAGAGGATCAAACGGTATAACGGTAGTCAAAATCCAAGGGTTGTGTTCCCATCGTGGTAGTGCCCGCGACCGGTCAGTCTTTTGGCAAGCATTTAGGCAAGCCTCTGGTAAACCGACCAAGAATAACAGATGGCAAACACAATGACTTAAGCGCACCAATGCAAATGCAATGCAAAGAAACATTTAAGTGTAGATAAAATTTCATATCATGAGTTCGAGTCAAGTTCTCTAAATCCCTAGCAGAGTCGCCAGAAGTTGTAGCTCGACTTTTTCGCGCCCCGTCTCGGAAGTTCGAAATAGAAGCCCTACAGTTCGGACTCCTGCGGTTCTGAATATAATATCACAAGTGTAATGTGCAATTGATAAACACCAAAGAGTTTGAATCTGGCAAATCTTTTGGAAAATCAATTTTGAATAAAAAATGCCAAAATTAGACTGCTTTGTCAGATACAGAGTCGCCACCTAAATATTTTATTTTGGGGAAATTGAGGAAACCCATGACTCGTGCCAAAAGCCATGTGCCCATCATCACCAAAGTTGCCTCAGCTCGGGAACTTGGGTACGAGAGGGGAAAGTCATGAATATGTTTGAGCACCCCCGCTCGCCCGATCAAAGATCGGCCTTTACTAATCATGATATGATTTTTATTAACATTATATGCTCTTGTTCCAGTTTATTAGGCTAGCATTACTATGTGATGTACACAAACACAAGTATAGACTAACTTGCAAGAATTGGAACAATTCAACTTCATGTTTGTTTTTCGAAATGAATTTGATTTTGCCACCTTAAGTGGGCTTAAATTTTGCAAATTGCCACTCAACAAAGTGGGCTTAAAACATACATTTATTGAATCATTCCAATTCAAGCAACAAGCCTTCATCCACAGGCATTCAAGCAATTATAGCATTTAAGCATTTAACCTCATGCCAAGCATGCTAGACATGGTAATCATTCACACTCATGCAAGTATGCTAAAGCATTAAAACTTACCTAGTACTCCAAGCCAAAAACGAAACTAGTTAGAAAAATACATGATTCCTAACAATACAAGATGACTAATGCAACGCATGCAATAATGCAACTAAAATAGGCTCGACTACTTAACGTATTATTTGCAACAATTTGATAGCATGCATTTAAACACGTATTCAACGAGGCATCAAAATGACAATGCCGTTTGAATGATGCGTCGAGCCTTGGTGCATGCAATACAAGATGAATGGATACAAGCATAAGGTATGCTAATTGAAACATGCCCCTAATCTAACCATCAAAAGCGGATAAATAAAAGAGATAAAGACATAGGGTTGGAAGACATACAAATTATTACATCATGCTTGTAGACACCCCATTTTTTATCGTCCTTAAGACTTTGACGTCATCGTTTGTGCATTCAATGATTGTGCTTGTTTGTGTTCGTCTTCAGCATCCGAAGTCCTCAGCGGAATGCCTTGTCTTTGAGCCTCTAAACCTTTTTGTTTTGTGCTTGTTTTGGGCCAAAACCTTATTGCCTCTTGCCTGGAAGGGGGGGGGAACTTGTCGGCTAGTCTTAGGCCTTGTCGGCCACTAGTTGTGCTTGTTGGCCACTAGTTGTGCTTGTTGGCCACTTGTGGTGGCTGATGGCCACTAATGGTTGTTAACGGCCACTAATAGTAGCCGACGACCATTTGTCTCCTTTTTTAGATATTTGTCTGCCAGTTGTGCCAGCTGTTGTTCACTGAAGTGCATCTCCATACACGTGTATGGTAGGATGATTTCAACCTTCAACCTTGCTTTTCTATATATAGGGTGTGCTCTCCCCCATTTGGAGGGGTCAGAAAATTTGGATCAAATTTCTCTCTCTCTCTCTCTCTCTCTCTCTCTCTCTCTCTCTCTCTCTTTGTTGTGTGCTTTGTAGTTAGTTTTCTCCACACTTTTGCACACTAACCCTTAACCAAACTTGACCACCTTGGAGCTGAGGTCCCTTGGAGCCTAGTTTGAGCTTTGGAAGGAGGTTTGAGCCTGAAATTGTGGCAGTTTTTTGCTATGCTTCAAAGGTAGAGAACTTACTTAATTTTAGCTTATTGTGCACACTTGTTTTTCCATCCTTTTGTATAGTTTTTTAGCTGGTTTTCAACTATAAAAAAACTCTGGTTTTTTAGGCTTAACATGATGGTTTGAGGCTATTTTGTTCTGCAGGGTGATCAACCCTTCTTGTTGCTTAATTGTGTAGACTTTTGCACTATCTTTTAGCTTATTCAAATCAAATGTTTTGGGCCTTTAAACCACTGAAATTCAAAGTTATTTCAGTGGCAAAAACCTTGTTTTGAAGTCCAAAATTGGAGGGGGTAGCCTCCTCTCCTAATGTCTTGTTTGCATGCCTAGATAGCTTAACATGTGAGCATGTTTTTCTAGCATTTTGTACCTTAATCTTAGCATGTTTTTGTTGCTATTTTGACTGGTTTCAGCTCTGTTTTGAGCTGATTTGGTCCTTTGAGGCTTGTATTGTGTGGTTGTAGTGTAAAGAGGCTTCACAAGCTTAATGTTTTAGGCTTTTAAACATGAATTGCATGAGTTGTTTGCATGTTTTAGTGTCATTTTGCACTCCATTTCAGCATTGAAATCTCTGCAATCTCCCTCTATTCTTCACTCTTTCATTTATTTTGAAAGTGACTTTGAACCCCTTGTTGGCTTAAGTGTAAAATTGACACACTCGTGCTTAATGGTTTAATTTCTTCGGGAGTTCATTACCAATGGCATGAGGTCTCTTTCATGCTTAAGGCACTTGTGGTTTAAGCCTACTTTCAATTACAGGACACTCGCCTTTTGGACTAATCAATGAAAGAATGGATTGGTAATCTACAATGAGCAAACAAAATGAACAAAGTAAAAGAGGCAAGATAAAGCATCTTTTGTCTTGCATTGCATGTGTTCGAATCGGGCGTTAAATCGAACATGAGGAAAATGGGACATTTCATACTCAAAGTGATGAAACGTGCCATTTTTCTCGGTCACCATCACCCTTGATCATACATGATAGGGTTATGGCTTTGTTGAGTCGTGTTTTGTACTCATTAAGCTTGTACAGCTTGGTTCTCTAGCCATCATGCATTGAAAATGCTTGGTTGATGGTTTGAGGGCCAAAAGTTACTCTCCTTTAAGCTTATGTGATGATAAGCAGAGTAACAATACACACACTCTGTGAGAATACACTGCTTTGCCTCTGTTTGCTCTCTGTTGCAGCAAAAGAAGAAGTCCAGGGAAGGGGTGGCCGAGGGCCACCAGTAGTAGCCGATCGGCCACTAATGGTAGCCGACGGCTGCCATTTGTAGCCGACCAGCCATAAATGGAAAATTGCACAAGTGTGCTCCTGAGTTGGAGCAGAGGCATTCTGGAAGGTGGTAGCACTGTTGGTGTTCAAGCATATGCCAACAGAAGCTATAACGGCAAGGTGGTGGCATTTTCGGGAGGAGAATCCAAGCATGCATGCATGCATCCCTCGCCCCAAGGCCATCTATTCCTTTTATTCATACAAGTGTCAAGTGTTGTGATTATTCAATTAGCTTAGATAGTTAATTAGTTTAATTACTTTAATTAGCTTAGCATAGCTAGTTATTTAACTTTGGTTTGTAATAATTAGTTAATTGGAATAGTTAATTAGTTTCGATTTGTAATAGCTTAGCTTACTTAATTAGCATAGCTAGTTAGCTTTTATTCGTTCGGACCCTCCTTCGCGAGGGCATAATGTTGTAATAAGTGTGCGTGCGTGTGTGTATATCTTCCAACCCCACGTCTTTCTCCCTTTTATTTAATCGCTTTTGATGGTTAGATTCGGGATCATATTTTGATTAGCATACCTTATGCTTGTATGTTTGCATCCATTCATTTGCCTTGCATGCATCGAGGCTCGGTGCATCATTCAAACTGCATTGTCAATTTCAATGCTTCTTTGAATACGTGTTTCAAAGCATGCTATCAAAGTGTTGCAAATACCATGATTAAGTAGCCGAGCCTATTTAGTTACATCATTGCATCTGTTGCATTAGGCATCTTGTATAGTTAGGATCATGTATTTTTCTAACTAACTTATGTTTTGGCTTGGAGTACTCGGTAAGTTTTATGCTTTAGCATACTTGCATGAGTGTGATTGCCACCCCGAGGATGGATAAGAAAATAAGAGAGATTGAAGAATAGAGAGATGTGCGCCGAGAGAAAAAGTGAGAAAATGGTTTTTTCAAAAAACTAGAGATTGAGTGCCAAAGTGATATGAGAATCACAAATAAGAACGGGAGGGAAACATTACCTAGAGAAGCTGTGTGCTCCCCGTGAATCAAGGGGTCTCTCACCTTTGAAACATATTCGAGTCTTATGTTTGTTGTTTTTGTTTGTCTCGATTCTTGTTTTGAGTCGTTTTGATTTCAGTGAGTGTCAATAGTTGTGTTGTTTTTTACCATTGTTTTCCTTGGTTGAGTCATTTTGACTGTGGTCAGCCGTAGGCTCAATATCCGATTAAGAACTCATTTCTCAATTTTAATTTCAAAAATAAATCATTTTGTGTCCAAAGTGCTGTGCCATTCTCCATATTTGTACAAAACAGGATTCTTTCTTTCATAAACTGCAGGGTTCAAACCAGGTCATGTGAGAATAGTAGAACAAGGACCTATTTGAAGCTACATAGGTTCCGGACTGCAAAGCAAAAGAAAAGAGGAAAAATTTGGAGCATTTGAGTTTGTTTCGACTTCAGTAATTTTTAAGATTGCATTCTAGATATACCTCTTCAGGTCTTGTCAATGCTCCGAAGTATTAGTGTACCTCTACCTCAAGCTTAAGCTAAAGCCTTCTTCAAGCCAGAATGGCAATCAGAAGTGCTCTCCCTGAGTACCAGTCCCTGCCAGAGACATCCTCACTATGTTTACAATGAGTTCCTAGGAGACCAACTGCGACAGTGGAAACTAACACAAAGGTTCGGAATTTCCGAGACTAAAGTCTGATTTGAATACCCAGGGGTGTATCCTTGGCTTGAAATCTGTATGACCGCACCATAGATTAAGATAGCATGTGTGCGCCTCAATTCTGTATACTGAACCAACCTAGTCTGTCACCCCGTTAGAGAATTGGGAAAATTGTGAATATGATCAGGAAGAAAAGCAGCATCCGTGGCTTCTACATGCAGATGTTGCTCCTTCTTAGCATTTCAGGACCTTTGTACTGTGAGTTGAAGGTAAGAGTTCGAAGAACACAAGAGGGAGATCCCTGTCAAAGTAGAGAGGTTCATCGCCACTCACCCCATGAGGTGCTTTTTAAAGCACCGCTTTGTTTGTTTATTGCAATTGTTGCTCGACTTTTTCACGCCCCCTTTCAGAGAGCTCGAATTGGTCCTACAGTTCAGACTCCTATCACGGTTCTGAATCTAATCTCACAAAGTGCAATGTGAGACTGATAAACACCAAAGAGTCCAATCTGGAAAATCATTTTGGAAAATCGATTTTGAATCAAATAATACCAAAACTGGACTGCTTTGCCAGATTACAGAGTCGCCATCTAAATATTTTATTTTTCAGAAAATTTAGGAAACCCTGACTCGTGCCAAAGGCCACGTGTCCGTCATCACCAAAGTTGCCTCGGCTCAGGAACTTGGGTACGAGGCGGAAAGGTCATGAAATAAGGATCCCCGCTCGCCCGATCAAAGGACCGACCTCTACTAATCATGATATGTTCCTTTATAAACCTCATGCGTTCTTATTCCATTTATTACCTAACTTTACTATGTGACGCACACAAGAAAGTATAAACTGAAATCACAAGAATTGGACCAAATTCAACTCATGTTTGCTTTTCGAAAATGGTTTGAATTTGCCACCCTCAAGTGGGCTAAAACGCGGATTTGCCATCAAACATAATATGCTTAAAACATGATTTGTCACTTCACAAAGTGGACTTAAAACACGCATTCATCGAATTGTTCCAATTCAAGTAATCAAGCCTTTATCCACAGGCATTCATGCAATTAAACATATAAGTGAATAGCCTCATGGTAAGCATGCTATCATGGCATTATGGCAATCACACTCATGCAAGCATGCTAAAGCGAAAAGACTTACCGAGTGCTCCGAGCCAAAACAAAAGCTAGATCAGTTAGAAAGATACATGATCCTAACTATGTTAAGTTCCTAATGCAACACATGCAATAATGCAATTAATAGGCTCGGCTACTAATATGGCATATGATACAATTTGATAACATGCTTTGAAACACGTATTCAAATAAGTATTGCATTGACAATGCAATTTGAATGATGCGCCGAGCCTCGGTGCATGCAAGACAAATGAATAATGCAAACATGCAAGCATAAGGTATGCTAATCGAAATATGACCTTAAGCTAACCATCAAAAGAGGTTAAATAAAACGGAGAAAGACGTGGGGTTGGAAGACATGCACACACACATGCACACTTATTACAACATTGCGCCCTCTCGAAGGAGGGTCCGAATGAATAAGCTAAGCTACACTAAGCTAAGCTAATTATTACAACATGAAACTAATTAACTATTCTAGTTAACTAGTTATTACAAATCAATTGAATAACTAACTATGCTAAGCTAATTAAAAAATATTACAAAACGAATTAAGCTAATTAATTACAACACATGTATGAATGAATTAGCTAACTTATTCTAAGCTAACAAAAGCAATTAAATGGCCTCAAGGCGAGGGATGCATGCATGCTCGGTTGCTCCATCTGAAAATGCCATTGCCTTGCCATCGGATGCCTCTGTTTGCACTCGTTTGATCACCGAGAATTGTACCAACTTCCAGATTGCCTCTACTCCAACATAGGAACACATTTGTACAAAAATTGACTGGTGCCGGTAAGCTACAAAAAGTGGCTGTCGGCCACCTTAACTAGCCGGTCGGCTACCTCAAGTGGCCAGTTGGCTACTTCAAGTGGCCAGTCGGCCACCCCATTTTCTGGACTTCTTCTTTTGCTGTAACAAAGAGCAAACAGAGGCAAAGTAAGGCATTTTCAAGAAATATATGTACTGCTACCCTCCTTATCATCTCTCAAGCTCAAATAAGTGTAGCTCTTGGCTCTCAAGCCATCAACCAAGCATTTTTAATGCATGATGGCTAGAGAACCAAGCTTGTACAAGGTAAATGAATGCACAAACAAGACCAAAAGAACCACCACCCTATCATACATGATCAAGGGTGACGGTGACTAAGAAAAGTGGCACGTTTCATCATTTTGAGTATGAAACGTCCTATTTCTCTCGTGTTCAGATTAACGTCCAATCCAAATACGTGCAATGCAACACAAAGATGCTTCTCTTCCCTCTTTTACTTTGTTCATTTTGTTTACACATTTCACATTACCGATTAGTCCTTTAATCGATTAAGTCCAAGGTGATTGTCCTCTACTGGAAAGAGGGCTTAAACCACAAGTGCCTTGAGCATGAAAG
Source organism: Camellia granthamiana (assembly GCA_036172215.1). Taxonomy (NCBI): domain Eukaryota; kingdom Viridiplantae; phylum Streptophyta; class Magnoliopsida; order Ericales; family Theaceae; genus Camellia; species Camellia granthamiana. The sequence goes on from CM069905.1 coordinate 158,116,231, forward strand.
AGGCCACATGCTGTTGGTTAGTAGAAATCCTCAAGAGAGGATTAAAACTATTAGGCATGAGGGCCTCAATTCCACACTTAAGCCAACAAGGACTTCAAAGCTACTTTCAAAACAAATGCAAGAGTAAAGAATAGAGGGCGATGGCAGAGATTTCAATGCTGAAATGGGATGCAAAGTGACATTAAATCATGCAAGCAACTCATGCAATACATGCTAAAAAGCCTAACTCATTAAGCTGGTGAAAGAGATTACACTACAACCATACAATACAAGCTTCAAAGGGCCAAACCAACTCAAAAAAGAATTAAAACCAGTCAAAACAATGGCTAAAACATGTTGAGATTTAGGCACAAAATGCTAAAAAAAACATGCTCACATGTTAGCTTGCAAACAAGACTCAAGACACAACTCTCAAAAGCAATGAAAGAGTGAACCAAATGAGTATGTAATAGAGCTATATACACTAAAATTACATGTTAAAAGGCACTACAACATGCAATCATTCCAAGCAAAACATGTTTAGAGGCCTAAAACGCCAAGCTAAAGAAGCCATTTGCACTACAACTATGCAAAACAAGGCCCACATGATCAAAGTAGCCCAAAATAGAGCTAAATCATGCCAAATTAGAGGCAAACACATGCTGGAAATAAGCTAAGTTAAGCCACAAAAACATGCTACCTTGTGATGCTAACTAGGCATAGAAGTGAGACACAAGGAGGGGAGGCTAACACCTCCATTTTTGGCTTCAAAACATGCTTTTTACCACTGAAATAACTCTGAATTTCAGTGGTTTAAAAGCCCAAAAAGTTTGACTTTAATATGCTAAAAGATGGTACAAAGGCTCAGACAAATAAGCAACAAGAAGGGTAGACAACCCCTTAGCACAAAATGGCTTCAGACCAACATGTCAAGGCTAAAAAATTAGAGCTTTTTGTAGTTGAAAACTAGGCCCAAAATAGTATAAAAAGATGGCCAAACAAGTGATTAAAATAAAGCTTACAAGGTAAGTAATATACCTCTTGAAGCACAACACAAAGCAGGCCCTCTTTAGGCTTAAACAACCTTTCAACAGCTCAAATTAGGTTCCAAGGGACCTCAGCTCCAAGGTGGTCCAATTTCGTTAAGGGCTAGTGCGCAAAGGTGCATAGAAAATCAACTATTAAGCACAAAACAAGAAGAAAAAGAGAGAATTCTAGAGAGAGAGAGAGAGAGAGGGAGAGAGAGAGAGAGAGAAAATTTTGCTCTAAATTGTCTAACCCCTCAAAATGGGGGAGAGACCCTCCCATATATAGAAAATCAAGCTTAGAGCTTGTATTTATCCCTCCATACACATGTATGGAGATGAGCTTCAAGGAACAACAGCTAGCACAGTTAGCAAATAAATATCTGAAAAAGGAGAAAAATGGCCGCCGGCCATCATCAGTGGCCGACCGGCCATCAATGTAGCCGATCGGCCACCATTGGTGGCCAATAGACACAAGTCATGGCCGTCAGGCTAGGGGGATGGCTGACAAGCCACCCTCTCCTCCAGAATTGAAGCAACAAGCTCTTGGTCCACAACCAAGCACAAAATAGACAAGATTAGAGGCTCCAAGGCAAGGCGCTCAGCCGAGACCTTTAGGGACTCAAAACGAACACGAGCAAGCACAATCATCGGGTGTTCAAAAGATGACGTCCAAGTCTTGAGGACGGTCAAAAATGGGGTGTCTACAGCATTCCCCAAACATCATGCACTATATTGCTTGTAACATGTATCATATCATTGCACATATTGCATTTATTTGCATCTTGTGTTATCTTATATCATTTATCCTTTTACGCTGAGCAACGTTAGGATCATTGTCCCCCGGGGCTATCTCAGGATGTGTGGAATGCGTTCCTGATTGGTTTTCTTTGGATGTCTTCTCACGATTTCAATGTGGTTAGAGTGTCGCTTTCCTCACACGATTTCAGCGTGTTTGGAATTTATCTCAGGGTGCGTGGAAAACGCTCCTGATTGGTTTTCTTTGGACCTCTTCTCACGATTTTAGCATGGTTAGAGTGTCCCTTTTCTCACACGATTTCAGCGTGTTTGGAATTTATCTCAGGATGCGTGGAACACGCCCTTGAGTAGTTGTTTTCGAACCTCTTCTCATGATTTCAGCGTGGTTAGAGTGTTCTTTTCCTCACACGATTTTAGCGTGTTTGGAATTTATCTCAGGTTGCATGTAATGCGCCCCTGAGAAGTTGTTTTCGAACCTCTTCTCTCGGTTTCAGCGTGGTTAGGGTGTTCCTTTCCTTACACGATTTCAGCGTGTTTGGAATTTATCTCAGGTTGTGTGGAATGCGCCCCTGAGTAGTTGTTTTCGGACCTCTTATCACGATTTTAGCGTGGTTAGAGTGTTCTTTTCCTCACACGATTTCGACGTGTTTGGAATTTATTCTTCCTCCTTTCATAAAATATTTTGAAAGTTAGAGTATGTCACATTTTGCATCTACTGCACTATCTATTACATCCATTACATCATACCATCTTATCGCCTGCATCCTTTCCATGTTAAGCTTAGTTTGGCATGTGCCCATACTTTTCGCGTTGAAACATAGCTCTGCATGTGTACGCGCCTATTCCACTAAGAGAATTATGGTCTGAGGGTTTCAACAACTTTCCTGTGTTAGACGTGGTCTATTTTGTGTCCATACCTTTTCTAGGTAAAATGTAGTTTGGCTTGCGTCCCTTTATTCACCGCATCCATTGCATCATACTTTGTTTTGTTGCATTCAGCATTTAGGATCACAATCTTTCCTCAGCAGATCATTCCTCACTTATATCATCCCACCCAATTACCTATATTCTTTCTATGAAACACATAGTTCTGCATGTGCATGCACCTATTCTGTAAGAATTGTGGTTAGAATGCTCTAACACCTTTTCTGTGGTAAACGGAGTTTAATTTTGCATCTCCATCTCTTTATGGTATTTGTGTGGTTTTGTACTGCTTGTGGATTGATTATTTTGTCACATTGTATATCATTACATTGTTTTGTTGCATTGTGTATCATTCGCATTCTGCCCCAGAACTACGCTGGTTTGATTTCTTGCAAAGGGATACGTAGGCAACCTGCAGGCGCAACCGTTCTTTGTTTTGTTTGTTTGTCTGAGTCTTCGGCCTTGTCAAAAATGGGTCGTCTCTAGGCTTTGACATTCACTCCCGTCATTTAATGACTTCTGAGTTCTGTTAAACAGGGGCAACTGGAGACACCCATTTTTTATTGTCCTTAAGACTTGGACGTCATTGTTTGTGCACTCGATGATTGTGCTTGTTTGTGTTCATCTTGAGCGCCCGAAGTCCTCGACGAAACGCCTTGTCTTTGAGCCTCTAAACCTTTTTGTTTTGTGCTTGTTTTGGGCCAAAACCTTGTTGCCTCTTGCCTAGAAGGGGGAGGGAACTTGTCGGCCACTAGTTGTGCTTGTCAGCTACTTGTGGTGGCCGATGGCCATTTTTCTCCTTTTTTAGATATTTGTTTGCCAGCTGTGCCAGCTGTTGTTTACTGAAGTGCATCTCCATGCAGGTGTATGGTAGGATGATTTCAAGCTTCAACCTTGGTTTTCTATATATAAGGGGTGCTCTTCCCCATTTGGAGAGGTTAGAAAATTTGGATTAAATTTCTCTCTCTCTCTCTCTCTCTCTCTCTCTCTCTCCTTGTTTTGTGCTTTGTAGTTAGTTTTCTCTACACTTTTGCACACTAACCCTTAACAAAACTTGACCACCTTGGAGCCGTGGTCCCTTGGAGCCTAGTTTGAGCTTTGGAAGAAGGTTTGAGCCTGAAATTGTGCCTGTTTTATGCTGTGCTTCAAAGGTAGAGAACTTACTTCATTTAAGCTTATTGTGTACACTTGTTTTGCGATCCTTTTGTATTGTTTCTGAGCTGGTTTTTAACTACAAAAAAACTCTGGTTTTTTAGGCTTAACATGATGGTTTTAGGCTATTTTGTGCTACGGGGTGATCCGCCCTTCTTGTTGCTTAATTGTATAGACTTTTGCACCATCTTTTAGCTTATTCAAATCAAAAATTTTGGGCCTTTAAACCACTGACATTCAGAGTTATTTCAGTGGCAAAAACCTTTTTTTGAAGTCCAGAATTGGAGGCGTAGCCTCCCCTCCTTGTGTCTTGTTTGCATGCCTAGATAGCTTAACATGTGAGCATGTTTTTCTAGCATTTTGTACCTTAATCTCAACATGTTTTTGCTACTATTTTGACTAGTTTCAGCTATGTTTTGAGCTGGTTTGGTCCTTTGAGGCTTGTATTGTGTGGTTTTAGTGTAAAGAGGCTTCACTAGCTTAGTGTTTTAGGCTTGTAAACATGAATTGCATGAGTTGCTTACATGTTTTAGTGTCATTTTGCACTTCATTTCAGCACTAAAATCTCTGCCATCTCCCTCTATTCTTCACTCTTTCATTTATTTTGAAAGTGACTTGGAACCCCTTGTTGGCTTAAGTGTAAAATTAAGACACTCGTGCTTAATGGTTTAATTCCTTCGGGAGTTCATTACCAATGGCATGATGTCTCTTTCATGCTCAAGGCACTTGTGGTTTAAGCCTACTTTCAATTAGAGGACACTCACCTTTTGCACTAATCAATTAAAGAATGGATTGGTAATCTACAATGAGTAAACAAAACGAACAAAGTAAAAGAGGCAAGATAAAACATCTTTTGTGTTGCATTGCATGTGTTCGAATCGGACGTTAAATCGAACACGAGGAAAATGGGACGTTTCATACTCAAAGTGATGAAACGTGTCATTTTTCTCGGTCACCAACACCCTTGATCATACATGATAGGATTATGGCTTTGTTGAGCCTTGTTTTGTACTCATTAAGCTTGTACAGCTTGGTTCTCTAGCCATCATGCATTGAAAATGCTTGGTTGATGGTTTGAGGGCCAAGAGTTAGTCCCCTTTGAGCTTATGTGCTGATAAGGAGAGTAACAGTACACACACTCTGTGAGAATATACTACTTTGCCTCTATTTTCTCTCTGTTGCAACAAAAGAAGAAGTCCACAGAATGGGTGGCCGAGGGCCACCAGCAGTAACCAATCGGCCACTAATGGTAGCCGACGGCCACCATTTGTAGCCAACCGGCCATAAATGAAAAATTGCACAAGTGTGCTCCTGAGTTGGAGCAGAGGCATTCTGGAAGGTGGTAGCATTGTTAGTGTTCAAGCATGTGCAAATAGAGGCTGTAACGGCAAGGCGGTGGCATTTTCGGTGGGAGAATCCAAGCATGCTTACATCCCTCGCCCCGAGGCCATTTAATCCTTTTATTAATACAAGTGTCAAGTGTTGTGATTATTCAATTAGCTTAGATAGTTAATTAGTTTAATTAGCTTAGCATAGTGTAGACACCCCATTTTTGACCGTCCTCAAGACTTGGACGTCACCGTTTGAACACTCGGTGATCATCTATGTTCGTGTTCATCTTGAGTTCTCGGAGGTTTCGGTTGCATGCCTTGCCTCAAAACCTCTCGACTTGTTTGTTTTGTGCTTGGTTGTGGAGCAAACACTTGTGTTTTTGCTCCTAAGGGAAGAGGGTGGCTTGTTGGCCATCCCCTCAACCCACCGGCCAAGGCTTGAAGCCACCGGCTCCTTTTTCTTGCCATCGACCAAAAGTGTTGGCCGATCGGCACTATGTTTGGTCGGTTGGCCACCTATTTTGGCCAATCGGCCATATTTCCCGATCGACCCCTTTTCATCTGCTTTTGGTAAATATTTTGTGCCAGCTAGAATAGCTGGCAAGCACAATTCCTCCCCTCCACGTGTATGGAGGGATTTGAGCCTTGATTAGCTTCCCTTGGAAGCTTTGTAAAATGGTTTTGTTATAAAAGGAGGGCCTCCCCTCCCTTTCCAGAGGTTGAACAATCTGATATATAGCTTATATATCCCTCTCTCTCCATATCTCCTTCTCTCTCTATATTTGTGTGTGTAATAGTGTTCTAAAGGGTGTTTTGTTCTTAGTTTTGCACTAAGACACCTAGTGTTACACTATACTTCAGTTGTAGAGGTGCTAAGGGGTTGATCTCAGAGTTTTTGAGTTGGTTTTGGTCAAAAGAAGGTGCTGGAGTTGGTGTTCTTGAAGTGTTCTTCAAGGGTGAGAACTACCTTCTTTATTCCCCTTTCTTGCACTAGCTTTTAGCCTATCTTGCATGCTGTTTTGAGCTTAGTGTATAACTGATAAAAGTTCTATATTTTCATGCTTAAGTTGTTTGTTTAAGGTTGCTTTTGGGTTGGGGATTGTTTACACCCTCCTAGGCCTTGTTTGGCCTCTTTTTGTGCCTTTCTCTTTGGGCTTTGGAACCCCCTTATTTCGACCTTCTCACCACTAAAATCCAGAGGATTTTCAGTGGTGGAGAAGTGGTTTTGAAGTCATGTATAGGGGAGGGACACCCCTCTCCCTTTGTGTCTCATTTGCTTACATTTAGGGCTCATAATGGTAGCATGTTTGCTTAGCTTTAGTTGGCTCCATTCCAGAGTTTTTTTGGTGTTATTTGGTCATATTATATCTATGTTTTTGGTCGGATTGGTAGTCCATTGCATGCATCATACACTTGCCTTGCAATCCCCTCATTTGCCTAAACATGCATCATGCATTTAGACCACCATGCTTGCATATTTTAGCTTGACTTCATGAAGCTTTTAGTCATGTTTCATCATGTTTAAGCTCTGTTTGGTGTTGATTTGGTCATGCTTTTCATGCTTTGTATAGCTACCATGCATTTTGGCTTGTTGGCTTTAGGTGTGTGGGTCATGAGCATGCTTTATTTGGGTTATTTCAGTGATTTGGAATCACTTATCATGCCATTTCAGTCCATGTTCCATGCTTGTACATGTACATTTGTCACCTTCTTGATGCTTTGAAGAGTTGTTGTTTTGTGCTCCATGTTTGGACCATTGCATATGCCTCTATGATTAGGTCTTTGACATGCCTTCTCATTAGGTTTTGGGGCTTATTTTGGCATATTATAACTCTGACTTTGTTGGTCTAAGTTATGCCATGTTCGGTTGTTAGAGGTGTAGTGCATTTGCCCTTTTTGGCCTTGTATACGTTTTGTCTTGTGCTCACCTTTCTAGCATGTTTTGGCCTCATTCCATATGTGTTTTGGCTTTATTTTGGTCTGCCTCGGGACTGGTTTGGGTCACCTTGCCCCTTTGGGCTTGGTTGACATAGTCATGGTTCAAGTCGCTTGGCTAGCTTTGAACTTTAACTCCATTAGCATGCCATGTTTGCATTGTGTAGTCAATTTGGCATCATTCTTCATGTGATTTCAGAGCTTATTGTAATGCCATGTTCTCATATTCATCAGATCTCGCTCATGTTTGAAGGTTGTGTATTGTGGCCTAAGTGATGGACCAATATGTGTGCATGTTTGTCTTGCATTTCGGTGCCTTAGTTTTGTTATTTTGGCCACTGTTTTGGGGCATGGCTGAGGTCTCCCATTCCGGTTTAAGCCCATCCTTGTATATAGTTGCATGTTTGACATGTTGCATCTTGTTACATGCTTGCTAGTTTACACTTTGTTACATGCTTGTGCAAGTTGCATTGAGTAGGCACACTCATGTTGCATTACATTATTTGCATACTTGCATTGTACCATGTTTGCATGCTTGGTATATCACATGATATTTAGCTAATTGCAATACACAACATTGTTGCATATTTGGTGTGCCCATGCTACATTAGTTTAACTTGCATGCTTAGGTTGCATTGCATCCGGCATGCTTGCTACCTTAGTCTTGTGTGCATACTCGAGTCTCATTGCATTTGGCATGCTTAGGTCGCATCACATTGCATTTGGCATGCTTACATTGCATTACCTTCTATTGCATTTACATATCGCATTGTATTTAGCATACATGCATTACATGGTGTTTGGTTTGGGGTGTCAAACCAAACGTGAGGAATGAGGGACGTTCGTACTTAAAGTGACGAATCGTGCCTCAATCTTCGGTCGCCGGCACTCTTGATCCAACATGATAGAGTGCGTGGCATCCATTTGTTTTGTGCATCCATTTTACATTGATATGCACACTTGGCTCCTTCGGCCATCATGCGTTGAAATGCGTGATTAGTGGCCCGAGGGTCAAGAGCCACACTCCTTTGAGTTCATAGCATGATAGGGAGGGTGGTCGTGCACACATTGCTTTGAAAATGCCTTGCCATGCACTGTCTGTCCTTTGCTGCAGTAAAACAGGGTTCTGCAGGAATCATTGGCCGACCGACTACATCAAGTGCCGATCGACCAAAAATATCTGGCCGATGGTCATACAAATGGTCGATTACCATGTTTCAATGGCCGGTGGCCCTATCTACTAGCCGATGACCTCCCACAATGCTCAGGGAGCGGTTCAGAAGCAGTCTTGGGATTTGTGCAGCTTTCAGAGGCATGAAACAGTGTAAACAGAGGCGACAGTGGGCATGGCAACGGGTTTCCGAGCGCAGCAAATCGAGCATGCATCATCCAGTCATTTCAAGGCGAAGCTGCGGCAGCCTCTTTTAGTTTCATACTTAGTTTATTATTTAATTAATTTGTTAATTAAATAAGGGTTTGTAATATTTAATTAGCTGGAATAGGTAATCATTTACCTATTTTGTATTATTCTTTCGGACCCTCCGAGAGAGGGCACAATTCTGTAATAAGTGCGTGTCCGTGTGTGATGTATGTCTTCCAACCCCACGTCTTTCTCCCTTTTATTTACCAGCTTCCGATGGTTAGATTAGGGCATGTTTCAGTTAGCATACTTATGTTCGCATGTTTGCATTCATTCATTTGCCTTACATGCACCGGGCTCGGCGCATCATGTTAACTGCATCGTATTTCGATTCCGAGTTGAATACGTGTTATCGGTAGCATTTCGTATGTCATCTTAGAATAGCTGAGCCTATCTTAGTTGCATTCTTGCATGTGCTGCATTAGGCATCTCAGCATAGCTAGGATTCATGCATGTTTTTTCTAATTAGCTTCTTTCTTTGCCTCGGAGTACTCGGTAAGTACTTATGCTTTAGCATCCTTGCATGGGTGTGAGTGACTGCCATGATAGCATGCTTACCATGAGGCTATGTGCTTATGTGATATAACTGCCTGAATGCCTGTGGTTGGAGGTTGGGTTGTTTGAATTGGAATAATTCGTCGAAACCTGTGTTTTAGCCTACTTGCGAGTAGCAAAATTCAATCCATTTTCAAAACAAACGGATATGCGATGCTTTGTTCCAACTTAGGCAATCCAGTCTATACTTGTGTGGTGTGTGCATCACATAGTAATTCTAGGCTAATAACCGGAATAAGAGCACATAATGTTTTCAAAACTAGATACCATGGTTAGTAGAGGCCGATCTTTGATCGGGCGAGCGGGGGTGCTCATAGCTGACCTTCCCCAATCGTACCCAAATTTCCGAGCCGAGGCAACTTTGGTGATGACGGACACGTGGCCTTAGGCAATGAGTCAGGGTTTCCTAAATTTTTCCAAAATAAATATTTAGGTGGCGACTCTGTATCTGGTAAAGTAGTCCATGTTTGGCACTTCTTTCTGAAAGTCTGTTTTTCAAAACGATTTGCCGGATTTGGACTCTTTGGTGATTTATCAGTCTCGCATTGCACTTTGCGGGATTAGATTCAGAACCGTGACATTTGAGTCCGAACTGTAGTAAGCCCAATGAACAAAACGGGATTTCTCCCGGGATGTTCGGGGACATCTACAGTTTCTGGCGACTCTGCTGGGGAGTTAGAGAACTTGACTCAAACTCATGATATCTTATTTTGATTACACTTATGTGTTTCTTTGCATTGCATTTGCATTGGTGCGCCTAGGACACCGTGTTTGCCGTTTGCTATTCCTAAACGGTTTGTCGAAGGCTCGCTTTGAGAAGCGTGCCATAAGGCTGACCGGTTACAGGCTCTGCCACGATGGGAACACAAACCCCGATTTTTACCGGGGCACCCTTTTGACCATTCAACCTAGTGCATATCGGAATCCGTAGTGACTATTCCAAACTAGGACAGGTTACTTACCCGATTGTTGGTTGTTTGAAACCGCTACGTGCGTAGTGAAACCCTAGCTCCTGACAAAATAGGACAGGGAAACCCTATCCCTCCATAGGGGTGTTTTGGCTCTCACTTGTTTGCTATGTGCTTTTAGAGTGTGCCTCTACAGGAATGGATGTATCAGTTTACAAGTTTGGGCATCAGGCCTGCGGGCACCAGTTCAGTATTTTGGGGAATCAGTTATCTGCGGGTATCAGATTCAGTTTTGGGGGCAGTGATTTGGGAACGACGATCAGTGTTTGAGAACGGTCTATTCAGCTTATCAACTGTGTTGTTATACCCAACTGTGTGTTGTGTTTATTTAAGCCGTTATGCTGTCCGCTTTTCTGGTTGTTTATTTCCTTATTATTGCTTTATTTATCTTTTTGCTAGGTAGTTTAGCACAATTGCTTCAAACCAAGCAGATATCCCCCAAGCACTCTGGACTAGAGGTCGTCGACTTCATCGATTTGACGATCTGGTAGACGGACAACCAGTGTTTTATTCTCTACCCCCGGTTACTAGACGGAGGGCAGTTAGGCAGAGGATATCAGTTCAGCAGCCAGTTCAGAGGGCTTTGTCTACCCCGCCTGAGTATAGTAGGGATCAGAGTCCTGTTTCTCCCGCAGAGAGGGAACATATACCGGTAGTACAACTAGATCAGGGCAATATGGCAGGAATCGAAGAAATGATGCGCCAACTCCAGGAGAGCATGAGAATCATATAGGAGGATGCTGTTCGTCAAGCAGAATTTTCCAAACAGCAGGCCGTCGTCATGGCCCAATAGGCAGAACTAATTACCCGGCTACAGCAGCAAGCCGGAGCATCAGCTTCACACCAAGCTCCTCCCCCACTAAGAGTCCCACCACCCGAGGAAGCGGCGAATGTCCAGAATGTCCAAGAGGATACAGACATCCCAACGGGGCCGGCTCCGCCCCCGATTCTGCCTCAACTATCCAATGCACCTACGCTTATCAATCAACCGGACTCTCCCTTTGAGTTCGAAGTGGACCCTACAGCGTTGAAGTTGAGCAAGCTTGAAAAGTTGTTCAAGAAATCCCAAAGGGTAAAGTCCATCCCAAACATTGAGGACGGGTATACCGACGCAGCTGTGACGCTGCTGGACCGGTTCAAGATGCCACAGATCGACCGCTTCGACGGGTCTAGGGATCCCATGGTGCATCTACGTTTGTTTTCGGACATACTAAGGCCGATGGGCCTCACCAGACTACAGAAGCTTTCATTATTTGGCCGGACCCTGTCGGGTGTGGCGGCCATCTGGTACGCAAAATTGGAAGACAATGTCAAGCAGAATTAGGATGAGATGGCCGAGGCTTTTATTGCACAGTACTCCTATAACACGCAAATCGAGATTACCACCCGTGATCTCGAGACAACAAGGTAGGAGCCTAAGGAGAGTTTCTCTGAATTCGTAACCCACTGGAGGGCCAAGGCCTCAATGATGACCACTAGGCCCACTGACAAGGATCAGATTCGGATGATTGTGTGCAATCTCCAACCCAAACTGATGCAGAAAATGATCGTGCTCCCTTTCCCTCCCTTTTTAGATTTACATGAGATGGGGGTACAAATTGAGGATGCGATGAAACAGGGTCTGACTGACCAAGACAGAGAGCAACCCAGGAGAACCTTCAGCCGCAACACTAATACAGGCACAAGCAATGCTGCAACTACTAGAGTTTCAAAAGTAAGTATGGTCACCACCAATCCCCCAAGAAACCTTGCGGCTACGCCATTCACCGGTGCGTCCGGTAGTAGTTTGCAAACAGCCAGATACCCACCCAAAAACCAAAAAATTTCACTCCACTATATATGTCCTTGTCCAAGGCTTTAGGAGTTTTGATTAGGAAAGGGCATTTAAAGCTCCTAGAGCCGCGGCCGTTACCAGAAAAACTCCCCCGTCCCATAATCCAGCCAAGTACTACACTTTCCACCAACAGCACGGTCATGACACCAATCAATGCTTCCGATTACGTCATGAGATTCAAGATCACATTGATAATAGGGTGACTGTGCCTCCAGAGAAACCCAATGTCACAACCAACCCTTTCCCACCACACAACCAAGCTCCACCTCCCAAACGCATCAACTTTATCAAGACCGGGGTCATGTCATACGACCCCAGCATATATATCACCCCATCTCACCTACCCAAGCCGGAGGTGTTCTTTCCTAACAGCACTGACTTGTGCATGTTGGACATCTCCCGAGCCCAATCTGAATCAATGGTGGTGACCATCGAAGATGGAACATGGATGATTTCGGAGGAAAGTGGCGTTGTTGATTCGAGGTCTGAGGAAATTGGGGACTTTGCTGAGGAAGTGTACAGTCCGAGGGGCTACATTGTGTCAGCAGGTCAGATTAGACCAGATGTGGAATTGCCGGTGGGGGCAGAAATTTGTGTGCTACGGGGGGACGGATTTGATCAGAGGATAGATGATTTAGCAGTTCTGGAAGGGGACATCGCTGACCTCCAGATTTTCAACGAACAAGATCTGGGGGACATGACAGTCAACTGGTTCGATTTTGAGGAGTCGACAGAGGTCACAGGGTGGCTTGATGACCAACCAGATATTGTTGAAGAATCTCAGCTGGAAAAGGACCCGTCAGGGGCAAGGACATCAATTGTGGCCGGAAGGGCCGGGGATCAGAATACATCGCTGGAGAGCGCCGGTGCCAAGAATTTTGCTCTAGATTTGGGCATTTTGAATACAGGGACTGATGAACAGCAAACTGTACTGACACAGTTGGAACAAGAAGGAATCGAAGACTTTGAGAGAGCCAAAAAAGCCAAGGCCCCCGCGGGGATTGAAAGTGCTGTGTGCACAAGGACAGAGGATGCTGCGAGCATGTGGACAGAAGGTACCGCGAGTACAAGGACAATGGTAACGGAGTCGGATAGGTGTCTGTCGGCTACCGATGGAATGTGGTGGGAAGACAATGATCTATGTCTTGCCCACACAGATGAGGACTGGGGAAGCAATCAACCGGATGATACCTGGTACATTGGTGAAGTTGACCATATGACCAGGAGTGGGCGGTATTTCAAGCCCCCACACCTAGATTAGCCAGAAGCATCCAGCAAGGACAGGGAGTCGGAGAGACAGAAAGAGAAGCTACTTGAAGAAGAGGCCGTGCTGAAACAGTTGAAAAAGATACAAGCAGACATCTCCATCTGGGGACTGCTTCTGGCTTCACGTGTTCATAGACAGGCTATTCTATCGGCCATGGACAAGGCTAAGCTCTCAATAGACACCACGCCTGAACAGCTGATGGGATTGGTCTTTTTGGGAGGAGGTTCCCTGACGTTGACCTTTTCTGACAAAGAACTGCCGCCCGAGGGCGCGAATCATAACAAACCGCTCTACATCTCTGTGGAATGTAGAAGCAAATGGATACTGGTGGTTCTTGTCGACACAGGATCCGCCATTAATGTATGCCCGTCAATGACGACATATGCAATCGGGTTAAAGCCCGCGGACTTCGTGCCAACAACCCAGGTGATTCAGGCGTATGATAACACAAGTAGCAAGGTGATGGAGACTGTCAAAATTCTGACCCAGGTTGGTCCGGGACAACACGAGATTGACTTTCATGTCCTGGATGTTCCCGCAACCTTCAATCTACTTTTGGGGCGGCCGTGGCTGCACTAGGTAAAGGCAGTCTTTTCCACCTTGCACCAGATGTTGAAATACCTCCACGGGAAGGGGGTGGCTATTGTTTTTAGGAATTCGTCCATCCATCCGCTGCCAAAAGTGTCTACACTAGGCTTGGAAATCGAGCACGGTACGGAGGATGTGTTCTTATCGGGGTTTACTCTGGCTGAGGCTCGAGTCGTACGAAATATCTTGGCTGTTGATGAGGGGGTGTATGTCAGCGCACAATCAATATACCTCATGAACAAGCTTCAACACATCCCCGGGATGGGATTAGGGAAGAGTGGCCGGAAGGGCCTTGCAGTATCGGCCGAAGTGCCGCACAACCCACATACCTTTGGCTTGGGTTATCTGCCCACCAAAGAGGATTGGGTGAGAAAAGGCAAGGAAATGGCTGGGAGAGCCAGAGCAAAGAGGACGGGGAAGCCTTTTGAGTTAATGCACCGACCCATCCAGGGTACCCTGAACGGATGTTTCGTCCGGGAGGGGGAGGATTTTCCATTTTGTGGTTTCACAGAGCCATGGCTGAATGCCGAGAGGAGGCGCCTGCTGGGGTTTCAGATCTTCTTTAATCTGCAGTTATCCGGGGATGATGTTGTTGAGGAGCAGACAGACCCATCAGCTGAGGTTGAGCAGTGTAAAAATGTGGATTCCGAGAGCGCTGAAATTGAAATGGGGGTAGCACTGGCTTGTCTACTTTCAGATCCTCCGATCGTACAGAAGTGCTTGGGGGATAACTTCTCGGTGTCCATGATCGGGAATGAAACGGCTGCGAGCCTACCTGCAAGTATTTTGGATGCATCCATCGCACCCTCCCTCATCTGGCAGTACGAGGAGGGATTTTTGTCAAGCAGCACCAGGTCAGGTAGTGAGCCAGAATCTAATTCCTCCGAATCTGTTGAGTCGGAATTAGGTTCCAGCTCGACTGAGTCTGAGTCTGGTATTCCTGGGGGTGATAACCCGGATGCCACAGTCCTGTCTAGGTCGTCTTTTTCTTTCTCTTTTGAGTCTATTGTAACAGAAGAATCGGACGATTTGGAAATGCTTAATGAGAATGGAATGGATGTGGTTTCTGAGTACTTTTCTGTGCCCTTGATTTATTGCATTAATCAGGGCTTTCAAAATTTTGACGAAAACGACGGGGAAGAAATTCCTCCGGTTTTGCAATGCTTAATTGATCAAGAGCAGGAAAGATTTGTTAAACCTTTAGTTGATGAAATCACTACTGTTAATGTGGGTACTGAGGAGGACCCGCGGCTGGTCCAGATCGGGTCCACATTGTCTTCGGAGAAATACGAGTGCTTAGTCGCTTTATTAAAAGATTTCAAAGATGTTTTCACGTGCTCCTACGAAGACATGCCTGGGATCGATCCTGAGATTATACAGCACCGGATCCCTCTTGACCCCGAGGCCCGACCCGTTAAACAGAAACTCAGAAGGATCCACCCGGACTGGGCTCTCAAGATTAAAGAAGAGGTCACCAAGCAAATTGATGCAGGGTTCCTGCTGGTGTCTGAATACCCAACTTGGTTGGCCAACATCGTTCCGGTGCTGAAGAAGGATGGCAGGGTCCGGGTATGCGTGGATTTCAGGGATTTGAACAGAGCCAGTCCGAAGGACGACTTTCCCTTGCCTCATATTGATGAGTTAGTGGACTTCACAGCGGGGCATGCTTTGCTTTCGTTCATGGATGGATTCTCGGGCTATAATCAGATAGTGATGGCACCTGAAGATCGGGAGAAGACTACTTTCACCACCCTGTGGGGGACTTACTGTTACAGGGTGATGCCATTTGGGTTGAAAAATGCTGGAGCTACATATCAACGGGCCGCGACCACGATATTACGTGACATGATCCACAAAGAGGTTGAGGTGTATGTGGACGACATGATTGTCAAGTCCAAAGATAGAGAGGGCCACTACACTGCCTTGCAAAAGTTCTTTCAAAGGATCAGAGAATTTCGGTTGCAGCTGAATCCTCAGAAGTGCACGTTTGGTGTTATAGCAGGGAAAATACTGGGGTTTCTGATTACACAGAGAGGTATCGAAGTCGACCCTTCCAAAATCAAGGCCATCTTCGAAATGCCACCACCAAGGACTGAAAAGGAAGTGCGAGGCTTTTGGGTAAAGTGCAATTCATAAGACGGTTTATCTCAAAATTAACCTTGACTTGTGAACCACTTTTTGGTCTCCTGGAGAAAGGAAAGAAGTTCCAATGGGATGGCCGATGCCAAGCTGCTTTTGAACAGATCAAGGAATACTTACAGAACCCACCTGTGTTGTCACTGCCTGAGCCGGGAAAACCATTGATTTTGTACCTTTCAGTGACTGAAACTACACTGGGCTGCATGCTTGCGCAGGAATCAGAGAATAAAGTGGAGAGGGCTATCTACTATCTGAGCAAGAAGATGCTGGAGTATGAAACCCACTACACACCGTTGGAAAAGGCTTGCTTAGCCTTGGTATGGGCTACTAGGAAGCTGCGGCACTACCTGTTAGCTCACTCTGTAATGTTGGTTTTGAGATTAGATCCCATCAAATATCTCTTCGAGAAACCGGCACTTACGGGTAGACTAGCTCGTTGGTTGCTGTTGCTTTCTGAATTCAATCTGAAATATGTGACGTGCAAGTCAGTCAAGGAAAGAGCAGTAGCGCAGTTCTTAGCTGATCATCCAGTGGAAGGAGGTGAAGCAGTTGAGTACTTATTCCCAGACGAGGCCATTTTGCATATCGACGATGAGTTTTGGACGATGTATTTTGACGGAGCATGAAACCAGTATGGGTATGGGGTAGGGGTGTTGTTGATAGCACCCGACAAGTCCCGCATCCCTCTAGCGTTTAAACTCCGATTCAAAGTCTCGAACAATGAAGCAAAATATGAAGCATGCATTGCTGGTTTAGAAGCCGCCCTAGAACTAGGGGCAAAACGGTTGGACGTCATCGGGGACTCAAACCTTGTTGTATCTCAAGCTAAAGGGGACTGGAAAGTCAAAGAAGAAAAAATGATAATGTATCACTAGACCTTGGACTTGTTAATTCCTCGGTTTGAGAAGCTGAACTTCGCTCATCTGCTAAGAGAGAACAACAGGTTCGCAGATGCACTAGCAACTCTATCTTCCATGATAGACATTCCTTTCAGAGTCCGGATGCGTCCGATCATCATTGACCAGAAATTCGCGCCAGCCTAAGAGTCGATTGCTGCCATAGAAGAGGTTCAAGATGAGAACCCCTAGTATTACAATGTCTGGAACTTCTTGGAGAAAGAGGCGTATCCACCAGGGGCAAATGCCAAGGATAAGAGAGCAATCAGAAGAATGGCTGTTCAGTTCATCATCTGCGGGGATAAATTGTACAAGAGAGGTCATCTGGGAATGCATAAGTTGTGCGTTGATGCCGAAGAATCGAAGCGCTTAATGGAGGCCATCCATGGAGGAGAGTGCAGAGTGCACATGAACGGAGTGATGTTAGCTCGGAAGATCCTCAAACAGGGTTACTACTAGTCCACCATGGAGGAGGATTGTATCGGCTTTGTTCGGCGATGCCACAAATGTCTGATCCATGCAGACCGCATGAACATCCCGCCATCGAAGCTGTACAATATGACTTCGCCATGGCCATTTTCAGTTTAGGGAATCGATGTGATTGGGGCCGTCACTCCGAAGGGGTCTAATGGGCATGAGTTTATTCTGGTCATGATAGATTATTTCACAAAGTGGGTTGAGGTCCAGTCTTATGCGGTGTTGAAAGCTTCACACGTTGCAAAGTTTATCAGGAACAACATCATATGTCGCTATGGAGTCCCGAACGAGATTATCTCAGATAATGGTTCCCACTTCAAGAAGGAAGTGATTGACTTGTTGGAAAAATACAACGTGGCTTTTCATAAGTCGTCCACATATCGGCCGCAGACTAATGGAGCAGTTGAGGCCGCCAACAAGAACATCAAACACATTTTGCAGAAGATGGTGGAAACCTACCGAGACTAGCCAGATAAGTGGTCGTTTGCTCTGTGGGGCTACCGGACTTCGATTAGAACTTCCACTGGAGCGACTCCATATTCATTAGTTTATGGGATGGAGGCCGTTCTACCTATTGAGATTGAAATTTTGTCGTTGAGAGTGCTGGCTGAGTGTCAGATAGCCGAAGCAGATTGGCAGCAGAGCAGATTTGAAGAACTCATGCTCTTTGATGAAAGAAGACTGAAAGCACTGTACAATGTCCAAGGTTATCAGCGCAGAATTGCCAAGGCTTTCAACAAGAAAGTTAAGTCCAGGAATTTAAAGGAAGGAGATTTGGTACTCAAAGACAACCGAGCTCCCATCCACGACCCTAGGGGCAAGTTCAGACCCAATTGGACCGGCCCTTACATCATCAAGTCTATTTGGTCACGAGGAGCTGTCGTTCTGATGGACCTAGATGGCCTAGAGTTCTCCCAACCGATCAACATGGACAAGTTGAAGAAATATTACCCCTGAGAAGCTCGCTAGGCCGAAAACCTGAAAGGGCAACCTAGGCAAAAGTTAGAGCATGAAAAATTTAAAATTATAAAAATTGAGCTCGCAAGGTTAAAAACCCGCAAAGGGCGGCCTTGGCAAAAGTTAGAGCGCAAAAGGTGAGGGTTAATACACGAGTGAACCTGAGCTGAACTACGTAAGGCTTGATTCCCATCTTTGGGATACGTAGGCAACTTCATCCTGAAGTCCAACCATAAACTCTTCCCCGATCAACTTTGTCCATTTGATCATCTCTGTCATCTTTGTCTATTCAGCATTCAAGAGCTTCAGTTGTCATCTCCGGTATAGCGCTAGTCAGACTAGAGGCAACTTTCCAATTGTTGGGATCCAGGGTTGTGCATCTTAGTGACAGATCTCAGGCGTGTCCAGTTCTGATCCATATCGAAAATGGTTTTGAAAAGTTTTAATAAAAGTTGATTTTGTTCAAATTAATCTTTTTACAACTTAGACCATTGTTGGACCAAAGCGGAAAATTTTCAGTACCCACAATCTTCAATTTTATTGATTTCAATACAGAGTCCTCCTGCTCTTGCATACAAATTGAAGTTGCTTTTGGTTACATTCATAAAGAAAACTTGAAAGTACTAATAAAGCAATAAATCCGGGGCATAGCTAAGTTAGGTGTTCCTGGGCCCCCTCCCAGAGCTGGTCGAAGCTTCTGACGCCCAAGTGGGCCCAATATGTGCCTCTTCATTGAGCCAATCTATGCACTCATCAGACAAAGTGCAACTGAAAGTGGGAGCGGGGGTCAGGAGTTCTCTCGTCCTCCATGCTGTGGCATATCGGGCAAGATACGCGCCTCGGACTGGGAATGCAGATGGGTATTCTATCCCCTCTACCAGGCAAATCTGATCATGGCCTAACTGGAACTGGAACCGGAAAGGAAAGTAGAACATGCAGTGTGTCAGGCCAATCAACTGAATCCCAGTCTGTCGGGACATGCTGTAGCTCATTGCCAGTAGATTGAGCCAAGGACAATGCCAAGCAATACGGTCTGTGGACAAGCTGCACATCCAGTCGAACCACCATCCCTCATCAAAGGCATCGACCAGACGTTGTCGGAAGAAGTAGCCGCGAGCTGAGTATGCCGAGCAAGAGTCCACAACCTGCAACTTATCCATCAACCACACTTGGGGAGGGATGAAAAATGAGAGATTAAAGAATAGAGAGATGTACGATGAGAGAAAAGTGAGGAAAGGGCTTTGTGAGAAAAACCGAACTTGAGGGCCGAGTGATGTGAGTAATATATATGCGAGATAGGGTGGGAAACATTACCTGCAGCAGTAGTGGACTCCCTGCAAATCTGGTCGTCTCTCAGCGATGAAAAGCATCCAAGCCCATCAATGTCTCAGCCAATGATATGGCAATACAGCTTTTGCCTTCCCTTAAGCCTTGGACAACCTCGATCAACCGGACGCTGGATCCTCCGGAGTCCGACGCGAGCAAGAAATGAGATAGCATGCACAAACAAAGGGCCTGTCACCGAAAGCCTTGCCAATGATGGTCACTGCGGTCACCAGCATCGGAAAACCGACAAATCAAACTCGAAATATCCAGCATTCCGTCACAAATCAAAGATCGAGCGTCGTGCATAGTAAGCCCACACATTCGCCCTAAGGCTTGGGCGTGGCCGAAGCGAAGTTGGGGCAAGATTTCTTCATTGCGCTCGGATTCCATCAAAGCTTGGAAATCTTCGAAGGTAGGACACACCTCTTGCCCGCCAAAGCTAAAGACATGTGTTACCAAATTCAAAAACCTTGCCGCGGTATTGAGGAATGGAAGATGTAGCGGAGTGCGACTCAGCGTGAATAGTGCATTTATGCTGAAACCTCGGAAATTCAGCTTTTCCGAGCCATCCAAGTTGGCAATCCAATGTGCAAGATTTTGGGCAAGAAACTCTTCCATTTTGTGCAAACCAGTGTTGAAATGAGGAAAATCACGAAACTGGGGATTTTGTAGAAGATAAGATGTGAGTGTGAGATAGGTGGCAGCATTCTGGTGGTCCTTGTCATTTTTGGCCGGTCGAGCAAAAATAATGTCGGTCAACCACCATTTTGGCCGGTCGGCTTGTTATTATGGCCGACGGCCATTTATTGTGGCCGATAGCCTCCTCCTTTGGCCGATGGTCTTCCCTTTTATCCTCAGGACTGCCTGTTTGCTGAGTATGCTGAAAAATTATGACTGGTTCCATTACCGGTGCGTCGAGTGATGATTTTGCAAAGTCACACCTATTTGCTTATCGAGTTATTGTACATTTGCTTATCGAGTTGTATTTCGTCCTCTTTAAGTCTTTGTTTTGCTTATCGAGTTGTATTTACACTTGATTAACTTGTTAAGGTCTTCGTTTTGCTTATCGAGTTGTTTTGTCGTTAGTCGGTTCACTACCGGATTATTACGGTGCAAGTGCTTAAATTTCAAAACAAAGTTCAATCTCATTTATATTGTTATGTAATTTGATGCGATGCGATGCGATGTATAAAAAACAAACTTTTTCAACAAAAAGCTTGTTTCATTCCATCATCTTTTCAAGTACATAGTTCTGAGAAAACAAAAACCTGCCTGAGGCAGTGCAATGTGCTCAAACTACCAGTAAAAAGAAAAGTAGAACAAAAAAGGAAAAGAGGAAGAAAAGCAGTAGATGTCTGAATCGGCATCAATCATCTCAAGCACAGGGATCTGTCCGAATCCTCTTCCTGGATGAAAGAGTGGTTGAACGAGTGCACTAGAATAAGCACACTCGCTACGCATCTTTCTTTGAACAATGCCTTGTCTTGTCTTGGTTGCATCTCAATATCGCGAATAGTATGCCTTCACCATACTTATGCTGAACATTATTTATTCCTTGCTTTACATATTGCATGCGTTGTCGCGTTATGCTTTACTTATATGTGTTCAAGTTCCTATACACATTGCATGCGTTGCCGCGTTATGCTTTACTTATATGTGTTCAAGTTCCTATACACATTGTATGCACTGTCGCGTTATGCTTTACTTATATGTGTTCAAGTTTTTATACACATTGCATGCATTATCGCGTTATGCTTTACTTATATGTGTTCAAGTTTTTATACACATTGCATGCATTGTCGCGTTATGCTTTACTTATATGTGTTCAAGTTCCTATACACATTGCATGCGTTGTCGCGTTATGCTTTACTTATATGTGTTCGAGTTCCTATACACATTGCATGTGTTGTCGCGTTATGCTTTACTTATATGTGTTCAAGTTCCTATACACATTGTATGCGTTGTCGCGTGTACTTTACTTATATGTGTTCAAGTTCTTATACACATTGCATGCGTTGTCGCGTTATGCTTTACTTATATGTGTTCAAGTTCCTATACACATTGCATGCATTGTCGTGTTATGCTTTACTTATATGTGTTCAAGTTTCTATACATATTGTATGCATTGTCGCCTGTACTTTACTTATATGTGTTCGAGTTCCTATACACATTGCATGCGTTGTTGCGTTATGCTTTACTTATATGTGTTCAAGTTCCTATACACATTGCATGCGTTGTCGCGTTATGCTTTACTTAATGTGTTCAAGTTTCTATACACATTGTATGCGTTGTCGCGTGTACTTTACTTATATGTGTTTGAGTTCCTATACACATTGCATGTGTTGTCGCGTTATGCTTTACTTATATGTGTTCAAGTTCCTTTACACATTGCATGCATTGTCGTGTTATGCTTTACTTATATGTGTTCAAGTTCCTATACACATTGTATGCGTTGTCGCGTGTACTTTACTTATATGTGTTCAAGTTCCTATACAGATTGTATGCGTTGTCGCGTGTACTTTACTTATATGTGTTCAAGTTCCTATACAGATTGTATGCGTTGTCGCGTGTACTTTACTTATATGTGTTCAAGTTCGTATACACATTGTACATGTTGTCACATGTGCTTTACTTATATGTGTTCAAGTTCCTATACACATTGTACATGTTGTCGCATGTGCTTTACTTATATGTGTTCAAGTTCCTCTTTATTGCACATTGTACACGTTGTCGCGTGTACTTTACTTACATGTGTTCATAATTACCTTCACCTTCACACATTGTATACGTTGTCGCACATGCTTCACTTACATGTGTTTATTCACTACTCGGTTTGCATTGTTATGCACCACTTGGCGTGCGTTGTCACGCGTGCCCTCCTTGCATTGTTTTGCATCCAATCCACATTGTTATGTGTCGTCCTTGGGTTGCATTGTCTTGCATCCTCCCACTGGCGTTGTCTCGCACGTCACTTGCATTGTTATGCACACTTCACCTGCGTTGTCACGCACTTCTCACTTGCATTGCTATGCATGTTTCTAACAATGTTGTACCTGTTAAGTCCTCTTTCTTTTTCAGGCACGATATTGTATGTACGGTTCATTTGAAGCTGGCATGACCAGACGAACCGCACAGGTATTGTATCCTCCGCATGAGACGTAACGAGAATTAAATAATTCTCTTACATCCTCTCTGTATTGTAATGTAGTTTGGTTTATGCTAGCTTAAAACTGTTGCATGTTATGCTTCGTTACAACTTTCTTTGCATGATCATAAGTTATGCACGGCTTTGTGCATTATTCTTGCATTTTGCCCCTGCCTTCGGGCGCATATCTTTGACTGTAACTTGTATGCTTTGTCTAAGTCTTCGGCCTTGTCAAAAATGGGTCGTCTCTGGGCTTTGACATTCACTCCCGTCATTGTTATGACTTTCGAGTTCTGTCAAAGAGGGGCAACTGTAAGCACCCCATTTTTGACCGTTCTCAAGACTTGGATGTCACCGTTTGAACACTCGGTGATCATCCATGTCCGTGTTCATCTTGAGTTCTCGAAGGTTTCGGTCGTGCGCCTTGCCTTAAAACCTCTCGGCTTGTTTGTTTTGTGCTTGGTTGTGGACCAAACACTTGTGTTTTTGCTCTTAAGGGAAGAGGGTGGCTTGTTGGCCATCCCCTTAACCCACTGGCCAAGGCTTGAAGCCATCGGCCCCTTTTTCTTGCCATCGGCCAAAAGTGTTGGCTGATCGGCACTATGTTTGGTCGGTCGGCCACCTATTTTGGCCAATCGGCCATATTTCCAGGTCGACCCCTTTTCATCTGCTTTTGGCAGATATTTTTTGCCAGCTGGAACAGCTGGCACGCACAATTCCTCCCCTCCATACACGTGTATGGAGGGATTTGAGCCTTGATTAGCTTCCCTTGGAAGCTTTGTAAAATGGTTTTGTTATAAAAGGAGGGCCTCCCCTCCCTTTCCAAAGGTTGAACAATCTGATATATAGCTTATATATCCCTCTCTCTCTATATTTGTGTGTGTAATAGTGTTCTAAAGGGTGTTTTGTTCTTAGTTTTGCAGTAAGACACCTAGTGTTACACTATACTTCAGTTGTAGAGGTGCTAAGGGGTTGATCTCAGAGTTTTTGAGTTGGTTTTGGTCAAAAGAAGGTGCTGGAGTTGGTGTTCTTGAAGTGTTCTTCAAGGGTGAGAACTACCTTCTTTATTCCCCTTTCTTGCACTAGCTTTTAGCCTATCTTGCATATTGTTTTGAGCTTAGTGTGTAACTGATAAAAGTTCTGTATTTTCATGCTTAAGATGTTTGTTTAAGGTTGCTTTTGGGTTGGGGGTTGTTTACACCCTCCTAGGCCTTGTTTGGCCTCTTTTTGTGCCTTTCTCTTTGGGCTTTGGAACCCCCTTATTTCAACCTTCTCACCACTGAAATCCAGAGGATTTTCAGTGGTGGAGAAGTGGTTTTGAAGTCATGTATAGGGGAGGGACACCCCTCTCCCTTTGTGTCTCATTTGCTTACATTTAGGTCTCATAATGGTAGCATGTTTGCTTAGCTTTAGTTGGCTCCATTCCAGAGTTTTTTTAGTGTTATTTGGTCATATTATATCTCTGTTTTTGGTCGGATTGGTAGTCCATTGCATGCATCATACACTTGCCTTGCAATCCCCTCATTTGCCTAAACATGCATCATGCATTTAGATCACCATGCTTGCATATTTTAGCTTGACTTCATGAAGCTTTTAGTCATGTTTCATCATGTTTAAGCTCTGTTTGGTGTTGATTTGGTCATGCTTTTCATGCTTTGTATAGCTACCATGCATTTTGGCTTGTTGGCTTTGGGTGTGTGGGTCATGAGCATGCTTTATTTGGGTTATTTCAGTGATTTGGAATCACTTATCATGCCATTTCAGTCCATGTTCCATGCTTGTACACTTATATTTGTCACCCTCTTGATGCTTTGAAGAGCTGTTGTTTTGTGCTCCATGTTTGGACCATTGCATATGCCTCTATGATTAGGTCTTTGACATGCCTTCTCATTAGGTTTTGGGGCTTATTTTGGCGTATTATAACTCTGACTTTGTTGGTCTAAGTCATGCCATGTTCGGTTGTTAGAGGTGCAGTGCATTTGCCCTTTTTGGCCTTGTATACGTTTTGTCTTGTGCTCACCTTTCTAGCATGTTTTGGCCTCATTCCATATGTGTTTTGGCTTCATTTTGGTCTGCCTTGGGACTGTTTTGGGTCACCTTGCCCCTTTGGGGCTTGGTTGACATAGTCATGGTTCAAGTCCCTTGGCTAGCTTTGAACTTTAACTCCATTAGCATGCCATGTTTGCATTGTGTAGTTAATTTGGCATCATTCTTCATGTGATTTCAGAGCTTATTATAATGCCATATTCTCATATTCATCACATTTCGCTCATGTTTGAAGGTTTTGTATTGTGGCCTAAGTGATGGACCAATATGTGTGCATGTTTGTCTTGCATTTCGGTGCCTTAGTTTTGGTATTTTTGCCACTGTTTTGGGGCATGGCTGAGGTCTCCCATTCCAGTTTAAGCCCATCCTTGTATATAGTTGCATGTTTGACATATTGCATCTTGTTAGATGCTTGCTAGTTTACATTTTGTTACATGCTTGTGCAAGTTGCATTGAGTAGGCACACTCATGTTGCATTACATTATTTGCATACTTGCATTGTACCATGTTTGCATGCTTGGCATATCACATGATATTTAGCTAATTGCAATACACAACATTGTTGCATACTTAGTGTGCCCATGCTACATTAGTTTAACTTGCATGCTTAGGTTGCATTGCATCCGGCATCCTTGCTAGCTTAGTCTTGGGTGCATACTCGAGTCTCATTACATTTGGCATGCTTAGGTCGCATCACATTGCATTACCTTGTATTGCATTTACATATCGCATTGTATTTAGCATACATGCATTACATGGTGTTTGGTTTGGGGTGTCAAACCAAACGTGAGGAATGAGGGACATTCGTAATTAAAGTGACGAAACGTGCCTCAATCTTCGGTCGCCGTCACTCTTGATCCAACATGATAGAGTGCGTGGCATCCATTTGTTTGGTGCATCCATTAACCGAAAGGGGAGAAACATAGGGATGTATCCCGGTGTTTTGGAATAAGAAGGAGAAACATAGGGACGTATCTCAGTGTTTCGGAAAAGGAGAAGAAACATAGGGATGTATCCCAGTGTTTTGGAATGGCTCAAGCATTGGAACGTATTCCAGATGCTCTTAACCGAAAAGGGAGAAACATGCGGACGTATCCCGGTGTTTCGGAAAAGGAGAATCAACATAGGGACGTATCCCGGTGTTTCGGAAAAGGAGAAGAAACATATGGATGTATCCCGGTGTTTCAGAATGGCTCAAGCATTGGAACTTATTCCAGATGCTCTTAACCGAAAAGGGAGAAACATAAGGACTTACCCCGGTCTTTCGGAATAAGAAGGAGAAACATAGGGACGTATCATGGTGTTTCAGAAAAGGAGAAGAAACATAGGGACGTATCCTAGTGTTTTGGAAAGAAGAGTGCAAACAATGCAAGTGGAATGTGCGTGACAACGCCACTGGAGAGGTGTGCATAGCAATGCAGCTATAGTGCGTGACGGTGCAAGATAGATGTGCATGACAATGTGAGTAACGTGCATGACAGCTCAAGTTAAAGATGTGTGCAAGGCAATGCAATACAGGTACACAAGACAGTGCGATGAGGTGCACAAAAGAAGTGCGATAAAATACACTTTCTATGCAAGTATGGGGGCATTTAATATGTACTCTGGTGCCTCTGATTTACCTCTTGGAGGACTTGGCAACACACTCAGCTCAAAAGGGAACACCCTGTCTATATTGGCGATAGATAACATCTGCATGTGAAAACCACAGGTGCTGCTTGGACTACCATTCTGACTTGAAGCAGGCTTAAGTTTGGGGTCGAGATACACTCATACTCCAAAGAAACGGCGAGGCCTGAGAAGGTACACCTGGAATGCAGTCTCGGAATTTGCTGGAGTAAAAACATACTAAGATGCTCCACATTTTCCCTCTTTTTTTTTACTTCACAGTCTGGAACCCAAAACAGCTTCAGATAGGTCCCATTTTACTTGTTCTCATATGGCCTGGGTTAAGCCCTGCGGACAAATCTTGTTTTGCGCAAATGTGGAGAATGGCACAGCACTCCGAGCACAAAACGATTCATTTTGAAATTAAGAGATGAGTTATCGACCGGGTATTGAGCCTACAACTGACCACAGTCAAAATGACTCAAAGAAAAAGGAAAACGAAGGTAAAACAACCTGAACACATCTATTGACACTCGAAGCGACTCAAAACAAGAATCGAGACAGACAAAATAAAACACAAGATTCAAATGTGCACAGGGACCCTGTTTCTCCGGGTATTGTTTCCCACCCTTTCTTATTTGTAATTCTCACATCACTTGGCCCTCAGGCTCTGTTTTTTTCTGAAAAAGCCCCTTTCTCACTTTTTCTCTCAGCGCACATCTCTCTATTCTTTAATCTCTCATTTTTTATCCCGCTCCTGGGTGGTTGATGGATAAGCAGGAAGTTGTGGGATCTGGCTCCTGGCATTCCGCTAGATTCTTCTTTTTCTTCTACTCACAACAGTGAACTTCCCCACAGAGGGGTTGTGCTTACAACTGGGTGTGTAACAAATCTGCAGCTGGCATCGGTTGACGATGCTCTGCTAGGGAGTTTGGGCATGATCAGATTTGTCAAGATGAGGGAATGGAATATCTTGATCCATTCCAATTCATGCTTCGCACTTAGCTTGATATCTCGTTGCTTGGAGGATGTGAGAGCTTTCTGCCCTTTTGCAGTCAGCTTCAGTGGTGCCCTTGTCTAGCAAGTATAGTGCCCTTTCTGGCAAGTATGTTGACAATGGGGAAAAGACAGAACACCAGACTCAACTGTGCCCCTAATTCATTATTTTGACCATTTTTTGTTTTTGGCTTTCTACTAAAGCAATTTTGACCAAAATGAGAGTTAGATTAACATGCTTGTTCAATTTTTGATTTGAAATCATGCAAGTCAGGTTATGAGCACTGAAAATTTTCCTTTTTGGGTCCAATATATGGTCCAGTTTTTGGAAAAAATGGAGCAAATTTTTGAGAAAATTAGTCAGCCTAAGTAAAAATTCTCAAAAACTGTTTTTGCAAACGGCCGCTGCTCAACGAGCACGGAGCCTACTCTTGAGATGCACGACCTCGGATCCATAAACAATGGAAAATTGCCCCTTGTCTAAAGGACACTGCATGGCAACGGAAAGTTGCCCCTTGTTTGAATGACGCCACAGCATACTGAATGGCAACAGAAAGTTGCCCCTTGTTTGGATGATGCCGCAGCGCATTGTAATCAGTCCTCAGAATGACGATCACAACCGAACTCTCGGATACAGAGAAGACAAAGATGACCAGAACCATCGCATGGACACACTTGATCTGGAAGTGTTTATGGCTGGACTTCAGAATGAAGTTGCCTACGTATCCCAAACACGGGAATCAAGCCTGACGTAGTTCAGGGTTAAGGTACACTCGGGTATTAACCTCTCCTTTTGCGCTCTAACTTTTGCCAAGGCCGCCCTTCCAGGTTTTCAACCTTGCGAGCTTTGTTTTTCTTTTCATTTCTTTTCTTTTTTTCTTTCTTTTTCATTTTCTTCATTTTTCTTCTTCTTTTTTTTTTTATTTCTTGGCATTTTTTTTTTCTTTTTTTTCTTGCTCTAACTTTTGCCTGGGTCGCCCTTCCGGGTTTTTGGCCCAGCAAGCCTCTCAAGGGTAAAAGTGTAGCTTTGTCCATGTCAAATGGTTTTGAGATCCTGAAGTCATCTGACTCCCGGAGAATGGCTACTATTTACTGATGACATAGAAGTCCATCCAATGGGGGCTGAATTTGCCCCTAGTGTTGTGGATAGGAATTCGGTTGTCCTTCAGCAATACTTTCTTCTTTCCTCCCTTTTGGGATTTGGCATTCTTGCCGATCTTTATTGACTTGCGGAATTGTCACGACCCAAACCCGGCCCTATGGGTTTAGCACCGTAACTGGCCAGTAATCCGTGATTACCAAAGGCCTGCTTAACAATCATACAATATAACAGAGTTCAGGGCCTGGCGGAAGCCAAAACAATAAATGAATAGTGTCCAATGAGCTGTGACAATCTGTATGCCAAAAGTTTTTCATGCACTCAAACAGTCCTGAGACAGTACGATCTATACGACCATTTACAGTCAGTCGATGCAGGGATCCAATCCCTTGACAACAGTACAATACAGATGGCATACACAATATACATATACATAACAGTCGATAAAACCGGGGCCTAACCCCTTTGGACAGTACAGTAAACAGTAAACAGTCTATACAGTGATCCCACGATAGTACAAAACAGTGAGACAGTCAGGGGAAATACAAAAGACCCCAAAGCCATAGCATGGCAACACGGAACCTCGCAGTGAGGCACATAGGCTGGCTTGACAAAACTGGGGACCAATCCCACGCTCCTAGCTCCGGTCTGGCTGCTGAGAACCTACATATATATATAAACAGTGAGCTAAAGCCCAGTGAATAACATAATGTGTAAAGGGGTTATGAATGAATGTCCTTACAGTAATGAAATCAATTCATTAAACAGTATTTCAATCTTTCAATATTTCAATCAATCAGTATTTCGATCAATCAGTATTTCAATCAATCAGTCATATGTGGTACATCCATTAGCCTATAAACAATAGGTCCAAAAGGACCGGGCCTTAACAGACCCAACAATAGTGATGGCCATCAATCAATAACAGTATGGTTCCACGAGGAAACCGACAGAGCTCTGTATCAGTCAATAACAATGGGTGCTAAGGATGCCACAATACAGTTCGAAATACAGGACATACATTCATTCAATAAACAATATTAGTTCAATAAACAGTTCAGTTCGGTATTCAAAATATAACCATTTTGAACATATCTTTACACAATCTGTTACTCACAGAGATTGGGCTATTAGCAGCTAGAGCGTGTCCCCGAGAGCCAACCCTAAACAATTAACAGAATAGAACACACACTAAGTTTACAGTTGGAAAGGATGTTAATTAAATCCCTAAATTTCCTCGGTGTGGTTCTATGTCTAAATCCTCATTAAGATGCCTTAAACTAGGCCTAAGAATGCCTAGGATGAGATGAGGATGCAAAATTACACTTGGAAGGCATTTTTCAAAAGTTGCTGGAAATAGGCACCTCGCTCGAGCGAGCCTACCTTCGCTCGAGCGAGCTCCCAAAATCAAAGGCTTCGCTCGAGCGAACAGTCCTTCGCTCGAGCGGTCTGATGAACAGTAAAAGTACTGGTTGCTCAATTTTTACGCGCGATACCACGCTCGATGCTCGCTCGAGCGAGATTGCAAAACCAAAGAGCTCGCTCGAGCGAGGAAGCCAAATATGGAATTTCCAGATTTGTCTCCCAAGTTCGAACCAAGCATTCAACCATCCTAAACTCAACCTCTTGGCCCCAAAATCTGGGAAAACACTTTAAACTCAATGTACAACAAGTTTTAAAAGCTAATTTGCACATGCAAGGGCCAAGAGTTGGTCAATTAAAGCCATTTTCAAACCCATTTTCAAGAACACTTTGTAATCATGCAATGCATGAACTTTAAACCAAAATCAAGGTTCAAATCTTGCTCTATTGAGCTCCAATCTTTGAAAACAACTTGAAAACATGGACTATGATAAAAACATGGACATGCATGTATCATTCTCAAGAATTCGACTTCAAAAGTCCACAAATTCAACATGCATGCATGAATTCTAGCATGAATCAACCTATATGGACTCAAACATGGTTTAATTCTACAATTGAGCAAGAATCATGCAAAATGAAGCTCCAAGATGACAAGAAGACAATGGATTCCTTACCTAGAGTGTTGATTTCAAGTCTAGCAAGCTTAATTTAGCCAAGTTACACTTTAATTCCAAGCACTCCAAGCTAATTCACCAATATGAGCTCAAATCTCTCTTACTTCTCACTCTCTCTCCTTTCTCACTTGTTTGGTCGGTTAGAACATGAAGAAGAGCTGATCAAAAGCTTTGTTAAGTGATAAGGCTCTAATGATAATACTAAACAATAGGTCCATTAAGTGGTTTAAACGGTAAATAAGTCCAAGTTCTCAATTAACTCATTTTAATCTAATTTAATCATTCCCAATCAATTTTCAGATAAATATATCACTAAATCACAAATATTACACTTATTACAAAACATTAAACGGTTTCTAATTCGGCCACCGATAAGGCCTTCAATTAGTAGTTAAACACACAAATTCAAACAGACAATCAATCAATCAAACAGATGCAGTATGCAATTCAATAGATAAACGTATTCAATTTAAATTTCGATTTCAATCGGTCCATTCAGTACTTTAATCAATTCGATTATCCGTCATTATCAGTTCAGTTTAGCGATAATCAGTATATAATTCAGTGGTTACTGGTAATCAGTAACGAGGGTCGTTACAGTCTCCCCTCCTTATAAGGAGTTTAGTCCTCTAAACTCGAGTTACCTTCATTCTGAAAGAAAGCAGGATCCAATGGGAACAAATCAGGATATCTTCTCATCATGTCATCTTCCCTTTCCCAAGTGGCATACACACCACCATGATTCTGCCAGTCAACTTTCACTAACGGAATCTCTTTGTTCCTCAGTTTCTTGATCCGTCGGTTCACAATCTGTATAGGCCGTTCCTCGTAAGTGTAGTCATCACTCAACACTATCCGAGTAGGCTCAATCACATGGAACGGATCTCGAAGATAGTCTCTCAACATCGAAATGTGGAAGACATTGTGCATATGCTCCATTTCAGGAGGAAGTGCAACTTGATACGCCACCGGATTGATTTTCTCAATAATTTCATACGGTCCGACATACCTCGGCGCTAACTTACCCTTGACTCCAAAACGAGTCTGGCCTTTCATTGGTGTCACTTTCACAAACACGTGATCACCCACTTCATACTCTCTATCCCGTCTTCTGACATCTGCATAACTTTTCTGTCTACTCTGTGCAGTTTTCAGTCTCTGCTGTATCAGTTTCACTTTCTCAGTCGTTTCGTATACAATCTCGGGCCCAAGTAACGGCCCATCTCCAACTTCTGCCCAGCAAATTGGAGATCTACACTTTCTGCCATACAATGCCTCAAAAGGCGCCATACCAATACTCGAATGGTAGCTGTTGTTGTAGGCGAATTCAACCAACGGCAAATGACTTTCCCAGTTTCCCTGAAAATCAAGGACGCACATTCTCAATAGATCCTCTAAAGTCTGGATGGTCCTTTCTGACTGTCCATCTGTCTGAGGATGATAGGCACTACTCAGCCTCAATTCAGTACCCAATGCAGTCTGTAGGCTCTGCCAGAACCTCGATGTAAACTTCGAATCCCTGTCAGAAACAATAGATACAGGCACTCCGTGCAGTCTAACAATTTCATCAATATAAATAACAGCCAATTTGTCCGCATTATAGATTGTCTTGACAGGTAGGAAGTGTACAGATTTAGTCAGTCTATCAACAATAACCCAAATTGAATCCATACCTTTCCTGGAGCGAGGTAAACCGACGATAAAATCCATCGTGATATGCTCCCATTTCCACTCTGGTATAGATAAGGGCTGCAGTAATCCAGCAGGTTGTTGATGTTCAACTTTGACTTGTTGGCAGTGAAGACATTTGGACACAAAGTCGGCAATTTCCTTCTTCATTCCTGGCCACCAAAAATTCTGTTTCAGATCTTGGTACATTTTCGTGTTCCCCGGATGGATAGACAATTTTGAATTGTGGCCCTCTTGCAATATTCTTCTTTTCAGTTCACTATCACTTGGTACACACAGTCTATCTTGAAATTTCAGTACATTGTTGTCAAATTTGAACCCCGGTTTCGGTTTTGAATCCCTTTCTTCAATGATTTTCTTCAAGTAATCATCCAGTTGCTGTTTTTCTTTAATTTCTTCAATCAAGGCTGGTTGGGCAGAAATAGCAGCTATTGTTCCACCTTGTTCTCTCAAAACAACTTCAATCTCAGACTTTTCAAGGTCACAAAGCAGCTCTTTTTGTTCAGTCAGCAAACAAGCTAGATTGGCAATTGACTTTCGGCTCAAGGCATCGGCAACGGTGTTGGCTTTCCCCGGATGGTACAAAATCTGTAAGTCATAATCTTTGATCAGTTCAAGCCATCTCCGCTGTCTCATATTCAGTTCTTTCTGAGTGAAAAAGTATTTCAGGCTCTTGTGGTCAGTATACACTTCACATGTTGCTCCATACAAATAGTGACGCCAGATTTTCAATGCAAATACTACTGCGGCAAGTTCAAGATCATGGGTTGGGTAATTCTTTTCATGCGGTCTCAACTGTCGGGAAGCATAAGCAATAACTCTCCCATTCTGCATTAAAACACATCCCAAACCCTTATGAGAAGCATCACTAAATATAGTATAACCATCCGTACCTGTAGGTAGAGTCAGAATTGGTGCAGTCACAAGTCTAGTTTTCAATTCTTGGAATGCTGATTCTCCCTGGTCAGTCCAGTCAAATGATACCCCCTTCTGTGTCAACTGAGTCAGTGGTAAGGCAATTTTGGAGAAATCTTTGACAAATCTTCTGTAATATCCAGCCAATCCCAAAAAGCTTCGGACTTCAGTCACGTTTGTTGGTCTAGGCCAGTTCACTACAGCTTCAATTTTCTGCGGATCAACAGAAATCCCATCTTTGCTAACAACATGTCCCAAAAACATCACATGATCAAGCCAAAATTCACATTTAGACAGTTTAGCATATAGTTTCTGTTCTCTTAAGGTTTGCAGGGCAAGTCTCAGATGCTGTTCATGTTCTTCTACAGTCTTAGAATATATCAATATGTCATCAATGAATACCATAATAAAATCATCAAGGTATGGTTTAAAAATTTTGTTCATGAGGTCCATAAATGCAGTTGGGGCATTCGTGACTCCGAACGGCATAACTAAAAATTCATAGTGGCCATACCTCGTTCTAAAAGCAGTTTTATCAATGTCTTCCGATTTTACTTTCAGTTGATGGTATCCCGATCTGAGATCAATCTTGGAAAACACTTGTGCACCCTGTAACTGATCAAACAAATCATCAATACGCGGTAATGGATATTTATTCTTTACAGTTACCTTGTTCTGTTCGCGGTAATCAATGCACAGTCTCAGTGAGCCATCTTTCTTCTTTACAAATAAAACAGGAGCACCCCACGGTGAAGTACTAGGCCTGATAAACTTCTTGTCCAGCAGTTCCTGCAATTGTACTTTCAATTCTTTCAATTCAGTTGGAGCCATTCTGTAGGGAGCTTTAGATAACGGCTGTGTACCCGGTACTACATCAACAGTAAACTCAATCTCCCTATCAATCAAATCCCCTGGTAGATCATCTGGAAATACATCTGGGAATTCTCTAACTATAGGAATGCAATTCACATCAGTTTTAACATTATCAGTAGCAGATACAGTCAGTACAGAACACAGATATCCCTTACACCCCTTTCTAATCAGTTTCATGGCTTTCACAGAAGAAATCAAGTACGGGGGAGGTACTACTCCAATTCCATTAAATACAAATTCAGGCAAACCAGGTGGTCGGAAAACAACTTGTTTTGTCGCACAGTCAATGGTAGCATGATATTTTTGTAACCAATCCATCCCCAATATTACATCAAAATGATCGATATTCAATGGCAATAAATCAATAAACAGATGGGCATCCCCAACAATAATTTCACAAGCAGGATACATATAAGCACATGTCATGGATCCCCCAACAGGTGATGATACAGCTAGCAGATAATTCATAGGTTCTAAGGGTCTATTCAATTTTCTCGAAAAAGCATACGACACATAAGAATGTGTAGACCCCGAATCAATCAGTACATATGCATTTTGAGTGCAAATAGAAAGAATACCTGACACGACGGTCTCGGTATTTTGAACATCTCCCGGTACTAGGGCAAACACTCGGCCTTGCCTCGCAGGCTCTTTCCCGGTAGCCTTGGGGTTCGGTTTTGGTGTTGCAGTTGATGCTGCTGCGCTTGGTGCAGCTTTACTACTTGATTACGGGTTAGAGGGGCAGTCTTTAATCCTGTGGCCCACCTTGCCACACTTGAAACAAGCTCCAGAAATCTGATAGCAAACCCCTTTGTGTTTGTTGCCACACACAGAGCACGGTGGAGTGAACCCACTCCCTTGGCTGGGGCTAGTCATCGATCCCGTATTCTGTTTCTTGTTTGCAGAGTTATGCTTGCCTTTCTTAAATTTAAAACCTTGCCTTTTCCCTTGCCACTCAGTGGTTGGTGTTTCAGACTGTTTCACTGCTGCAATATTTGACTCGGCCATTAATGCCCGGTCGAGGACACCCACATAAGTTGGCATTTTCAAAACATTTATGCGGTCCTGTATAGTAACACTAAGGCCGCCTTCAAATCTCCTGGCCTTCTTATAATCGGTGTCCACCATATGTGGTGCATACCTAGCAAGTTCGGTAAATTGCTTCTCATACTCGGCAACAGACGTTTTGCCCTGTCTCAACTGTTCAAACTCAGTTACTTTTCTGTCCCTGATGCACTGGGGAAAATATTTTTCGAAGAAGGACTCCTTGAACTGAGCCCAAGTCACTACGGTGTTTGCATCACGGGTCAACATCCACCACCTTCTAGCTTCTTCCTGTAGTGTAAAGGTGGCTAACAATACCTTGTGTGCTTCTGAGCACGGAAACACCTCAAATAATTTTTCTGTTTCAAGGACCCATGCTTCAGCCTTTAGCGGTTCTAAGCCTCCCTGAAAGGACGGCAGTTTCATCTTGCTGAACTTATGAGTCAACGCAATAATGTCCACCTCATTAGCATTCTCATTCTGTACATTTGGTGCATTCTGTTCCGGTTGAACCGGAGGAGGAGGAGGTGGCTGTTGGTTCTGTTGTCGGTCTAGTCTTTCAATTACCAGTCCCATCATTTGTTCAAGTCTGGCCATTCTGGCCTCAGAGGAGGATGCTTCAGTTTCATTTGCATTATCCATTTCACTATAAGCAGTTATAACAATTATCATTATAAAAGTTGTACAATTGAACAGTTTAACATTTTCACATATATCCAGTCAATCATAAGCACACACTTTTCATGTTAATGCAATGTCCTAATCACTTTTCTAGGACACCCTATAGCTCATTTGAACACGTGTGTGCGGTATAACTCGTGGTTAAGTATCGTTCTGATACCACTCTGTCACGACCCAAACCCGGCCCTATAGGTTTAGCACCGTAACTGGCCAGTAATCCGTGATTACCAAAGGCCTGCTTAACAATCATACAATATAACAGAGTTCAGGGCCTGGCAGAAGCCAAAACAATAAATGAATAGTGTCCAATGAGCTGTGACAATCTATATGCCAAAAGTTTTTCATGCACTCAAACAGTCCTGAGACAGTACGGTCTATACGACCATTTACAGTCAGTCGATGCAGGGATCCAATCCCTTGACAACAGTACAATACAGATGGCATACACAATATACATATACATAACAGTCGATAAAACCGGGGCCTAACCCCTTTGGACAGTACAGTAAACAGTAAACAGTCTATACAGTGATCCCACGATAGTACAAAACAGTGAGACAGTCAGGGGAAATACAAAAGACCCCAAAGCCATAGCATGGCAACACGGAACCTCGCAGTGAGGCACATAGGCTGGCTTGACAAAACTGGGGACCAATCCCACGCTCCTAGCTCCGGTCTGGCTGCTGAGAACCTACATATATATATAAACAGTGAGCTAAAGCCCAGTGAATAACATAATGTGTAAAGGGGTTATGAATGAATGTCCTTACAGTAATGAAATCAATTCATTAAACAGTATTTCAATCTTTCAATATTTCAATCAATCAGTATTTCGATCAATCAGTATTTCAATCAATCAGTCATATGTGGTACATCCATTAGCCTATAAACAATAGGTCCAAAAGGACCGGGCCTTAACAGACCCAACAATAGTGATGGCCATCAATCAATAACAGTATGGTTCCACGAGGAAACCGACAGAGCTCTGTATCAGTCAATAACAATGGGTGCTAAGGATGCCACAATACAGTTCGAAATACAGGACATACATTCATTCAATAAACAATATTAGTTCAATAAACAGTTCAGTTCGGTATTCAAAATATAACCATTTTGAACATATCTTTACACAATCTGTTACTCACAGAGATTGGGCTATTAGCAGCTAGAGCGTGTCCCCGAGAGCCAACCCTAAACAATTAACAGAATAGAACACACACTAAGTTTACAGTTGGAAAGGATGTTAATTAAATCCCTAAATTTCCTCGGTGTGGTTCTATGTCTAAATCCTCATTAAGATGCCTTAAACTAGGCCTAAGAATGCCTAGGATGAGATGAGGATGCAAAATTACACTTGGAAGGCATTTTTCAAAAGTTGCTGGAAATAGGCACCTCGCTCGAGCGAGCCTACCTTCGCTCGAGCGAGCTCCCAAAATCAAAGGCTTCGCTCGAGCGAACAGTCCTTCGCTCGAGCGGTCTGATGAACAGTAAAAGTACTGGTTGCTCAATTTTTACGCGCGATACCACGCTCGATGCTCGCTCGAGCGAGATTGCAAAACCAAAGAGCTCGCTCGAGCGAGGAAGCCAAATATGGAATTTCCAGATTTGTCTCCCAAGTTCGAACCAAGCATTCAACCATCCTAAACTCAACCTCTTGGCCCCAAAATCTGGGAAAACACTTTAAACTCAATGTACAACAAGTTTTAAAAGCTAATTTGCACATGCAAGGGCCAAGAGTTGGTCAATTAAAGCCATTTTCAAACCCATTTTCAAGAACACTTTGTAATCATGCAATGCATGAACTTTAAACCAAAATCAAGGTTCAAATCTTGCTCTATTGAGCTCCAATCTTTGAAAACAACTTGAAAACATGGACTATGATAAAAACATGGACATGCATGTATCATTCTCAAGAATTCGACTTCAAAAGTCCACAAATTCAACATGCATGCATGAATTCTAGCATGAATCAACCTATATGGACTCAAACATGGTTTAATTCTACAATTGAGCAAGAATCATGCAAAATGAAGCTCCAAGATGACAAGAAGACAATGGATTCCTTACCTAGAGTGTTGATTTCAAGTCTAGCAAGCTTAATTTAGCCAAGTTACACTTTAATTCCAAGCACTCCAAGCTAATTCACCAATATGAGCTCAAATCTCTCTTACTTCTCACTCTCTCTCCTTTCTCACTTGTTTGGTCGGTTAGAACATGAAGAAGAGCTGATCAAAAGCTTTGTTAAGTGATAAGGCTCTAATGATAATACTAAACAATAGGTCCATTAAGTGGTTTAAACGGTAAATAAGTCCAAGTTCTCAATTAACTCATTTTAATCTAATTTAATCATTCCCAATCAATTTTCAGATAAATATATCACTAAATCACAAATATTACACTGATTACAAAACATTAAACGGTTTCTAATTCGGCCGCCGATAAGGCCTTCAATTAGCAGTTAAACACACAAATTCAAACAGACAATCAATCAATCAAACAGATGCAGTATGCAATTCAATAGATAAACGTATTCAATTTAAATTTCGATTTCAATCGGTCCATTCAGTACTTTAATCAATTCGATTATCCGTCATTATCAGTTCAGTTTAGCGATAATCAGTATATATTTCAGTGGTTACTGGTAATCAGTAACGAGGGTCGTTACAGGAATGATCCACCTTTGGCTCTTCGAGCTGTCTGACATTTTTGCCCCCTAGTTCAAGGGGTGCTTCTAATCTAGCTTTGCAAGCTTCTTTTGACGACATCTGATCTTCTTGATCTGACTTCCCTGCCCCTAGTTCGAGGGCTGCTTCTGATCCTGCCACACAGGCCTTACATGGTGGTTAACCGTTGAACATTCTGAATCTAAGTTCAAGGTTCGAAAGCAAGGGGTCGAGTCTCGAGGCTGAGAGCGATCCTAGGCTGCACAATCTCAAGAGCGATTCCACACAGGTCTTCACAGGACCGCGCAAAATATTTTTTGAAATCTTTTAAGAAAGCGACAAATCGCTCGCGCTAAAGACAGTGTGGAACCAATCTGGATCAAGCTAGGATCCTTCTCAGTACTCACATTAACAAACATGATTTTATTCATTAAGGGCTTAGCACGCCTCTCTTTCTCTCAATTTGATCAAATTTTATCAATCCCAAGGAATTCCTTCCTCTTCGTTTTCACCACAGTGTTCAAAAAGTTTTTGAAAAACTTAGGTCAATGCAATGAGTTCGAGGCATAGAAAAGTAGGCAAAAAGTACTATCGTTTCATTCAAATCCTCTGGCACAACTGGCGCAAGGCAGAAGCAAACACAAGAGTGTGAAAATTACTACTGTTCATTCAAATCTGTTGGCATTACTGGCTCTAAGGAAGAAACAGACTCAAAAGAAAATGAAAAGACAAACGCAAAACAAAATGGTGATGCCCGAGGTAACACCCCTGGAATGACCCGACCTTTGTACAATAGGACTGACTCGAGACAACCAGACAGACCCTACTAACTTAATATGAAAAGACTGACTTAATACAAAATGACAAGACTGACCCAATACCCAAGTCAGAAAGCACAAAAACTAGCATTTGCAAAATGCTCAAAACAGTGCGTGCCATACGCCACATCCAGAGTAAACTGAGCGCCGCCCGCAGGTGGTTCATCCCTCGATCACATCACATTATCCCCCACAAGTTCACTGATCAAGTGTCGATTGACTTTGCAGGACCTGGTGCGGGGATGACCCTGTTGTCAATCAAATTTTGTATCTCATGGCGGAGACGGACGCAACTGTCGGTGTTATGACCGGTTCGTTGATGAAAAGCACAGTACTCAGTCGTGTCATGCATTGGACGGAGAGGATCGGGTAGAGGCCGTTGTTCTAACGGTTTCAGATGTCCTTTCCTGAGTAGGACCCCCAGGGCTTTAGACAAAGGCATATAAAGCGAGGTGAAAATCCTCTTGCCCCAGGGTAGATAGTCTGAGGTTCGGGGGTTTGGATTGGATGTACCAACAAAGGGGGTGGCTCTTTTGGTGGTGACCATTCCAACTTCAGAAGACCTTGTAGCTGCATCACCACTGGTGGTCGCATTCGAACTGCGGGAAAACGCCCTCCTGGGCTGCTCTCTGTCATTGTCAATCAGGCCCTGTTTCAAAGCATCCTCGATCTGTACTCCCACCTCATGCAAATCTGAAAAGGTGAGGAAGGGGAGAACGATCATCTTCTGCATGAGCTTGGGTTGGAGGTTGCCCACAACCATCCGAATCTGATCTTTGTCAGTTGGCCTAATGGTCATCATTGAGGCCTTGGCCCTCCACCGGGTCACAAAGTCAGAAAAGCTCTCCTTAGGCTCCTGCCTAGTCGTCTCAAGATCACGGGTTGTAATCTCAATCATTGTACTATAGGAGTATTGAACGACGAAAGCCTCGGCCATCTCATCCCAATTCCTCTTGACATCATCTTCCAATTTTGCATACCAGATGGCCGCTATACCTGACAAGGTCCGGCCGAATAAAGAAAGTTTCTGTAGTCTGGTGAGGCCCATCGGCCTTAGTATGTCTAAAAACAGCCGCAAATGCACCATGGGATCCCCGGATCCATCAAATCAGTCAATATGCGGCATCTTAAATCTATCCGGCAGCGTCACGGCTGCGTCGGTATACCCATCCTCGATGTCCGGGATGGACTTCACTCCTTGGGATTTCTTGAACAGCTTTTCAAGCTTGTTCAGTTTTAATGCCATGGGGTC
This sequence comes from Camellia granthamiana, assembly GCA_036172215.1. Taxonomy (NCBI): domain Eukaryota; kingdom Viridiplantae; phylum Streptophyta; class Magnoliopsida; order Ericales; family Theaceae; genus Camellia; species Camellia granthamiana. The sequence continues at coordinate 158,156,631 of CM069905.1, forward strand.
CACCTCGAATTCGAAGGGAGAGTCCGGTAGATTAGTAGGTGTTTTGGGTAGTTGGGGTAGGATTGGGGGCGGAGCCGGCCCTGTCGGAATGTCCGTACCTTCCTGGACATTTGGTGTTTCCCCGGGTGGTGGAGGGGCTTGATGTGAAGCAGATGCTCCGTTTTGCGGTTGCAACTTGGTGATTAGCTTTGCCTGTTGGGCCATGATCGCAGCCTGTTGTTTGGCAAATTCCGCTTGGCGGACAGCGTCCTGCTGCATGAGTTTCATACTTTCTTGGCGTTGACACATCATTTCCTCCATTCCTGCCATACTGCCCTGATCTAACTGATCTATCGGTATATCTGTCTCTGTGGTAAAAGTAGATATCTCAACCCAACTGCACACAGGTGAGATGGATAATGACTGCTGATCCGAAGACTGTTGAACTGATGATCTGTGCCTGACTGGCCTTTTTACCCTGCCTCTGGCAAAGGAACACTGATTTCCCTTGAACTGAATCTCTGACCTGACAAAGTCTATCAGCACAAGTCCGATGAACCTCAGGGGATATTGGAGCCTTCTGAAGCTATAGTTCCAGGACTACCCCTAGCAGAAGAGAAAACATGCAGCATCTTAGCCTGATTTCACAGAACAAATTTGAGCATAGCTGAACGACTGTGCTCTCTATTGAATTCTGCCCAAAATTCTGCCAGTAAACTGATACCCTCAGGTAAAACTGATCTCCAAAATACTGGTGCCCTCAGGCCTGATACCTAGACTTGCAAACTGATACATGCATTCCTGTAGAGGCACACTCTAAAAGCACATAGCAAACAAGTGAGAGCCAAAACACCCCTATGGTGGGGTACGGTTTCCCTGTCCTATTTTATTAGAAGGTAGGGTTTCACTACGCACGCAGCGGTTTCAAACAACCTACAATCGGGTAAGCAACCTATCCTAGTTTGGAATGGTCACTATGGATTCCGATATGCACTAGGTCGAATGGTCAAAAAGGGTGCCCCGGTAAAAATCGGGGATTGTGTTCGCATCGTGGCAGAGCCCGTAACCGGTCAGCCTTCTGGCACGCTTCTCAAAGCGAGCCTCCGGCAGACCGTTCAGGAATAGCATATGGTAAACACGGTGTCCTAGGCGCACCAATGCACATGCAATGTAAAGAAACACATAAGTGTAATCAAAACAACAGATCATGAGTTCGAGTCAAGTTCTCTAAATCCGCAGCGGAGTCGCCAGAAACTGTAGACGTCCCCGAACGTCCCGGGAGGGAATCCCCCCCGTTTTGTTCATTTCGGCTCACTACAGTTCGGACTCAAATTGTCACGGTTCTTAATCTGATCTCGCAAAGTGCAATGCGAGATTGATAAATCACCAAAGAGTCCAAATCCGGCAAATCGTTTTCAAAACAGGTTTTTACAAAGAAGTGCCAAACATGGACTGCTTTGCTAGATACAGAGTCGCCACCTAAATATTTTATTTTGGGGGAATTTAGGAAACCCTGACTCGTTTGCCTAAGGCCATGTCTCGTCATCACCAAAGTTGCCTCAGCTCGGGAACTTGGGTACGATTGGGGAAGGTCAGCTATGAGCACCCCCGCTCGCCCGATCAAAGATCAGCCTCTACTAAACATGATATCTTGTTTTGAAAACATATGCGTTCTTATTCTGGTTAATTAGCTAGAATTTACTATGTGATGCGCACAACACACAAGTATAGACTAGTTCGCCTAATTTGGAATAAAGCATTGCATATCCGTTTGCTTGGAAAATAGTTTGAGGTTCACTACTCACAAGTAGGCTAAAACACGGATTTTGATGAATTGTTCCAATTCAAGCAATCCAACCTTCACCCACAGGCAACTAGGCAGTTATATCACATAAGCACATAGCCTCATGGTAAGCATGCTATCATGGCAGTCACTCACACACATGCAAGGATGCTAAAGCATAAACGCTTACCGAGTACTCCGAGCCAAAAGAAAAACTAGTTAGTAATCATATGCATGATCCTAGTTCATGTTAAGATAGCTAATGCAACACATGCAAGATGCAACTAAGCTAGGCTCGGCTATTCTAAGATGGCATGTGATGATGCTACAGGTAACACGTATTCAACTTGGAATTGAAATACGATGTAGTTAGTATGATGTGCCGAGCCCGGTGCATGCAAGACAAATGAATGGATGCAAACATGCGAGCATAAGTATGCTAATTGAAACATGCCCTAATCTAACCATCATAAGCTAGTAAATAAAAGGGAGAAAGACGTGGGGTTGGAAAACATGCACACACGCACGCACACTTATTACACAATCGCCCTCGCTCGGAGGGTCCGAATAATAATACAAACCGAATAAATAATTAACTACCCTAACTAATTAAATATTACAAAACCCTTAACTAATTAACAAATTAATTAAGCTACTAAAGCAGTAAAACAGCCTCGGGAAGAGGGATGAATGCATGCTCGGATTGGCTTCGCTCGGAAACCCAATGCCATGCCACTGTTGCCTCTGTTTACACTGTTATGCGCCTCTGAGACTTGCACAAATCCCAAGGTTGCTTCTAAACCACCCCTTGATCAGAATGGGATGCCACCGGCCAAGATAAAAAGCCACCGGCCATGGAAACATGGTCATCAACCAAAACTACAGCCATCGGCTGGATTTTGGTAGCCGGCCGGCACTAAAGATGGCCGACCGGCCATCTGTTCCTGCAGGACCCTGTTTGACAGCAGCAGAGGACAGACAGAGCATGGCAATGCATTTTCAAAGCAAATGTGTGCACAACCACCCTCCCTATCATGTCATGAATTCAAGGGAGTATGGTTCTCGACCCTCGGGCCACCAATCACGCATTTCCATGCATGATGGCCCAAGAAGCCAAGTGTGCAACTTCAATATCAAATGAAATGCACACAAAACACATCAAAGCCCCAACCTCTATCATGATTGGTCAAGAGGCAAGGGATGCATGCTCAATGCTATGCAACCTAAGCATGTATGCAAACTAATGCAAAATGAGTATGCTAGCAAGCAATATGCAATAGGCAATAGGCATACAACCTAAATATGCAAACACGCAACCTAGCATACACAATGCTGTAGACTATATGGCACCCACAATGCTATATGAACTATGGCATGCTCAATGCAACTAACCACCTAGCGTACACAATGCAAGGAGTGACATGGCATACACAATGCTAACAACATAACATGCACAACACATTGTAACATGGCATACACAATGCAAGATGGACTTAAACTAAAATGAGTGGGCCTCAGCCACACTCAAATCAGTGGCCAAATGAGATGAGAACAGGGCCCAAGATTCATGCAAACATGCACAATGCAAAGGCTCCAAGCCTAAGGCACAAAATGCAACTCTCCAAGAGCAATGCAACGATGAAACACGGCATACAATGGCATACATATAAGCTCTGAAATGACATGCTCAATGACCCCAAAACATGAAAACACCTCAGTATAAGCATGCAATAGGCTTCAAAACTCAAAGCTAAGCAAGGCTATTACACTACAACCATGCATGACAAGCACCAATCGACCAAGAGGCCTAAAAACAAGGCTAAGGCAGCCCAAAATAAGGACAAAATCAGTCTGGAATATGGCCAAAATGTGCTAGAATGAAGGGCCAAAACAACATGCAATGTAAGCTAGTATGCATGGTTTACACTACAAGCATATGGAGCATATGAGGGACCACCAAACCAGCCAAAAAAAGATTCATGACACGTCAAAATATGACCAAATACCCACTGAAATGTATCTGATACATGCAAGAATGAGGTGCTACTTTGAAAGGCTATAAAGAGGGTTGTTCTACACATGCAAGAGGCAAGCCTTAAATGACAAAAAAAGCTCTGGAAAGAGTTCATGCAGCCCTAAAACTCACTGAAAAAGCCTGAACCAAGCTCAAGAAGTGTCCAAATAAGGGCTCCTTTGTAAGGCCAAAGATACTAGTAAACAAGACAACAAGGGAGAGGGTCACCGCTCTCCTTCTTAGGACCTCAAAACATCATCCCCACCACTGAAATCCTTCTAGATTTCAGTGGTGAGAAGGCCAATACAAGGTGGTCCCGAAGCTCAACAAAGAAGGCTCAAAAAGAGGCCAAACAAGGCCTAAGAGGGGGTGGACGACCCCTAACACCAAAATGACCTTAAACAAACTTCAAAAGCATGCAAATACAAAAAAAAATTCAGTTTATAGCTAAGCTTAAATCAGTGTGCAAGATAGGGTAAAAGTGTGTACAAAAACGGGGAATAAAAGAGGGAAAATGAGTTGCCCTTGAAGACCACTTCCAAGAACACCAAACCAGCAGCCTCTTTGGATCAAAACCAGCTCAAAAACCCCTCAAACAACTCCTTAGCACCTTAGTAACCAAAGAGTAGTGTACTCCTAGGTGTTCTAGTGCAAAAACAGGAACAAAAACTCACTTTGGAACACTCTAGCCCACACAAATGTTGAGAGAGAGGGAGATATAGAGAGAGAGTGATATATATATCTTATATATCAGATTTTTCCAACCCTTGAAATGGAAGGAGAGGCCCTCTTTTATAGAGGAACAAAGGTCCAAGCTTCTCTTAGAAGCTTGGAGCAAAGGGGCCAAGCTTCTCTTAGAAGCTAAAACAAAAAGGGTCAAGCTTCTTCAAGAAGCTAAGAAAGGTTCAAGCTTCTCTTAGAAGCTTGGAGCAAAGGGTCGAGCTTCTTAGAGAAGCTAGAGCAAAGGGGTCAAGCTTCTTGGAGAAGCTAAAAAAAAGGTTCAAGCTTCCTCAAGAAGCTAAAACAAGGTTCGAAAGGTTCAAGCTTCCTCAAGAAGCTAAAACAAGGGTTCGAAAAGTTCAAGCTTCCTCAAGAAGCTAAAACAAGGGTGCAAAAGGGCCAAGCCTCCCCAAGAAAAGGTCTCGGCCAGAAAAAGTGGCCAATTGATCAAAGAAATGGCCGGCCGACCAAAAACAATGCCGACCGGCCAACACTTTTGGCCGGTAGCAAGAAAACAGGGCCGGTGGCCTCAAGCCATGGCCAGTGAGGTGTGGGGATGGCCAACAAGCCTTTCCCTGCCCTTAGAAGCAAACACACAAGTGTTTGGTCTACAATTGAGCACAAAACAAAGAAGCCGAGAGGTCTCGAGGCAAGGCGCGCGGCCGAAACCTCTGAGAACTCAAGACGAACACGAACATGGATAATCATCGGGTGTTCAAACGATGACGTCCAAGTCTTGAAGACGGTCAAAAATGGGGTGTCTACAGTTGCCCCTCTTTGACAGAACTCGAAAGTCATAACAATGACAGGAGTGAATGCCAAAGCCCAGAGACGACCCATTTTTGACAAGGCCGAAGACTTAGACAAAGCATACAAGCTACAGACAAAGATATGCGCCCGAAGGCAGGGGCAAAATGCAAGACAATGCACAAGGCCGAGCATAACTTATGATCATGCAAAGAAAGCTGTAACGAAGCATAACATGCAACAGTTTTAAGCTAGTATCAACCAAACTACATTACAATGCAGAAAGGATATAAGAGAATCATTCAATTCTCGCTACGTTTCACGCAGAGAATATAATACTTATCCGGCTCGTCTAGTCATGCCAGCTTCAAACGAACCGTACATACAATATCGTGCCTGCAAAGGAAAGAAACTTAACAGGTACAATATTGTTAGCAATATGCATGACAATGCAAGTGAAAAGCTACGTGACAACGCGGGTGGAAGGGTGCAAGACGATGCAACCTAAGGGGGATGCATAACAATGTGGGATAGATGCAAAACAATGCAACCTGAGACAAATTCCAAACACCCTGAAAATGTGTAAGGAAAGGGAGAACCTCTCAGCGTAGCACACGCGAGAGAAGAAAGGGAATGGTACAAACATTGGAACGTACTCCAAATGTTCCTTAACCAAAGAAGGAGAAGAGCAGGGACATATCCCGGTGTTCAGAATAGCATAAGCATTGGAATGTATTCCGAATACTCTGATCCAAAGAGGGAGAAACATAGGGACGTATCCCGATGTTTCGGAAAGGTATAAGCATTGGAACGTATTCCAAATGCTCTTAACCAAAGGGGGAGAAACATGGGGACGTATCTCGATGTTTCGGAATGGTGTGAGCATTGGAACGTATTCCGAATGCTTTTAACCGAAGAAGGAGAAACATAAGGGCGTATCCCGGTGTTTCGGAAAGGTATAAGCATTGGAACGTATTCCAGATGCTTTTAGCGAAAGAGGAAGAAACATGGGGACGTATCCCAGTGTTTCGGAAAGTTATAAGCATTAAAACGTATTCCAAATACTCTTAACCAAAGGGGGAGAAACATAGGGACATATCCCGGTGTTTCGGAATGGTGTGAGCATTGGAACATATTCTGAATGCTTTTAAGCGAAGAGGGAGAAACATAGGGACATATCCCGGTGTTTCGGAATAAGAAGGAGAAACATAGGGACGTATCCCGGTGTTTCGAAAAGGTATAGAAAGATAGGGACGTATCCCAGTGTTTCGAAAAAAGAAGGGGAAACACAAGGACGTATCCCGGTGTTTCGGAAAAAGAAGGAGAAACATAAGGACGTATCCCAGTGTTTCGGAATGGCTCAAGCATTGGAATGTATTCCAAATGCTCTTAACCGAAAAGGGAGAAACATAGGGACATATCCCGGTGTTTCGGAATAAGAAGGAGAAACATAGGGACGTATCCCGGTGTTTCGGAAAAAGAAGGAGAAACATAGGGACATATCCCAGTGTTTCGAAAAAGGAGAAGAAACATAGGGACGTATCCCAGTGTTTCGGAATGGCTCAAGCATTGGAACGTATTCCAGATGCTCTTAACCGAAAAGGGAGAAACATAGGGACGTATCCCAGTGTTTCGAAATAAGAAGGAGAAACATAGGGCCGTATCCCGGTGTTTCGGAAAAGGAGAAGAAACATAGGGACGTATCCTAGTGTTTTGGAATGGCACAAGCATTGGAACGTATTCCAGATGCTCTTAACCGAAAAGGGAGAAACATGGGGACGTATCCCGGTGTTTTGAAAAAGGAGAAGAAACATAGGGACGTATCCCGATGTTTCGGAAAAGGAGAAGAAACATAGGGACGTATCCCGGTGTTTCGGAATGGCTCAAGCATTGGAACGTATTCCAGATGCTTTTAACCGAAAAGGGAGAAAAATAAGGACATATCCCGGTGTTTCGGAATAAGAAGGAGAAACATAGGGACGTATCACGGTGTTTCAGAAAAGGAGAAGAAACATAGGGACGTATCCCAGTGTTTCGGAAAGAAGAGTGCAAAACAATGCAAGTGGAATGTGCGTGACAACGCCACTGGAGAGGTGTGCATAACAATGCAGGTATAGTGCGTGACGGTGCAAGATAGATGTGCATGACAATGCGAGTAACGTGCATGACAGCGCAAGTTAAAGATGTGTGCAAGGCAATGCAATACAGGTACACAAGACAGTGCGATGAGGTGCACAAAAGAAGTGTGATAAAATGCACTTTCTATGCAAGTATGGGGGCATTTAATATGTACTCTGGTGCCTCCGATTTACCTCTCGGAGGACTTGGCAACACACTCAGCTCAAAACGGAACACCCTGTCTATATTGGCGATAGATAACTTCTGCATGTGAAAAACACAAGTGCTGCTTGGACTGCCATTCTGACTTGAAGCAAGCTTAAGTTTGGGGTCGAGATACAATCATACTGCAGAGAAACGGCGAGGCCTGAGAAGGTGCACCTGGAATGCAGTCTCAGAATTTGCTGGAGTTAAAACATACTAAGATGCTCCACATTTTCCCTCTTTTCTTTTGCTTCGCAGTCTGGAACCCAAAACAGCTTCAGATAGGTCCCATTTTACTTGTTCTCATATGGCCTGGGTTAAGCCTTGCGGACAAATCTTGTTTTGCGCAAATGTGGAGAATGGCATAGCACTCCGAGCACAAAACAATTCATTTTGAAATTGAGAGATAAGTTATCGACCGGGTATTGAGCCTACAATTGACCATAGTCAAAATGACTCAAAGAAAAAGGAAAACGAAGGTAAAACAACCTGAACACATCTATTGACACTCGAAGTGACTCAAAACAAGAATCGAGACAGACAAAATAAAACACAAGACTCAAATATGCACAGGGAGCCTATTTCTCTGGGCATTGTTTCCCACCCTTTCTTATTTGTGATTCTCACATCACTCGGCCCTCAGACTCTGTTTTTTTTCTGAAAAAGCCCCTTTCTCACTTTTTCTCTCAGTGCACATCTCTCTATTCTTTAATCTCTCATTTTTTCTCCCTGCCCTTGGTGGTTGATGGATAAGCAGGAAGTTGTGGGCTCTGGCTCCTGGCATTCCGCTAGATTCTTCTTCTTCTGCTCACAACAGTGAACTTCCCCGCAGAGGGGTTGTGCTTACAACTGGGTGTGTAACAAATCTGCAGCTGGCATCGGTTGATGATGCTCTGCTGGGGAGTTTGGGTATGATCAGATCTGTCTAGATGAGGGAATGGAATATCTTGATCCATTCCAATTCATGCTTCGCACTTAGCTTGATACCTCGTTGCTTGGAGGATGTGAGAGCTTTCTGCCCTTTTGCGGTCAGCTTCAGTGGTGCCCTTTCCAGCAAGTATGGTGCCCTTTCTGGCAAGTATGTTGACAATGGGGAAAAGACAGAACACCTGACTCAACTGTGCCCCTAGTTCATTATTTTGACCATTTTTTTGTTTTTGGCTTTCTACTAAAACAATTTTGACCAAAATGAGAGTTAGATTAACATGCTTGTTCAATTTTTGATTTGAAATCATGCAAGTCAGGTTATGAGCACTGAAAATTTTCCTTTTTGGGTCCAAGATATGGTCCAGTTTTTGGAAAAAATGGAGCAAATTTTTGAGAAAATTAGTCAGCCTCAGTAAAAATTCTCAAAAGCTGTTTTTGCAAACGGCCACTGCTCAACGAGCACGGAGCCTACTCTTGAGATGCACGACCTCGAATCCATGAACAATGGAAAATTGCCCCTGGTCTAAAGGACACTGCATGCCAACAGAAAGTTGCCCCTTGTTTGAATGATGCCGCAGCATACTGAATGGCAACAGAAAGTTGCCCCTTGTTTGGATGATGCCGCAGTGCATTGTAATCAGTCCTCAGAGTGACGATCACAACCGAACTGTCGGATATAGGGAAGACAAAGATGACCAGAACCATCGCATGGACACACTTGATCTGGAAGTGTTTATGGCTGGACTTCAGAATGAAGTTGCCTACGTATCCCAAACTTGGGAATCAAGCCTGACGTAGTTCGGGGTTAAGGTACACTCGGGTATTAACCTCTCCTTTTGCGCTCTAACTTTTGCCAAGGCCGCCCCTCTGGGTTTTCAACCATGCGAGCTTTGTTTTTCTTTTCATTTCTTTTCTTTTTTTTCTTTTTTTTTTCTTTCTTTTTTCATTTTCTTCATTTTTCTTCTTCTTTTTTTTTATTTCTTGGCATTTTCTTTTTTTTTGTTCTTTTTGTTTTTTTTTCTTCTTTTTCTTGCTCTAACTTTTGCCTGGGTCGTCCTTCCGGGTTTTCGGCCCAGCGAGCCTCTCAAGGGTAAAAGTGTAGCTTTGTCCATGTCAAATGGTTTTGAGATCCTGAAGTCATCTGAATCCCGGAGAATGGCTGCTATTTACTGATGACGTAGAAGTCCATCCAATGGGGGCTGAATTTGCCCCTAGTGTTGTGGACAGGAACTCGGTTGTCCTTCAGCAATACTTTCTTCTTTCCTCCCTTCTGGGATTTGGCATTCTTGCCGATCTTTATTGACATGGGGAATGATCCACCTTTGGCTCTTCGAGCTGTCTGACATTTTTGCCCCCTAGTTCCAGGGGTGCTTCTGATCTAGCTTTGCAAGCTTCTTTTGACAAAATCTGATCTTCTTGATCTGACTTCCCTGCCCCTAGTTTGAGGGCTGCTTCTGATCCGGCCACACAGGCCTTACATGGTGGTTAACCGTTGAACATTCTGAATCTAATTTCAAGGTTCGAAAGCAAAGGGTCGAGTCTCGAGGCTGAGAGCGATCCTAGGCTGCACAATCTCAAGAGCGATTCCACACAGGTCTTCACAGGACCGTGCAAAACATTTTTTGAAATCTTTTAAGAAAACGACAAATCGCTCGCGCTAAAGACAGTGTGGAACCAATCTGGATCAAGCCAGGATCCTTCTCAGTACTCACATTAACAAACATGATTTTATCCATTAAGGGCTTAGCACGCCTCTCTTTCTCTCAATTTGATCAACTTTTGTAAATCCCGAGGAATTCCTTCCTCTTCGTTTTCACCACAGTGTTCAAAAAGTTTTTGGAAAACTTAGGTCAATGCAATGAGTTCGAGGCATAGAAAAGTAGGCAAAAAGCACTGTCGTTTCATTCAAATCCTCTGGCACAACTGGCGCAAGGTAGAAGCAAACACAAGAGTGTGAAAATTACTACTATTCATTCAAATCTGTTGGCATTACTGGGTCCAAGGCAGAAACAGACTCAAAAGAAAATGAAAAGACAAACACAAAACAAAATGGTGATGCCCGAGGTAACACCCCCGGAATCACCCGACCTTTGTACAACAGGACTGACTCGAAACAACCAGACAGACCCTACTAACTTAATATGAAAAGACTGACTTAATACAAAACGAGAAGAATGACCCAATACCCAAGTTAGAAAGCACAAAAACTAGCATTCACAAAATGCTCAAAACAGTGCGTGCCATATGCCACATCCGGAGCAAACTGAGCGCTGCCCGCAGGTGGTTCATCCCTCGATCACATCACATTATCCCCCACAAGTTCACTGATCAAGTGTCGATAGACTTTGAAGGACCTGGTGCGGGGATGACCCTGTTGTCAATCAAATTTTGTATCTCGTGGCGGACACAAATGCAACTGTCGGTGTCATGACCGGTTTGTTGATGAAAAGCACAGTACTTAGTCGGGTCATGCTTTGGAGGGAGACGATCGGATAGAGGCCGTTGTTCTAACGGTTTCAGATGTCCTTTCCTGAGTAGGACCCCCAGGGCTTTAGACAAAGGCATATAAAGCGGGGTGAAAATCCTCTTGCCCCGGGGTAGATAGTCTGAGGTTCGGGGGTTTGGATTGGATGTACCAACAAAGGGGGTGGCTCTTTTGGTGGTGACCATTCCAACTTCAGAAGACCTTGCAGCTGCATCACCACTGGTGGTCGCATTCGAACTGCGGGAAAATGCCCTCATGGGCTGCTCTCTGTCATTGTCAATCAGGCCCTGTTTCAAAGCATCCTCGATCTGTACTCCCACCTCATGCAAATCTGAAAAGGTGGGGAAGGTGAGAACGATCATCTTCTGCATGAGCTTGGGATGGAGGTTGCGCACAACCATCCGTATCTGATCTTTGTCAGTTGGCCTAATGGTCATCATTGAGGCCTTGGCCCTCCACCGGGTCACAAAGTCAGAAAAGCTCTCCTTAGGCTCCTGCCTAGTCGTCTCAAGATCACGAGTTGTAATGTCGATCTGTGTATTATAGGAGTATTGAACGACAAAAGCCTCAGCCATCTCATCTCAATTCCTCTTGACATCGTCTTCCAATTTTGCATACCAGATGGCCACTATACCTGACAAGGTCCAGCCGAATAAAGAAAGCTTATGTAGTCTGGTGAGGCCATCGGCCTTAGTATGTCTGAAAACAGCCGCAGATGCGCCATGGGATCCCCAGATCCATCAAATCGGTCAATATGCGGCATCTTAAATCTATCCGGCAGCGTCATGGCTGCGTCAGTATACCCATCCCCCATGCCCGTGATGGACTTCACTCCTTGGGATTTCTTGAACAGCTTTTTAAGCTTGCTCAATTTTAATGCCGTGGGGTCCACCTCAAATTCGAAGGGTGAGTCCGGTAGATTGGTAGGTGTTATGGTTAGCTGGGGTAGGATTGGGGGCAGAGCCGGCCCTGTCGGAATGTCCGTACCTTCCTGGACATTTGGTGTTTCCCCGGGTGTCAGAACCCCTGGTGGTGGAGGGGCTTGATGCAAAGCAGATGCTCCGTTTTGCTGTTGCAACCTGGTGGTTAGCTCTGCCTGTTGGGCCATGATCGCAGCCTGTTGATTGGCAAATTCCGCTTAGCAGACAGCGTCCTGCTGCATGAGTTTCATACTTTCTTGGAGTTGACACATCATTTCCACCATTCTTGCCATACTGCCCTGATCTAACTGATCTAACTGATCTATCGGTATATCTGTGTCTGTGGTAAAAGTAGATATCTCAACCCAACTGCACACAGGTGAGATGGATAATGACTGCTGATCCGAAGACTGTTGAACTGATGATCTGTGCCTGACTGGCCTTTTTACCCTGCCTCTGGCAAAGGAACACTGATTTCCCTTGAACTGAATCTCTGACCTGACAAAGTCTATCAGCACAAGTCTGATGAACCTCAGGGGATATTGGAGCCTTCTGAAACTATAGCTCCAGGACTACCCCTAGCAAAAGAGAAAACATGCAGCATCACAGCCTGATTTCACAGAACAGATTTGAGCATAGCTGAACGACTGTGCTCTCTATTGAATTCTGCCCAAAATTCTGCCTGTAAACTGATACCCTCAAGTAAAACTGATCCCCAAAATACTGGTGCCCTCAGGCCTGATACCCAGACTTGCAAACTGATACATGCATTCCTGTAGAGGCACACTCTAAAAGCACATAGCAAACAAGTGAGAGCCAAAACACCCCTATGGTGGGGTAGGGTTTCCCTGTCCTATTTTATTAGGAGCTAGGGTTTCACTACGCACGCAGCGGTTTCAAACAACCTACAATCGGGTAAGCAACCTGTCCTAGTTTGGAATGGTCACTATGGATTCCGATATGCACTAGGTCGAATGGTCAAAAAGGGTGCCCGGTAAAAATCGGGGATTGTGTTCGCATCGTGGCAGAGCCCGTAACCGGTCAGCCTTCTGGCACGCTTCTCAAAGCGAGCCTCCGGCAGACCATTCAAGAATAGCATATGGCAAACATGGTGTCCTAGGCGCACCAATGCACATGCAATGCAAAGAAACACATAAGTGTAATCAAAACAACAGATCATGAGTTCGAGTCAAGTTCTCTAAATCCCCAGCGGAGTTGCCAGAAACTGTAGACGTCCCCGAACGTCCCGGGAGGGAATCCCCCCCGTTTTGTTCATTTCGGCTCACTACAGTTCGGACTCAAATTGTCACGGTTCTTAATCTGATCTCGCAAAGTGCAATGCGAGATTGATAAATCACCAACGAGTCCAAATCCGGCAAATCGTTTTGAAAACAGATTTCTAGAAAGAAGTGCCAAACATGTACTGCTTTGCCAGATACAGAGTCGCCACCTAAATATTTTATTTTGGGGAAATTTAGGAAACCCTGACTCGTTTGCCTAAGGCCACGTGTCCGTCATCACCAAAGTTGCCTCGGCTCGGGAACTTGGGTACGATTGGGGAAGGTCAGCTATGAGCACCCCCGCTCGCCCGATCAAAGATCGGCCTCTACTAAACATGATATCTTGTTTTGAAAACATATGCGTTCTTATTCCGGTTAATTAGCTAGAATTTACTATGTGATGCGCACAACACGCAAGTATAGACTAGATCGCCTAATTTGGAACAAAGCATTGCTTATCCGTTTGCTTGGAAAATAGTTTCAGGTTCGGTACTCGCAAGTAGGATAAAACACGGATTTTGATGAATTGTTCCAATTCAAGCAATCCAACCTTCACCCACAGGCAACCAGGCAGTTATATCACATAAGCACATAGCCTCATGGTAAGCATGCTATCATGGCAGTCACTCACACACATGCAAGGATGCTAAAGCATAAACGCTTACCGAGTACTCCGAGCCAAAAGAAAAACTAGTTAGTAATCATATGCATGATCCTAGTTCATGTTAAGATGGCTAATGCAGCACATGCAAGATGCAACTAAGCTAGGCTCGGCTATTCTAAGATGGCATGTGATGATGCTACAGGTAACACGTATTCAACTTGGAATTGAAATACGATGTAGTTAGTATGATGTGCTGAGCCCGGTGCATGCAAGACAAATGAATGGATGCAAACATGCGAGCATAAGTATGCTAATTGAAACATGCCCTAATCTAACCATCGTAAGCTAGTGAATAAAAGGGAGAAAGACGTGGAGTTGGAAGACATGCACACACGCACGCACACTTATTACACAATTGCCCTCGCTCGGAGGGTCCGATTAATAATACAAACCGAATAAATAATTAGCTACCCTAGCTAATTAAATATTACAAAACCCTTAACTAATTAACAAATTAATTAAGCTACTAAAGTAGTAAAACAGCCTCGGGAAGAGGGATGAATGCATGCTCAGATCGGCTTTGCTCGGAAACCCAATGCGATGCCACTGTTGCCTTTGTTTACACTGTTATGCGCCTCTGAGACTTGCACAAATCCCAAGGTTGCTTCTAAACCACCCCTTGATCAGAATGGGATGCCACCGGCCAAGATAAAAAGCCACCGGCCATGGAAACATGGTCATCGACCAAAACTGCAGCCATCGGCTGGATTTTGGTAGCCGGCCGGCACTAAAGATGGCCGACCGGCCATCTGTTCCTGCAGGACCCTGTTTGACAGCAGCAGAGGACAGATAGAGCATGGCAATGCATTTTCAAAGCAAATGTGTGCACAACCACCCTCCCTATCATGTCATGAATTCAAGGGAGTATGGTTCTCGACCCTCGGGCCACCAATCACGCATTTCCATGCATGATGGCCCAAGAAGCCAAGTGTGCAACTTCAATATCAAATGAAATGCACACAAAACACATCAAAGCCCCAACCTCTATCATGATTGGTCAAGAGGCAAGGGATGCATGCTCAATGCTATGCAACCTAAGCATGCATGCAAACTAATGCAAAATGAGTATGCTAGCAAGCAATATGTAATAGGCAATAGGCATACAACCTAAATATGCAAACACGCAACCTAGCATACACAATGCTGTAGACTATATGGCACCCACAATGCTATATGAACTATGGCATGCTCAATGCAACTAACCACGTAACGTACACAATGCAAGGAGTGACATGGCATACACAATGCTAACAACATAACATGCACAACACATTGTAACATGGCATACACAATGCAAGATGGACTTAAACTAAAATGAGTGGGCCTCAGCCACACTCAAATCAGTGGCCAAATGAGATGAGAACAAGGCCCAAGATTCATGCAAACATGCACAATGCAAAGGCTCCAAGCCTAAGGCACAAAATGCAACTCTCCAAGAGCAATGCAACGATGAAACACGGCATACAATGGCATACATATAAGCTCTGAAATGACATGCTCAATGACCCCAAAACATGAAAACACCTCAGTATAAGCATGCAATAGGCTTCAAAACTCAAAGCTAAGCAAGGCTATTACACTACAACCATGCACGGCAAGCACCCATCGACCAAGATGCCTAAACACAGGGCTAAGGCAGCCCAAAATAAGGACAAAATCAGTTTGGAATATGGGCAAAATGTGCTAGAATGAAGGGCCAAAACAACATGCAATGTAAGCTAGTATGCATGGTTTACACTACAAGCATATGGAGCATATGAGGGACCACCAAACCAGCCAAAAAAAGATTCATGACATGTCAAAATATGACCAAATACCCACTGAAATGTATCCAATACATGCAAGAATGAGGTGCTACTTTGAAAGGCTATAAAGAGGATTGTTCTACACATGCAAGAGGCAAGCCTTAAATGACAAAAAAAAGCTCTAGAAAGAGTTCATGCAGCCCTAAAACTCACTGAAAAAGGCCTGAACCAAGCTCAAGAAGTGTGCAAATAAGGGCTCCTTTGTAAGGCCAAAGATACTAGTAAACAAGACAACAAGGGAGAGGGTCACCGCTCTCCTTCTTAGCACCTCAAAACACCATCCCCACCACTGAAATCCAGAGGAGAAGGCCAATACAAGGTGGTCCCGAAGCTTAACAAAGAAGGCTAAAAAAGAGGCCAAACAAGGCCTAAGAGGGGGTGGACGACCCCCAACACCAAAATGACTTTAAACAAACTTTAAAAGCATGCAAATACAAAACTTTTTTCAGTTTATATCTTAGCTTAAATCAGTGTGCAAGATAGGGTTTATAAAAACGGGGAATAAAAGAGGAAAAAGGAGTTGCCCTTGAAGACCGCTTCCAAGAACACCAAACCAGCAGCCTCCTTGGATCAAAACCAACTCAAAAACCCCTCAAACAACTCCTTAGCACCTTAGTAACCAAAGAGTAGTGTACTCCTAGGTGTTCTAGTGCAAAAACAAGAACAAAAACTCACTTTGGAACACTCTAACCCACACAAATGGTGAGAGAGAGGGAGATATGGAGAGAAAGTGATATATATATATCTTATATATCAAATTTTTCCAACCCTTGAAATGGAAGGAGAGGCCCTCTTTTATAGAGGAACAAAGGTCCAAGCTTCTCTTAGAAGCTTGGAGCAAAGGGGCCAAGCTTTTCAGGAAGTTAAGAAAGGTTCAAGCTTCTCTTAGAAGCTTGGAGCAAAGGGTCAAGCTTCTTAGAGAAGCTAGAGCAAAGGGTTCAAGCTTCTTAGAGAAGCTAAAACAAGATTCAAAAGGTTCAAGCTTCCTCAAGAAGCTAAAACAAGAGTTCAAAAGGGTCAAGCTTCCTCAAGAAGCTAAAACAAGGTTCAAAAGGTTTAAGCTTCCTCAAGAAGTTAAAACAAGGGTTCGAAAGGTTCAAGCTTCCGCAAGAAGCTAAAACAAGGTTGCAAAAGGGCCAAGCCTCCCCAGGAAAAGGTCTCGGCCAGAAAAAGTGGCCGATTGATCAAAGAAATGGCCGGCCGACCAAAAACAATGCCGACCGGCCAACACTTTTGGCCGGTAGCAAGAAAACAGGGCCGGTGGCCTCAAGCCATGGCTGGTGAGGTGTGTGGATGACCCACAAGCCTTTCCCTGCCCTTAGAAGCAAACACACAAGTGTTTGGTCTACAATCGAGCACAAAACAAACAAGCCGAGAGGTCTCGAGGCAAGGCGCGCGGTCGAAACCTCTAAGAACTCAAGACGAAAACAAACATGGATAATCATCGGGTGTTCAAACGATGACGTCCAAGTCTTGAAGACGGTCAAAAATGGGGTGTCTACAGTTGCCCCTCTTTGACAGAACTCAAAAGTCATAACAATGACAGGAGTGAATGCCAAAGCCCAGAGACGACCCATTTTTGACAAGGCCGAAGACTTAGACAAAGCATACAAGCTACAGACAAAGATATGCGCTCGAAGGCAGGGGCAAAATGCAAGACAATGCATAAGGCCGAGCATAACTTATGATCATGCAAAGAAAGCTGTAACGAAGCATAACATGCAATAGTTTTAAGCTAGCATCAACCAAACTACATTACAATGCAGAAAGGATACAAGAGAATCATTCAATTCTCGCTACGTTTCACGTAGAGAATATAATACTTGTCCGGCTCGTCTAGTCATGCCAGCTTCAAACGAACCGTACATACAATATCATGCCTGCAAAGGAAAGAAACTTAACAGGTACAATATTGTTAGCAATATGCATGACAATGTAAGTGAAAAGCTACGTGACAACGCGAGTGGAAGGGTGCAAGACGATGCAACCTAAGGGGGATGCATAACAATGTGGGATGGATGCAAAACAATGCAACCTGAGACAAATTCCAAACACGCTGAAAATGTGTAAGGAAAGGGAGAACCTCTCAGCGTAGCACACGCGAGAGAAGAAAGGGGATGGTACAAACATTGGAACGTATTCCAAATGTTCTTTAACCAAAGAAGGAGAAGAGCAGGGACATATCCCGGTGTTCAGAATGGCATAAGCATTGGAACGTATTCCGAATGCTCTAATCCAAAGAGGGAGAAACATGGAGACGTATCCCGGTGTTTTGGAAAGGTATAAGCATTGGAACATATTCCAAATGCTCTTAACCAAAGGGGGAGAAACATGGGGACGTATCCCGATGTTTCGGAATGGTGTGAGCAATGGAACGTATTCCGAACGCTTTTAACCGAAGAGGGAGAAACATAGGGACGTATCCCGGGGTTTCGGAAAGGTATAAGCATTGGAACGTATTCCAGATGCTTTTAGCCAAAGAGGAAGAAACATGGGGACGTATCCAGTGTTTCGGAAAGTTATAAGCATTAGAACGTATTCCAAATGCTCTTAACCAAAGGGGGAGAAACATGGGGACGTATCCCGGTGTTTCGGAATGGTGTGAGCATTGGAACATATTCCGAACTGTGAGAACCCGAATATAAAAATAAAATAAATAATTAAATAATAATATTACAATCTCAAATATTTTGATGATAAATCCTAAAGTGCAAATTAAATATTTGGGGGATCTTTAATTAAATTTTAAACTGTAAATAAATTTTTATGGAAGTCCACAATTTTTAAGACTATTGATAACAATCTTAATGATAGTAACAACAATAATAATAATAATAAACTAGTTAGTAAGGGGTCATTTTGAAAATTTATTATAAGTGGATAAAACCCTAATGGTGAGATATCAATTCTTTTTTTTAATCAACACAACAGCAGCCACTTTAGGCATAACAGCCGTGAGTCATCGAGGGAGAGAGACGAAGAAGCTTGTGGCAAACAAGGAGAGAGGAATTCTACGTAATCAATACTGTGTGGGTAAGTTAATTGTTTATTCTCACTTCTATTATTATTTCTGATCTTCCATAGTTGAGTCCGTGAAACGCATGGTTTAATTATTTAGGTATATATTAATTTAGGGGCTGGTGTGAAGGGAAGTTTAGTATATCAAACTTGGGTTATGGGAAATAATTATGGAAGAATAGGTGTTGTGTGGTTGTGTGAGCCTCATTGTGGAAGAGATGTGGCATTGTCTTTTGTGTGTTTTGTTGACAGTGGACTGGTGCCCTTGTTGGGTATAGGTCTAGATATAATGTTTAAGGTTCAAACATTCATGTGTAAAACATTAATTTTGTGCAGAACCATAGAGTTTAAAAATCAAGAAACCATATCAAACGGATGAATTTTAAATTGAAATTTTTACAGTAGATTAATTACATATTGAATTTAATATCTGAATTTTCTCACAATTTTTGGGAGTCAAAATCCATATAAATTGAGGTATTCAAATCTGTCCAGGAAACCAGTCCGAAACAGTAAATTCGGGAGTGTTGTTCTCTTTGGTTATAAATCCAAAAATTATCAAATTAGTGTCATTAGAACCGGTTACGAGTCTAGTTTCGTACGTTTTTGGCCTTGCATTGATTGCTCGTGTATATTAAGAGAACCGTCAATTTCTTTAAAGTGCTGCAGAAAACAACCTGTTTGGATATAATAAATTGTAGATAATTATTTTGATAAGCAAATCAAGTGAAACCAATTGGGTTTGAAACTTAGGATATATTAGATCATATCTGGAGGTTATTGGAATTTTTTGAATAGCGTGGAGTGGATTTTGTAATTTTCAAAGTTAACGAATAGGTTGGGAAGGCTTGTTTGAAATTCTGTTTTATCTTAAAGTCAAAATTAATTAAGTTTTGACTGGAACCCATGTCTTGGGTGATTTTAAACCTTGAAGAACATGAACTTAGGTAATATTTAAGAGTAACGGTGAGTTGGGTTGAGCCGTGTTAGTGCGCTTTAGTTTGGGGTTACTTAGTTCGCATTCTTTAGTATTTTTAAATTAGTAGTGACGTGTAGTTTTCATATTGGTTCAGGGCACTAGTTGGACTTTTACACTCTATTCGATTCGAGGATTATATTATTTCGTTTCAGGTGAGTAGTTTCATGCTACGTATTTTTATAAATGTTCCCCTACCCTGAACTGTTGGAAAATTAAATTGTTGTTTCAAGACTAAACTGTTTTGATAAATTAGTATATTATCAATGGAATCAAATTATTTCTGAAACATGTGTGAACTTGGCATACTGTAAACTATTTGTTTTGGTCTCATGTTTATAATGATGAACCACCATGTTTTGCGAAACTAATGTGTATTGATATTGGGACCATGTGTGTATTTAGTCCAGGGAAATTATTCCACTGTGTGTGGTGACTCTGGCCACTAGGGAACAGATCCGGGTTGGGCCGTAATGACTCTAGTGCTCAATGATTGTAAGGAAAAGACCTTTAAAAACAACTAGGTGACCTTCAATCGGATCGTCTTTGAGAAAAGGCCCAGGTGCCACCCTGAGGATGACTCTTAGTTCGGTATTGGATCCAACGGGGCTTATAGCCTTGAGAACTGTGTGGCATATTATTTGTTTTTCTTGGTACCCAGAAAATTATTGGTGTTCATGTTATAATCTGTTTTAAGTGGAAAATGTCGTTTATCATGTTGTTGCGAGACATGAGTATTTTAAGTGTTGAATTGTGGAACCTTCTTTTTGAAACAGATTGTACTTACCAAACTGTATGCCAATCTAGTTTCTGTGATATATATCTTATTTTGGAATTGAACCCTGTTTTCAAAACTGTATTTACTATCCATGTTGCTACTCACTGAGCTATCAGCTAACTTAGTTTTTTTTATCACTTCCAGGTGTTAAAAGGACTTAGAGTGGATTTATGGCGTAGCGGGGACTCAATTGCATGGACCTCTAGGACATACATTTATTTTGTTTTAGATTGTTAAATCAAGTTTGTGCATACTTCTTATTTTATTGAGGTTCGTTTAGGATTATTTTGATATGTGGGCTGTTTATATCCCATAAGTTTGGATGATATTGCTTACGATTGGTTTTACCGTTTATACTTGTGGCATGTCACTGGATTGAGTTTGGTTATTTATTACTGGACTTTTGTATAGTTGCTCAATGTGATTATGGATTAGTGGTTAGGCTTACGTGTGCCTTGGGCTAAGTCCCCGTAGGCCACGGTCGGTCATACCCGGATTTGGGGTGTGACAATTATGGTATCAGAGCAATAGGTTTATTGAGTTACATATCTTGCATTTCATCATTTAGACGAGGTCCGAGTCCCTACAGTCTTTAGTTGTGTTTGGTTAAGTTAGTTTTGTTTAAACTTGTGTTGAATCTTTCTTGATTTCATTTTGAAGGTTAAGAGTTGGTACCTAGATATTTACACGGATTGTCGATTCTTTGTGAGCCCTTGATGTTTGTATTACCGTGTGTAATCCATTAGGAGAAACAGTAGTATTGGGAGATGTCTGTAGATCTTGTGAGAAAGATGAATGGTAGTATTTCTGCAGTGGATTTGATTTCTTTAGAGATGAAGGATTTTTATGTGATTTTGGGGATGGATTGGTTGACAAAGCATCATGTCTCTGTTGATTGCTTTAGAAAGAGGTTAGTTTTTGCCATGCCAAGACAACATGAGTTTTTCTTTCAGGGAGATGAGGAAGGGTCTTCTATTTGATTTATTTCTTCTCTTCAAGCTAATCGAATGTTGACAAAAGGGTATCATGATTATTTAGCTTGTGTGGTGAGTACTGAACTTCCAGAATAGAAGTTAGAGGAATTGCCTGTAGTGAGTGATTGTGTCGATGTTTTTCTAAAGGATCTACTTGAACTTCCTCTAGATCGTGGGGTAGAATTTTCCCTTAACTTGGTCCCTAACACAGCACTTATTTCTAAAGCACCCTATAGAATGGCACCATTGGAGTTGGGGAAGTTACAAACTCAGTTACAAAAATTGTTAGTCAAAGGTTTTATTAGGCCTAGTTGTAGACGTCCCCCGAACGCATCCCGGGGCGAGGAGTGCGAGCCCTCCCGCCCCCCGTTCTGGTTCGATATTGGGTCACTACAGTTCGAAGGACTCAATTTTGTCACGGTTCTCAATCTGAACCAAAGAGTCCACCTCTGGCAAATCGTTTTGAAGAAAAACTGATTTTTTGAAAAGAAGTACCACACATGGACTGCTTTGCCAGATTACAGAGTCGCCACCTAAATATTTTAAAATGGGGGAATTTAGGAAACCCTGACTCGGTGCCGAAGGCCACGTGTCCGTCATCACCAAAGTGATCTTGGCTCGGGAGCTTGGGTACGATCGGGGAAGGTCAGCTATGAGCACCCCCTCTCGCCCGATTCGAAGACCGGTCTTTACTAACCATGATATCCGTTTTTGAAAACTTTATGCGTTCTTATTCCAGTTATTAGCCTAGAATTACTATGTTGTGCGCATAGCAAATAAGTATAGACTAGATTGCCTAACTTGGAAATAAACATTGCATATCCGTTTTGTCTCGAAAAACGTGTTGGTTTTTGCTACTCGAAAGTAGGCTAAAATACGGATTTCAATGAGTTGTTCCAACTCACGCAATCCAACCTCCACCCACAGGCATTCAAGCAATTTATCACGTAAGCATTTAGCCACATGGTAAGCATGCTGTTATGGCAACATTCACACGCATGCGAGATGCTAAAGCATAAAAACTTACATTGTACTCCGTGCCAAAACAATAAACTAGTTAGCAAAACATGCATGACCTAGTTCATGTTAAGTGGCTAATGCAACACAGGCAGAGATGCAATTTAGAGTAGGCTCGGCTAACCCTAAAATGACATGTGAGATGCAATCAAATAACACGTATTCAATTTGGAATTTGAAAAGACAATGCAGTTTGTATGATGTACCGAGCCCGGTGCATGTAAACAAATGCATGGATGCACGCATGCATAGCATAAGGTATGCTAAAATAAACGTGCCCTAATCTACCATCAAAGCAGGTAAATAAAAGGGAAGAAAGAAGTGGAGGTTGGAAGACATACACACCACTCACACACACTTATTACAGGTTCGCCCTCGCTCGGAGGGACCGAAAGAATAATACAAATAATTAACTACGCAAGCTAATTAAAATATTACAAATTAACTAAATTAATCAGATAAATTAATTAATCTAATTAAACAGTAAACCGCCTCGGGATGGGGGCCAAATGCAGCATGCGCTCGGGACTGGCTCGGAACCGCACTGCCATGCACGGATTGCCTCTGTTTCCTCTGCTCTCCTCCTCAGAAAATTGCCAAAGTCCCAGAAGTGCCTCTCAGGGCACTGGGGATCACCACCGGCTGGGGTAGAACACCACCGGCTGAAGAATAAAGCCATCGGCACAAAATGAAGCTATCGGCTACTGGTATACTGCCAGTCGGCACTAAATACTGCCGGCCGGCACTGAATGCCTGCAGAACCTGCAACTCACAGCAGCAGAGGACAACAACATGCATGGCAATACAATTCAAGCCATTTATGCACCAAACACATCCCTTATCATGTTAGTGACTCAAAGGGGCATGTGTCTCGATTCCCGGACCACCAATCACGCATTTCTATGCATGATGGCCCAAAGAACCGAGAATGCAACTTTGATTTCAAATGTATGCAAACCAAACAAATCAAAGTCCCAATCCCTATCACCAACTCAAGGGACAAGGAATGCATGTTGATACGATGCAACCTAGTCATGTTAACTATCATGCAACATGGGTAATGCAATGCACTCATGCAAGTATACAAGCAAGCATGCAAGGTAAGCATGCAAACCAAATAGAGGATGGATTAAAACATGAATTAGGCCACCCTAAAAGGTCCAAAATCAGTGGCCAAAACCAAGGAAATGGGGGCTAAAATGCACACACACATGCATGCAATCATGGTCCAACACTTAGGCACAAACATGGCGACTCTCAAGCACACTTAAAGAGACCAAACATAGACAATGAGCATGCATTGTAAAGCTCTGAAATCATGCTATAAAATGATGCCAAATCATGTTAAGCAAGATAAGCAAATACATGCAAAAGGGGACCAAGTATTCAAAGCAAGTCAATGAGGCATTGAACTACACTTATACAAAACAAACATGGCATGCATTGAACAACCCAAAGCAGATTTTTAGCATACAAAACTAAGCCCAAATGACCACTTAGATGGCATCTAAATGACATGAAATCAAAGGCATGCATTAAGGCCAAAACATGGAGCATTCAACACATGCTTTTGAAGCATTAAAGAGGCATGCAAGGCAATCAAACAAGCATGCTAAATGGACTGAAATGACATGCCAAATGGTTCCAAACCATCAAAAACAAAGCAAGCAAGGCATGCTACACTCTCATGCTCTTAAGGCCAACAAGCCAAATGCAAAGGAACTATGAGATACAAGTCATGGTCGACCAAAACAAGCATGGACAGACCTCATGCATGGCAAAATAAGCATACAAGCTTCAAGGATCTAAGCCTAAAACATGCTAGAAATAGAGGCACACAACCTAGGCATGTTAAGGCAATACAAGGCATTACAAAGCATCTATGCAAAACATGCAAGGAGTGCTAAAACCAACTTGGAAACATGTTATATCATGGCAATATAAGCATGAAAAACAAACCAAACATGCTCAACACACAACCAAACATGGTGCTCCTTTGGAGGCCAAAACTTGCCCTTTTCAAGGACATTAAGGAAATGGGGTGGCCCTCCTGTTTTGGAGACTTTATGGCACCATCTCCACCACTGAAATCCCTCAAGATTTCAGTGGTGGAGAGGCCCAAGCACCAAAGTCTCGGAACTCTCACAAAATAGCACAAAAAAGGTCCTTTTCAAGGCCTAAGGGTGGTCAAACTTGCTCAAACCACAAAACACTCTTGATAAACAATAAAGAGGCCTAAAAATCAGAACTTTTTTGTATTATATACTAAGCACAAAAATAGTTCTAAACTAGGTAAAAACAAGGTGCAAAAATGGGGTAAAAAGAGAGTTAGTGTCTCACCCTTGTAGACCTCTTCACAAAGCTTGATGTTGTGGCTTCTTTGGACTCAAAACCAGTCAAGAACTTCAAGAATAAGCTCTGATTTTCAAGAACACCAAGAAAAGGTGGAAGACTAGGTGTTTTAGTGCAATAATGTGAACTAAAACACCTAGAATACAAAAGAGAAAGAGAGAGATAGGATGTGTATCTATCTTAACCCTAAAAACCAGAGCTTGGTTCTCTCTAAAAATGGCTAAGTCTCTCAAGAACTTCAACCCTTGAGCCAAGAGAAGAGGCTTCTCTTGTATAGGCAACCAAACTTACAAGTTAAGCAAGCCCAAAGGCTCATCCCTCCATACACGTGTATGGAGGGGAGCAAAAAGTGATACAGCTGTCTAAAAATATCTGATAAAGCAGCTGTACAGTGCCCGGCCGGCAAAGAGTGCCATTTTGGCAAAACTTAGTGCCGGTCGGCACAAAAGAGTGCCGGTCGGCACAATAAAGTGCCGGTGGCAACACCAGCCAGCCGGTGGCCTCTAGCCACAGCCGGTGGTATGTGGGGATGCCTCACAAAGCATTCCCTGCCCTTCCAAGGCAAAACACAAGTGTTTGGTGCAAAACCAGACACAAAACGGTCGAGTTCGGAGGTCCTGAGGCAAGGCGCGCGAGCCGAGAACTCCGGGAACTCCAAACGAACACAAACATGGATAATCACCGAGTGTTCCAACGGTGACGTCCAAGTCTTGAGGACGGTCAAAAATGGGGTGTCTACAGTTGCCCCTCTTTGACAGAACTCAAAAGTCATAAGAATGACGGGAGTGAATGTCAAAGCCCAGAGACGACCCATTTTTGACAAGGCCGAAGACTTGGACAAACATACAAAGCGCAAGTGGTTGAACCCGAAGGCTGCCTACGTATCCCTTAAGGAATCAAACCAGCGTAGTTCAGGCAGGAGGCACACATGCCACAGATAAGATATGCGCCCGTAGGTGGGGGCAAAATGCAAGACAATGCAAAAGGCCGAGCATAACTTATGATCATGCAAAGAAAGCTGTAACGAAGCACACATGCGACAGTTTTAAGCTAGATACGCCAAACTACACTATAATGCAGAAAGGGTGTAAGAGAATTATAGAATTCTCGATACATCTCACTCGGAGGATACAATACCTGTGCGGCTCGTCCGGTTTCACCGGCCTCGAATGAACCGTATATACAATATCGTGCCTGAAAAGAAAACAAACTTAACAGGTGCAATATTGTTAGCAACATGCATGACAATGCAAATGAAGTGCACAAAACAGTGCGATGATATGCAATTGAATCTAAATGTAATGCAAATGATATGCAAAACTACAAAACAAAATATAAACAATGCAAATAATATGCAATGCAATTGAAAAGCAATTGAATCATGATCCAATCATGAGCGGTTCAAAACCACACAAATGTCAGGTAGATTGATGGAGGTAACAAGTCTGTCTACCATAGAACGATCACCTGAACTATGAGTAATGTAGACGGACGCAAGAACGAGTATTGGGTGGATTGACATAAGTGGGGTAACGACCCGCTGGGGAAAGAATGATGATCCTAAAGCCGGATGCAACAATTACACTACAATGTAATATGATGGATAAATGATACAATGGATATGGCACGCGGGCCAGACCAGATCTCGCCTAGGAAAGGCATGTACACGTACAAACCGTGTCTAACACAGAATGTTCACACAGGACTATGCTTTGACGTGAAAAGTATGGGCACATACCAGACCAAGCTCAACAAGGAAAGGCGCAAGCCATGGATGGAAGATGATGCAATGGATGCATGCAACTAAAATGCAATGTGCACAAATATGCAATGCAATGCAGATGCGGTATGCCGGGGAAATGCAATGGATGCAGGTGTAGTATTTACAGCGGATAAGGCTCGCGGCCAAACCTTGTTTTGCCTAAGAAAGGCATGTACACATACAAGCCACGTCTAGTATAGAACGGTCACACAGGACTATGCTTCGACGTAAAGAGTACAGACACATACCAGTCCAACCTCAACATGGAAAGGCGCAAGCCATAGGCGGGGGGTGATGCAGTGAATGCATGCAATGGAATAGATACAATGGATATGGCACGCGGGCCAAACCGTATCTCGCCTAGGAAAGGCATGTACGCCTACGAACCATGTCTAACACAGAAAAGGGTGCCGCAACCTCAAACCAACATACCAGCGTGGAATAGGCGCGATACACAAGCAGAACTATGCTTCGACGTGAAAAGTATAGGCACATACCAGACCAAGCTCGACAAGGAAAGGCGCAAGCCATAGATGGAGGCAATGCAATGAAATGCATGCAACCTATAATGCACTATCTACAATGGAATGGATGGAATGCATGACAATGCAGATGATGCAATGACCATGATTGCAGTTTTTCCTATTCTTCCAACGGGATGGTATACTAGGTTGGTTCAGTATCCAGAATTGAGGCGTAAACACACTACCTCAACCTATGGGGCTTCCATATAGATTTCAAGCCGAGGGTACACCCCCTGGGTATTTAAACCAGACTTTAGTCTCGGAAATCCCGAACCTTTGCGTTCTAGGCATGAGCCATTCAAATTCTAGTTTTCACCGTCCCCGTTGGTCTCCTAGGAACTCACCGCGAACACGGAAGTCGTTCGGGCACGACAAACACCGAAGGAATTGCACCTCCAGAGGATTTAAGGTCTCCTAGACCGGAATGCAAAATGTATGCATGGCAATGCATGTGTTTTTTTTGTTTTTTGTTGTGAAATGCAAATGATGCATGTTGTTTTTTTTTTTTTTTTTTTGGTTTAGAAATGCAAATGATGCGTGGTATTTTTGTTTTTTTTTTTTTGAAATGCATGACATATGCGCTACCTACAATGATGCATGACAATGCGATATTTACAATGCGATGCATGATAATGCGAATGAGGCACGCATGCCGATGTATCGAAGGTTTTGCACCCTCCAAGGATTTAAGGTCTCCTAGACCGTGTGTGTTTTTGGTCCCGCCGGACCCGCGTTTCGGGGCAACGCAAGTGTGGTGCGCAAAATAGCGCGATGAAATGCATGCCAAATGCAATGAGGGGCAACTTAACATACCGAAGGTCTTGCACCTCCCGAGGATTTAAGGTCTGCTAGACCGGGCGTGTTTAAGGTCCCGCCGGACCGGGTGTGGGAAACGATACGAAGCATAAATGCATGACAATGCTCGTAATAAAATGCATGACAATGCAATCAAGCGGGTTTAAGGTCTCGCCAGACCGTGCGTGTTTTTGGTCCCGCCGGACCCTGCGTGTTTTTGGTCCCGCCGGACCGTGGGTTGTAAAATGAAATGCTCATGAGGCACGCATACCTCGAGATACGATGAAATGCGAAATGAGGCACGCGTACCTCATTGGATGGAAAATGGAATGCAAAACGAGGCACGCGTACCTCGAAATGCGATGATATGCAAGATGAGGCACGCATACCTCATCGGATGGAAAATGGAATGCAAAACGAGGCACGCATACCTCGAGATGCGATGAAATGCAAGATGAGGCACGCATACCTCATTGGATGGAAAATGGAATGCAAAACGAGGCACGCGTACCTCGAAATGCGATGAAATGCAAGATGAGGCACGCATACCTCATCGGATGGAAAATGGAATGCAAAACGAGGCACGCGTACCTCGAGATGCAATGAAATGCAAGATGAGGCACGCATACCTCATTGGATGGAAAATGGAATGCAAAACGAGGCACGCGTACCTCGAGATGCGATGAAATGTAAGATGAGGCACGCATACCTCATTGGATGGAAAATGGAATGTAAAACGAGGCACGCGTACCTCGAGATGCGATGAGATGCAAGATGAGGCACGCATACCTCATCGGATGGAAAATAATGCAAGTCGCAAGGGACGTGCGAGACGGCGCGAGGCGGCGCACCGGAGAGTGTGATGAATGCGTGCAACACACACGGGGCAACTTTTAAATCTTATGAAAGACAAAAGGATACAAAAGGATACAGTCGTCGCATGAATTTGAGTGCCACACACAGAAGACACTGTCTGAGGTCAAAACGAAGGCCGGTTGAGCGTCGGAGATGCACTTTCTTGCACTTTCTTGAGCTATGAAGACCCAAAACCCCTCATCTAGCCTAAACAAGGCCTTGGGAACACCACCGGCTGGGCTAGGTGGTCACCGGCTGCCGCCGGCTGCCTAAACTTCTCCACCGGCACAAAAATGTGCCGACCGGCACAAAATAGTGCCGACCGGCAGAAAATGCCTGATCGGGGGCAGTTCTGCCATTTCGCCTCGGGTTTTATAAAATAGGGTTTCTAAACCCTATTTTCCACTTCCTCTTCCGCCGAAATCCTTCACTCTCTCTCTCTAGAGCTTTGTTCTCTCGATTTTTCGTCGATTTCCTCGTGTTTTCGCACCGTTTTACCGTCGGATTCGCGATATTCTTCGCGTTTCGGACATTTCCACCCGATCGAAATCTCATTTCGGGATCTCCTTTGCTATTTTCGCCTATTCGGGACTTGTTCCCCTCGATTTTCTCTACATTTCCGTGTATTTTCATCTCCCGGCCTTTCCGGCCATTTTCGGCCCGCTCGGGGTTGACCTTTCCAGTTGACTTTTCACATTCCGGCGCTTTTCCGGCCATTTTCTCATCCCCATTGCCATGGCTGACGACATTCCACATGTCGGGACTCCCCCGGATCACGAGATGGATCTCGGGGTTGAGCTTCTCCCGTTGAGCGAGCGCCCATTTGATCCGGCGACCTACCGGCCGGCTATTCACATTCTACCACCCGATGGACTTCGCCACTTCCGCGGCTTCGACCGAGCGCTGGACCCGAAGCTTCTCCTGCGCGGGCCGGCCTCTCACTTGTCCTTCGGCGCTTCCGAGGTAACCCTTCTGCTCTGCTTTACTTTCTGCAATGTAGAACTGTAAACTGTCAACTGCCATAGCTGATTACATTCCTTAACTGCTTTATATCTGATACACTGTGCGCTGTAGTTGATTGTAGACAACCTCACAACTGATATCTGCTTAGGACCGACACACATGCACACACACTGCACTAGCCTGAATCACCCAAACACACGGCACACATTGCACTTTTGACATGAACTCACCGACACCCGGTGCTTATTTGAATCTGAAAACTCGCACGCATGCTAGACTTGCACTGAATCACACAAACACGCAGACACATCACACGTTGGTAATTCACTGAAACATATCGGGACCCGGCATCCGTTTGAACTTTAAAAAAAAACACGCACACATGCTATGTTTACACTGATCCCCATGGGAGTACTGACACATCACAGGCCGTAGTCCACCTACTGGTGCACTGAAACCTGACATTTGCTTGCATCTGAAAAACGTGCACACGTGCACCAAGTTTACACTGGACTACTCAAAACACACTGACGCATCACGCGCCGTAGTTTACTGTAAGCACACCGATACCCGGTTTCTGTTTGAATCTGAAAGACTTGCACGCATGCTAGATTTGTACTGACTTTAACTGTTTCTTCGAAACTGTACATTTCATATTGATTCGCAACTATTTGTTTGTAAACAGGGAGGTTCCCATACCGTCCGCGGGTATGGGAATACCGTCGCTCGAGAGTGGTATGCCGAGCTACATGACGCAGTCCGTCAGATCGTCGATCGGGCCGGCTTCGGCGCATTTTGTAGGGGACTTTCCAGGCTCTCCGCCTGCAGACCTCTCCTTGCCGCTCTGGCAGAGAGGTGGTGGGACACCACTGATTCATTCCACTTGTCGGCGACTGGGGACTTGACGATGACCCCTTATGATTTCTCGGTGCTCACAGGCATCGAGGTAGGGGGTGATCCGATCCCCTTCGACATCGACATGGATGAGTGGACCGCCGCTCAGATCTACCTTCTTGGCGAGGCTCCACCCCTTGCTCGTCCGGGCTTTGTTCGCTACTCCTGGTTCGAGGTGCAGTTCAGGGTGCAACCTGTGTTGGAGGCGGCGGCTCCGATGACCGAGGTGGCCGTAGAGCAGTACGCGCGCGGCTTTTTGATGTTTTTGCTAGGGACTACCCTTTTCGCCGACCGGGCGAACACCATGCCTCTTTGCCTTCTCAGCGCACTGGTGGACGTCCGAGACATTGTGCGTTATGACTGGGGTGGCGCGGCTCTGGCCACCCTCTACGGCTACATGAGCTCAGTCTCCCGTGGCAGCGGCAGTTGCTCGGAGGCTACTGGCGAGCTTGGGAGGTATGTCTTCTCTTCTGCTTTACATTTCTGTCCTGTACTTTCTGTACTCTGCACACTGCACACACTGTAGTCTGCTTTACACTCGCTGTATACTGTACACACGGCACACACATACTCTGCTTTACACTGACCGCACACTGCTCACACTGTACACTCTGCACAATACACTGACTGTATACTGCTCTGCTATTTCTGCTTTTCTGTATATTCTGCTTTATCTGATGGTCATACTGACATCTGTTTTGCAGTTGTGGGTGTATGCCTACTTCCCTAGGCTGGAGCCGGTGCCGGAGGCGGAGACCCCTCTGGTTGTCCCCTTTTCACGCCGCTACGACGGGAGGTGCACACGGCGGCCTCGTGAGACGTTCAGCTTCTTCTGCCGCTATTTTGACACCATTACCCCTGCCGAGGTATGTTTTCACTTGCAGTTCATTTAACCTTCGCTTTTCCGCTGTATATCTCAATACCAGTAGATAACAAACTGTATTTCAATTTCAGATCACCTGGCAGCCGTGGGCTGCTCTGCCAGCGATGATGAGGGATCGGTTTGCCGGTGCCGTTGAGACCTCGCGTTACCGGATTCTGCTGGAGGGCCCGGTCTGTCGGGCTTGGTACCTGGGCGAGCGCTTCTTGCGTCAGACCCTGGGTTTACCTGAGCAGATAGTCCCGGTGCACCCTCCTGAGCACATGCAGGATACCGAGCGTTTCACCGCCGAGCAGATGGCGGACTACACCGTTGGCTGGGAGGCAGACGGCTACAGAGGCGAGGGTGACTATTCAGAGTACGTCCGGACCTTCATCATGCGGCCTCTGAGTGGTGGCCGTCAGACTGAGCGAGGGAGTCCTGCGGTGCCGGCGGCTCGGGCAGAGGCAGGAGCAGGAGTGGGATCTTCGAGGAGAGCCCGAGTCCGAGGCAAGGGTGGGGTGCAGAGGGGACGAGGGTCGGGCTGGCCCGCTCTGCCTACCATGCTGACATACAGGGGGCAGAGTGGGGAGACCTACCAGATCCCTTTTGCTCCTCCCCCGGCTGGTCATGAGTTGGCTGGCATTCCTGACTTGCCTCCGGTACGTATTACTTCACTTTGCATCTTGCATTGTCATTCCATTTCAGTTTATTTGATATTCTGCAGAATACTAATGCATCCGATACTTTTGCAGGCTTCCTCCGAGTACACACGGCAGTCAGTGGAGCTGTGTGCCTCCCTGATGGGGATGCTGCAGCGGACCCTCGATGTCATGGCCGCCTACAGTCTTCCGGTACGTTCTTCTGACCACAGTCTCAAACCATACTCTGTTCCATACATACTGATGCACTACACAAAATCTGATAAACTGCTCACGGCATTCACACACTGTACTCATACACTGCATTCTGCACTAATTAACTGCTTACGACATTCACACTGTACTCATACACTGCACTCTGTACTGATTAACTGCTCACGGCATTCACATACTGTACTTATACACTGCACTCTGTACTGATTAACTACTCACGGCATTCACATACTGTACTTATACACTGTATTTTGATATACTGCTCACAGCTTTCTGATGCATTTGCTTTTCGTATTTTTCAGCCTCCCTTTCCGATTCCGCCAGTGGGCGGCGCTCCTCCGGCTGGGCCTCCCCTTTCTACTCGGGATGGCAGGAGATTCCCCCGCACCAGGGGAGGGCGTACTTATGCCGGGAGCAGCTCACAGGCTCCGGTTGCAGACGACGAGTCTGAGGAGGAGGCGGAGGCGGGGTCGTCGGAGGAGGAGACCGGGGACAGCTCGGGCTCAGACTCAGACAGCGATGCTCCTGATGATGCTCCTGGGCTTCTGCCCAGGAAGAGGGCCAGGACAGATCCTCAGGCGTGAGGTTGCTGCTGATGATGATTTTTCGCTGCTTTTCTTCTTTATTTCTTTTCTTGTACTTTTCTCTTTTTAGTAGATAGAGTACTTTGTACTGCCATAGGCAAATTTTGCTTTCTTTAAAGCTTATGTACTTGAAAAGACGATGATATGAAACAAACTTTTATCTGAAAAGTATTTTATTTACATACCTCGTACTGCATTGCATCATATTACACCTCAAATGTAAATGATTACGATTTGTTGTCTGAAAATTGAGCACTTGCACTGTAATAATCGGATAACCAACCAACTAACAGCAAACAACCCAGACAAATCACTGCTCAAACTGAACAAATAGCCCATATTCTTCTGGGGATTAATCTGCACACAGCTCATAATACAATATCCGGTCCATTCTACACACGGCAAACTTTGAACAATTGGCCCAATCTGACAAGACGGATCGCCAAAACTGAGACAGTTGAGGTTGAAACACATTCGGATGTCCCAAAATTTCCTTTTCTTCTCTTGCCTCTCATAAATGTAGAGAATGGCACAGCATTCTGAGCACAAACGATTGACTTTGGAAAAGGGATTTCACAACCGGGGTATCGAGCCTACAACTGAACCCAGTGGAAAGGACTCAAGTGAAGAAAATAAAAGGCACACGACCTAAACACAACGAGACACACTCGGAAAAGACTCAAAGCTAAATTGAGACCGACAAATCAAAGGACACGACACACGGACGTGCTTGAAAACAAAAGACCTTGAGGAGCCAATTTCTCCGGGCAGGTTTCCCACCCCTTCTGATTTGTGTGATTCTCACGCCACTCGGCCCTCAAGCTCGGTTTTTCTCTCAAAACCCTCTTGCTCACTTTTCTCTCGACTTGCACCTCTCTATTCTTTATTCTCTCATTTTTCATCCCTCCCCAGGGTGATTGATGGATGAATAGGAGGCGGCAGATTCATGCCGAATACAGCTAGCTCACGGCTATTTCTTCTGATAGATAAAGTGCTTTCCTGGCAGGCGCGTTGATGACAAGGGAGAAACAGAACACCTGGCTCAAACTGTGCCCCTAGTTCATTACTTTGACCATTTTTGTTTTCTTTCTAAAACAGTTTTGATCAAAATGAACGTCAGATTAACATGCTTGTTCAATTTTTGATTTGAAAATCAGGCAAGTCAGGCCGTAAGCACTGAAAGTTTTCCTTTTTGGGTCCAAACATGGTCCGGTTTTGGAAAATGGAATAGTTTTCGAGAAAATAGTCAACCTCAGTAAAAATTTTCAAAAACTATTTTCGCAAACAGTCAATGCTCAACAAGCACAGAACCTACCCTCGAGATACGCAACCTCAGATCGGAGGCAATTTGGGAAAATTGCCCCTTGCTTGAAGGGGGGGAAGAGGGCAACGGAAAGTTGCCCCTAGTTTGGGCGGCGACTCAGGGCAACTTATGGCACCGTGTGGCAACGGAAAGTTGCCCCTTGTGTGGATGATGCCGCAGCATGCTGCAAGCCAGCCCTCGTTGATGACGATCGGATCCTCGGACACGGAGGAGACGAGGACGGTCTGAATCAATATATGGACACAGTCACCTGGAAGGTGTTGGTGGTCGGGCTTCAAGAGGAAGTTGATCACGTAGTTCCAGGTTACTGCAATCGAGACATCAGATTCGGAGGAGGCAAAAGTGATCAAAAGCATGGCATGGACTAAGACGCTATGAAAGCGTTGGGGGCTGGACTTCAAGATGAAGCTGCCTACGTATCCCAAACATGGGAATCAAGCCTTACGTAGTTCCAGTTAAGGTACTCTCGGGTATTTTAACCTTCACTATTTTTAGGCTCTTACTTTTGCCAAGGCGCCCAATGCGGGTTTTTGACCTTGCGAGCTTCTTTTCTTTCTTTTTCTTTTTTTTTTTCTTTTGCATTTTTTTTCTCTTTTTTTTCTTTTTTTCTTTTTCATCTTTTCATCATTTTTTTTTATTGCATTTTTTTATTTTTTATTTTTCTCTTGCTCTAACTTTTGCCTGGGTCGCCCTTCCGGGTTTTCGGCCCAGCGAGCCTCTCAAAGGGTAAAAGTGTAGCCAGTCCATGCCAAATGGTTTTTGAAATTGAAGCCTCCCGTATCCAAGAGAGTGACTGTTGTGTTGACGCGCAGAAAGGTCCATCACGGTTGCTTCTCGAGCTTTGCTTGGTGGGATCTGATCTTCTTGATCTGACGTTGGTGCCTCTTGTTCGAGGGCTGCTTCAAATTGGGCCACACGGGCGTTTGACTGCTCGGACACTCTGAACGGATTCCAGTTTCGAAACAGATAGACTGAACCTTGAGACTGAGAGCGATCCTAGGCTGCACAATCTCAAGAGCGATTCCACACAGGTCTTCGCAGGACCGCGCAAAACATTTTTTGAAAGCTTTTAAGAAAGCGTCAAATCGCTCGCGCCGAAGATAGTGTGGAACCAGTCTGGATCAAGCCAGGGTCCTTCTCAGTACTCACGCTGACAAGCATGATTTCGATCATTAAGGGCTTAGCATGCCTCTCTTTCTTTCAACTTGATCAAAGTTTTGCAAATCCCGAGGAATTCCTTCCTCTTCGTTTTTATCGCAGTGTTCAAAAAGGTTTTTGAAAAACTTAGGTCAAAACAATAATTATTAGGGCACACAAGAGCGGGTGGAATGCACTGTCACCCCATTCGAATTCTCTGGCACAACTAGCCCAACACAGATAGTACGGGAACATGATAGCCGCGGCTGTTTCATTCAGGTTCTCCGGATGTAAACTGGCTCCACAGCAGAGGTAGACCCAAAAAGAAAGCAAAAAGAAGTAATTACAAAACAAAACGGCACTCGAGGCAACAACCCCGGAGTCACCTAGTATTCTATACAAAAGAGGGACTGACTCGTTACAACAAGACAGACCCTTAAGCAAAAAGGACTGACTCAAGACAGAGACAGACTCAAAACAAAGCAAAAGACTGACTCGGCGCCCAAGCCAGGATTTACAAGATTAGCATTCGCAGATGCTCAAAAAAATGCGTGCCAGACGCCACATCAAAAACTCGAGGCGCTGCCCGCAGGCGGTTGAATCCCAATTACATACTCGCAGTATCGGTGTCCTTAAAATCCAATAATTGGGTAGTGACTGATTTAGCTGAGGTGGGTGGGAGGATAACCTCGTTGTCAATCAGATCCTGCACCTCGTGGCGGAGGCGAAAGCAATTATCGGTGGAGTGGCCAGTCTGCTGGTGGTACACACAGTACTGTGTAGCATCGTGGCCTGCTGGGAGGTTCTTCGGCAGAGGTCGCGGCTCAAGAGGTGTAAGATGCCCCTTCTTAGCCAAAATGAGAAGCGCCCTAGACAGTGGCATGTAGAGAGCATGAAAGGCCCTGTGCCCCCGGGGCTGGTATTTTGAAGCCTGAGTGCTCCTGCTAGATGTGCTGGCGAATGGATCGGCAGGTGCGGGCTTGAATTTCTGATCCTTCCCAGGTACGGGGTTGGGAGTGAGAGAAACTGTTTCAACATAACGGGGTCTATCCCGATTTTCTGACTGACTTGAACTACCCTCAGGTAGAGTAGGAAAAGCATCCTTCACAATTTTGGTTGTCATCGCAGATACCTGTTGTTTGTTCATCCCCCGGCTTTTAAAGCCTCGACTGCCCACAGCAGCTGTCCCATGGGGTCGGCGTCTGCCTTTGCCAGATTTTTACCTCTGGCCTCAGCCTGATGAGAGGTTTGGGTTGGTACTGGTACATCACTGTTGTAGGTGGAGGCCATCTCCTGCTGATTAAGTTCGATCACAATCCGCCCCAGTAGCGGGGGCTCTTGGGGCTCAAAATTTCCGGCATACGGTGCAACCGGTGGCGAGGCTGACATCCCGTAAGTGAGATCTGCCACAGATCTTTGGAGATCACCTATCATCCCCATTAACTCGAATGTAGTGGGCTCGCGAGCCTGATAGAACTGGGGGGCCCAGATTGGGTGTGTAGCGGGCGACCTAGGAGGATGCGGCATATCTACGCCAGCCTCACTCTGTAGGGTGATCCCTTGATCCAACGCGGCTGTCATAACCACTATTTCTTCTGAACTCTGCGTCATCCCTAGTTCTGCCTCAGCAAGGGGAAACACTGACTATTCTGTATCAACTTTCTGAATTCTCTGAACTGAAAGGAAAAAAAAATGGACAGCACTTCAGCCCAAAACAGATCAAACACAGACGCAGT
The DNA here is from genome assembly GCA_036172215.1 of Camellia granthamiana. NCBI lineage: Eukaryota > Viridiplantae > Streptophyta > Magnoliopsida > Ericales > Theaceae > Camellia > Camellia granthamiana. The sequence goes on from CM069905.1 coordinate 158,193,700, forward strand.
CAAACAACTGATCTCTACTACTGATTACTGTTCCCCAGAATCACTGTTCCCAGAACTGAACTGATACCCGCAGATATAACTGGTTCCTCAACAACACTGATACTGGTGCCCCTCGGGCCGGATACTCAAACTTGCAAGCTGACATGTACTTTCCTGCAGAGATACACTCTAGAAGCACATAGCAGATAAATGAGAGCCAAAACACCCCTATGTTGGGGTCGGGTTTCCCTGTCCTATTTTGTCAGGAGCTAGGGTTTCACTACGCACGCAGCGGTTTCAAACAACCTATCTCGGGTAAGCAACCTGTCCTAGTTTGGAATGGTCACTATGGATTCCGAATATGCACTAGGTCGAATGGTCAAAAAGGGGTGCCCCGGTAAAACCGGGGTTTGTGTTCCCATGCTGTCAGAGCCCATAACCGGTCAGCCTTATGGTCATGCCTTGACAAGACAAGCCTCCGGCAAACCGTTCAGGAATGGCAGATGGCAAACACTGTGTTCCTAGGCGCACCAATGCACATGCAATGCAAAGAAACACATAAACGAAATCAAAACAGGATATCACGAGTTCGAGTCAAGCTCTCTAAACTCCCCAGCAGAGTCGCCAGAAACTGTAGACATCCCCCGAACGCATCCCGGGGCGAGGAGTGCGAGCCCCCCCCCCCCCCCCCCCGGTTCTGGTTCGATATTGGGTCACTACAGTTCGAAGGACTCAATTTTGTCACGGTTCTCAATCTGAACCAAAGAGTCCACCTCTGGCAAATCGTTTTGTAGAAAAACTGATTTTTTGAAAAGAAGTACCAAACATGGACTGCTTTGCCAGATTACAGAGTCGCCACCTAAATATTTTAAAATGGGGGAATTTAGGAAACCCTGACTCGGTGCCGAAGGCCACGTGTCCGTCATCACCAAAGTGATCTTGGCTCGGGAGCTTGGGTACGATCGGGGAAGGTCAGCTATGAGCACCCCCTCTCGCCCGATCCGAAGACCGGCCTCTACTAACCATGATATCCGTTTTTGAAAACTTTATGCATTCTTATTCCGGTTATTAGCCTAGAATTACTATGTTGTGCGCATAGCAAATAAGTATAGACTAGATTGCCTAACTTGGAAATAAACATTGCATATCCGTTTTGTCTCGAAAAATGTGTTGGTTTTTGCTACTCGAAAGTAGGCTAAAATACGGATTTCAATGAGTTGTTCCAACTCACGCAATCCAACCTCCACCCACAGGCATTCAAGCAATTTATCACGTAAGCATTTAGCCACATGGTAAGCATGCTGTTATGGCAACATTCACACGCATGCGAGATGCTGAAGCATAAAAACTTATATTGTACTCCGTGCCAAAACAATAAACTAGTTAGCAAAACATGCATGACCTAGTTCATGTTAAGTGGCTAATGCAACACAGGCAGAGATGCAATTTAGAGTAGGCTCGGCTAACCCTAAAATGACATGTGAGATGCAATCAAATAACACGTATTCAATTTGGAATTTGAAAAGACAATGCAGTTTGTATGATGTACCGAGCCCGGTGCATGTAAACAAATGCATGGATGCACGCATGCATAGCATAAGGTATGCTAAAATAAACGTGCCCTAATCTACCATCAAAGCAGGTAAATAAAAGGGAAGAAAGAAGTGGAGGTTGGAAGACATACACACCACTCACACACACTTATTACAGGTTCGCCCTCGCTCAGAGGGACCGAAAGAATAATACAAATAATTAACTACGCAAGCTAATTAAAATATTACAAATTAACTAAATTAATCAGATAAATTAATTAATCTAATTAAACAGTAAACCGCCTCGGGATGGGGGCCAAATGCAGCATGCGCTCGGGACTGGCTCGGAACCGCACTGCCATGCACGGATTGCCTCTGTTTCCTCTGCTCTCCTCCTCAGAAAATTGCCAAAGTCCCAGGAGTGCCTCTCAGGGCACTGGGGATCACCACCGGCTGGGGTAGAACACCACCGGCTGAAGAATAAAGCCATCGGCACAAAATGAAGCTATCGGCTACTGGTATACTGCCGGTCGGCACTAAATACTGCCGGCCGGCACTGAATGCCTGCAGAACCTGCAACTCACAGCAGCAGAGGACAACAACATGCATGGCAATACAATTCAAACCATTTATGCACCAAACACATCCCTTATCATGTTAGTGACTCAAAGGGGCATCTGTCTCGATTCCCGGACCACTAATCACGCATTTCTATGCATGATGGCCCAAAGAACCGAGAATGCAACTTTGATTTCAAATGTATGCAAACCAAACAAATCAAAGTCCCAATCCCTATCACCAACTCAAGGGACAAGGAATGCATGTTGATACGATGCAACCTAGTCATGTTAACTATCATGCAACATGGGTAATGCAATGCACTCATGCAAGCATACAAGCAAGCATGCAAGGTAAGCATGCAAACCAAATAGAGGATGGATTAAAACATGAATTAGGCCACCCTAAAAGGTCCAAAATCAGTGGCTAAAACCAAGGAAATGGAGGCTAAAATGCACACACACATGCATGCAATCATGGTCCAACACTTAGGCACAAACATGGCGACTCTCAAGCACACTTAAAGAGACCAAACATAGACAATGAGCATGCATTGTAAAGCTCTGAAATCATGCTATAAAATGATGCCAAATCATGTTAAGCAAGATAAGCAAATACATGCAAAAGGGGGCCAAGTATTCAAAGCAAGTCAATGAGGCATTGAACTACACTTATACAAAACAAACATGGCATGCATTGAACAACCCAAAGCAGATTTTTAGCATGCAAAACTAAGCCCAAATGACCACTTAGATGGCATCTAAATGACATGAAATCAAAGGCATGCATTAAGGCCAAAACATGGAGCATTCAACACATGCTTTTGAAGCATTAAAGAGGCATGCAAGGAAATCAAACAAGCATGCTAAATGGACTGAAATGACATGCCAAATGGTTCCAAACCATCAAAAACAAAGCAAGCAAGGCATGCTACACTCTCATGCTCTTAAGGCCAACAAGCCAAATGCAAAGGAACTATGAGATACAAGTCATGGTCGACCAAAACAAGCATGGACAGACCTCATGCATGGCAAAATAAGCATACAAGCTTCAAGGATCTAAGCCTAAAACATGCTAGAAATAGAGGCACACAACCTAGGCATGTTAAGGCAATACAAGGCATTACAAAGCATCTATGCAAAACATGCAAGGAGTGCTAAAACCAACTTGGAAACATGTTATATCATGGCAATATAAGCATGAAAAACAAACCAAACATGCTCAACACACAACCAAACATGGTGCTCCTTTGGAGGCCAAAACTTGCCCTTTTCAAGGACATTAAGGAAAGGGGGTGGCCCTCCCGTTTTGGAGACTTTATGGCACCATCTCCACCACTGAAATCCCTCAAGATTTCAGTGGTGGAGAGGCCCAAGCACCAAAGTCTCGGAACTCTCACAAAATAGCACAAAAAAGGTCCTTTTCAAGGCCTAAGGGTGGTCAAACTTGCTCAAACCACAAAACACTCTTGATAAACAATAAAGAGGCCTAAAAATCAGAACTTTTTTGTATTATATACTAAGCACAAAAATAGTTCTAAACTAGGTAAAAACAAGGTGCAAAAATGGGGTAAAAAGAGAGTTAGTGTCTCACCCTTGTAGACCTCTTCACAAAGCTTGATGTTGTGGCTTCTTTGGACTCAAAACTAGTCAAGAACTTCAAGAATAAGCTCTGATTTTCAAGAACACCAAGAAAAGGTGGAAGACTAGGTGTTTTAGTGCAATAATGTGAACTAAAACACCTAGAATACAAAAGAGAAAGAGAGAGATAGGATGTGTATCTATCTTAACCCTAAAAACCAGAGCTTGGTTCTCTCTAAAAATGGCTAAGTCTCTCAAGAACTTCAACCCTTGAGCCAAGAGAAGAGGCTTCTCTTGTATAGGCAACCAAACTTACAAGTTAAGCAAGCCCAAAGGCTCATCCCTCCATACACGTGTATGGAGGGGAGCAAAAAGTGATACAGCTGTCTAAAAATATCTGATAAAGCAGCTGTACAGTGCCCGGCCGGCAAAGAGTGCCATTTTGGCAAAACTTAGTGCCGGTCGGCACAAAAGAGTGCCGGTCGGCACAATAAAGTGCCGGTGGCAACACCAGCCAGCCGGTGGCCTCTAGCCACAGCCGGTGGTATGTGGGGATGCCTCACAAAGCATTCCCTGCCCTTCCAAGGCAAAACACAAGTGTTTGGTGCAAAACCAGACACAAAACGGTCGAGTTCGGAGGTCCTGAGGCAAGGCGCGCGAGCCGAGAACTCCGGGAACTCCAAACGAACACAAACATGGATAATCACCGAGTGTTCCAACGGTGACGTCCAAGTCTTGAGGACGGTCAAAAATGGGGTGTCTACACTAGTGTTTCACCTTGGGGAGCACCTGTGTTGTTTGTGAAGAAGAATGATGGGTCTATGAGATTGTGTATTGATTATAGAGAACTGAATAAAGTCACAGTGAAGAATAGGTATCCTTTGCCACGCATTGATGATCTATTTAACCAGTTGCAGGGAGCTCAAGTATTCTCTAAGATTGACTTGAGGTCAGGCTATCACCAGTTGAAGGTAAGGGATGAGGATGTTCCTAAGACCGCTTTTAGAACTCGTTATGGGCATTATGAGTTTTTAGAGATGCCTTTTGGTCTCACAAATGCACCAGAAGCATTCATGGATTTGATGAACAGAGTATTCAAACCCCAACTGAATAAATTTGTGGTAGTGTTTATTGATGACATCCTAATTTATTCGAGTAAAGAGGAGCATGAGCAGTATTTGAGGGTAGTATTTTAGATCCTTAGGGAGAAGAGACTGTATGCAAAATTTAAGAAATGTGAATTTGGTTGAGCATTGTATCCTTTTTGGGTCATGTGGTAAGTCAAGATGGGGTATTTGTGGATAGCACGAAGGTGGTAGCAATTATTGATTGGCCGCGACCTACTTCTGTGACAGAGGTACGTAGCTTTCTAAGGCTTGCTGGATATTATAGACAGTTTGTGGAAGGATTCTCCCGTATTGCTTTGCCATTTATAAATCTCACTAGGAAAGAGGTAAAGTTTGAGTGGAATGATGATTGTGAGTGTAGCTTCCAAGAGTTTAAACAAAGGTTGACATCAGCTCCAATCCTTGCCTTACCTACAGATGGAGGTAGTTTTATGATTTATAGTGATGCTTCACGACAGGGTTTAGGATGTGTGCTCATGCAGCATGGGAAGGTGATTGCTCATGCGTCACGACAGTTGAAAATACATGAGAGAAACTATCCTACGCACGACTTAGAGTTAGCAGCAGTAATTTTCGCTCTTAAGATCTGGCGGTATTATTTGTGTGGAGAGTCATGTGAGATTTACACTGATCATAAGAGTTTGAAGTATATTTTCACACAGAAGGAACTAAATTTGAGGCAAAGACGATGGCTTGAGTTACTAAAAGATTATGATGTGAATATTTTATATCATCCGGGGAAGGAAAATGTGGCTGCAGATGCCTTGAGTAGGAAGGTCGCAGTTGGAGATGTAGCTGCTTTGTCTATTGAGAGTTGTTTGGTGGAAGACATGAGACGTTTGAGGCTTGAGGTTGTTACACCTGGTAATAGGACTTATTGTAGTCAATTGACAGTTCAGCCGACCTTGAGAGAACGGATTCGTTTAGCACAGGATTGACCCCCAGTGTGAGCGTATTAAAGGAGAGATGGCAGAGGGTAAGCACGTAGACTTTGTGGTTAGTGATGATGGGTTGCTTAGATTTCGTAGCCGAATTTGTGTTCCTGCTAGTGGTGATTTGACGAAAGAGATTATGATGGAGGCACATAGTTCTAGTTACAACATTCATCCTGGAAGCACTAAGATGTATCGGGATCTTCATGAACATTTTTGGTGGGATGGTATGAAGGGAGATATTGCAGAATTTGTGGCTCAGTGTTTGGTGTGTCAACAGGTTAAAGTAGAACATCATAAACCTGTGGGGAAACTACAACCCTTACCTATACCGGAGTGGAAGTGGGATCATGTTACCATGGACTTCGTGTGTGGATTACCTCGTACTAGTAGTAATCATGATGCAGTTTGGGTAGTTGTTGATAGATTAACCAAGTTAGCACATTTTATTGCAGTACGGATGACCTATTCTCTAGCTTGATTTGCACAGTTGTATGTGAAGGAGATTGTTAGATTGCATGGTGCACCAGTGTCAATAGTGTTAGATCGGGACCCTCGTTTTGCGTCTAAGTTTTGGGGTGCGTTACAATCAGCTATGGGTACTCGATTAAATTTTAGTTCAGCTTATCACCCTCAGATAGATGGGCAATCAGAGAGGACTGTTCAAACCCTTGAGGATATGTTGAGGGCTTGTGCTTTGGAGTGGAGAGGTAATTGGGATGATTATTTGCCGCTCATGGAGTTTGCCTATAATAATAGTTATCATTCTAGTTTGGGAGTAGCTCCTTATGAGGCTTTGTATGGGAGGAAGTGTAGGTCTCCTTTGTGTTGGTATGAGGTTGGTGAAAGGCAAATGTTGGGACCTGATTTGGTGGAGAATGCTACATAGAAAATTATCACCATTAGAGAGAGATTATTGATTGCTCAGAGTTGACCAAAAAAAAAAAGTTATGCTGATCATTGTAGGAGAGATTTAGAGTTTCATGTTGGGGATATGGTATTCTTGAAAGTATCACTATGGAAAGGAGTCATCAGGTTTGGAAAGAAAGGAAAGTTGAGTCCTAGATACATTGGTCCATTTGAGGTATTGGAGAAGGTTGGTGAGGTTGCGTACCGTGTTGCTCTACCCCCTAGGTGGGCAGGAGTGCATAATGTGTTTCACGTGTCTATGTTGAGGAAATATGTGCATAGTCCGTCGCATGTGATAGATTATGAGCCACTTTAGATTACAGAGGATTTTTCGTATGAGGAGATGCCTGTTCAGATTTTGGATTCGAAAGAGAAAAGGTTGCGTACAAAGGTCATTAAATTGGTTAAGGTACTGTGGCGTAATTATCTAGTTGAAGAGGCGACTTGGGAACGCGAGAAGTACCCACATCTATTCTCATCATTTACTCAGGTTAGTTTCGAGGACGAAACTTTTCTTTTAGGAGGGGAGAATGTGAGAACCCGAATATAAAAATAAAGTAAATAATTAAATAATAATATTACAATCTCAAATATTTTGATGATAAATCCTAAAGTGCAAATTAAATATTTGGGGGATCTTTAATTAAATTTTAAACTATAAATAAATTTTTATGGAAGTCCACAATTTTAAGACTATTTATAATAATCTTAATGATAGTAACAATAATAATAATAATAATAATAAACTAGTTAGTAAGGGGTCATTTTGAAAATTTATTATAAGTGGATAAAAACCCTAATGGTGAGATATCAATTCTTTTTTTAATCAACACAACAGCAGCCACTTTAGGCATAGCAGCCGTGAGTCATCGAGGGAGAGAGAGAGACGAAGAAGCTTGTGGCAAACAAGGAGAGAGGAATTCTACGTAATTAATACTGTGTGGGTAAGTTAATTGTTTATTCTCACTTCTATTATTATTTCTGATCTTCTGTGGGGATATAATTTCTGATCACCAACACGTGGCAAGGTGACGCCAACATTTCAGCCGAGGTGCCACGTGTCGTGGTAGTTACGCCGAGGTGATCTCGGAGTTGCCAGAGGTTATCTCCGAAGAGATATCGGAATCCGAGATAAGCGGATAGGGGGACAAGAGTCCTAGAATGAAGAGGAAACTCAACTTGGATATGGACAAGAGTCCTAGATTGGGAGAAGACTTCAGTTTGGGAAAAGATAAGACTCTTAGAGAGTTTATCCTAATCCGACTGGGAGTCCCAGATTAGCAGTAATCCTAAGTCCATTAGGGCTAGGCTCCTATTGGGACTAGGATTGTGTTGGCTTATAAAAGAGAGGCACCCCCATGGGTCTAAGGTATGTTTTTATACTCAAGCTTGTGGGTTGAATACTTGATTATCTTTGAGAGATATACTGACTTGATCGTCGGAGTGCCCCCGGGTGGAAGAACCACCGCCCGGAGCCTTTTCTTTCTGTGCAGGACAGCAGGGTGCCATCTATTCTGCCTGTGTTCTACAGCTGAATTACTAAGGGGGGCAGTGTGGTCAGAAAATCACTCACACAATTTGGCACCGTCTGTGGGAAGGAAAGACGAATAGATGGCCAGTAACACACAGAAAGAAAAGGTTGGGGACGACGCTCCCGCTGGGAGTGGCAGGCCTATCGAACTTGACATTGAAGGAGACAACCACAACAAAGAAGCCCATGACCAGGGGCACGAAGGAAAAGGCGTCGGCCAGGAGGGCGACACTTCAAAGAAGACAGACCAGGACAGATACTACAACGAAAAATAACCTCCAGGTATGGAGGGATAGGTGCCTACGGAGGGATGAGGAAGTGAAAGAACTGGCAGACAAGTTGGCAGACCTACAGTCGGTCGTCAACTTCATGATGCAAAACAATGTCATGCAGCCACCCTTCCCACTGCATGACACACCAGTCCCAACGGCCAACACCCAGAAGGGGGACAGATCCCTTTAGCACCTCGACACACCAGGAGTGGAAGACACTCCCACCAGACCTCCAGGGAGGTCAAACGAGAAGAGCCGAGAAAAGAGAAGTCCCAAAGGACATATCACACCGAAAGACCCACAGTCCAAAGAACATCGGCATGTCCAAGGGCAGGCACTCTGCTTTGACACAACCACGGAGAAAGATCAAAATGGGCCCACCACGAGGCCGAAAGTAGTGCGCCGAAAAGACTGAAGTCAAAAGATAGCCGAGCTCCGGGGAGGAGTAAAGAAGACTTGAGAAACTACCTCAAGAGGAAGGAACAGAATGCTGAAGCCGAGGTTACCTCACCCGACAAGCCGAGAACACCGTTCTCGATAGAACTGGACAAATTTGAGGCACCAAAGAGATTCAGTATGCCAAGGTTTCAAATCTACGATGGTAAGTCAGACCCTAACTTCCACGTTGGATTATTCTTGAACTCAATGGCATTATACAATGGAAATGAGCCATTGCTCTGCAAAGTGTTCCCCTCGTCCTTTGGGGAGATTGCATTAGATTGGTTCCACAAACTGCCAAAGGGAAGCATAAAGACTTGGGAAGGCCTGGCCGAGATGTTTGTGGCCAGGTTCGTGACAAACAAGCTGCAGCCATTGAGGGTGGATGCATTAATGGCTCTAAAGATCAGCAAGGATGAAGGCCTTAGGGCCTATGCAAAAAGATACTACGAGGTGTTCAATCAAATACCCGAATACAACCATGAAGTGGCGGTCGTGTCCTTCAAGAACGGCCTGAAAGATGATTGTTCACTGCGGAAATCCATGGCGAAGACATTACCGAAGAGCATGGAGGAGCTCATGGCAAGAATCGAGAAGTATGCCAGAGTCGAGGAGGATACATCGGGGAATAAGGAGGTAAAAGAAAAAGGGAACAGCTCGCCGAAGCCGAGGCCGATGTAACAACGGATTTAGCAAAGCAGAGACAGAATTGAGGGGCAAACAGGCAGTGACGACCGTGTTCCGAATCCCGGTCCACAAAGTCCTGGATCAAATCCGAAATCAACCCTATTTCAGAGCACCAGCAAAGGCCCCAGGGGAATACATGGGCAGGAACATTGGTAGGCGTTGTGCTTACCACAATGAAGAAGGGGCACCCAACTCAGGGCTGCAGAGCCCTAAAAGCATACTTAGAGGACTTAGTAAGACAAGGTCATCTGAGGGATCTTATCGACGAAGCGAGGACCAGAGAGGAGCAGGCAAGGTTGCCTCAAGCACCAGCAGCCCCGCCTCTCCCAGCACAGCAACCGCAGGAAGGGGGACCTAGGGGTGGTTAACGTAATTCACTCCAAGGTGAACGAAAACGACATACGGGGGGAAACCCAAAGAGTAAAACACCTGCAGCATGTGAACCAGGTCGGACAGAAAAGACCTCGGCCTGAAGAGTACCCAGGCCCGATGATAGCCTTCACCGAAGCCGACCTAGAGATGGTCCAGCACCCACATAATGATGCTTTGGTAATATCCCTCCCAGGTTGGGGAGTGCCAAGTGAAACGCATCCTGATAGATCAAGGAAGCTCTTGTGACATCATGTATGTTAGATGTTACAAGGAGCTGGACCTTCACCCAGATGACATGGAGCAATCGAACGGCCCGATGGTCGGCTTCAATGGAACGCTGACATGGCCACTGGGAGCTACAAACCTGGAAGTACAAGCCGGCACTAAGAAGATCAGGACAAAGTTCATCGTGATCGACACACCTTCACCATACAATATCATCTTGGGAAGGCCATGGTTGCATGCAATGGGGGCAGTTCCCTCAACGTTGCATCAACTATTGCGGTTCCCAACAAAACATGGAATTGAAGAAGTCAGAGGAGACCAGCTGCAGGCAAAAAAATTGCTTCATGGCAGCAATGAAAACAACCTGCAACATACAAGAACCAAGAAAGGCAGAGATTGAAGATGAGGATATGGAGGTCGTAGATGATGTCGGCAAGGAGCCAACCGAGAAGAGTGAGGAAACACTAAAGAAAATCCTCGTCCAGGAGGGCGATGAAGAACGCTTCTTTCTTCTTGGCTCAGGCTTAGCCGAAGAAGAAGAAAGGAGCTGGAAGCCTTTTTGAGAACAAACATAGAGGTGTTCGCCTGGACACCTTATGAAATGCCTGGCATTGACCCCGAGGTCACATGCCACAGATTGAACGTTGACAGGTCGGCCAAACCTGTAATACAACGAGCCAGAAGACCGACGTTGATGCACGTCGAAGCAGTGGAGGAAGAAGTAGACAGACTTCTAGAGGCCAGGGCCATCAGAGAAGTCAATTATCCGACATGGCTATCAAACACTGTGGTAGTAAAGAAGAAGAACGGTAAATGGAGAGTATGCATAGATTTTACAAGCCTGAACAAAGCCTGTCCCAAAGACAGCTTCCCTCTGCCCAAAATTGACCAGTTGGTGGATGCTACATCTGGACATGGAAGGGTGAGCTTCCTGGATGCTTATAGGGGGTACCACCAGATAGCCATGTACCCCCAGACGAAGAGAAGACAGCGTTCATCACCCCAAAAGGCCTGCACTGTTACAGGGTAATGCCTTTTGGGTTGAAAAACGCAGGAGCAACCTACCAAAGGCTGGTAACCAAAATGTTCAAGCACTTGATCAGCCAAACAGTAGAAGTCTACATCGATGATATGGTCGTGAAGACCAAGGATCCTAAGGGTCATCTTGCCGACCTAAAAGTGGTATTTGAGATACTCAAAACATATTGGCTCCGACTCAACGCATCAAAGTGCGCGTTTGGAGTTGGATCTGGTAAATTCTTGGGGTACCTGGTGACACGAAGGGGCATTGAGGCTAGCCCAGATCAGATCAAGGCCATCCTAGATTTACAGAGCCCGACATCGGCAAAACAGGTACAGAAACTTACCGGAAGGGCCGCAGCCCTAAACAAGTTCATGAGCCGAAGCTCAGACAAATGTAAACCTTTCTTCAACCTAATGAAGAAAGCCATGGATTTCCTTTGGATAGAGGAATGTGAGGCCGCGTTGGCCAACCTAAAGAAGTATCTGACTACAGCTCCAGTCCTCTCAACACCTGAACCTAGGGAAGAGCTGTTTTTGTACCTACCTGTTTCAGAACACGCAGTAAGTGCGGTGTTAATCCGAGAAGAAAAAGGGGAGCAAAAGGCTGTTTACTATGTAAGTAAAACCTTGGTCAACGCAGAAACAAGGTATCTACCACTAGAGAAATTAATGCTAGCCTTAGTGATGGCTTCAAAGAAGTTGAACCATTACTTTCAGGCGCACAAGATTGTGGTCCTAACAGAGCACCCACTGAAGTCCTTGTTGCAACAAGGAGACTTAACAGGAAGAATAGCAAGATGGGCAGCAGCCCTGAGCCAGTATAACCTGGAGTTCAGGCCGAGAACAGCAATTAAGGGCCAAGCTTTGGCCGACTTCTTGGCCGAGTTCATGCCAGAATCAATCGAACATCGGGCTCCGTTGAGCCATGATGAACGATGTCCAAGCAAGCAAGGAAAAGCCCATCCAAAGACAAAAGAACAGAGGGAGGAAAAGTTCAGACCCTGCAGCATTTACATCGGAGACTCCTTCAGACTGTTTGTCGATGGAAGTTCAAACCGGCAAGGGGCGGGGGCAAGAGTACTGCTGATATCTCCAGACGGAGAAATAATAGAACAGTCCATCCGTTTGGGGTTCAGGGCCTCAAACAATGAAGCAGAATACGAAGCATTAATTGCAGGGCTAAAGCTGGCAGCAGCAGCAGCAGCAGAAGCAGATGAGGTAATAGTTTTTTGTGACTCACAATTAATTGTTAATCAGTCAACAGGAGAATTTGCAGCCAGAGACGAGAGGATGTCGGCATATGCAAAAGCGGTCATCAGATTGGCAGCCTTATTTCAGAACTGCCGACTTCTCCAAGTAAGCAGAGATGATAACAGCCACGCCGACGCATTGGCCAACCTGGCAAGTTCAATGCAGACTGGAAAGACAAGAACTATTATGATCGAATATATGTCGGGCCCAAGCATAGAACCACAGAACGCAAAACAGGAAGCAATGTGTGTGGACATGGGGCCAAGCTGGATGGATGCAATTGTTGCATTCCTGAAAGAAGGAAAGTTGCCAGAAGACCGCAAAGAGTCACACAAAGTCAGATTGAAGTCGGCAAGATCCATTCTAACAGCAGACGGACATCTCTACAGAAGGTCCTTCACTGGACCCTTTTTAAGGTGCGTACATCCTTTGCAGGTTGAGGATTTCTTGTATGAAATTCATGAAGGAATTTGCGGAAGCCATGCTGGGGGCAGATCATTAGCTCATAGGGCCATTACCCAGGGGTATTGGTGGCCCTACATGCAAAAGGATACAGAAGCATACGTGAAGAAGTGCGAACAATGCCAAAGGCTTGCACCTTTGATTCATCAGCCAGTTGCCGACCTGAACCCAGTATCCAGCCCCTGGCCGTTTGCCCAGTGGGGCATGGATCTTGTTGGGCAACTTCCCCAGGCAACTGGGCAGAGAAAATACTTGCTAATAGCAACAGATTATTTCACAAAGTGGATAGAGGCAGAACCTCTTGCCAAAATCCGAGATGTGGATGTCAAGAATTTTATTTGGAAAAACATCATCACCAGATTTGGGATTCCAAGAGCAATCGTTACTGACAACGGAATGCAGTTTGACAGCAAACTCATCAAGAACTTCTGTGCAAAATTCAAGATCAAAAATTACTTTTCAACACCAAGTTTCCCCCAAAGCAATGGGCAAGCAGAAGCATCCAACAAAGTAATTTTGGATGGAATAAAGAAGAGACTACAGGCAGCAAAAGGAAAGTGGGTAGACGAGTTACCCAACGTACTTTGTGCATATCGGACTACGCCGAGAAGATCAACAGGGGAATCCCCCTTTGCCATGGCTTATGGTACAGAAGCGGTCATTCCACTGGAAGTCAGCATCCCAGGGATCCGAACCCAGGGAGTTGAGAATGGGACTAATGATATACTCTTAGCCCGAGATCTGGATCTTTTGGAAGAACGAAGAGAGAAAGCTGCAATTCAGCTCACAGTATACCAGCAACAGCTTGCTAGAACTTACAACAAGAGGGTCAATCCAAGGGATTTTCAGATCGGCGACTTAGTCCTGAGAAAAGTCGTCGGCAACAAGAAGGATCCCAGAGAGGGCAAGCTTGGCCCAAACTGGGAAGGACCCTACAGAATTACTTCGATATTAGGCAATGGGGCATACCGTCTGGAAGACAGTGAGGGTAAAGCATTACCAAGACCCTGGAACACCTGTAATCTGAAATTTTTCTATCACTAGATGTTCCTTGTTTATTTTGACCGATGTCATCAATAAAATCTCAGCATAATTTTTTTTTTTTTTTCAACACTCATGATTGTAAAAAATGCCTAGTGATTATTTTTAATGAGAACCCAAGTGAAACTCAGGTTCACATTGGGGGCAGAGAGAAGACAAAGACGCTTAACACTTGTTGAAATTTGTAGCAATTTACAAGTCGAAGTTAAGCCGAGATAAGTCCTTATCTTCACTTGTTGAAATTTGTAGCAATTTACAAGTCGAAGTTAAGCCGAGATGGTTCCTTATCTTCACTTGTTGAAATTTGTAGCAATTTACAAGTCGAAGTTAAGCCGAGATGGTTCCTTATCTTCACTTGTTGAAATTTGTAGCAATTTACAAGTTGAAGTTAAGCTGAGATTGTTCCTTATCTTCACTTGTTGAAATTTGTAGCAATTTACAAGTTGAAGTTAAGCTGAGATTGTTCCTTATATTCGCTTGTTGAAATTTGTAGCAATTTACAAGTGAAAGTTAAGCTGAGAGTGTTCCTTATCTTCACTTGTTGAAATTTGTAGCAATTTACAAGTGGAAGTTAAGCTGAGATTGTTCCTTATCTTCACTTGTTGAAATTTGTAGCAATTTACAAGTCGAAGTTAAGCTGAGAGTGTTCCTTATCTTCACTTGTTGAAATTTGTAGCAATTTACAAGTCGAAGTTAAGCTGAGGTTGTTCCTTATCTTCACTTGTTGAAATTTGTAGCAATTTACAAGTCGAAGTTAAGCTGAGAGTGTTCCTTATCTTCACTTGTTGAAATTTGTGGCAATTTACAAGTCGAAGTTAAGCTGAGAGTGTTCCTTATCTTCACTTGTTGAAATTTGTAGCAATTTACAAGTTGAAGTTAAGTTGAGATTGTTCCTTATATTCGCTTGTTGAAATTTGTAGCAATTTACAAGTTGAAGTTAAGTTGAGATTGTTCATTATCTTCGCTTGTTGAAATTTGTAGCAATTTACAAGTTGAAGTTAAGCCGATATCATTGTCTAAACTTGTTGAAATTTGTAGCAATTTACAAAGGTAAAGGTAAGCCGACATATGATATTTAATCGCCTGTTGAAATTTGCAGCAATTTACAGGTTGAAGTAAAAGCTAAGATTATTGTTTTACACTTGTTGAAACTTGAGAAAAGTTTAGAAAGTTCACATTGAAATAATATATGTTTTACACTTGTTGAAATTTATGAAAAGTTTGCAGGACAGTATCTTGCCGAAGTAAAGCTTGTAGTTATTATACCCGAGGTATGCAACCCCGAGAAGATTGCACAAAAGAGGAAAAGGATGAGAGGCATACAAAACATTCTAAGTACAGAACCATGCAGAGACGATCACAAGAAGAAGACAAAAGTGCAGGCATTCAAAAATATTTTTACAGTTGCCTTAAAGTATTCAGTTGAAACATGAAGCACATCGGCCATACAGAGAAGCTTATATTATCCAGAAAACAAAAAAAGTACAAAAGACATCAAGGTTGTGATTCTTCAACTTCAGGCGCAATTTGAGTCTGGACTTCGGCAGACTCCTGGAGAACTACTTCGGCAGCCTTTTCTGCCATGATCTCGGCATCAATTTCGGCAAGTGTTTTGTCAAGACTTTTATCGATTGGAGGAACGTCAGATGATGCTTGTTCAAGAGTAGCCTCCTTGATAACCTCTTCATCTTCCTCCTCATGAGTCAAGTCTAGGACCTGATTATCCTGAGGAGGGGACTTGGTCTCAGTGGCATTTTTAGGCTTCCTTACTAGAGCCTCATCATCATCCTTATCCTCATCCTCGGATTTAGACTCCGATTCGTCTACGGCTTGAGTTAGAGGTGGATGTGGAGGAAATGGAAGAGGAATAGCATCAGCTTTGCGCAATGGTGAATCATCAGGGACATTGAGCTTCTTGGCCAAGGACATCCAACCAAGGGAGAAGCCCCTGTTGCATGCCTACCTAACTTGTAATTTATAGTCTTCAGTAACGTCGGCCATGCCCTGGGCATAAGCCTTCTCATCAGCTTCTTTTATTTTAGCCTCTTTAGTTGCCAAGGCCTCCTGAAGCTCCTTCTCGGCCCGAGTCACTTTTTCCTCGGCCTCTCTTTTTTGCGCTTCAGCAACCTTTTTAATGGCTTCAGCAGCATCAGCTTTTTCTTCTGCTATTTGTTGGGCCTTAGTGGAAGCTTCGTCCTGGTCTCCCAGCTTCTTCATTTTTAATTGAAGACTTTTATTGGTTTTCTGGAGGGCAGTAAACTCCCTCTTCAGATCGGACAACCTCTCCCTGTTCTCAAAAGACTGCATGGAGAAGGAATGGGCATGCTGAACAGCCTGAAAGAACATAAAGCAAAAAGTTATTACAAAGTTTTACAAATATGAAAAAATGAGGAAAGGCAGGTTACCAAGAGAAGACACTTACTTGGACACAGTGTTGAAGTATCAGGGCGTAATTTTCATACTCACTCATCTCGGCGTTCTTTTCCAAATCTCCTGGGAGGAGAAGAGCTGTACTGAGTGTAACACCGACATTAATGTCATCGGCGCTGTCACTAGCCAAAACGGGCTTATTCTCCAGGGTAATCTCAGGCATCCAGGTGTAGACACCCCATTTTTGACCACCCTCAAAACTTGGGCATTACTGATGGTTTGCTCGGTGTTGAGAGATGTGCAGGCCAAAGATTCAATTCCTTCGGCAAAGAGAGAGGCAAATCCTTCAAAACACTTTGTTTAGGGGTTTGGAGTTGAAGAAAAGAGGAAAGGAGAGGAGAAAATTGGTCTGGGAGAAGTTCGGCATGAATCCGGGTAGAAGAAAGTCGAGCGGCCCTCGCTGAATCAGGCTTATTCAATTGCATACTTGGAGTTGGGCTATGAGGCCACCACCATCGGAAAGAAGACTTCTGGCGCTTCACTTTGCACTCAAGAATCTCCTAGAGCCAAGTCCGGGTGGAGGAGATATGGTTGGTTGAAGCTGGGCATCATCCCGGTTGGATCGAGTCTGCGCGGCTTCACGGAAAAGGGCATAACTTTTTTCATAGGAGGAATTTTGATGCAAGGTTTGCGCCATTGGAAAGCTAACTTCCGGGGCTTCACTTTTCATACCCACCAGCCATTTTTTGACCTCAGAATCATCTATCGGCACTCTATTTAGCCGACCGGCAGAAAATAGTGCCGACCGGCACTTTATTTTGGCCGACGATCAAATTTTCTGGCCGGTTTGCACCCTTTGCACCCTCCAAGCCTGGTGCATACCAGTTGTGCTAGCTGGGATGCACAGAACCAGCTCCACGTGCATATATGTAGCCATTTTGCACCCTTGTGAGCCCTTTGAACCCTCTAAGCTTCTAGAAGGTGACCCTTTGGCCAAAGCTTCTTGGAGAAGCTTGGCCAGCTGTCTTAGCTTCTCCAAGAAGCCTAGACTCTTTTGCACCCCCCCTTGAACCTTTCTCTTTGCTTAGCCCTTAAGATAAGTGCTTTCCTTGCCTTATATAAGCACCACTCCTTCTCCTTTGTCTAGGGTTGGATGTTTGGAACAAAAAAAACCAGAGATATAGATACATATATCCCTCCATCTCTCACTATATCTCTCTCATTCAACCTCCAAACACCCTTGTTCTTGGGCCATTCCTTCACCAACCCATAGCACCACCACCACTATTCCATCACAGCAACTTGGAGAAGTTTTTCAAAGGCCAAAGGTGCTGCAACTCAAGCCAAGAAGCAACCAAAAGGGTAGTCTTCAAGGGTGAGATCATTTTCCCTCTTTTGTAGCACATTCTTGTCACATTTTTCTACCCTATTTGCTTACTGTTTTGGGCTCCGACCCTAACTGAAAGGGGTACTCTTTTGAGCCATTCTTCATGTTTGTTTAAGGGCTCAACCCTGTTTGAGCCCTCCATAGTGCACTTGCTTCAATACTCTTTGATATGCCACATTTTTGCATGAAATTTCTAGCCTATGTGTGATCTGTTTTTGAGCATAATGTAAACTGTAAGTAGGCTCATTTTGAGCCCTTCTTCAACATTGAAGAAGGGCTCAACCCTGTTTGGGACCCCTATCTTGCACTTGCTTCATAATCTCTTCTATTTACCGTAATTTTGCATGCTTTGTTAGCCTATCTTGCTGCTGTTTTTGGGCCATCATCAGAACTGGAAAGGGTCAGGTTTTGACCCCCTGGACATATTTCATTAAGGGTCTTTGTTGGTCTGATGAATGTTTGGGGTACCTCACGTTATAGCCTTCGTTAGCTTCAATCTTGCATGGCATTTTTAGCATGTTTGCATATTGATTTGGGGATTGTCATCTACTGTGAGTAGTCATATTTTTAGTCCCTCATCAATGTTGTAGAAGGGACTTTTCCTGTTTGGGCTTTGCATCATACACTTGCCATGTAAATCATGCTAGCTAGTCAAAATCACATGCTAATTTAGCCAAGCATGCTAGCTTATTTTGGCTACATTTTATACATGTTTTAGCATTATTTTGGGCTGCATGAGGACTGTTTGTGGCTGTCTTCATCATTCGAGCATCGCTTTGCATGCTTATAGTGTATTGCATCACACTAGCTTTAGTGCTTAAGTCCTTAACAATGCATTACATGAATGTTTGCATGCTTTGGAGTCATTTGGCATGCCATTTCAGATCTGAAACATGCACCATTATATGCTATGTTTCATCATGTACCATGCCTTGTTAGAGTTGCATGTTGTATCTTAGGATTGGTCCATGCATTGGACATGTTTGTGTGCATTTCGGTTGCCTCATTTCACCTAATGGCCTCCTTGTATTGGTGTAAGCCCATCTTGCATTGTGTATGCCATGTTCAATGCGTTGTGCATGTTATGTTGTTAGCATTGTGTATACCACGTAGTTGCATCGCATGTTTGCATGTTTGCTTGCATGCCTAGGTCGCATGTGCATTGTTGTGCATTGCCTTGCCTCTTGATCAACCATGATTGAGGTTGGGTCCTTTGTATGTTTTGTATGCATTGCATTTGACATTGAAGTTGCAAACTTGGCCTCTTAGGCCATCATGCATCGAAATGCACAATTGATGGCCCGGGGGTCGAGGGCCATGCTTCCTTGAGTCCCATACATGATAGGAAGCATTGGCCATGCTTACATATGCCTAAAAATTCATGCCATGCACTGCTTGTCTGCTGCTGCTGTCAAACTGTCTTCTGCAGGAACTTTCTGCCGACCGGCAGTATAGAGTGCCGACCGGCACTATGTGGGTGGCCGATAAACCCTTTAGCAGCCGATGGAAATTTTAGACGGCCGGTGGGCACTCCCTCCAGCCGGTGGTGTACTGCAGTCTGCAAGAAAGGTATTCTAGGGCTTTGGCAATTTTTGGAGAGGCAGAACAGTAAGAACAGAGGCGGCAGTGGTATGGTGCGGGTTTTCCGGGCAAGACGGACTCGAGCATGCATCATCCACGCATTCCGAGGCGGGGCTGTGGCCACTTTAATCCTGTGTTTAATTTGTTAATTAAATAGGAGTTCTGTAATATTTAATTAAGTAGTTAATTATTTATTCGGTTGTGTAATATTTATTCGGTCCCTCCGTGTGAGGGCATACTTGTAATAAGTGTGGGTGAGTGGTGTGTATGTCTTCCAACCCCCACTTCTTTCTTCCCTTTTATTTACCTGCTTTGATGGTAGATTAGGGCATGTTTATTTTAGCATACCTTATGCTATGCATGCGTGCATCCATGCATTTTTTTACATGCACCGGGCTCGGTACATCATACAAACTGCATTGTATTTTCAATTCCAAGTTGAATACGTGGATTGAATGATTGCATTTCACATGCCATCTTAGGGTTAGCCGAGCCTATCCTAATTACATGCTGTATGTGTTGCATTAGTCACTTAACATGAGCTAGGTCATGCATGTTTGCTAACTAGTTTATTGTTTTGGCACGGAGTACAATGTAAGTATTTATGCTTTAGCGTCTCGCATGCGTGTGAATGTTAACATGACAGTATGCTTACCATGCGGCTAAGTGCTTACATGAGATAAACTGTTTGAATGCCTGTGGGTGGAGGTTGGATTGTCTGAGTTGGAAAAACTCGTTGAAATCCGTGTTTTAGCCTACTTGTGAGTAGCAAATTCCAAAGCGTTTTCTAAACCAACGGATATGCAATGTTTATTTCCAAATTAGGCAATCTAGTCTATACTTGTTTGCTGTGCGCATAACATAGTAATTCCAGCTAAATAATTGGAATAAGAACGCATAAAGTTTTCAAAAATGGATATCATGGTTAGTAGAGGCCGGTCTTCGGACCGGGCGAAAGGGGGTGCTCATAGCTGACCTTCCCCGATCGTACCCAAGCTCCCGAGCCAAGACCACTTTGGTTATGACGGACACGTGGCCTTCGGCACCGAGTCAGGCTTTCCTAAATTTTCCATTTTAAAATTTTTAGGTGGCGACTCTGTATCTGGCAAAGCAGTCCATGTTTGGCACTTCTTTTCAAAAATCTGTTTTTTCTCAAAACGATTTGCCAGAGTTGGACTCTTTGGTTCAAGATTAAGAACCGTGACATTTTGAGTCCTTTGAACTGTAGTAGACCCAATATCGAACCAGAACGGGGGGGGGACTCGCACTCCTCGCCCGGGATGCGTTCGGGGACGTCTACAGTTTCTGGCGACTCTGCTGGGGATTTTAGAGAGCTTGACTCGAACTCGTGATATCCTATTTTGATTTCATTTATGTGTTTCTTTGCATTGCATGTGCATTGGTGCGCCTAGGAACACGGTGTTTGCCATCTGCCATTCCTGAACGGTTTGCCGGAGGCTTGTCTTGTCAAGGCATGACCATAAGGCTGACCGGTTATGGGCTCTGACAGTATGGGAACACAAACCCCGGTTTTACCGGGGCACCATTTTCGACCATTCGACCTAGTGCATATCGAAATCCATAGTGACCATTCCAAACTAGGACAGGTTGCTTACCCGATGTTAGGTTGTTTGAAACCGCTGTGTGCGTAGTGAAGCCCTAGCTCCTGACAAAATAGGACAGGGAAACCCTACCCCAACATAGGGGTGTATTGGCTCTCATTTACATGCTATGTGCTTTTAGAGTGTATCTCTACAGGGAATGCATGTATCAGTTTGCAAGTTTGGGCATCAGGCCTACGGGCACCAGTATTTTGAGAATCTGTCATATCTGCGGGTATCAGACTCAGTGTTTTGGGGCAGTGATTTTGTGGAACAGTGATTAGTATTAAGTACAGTCGTTCCGCTATCCATTCCAGTGAAATTGGGCTGAGATGCTGTCTGTTTTCTCTTTTGCTAGGGTAGTCCTGGAACTATAGCTTCAGAAGGCTCCGCTATCCCCTAGGTACATTGGACTTGTACTGATAGACTTTGTCAAGTCAGAGACTCAGTTCAAGGGTAATCAGGGCTAGAGAAGGCTAGTCAGGCACAGATCACCAGTTCAGCAGTTACTAGATCAGTGGCCCTTATCCACCCCTCCAGTAGACAGGTCAGTCAGATGGATCAACAGAATACATTAGGGATGGAGGCGATGATGCGTCAGATACAGGAAACTATGAAGCTCATGCAACAAGACGCTGCCCGCCAAGCGGAATTTTCCAAGCAGCAAGCTGCAATCATGGCTCAGCAGGCTGAGCTCATCACCAGGCTGCAACAGCAAAGCGGCGCGTCTGCTTCACAACAAGTTCCTCCCCCAACAGGAGCTCCAGCACCTGGGGAGACGCCAAATGTCCAAAATGTCCAAGAGGATACAGACCTTCCAACGGGGCCAGCTCCACCCCCGATCCTACCGCAACTATCCAAGGCACCCACGCCTATCAATGTACCGGACTCTCCCTTTGAGTTTGAAGCGGACCCCACAGCACTGAAGCTGAGTAAGTTGGAAAAAATGTTTAAGAAATCCCAGGGAGTCAGGACTATTCCCGACATCGAGGATGGGTATACGGACGCAGTTGTGACGTTGCCAGATCGGTTCAAGATGCCTCAAATTGACCGATTTGATGGGTCCGGGGACCCCATGGTCCACCTGAGTTTGTTTTCAGATGTTCTGCGCCCGATGGGCTTGACAAGATTACAGAAGCTCTCCCTCTTTAGCAGGACCCTATTGGGTATCGCGGCCATCTGGTACGCCAAATTAGAGGACTCAGTGAAACGAAGCTGGGAGGAGATGTCCGAGGCCTTCGTCGCACAATATTCATACAATACCCAGATCGAGATCACAACCCGT
Organism: Camellia granthamiana; assembly: GCA_036172215.1. Taxonomy (NCBI): domain Eukaryota; kingdom Viridiplantae; phylum Streptophyta; class Magnoliopsida; order Ericales; family Theaceae; genus Camellia; species Camellia granthamiana. Next base: position 158,215,843 of record CM069905.1, read on the forward strand.
GATCTTGAGACAACCAGGCAAGAGCCAAAAGAGGGCTTCTTTGACTTTGTAACCCGTTAGAGGGCCAAAGCTTCTTCGATGACCACCAGGCCGGTCGACAAGGACCAGATACGGATGATTGTGCGCAATCTCCAACCCAGGCTGATGCAGAAGATGATTGTCCTCCCCCTACCCACCTTTGCAGACCTCCATGAGATTAGGGTACAAATCGAGGACGCTATAAAGCAGGGCCTTATTGACCAGGAAAAGGAGCAGCCCAGGAGGGCGTTTAATCGCAGTTCGAATGCGACCACTAGTGGTGATACAGCTGCAAGATCTTCTGAAGTGGGCATGGTCACCACCACCACATCAAAAACAGCTACCCCATTTACCGGTGCGTCCGGAAGTAGCTCACAGAAAACCAAATATCCACCTCGAGTCAAGAGGGTTTTCACCCCACTTCATATGCCTTTGTCAAAGGCTCTAGAGGTCTTAATCCGGAAAGGACATCTGAAACCGTTAGAACAACGGCCCCTACCCGATCCTATCCCTGCAAAGCATGACCAGACTAAGTACTGCGCGTACCATCAACAAACCGGTCATGAGACCGATAGCTGCTTTCGCTTGCGCCATGATGTACAAGATCTGTTTGACAACAAGGTCATTACCGCACCAGCTCAGTAAAGTCTATCACCACTGGATCAGTGAACTTGGGGGATAGTATGAATATGCGATCAGGGGATGAACCACCTGCGGGCGGCACTCAGTTTACTCCAGATGTGGCGTTTGGCACGCACTATTTTGAGCATTTGCGAATGCTAGTTTTGTACTTTCTGACTTGGGTATTGGGTCAGTCTTGTCATTTTGCATTGAGTCAGTCTTTTCATACTGAGTCAGTCGGGTCTGTCTTGTTGTATCGAGTCAGTCCTGTTTTGTTAGAGTCAGGTGATTTCGGGGGTGTTACCTCGGACATCACTTGCTTTGTTTTGTGTTTGTCTTTTCTCTTTCTTTTGAGTCTGTTTCTGCCGTGGAGCCAGTTATGCCAACAGATCTGAATGAACAGCAGTGATTTTCACACTCTTGTGTTTGCTTATGCCATGTGCTAGTTGTGCCAGAAGTTCGAATGAAATGACAGTGTTCTTCGCCTGCTTTTCTGTGCCTTGAATCCATTGCATTAACCTAAGTTTTTCAAAACCTTTTTGAACACTACGGTGAAAACGAAGAGGGAGGAATTCCTCAGGATTTGCAAAACTTTGTTCAAACTGAGAGAAAGAGAGGCATGCTAAGCCCTTAATGAATGAAATCATGCTTGTTAATATGAGTACTGAGAAGGATCCTAGCTTGATCCAGATTGGCTCCACACCGTCTTCAGCGCGAGCGATTTGTCGCTTTCTTAAAAACTTTCAAAAAATGTTTTGCGCAGTCCTGCGAAGACCTGTGTGGAATCGCTCTTGAGATTGTGCAGCTTAGGATCGCTCTCAACCTCGAGACTCAACCCCCTTGCTTTTAAACCTTGAACTTACAGTCATAATGTTCAACGGTCAACCACAATGAAAGACCTGTGTGGCCAGATCAGAAGCAGCCCATGAACTAGGGGCGAGAATATCAGATGTGATCAAAGGAAGCTTGTAAAGCTAGATCAGAAGCCCCCCCCCCTCAAACTAGGGGCAAAAATGTCAGATATGCTCGAAGAGCCGAAAATGAGTCCTCTTGCAAATCAACAGCCACTCTCCTGGATACGGATGGCTTCAAAACCCTAAAACCATTTGGCATGGACCAAGCTGCACTTTTACCCTTTGAGAGGCTCGCTGGGCCGAAGACCCGGAAGGGCGACCCAGGCAAAAGTTAGAGCAAAAAGAAAAAAAGAAAAAATACAAAAAAGAAAGAAAAGAAGAACAAAAAAAAAAGGAAGAACAAAAAATGCAAAAAAAAAAGAAAAAGAAAAGAAAAGAAAAAATGAAGATGAAAAGAAAAGGAAAAATGAAAATGAAAAGAAAAAGAAGCTCGCAAGGTCGAAAACCTGCAATAGGCGCCTTGGCAAAAGTTAGAGCATAAAAAGAAGAGGTTAAATACCCGAGTGTACCTTGACCCCGAACTACGTAAGGCTTGATTCCCATGTTTGGGATACGTAGGCAACTTCATCCTGAAGTCCAGCCGTAAACACTTCCAAATCGATTGTGTCCATGTAATGGTTTTGACCATCTTTGCCTTCTCTGTATCTGAGAGTTTGGTTGTCATCGTCACTCTGAAGATCGATTGCAGTATGTCACGGCGCTATCCAAACAAGGGGCAACTTTCCGTTGCCATTCAATGCGCTGCGGTGCCGTTCAAACAAGGGGCAACTTTCCGTTGCCATTCAAAACGCCGCGGTGTCATTTCAAACAAGGGGCAACTTTCCGTTGCCATGGAGTGTCCTTCAGACTAGGGGTAATTTTCCATTGCTTATGGATCCGAGGTTGTGCATCTCAAGAGTTGGTTCCGTGCTTGTTGAGCATTGACCGTTTGCAAAATGGTTTTTGAGAATTTTTACTGAGGTTGACTGATTTTCTCTAGAAAATTATTCCATTTTTCCAAAACTGGACCATTTTCTTGGACCCAAAAAAGGAAAATTTTCAGTGCTCATAGCCTGACTTGCATGATTTTAAATCAGAAAATCGAACAAGCATGTTAATCTAACTCTCATGTTGGTCAAAATTGTTTTAGTAGAAAGCAAAATAAAAAAATGGTCAAAATGATGAACTAGGGGCACAGTTGAGTCAGGCTTCCTGTCTTTTCCCCGTCGCCAGCATACTTGCCAGAAAGGGCACAACTGAAGTCAACAACAAAATGCAGAAAGCTCTCTCATCCTCCGAGCAACGAGGTATCAAGCCCAGTGCGAAGCATGAACTGGAATGGATCAGGATGTTCCACTTCCTCATCTGGACAGATCTAACCACGTCCAAACTCCACAGCAGGGCATCATCAACCGATGTTAACTGCAGATTTGCTACACACCCAGTTATAGCGCAGCCCCGTCTGTGGAAGAAACTCACTGTTGTGAACAAGAAGAAGAGTCTGGTAGAATACCAGGGGCAAGAGCCTACAACTTCCTGCTTATCCATCAACCACCCCGGGGAGGGATAAAAAATGAGAGATTAAAGAATAGAGAGGTGCAAGTTGAGAGAAAAGTGAGCAAGAGGGTTTTGAGAGAAAAACCGAGCTTGAGGGCCGAGTGATGTGAGAATCACAAATAAGAAAGGGTGGGAAATAATACCCAGAGAAACTGGCTCCTCGTGCACCGAGAGGGCTCTTGCCTTTGTAACACATCCGAGTGTTGTGTTTGTGTCTTTGTTTGTCTCAATTCTTGTTTTGAGTCGTTTTGAGTGTCAACGGATGTGTTTAGGTTGTTTGCCTTTTGTTTTTCGCTGAGTCTTTTTCGCTGTGTTTAGCCGTAGGCTCAATACCCGGTTAAGAACTCATTTCTTAATTTCAAAAATCAAATCATCTCGTGCTCAGAGTGCCGTGCCATTCTCCACATTTGTGCAAAACATATTCGTTCTTTCATAAAACTGCAGGGCCCACCCCCGATAAGTGTGAACAGTAAAACCAGGACCTATTTGAAGCTATGTGGTTCCGGACTGCAAAGTAAAAGCAAAAGAGGAAAATGTCGGGTATCTGAGGTTGTTTCAACTTCAGTAAGTTCCGAGACTACATCCCGTGTGTACCTCTTCAGGCCTTGCCAATGCTCCGAAGTATGAGTGTACCTCTACCTCAAGCTCAAGATCAAGTCTGCTTCAAGCCAGAATAGTGTATCAATCACACCTCATTCCCTTAGTGTATCAATCACACTTCATTCACTTAGTGTATCAATCACACTTCATTCACTTAGTGTATCAATCACACTTTATTCACTCAGTGTATCTATCACACCTCATTCCCTTAGTGTATCAATCACACTTCATTCACTTAGTGTATCAATCACACTTCATTCACTCAGTGTATCTAACACACCTTATTTGCCTTAGTGTATCAATTACACTTCATTCACTTAGTGTATCAATCACACTTCATTCACTCAGTGTATCTGACACACTTTATTTGCCTTAGTGTATCAATCACACTTCATTCACTTTGTGTATCTATCACACCATTCTTCTCTTCATATCACATGTTTACTTTAGCGTATCCATCACACCTCATTCACTCTGTTTGCCTCATGTATCTGTCACATGTTTATTTAGTGTATCAATCACACTCTCTTCACTTAGTGTATCTACCACCCACATTTTCATTTTGTGTATCTATCACGCACATATTCACTTTTGTGTATCTATTACACTCTCACTCAGTGTATCAATCACACTTCACTCATTTTGTGCATCTATCACACGCATTCTCGTTTTCTGTATCACACTTCATTGATTTAGTATATCCATCATACTTGTTCACTAAGTGCATCTATCACACTTTGTGTTCGCCTTTAGTATATCAATCATACTTGTTCACTAAGTGCATCTATCACACTTTGTGTTCACCTTTAGTATATCAATCATACTCTTGTTCACTAAGTGCATCTATCACACTTTGTGTTCACCTTTAGTATATCAATCATACTTGTTCACTAAGTGCATCTATCACACTTCGTGTTCACTTTTAGTATATCCATCATACTCTTGTTCACTAAGTGCATCTATCACACTTCGTGTTCACTTTTAGTATATCCATCATACTCCTGTTCACTAAGTGCATCTATCTCACTTTGTGTTCACATTTAGTATATCCATCATACTCCTGTTCACTAAGTGCATCTATCACACTTTGTGTTCACATTTAGTATATCAATCATACTCCTGTTCACTAAGTGCATCTATCACACTTCGTGTTCACATTTAGTATATCCATCATACTCCTGTTCACTAAGTGCATCTATCACACTTTGTGTTCACATTTAGTATATCCATCATACTTGTTCACTGAGTGCATCTATCTCACTTTGTGTTCACATTTAGTATATCCATCATACTCCTGTTCACTAAGTGCATCTATCACACTTTGTGTTCAGATTTAGTATATCCATCATACTTGTTCACTGAGTGCATCTATCTCACTTCGTGTTCACCTTTAGTATATCAATCATACTTTGTTCACTAAGTGCATCTATCACACTTCGTGTTCACATTTAGTATATCAATCATACTTTGTTCACTAAGTGCATCGATCACACTTCGTGTTCACCTATTGTGTATCCATCACACTTGTTCACTTAGTGCATCTATCACACTTTGTGTTTGCCTTCTGTGTATCCATCACACTTTGCTTCATACAATGTATCCATCACATTTTGCTTCATATAGTATATCAATCATACACTTTCTCTCTGTGCATCTATCACACTATGCTCATCTTGTGTATCCATCACACTTTGCTTCATACAATGTATCCATCGCATTTTGCTTCATATAGTACATCAATCACACACACTCACTTTGTATCCATCACACTACGCTCGCTTTGTGTATCAATCACACACGCTCGCTTTGTGTATCAATCACACATGCCCCCTTTGTGTATCCACCACACACATTCGCTTAATACATCTATCACATATTTGCTTAGTGTATCCATCACACTCATTTCGCTTTGTGTATCTGTCACACTTTGCTTCACTTAGTGTATGAACCACACTTTATTCATATAGTGTATCCATCACACTCTCTTCACTTTTGCGTATCTATCACACATGTTGGTCCACTTAGTGTATCTATCACGCTTTGTTCGCTTTTGTGTATCTAACACACATGTTCGTAAGAATTGCATAATGCTCTTGCATCCTTTCTGCATGAGATGTAGTTCGGATCATGTTTACTTGTTTGCATAGCATTCGCTTAAAATGTTGCATTTATTTTGCATAATTGCTTCATTACAGCATCCTTTGCATGATCATAAGTTATGCACTTGCATTGTGCATCACTTTGCATCCTGCCCCTGAACTACGCTGGTTTGATTCCTTGCAAAGGGATACGTAGGCAGCCTGCGGGCACAACCATTTATCTATCTATATTTTGTTTGTTTGTCCAAGTCTTCGGCCCTGTCAAAAATGGATCGTCTCTGGGCTTTGACATTCACTCCCGTCATTGTTATGACTTTCGAGTTCTGTCAAAGAGGGGCAACTGTAGACACCCCATTTTTGACCACCCTCAAGACTTGGGCATTACTGATGGTTTGCTCGGTGTTGAGAGATGTGCAGGCCAAAGATTCAATTCCTTCGGCAAAGAGAGAGGCAAATCCTTCAAAACACTTTGTTTAGGGGTTTGGAGTTGAAGAAAAGAGGAAAGGAGAGGAGAAAATTGGTCAGGGAGAAGTTCGACATGAATCCGGGTAGAAGAAAGTCGAGCGACCCTCGCTGAATCAGGCTTATTCAATTGCATACTTGGAGTTGGGCTATGAGGCCACCACCATCGGAAAGAAGACTTCCAGGGCTTCACTTTGCACTCAAGAATCTCCTAGAGCCAAGTCCGGGTGGAGGAGATATGGTTGGTTGAAGCTGGGCATCATCCCGGTTGGATTGAGTCTGCGCGGCTTCACGGAAAAGGGCATACCTTTTTGCACAGGAGGAATTTTGATGCAAGGTTTGCGCCATTGGAAAGCTAACTTCCAGGGCTTCAATTTACATACCCACCGGCCATTTTTTGACCTCAGAATCATCTATCGGCACTCTATTTAGCCGACCGGCACTTTATTTTGGCCGACGATCAAATTTTCTGGCCAGTTTGCACCCTTTGCACCCTCCAAGCCTGGTGCATACCAGCTGTGCCAGCTGGGACGCACAGAACCAGCTCCACGTGCATATATGTAGCCATTTTGCACCCTTGTGAGCCCTTTGAACCCTCTAAGCTTCTAGAAGGTGACCCTTTGGCCAAAGCTTCTTGGAGAAGCTTGGCCAGCTGTCTTAGCTTCTCCAAGAAGCCTAGACTCTTTTGCACCCCCCCTTGAACCTTTCTCCTTGCTTAGCCCTTAAGATAAGTGTTTTCCTTGCCTTATATAAGCACCACTCCTTCTCCTTTGTCTAGGGTTGGATGTTTGGAACAAAAAAAACCAGAGATATAGATACATATCTGATATAGATACATATATCCCTCCATCTCTCACTATATCTCTCATTCAACCTCCAAACACCCTTGTTCTTGGGCCATTCCTTCACCAACCCATAGCACCACCACCACTATTCCATCACAGCAACTTGGAGAAGTTTTTCAGAGGCCAAAGGTGCTGCAACTCAAGCCAAGAAGCAACCAAAAGGGTAGTCTTCAAGGGTGAGATCATTTTCCCTCTTTTGTAGCACATTCTTGTCACATTTTTCTACCCTATTTGCTTACTATTTTGGGCTCCGACCCTAACTGAAATGGGTACTCTTTTGAGCCATTCTTCATGTTTGTTTAAGGGCTCAACCCTGTTTGAGCCCTCCATAGTGCACTTGCTTCAATACTCCTTGATATGCCACATTTTTGCATGAAATTTCTAGCCTATGTGTGATCTGTTTTTGAGCATAATGTAAACTGTAAGTAGGCTCATTTTGAGCCATTCTTCAACATTGAAGAAGGGCTCAACCCTGTTTGGGACCCCTATCTTGCACTTGCTTCATAATCTCTTCTATTTACCGTAATTTTGCATGCTTTGTTAGCCTATCTTGCTGCTATTTTTGGGCCATCATCAGAACTGGAAAGGGTCATGTTTTGACCCCCTGGACATATTTCATTAAGGGTCTTTGTTGGTCTGATGAATGTTTGGGGTACCTCACGTTATAGCCTTTGTTAGCTTCAATCTTGCATGGCATTTTTAGCATGTTTTCATATTGATTTGGGGGCTGTCATCTACTGTGAGTAGTCATATTTTTGGTCCCTCATCAGTGTTGTAGAAGGGACTTTTCCTGTTTGGGCTTTGCATCATACACTTGCCATGTAAATCATGCTAGCTAGTCAAAATCACATGCTAATTTAGCCAAGCATGCTAGCTTATTTTGGCTACATTTTATACATGTTTTAGCATTATTTTGGGCTGCATGAGGACTGTTTGTGGCTGTCTTCATCATTCGAGCATCGCTTTGCATGCTTATAGTGTATTGCATCTCACTAGCTTTAGTGCTTAAGTCCTTAACAATGCATTACATGAATGTTTGCATGCTTTGGAGTCATTTGGCATGCCATTTCAGATCTGAAACATGCACCATTATATGCTATGTTTCATCATGTACCATGCCTTGTTAGAGTTGCATGTTGTATCTTAGGATTGGTCCATGCATTGGACATGTTTGTGTGCATTTCGGTTGCCTCATTTCACCTAATGGCCTCCTTGTATTGGTGTAAGCCCATCTTGCATTGTGTATGCCATGTTCAATGCGTTGTGCATGTTATGTTGTTAGCATTGTGTATGCCACGTAGTTGCATCGCATGTTTGCATGTTTGCTTGCATGCTTAGGTCGCATGTGCATTGTTGTGCATTGCCTTGCCTCTTGATCAACCATGATTGAGGTTGGGTCCTTTGTATGTTTTGTATGCATTGCATTTGACATTGAAGTTGCAAACTTGGCCTCTTAGGCCATCATGCATCGAAATGCACAATTGATGGCCCGGGGGTCGAGGGCCATGCTTCCTTGAGTCCCATACATGATAGGAAGCATTGGCCATGCTTACATATGCCTAAAAATTCATGCCATGCACTGCTTGTCTGCTGCTGCTGTCAAACTGTCTTCTGCAGGAACTTTCTGCCGACCGGCAGTATAGAGTGCCGACCGGCACTATGTGGGTGGCCGATAAACCCTTTAGCAGCCGATGGAAATTTTAGACGGCCGGTGGGCACTCCCTCCAGCCGGTGGTGTACTGCAGTCTGCAAGAAAGGTATTCTAGGGCTTTGGCAATTTTTGGAGAGGCAGAACAGTAAGAACAGAGGCGGCAGTGGTATGGTGCGGGTTTTCCGGGCAAGACGGACTCGAGCATGCATCATCCACGCATTCCGAGGCGGGGCTGTGGCCACTTTAATCCTGTGTTTAATTTGTTAATTAAATAGGAGTTCTGTAATATTTAATTAAGTAGTTAATTATTTATTCGGTTGTGTAATATTTATTCGGTCCCTCCGTGTGAGGGCATACTTGTAATAAGTGTGGGTGAGTGGTGTGTATGTCTTCCAACCCCCACTTCTTTCTTCCCTTTTATTTACCTGCTTTGATGGTAGATTAGGGCATGTTTATTTTAGCATACCTTATGCTATGCATGCGTGCATCCATGCATTTTTTTACATGCACCGGGCTCGGTACATCATACAAACTGCATTGTATTTTCAATTCCAAGTTGAATACGTGGATTGAATGATTGCATTTCACATGCCATCTTAGGGTTAGCCGAGCCTATCCTAATTACATGCTGTATGTGTTGCATTAGTCACTTAACATGAGCTAGGTCATGCATGTTTGCTAACTAGTTTATTGTTTTGGCACGGAGTACAATGTAAGTATTTATGCTTTAGCATCTCGCATGCGTGTGAATGTTAACATGACAGTATGCTTACCATGCGGCTAAGTGCTTACATGAGATAAACTGTTTGAATGCCTGTGGGTGGAGGTTGGATTGTCTGAGTTGGAAAAACTCGTTGAAATCCGTGTTTTAGCCTACTTGTGAGTAGCAAATTCCAAAGCGTTTTCTAAACCAACGGATATGCAATGTTTATTTCCAAATTAGGCAATCTAGTCTATACTTGTTTGCTGTGCGCATAACATAGTAATTCTAGCTAAATAATTGGAATAAGAACGCATAAAGTTTTCAAAAATGGATATCATGGTTAGTAGAGGCCGGTCTTCGGATCGGGCGAAAGGGGTTGCTCATAGCTGACCTTCCCCGATCGCACCCAAGCTCCCGAGCCAAGACCACTTTGGTTATGACGGACACGTGGCCTTCGGCGCCGAGTCAGGGTTTCCTAAATTTCCCATTTTAAAATATTTAGGTGGCGACTCTGTATCTGGCAAAGCAGTCCATGTTTGGCACTTCTTTTCAAAAATCTGTTTTTTCTTAAAACGATTTGCCAGAGTTGGACTCTTTGGTTCAAGATTAAGAACCGTGACATTTTGAGTCCTTTGAACTGTAGTAGACCCAATATCGAACCAGAACGGAGGGGGGGGGGACTCGCACTCCTCGCCCGGGATGCGTTCGGGGACGTCTACACCAGGGGACATTTGGTACTTTGGATTTCGAAGTCGTTGCAGAGGAAGACCTCGGCTTCTTTGATTGTGTAGATGCTAATGGTTGGGACTCTGCACGCCTCTTCCCAGCAGAGGGTTGAGACTTGTCACTCTCAGCCAGTTTGGATATAGGTAAAGTGTCCTCAGATTCAACCTGAGTCACTTTAGCCTTTGGCTGGACTTTCTTGGTTCTCTTTGGCTTTGGTGGGGGCATGGTTTGCGTCGGTTGAGCATCAACGTCCGTAGGAAGGTCGGCTAGGAGATCTTGGACAACAGGCTTCGGACAACCCATCTCAGCAGTTTTGACAAGTCGTCGCCGACGTTTTCTTTCTGGTATTGGGATTAAGTATGGGGTTGAAGTTGATGGTTGATCGGCTGGATCAGAGGTTGACCCTTGGTCAGCCCGAGATGTTGATGCGGTTTGTAGAGTGGTAGCAGAGGGAGGAGATAAGCTCTTCTTCTTTCTTTTCGGGACGTCAGGCAATGTAGACTTGTATGTCGGAATAAAATTCAGTACCAGTGGAGCTTTGCGCTTTTGGATTGGCAGATCTAGGAGCTTCTTTAAGTCTTTGCCTGGAAAATAGGACTGGCGAAAATCCTTTGGTGGCTTGGGAACATCTGCAAGAAGAGTAAGATATTAGAAACAGACAAAGTTTTGAAGACTTAAAAAAAAAAAGAAACAGCTAAGTAATTGACACTGGGCTCTTACCCTTGCCCTCTTTAACTGTTCGAGGAAGAGGGTATAGATGGACATCCTTGTCTGGGGCAAATTTCCAATTTCCAGAGGCAATGAAGTAGTCATCTCCAGCCCCCTTGTTGGAGTCTGGGAGGTCGGCTATGATTTTGAATTCGGTGGACCTCGGCTTGAGGTAATAGACGAAACCTTTTTCTTTTAAGTTCAGGGTGCACATGGTATAACAATATTGGATATCGGCAAGGGTGATCCTAACGTTCTCCTGCCCAGCTAGGGCTATGATACCGTTAATCACTCGATAAGAGTTAATAGTAAGTTGCATTGGGTTCAACTTATAGTAATGAAGAACTTCACGGAAGAGGGGATTGAGTGGAAGCCGAAGTCCACATTCAGTAAAGGCAACAATGGGAAAGGGCATCGTATTGTTTGTGGGCATAATAGAGTCGTCGTCCCCAGCCAGTCTCAGATGGACGTCGGCAGGAATTTCGAACTCTTCCCTAAAGTGTTCAAGTTTGGTTGGGGTATCTACCCTATGTCTCCACATACCCATGATTTCGGCATAAAGGAATTTGATTACCGAAAGAAGATGTTCTTAAAGGGTTATTGGAACCTCGGCAAAAACCTAGGTAAGTAATGTTAAGGCATGTTTCAGTTTTCCCTAAAAATTAGAGGTTCTACAAACAAATCCCAAGCCTAAAAACTATGAAGATGAAGATCAAAGGCACGAATCTGGAAAAGATACAAAAAACAGAAAACAAAGACGAAGTTTCAGAATTTAGAACAAAAAGGGGCTATCAGAAACATGGAGAATACAAAGGGTTGAGGGCCAAGAACAGTGACAAAAAGGTAGTGAAACAGTGCAAGTGTTCAAGACATGAGCAAAATCCTGGAATAGACACATCCAGATGAATAATCCAGTAAATTAAATGTTTAAGCAAGACAGTAATAGCAAGAAGACTCCAGAAAAGATCAAAAACTGAGGTGAGAAGGAACAGCTGCTTACCAAACGAAGTAAGGCCGGAGTAGAATGCGCCAAAGACAGGCGACGATTACTGAAGTACCAGAGTGGTAAAAGCTTCACCAGAAAGACGAACGAAGACGGTTACAGAACTTGGAGCCTTAGCAATGGCAGATTCAAGAAGCAAGAGCTTTAGAGAGAGAAAAGCAAATAAATCGAATACAAAGGTAAGGAAAGAAAGAGGGAAAAGCAAAGTTTTGTTAAAAACTTGAAACGGCGGCAAAACAGGGCATTTAATGCGCCTAGAACATCGCATACATCAGACGGCGCAGACGGACGGAAGACGGCTTACAGGCGCGTCGCAGACATGGGCCAATGAAGATATAACGCGTAAGTAGAACGGTTGAGAAGTGATGCATGACAGCTCATGCGCGTAGGAGAGTTCATTTGAATTCTTGTTCTTGAAAGAAGACATGTCGGCCTGAGATGAACAACCTCGGCTGAAGAGTTCTTGTGCCGAAGTACTGGAAAGAGGAATAATATAGGTTCCATCACCTCAGAATGCCGAGGTAATAGAACCTAGGGGCAGTTGTAGGGATATATTTTCTGATCACCAACACGTGGCAAGGTGATACCGACGTTTCAGCTGAGGTGCCACGTGTCGTGGTGGTTACGCCGAGGTGATCTCGGAGTTGCCGAGGTTATCTCCGAAGATATCGGAATCCGAGATAAGCGGATAGGGGACAAGAGTCCTAGAATGAAGAGGGAACTCAACCTGGATATGGAAAAGAGTCCTAGATTGGGAGAAGACTTCAGTTTGGGAAAAGATAAGACTCTTAGAGAGTTTATCCTAATCCGACTGGGAGTCCCAGATTAGCAGTAATCCTAAGTCCATTAGGGCCAGGCTCCTATTGGGACTAGGATTGTGTTGGCTATAAAAGAGAGGCACCCCCATGGGTCTAAGGTATGTTTTTATACTCAAGCTTGTGGGTTGAATACTTGATTATCTTTGAGAGATATACTGACTTGATCGTCGGAGTGCCCCTGGGTGGAAGAACCACCGCCGGATCCTTTTCTTTCTGTGCAGGACAGTAGGGTGCCATCTATTCTGCCTGTGTTCTACAGCTGAATTACTAAGGAGGGCAGTGTGGTCAGAAAATCACTCACACATCTTCCATAGTTGAGTCCGTGAAACGCATGGTTTAATTATTCAGGTATATATTAATTTAGGGGCTGGTGTGAAGGGAAGTTTAGTATATCAAACTTGGGTTATGAGAAATAATTATGGAAGAATAGGTGTTGTGTGGTTGTGTGAGCCTCATTGTGGAAGAGATGTGGCATTGTCTTTTGTGTGTTTTGTTGACAGTGGACTAGTGCCCTTGTTGGGTATAGGTCTAGATATAATGTTTAAGGTTCAAACATTCATGTGTAAAACATTAATTTTGTGCAGAACCATAGAGTTTAAAAATCAAGAAATCATATCAAACGGATGAATTTTAAATTGAAATTTTTACAGTAGATTAATTACATATTGAATTTAATATCTGAATTTTCTCACAATTTTTGGGAGTCAAAATCCATATAAATTGAGGTATTCAAATCTGTCCAGGAAACCAGTCCGAAACAGTAAATTCGGGAGTGTTGTTCTCTTTGGGTATAATTCCAAAAATTATCAAATTAGTGTCATTAGAACCGGTTACGAGTCTAGTTTCGTACGTTTTTGGCCTTGCATTGATTGCTCGTGTATATTAAGAGAACCGTCAATTTCTTTAAAGTGCTGCAGAAAACAACCTGTTTGGATATAATAAATTGTAGATAATTATTTTGATAAGCAAATCAAGTGAAACCAATTGGGTTTGAAACTTAGGATATATTAGATCATATCTGGAGGTTATTGGAATTTTTCGAATGGCGTGGAGTGGATTTTGTAATTTTCAAAGTTAATGAATAGGTTGGGAAGGCTTGTTTGAAATTCTGTTTTATCTTAAAGTCACAATTAATTAAGTTTTGACCGGAACCCATGTCTTGGGTGATTTTAAACCTTGAAGAACATGAACTTAGGTAATATTTAAGAGTAACGGTGAGTTGGGTTGAGCCGTGTTAGTGCGCTTTAGTTTGGGGTTACTTAGTTCGTATTCTTTAGTATTTTTAAATTAGTAGTGATGTGTAGTTTTCATATTGGTTCAGGGCACTAGTTGGACTTTTACACTCTATTCGATTCGAGGATTATATTATTTCGTTTCAGGTGAGTAGTTTCATGCTACGTATTTTTATAAATGTTCCCCTACCCTGAACTGTTAGAAAATTAAATTGTTATTTCAAGACTAAACTGTTTTGATAAATTAGTATATTATCAATGGAATCAAATTATTTCTGAAACATGTGTGAACTTGGCATACTGTAAATTATTTGTTTTGGTCTCATGTTTATAATGATGAACCACCATGTTTTGCGAAACTAATGTGTATTGATATTGGGACCATGTGTGTATTTAGTCCAGAGAAATTATTCCACTGTGTGTGGTGACTCTGGCCACTAGGGAACAGATCCGGGTTGGGTCGTAATGACTCTAGTGCTCAACGATTGTAAGGGAAAGACCTTTAAAAACAACTAGGTGACCTTCAATCGGATCGTCTTTGAGAAAAGGCCCAGGTGCCACCCTGAAGATGACTCTTAGTTCGGTATTAGATCCAACGGAGCTTATAGCCTTCAGAACTATGTGGCATATTATTTGTTTTTCTTGGTACCCAGAAAATTATTGGTGTTCATGTTATAATCTGTTTTAAGTGGAAAATGTCGTTTATCATGTTGTTGCGAGACATGAGTATTTTAAGTGTTGAATTGTGGAACCTTCTTTTTGAAACAGATTGTACTTACCAAACTGTATGCCAATCTAGTTTCCGTGATATATATCTTATTTTGGAATTAAACCCTGTTTTCAAAACTGTATTTACTATCTATGTTGCTACTCACTGAGGTATCAGCTGACTTAGTTTTTTTTATCACTTCCAGGTGTTAGAAGGACTTAGAGTGGATTTACGGCGTAGCGGGGACTCAATTGCATGGACCTCTAGGACATACATTTATTTTGTTTTAGATTGTTAAATCAAGTTTGTGCATACTTCTTATTTTATTGAGGTTCGTTTAGGATTATTTTGATATGTGGGCTGTTTATATCCCATAAGTTTGGATGATATTGATTACGATTGGTTTTACCGTTTATACTTGTGGCATGTCACTGGATTGAGTTTGGTTATTTGTTACTGGACTTTTGTACAGTTGCTCAATGTGATTATGGATTAGTGGTTAGGCTTACGTGTGCCTTAGGCTAAGTCCCCGTGGGCCACGGCCGGTCATACCCGGATTTGGGGTGTGACACGAACGCTTTTAACCGAAGAGGGAGAAACATAGGGACATATCCCGTTGTTTTGGAATAAGAAGGAAAAACATAGGGACATATCCCGGTGTTTCGAAAAGGTATAGAAAGATAGAGACGTATCCCGGTGTTTCGAAAAAAGAAGGGGAAACACAGGGACGTATCCCGGTGTTTCGGAAAAAGAAGGAGAAACATAGGGACGTATCCCAGTGTTTCGGAATGGCTCAAGCATTGGAATGTATTCCAAATGCTCTTAACCGAAAAGGGAGAAACATAGGGACATATCCCGATGTTTCAGAATAAGAAGGAGAAACATAGGGACGTATCCTGGTGTTTCGGAAAAAGAAGGAGAAACATAGGGACGTATCCCGGTGTTTCGGAAAAGGAGAAGAAACATAGGGACGTATCCCAGTGTTTTGGAATGGCTCAAGCGTTGGAATGTATTCCAGATGCTCTTAACCGAAAAGGGAGAAACATAGGGAAGTATCCCGGTGTTTCGAAATAAGAAGGAGAAACATAGGGACGTATCCCGGTGTTCCGGAAACGGAGAAGAAACATAGGGACGTATCCTAGTGTTTCAGAATGGCTCAAGCATTGGAACGTATTCCAAATGCTCTTAGCCGAAAAGGGAGAAACATAGGGACGTATCCCGGTGTTTCGATAAAGGAGAAGAAACATAGGAACGTATCCCGGTGTTTCGGAAAAGGAGAAGAAACATAGGGACGTATCCCGGTGTTTCGGAATGGCTAAAGCATTGGAACGTATTCCAGATGCTCTTAACCGAAAAGGGAGAAACATAAGGACGTATCCTGGTGTTTCGGAATAAGAAGGAGAAACATAGGGACGTATCACGGTGTTTCAGAAAAGGAGAAGAAACATAGGGACGTATCCCAGTGTTTCGGAAAGAAGAGTGCAAAACAATGCAAGTGGAATGTGCGTGACAACGCAACTGGAGAGGTGTGCATAACAATGCAGGTATAGTGCATGACGGTGCAAGATAGATGTGCATGACAATGGGAGTAACGTGCATGACAGCGCAAGTTAAAGATGTGTGCAAGGCAATGCAATACAGGTACAGAAGACAGTGCGATGAGATGCACAAAAGAAGTGTGATAAAATGCACTTTCTATGCAAGTATGGGGGCATTTAATATGTACTCTGGTGCCTCCGATTTACCTCTCGGAGGACTTGGCAACACACTCAGCTCAAAAGGGAACACCCTGTCTATATTGGCGATAGATAACATCTGCATGTGAAAACCACAGGTGCCGCTTGGACTGCCATTCTGAGTTGAAGCAGGCTTAAGTTTGGGGTCGAGATACACTCATACTGCAGAGAAACGGCGAGGCCTGAGAAGGTGCACCTGGAATGCAGTCTCGGAATTTGCTGGAGTTAAAACATACTAAGATGCTCCACATTTTCCCTCTTTTCTTTTGCTTCGCAGTCTGGAACCCAAAACAGCTTCAGACAGGTCCCATTTTACTTGTTCTCATATGCCCTGGGTTAAGCCTTGCGGACAAATCTTGTTTTGCACAAATGTGGAGAATGGCATAGCACTCCGAGCACAAAACGATTCATTTTGAAATTGAGAGATGAGTTATCGACCGGGTATTGAGCCTACAACTAACCATAGTCAAAACGACTCAAAGAAAAAGGAAAACGAAGGTAAAACAACCTGAACACATCTATTGACACTCGAAGTGACTCAAAACAAGAATTGAGATAGACAAAATAAAACACAAGACTCAAATATGCACAGGGAGCCTATTTCTCCGGGTATTGTTTCCCACCCTTTCTTATTTGTGATTCTCACATCACTCGGCCCTCAGACTCTGTTTTTTTCTAAAAAAGCCCCTTTCTCACTTTTTCTCTCAGCGCACATCTCTCTATTCTTTGATCTCTCAATTTTTAACCCTCCCCTGGGTGGTTGATGGATAAGCAGGAAGTTGTGGGCTCTGGCTCCTGGCATTCCGCTAGATTCTTCTTCTTCTTCTGCTCACAGCAGTGAACTTTCCCACAGAGGGGTTGTGCTTACAACTGGGTGTGTAACAAATCTGCAGCTGGCATCGGTTGACGATGCTCTGCTGGGGAGTTTGGGCATGATTAGATCTATCCAGATGAGGGAATGGAATATCTTGATCTATTCCAATTCATGCTTTGCACTTAGCTTGATACCTCGTTGCTTGGAGGATGTGAGAGCTTTCTACCCTTTTGCGGTCAGCTTCAGTGGTGCCCTTGTCTGGCAAGTATGGTGCCCTTTCCGGCAAGTATGGTGCCCTTTCCAGCAAGTATGTTGACAATGGGGAAAAGATAGAACACCTGACTCAAATGTGCCCCTAGTTCATTATTTTGACCATTTTTTGTTTTTGGCTTTCTACTAAAACAATTTTGACCAAAATGAGAGTTAGATTAACATGCTTGTTCAATTTTTGATTTGAAATCATGCAAGTCAGGTTATGAGCACTGAAAATTTTCCTTTTTGGGTCCAAGATATGGTCCAGTTTTTGGAAAAAATGGAGCAAATTTTTGAGAAAATTAGTCAGCCTCAGTAAAAATTCTCAAAAACTGTTTTTGCAAACGGCCACTGCTCAACGAGCACGGAGCCTACTCTTGAGATGCACGACCTCCGATCCATAAACAATGGAAAATTGCCCCTTGTCTAAAGGACACTGCATGGCAACGGAAAGTTGCCCCTTGTTTGAATGACGCCGCAGCATACTGAATGGCAACAGAAAGTTGCCCCTTTTTTGGATGATGCCGCAGCGCATTGTAATCAGTCCTCAGAGTGACGGTCACAACCGAACTCTCGGATACAGAGAAGACAAAGATGACCAGAACCATCATATGGACACACTTGATCTGGAAGTGTTTATGGCTGGACTTCAGAATGAAGTTGCCTACGTATCCCAAACATGGGAATCAAGCCTGATGTAGTTCGGGGTTAAGGTACACTCGGGTATTAACCTCTCCTTTTGCGCTCTAACTTTTGCCAAGGCCGCCCTTCCGGGTTTTCAACCTTGCGAGCTTTGTTTTTCTTTTCTTTTCATTTCTTTTTTTCTTTTTTTTTTCCTTTCTTTTTTCATTTTCTTCATTTTTCTTCTTCTTTTTTTTTTTTTATTTCTTGACATTTTCTTTTTTTTTGTTCTTTTTGTTTTTTTTTCTTCTTTTTCTTGCTCTAACTTTTGCCTGGGTCGCCCTTCCGGGTTTTCGGCTTAACGAGCCTCTCAAGGGTAAAAGTGTAGCTTTGTCCATGTCAAATGGTTTTGAGATCCTGAAGTCATCTGAATCCCGGAGAATGGTTGCTATTTACTGATGACATAGAAGTCCATCCAATGGGGGCAGAATTCGCCCCTAGTGTTGTGGACAGGAACTCGGTTGTCCTTCAGCAATACTTTCTTCTTTCCTCCCTTCTGGGATTTGACATGGGGAATGATCCACCTTTGGCTCTTCGAGCTGTCTGACATTTTTGCCCCCTACTTCAAGGAGTGCTTCTGATCTAGCTTTGCAAGCTTCTTTTGACGACATCTGATCTTCTTGATCTGACTTCCCTGCCCCTAGTTCGAGGGCTGCTTCTGATCCGGCTACACAGGCCTTACATGGCGGTTAACCATTGAAGATTCTGAATCTAAGTTCAAGGTTCGAAAGGAAGGGGTCGAGTCTCGAGGCTGAGAGCGATCTTAGGCTGCACAATCTCAAGAGCGATTCCACACAGGTCTTCATAGGACCGCACAAAACATTTTTTGAAATCTTTTAAGAAAACGACAAATCACTCGCGCTAAAGACAGTGTGGAACCGCTCTGGATCAAGCCAGGATCCTTCTCAGTACTCACATTAACAAACATGATTTTATTCATTAAGGGCTTAGCACGCCTCTCTTTCTCTCAATTTGATCAAATTTTGTAAATCCCGAGGAATTCCTTCTTCTTCGTTTTCAACACACAGTGTTTAAAAAGTTTTTGGAAAACTTAGGTCAATGCAATGAGTTCGAGGCATAGAAAAGTAGGCAAAAAGTACTATCGTTTCATTCAAATCCTCTGGTACAACTGGCGCAAGGCAGAAGCAAACACAAGAGTGTGAAAATAACTACTGTTCATTTAAATCTGTTGGCATTACTGGCTCCAAGGAAGAAATAGACTCAAAAGAAAACGAAAAGACAAACGCAAAACAAAATGGTGATGCCCGAGGTAACACCCCCAGAATCACCCGACCTTTGTACAACAGGACTGACTCAATACAACCAGACAGACCCTACTAACTTAATGTGAAAAGATTGACTTAATACAAAACGACAAGACTAACCCAATACCCAAGTCAGAAAGCATAAAAACTAGCATTCGCAAAATGCTCAAAACAGTGCATGCCGTACGCCACATCCGGAGTAAACTGAGCACCGCCCGCAGGTGGTTCATCCCTCGATCACATCACATTATCCCCCACAAGTTCACTGATCAAGTGTCGATAGACTTTGAAGGACCTGGTGCGGGGATGACCCTGTTGTCAATCAAATTTTGTATCTCTTGGCGGAGACGGATGCAACTGTCGGTGTCTTGACCGGTTTGTTGATGAAAAGCACAGTACTTAGTCGGGTCATGCTTTGGAGGGAGAGGATCGGGTAGAGGCCGTTGTTCTAACGGTTTCAGATGTCCTTTCCTGAGTAGGACCCCCAGCGCTTTAGACAAAGGCATATAAAGCGGGGTGAAAATCCTCTTGCCCCGGGGTAGATAGTCTGAGGTTCGGAGGTTTGGATTGGATGTACCAACAAAGGGGGTGGCTGTTTTGGTGGTGACCATTCCAACTTCAGAAGACCTTGCAGCTGCATCACCGCTGGTGGTCGCATTCGAACTACGGGAAAACGCCCTCCTGGGCTACTCTCTGTCATTGTCAATCAGGCCCTGTTTCAAAGCATCCTCGATCTGTACTCCCACCTCATGCAAATCTGAAAAAGTGGGGAAGGGGAGAACGACCATCTTCTGCACGAGCTTGGGTTGGAGGTTGCGCACAACCATCCGAATCTGATCTTTGTCAGTTGGCCTAATGGTCATCATTGAGGCCTTGGCCCTCCACTGGGTCACAAAGTCAGAAAAGCTCTCCTCAGGCTCCTGCCTAGTCGTCTCAAGATCACGGCTTGTAATCTCGATCTTTGTATTAAAGGAGTATTGAACGACGAAAGCCTCGGCCATCTCATCCCAATTCCTCTTGACATCATCTTCCAATTTTGCATACCAGATGGCCGCTATTCCTGACAAGGTCCGGCCGAATAAAGAAAGCTTCTGTAGTCTGGTGAGGCCCATCGGCCTTAGTATGTCTGAAAACAGCCGCAGGTGCACCATGGGATCCCCGGATCCATCAAGTCAGTCAATATGCGACATCTTAAATCTATCCGGCAGTGTCACGGCTGCGTCGGTATACCCATCCTCGATGTCCGGGATGGACTTCACTCATTGGGATTTCTTGAACAGCTTTTTAAGCTTGTTCAGTTTTAATGCCGTGGGGTCCACCTCGAATTCGAAGGGAGAGTCCGGTAGATTGGTAGGTGTTTTGGGTAGCTGGGGTAGGATTGGGGGCGGAGCCGGCCCTGTCGGAATGTCCGTACCTTCCTGGACATTTGGTGTTTCCCCGGGTGTCGGAACCCCTGGTGGTGGAGGGGCTTGATGCGAAGCAGATGCCCCGTTTTGCTGTTGCAACCTGGTGATTAGCTTCGCCTGCTGGGCCATGATCGCAGCCTGCTTTTTGGCAAATTCCGTTTGGCGGACAGCGTCCTGCTGCATAAGTTTCATACTTTCTTGGAGTTGACACATCATTTCCTCCATTCCTGCTATACTGACCTGATCTAACTGATCTATCGGTATATCTGTCTCTGTGGTAAAAGTAGATATCTCAACCCAACTGCACACAGGTGATATGGATAATGACTGCTGATCCGAAGACTGTTGAACTGATGATCTGTGCCTGACTGGCCTTTTTACCCTGCCTCTGGCAAAGGAACACTGATTTCCCTTGAACTGAATCTCTGACCTAACAAAGTCTATCAGCACAAGTCCGATGAACCTCAGGGGATATTGGAGCCTTTTGAAGCTACAGTTCCAGGACTACCCTTAACAAAAGAGAAAACATGCAGCATCTCAGCCTGATTTCACAGAACAGATTTGAGCATAGCTGAACGACTGTGCTCTCTATTGAATTCTGCCCAAAATTCTGCCAGTAAACTGATACCCTCAGGTAAAACTGATCCCCAAAATACTGGTGCCCTCAGGCCTGATACCCAGACTTGCAAACTGATACATGCATTCCTATAGAGGCACACTCTAAAAGCACATAGCAAACAAGTGAGAGCCAAAACACCCCTGTGGTAGGGTAGGGTTTCCCTGTCCTATTTTATTAGGAGCTAGGGTTTTACTACGCACGCAGCGGTTTCAAACAACCTATAATCGGGTAAGCAACCTGTCCTAGTTTGGAATGGTCACTCTGGATTCCGATATGCACTAGGTCGAATGGTCAAAAAGGGTGCCCCGGTAAAAACCGGGGATTGTGTTCCCATCGTGGCAGAGCCCGTAACCGGTCAGCCTTCTGGCACGCTTCTGAAAGCGAGCCTGCGACGGACCGTTCAGGAATAGCAGATGGCAAACACGGTGTCCTAGGCGCACCAATGCACATGCAATGCAAAGAAACACATAAGTGTAATCAAAACAACAGATCATGAGTTGGAGTCAAGTTCTCTAAATCCCTAGCAGAGTTGCCAGAAACTGTAGACGTCCCCGAACGTCCCGGGAGGGAATCCCCCCCGTTTTGTTCATTTCAGCTCACTACAGTTCGGACTCAAATTGTCACGGCTCTTAATCTGATCTCGCAAAGTGCAATGCAAGATTGATAAATCACCAAAGAGTCCAAATTTGGCAAATCGTTTTGAAAACAGATTTTTAGAAAGAAGTGCCAAACATGGACTGCTTTGCCAGATACAGAGTCGCCACCTAAATATTTTCTTTTGGGGGAATTTAGGAAACCCTGACTCGTTTGCCTAAGGCCACGTGTCCGTCATCACCAAAGTTGCCTCGGCTCGGGAACTTGGGTACGATTGGACAAGGTGAGCTATGAGCACCCTCACTCGCCCGATCAAAGATCAGCCTCTACTAAACATGATATCTTGTTTTGAAAACATATGCGTTCTTATTCCGGTTAATTAGCTAGAATTTACTATGTGATGCGCACAACACACAAGTATAGACTAGATCGCCTAATTTGGAACAAAGCATTGCATATCCGTTTGCTTGGAAAATAGTTTGAGGCTCGCTACTCGCAAGTAGGCTAAAACACGGATTTCGATGAATTGTTCGAATTCAAGCTATCCAACCTTCACCCACAGGCAACCAGGCAGTTATATCACATAAGCACATAGCCTCATGGTAAGCATGCTATCATGGCAGTCACTCACACACATGCAAGGATGCTAAGCATAAACGCTTACCGAGTACTCCGAGCCAAAACAGAAACTAGTTAGTAATCATATGCATGATCCTAGTTCATGTTAAGATGGCTAATGCAACACATGCAAGATGCAACTAAGCTAGGCTCGGCTATTCTAAGATGGCATGTGATGATGCTACAGGTAACACGTATTCAACTTGGAATTGAAATACGATGTAGTTAGTATGATGCGCCGAGCCCGGTGCATGCAAGACAAATGAATGGATGCAAACGTGCAAGCATAAGTATGCTAATTGAAACATGCCCTAATCTGACCATCGTAAGCTAGTAAATAAAAGGGAGAAAGACATGGGGTTGGAAGACATGCACACACGCACGCACACTTATTACACAATTGCCCTCGCTCGGAGGGTCCGAATAATAATACAAACCGAATAAATAATTAACTACCCTAGCTAATTAAATATTACAAAACCCTTAACTAATTAACAAATTAATTAAGCTACTAAAGCAGTAAAACAGCCTCGGGAAGAGGGATGAATGCATGCTCGGATTGGCTTCGCTCAGAAACCCAATGCCATGCCACTGTTTCCACTGTTTACACTGTTATGCGCCTCTGAGACTTGCACAAATCCCAAGGTTGCTTCTAAACCACCCCTTGATCAGAATGGGATGCCACCGACCAAGATAAAAAGCCACCGGCCATGGAAACATGGTCACCGACCAAAACTGGAGCCATCGGCTGGATTTTGGTAGCCGGCCGGCACTAAAGATGGCCGACCGGCCATCTGTTCCTGCAGGACCCTATTTGACAGCAGCAGAGGACAGACAGAGCATGGCAATGCATTTTCAAAGCAAATGTGTGCACAACCACCCTCCCTATCATGTCATGAATTCAAGGGAGTATGGTTCTCGACCCTCGGGCCACCAATCACGCATTTCCATGCATGATGGCCCAAGAAGCCAAGTGTGCAACTTCAATATCAAATGAAATGCACACAAAACACATCAAAGCCCCAACCTCTATCATGACTGGTCAAGAGGCAAGGGATGCATGCTCAATGCTATGCAACCTAAGCATGCGTGCAAACTAATGCAAAATGAGTATGCTAGCAAGCAATATGCAATAGGCATACAACCTAAATATGCAAACACGCAATCTGGCATACACAATGCTGTAGACTATATGGCACCCACAATGCTATATGAACTACGGCATGCTCAATGCAACTAACCACCTAGCGTACACAATGCAAGGAGTGACATGGCATACACAATGCTAACAACATAACATGCACAACACATTGTAACATGGCATACACAATGCAAGATGGACTTAAACTAAAATGAGCGGGCCTCAGCCACACTCAAATCAGTGGCCAAATGAGATGAGAACAAGGCCCAAGATTCATGCAAACATGCACAATGCAAAGGCTCCAAGCCTAAGGCACAAAATGCAACTCTCCAAGAGCAATGCAATGATGAAACATGGCATATAATGGCATACATATAAGCTCTGAAATGACATGCTCA
The DNA here is from genome assembly GCA_036172215.1 of Camellia granthamiana. Classification (NCBI taxonomy): domain Eukaryota; kingdom Viridiplantae; phylum Streptophyta; class Magnoliopsida; order Ericales; family Theaceae; genus Camellia; species Camellia granthamiana. Next base: position 158,240,012 of record CM069905.1, read on the forward strand.
ATGACCCCAAAACATGAAAACACCTCAGTATAAGCATGCAATAGGCTTCAAAACTCAAAGCTAAGCAAGGCTATTACGCTACAACCATGCATGGCAAGCACCAATCGACCAAGAGGCCTAAAAACAGGGCTAAGGCAGCCCAAAATAAGGACAAAATTAGTTTGGAATATGGCCAAAATGTGCTAGAATGAAGGGCCAAAACAACATGCAATGTAAGCTAGTATGCATGGTTTACACTACAAGCATATGGAGCATATGAGGGACCACCAAACCAGCCAAACAAAGATTCATGACATGTCAAAATATGACCAAATACCCACTGAAATGTATCCAATACAAGCAAGATTGAGGCGCTACTTTGAAAGGCTATAAAGAGGGTTGTTCTACACATGCAAGAGGCAAGCCTTAAATGACAAAAAAAGCTCTGGAAAGAGTTCATGCAGCCCTAAAACTCACTGAAAAAGGCCTGAACCAAGCTTAAGAAGTGTGCAAATAAGGGCTCCTTTGTAAGGCCAAAGATACTTGTAAACAAGACAACAAGGGAGAGGGTCACCGCTCTCCTTCTTAGGACCTCAAAACACCATCCCCACCACTGAAATCCCTCTGGATTTCAGTGGTGAGAAGGCCAATACAAGGTGGTCCCGAAGCTTAACAAAGAAGGCTCAAAAAGAGGCCAAACAAGGCCTAAGAGGGGGTGGACGACCCCCAACACCAAAATGACCTTAAACAAACTTCAAAAGCATGCAAATACCAAACTTTTTTCAGTTTATAGCTAAGCTTAAATCAGTGTGTAAGATAGGCTAAAAGTGAGTACAAAAACGGGAAATAAAAAAGGGAAAAGGAGTTGCCCTTGAAGACCACTTCCAAGAACACCAAACCAGCAGCCTCTTTGGATCAAAACCAGCTCAAAAACCCCTCAAACAACTCCTTAGCACCTTAGTAACCAAAGAGTAGTGTACTCCTAGGTGGTCTAGTGCAAAAACAAGAACAAAAACTCACTTTGGAACACTCTAACCCACACAAATGTTGAGAGAGAGGGAGATATAGAGAGAGAGTGTTATATATATCTTATATATCAGATTTTTCCAACCCTTGAAATGGAAGGAGAGGCCCTCTTTTATAGAGGAACAAAGGTCCAAGCTTCTCTTAGAAGCTTGGAGCAAAGGGGCCAAGCTTCTTCAAGAAGCTAAGAAAGGTTCAAGCTTCTCTTAGAAGCTTGGAGCAAAGGGTCAAGCTTCTTAGAGAAGCTAGAGCAAAGGGTTCAAGCTTCTTCGAGAAGCTAAAAAAAAGGTTCAAGCTTCCTTAAGAAGCTAAAACAAGGTTCAAAAGATTCAGGCTTCCTCAAGAAGCTAAAACAAGGGTTCAAAAGGGTCAAGCTTCCTCAAGAAGCTAAAACAAGGTTCAAAAGGTTCAAGCTTCCTCAAGAAGTTAAAACAAGGGTTCGAAAGGTTCAAGCTTCCTCAAGAAGCTAAAACAAGGGTGCAAAAGGGCCAAGCCTCCCCAAGAAAAGGTCTCGGCCAGAAAAAGTGGCCGATTGATCAAAGAAATGGCCGGCCGACCAAAAACAATGCCGACCGGCCAACACTTTTGGCCGGTAGCAAGAAAACAGGGCCGGTGGCCTCAAGCCATGGCCGGTGAGGTGTGGGGATGGCCAACATGCCATTCCCTGCCCTTAGAAGCAAACACACAAGTGTTTGGTCTACAATTGAGCACAAAACAAACAAGCCGAGAGGTCTCGAGGCAAGGCGCGCGGCCGAAACCTCTGAGAACTTAAGACGAACACGAACATGGATAATCATCGGGTGTTCAAACGATGACGTCCAAGTCTTGAAGACGGTCAAAAATGGGGTGTCTACAGTTGCCCCTCTTTGACAGAACTCGAAAGTCATAATAATGACAGGAGTGAATGCCAAAGCCCAGAGACGACCCATTTTTGACAAGGCCGAAGACTTAGACAAAGCATACAAGCTACAGACAAAGATATGCGCCCGAAGGCAGGGGCAAAATGCAAGACAATGCACAAGACCGAGCATAACTTATGATCATGCAAAGAAAGCTGTAACGAAGCATAACATGCAACAGTTTTAAGCTAGCATCAACCAAACTACATTACAATGCAGAAAGGATATAAGAGAATCATTCAATTCTCGCTACATTTCACGCGGAGAATATAATACCTGTCCGGCTCGTCTAGTCATGCCAGCTTCAAACGAACCGTACATACAATATCGTGCCTGCAAAGGAAAGAAACTTAACAGGTACAATATTGTTAGCAATATGCATGACAATGCAAGTGAAAAGCTGCGTGACAACGCGAGTGGAAGGGTGCAAGACGATGCGACCTAAGGGGATGCATAACAATGTGGGATGGATGCAAAACAATACAACCTGAGACAAATTCCAAACACGCTGAAAATGTGTAAGGAAAGGGAGAACCTCTCAGCGTAGCACACGCGAGAGAGGAAAGGGGATGGTACAAACATTAGAACGTATTCCAAATGTTCTTTAACCAAAGAAGGAGAAGAGCAGGGACATATCCCGGTGTTCAGAATGGCATAAGCATTGGAACGTATTCCGAATGCTCTGATCCAAAGAGGGAGAAACATAGGGATGTATCTCGGTGTTTCGGAAAGATATAAGCATTGGAACGTATTCCAAATGCTCTTAACCAAAGGGGGAGAAACATAGGGACGTATCCTAATGTTTCGAAATGGTGTGAGCATTGGAATGTATTCCGAACGCTTTTAGCTGAAGAGGGAGAAACATAGGGACGTATCCCGGTGTTTCGGAAAGGTATAAGCATTGGAACGTATTCCAGATGCTTTTAGCCAAAGAGGAAGAAACATGGGAACGTATCCTAGTGTTTCGGAAAGTTATAACCATTGGAACGTATTCCCAATGCTCTTAACCAAAGGGGGAGAAACATAGGGACGTATCCCGGTGTTTCGGAATGGTGTGAGCATTGGAACGTATTCCGAACGCTTTTAACCGAAGAGGGAGAAACATAGGGACATATCCCGGTGTTTCGGAATAAGAAAGAGAAACATAGGAACGTATCCTGGTGTTTCGAAAAGGTATAGAAACATAGGGACGTATCCCGGTGTTTCGGAAAAAGAAGAAGAAACATAGGGACGTATCCCGGTGTTTCGGAAAATGAGAAGAAACATAGGGACGTATCCCAGTGTTTCGGAATGGCTCAAGCATTGGAATGTATTCCAAATGCTCTTCATCGGAAAGGGAGAAACATAGGGACATATCCCGGTGTTTTGGAATAAGAAGGAGAAACATAGGGACGTATCCCAGTGTTTCGAAAAAAGAAGGAGAAACATAAGGACGTAACCCGGTGTTTCGGAAAAGGAGAAGAAACATAGGGACGTATCCCAGTGTTTTGGAATGGCTCTAGCATTGGAATGTATTCCAGATGCTCTTAACCGAAAAGGGAGAAACATAGGGACGTATCCCGGTGTTTTGGAATAAGAAGGAGAAACATAGGGACGTATCCCGGTGTTTCGGAATGGCTCAAGCATTGGAACATATTCCAGATGCTCTTAACCGAAAAGGGAGAAACATAGGGACGTATCCCGGTGTTTCGGAAAAGGAAAAGAAACATAGGGACGTATCCCAGTGTTTTGGAAAAGGAGAAGAAACATAGGGACGTATCCCGGTGTTTCGGAATGGCTCAAGCATTGGAACGTATTCCAGATGCTCTTAACCGAAAAGGGAGAAACATAAGGACGTATCCCGATGTTTCGGAATAAGAAAGAGAAACATAGGGACGTATCCCGGTGTTTCAGAAAAGGAGAAGAAACATAGGGACGTATCCCAGTTTCGGAAAGAAGAGTGCAAAACAATGCAAGTAGAATGTGCGTGACAATGCAACTGGAGAGGTGTGCATAACAATGCAGGTATAGTGCGTGATGGTGCAAGATAGATGTGCATGACAATGCGAGTAACGTGCATGACAGCGCAAGTTAAAGATGTGTGCAAGGCAATGCAATACAGGTACACAAGATAGTGCGATGAGGTGCACAAAAGAAATGCGATAAAATGCCCTTTCTATGTAAGTATGGGGGCATTTAATATGTGCTCTGGTGCCTCCGATTTACCTCTCGGAGGACTTGGCAACACACTCAGCTCAAAAGGGAACACCCTGTCTATATTGGCGATAGATAACATCTGCATGTGAAAACCACAGGTGCTGCTTGGACTGCCATTCTGAGTTGAAGCAGGCTTAAGTTTGGGGTCGAGATACACCCATACTCCAGAGAAACGGCGAGGCCTGAGAAGGTGCACCTGGAATGCAGTCTCGGAATTTGCTGGAGTTAAAACATACTAAGATGCTCCACATTTTCCCTCTTTTCTTTTGCTTCGCAGTCTGGAACCCAAAACAGCTTCAGATAGGTCTCATTTTACTTGTTCTCATATGGCCTGGGTTAAGCCCTGCGGACAAATCTTGTTTTGCGCAAATATGGAGAATGGCACAGCACTTCGAGCACAAAACGATTCATTTTGAAATTGAGAGATGAGTTATCGACCGGGTATTGAGCCTACAACTGACCACAGTCAAAACGACTCAAAGAAAAAGGAAAACGAAGGTAAAACAACCTAAACACATCTATTGACACTCGAAGCGACTCAAAACAAGAATCGAGACAGACAGAATAAAACACATGACTCAAATGCGCACAGGGAGCCTATTTCTCTAGGTATTGTTTCCCACCCTTTCTTATTTGTGATTCTCACATCACTCAGCCCTCAGGCTCTGTTTTTTTCTAAAAAAGCCCCTTTCTCACTTTTTCTCTCAGCACATATCTCTCTATTTTTTAATCTCTCATTTTTTATCCCACCCCTGGGTGGTTGATGGATAAGCAGGAAGTTATGGGCTCTGACTCCTGGCATTCCGCTAGATTCTTCTTCTTCTTCTGCTCACAACAGTGAACTTCCCCACAGAGGGGTTGTGCTTACAACTAGGTGTGTAACAAATCTGCGACTGGCATCGGTTGACGATGCTCTGCTGGGGAGTTTGGGCATGATCAGATCTGTCCAGATGAGGGAATGGAATATCTTGATCCATTCCAATTCATGCTTCGCACTTAGCTTGATACCTCATTGCTTGGAGGATGTGAGAGCTTTCTGCCCTTTTGCGGTCAGCTTCAGTGGTGCCATTGTCTGGCAAGTATGTTGAGAATGGGGAAAAGACAGAACACCTGATTCAACTGTGCCCCTAGTTCATTATTTTGACCATTTTTTGTTTTTGGCTTTCTACTAAAACAATTTTGACCAAAATGAGAGTTAGATTAACATGCTTGTTCAATTTTTGATTTAAAATCATGCAAGTCAGGTTATGAGCACTGAAAATTTTCCTTTTTGGGTCCAAGATATGGTCCAGTTTTTGGAAAAAATGGAGCAAATTTTCGAGAAAATTAGCCATCCTCCGTAAAAATTCTTAAAAAGTGTTTTTGCAAACGGCCACTGCTCAACGAGCACAGAGCCTACTCTTGAGATGCACGACCTCGGATCCATAAACAATGGAAAATTGCCCCTTGTCTAAAGGACACTGCATGGCAACGGAAAGTTGCCCCTTGTTTGAATGACGCCGCAGCATACTGAATGGCAACAGAAAGTTGCCCCTTGTTTGGATGATGCCGTAGCGCATTGTAATCAGTCCTCAGAGTGACGATCACAACCGAACTCTCGGATACAGAGATGACAAAGATGACCAGAACCATCGCATGGACACACTTGATCTGGAAGTGTTTATAACTGGACTTCAGAATGAAGTTGCCTACGTATCCCAAACCTAGGAATCAAGCCTGACGTAGTTTGGGGTTAAGGTACACTCATGTATTAACCTCTCCTTTTGCGCTTTAACTTTTGCCAAGGCCGCCCTTCCGGGTTTTCAACCTTGCGAGCTTTGTTTTTCTTTTCATTTCTTTTCTTTTTTTCTTTTTTTTTTCTTTCTTTTTTCATTTTCTTCATTTTTCTTCTTCTTTTTTTTTTTTTATTTCTTGGCATTTTTTTTTGTTCTTTTTCTTCGTCTTTTTTTTTTCTTCTTTTTCTTGCTCTAACTTTTGCCTGGGTCGCCCTTCCAGGTTTTCGGCCCAGCGAGCCTCTCAAGGGCAAAAGTGTAGGTTTGTCCATGTCAAATGGTTTTGAGATCCTGAAGTCATCTGAATGCCAGAGAATGGCTGCTATTTACTGATGACGTAGAAGTCCATCTAATGGGGGCTGAATTTGCCCCTAGTGTTATGGACAGGAACTCGGTTGTCCTTCAGCAATACTTTCTTCTTTCCTCCCTTCTGGGATTTGGCATTCTTGCCGATCTTTTTTGACTTGCAGAATGATCCACCTTTGGCTCTTCGAGCTGTCTGACATTTTGCCCCCTAGTTCAAGGGGTGCTTCTGATCTAGCTTTGCAAGCTTCTTTTGACGACATCTGATCTTCTTGATCTGACTTCCTTGCCCCTAGTTCCAGGGCTGCTTCTGATCCGACCACACAGGCCTTACATGGTGGTTAACCGTTGAACATTCTGAATCTAAGTTGAAGGTTCGAAAGCAAGGGGTCGAGTCTCGAGGCTGAGAGCGATCTTAGGCTGCACAATCTCAAGAGCGATTCCACACAGGTCTTCACAGGACCGCACAAAACATTTTTTGAAATCTTTTAAGAAAGCGACAAATCGCTCGCGCTAAAGACAGTGTGGAACCAATCTGGATCAAGCCAGGATCCTTCTCAGTACTCACATTAACAAACATGATTTTATTCATTAAGGGCTTAGCATGCCTCTCTTTCTCTCAATTTGATCAAATTTTGTAAATCCCAAGGAATTCCTTCCTCTTCGTTTTCACCACAGTGTTCAAAAAGTTTTTGGAAAACTTAGGTCAATGCAATGAGTTCGAGGCATAGAAAAGTAGGCAAAAAGTACTGCTGTTTCATTCAAATCCTTTGGCACAACTGGCGCAAGGCAGAAGCAAACACAAAAGTGTGAAAATCACTACTGTTCATTCAAATCTGTTAGCATTACTGGCTCCAAGGCAGAAACAGACTCAAAAGAAAACGAAAAGACAAACGCAAAACAAAATGGTGATGCCCGAGGTAACACCCCCGGAATCACCCGACCTTTGTACAACAGGACTGACTCGATACAACCAGACAGACCCTACTAACTTAATATGAAAAGACTGACTTAATACAAAACGACAAGACTGACCCAATACCCAAGTTAGAAAGCACAAAAACTAGCATTCGCAAAATGCTCAAAACAGTGCATGCCTTAGCCACATCCGGAGTAAACTGAGTGCCGCCCGTAGGTGGTTCATCCCTCGATCACATCACATTATCCCCCACAAGTTCACTGATCAAGTGTCGATTGACTTTGCAGGACCTGGTGCGGGGATGACCCTGTTGTCAATCAAATTTTGTATCTCGTGGCAGAGACGGACGCAACTGTCGGTGTCATGATCGGTTTGTTGATGAAAAGCACAGTACTTAGTCAGGTCATGCTTTGGAGGGAGAGGATCGGGTAGAGGCCGTTGTTCTAACGGTTTCAAATGTGCTTTCCTGAGTAGGACCCCCAGGGCTTTAGACAAAGGCATATAAAGCGGGGTGAAAATCCTCTTGCCGCGGGATAGATAGTCTAAGGTTCGGGGGTTCGGATTGGATGTACCAACAAAGGGGGTGGCTGTTTTGGTGGTGACCATTCCAACTTCAGAAGACCTTGCAGCTGCATCACCACTGGTGGTCGCATTCGAACTGCGGGAAAACGCCCTCCTGGGCTGCTCTCTGTCATTGTCAATCAGGCCCAATTTCAAAGCATCCTCGATCTGTACTCCCACCTCATGCAAATCTGAAAAGGTGGGAAGGGGAGAACGATCATCTTCTGTATGAGCTTGGGTTGGAGGTTGCGCACAACCATCCGAATCTAATCTTTGTCAGTTGGCCTAATGGTCATCATTGAGGCCTTGGCCCTCCACCGGGTCACAAAGTCAGAAAAGCTCTCCTTAGGCTCCTGCCTAGTCGTCTCAAGATCACGGGTTGTAATCTCGATCTGTGTATTATAGGAGTATTGAGCGATGAAAGCCTCGGCCATCTCATCCCAATTCCTCTTGACATCGTCTTCCAATTTTGCATACCAGATAGCCGCTATACCTGACAAGGTCCGGCCGAATAAAGAAAGCTTCTGTAGTCTGGTGAGGCCCATCGGCCTTAGTATGTCTGAAAACAGCCGCAGGTGCACCATGGGATCCCCGGATCCATCAAATCGCTCAATATGCGGCATCTTAAATCTATCCGGCAGCATCACGGCTGCGTCGGTATACCCATTCTCGATGTCCGGGATGGACTTCACTCCTTGGGATTTCTTGAACAGCTTTTCAAGCTTGTTCAGTTTTAATGCCGTGGGGTCCACCTCGAATTCGAAGGGAGAGTCCGGTAGATTGGTAGGTGTTTTGGGTAGCTAGGGTAGGATTGGGGGCGGAGCCGGCCCTGTCGGAATGTCCGTACCTTCCTGGACATTTGGTGTTTCCCCGGGTGTCGGAACCCCTGGTGGTGGAGGGGCTTGATGCGAAGCAGATGCTCCGTTTTGCTGTTGCAACCTGGTGATTAGCTCTGCCAGTTGGGCCATGATCGCAGCCTGCTGTTTGGCAAATTCCGCTTGGCGAACAGCGTCCTGCTGCATGAGTTTCATACTTTCGTGGAGTTGACACATCATTTCCTCAATTCCTGCCATACTGCCCTGATCTAACTGATCTATTGGTATATCTGTCTCTGTGGTAAAAGTAGATATCTCAACCCAACTGCACATAGGTGAGATGGATAATGACTGCAAATCCGAAGACTGTCGAACTGATGATATGTGCCTGACTGGCCTTTTTACCCTGCCTCTGGCAAAGGAGCACTGATTTCCCTTGAACTGAATCTATGACCTGACAAAGTCTATCAGCATAAGTCCGATGAACCTCAGGGGATATTGGAGCCTTCTAAAGCTATAGTTCCAGGACTACCCCTAGCAAAAGAGAAAACATGCAGCATCTCCGCCTGATTTCACATAACAGATTTGAGCATCGCTGAACGGCTGTGCTCTCTATTGAATTCTGCCCAAAATTCTGCCAGTAAACTGATACCCTCAGGTAAAATTGATCCCCAAAATACTGGTGCCCTTAGGCCTGATACCCAGACTTGAAAACTGATACATGTATTCCTGTAGAGGCACACTCTAAAAGCACATAGCAAACAAGTGAGAGCCAAAACACCCCTGTGGTGGGGTAGGGTTTCCCTGTCCTATTTTATTAGGAGCTAGGGTTTCACTACGCACGCAGCGGTTTCAAACAACCTACAATCAGGTAAGCAACATGTCCTAGTTTGGAATGGTCACTATGGATTCCGATATGCACTAGGTCGAATGGTCAAAAAGGGTGCCCCGGTAAAAACCGGGGATTGTGTTCCCATCGTGGCAGAGCCCGTAACCGGTCAGCCTTCTGTCACGCTTCTCAAAGCGAGCCTCCGGCAGACCGTTCAGGAATGGCAGATGGCAAACACGATGTCCTAGGTGCACCAATGCACATGCAATGCAAAGAAACATATAAGTGTAATCAAAATAACAGATCATGAGTTCGAGTCAAGTTCTCTAAATCCCCAGCAGAGTCGCCAGAAACTGTAGACGTCCCCGAACGTCCCGAGATGGAATCCCCCCCCTTTTGTACATTTTGGCTCACTACAGTTCGGACTCAAATTGTCACGGTTCTTAATCTGATCTCGCAAAGTGCAATGCGAGATTGATAAATCACCAAAGAGTCCAAATCCGGCAAATCGTTTTGAAAACAGATTTTTAGAAAGAAGTGCCAAACATGGATTGCTTTGCCAGATACAGAGTCGCCACCTAAATATTTTATTTTGGGGGAATTTAGGAAACCCTGACTCGTTTGCCTAAGGCCACATGTCCGTCATCACCAAAGTTGCCTCGGCTCAGGAACTTGGGTACGATTGGGGAAGGTCAGCTATGAGCACCCCCGCTCGCTCGATCAAAGATCGGCCTCTACTAAACATGATATCTTATTTTGAAAACATATGCGTTCTTATTCCAGTTAATTAGCTAGAATTTACTATGTGATGCGCACAACACACAAGTATAGACTAGATCGCCTAATTTGGAACAAAGCATTGCATATCCGTTTGCTTGGAAAATAGTTTGAGGCTCGCTACTCGCAAGTAGGCTAAAACACGGATTTCGATGAATTGTTCGAATTCAAGCTATCCAACCTTCACCCACAGGCAACCAGGCAGTTATATCACATAAGCACATAGCCTCATGGTAAGCATGCTATCATGGCAGTCACTCACACACATGCAAGGATGCTAAGCATAAACGCTTACCGAGTACTCCGAGCCAAAACAGAAACTAGTTAGTAATCATATGCATGATCCTAGTTCATGTTAAGATGGCTAATGCAACACATGCAAGATGCAACTAAGCTAGGCTCGGCTATTCTAAGATGGCATGTGATGATGCTACAGGTAACACGTATTCAACTTGGAATTGAAATACGATGTAGTTAGTATGATGCGCCGAGCCCGGTGCATGCAAGACAAATGAATAGATGCAAACATGCGAGCATAAGTATGCTAATTGAAACATGCCCTAATCTAACCATCATAAGCTAGTAAATAAAAGGGAGAAAGACGTGGGGTTGGAAGACATGCACACACGCACGCACACTTATTACACAATTGCCCTCGGTCGGAGGGTCCGAATAATAATACAAATCGAATAAATAAGTAACTACCCTAACTAATTAAATATTACAAAACCCTTAACTAATTAACAAATTAATTAAGCTACTAAAGCAGTAAAACAGCCTCGGGAAGAGGGATGAATGCATGCTCGGATTGGCTTCGCTCAGAAACCCAATGCCATGCCACTGTTGCCTCTTTTTACATTGTTATGCGCCTCTGAGACTTGCACAAATCCTAAGGTTTCTTCTAAACCACCCCTTGATCAGAATGGGATGCCACCGGCCAAGATAAAAAGCCACCGGCCATAGAAACATGGTCATCGACCAAAACTGGAGCCATCGGCTGGATTTTGGTAGCCGGCCGGCACTAAAGATGGCCGACCGGCCATCTGTTCCTGCAGGACCCTGTTTGACAGCAGCAGAGGACAGACAGAGCATGGCAATGCATTTTCAAAGCAAATGTGTGCACAACCACCCTCCCTATCATGTCATGAATTCAAGGGAGTATGGTTCTCGACCCTCGGGCCACCAATCACGAATTTCCATGCATGATGGCCCAAGAAGCCAAGTGTGCAACTTCAATATCAAATGAAATGCACACAAAACACATCAAAGCCCCAACCTCTATCATGATTGGTCAAGAGGCAAGGGATGCATGCTCAATGCTATGCAACCTAAGTATGCATGCAAACTAATGCAAAATGAGTATGCTAGCAAGCAATATGCAATAGGCATACAACCTAAATACGCAAACATGCAACCAGGCATACACAATGCTGTAGACTATATGGCACCCATAATGCTATATGAACTATGGCATGCTCAATGCAACTAACCACCTAGCATACACAATGCAAGGAGTGACATGGCAGACACAATGCTAACAACATAACATGCACAACACATTGTAACATGGCATACACAATGCAAGATGGACTCAAACTAAAATGAGCGGGCCTCAGCCACACTCAAATCAGTGGCCAAATGAGATGAGAACAAGGCCCAAGATTCAAGCAAACATGCACAATGCAAAGTTTCCAAGCCTAAGGCACAAAATACAACTCTCCAAGACCAATGCAAGAATGAAACATGGCATACAGTGGCATACATATAAGCTCTGAAATGACATGCTCAATGACCCCAAAACATGAAAACACCTCAGTATAAGCATGCAATAGGCTTCAAAACTCAAAGCTAAGCAAGGCTATTACACTACAACCATGCATGGCAAGCACCAATCGACCAAGAAGCCTAAAAACAGGGCTAAGGCAGCCCAAAATAAGGACAAAATCAGTTTGGAATATGGCCAAAATGTGCTAGAATGAAGGGCCAAAACAACATGCAATGTAAGCTAGTATGCATGGTTTACACTACAAGCATATGGAGCCTACGAGGGACCACCAAACCAGCCAAAAAAAGATTCATGACATGTCAAAATATGATGAAATACCCACTGAAATGTATCCAATACATGCAAGAATGAGGTGCTACTTTGAAAGGCTATAAGGAGGGTTGTTCTACACATGCAAGAGGCAAGCCATAAATGACAAAAAAAGCATTCGAAAGAGTTCATGCAGGCCCTAAAACTCACTGAAAAAGGCCTGAACTAAGCTCAAGAAGTGTGCAAATAAGGGTTCCTTTGTAAGGCCAAAGATACTAGTAAACAAGACAACAAGGGAGAGGGTCACCGCTCTCCTTCTTAGAACCTCAAAACACCATCCCCACCACTAAAATCCCTCTGGATTTTGGTGGTGAGAAGGCCAATACAAGGTGGTCCCGAAGCTCAACAAAGAAGGCTCAAAAAGAGGCCAAACAAGGCCTAAGAGGGGGTGGACGACCCCCAACACTAAAATGACCTTAAACAAACTTTAAAAGCATGCAAATACAAAACTTTTTTCAGTTTATATCTAAGCTTAAATCAGTGTGCAAGATAAGGTAAAAGTGTGTACAAAAACGGGGAATAAAAGAGGGAAAAGGAGTTGCCCTTGAAGACCACTTCCAAGAACACCAAACCAGCAGCCTCTTTGGATCAAAACCAGCTCAAAAACTGATCTATTGGTATATCTGTCTCTGTGGTAAAAGTAGATATCTCAACCCAACTGCACACAGGTGAGATGGATAATGACTGCTCATCCGAAGACTGTTGAACTGATGATCTGTGCCTGACTGGCCTTTTTACCCTGCCTCTGGCAAAGGAACACTGATTTCCCTTGAACTGAATCTCTGACCTGACAAAGTCTATCAGCATAAGTCCGATGAACCTCAGGGGATATTGGAGCCTTCTGAAGCTATAGTTCCCGGACTACCCCTAGCAAAAGAGAAAACATGCAGCATCTCAGCCTGATTTCACATAACAGATTTGAGCATAGCTGAACGGCTGTGCTCTCTATTGAATTCTGCCCAAAATTCTGCCAGTAAACTGATACCCTCAGGTAAAACTGATCCCCAAAATACTGGGGCCCTTAGGCCTGATACCCAGACTTGAAAACTGATACGTGCATTCCTGTAGAGGCACACTCTAAAAGCACATAGCAAACAAGTGAGAGTCAAAACACCCCTATGGTGGGATAGGGTTTCCCTGTCCTATTTTATTAGGAGCTAGGGTTTCACTACGCACGCAGCGGTTTCAAACAACCTACAATCGGGTAAGCAACCTGTCCTAGTTTGGAATGGTCACTATGGATTCCGATATGCACTAGGTCGAATGGTCCAAAAGCGTGCCCCGGTAAAAATCGGGGATTGTGTTCCCATCGTGGCAGAGCCCGTAACCGGTCAGCCTTCTGTCATGCTTCTCAAAGCGAGCCTCCGGCAGACCGTTCAGGAATAGCAGATGGCAAACACGATGTCCTAGGCGCACCAATGCACATGCAATGCAAAGAAACATATAAGTGTAATCAAAACAACAGATCATGAGTTTGAGTCAAGTTCTCTAAATCCCCAGCAGAGTCGCCAGAAACTGTAGACGTCCCCGAACGTCCCGAGATGGAATCCCCCCCTTTTGTTCATTTCGGCTCACTACAGTTCGGACTCAAATTGTCACGGTTCTTAATCTGATCTCGCAAAGTGCAATGCGAGATTGATAAATCACCAAAGAGTCCAAATCCGGCAAATCGTTTTGAAAACAGATTTTTAGAAAGAAGTGCCAAACATGGATTGCTTTGCCAGATACAGAGTCGCCACCTAAATATTTTATTTTGGGGGAATTTAGGAAACCCTGACTCGTTTGCCTAAGGCCACATGTCCGTCATCACCAAAGTTGCCTCGGCTCGGGAACTTGGGTATGATTGGGAAAGGTCAGCTATGAGCACCTCCGCTCGCCCGATCAAAGATCGGCCTCTACTAAACATGATATCTTATTTTGAAAACATATGCGTTCTTATTCCAGTTAATTAGCTAGAATTTACTATGTGATGCGTACAACACACAAGTATAGACTAGATCGCCTAATTTGGAACAAAGCATTGCATATCCGTTTGCTTGGAAAATAGTTTGAGGCTCGCTACTCGCAAGTAGGCTAAAACACGGATTTCGATGAATTGTTCCAATTCAAGCAATCCAACCTTCACCCACAGGCAACCAGGTAGTTATATCACATAAGCACATAGCCTCATGGTAAGCATGCTATCATGGCAGTCACTCACACACATGCAAGGATGCTAAAGCATAAACGCTTACCAAGTACTCCGAGCCAAAACAGAAACTAGTTAGTAATCATATGCATGATCCTAGTTCATGTTAAGATGGCTAATGCAACACATGCAAGATGCAACTAAGCTAGGCTCGGCTATTCTAAGATGGCATGTGATGATGCTACAGGTAACACGTATTCAACTTGGAATTGAAATACGATGTAGTTAGTACGATGCGCCGAGCCCGGTGCATGCAAGACAAATGAATGGATGCAAACATGAGAGCATAAGTATGCTAATTGAAACATGCCCTAATCTAACCATCGTAAGCTAGTAAATAAAAGGGAGAAAGACGTGGGGTTGGAAGACATGCACACACGCACGCACACTTATTACACAATTGCCCTCGGTCGGAGGGTCCGAATAATAATACAAATCGAATAAATAAGTAACTACCCTAGCTAATTAAATATTACAAAACCCTTAACTAATTAACAAATTAATTAAGCTACTAAAGCAGTAAAACAGCCTCGGGAAGAGGGATGAATGCATGCTCGGATTGGCTTCGCTCAGAACCCCAATGCCATGCCACTGTTGCCTCTTTTTACATTGTTATGCGCCTCTGAGACTTGCACAAATCCTAAGGTTGCTTCTAAACCACCCCTTGATCAGAATGGGATGCCACCGGCCAAGATAAAAAGCCACCGGCCATAGAAACATGGTCATCGACCAAAACTGGAGCCATCGGCTGGATTTTGGTAGCCGGCCGGCACTAAAGATGGCTGACCGGCCATCTGTTCCTGCAAGACCCTGTTTGACAGCAGTAGAGGACAGACAGAGCATGGCAATGCATTTTCAAAGCAAATGTGTGCACAACCACCCTCCCTATCATGTCATGAATTCAAGGGAGTATGGTTCTCGACCCTCGGGCCACCAATCACGAATTTCCATGCATGATGGCCCAAGAAGCCAAGTGTGCAACTTCAATATCAAATGAAATGCACACAAAACACATCAAATCCCCAACCTCTATCATGACTGGTCAAGAGGCAAGGGATGCATGCTCAATGCTATGCAACCTAAGCATGCGTGCAAACTAATGCAAAATGAGTATGCTAGCAAGCAATATGCAATAGGCATACAACCTAAATATGCAAACACGCAATCTGGCATACACAATGCTGTAGACTATATGGCATCCACAATGCTATATGAACTATGGCATGCTCAATGCAACTAACCACCTAGCATACACAATGCAAGGAGTGACATGGCATACACAATGCTAACAACATAACATGCACAAGACATTGTAACATGGCATACACAATGCAAGATGGACTTAAACTAAAATGAGCGAGCCTCAGCCACACTCAAATCAGTGGCCAAATGAGATGAGAACAAGGCCCAAGATTCATGCAAACATGCACAATGCAAAGTTTCCAAGCCTAAGGCACAAAATACAACTCTCCAAGAGCAATGCAAGGATGAAACATGGCATACAGTGGCATACATATAAGCTCTGAAATGACATGCTCAATGACCCCAAAACATGAAAACACCTCAGTATAAGCATGCAATAAGCTTCAAAACTCAAAGCTAAGCAAGGCTATTACACTACAACCATGCATGGCAAGCACCAATCGACCAAGAAGCCTAAAAACAAGGCTAAGGCAGCCCAAAATAAGGACAAAATCAGTTTGCAATATGGCCAAAATGTGCTAGAATGAAGGGCCAAAACAACATGCAATGTAAGCTAGTATGCATGGTTTACACTACAAGCATATGGAGCATATGAGGGACCACCAAACCAGCCAAAAAAAGATTCATGACATGTCAAAATATGACGAAATACCCATTGAAATGTATCCAATACATGCAAGAATGAGGTGCTACTTTGAAAGGCTATAAGGAGGGTTGTTCTACACATGCAAGAGGCAAGCCTTAAATGACAAAAAAAGCATTTGAAAGAGTTCATGCAGGCCCTAAAACTCACTGAAAAAGGCCTGAACTAAGCTCAAGAAGTGTGCAAATAAGGGCTCCTTTGTAAGGCCAAAGATACTAGTAAACAAGACAACAAGGGAGAGGGTCACCGCTCTCCTTCTTAGAACCTCAAAACACCATCCCCACCACTAAAATCCCTCTGGATTTTGGTGGTGAGAAGGCCAATACAAGGTGGTCCTGAAGCTCAACAAAGAAGGCTCAAAAAGTGGCCAAACAAGGCCTAAGAGGGGGTGGACGACCCCCAACACTAAAATGACCTTAAACAAACTTCAAAAGCATGCAAATACAAAACTTTTTTCAGTTTATAGCTAAGCTTAAATCAGTGTGCAAGATAGGGTAAAAGTGTGTACAAAAACGGGGAATAAAAGAGGGAAAAAGGAGTTGCCCTTGAAGACCACTTCCAAGAACACCAAACCAGCAGCCTCTTTGGATCAAAACCAGCTCAAAAACCCCTCAAACAACTCCTTAGCACCTTAGTAACCAAAGGGTAGTGTACTCCTAGGTGTTCTAGTGCAAAAACAAGAACAAAAACTCACTTTGGAACACTCTAACCCACACAAATGTAGAGAGAGAGGGAGATATAGAGAGAGAGTGATATATATATCTTATATATTAGATTTTTCCAACCCTTGAAATGGAAGGAGAGGCCCTCTTTTATAGAGGAACAAAGGTCCAAGCTTCTCTTAGAAGCTTGGAGCAAAGGGGCCAAGCTTCTCTTGGAAGCTAAAGCAAAAAGGGTCAAGCTTCTTCAAGAAGCTAAGAAAGGTTCAAGCTTCTCTTAGAAGCTTGGAGCAAAGGGTCAAGCTTCTTAGAGAAGCTAGAGGAAAGGGTTTAAGCTTGTTGGAGAAGCTAAAAAAAAGGTTCAAGCTTCCTCAAGAAACTAAAACAAGGGTTCAAAAGGTTCAAGCTTCCTCAAGAAGCTAAAACAAGGTCCAAAAGGTTCAAGCTTCCTCAAGAAGCTAAAACAAGGGTGCAAAAGGGCCAAGCCTCTCCAAGAAAAGGTCTCGGCTAGAAAAAGTGGCCGATTGATCAAAGAAATGGTCGGCCGACAAAAAACAATGCCGACCGGCCAACACTTTTGGCCGATAGCAAGAAAACAAGGCCGGTGGCCTCAAGCCATGGCCGGTGAGGTGTGGGGAAGGCCAACAAGCCATTCCCTGCCCTTAGAAGCAAACACACAAGTGTTTGGTCCACAACTGAGCACAAAACAAACAAGCCGAGAGGTCTCGTCGCAAGGCGCGTGGCCGAAACCTCTGAGAACTCAAGACGAACACGAACATGGATAATCATCGAGTGTTCAAACGATGACGTCCAAGTCTTGAGGACGGTCAAAAATGGGGTGTCTACAGCCGTGCGACGAGAAATAGAAAAGAAGGACGAATGAATCCGCAACTTGGAGGCTCGCGCGGAAAAGGCTGAGCGTGAGCTTAAGGAGCTTAGGAAGGCTCAAGCCACCGAGCCGCGTGCGGCGGGTCAATCTAACCCGATTGTGGAGGAGAGGGTGACCCAACAGTTGTTAAGTCACACCATCACCGACCGAGATACGGCAAGCATGTTTGCCGTAGAAAATGCGAGGAACATGGGTTATGAACAAGGCTTCCATGCATGCCGGAGGGTCGGGATCGACAAAACCAAAGAGAAGCTTGCAGAGGAGGTCTGCCGATGTGAGAACCGGGGCTTTCGGCATGGTTGGATCAAGGCACTTCAAGCCACGAAGGCTCTCCGAGCAAAGGGTGTTGATTCGGCGCTGCCGCTGTACCAGCATGATCATTTCCCCTTTTCCACTTTTGAAATCGAAAAGAGTGACGATGAGGGAGACACTGTATAAAAGTAGACATTGTAGGCCTTGTAATGAAAAATTCATATAATTTTCAGCTAATTGAATAATAGTACATTTTTTGTCTCATGTGTCTTTAATTATTTTGAACGTTCACATGTTTCAGCCTGGAGACGCCGTATAAAAGTAGCCATTGTAGGCGTTGTAATGAAAAATTCATGTAATTTTCAGCTAATTGAATAATAGTACATTTTTTATCTCATGTGTTTTCAATTATTTTGAACGTTCACATTTTTCAGCCTGCATTTATACGGCATTTTTATCTTACTTTGAGTGTTGTGATGTCTCAGCCTTCATTTATAGGGCGCCTCGAATTCAGAGGCTTTCTCGGCCTATAGGCGTTAGGCGCCGATGGGGCTCCGAATCCAGTGTCTATCTGGCGAATCGTGATATCCACGAAGGGCACGGAGGCTTTCTCGGCCCAAAGACGTCAGGCGCCGATGGGGCTCCGAATCCGGAGTCTTTATTTGGCCAATCGTGATATCCACGAAGGGCGCTCTGAATCCGGAGGTTTTCTTGGCCCAAACACGTCAGGCGCCGATGGGGCTCTGAATCCGGAATCTTTATTTGGCCAATCATGAGATCCATGAAGGGCCCTCTAAATCTGGAGGCTTTATCGGCCCAAAGACGTCATACGCCGATGGGGCTCTGAATCCGGAGGCTGTCTCGGCCCAAAGGCGTCGTGCGCCGATGGAGCTCCGAATCCAGAGTCTTTATTTAGCCAATCGTGAGATCCACGAAGGGCGCTCCGAATCCGAAGGGTTTCTCGGCCTAAAGACGTCATGTGCCGATGGGGTTCTGAATCCGGAGTCTTTATTTGGCCAATCGTGAGATCCACAAAGGGCGCTCCGAATCCGGAGGCTTTCTCAGCCCAAAGACGTCATGTGCCGATGGGGCTCTGAATCTAGAGTCTTTATTTGGCCAATCGTGATATCCACAAAGGGCGCTCCGAATCCAGATGTTTTCTCGGCCCAAAGGCGCCATGCGCCGATGGGGCTCCGAATCCGGAGTCTTTATTTGGCCAATCGTGATATCCACGAAGGGCGCTCCAAATCCGGAGGCTTTCTCAGCCCAAAGGCATCATGTGCCGATGGGGCTCCGAATCCAGAGGCTTTTATCAGAAATCTTTTGAACTGGATTGCACAGTGAGTAAACAAGAATCTTTGCATTACAAAAGTAGAACGTGTACATGGTGAGCCATTCAGAACCAATATCATTCCCCACAGGTCGGGTTTAATGATAGAATTTGCGCAAGTTCGTTGAATTCCAAGGCCATAGCAGACTCCTTCCAGACATGTCTTTGAGCCGATATGCCCCCACTCCTGCGATCGAATCAATCTGATAGGGGCCGTCCCAGTTTGGACCCAATTTTCCATCCACCGGTTTCTTGGCAGTGGGGAGTATCTTCTTCAGGACCAACTCTCCTGGTGTGTAGCGGCGTAGTTGAACACATTGATTATATGACGTGGCAAGCTGCTGCTGGTACCGCGCCATGGACGCAAGGGCATAGTCTGTTCGTTCTTCAATCATAATCAAATCCAAAGCCAGCATTATGTCGTTTCGGCCCATATCAAAAACTTGCGATTTTAGGGTTGGGTGGTCAATCTCCAGGGGTATGATCACCTGGGTTCCAAAGCATAGAGCAAACGGCGTTTCTCCAGCGGATCGCCTTGGCGTAGTTCGATGAGCCCACAATACACTCGGCAATTCTTCAAACCATTTGCCATTAGCTTTCTCCAACCTCTTCTTGATGCTGTCCAAGACGGATTTGTTAGAGGCCTCGGCTTGACCATTGCTTTGTGGGTAAGCCGGCGTAGAAAAGTTAGGCCGGATACCATACTTGCTGCACAGCTCTCGGTAGACGCCACAATCTAACTGGGTGCCGTTGTCTGAAATAAGAGCTCTTGGAATGCCGAATCGTGTTATGATATTTCTCCATACAAAGCACTTAGCATCAGCATCTCGAATGTGCATTAATGCCTCCGCTTCGACCCATTTTGTGAAGTAATCTATCGTGACGATCAAGTATCGCTTGTTCCCTGGGGCCCTCGGCAATGGCCCCATGATATCAAGTCCCCACTGGGTGAACGGCCAGGGACTGGTAATGGAGCTTCACTCTTCAGCAGGTAGGTGGGTTAACAGGGAGAACTTCTGGCACTATTCACATTTCTTCACATAGCATTCGGCATCAGCTCTCATTGTCGGCCAGTAATACCCCTATGTTATAGCTCTATGGGCCAAAGAGCGCCCGCCAGAATGGGCACCACAACTGCCTTCATGTATTTCAGTAAGAAGCTCTTCGACTTTGTCTGGGTGTACACATTCCAGGTATGGACCAGAAAGGGATTTTTTATAAAGCTTTCCTTGCAGATCCAAGTAGTATCGCAGGGCTTTGTTTCGTAGCTTGTGCGCTTCTTTTTTGTCCACTAGGAGCTGTTCGGAAGACAGGAATGCAACAATGGGGTCCATCCAACTCGGTCCTGACTCTATGACATTGACCTGGATTTCCTCCAAAGGGCCAATGCTCGGCTCCGGGATGAAACCTACTTCGATGGTCCATTTAATCTCTAAGTTAATAGCGGAGGCTGGGCAAGCTAGGGCGTCTGCATGTGTGTTCTGGTCACGTGTTATCTGATTCAATTCCTGATGGTCAAATTTGGCCAGCAAGGCACTAGGCGATTTCATGTAAGCCGCCATACAGCCATTTTTGGCTGCGTACTCCCCTTTTAGCTGATTGATCACCAATTTTGAATGGCAAAATACTAGCAAACGCCGAGCACCCAGAAGGTGTGCATTCCTCAAACCGGCCAGAAGGGCTTCGTACTCGGCCTCATTATTTGACGCCTCGAAGTCGAGTTTGACAGCATGCTCAATTATTCCACCGTCGGGAGCCATGATTACTACTCCGGCTCCGCTGCCCCGTTGATTAGATGATCCATCACAGTACAACTGCCAAATGTCCCCGACATAAATTCTCCATTTCGGCTTAGGTTAAACTTCATCAGACTTGAAGTCGGCAAGACCCCCAGTGAATTCGGCCACAAAGTTGGTAAGCACCTGTCCCTTGATTGAGGTTCTAGGAAGAAACTGAATATCGTGCTGGCCGAGTTCAAGAGCCCACTTTGAAACGCGTCCTGATGCTTCCGCACTACGTAGTACTGATCGGAGGGGGTAATATGTTAGCACCCCGATGCTATGCCCTTGGAAGTAATACAGTAGCTTTCTTGCCGCCATGACTAGGGCTAGGATGAGTTTTTCCAGCGGAAGGTAGCGTGTTTCGGCGTCGACCATTGCCTTGCTCACATAATATACTGGCCGCTGCTCCCCCAGCTCTTTCTTTATCAGTACGGCGCTGACGGCCCAGTCGGAAACTGCCAGATACAAAATGAGCAAGTCACCTGCCGAAGGTGTTGTCAAGAGTGGAACTGATCGGAGGTAGGTTTTGAGGCCGTTGAAAGTGGCTTCGCACTCGGTGGACCATTCAAAAGCCTTGCCTTGCCGTAGTGTATGAAAGAGTTGTCGGCAGCGGTCCGTGGAACAACTGATGAACCTGTTAAGTGCGGCGGCCATCCCCATTAACTTCTGAACCTCCTTGACCGATCGGGGGGAGCCGAGTTCCAAGATTGCTGTGATTTGCCTCGGATTGGCTTCGATTCCTCGGTGGTTGACAATGTAACCCAAGAATTTGCCAGAGTTGATCCCAAACGCACATTTGGAAGCGTTTAGCTTCATTCCATATTTGTATAGAATGCCGAATGTCTCCTCCAGATCGGCTATATGATTCTGCTCTTCCTTGGATTTAACCACCATGTCGTCAATGTACACTTCCATAGTGTGGCCGAGTTGCTCCTTGAACATGGTGGTGACTAGTCTCTGATAAGTTGTCCCTGCATTCTTCAGCCCAAAAGGCATAACCTTATAGCAAGAGGTTCCTCTTGGGGTGAGGAATGCAGTTTTGTCTTGATCCTCCGGATGCATGGCAATTTGATGGTAGCCTCTGTAGGCATCGAGGAAGCTCATGCGCTGATGACGTGCTGTAGCATCTACCAGTTGGTCTATCCTGGAGAGAGGAAAACAATCTTTGGGGCAGGCTTTGTTTAGGTCTGTGAAATAAACGCAAACTCGCCAGGTCCCATTTTTCTTCTTCACAACCACAGTATTAGAGAGCCATGTAGGGTAAGTCACTTCCCTGATTGCCCTGGCGTCAAGCAACCGGTCAACCTTGTTAACAACTGCGGCAGTGTGCTCTGCAGCTGATCGCCGACTTTTCTGAATGATAGGCTTGCATGTAGGGTCAACATTTAAACGGTGTTGCGAAACAGACGGATCTACACCTGGCATCTCATATGGAGTCCACGCAAATACATCAAGGTTACCGAGCATGAAGGAAATTAGCTGCTGTCTGTTAGCTTGATTGAGGGAGGCGCCGACCATGAAGAACCTGTCTGGGTTGCTGTTGATTTCAACTCGATCTAGGTCTTCAGTGGCCTTTTCATTTGGGAGCCACCCAACATCGTCGAGGCTTTCTTGATCTGTTGCCTCAATAGAGTTCACTTGCAACTCCTTTGGTGTCTTTTGAGCAAGGAGATAACATGCTTGTGTCGATTTCTGAGAGCCACGGATTTGCTCAATGCCGCGTTCTATCGGGAAGCGTAGTAACTGGTGATAGGTGCTAGGCAAGGCCTGCATAACATGCAACCAAGATCACCCCATTATGAGATTGTATGGCGACGGCAGCTTGATGACCAAGAATTCCACATCCACTGTTCAGGAGCTCGCTCGAACGGGTAGTGTAATTTTCCCCAACGGGTACTCTGGATTGGCGTTGAAGCCGAATAGTGGATAAGGGGCCGGAGAGAGATCCGATTCGGAGAAGCCGAGTTTGGTGAATGTCTTGTAGTACATAACCTCCGATGTGCTCCCCGGATCAATGAGTACGCGCTCAACTGTGAATCGGTTTACGTGTAACTCAATTACCAAGGGATCAATGTGGGGCAATGTTACTCCGGCCAAATCTAAATCATCAAAAGTAATGCCTGCGGCTTCATGGGGCCGTTTAGCCGGAGTGAGTCAATTTTGAGGATCTGGATTCGACTGAATCGTATGCACTGCAGATGACATTGGTAGGCTGTATATCATGCGGATCACGCCGAGCGGAGGTGAATCCTGTCTCAAGGCTATTACTTTGGTTGGGTTGCCTTTTTAGACGTACTGTTGTAGCCGGCCATCTTGTACCAATTCCTCCAGGTGATCCTTCAGTGCATAACAACTCTCAGTATCATGGCCATGGTCCTTGTGATACTTACACCGTCCATCCCGTTTTCTCGTGTCGGGAGGCCCCACTATTTTCGACGAACATTTGAAGAATGGAAGGTGTTGGATTTTGGACATAACCGCATTGATCGGCTCTGTCAACTCCGTATATTTCTTGTCAGCGTGCCTCGTGCGCCTACTGTTAACTTGCAGTTGTTCATTTTCTCGGTGGGAGCATTGGTCGCTTGATCGGCGGGAATCCCGTCTCTTGTCCCGTTTGGCCCGATGTCGTGGTTCAGGGCTCTAAGGTGGTATAGAATTTATTGGCTGAGCAATTTCAGGAGCTGTCTTGTTGGCCGTGTTTTCGATTTTAACCCGCAAAGTGTCATCTTCTACTTTGCAGTATTCTTCAACTTTCTTCATCAACGACCAGACCATCTTGGGGGGTCTTCTAGTCAAAGAACTACGGAGAGCACTGTCGGGATGCAAACCCATTTTGAAGGCGGTGACGGCCATGGAGTCATTGCAAGCGTCATCAACAAGATTAAAGCACTCCCAATAGCGCGCCGAATGTGCTCTTAATGTTTCTCCTGGCTGGATCCGCATTGCCCAAAGAGAGTCGACTTGTTTTGGCTGGACCTCGTTGGTGATGAATCTGACCCTGAAGGATTTCTATAATTGATGGAAGCTTTTGATCGAAGCTGGCTCCAGTTTATAATACCACCTGACAGCCAATGGTCCCAAACTGCTAGGAAATATTCGGCACATAAGGGCCTCGTCATCTGCATGCAATGTCATGGCTTGCTTGTAGTGATGGATGTGATCGGTGGGGTCTGATTTTCCATCATAGAGAGTGAATGACGGAGCTTTGAACTTTTTGGACAGAACCGTCCTGGCGATCCGTCGTACAAAGGGATCATGCTGGTCTTCTTCATCTGAGTTGTTTCATCTGTGCTTATGCCTTATACGTGGACTCTCTTCGGAGGAACTGGAAGTTTCAGATCGTCCCTTCTTCTTGGGCTTCGGGGATAATGAGTCAGAGTCGCTATCAGTGTCTTGTTGTCGGGCTCGAGATCGTCGACCACCTGCCCTCACAGGTCGTTCCGGATCTTGGCGTACAGCTTGTTTGGACTTCGCCACTTCGAAGGCCAAATCCTGACGGAGACGTTCATTTTCAGTGATCATGTTCTCCAACCTCTGTTCGTTTTGCTTTGCTTGTTCCATGATCGCTTGCATTGCCTCATGCTTTGAAGTCGAGGGTGAGGTGAAGTTCAAAGCGCATCTTGTGGGGATAGTCTCCAGTCCAAGCATGTTTGTTGGAGTGAGTTCGTCTCTCTGCGTGGTTTCCTCAGTGACTATCGGAGGGTCTTTCGTTATGCCCGCCATGGATGTGTTTGAGTATTCCCATAGACAGCGCCAATTGTGGAGAAGTAGTTTGGAAATACTCTTCTGATCTTGGGGGACGCTCGTGATCCTCTGCTAGTCACCTGAAAAGGAATAAACACTCCGGTCGAGGGTGCCGGAATAAGCATTCCGACAGGCAAGTCAGTCTCTACACTCAGGATTACTTGTATTCTAAGTTAAGTATAATAATTCTCACATACCTTCCTCTAACTGATGACCTTGTATTTATATTACTCTCTTTCTTGGGCCTCGGTACTGGGCCCACCTTCGATTTGCCGTATAACTATTTATTCGACTTCGTTTACAACAAATAGCTTCTCGCTCGGCCCCTTATTCAATTGGCTATTTCGCCGAATGGGGCAGGATTTAAATCTAGGGATGGGGTTGAATGAAATATGTGCTTCGGCCCAAGTCCAACTATTCGGTCTCTTCATGACTTCCAATATTCAACCCCCACACATTGCATGATGGCCAAAGAACCAAGGTGTGCAAGTTTAATAAATGCACAAACAAGACTTAACATCCATCACCATATCATGCATGATTAAGGGCAATGGAGACCTAGGAAAAATTGTTACATTTCATCACTTTGAGTATGAAATGCTCCACTTTTCCATGTGTTCAATTAACGTCCGATTGAACACATCAAAACATAACCATTTCTTATCTTTGCTCACTTTTAGTTTTAACTTTACTCATTTTAAATTACCAACCATTCCTTAACCAATTAAGTCCATTGGTGAGAAGTCATCTAAAGAGAACGAAGTGTCAAACAAGGGGTAGTTTAAGGCAAGAGAGATGTCATACCGTTGGTAATGAACGCCCAAAAAAGGATTAAACAATTAAGCAATGAACCTCAATCTCAGGCTTAAACTATCCTAAGGTTGAAACAACCCTCAAAACAAACAAAGAGTGAAGAAATGGGGGAGATTGTAGAGATTATAAGTGCTGAAATGAAGTGAGAAAAGCACTAAAACATGGCAATCAACTCAAACAAGTGTTGCCTAAAGGCCTAAAACACCAAGTTTGTGAGGACTATTACACTAGAGGCATGCAAAACAAGACTCAAATACAATAAACAGCCAAAAAAGGATGCAAAACAGTCTAAAATAAAGCCTAAAACATGCTTGAATTAAGCTACAAAACGCTAGAAAATAAAGCTAACACATAGAGCTAACTAGGCTAGCAAACTAGACACAAAGAGGGGAGGCTAACCCCTCAAATTTTGGACTTCAAAGCATGATTTTTACAACTGAAAATACTTTAAAATTCAGTGTTCAAAAGCCCAAAAAAAAAAAGATAGTTTGAAGGTGGGAAACAAAGGCGGAAAAGCCTTACAAGCAAGGAATACTGCCCTAACCTTAAATAACCTAAAACACCAAGTTCAGCCCACAAAAATAGAGGGCTTGTTTGGTTTGTGTTTCAGAAACATGTTTTGGAAAAAAAAAGTATGAAAACATGTTTGGTTTGGTTTTTTGGGAAATTTGTTTTGAAAAATTGTTTTGAGAGAGAGTTTTGGAAAAAGTGATTGATTTGATGTGTGTGTGAGAGAGATTTGTTTGGAAAATTTGTTTGGTTTGTGTGTTTTGAGAAATTTTTTTGGGAAAATTTGTTTGGTAGAAAAAATTTCTGAAATTTGTTTGTAGAGAAAATTTCTGAAATTTTTTTCAGAAACACAAACCAAACCTACCCAGAGTTTTTTTATGCCCAAAAATAGCCCAAAAGCAGTGGAAATAGATAGAAAAACAAGTAAACAAAGCAAGCTTAAAAGGGAAGTAGTATACCTCTTGAAGCAAAGATCAACTTTAGGCATTAATTCAATCTAAAACCACCTTCAAGAGCTCCAACAAGACCTCAAGGAACCTCATCTCAAAGATGATCAGCTTCGGTTAAGGAAGTGTAGGCAAAAGTGTAGTGTAACTAGGCTAGTGTGCAGAAATTTGCAAGAGAGAGAGAGAGAGAGAAAAAGATTTGTTCCAAAATTGCTAACCCTCAAAAATGGGGGAGAAGACCCCATATATATAGAAAAACATGCATTTGGCTGAGTTAGATCCATCCATACACGTGTATGAAGATAAAGGCAATTGTGCCAACAGCTGGAACAGTTGTTCACAAAATATCTGCCAAAAGGTCACTAGTGACCGGCAAGGCACAAACAATGGCCGATTGACCACCAGGGGGTGCAGGCTTGAAGCACTAAGGTTTTGGGCTTGAAACACTGAGGTTTTGGTCCAAAACAATGCATAGAATGGACAGGGTTTGAAGGCTCAAAGACATCGCATTTCGCCGAGGACTTTGGGCACTAAAACGAGCACAAATAGTCACAATCATCGAGTGCACAAGCGATGACGTCCAAGGCTTGAGAACGGTTAAAAACGAGGTGTCTACAGGTAACAACAGGAAAAATACTAGGATTTCTAATCACACAGAGAGGAATTAAGGTAGATCCTTCCAAAATCAAGGCCATCTTAGAAATGCCACCACCGAGGACTGAAAAGGAGGTGCGCAGCTTTCTAGGTAAAGTGTAATTCATAATACGGTTTATTTCAAAATTAACCTTGACTTGTAAACCACTATTTGGTCTCCTAAAGAAATGAAAGAAATTCCAATGGTATGATTGTTGTTAGTTCGCTTTTGAACAGGTCAAGTAGTATCTGCAGAATTCGTCTATGTTATCACCACCAGACTCGGGAAAACCGTTGATTATGTACCTGTCAGTGACAAACTCAACCATGGGGTGTATGTTAGCTCAGGAGTCAGGGACTGAGGTGGAGAAAGCCTTTTACTACTTGATAAAGAAAATGCTAGACTACGATACCTGTTACACTTCCCTCGAGAAAGCTTGCCTAGCCTTGGTACGGGCTACCCGGATGTTGAGGCACTATCTGTTAGATCACTCAGTAATTCTGGTTTCAAGATTAGATCCCGTCAAATATCTCTTTAAGAAACTAGCGCTTATAGGTAGGCTGGCCCATTGGTTGCTTTTTCTCTCCGAATTTGATCTCAAATATGTTACACGCAAGTCAGTTAAAGGGAAAATTGTAACAAAATTCCTAGCAGATCACCTAGTAGAGGGGGATGAAGCGGTGGAGTACTTTTTCCCAGATGGAGATATTCTGCAAATAGAGGAGAAAACATGGATGATGTACTTTGGCAGAGCACCCAATCAATATGGTTATGCGATCGGTGTGTTGCTGATAGCACCTGATGACTCCTATATACCCTTAGCCTTCAAACTCCGGTTTAAAGTATCTAACAGCGATGCAGAGTATGAGGCGTGTATTGCTGGTTTAGAAGTCGTCCTGGAACTAGGGAAAAAAAAGGTTGGACATCATCGGGGATTCAAACTTGGTTGTGTCTCAAGCCAACGGAGATTGGCGGGTTAAAAAAGAGAAAATAAAGGTTTACCATCAGGCATTGGATATGTTAATTCTGCGGTTTGAAAAGATAAAGTTTACCCATCTGCTAAGGGTGAACAACCGGTTTGCTGAAGTACTAACAACTCTATCTTCTATGGTAGACATTCCATTGGCAGTGAGGATGCGTCCGATCATTATTGAACAAAAGTACACACCGGCCTATGAAACCATTGTCGCAATAGATAAGGCTTCAGACAAGAACCCCTGGTGCTATGATATTTTGAATTTCCTGGAAATTGAGGCATATCCACCAAGAGCAACTGTCAAGGATAAAAGAGGAATACGGCGTTTGGCCGTCCAATTTATCATCTGTGGGGGCATGTTGTACAAAAGAAGCCATTTAAGAATGCATAAATTGTGTGTTGAGGAAGAGGATTCAAAGTGCCTTGTGGACGCCATTCACAGAGGAGAATGCGGAGCCCACATGAACGGTGTGATGCTCGTCCAAAAAATCCTTAGACAAGGCCACTACATGTTAACCATGGAAGAGGATTGTATCAATTTTGTATGGCGATGCCATAAATATTCAAATTTATGCCAATCGCATGAACATACCACTATCTAAACTCTACAATATGACTTCACCATGTCCATTCTCTGTTTGGGGGACAGATATTATCGGCACAGTTATACCAAAGGGGTCAAATGGACATGAATTCATCTTGGTAGCGATCGACTACTTCACCAAATGGGTGGAGGCCCACTCATACTTTGTGCTAAAAGTGTCGCATGTGGCTAAGTTCATCAAGAACAATATCATCTACCGGTACGGAGTTCCGAATGAGATTATCTCCAATAATGGCTCACACTTCAAGAAAGAGATGCTGGAGCTGCTTGAGAAATACAACGTGGCTTTTCATAAGTCATCAACATACAGACTGCAAACCAATGGAGCTGTTGAGGCTGCGAATAAAAATATCAAGAGAATCTGCAAAGAAATAGTAGAGACTTACAGGAACTGGCCAGATAAACTGACATTCGTGCTCTGGGGCTACAGAACCTCAATCCGAACATCTACAGGGGCGACCCCTTATTCTCTCATTTATGGGATGGAGGCTGTTTTGCCAATTGAGATTGAAGTGTCGTCACTACGAGTTATGGCTGAGTGTCAAATAGTGGAGGCGGACTAGTAACAGAGTAGGTTCGAGGGGTTAATGTTGTTTGATGAGAAAAGACTAAGGGCATTGTATCACGTCCAGGGCTACCAACGCAGAATTGCTAGGGATTTTAACAAGAAAGTTAAGTCCAGGAATCTCATTAAGGGAGATATGGTGCTGAAGGACAATCGAGCCCCCATCCACTACCCAAGGGACAAGTTCCGACCCAACTGGACTGGTCCTTACATCATCAAATCAATCTGGTCATGAGGGGCAGTTATTCTCATGGACTTAGATGGCATGGAGTTCTCACAACCGATCAATATGGACAAGTTGAAGAAATATTACCCTTGAGAGGCTCGCTAGGCCAAAAGCCAGAAAGGGAGACCTAGGTAAAAGTTAGAGCATAAAAAAATTAGAAATAAAGAAAAACTGAGCTTGCAAGGTTGAAAACCCTAAAAGGCAACTTTGGAAAAAAGTTAAAACGTAAAATGAGAGAGTTAATACTCAAGTGAATCTTAACCGAACTACGTAAGGCCTAATTCCCATTTTTAGGATACATAGGCAACTTATCCTTGAAGTTCAGCATAACTATCTCCAACTCAACTGTCCTGTCTGTTTTTCTGATTAGGTCATCTTTGATTTAACAAAGCTGTTTTTACATCATACACTACTAAAACATGAAAAGAAAGATCAAAGTAGTAAAACTAGGGGCATAGCTAAGTCAGGTAGCTCTATGTCTTCTGCTTGCACTCACGGAAGATTCCACAGCTAAAGATGGCCCGACTTGTTCTTTGTCTTCAAGCCAAGCTAAACACTCGTCAGAAAGGATCTAATTGAAACTAATGGCAAGGGCCAGAATTTCTTTCATCCTCCAGGCTGCGAGATACCAGTGCAAGTGCGAGGTATGAACCAGAAATGAAACTGTGTATTCCATTCCCTCATCTGGACGCGTCTGCTCATGCCCAAACTGGTGTCTGAACTGGAAAGGAAAATAGAACACGCAATGTGTGAGGCCAATTAACTGTACACCCCACTGTTGGGGACATGCTGTAGCTCTTCTCAGCCAAATTAAGCCAGGGGTAATGCCAAGTTATGTTAGCTGCAGATCTGCTGTATATCCAGTCACGCCACAACCCTTCTGAAGGGAAATCTACTAGCCGTTGGTGAAAGAAATAAGCTCTGGCCGAGTATTCGGGACAAGGGTCCACTACTTGCAGTTTATCCATTAACCAGACCTGGGGAGGTATGAAAAATAAGAGAGATTAAAGAATAGAGAGGTGTACAATGAGAGAAAAGTAAGGAAGAGGTTATGAGAGAAAAATAGAGATTGAGTGTCGAGTGATGTGAGAATTATAAATTAGCAAGGTGGGATATAATACCTGGAGAAGTAGCGAACTCCTTACCAACCGTGTAGTCTCTCCCCAACAGAAGGCATCTAAACCTATCAAGGTTTCGGCCAATGCCAGGCCCAGGCAACTCTTACCCTCTATCAAACATTGGGCCACTTTGATCAACCAGATCCTAGCTCCGCCAAAACTAGGGGCAAGGAGGAATTGTGCAAGAAGGCATAAACAGAGAGCATGTTGCTAGTGGCCTCACTAGAGAAGGTCACTCCTATCTCCAATAGCGGAAAATCGATGAACTAAACCGGGGATGTCTAGTTCTCCATCATGTGCTAAGGACCGAGCCTCGTGTAATGTTAACCCACACATCTGTCCCAAAGCTTGGGCATGGCCAAAACAGGGTTGCAGCATGATTTCTTCGTCGCTCCAAGACTCCATCAAAGCTCAAAATTCTTCGAGTGTCGGACATACCTCTTGTGAACCAAAGTGAAATACATGTGTGACCGAGTTCTAACATTAAACTGCGGCATGAAGAAATGGGAAGCAAAGAGAAATGCGTCTCAGAGGAAAAAGGGCGTTTAGGCCAAAACCACGAAAGTTCACCTTTTTGAGCCGTCCAAAGTGGCTATCTAGTCTCGAAGCCTATTGTTGGGCAATGTTTCCATCTTGAAAGAAAATTACTGAAGACTTGCTATTTTGCCAGAAAAACAACATAGGAGCACCATTTATAGATGTTGAGAAGGAGCAATGCATGACAGCTGGACAGCATTGACCAACCTCATGTTTAGGCCTAGCCATGCCTCAATGAAGCCCGGCCATGCCTATTTTGGCTCGGCCAGGTCTAAATAAGGGCCTAGATCAGTGTAATTTCAGAAAAAGTTGGCCTTTGTCCTGGCGTACCACGGCTGTCTTTTGAGTCTTGTTTTGTTTGTACCAAATGTTTTTTAGTATTTTCGAGTTGTTTTCATTTTGTTTTCCTATTATCAAGCTGTATTTTATGTTTTGTCCAGTTGCGGGTTGCTATTCGACTCAAGAATGAGTGCAAGAGCAGATATTCGTTGTTTAAGTCTTGTGTGAAGTTACCATGCAAAGGTTACGCCATTCATCACATGCCATGGCAAGGAGATCATTCAAAAACTTGTCTTTTATAAACTAGCGAGTCCAACCCCGATCATTGTTTTACAAAGCAAAACAAAAGAAAATCCTTCAAAAACAAAAGGCTCCATCTGAAGCTAGTCATTAATTACAAAGCAAAACAAAAACAAAACCAGAAAATCATCATCATCAGCAACAACCCATCCTCGCTCTCTTCCTCCTTGGCCACGAAGGAGATGCATCGCTGTTATCACTGGGGCTGCTAGACTGCATGTCAACCGCCTCCCCCTCCTCCTTAGAAGTCGTGTACTCCTTGAAGGACTCCTCGGGAGATGAACGCTGCCTCACTCGGCCTCTCTGTCACAACCCAAACCTACCCCTATGGGTTTAGAATCATGACCGGCCAGTAATCCTAGATTACTTTCGGCCTTAAAGAAAATTTCAAAATATTTAATATCATATTGGGGCCTAAGGCGGCAGCACAACAAAAATAAAAATGTCCAGTGAGCTTGTACCTACATGATACAATAATATATTATGAACATATACAAATCTTATATATCTCACACACATATACATTTAAGACTCAGCAAAATACAAATTTGACAAAGCTAAGGGGGCTGATTTTCTTGGCTCTACTCGAGCCTAACTTGGTCCATTCCGGAAGCTCTTCAAAAGTCTAAAACGGGTAGACTCCGAGGCTTTCTCTATCCTTGTTGCTTAGTTTTATCACCTACATATACATATAAATAGTGAGCTAAAGCCCAGTGAGTAATAATAGAATAAAGAGGTTAAATGAATGAAGTTCAACAATAATACAAAAACCTGTCTTACGATTTCAAAACGAATCTTAAATCATTTTAAAGTAAGGCATTTGCCATATTATATCAAACTTTATAACAAACCATTTTCCATATCAAATCATATATTTCAATTTTCGAATCAATCCATTTCAATAGGCAAAACAATTTGATTATCCTTTGCAATGACAAAAACCATTGTTCGATAGTATTTTCGTTACAATTCCAATTTCAATCCAATTCTCAATGATCCCTGTTATCTTAATAGAAATTCTCATTCAATGACAATTTTTGTGGTACATCCAATAGAGTAACAATATTCCAATAACAATAGACCATAACGGTCTAACACTAGAGATCTCTATGTGCCAATAAATCCAAATGCCATGATATTGTTTCCCCTAGAAAAGGGCCTAGCCATGGTATTGTCTACCCTGGGCAAGGGCCTAGCCATGGTATTATCTCCCCCAGGAAAGGGACTAGCCATGGTATTATCTCTCCCGGGCAAGGGCCTAGCCATGGTATTGTCTCCCTCAGGCAAGGGCCTACACTCAATGGATGCCACAAAACCATTTCGAAATAGAACTTCATTCATTATGAGAAAATAACGTTTCAATAGGTCATTCAATCAATCATATATCAATTTCAATAGTAATAACATTTTCGAAAGTAAAAATAACTTTATAAAGTTATTACTCACAGTGGTTAAGTCGATATAATGCCTCAGACGCCCACCTAAACAAACCACATAACAAAAACACAATAGAAGCACCATTCAATATTCATTGCATTTTAATTCAACTCTTTATGTGTTTCTAGCTCATTCCATGACTATGTGAGTCCAATTGGTGCATAAGAATACTTAGAATATCATGAGGATGTAATTATGCATTTAAAAGAGTTAGTCCAAAATTGTTGAAAGTAGGGTCCTCGCTCACCCTTGGTCACTCAAGCAGTCTGCAAAGCTCTGTAAAAATCCTGGTTGGCCTTAATGTTCGCTCGAGCAGTGACTTTACAGCGGCCAACAAATTCTATGTCCTTTCAAAACCAACAAAATAATTTCGAAACACATTTTCAAAACTTAAACTATTGCATTAACCAATTTAAACATGTAATTTTATTAATAAAGATAAACCCATGACTAATTTTTCAATTTCTAATACAAAAATCTCTTTGATCATTAAACTAATAATTTCATGAGTATAATTGTGGGAGCCCTAAGGGAGGCCATCCCACATCGGTTCGTGAGGCATTCACAACCCACCTTATAAGTTGCCTAACTCCTCTACCTAGCATGAGGCCTTTTCTAAGGAGGAACAAAACCGTGAGGCTACGGCCAAAGCGGACAATATCATGCTAGTGGGTGGTTAGCCTCTTCATTTGGCGCCGTCTGTGGGAACTCCCTCCGTATTCGGAGCCAGGCAACTGGGGACTTATGTGGGAGCCCTAAGGGAGGCCATCCCACATCGGTTCGTGAGGCATTCACAACCCACCTTATAAGTTGCCTAACTCCTCTACCTAGCATGAGGCCTTTTCTAAGGAGGAACAAAACCGTGAGGCTACGGCCAAAGCGGACAATATCATGCTAGTGGGTGGTTAGCCTCTTCATTTGGTGCCGTCTGTGGGAACTCCCTCCGTATTCGGAGCCAGGCAACTGGGGACTTATGTGGGAGCCCTAAGGGAGGCCATCCCACATCGGTTCGTGAGGCATTCACAACCCACCTTATAAGTTGCCTAACTCCTCTACCTAGCATGAGGCCTTTTCTAAGGAGGAACAAAACCGTGAGGCTACGGCCACTAGCATGATATTGTCCGCTTTGGCCGTAGCCTCACGGTTTTGTTCCTCCTTAGAAAAGGCCTCATGCTAGGTAGAGGAGTTAGGCAACTTATAAGGTGGGTTGTGAATGCCTCACGAACTGATGTGGGATGGCCTCCCTTAAGGCTCCCACATAAGTCCCCAGTTGCCTGGCTCCGAATACGGAGGGAGTTCCCACAGACGGCGCCAAATGAAGAGGCTAACCACCCACTAGCATGATATTGTCCGCTTTGGCCGTAGCCTCACGGTTTTGTTCCTCCTTAGAAAAGGCCTCATGCTAGGTAGAGGAGTTAGGCAACTTATAAGGTGGGTTGTGAATGCCTCACGAACTGATGTGGGATGGCCTCCCTTAGGGCTCCCACAATAATAATTCCAACATTCTTCTTTCTTTGTTTTATAAAACATAAATTAAAGCTATAAAGTCCTTTCAAAAATATGTATGTGTAAGAAATTTAAATCAAAATCAAACTAATTTTGATTCGCAAATATAAATTATAATTTATTTCCAAATTTGTCCAAATTTAGATTTAATTTATTTTCTCCATATCAAACCCACAAATTTTAAAACATGAAATAAACCCTCAAAACTCTTGAAAATTACATGAATCAAACTTAAATAACGAATTAATGGAATTCAATTTCATTATTAATAACAAAAATCAAACTTAAATAACGAATTACAAAATTAATTTCTTAGAATTTCAACTTAACTCAATTTTTTAACCAAAAACTTAATTTATGATCATAGATGTTCCAAAATGTGTTTAAATTGAATAAAACTTTTAAATTCAATTACATGCATGGATCAAACGAATTCATAATTTTCTTAGTAAAATCCAAACTTTGTCTTACTTTAGGATTAATTCGAAATTTCCATAAGTTTGATCTTTCTAAAGCTTTTTCCTTTTCTTTTCAAAATATGAGATTTGATTAGTTCCAATTCTTCAAAATCCATGATACATGTGTAATTAGAGTATTAAACTTGTAGAATTTACTCATGCATGTAACAATGAGGCTTAATTTCACGCAGAATCACAACATCAAACCCAAAATAATTAATTTCCATAACCATGAACCTAACTTAATCTCTTCATCTTTGGTTTCTAATTTCTTCCAAATTATATGAAATTGAACCCAAACTCATCTTTAATTCAAGTGTAATACAAGGATTTTACAAAATTCAAGCTTGAGATCCTTACCTTTAATCTTCAATTTGGTGTACAATTGATGAATTCTTGAGCTCCTTTCTCACATTACTTCTCTTTTTCCATTCCCTTTACATGAACTCTCTAGGACAATAGTTTGAGTTCCCTCTCTCTCTCTCTCTCTCGGTTTCTCTTTCTCTCCCTCTGGGCTCTGTTTTGTCCCAGCACACTATGACTTGATGATGTATATATATATATGCATAAAGCATTGTTGCCTTGTACTTTCCAAAACACACTAACATCCCTTTTGCATTATAATTTTATTAAAAAAAATAAATCAATTACATTTTAATTTAATTGAACATCATTTAATCTTAATTAATCTTGACTCAATCACAAATCTCAGATAATTTAATTAGTCTAATTGGCTTCAATTAAGGCCCAATTAATTATATTTAATTTTTGCCATTCTAAATCAAATTTTTAATCAAACTCTCAAAAGGCTCCAAATATTAAATTAAATGTATTGTAATCATCAATTTTGTTTTCCTAAATCATTAAGGCCTTCAATTTCTAATTAGACTCAAATTTCCGTCAATAAATTACATATTCAAATTGGACATCACATGAATAAATTTAATTCATAATAATCACAATTTTCAATCCTCATAATTTAATTAACTTAATTAACTCCAATTCGGACCTAATTAATCAAATCTCAATTTTATCAAACTAAATCGATTATTTAATTAAACCCCCATATGGTTCGATACTCAAAATTAAAATAATTTAATTCGTCAATTTCACCTTCTTGAGCCACTTAAGCTTTTAATTTCTAATTCTGAAATAACCCTGTTATAAAATTACGTACGAATCAATACCAATATTGTTCATCAGTTCCACAATTAAATTAAAATAATAATTAGTTAAAATCCAAATCACCTTGATTAATTAAATATAAAATATTATATATGGCAGGGTCATCACACTCTCCCTCAGTCAGCTCCTTCTCTGCTCATCACTGGGCCTCATCTCCGTCTCCTAGCTGGAGGAGGTCCTGCAGGTGCAACTGGTGTTGGCTCAAGCAGAAAAGAGAGAAAGAGGGTACGGATATCAAAAGAGGTCGTTAAAGTTATGGGCAAGACTGTCATGATTGTAAACTAGGGGCAATAGCATGCCTTAATCCCATGAGTGGCCAGAGCAGTCTGCCTCCTCCGCACCATCAGAAGCAGGCGGTCAATCGTCTGGAGGAGGTCGTCAGCATATGCCCTGGGTACCTGCAAAAGGAAGAGCATTTGAATATAGTGAACAGAAATAACATGGTACAGTGGACAAAAATAACAGAGGGTAGTGAAAACATAAAGTAACAAAATGGGTAGAAATAGGAAGAAGTGTGTACCCTACTCAACACCGAGAGTAAGCACCAATCTACGATCCCTCTCCTAAATGTGCTCAAAACGGATCTACTCAATCACCCAGTCTGGCAGCATGTATATGACCTCAGTCAGAATCATAGGAAACTTGAGAGCGGGAGTAACGGCGGAAGCACCTCTAGTAGTTGCAGCAGCAGCCTCTGGAATAGCACCGGCCATGCTATAGATAAGAGCCGCCATCACCCGAGTCAGCAAGAAGGTGATGAAGTTGTCGGGCTCATGATGTCGGTCACAATCCTCTTCCAACATCAGGAAGTCAATCTGAGGACCATCATGAAGTACATCCACTACCCTCATGCCGGGAGGAGGAAGATGTGGAATGTTTAAATCCGCTACCCCTCGTGTCTAGCGGATGAACCTCTCTCCTGGAGAATAAGCTCGGCCAAAGGGGCCCTCAAACAAAATCCACATGGTAGAGGCATGCCATGCAGCAACGTAGGTCGCCCTCGCTGCCTGAGGGGCACCTGTCCAGGGGTGTCAGCCAACCTGTGGAAGCAGATGCCAAATGTCAAGGATCTAAGTAGTATGGCAACACAGTATGGAAACAGTGCAGCGGAAATAGTGCATTATGGAAACAGTGCAGTGAAAATAGTGTAGTATGGAAATAGTACAGTATGAGAATAACAGCAATATGGAAATAGTAGTATGGAAATGTAAAGACTAGTGTTTTGTTACCTGATCCGCGGTGATAATGTCAAAGAAACGACGAAAGTAAGGGAAGTCTCGGTCTACGCGGCGGCATCGCTTGAACCGAGAGTTATAGTATTGGGAGCGGGGTACTGATAACTCAAGCGGCCTCACCAGGATCGGAGCTAGAGAGGTGAAATATGTGTAAACCCATAGCTGTAAGCAGAAAAAGATGGATAAAGTAAATGAGCAGATAAACAAGAAATACAAAGCAAAGATTAGCAGGAAATGTAAAATTGAACAAAATGTAAAGTTGCACAGAAAAATTAAGTGTGAGGCGTACCTCCCAAACTCTCCAGTAGCCACCCACTGAAACCGCTTTACAGCAGGAAACAGAACTCATATAGAAGTACAAGGTGGCCAGGCCGGCGCCACCCCAGTCATACTCTCTCACCTGTGGTAGGTGCACTTGTGCTCCCAAAAGATATAACCCCACGGTGTTTTCCCTGTTGGCAAACAGGGTAGTATCGAGGAGATACATTAGGAAGGCGCGGGTGTACTGGGCATCCTCATCTGGAGTAATTAGCTGAAGGTCTGTTAGCTCCATAAAGGAACCTCTGGACTGGGAACGAATAACTTGTCAGTTCCATAAAGGAACCTTCAATTGGGTGCAGATAACTTGTCAGTTCCATAAAGGAACGTCCAGACTGGGAACGGATAACTTGTTAGTTCCATAAAGGAATCTCCAGTTGGGTGCAAATAACTTGTCAGTTCCATAAAGGAACCTCCAGCCGGGTGCAAATGACTTGTTAGTTCTATAAAGGAATCTCAGGACCGGGAACAGATAACATACTTGTGTCACAAATACTTATCGAAAATTGGACAATCATTTATAGTACAGAACATAACATTTCATAAAACAGATCTTATTTCATATACAGAAAATATTTTAACTTGAACATGGCTTTACTAAGTTATTACTCAGAGATGGCTCCACTTCCAAAATAGACAACTTAGATAACTTATGGCCCGTGACCTACACACACACATAATAGAAACACATAATGAAACACACACTCGATTGGTACTTAACTTTTTTCATCTCATTGTAATGTGTTTCTATGTCTTAACCTCGTATTGTGTCTTAATCATGACCTAGGAATGTCTAGGATGCAATGAAGATGTTAAAATGTACTTGGAAACACTTAACAAAAATTACTAAAAACAAGGGTCTCGCTCGAGCTTAACTTTCTTCACTCGAGCAGACATGCAAAAATGTGAGCGGTCGCTCGAACGCAACTTTTGTCTCTCAAGCGGTCTGTAAACTCAGCAAAAGTACTGGTTGTGTGATTTTCTGCTCAACAGTCGCTCGATGGTCGCTCGAGCGTGAGACTCAGTTCCTCGCTTGAGCACAACTCTGGTCGCTCAAGTGGTCTGTAAAAACACGAAACTTCTGGGAGCTTGCATTTCATGATTGAGCCAACTTTTAGTCGCTCGAACGGAAGCGCAAGATCACAGAGTGGTTGCTTGAGCACATGTTCTGTCGCTCGAGCAGAGGGTGCAAATTCTGGAATTTCCAGATTTTCTTTCAAGCTTCAAAACTCTAATTCAAAGCCATAAATCATGTTCTTTTGGGCCAAAAACTCAAGAAAACATGTCTAAACTTGAAAAAAATTGAGAATTAAAGATCATTTGATGAAATCAAGGCCCATAAGCTTGTCAATTGAGCAAACTCAAACTTGAATTGTGAAAACTTATCATGAATATGATATGCATGGAGTGATTTGAGCTCCAAGTTTCCAAATCATGAGCAAATGAGATGTTTAGGTCAAAAACATGCTGGGTTCCTTGAACAAAACTCAAGTATGGACATGCATGTGGAAATTCTTGAAAATCAACTTAAAAAATTATGAGAACTATGCATGCATGCATGATACACTCCCAAAGTCAAGTATCTAAGTCCAATTCTTGTCTTCCTGTAGAATTTCTTTTGAATTCATGAGTTGGCTAACTTTTAATTACATTATCAAAAGCTTGGGTTCTCACCTAAGCTTCTCAATTGAGCTTCAAGTGGACCAATTCTTGAGTGATCATGCTAATCCTCCTTAGTTCTCTTCAATACTCTAGCAAATCCTTTTTTGGTTGAACTCAAGTCTTCCTCCCTCCCTCTCTCTCTCTCTCTCATGTGTAGTCTTCAAAGATGAGGGATTGAGGGTGCAAATTGTATTAAAGGTGTTGGAAATGGCCTTACATAGGCTCAATTAGGAAGGTTAATTAATTTAAGTTAAAGATAACTAATTAAGATCATTTATTTTAATTATTCGGTTCAAAATTGAATTTCAATTCAACATACCATAAATTCCTAAAAATTCCAATTAACAGGCAAGTCAAGTCAATTTCTTAATCAGATGTTGATAAGGCCGCCAACTTGCAGAACAAAACAATAACATGAATAGATCCTTCTACGATGAACATATATGAATACAAATAATGCAACACACACGCAATTAATGGAAATTTCCACTTTAATTATTATTAATCCTTCTTAATCATAGATTATACGTTAATCATGGTTGGCATTGTTACAGGTAATTTACAATTTCGCACCATATTGGCCCGACCCTCTTGCCTCCAAACTTGGTATCCCCAAAGTCTTCTTCAATGCCTATGTTTTGCTTTTTGGGTCCTGTACCAGTGTTAAAGTGCACGAGTGGTGAAGGCGATTGCACAACATAAGAGGACTTCACTCACTACTAAACCTAATTGGATCCCATTTGAATAAAAAATTGGGTTTAAGCTTGTTACGACCCAAACCCGCCCGTATGGGTTTAGCGTCATAACCGGCTAGTAATCCTTGGATTACCAAAGGCCTCTTAACATAATGATATATAATTAGGGGCTGCGGAAGCAAATACATAAAATATATATAGTCCATCGAGCTGTGAAGAGATACATGGGACAACTAATCTTAAACTTTCATAAACTTACAAGTGACGTCAAAAGATATAGTATTTACACGTCACTTCATGTACATATAAATAGAGAAGCTTGTTCATGGAGCAAAAAAAATAAAGTCTTATACATTCATAATAACACAGCCACTAGACTTGACTTATCCTCAGGAGGCACAAAGGTTGGCTGGAAAAAAAAAAAAAAAAACTGAGATGCCAGGTCCTCAACTCTGAGCCTGGTCCCGTGCCTGATCACCTACATACATAATATAAATAGTGAATGAGAGCCTAGTGAATAATAACAAAGTAAAGGGTTAAATGAATGATGTCCCATAACTAAGTTTGTACATAGAATAGATTTATATTCATATTCTTATTCAATTCATATACAGAAATCAGAATTTATGCTTGATCATACGTAGTTCATCCGTTAGCGCTAACAGATCATTTACAGAGCATCATAGATCATACGTGTTAGTTCCATGAAGGAACCTTTGGCCGGGTACGGATAACTTGTCAGTTTCATAAAGGAACCTTCGGACTGGGAACAGATAACTTGTCAGTTCCATAAAGGAACCTCCAGCCGGGTATAGATAACTTGTCAGTTCCATAAGGAACCTTCGGTTTGGGTACAGATAGCATAAATGCCACAAACATTTGTCAAAGTTGAACAATCATTCATAGTGTAAAATATGACATTTCATAGAACAGATCTTATTCCATATACAGAAAATAATTTAACTTGAACATAAATTTACTAAGTTATTACTCACAAATAACAGATGTCTCCAAGTAAACGAATAGAGTAGGCAAATCAGAGATTTTATGGCGCGTGACCTACACAAATACAGAACAAATACATACTGAATTACACACCCGAAGTCATTAACTTAGTTCTTTCTTGTCTTGGTGTGTTTCTACTTCTTTATCCTCATTATGGTGTCATAATCTTGGCCTAAGAATGCCTAGGATGGAACGAGTATGCAAAAATGCATTTGAAAACACTTAACAAAAATTGCTGAAAACAGGGTCTTCACTCGAGCGTAACTTCCTACGCTTGAGCGGACATGCAAAATGTGAGTGGTTGCTCAAGCGCAAGATCTGTCGCTTGAGTGGTCTATAAACTTTTGCAAAAGTGCTGGTTGCTTATTTTTTTGCTCGATGCTCGCTCGAGTGTGAGAGACATGTCCTCGCTCGAGCGCAACTTTTGTCGCTCGAGCGGCCTGCAAAACATAAGAACTTTTGGGAGCATGCATTTCATGCTCGAGCAGACTTCAGGTCGCTCGAGCGGAAGTGCACCTACTCAGAGTGGTCGCTCAAGCGTGGATTCATTCGCTCGAGTGTAGGAGCAGAATTCTAGAATTTCCAGATTTGCTCCGAAGCTCAAAACTTAGATTCAAAGTTGTAAAACATGGTCTCTAGGGCCAAAAACTTGAGGAAGCTATAGGAAACACTTATAAATGGTAAAACCTTGGTGAATTCAGAATCATTTCACAAAACCAAAACTCAAAAGCTTGTCAATTATACAAAACCAAACTTGAAATGTTGAAAATATAACTTGCATGTAATGGTATGAGTTTTAACCTTCCAAAACATAATCAAATGAGGTAGAAACATGTGAAATGTGATCAACTTCCAAAATCAAGCCATGATCAATGCATGCATGTGAAGCTTCCTCAAAATCAAGCTCTAAATGCAAAAGAATTTGCATGCAAGTATGATTATCTTCTTAATTCTTCTTCCTAAGTTTAATTCTTGGCTTAATTAACTAATTCTCTTGAACTCATGCATTAAAGACTACAAATATACAACTAAAGGAGTGAATTTCTACCTCAAGCTTTGAATTCTCAAGTGTAAGAGCTTAGTTTTCCAAGTTCTCTCCAAATCCTTCTCTTTTCTAGCAATTCCTTTTGATTGAGCTCAAGTCTCACAAAATTCTCAAGCTTAGAACCAAATCTTCCCCTCTCTCTCTCTCTCTCTCTCTCTCTCTCTCTCTCTCTCATGTTTGTGTGTGTTTGTGAGCTTAAAGATGTATATAAAATGAAGAAAAAGAATGAGTGGGCTATAAAAGGTGCCTTATATAGGTTTAGATCAAAATTTCATTAGTTAGGCTTAATTAAGCATTAATTATTCTAATTTAATTATTCTGAATCGAATTTCAATTAAACCTACCATGAACTTCTAAAAACTTCTCATCATGTCTTCTTCTGTCTCCCAAATTGCATAAGTTCTTCCATGATTCTGCCAATCAACCCCTTGTTTCTCAATCTTTTAATTCGACGATTCACAATTTGCATTGGCCTCTCCTCGTATCTATAATCATCTTTTAGAAATACATGAGTTGGCTCAATCACATGTAGTGGATCTCTCAAATAATCCCGAAGCATAGAGATATGAAATACATTGTGCATATGTTCCATGACTGGTGGTAAAGCTACCCGATACGTCACTGAATTAATCTTCTCAAGGATTTCATAGGGTCCAACATATCTTGGTGCCAATTTGCCTTTCACGCCAAACCGTGTCTGGCCTTTCATTGGAGCCACTTTGACAAATACGTGATCCCCGACTTCATATTCCCTGTCTCTTCTTCGGACATTAGCATAGCTCTTTTGGCGACTTTGTGTAGTTTTCAGTCTTTGTTGAATCAATTTCACATTTTCAGTTGTTTCTTGTACCAGTTTCGGCCCAATAAAGGTCTGTCACTTACCTCGGCCTAATAGATCGAAGAACGACATTTCATACCATACAATGCTTCATATGAGGCCATACCAATACTTGAATGGTAGCTATTATTATATACAAATTCGGCCAGAGAAAGGTAAGTCTCCCAATTGCCTTGAAAATCTAACACATGCATCCGTAACAAGTCCTCTAATGTTTGAATGGTCCGTTTCGATTGGTCATCTGTCTGTGGGTGATAAACACTGCTTAATCTCAATTCAGTCCCCAAGGCCTGTTGCAAACTCTGCCAGAATCTTAAAGTAAACTTAGGATCTCTGTCAGATATTATGGACACTAGAACTCCATGTAATTTTACAATCTCATTGACATACAAATTAGCCAATTTATCCGCATTATACAAAGATTTGACAGGTAAAAATTGAGCAGATTTAGTTAGACAATCAACAATAACCCAAATAAAATCCATACCTCTAGAAGAGCGAGGCAATCCCACGATGAAGTCCATGGTAATGTGCTCCCATTTCCATTCTGGTATTGGAAGCGGCTGTAATAAACCAGCGGGTTGTTGGTGTTCAGCTTTGACTTGTTGGCAATACAAACATCGGGCCACAAAATCTGCAATGCTCTTCTTCATCCCAAGCCACTAGAAATTCTGTTTCAAATCATGATACATCTTTGCGTTTCCATGATGCATGACAAATTTGGAATTGTGAGCTTCAGTCATGATGCGTTTCCTTAAATCAGAACAATCCGGCACACAAAGACGACTTTGAAATTTCAACACATTGTTTTCAAATACAAACCTGAGCCTTGGTTTTGAATCAATTTCATTCACGATCTTTTTCAAGAAATCATCTTGTAGTTGTTTCTCTTTAATTTCTTCGATGATTGCAGCCTGGGCAGAGATAGCAGCTGAGATTCCACCTTGTTCTTGCAATACAACTTCAATTTCATTCTTTTCCAAGTCACATAGTAAT
Organism: Camellia granthamiana; assembly: GCA_036172215.1. Lineage (NCBI taxonomy): Eukaryota > Viridiplantae > Streptophyta > Magnoliopsida > Ericales > Theaceae > Camellia > Camellia granthamiana. Next base: position 158,284,257 of record CM069905.1, read on the forward strand.
TCTTTCTGACCAGTAAGCAAACATGACAAATTTCCTATTGACTTTCGACTCAAGGCATCTGCCACAGTATTAGCTTTTCCCGGATGATATAAAATCTGTAGATCATAGTCTTTGATCAATTTCAGCCATCTTCTCTGTCTCATGTTCAGTTCTTTTTAGGTAAAGAATTATTTCAAACTTTTATGGTCGGTGTACACCTCGCAAGTCACACCATACAAATAATATCGCCAAAAGCACAAAGCAAACACCATAGCTGCCAGTTCAAGATTATAAGTCAGGTAATTCTTTTCATGTAGTCAGAGTTGTTGAGAAGCATAAGCAATTACCTTTTCATTTTGCATTAATACACAACCCAAACTTTTGTAGGATGCATCACTGTAAATCTGAAACCCATCAGTACTATTAGGCAAAGTCAAAATAGGTGCAGTTACTAATCTGGTCTTCAACTCTTGAAAGGCAAACTTTCTTTGATCATTCCAATCAAATGATACATTTTTCTGGGTTAACTGGGTCAATGGAATAGCAAGTTTTGAAAAGTTTTTCACAAATCCGTGATAATAGCCTGCAAGCCCCAGAAAACTTCTAACTTTTGACACATTCGTCAGTTTAGGCCAGTCCACAATAGCTTCAATTTTCTGTGGGTCTACCAATATGCCATCCCTATTGATTACATGGCCAAGAAAGGCTACGCTATCCTACCAAAATTCACATTTAGAAAATTTTGCATATAACTTCTTTTCCCTCAAGATTTATAAGGTAGTTCTCAAATGATTCTCATGTTCTTCCATGCCTTTGGAATAAATCAATATATCATCAATAAAGACAACGATAGATTCATCCAGAAATTGTTTGAACACCCTATTCATTAAATCCATGAACGCTGCAGGTGCATTGGTTACCCTAAATAGCATTACCAAAAATTCATAGTGTCCATATCTAGTTCTGAATGCAATTTTCTCTATGTCTTCTGCTTTGACCTTTAACTGGTGATACCTGGATCTAAGGTCAATTTTAGAAAACACTTGGGCTCCTTGGAGTTGGTCAAACAGGTCATCTATTCGGGGTAATGGATATTTGTTCTTCACGGTTACTTTATTCAACTCACGGTAGTCAATATATGGTCTCAAAGATCCGTTTTCTTTTTAACAAGCAACACTGGGGCTCCCCAAGGTGCGGTACTCGAACAGATGAATTTCTTGTCTAAGAGTTCTTGGAGTTAAACTTTTAATTCTTTCAGTTCAAAAGTCGACATTCTATACGGAGTTTTAGAGATAGGTTGTGTTCCTAGTACTACATCAATGGTCAACTCAATTTTCCTATCAATTAAGTTTCTGGGTAGGTCATTAGGAAACACATCAGGAAATTCACAAACCACAGGAATAGTTTCCACCCTGGTACTATCTGAAGATACAGTCATTACACTGCACAAGTAACCCCGACAACCTTTTCTCAACAATTTTCTGGCTTTCATAAATGAAATCAAGTATGGTGGAGGAGCTACCCCATTCCTAGTGAAAACAAACTCAGGCATACCAGGTGGTTTAAACGTGATGGTTTTATTCACACAATCAATAGTGGCACAATATTTCGACAACCAATCCATGCCCAATATATAATCAAAGTGGTCAATGTTCAAAGGCAGCAAATCAACGTACAATGTCATATCACCACTCAAAACATCACATGTAGGATATACATAAATGCACATCATAGAACTTCCCAATGGTGTAGGCACAAATAGTTTGCAATTCATAGGTTCTAATGATCTAGCCAACTTCCGAGAAAAAACATGTGATACAAATGAATGCATAGAACCAGAATCAATCAGTACATAGGCATTCTGTGCACAGATAGAAATTATACCTGAAACTACTGGCTCAGTATTCTGTACATCCCCGGGTACTAGAGAAAATACTCTCCATTGCCTTAGTGTTTCATTCCTAGTGTTATTCCTGGCGTTAGTTCTTGCATTGGTTCCGGTTACAGGAGCGGATTTGGCTGAACTTGCTGCAGGATGGTTAGCATTGTCAAACCACATTAGACAGTCCTTAATTATATGACTGGTTTTGCCATACTGAAAACACGTGCTTGTAGACACCCCATTTTTGACAGCCCTTATGACTTGGATGTCTTCGCAGGTACACCTGATGATGAGTCTGTTTGCTCGCCGAACGCTTGAAGTCCTCAGCAGAATGCCACAACTTTGAGCCTTTCAAACCCTGCATCCTTTTTGTCTCATTTTTGGACCATGCCTCGGTCTTTCTCCCTAGAGGCTGTCGGACATCACTTTTGGTTTGTCGGCCACTGATATGGCTTGCCGGCCACCAGTGATGGCCAGCAGACTACCAGTGTTTTCTGCAGATATTTTATGCCAGCTGTTTGCACAGATGCTTGCATCTGTCCACACGTGGAGGGTTGGATCTCCTTTTAGAAATTTCATGTTTTTTATATATGGGACCCCCTCTCTAATGTTTTCAGGTTAGAAAATTTTAGACTGAAAATTTTCCTCTCCCTCTATAATTCTCTCTCTCTCTCTCTCTCTCTCTCTCTCTACAAATTCTCTACACTTTTGCCTACTTACACTACACTCTTGCTGATACTTCCTTAACCAAATCCTCTCACCTTTGAGCTGAGGTTCCTTGAGGCCTTCTTGGAGCTCTTGAAGTTGGTTTTGATTTAAATTGTGGCCTCGAGTTACTCTTCTCTTCAAAAGGTATAATACTTGCTTCATTAGCTTGCTTTACATACTTGTCTTTCTACCTTTTTCCCACTATTTTAGGCTTTTTTTGAGCTATAAAAAACTCTGTTTTTGTGGGCTAAAATTGGTGTTTTTGGCCATTTGAGGTTAGGCGGTGGTTTACCCCACTATATTTCTTGTTTGTAAGGCCATTTCACCTTTGTTTCCCATTTTCAAACCATTTTTTTTTGGGCTCTTAAACACTGATTTTCAGAGCTTTTTCAGTGGTGAAAATCATATTTTGAAGTCCAAATTTGGGGGTGTTAGCCTCCCCTCTTTGTATCTTGTTTGTTAGCCTAGTTGGTGCCATGCTTTAGCTTATTTTTCTAGCTTGTTGTAGCTTCTAGTATGCTTTAGGCTCTATTTTGGACTTTTTTAACTCTATTTTGGGTTGGTTATTGCATTTGAGTCTTGTGTTGAATAGTTATAGTGTAATAGTCCTCACAAGCTTGGTGTTTTAGGCCATTAGATACCATTTGTTTGAGTTGATTGTATGTTTTTCAGTGCTTTTCACACTTAATTTCAGCACTAATCATCTCTGCAACCTTCCTCTTTTCTTGACTTTTAATTTTGCTTTGAAAGTGGTTTCAAGTCACTTGTTTGCCTAATTGTGGAATTGAAGTTTCATACTTAACGGATTAATCCCTTATGGGTTTCATTACCAACGGTATGATGCTTCTTTCATACCCAAAGCAACTTGTGTTTTGAGCCTTCTTTCCATTAGAGGACTTTAACTCACCTTTTGGACTTAATTGGATTAAAGCATGGTCGGTAAAGTAAAGTGACTAACTAAAACTTGGGACTAAAAGTGAGCAAGATAATAACTTGTTGTGTTCAATCAGATGTTAATTAAACACAAGGAAAATTGGGACATTTCATACTCAAAGTGATAAAATGTGTTAACTTTCCTAGGTCTCCATTGCCCTTGATCATGCATGATTGGGTGATGGTTTTGTTTGTCTTGCTTTGCATTTATTGAGCTTGCATATCTTGAGTCACAAACCATCATGCAATGAAATTGCTTGAGTTGGTAGTTTGTGGCTTAAGTTCGCCTTTCCTTGGATTTGCCCGTGAAAAGGAGGGGTGAGTTGTGCAAACAATCTACGATAATACCTTATTTTTGCTCTGTTTGTCCTTTGTTGCAGCAAGATGAACTAGTGCATCAGTGGCCAGTAGGTGGCCGGTAAAGCACCATTGATGGCCGGCATGCCACTTTCATGGCCGGCAAATGGCCGGCAGTCTTTACTAGTGGCCGGCTAGCCACTGATGCAAACCTCAGCAGAGTGTTGGTAAGGTGGAGCAAAATGGTTCTGGAAATGTTCAACCCTGCAAATAGAGGCTTTTGGGAATAAAAGGAGGTCTTTTCTGGTGATATCTGAGCATACGTATGCACATCTTTCATTTCCCGAGGCAGAGTAGTGGTAGAGTAGTTAAATACTTTAATTATTTAGTGTAGACACCCCATTTTTGACCGTCCTCAAGACTTGGATATGCTTGCAGGTACATCCAATGACGAGTTCGATTGCTCGTTGAGTATTCAAGTTCGCGGTAGAACGTCACAGGTCTGAGCTTTCCAAACCCTGTATTCTTTCTGTCTCATTTTTGGACCATGTGTTGGCCCTTTCTTCATGCTTTTTGTGAGGCACTGCCGACCACATTTTGGCCCTGCCGGCCATGGTTTTCTCCCTGTCTGCCATTGATGAAGCCTGCCAGCCATCAATAAGGCACTGCCGGCCACCACTGATGGCCGACAGAATGCATTGTCTCAGCAGATTTCACTCCAGATCTTTTGAGCCAGCTGGTTTCCACTCATCCCTCCTCCATATACGTGTATGGAGGGATGAAGCCCTTTCCAAGCTTGTTGAATAAGCTTTGCATTGCATTCCTCTATATAAGGAGAGGCTCCACCTCTTCAGCAGAGGTTCAGCATTTTTAGAGAAGATATATCTCTCTCTATATTTCTCACTCTCTTTCCCTATATTGTATTGAATAGTGTCCCAAAGTGTGTTTTCTCTTCACTTTTGCAAAGGAACACATAGTGATACACAACTATCTTTGAGCTGAGGTTCTTGGGAGTGTTGTTTGAGCTCTAAAAGTGAGTTTTTGGCCCCTGAGATTGCTGGTTTCAAAGTTGTGCTTCAAGGGTGAGTGTTTTCCCCATCTAACCCTTTATTTGTATCACATTTTGGCCATCCTTGCATATTGTTTTAGGCCTTACCTTCAACTAAAACAAAGTTCTTTTTTTAAGTGCTTTAGATTGTTGTTTAAGGCCTCTTTGGTGTTACGGGTATTCTACCCTCTTGTGTGCCTTGTTTGGTTGTTTTGTGCCATGCCTTAAGGCCTTTGGGTTAGTCTTTGTTTGGCCTTTTAGCCATTGTAATCCAGTGGATTTTCAGTGGTAGGCATGTGGTTTTGAGGTCCTAAATCAGAGGGGGATGACCCCCTCTCTTTTTGTTTTGTTTGCTTGAGTTTTTGGCCTATCAAATGAGCATGTATCTCTATACTTTGGAGGCTTAGTTCAGGCACTTTTTTGTGACTTTTAGGACCTACCTTGACTTTGTCCATGGCTGGTTTCGTCACCTCGTGCATGCTTCTTGTATGTGTAGTGTTATCCCATTTGTGGCTCATCAAAGTAGCATGTCTTTGTAGCATGTGTTGGCTCCATTTCAGTAGGTTTTTGGTCATCATTTGACATGTCTTGACTCTTATTTGGGCTGGTGTGGTCACCTCTTACATGCTCCATGTACTTGTAGTATAAATCTTGCTTACTAGCTTGGTATGCATGATGTTTTGGCTCATCATTCTAGCTTATTTTGGCTATGCTCCAGCATGATTTTATTCATATTTTGGGTTGTTCTAGGACTTTTTTGGGCTGCCATGGTCATATGACTCATGTGTTGTATAGCTATGGTGCAAATGCTTTGACTAGTCTTGAGTTTTGAGGCCCCTACCATGCTATATCTGTGATGTTTGCATGCTTTGGCATCATTTCAAATGTTATATCAGTGCATATTTCATGGTCATACACTTGTGCTTGCCACTCTTTTAACGCCTTGGAGGTTTGGCTCTTTATGCCTCAAGAGTGAATTTTTGTGCATGCCATCATGCCTAGGCCTTTGGACCATCATATCAGTGCATTTTTGGTCTTGTTGTATCATGATGTAACTCTGTTTTATGTTGTCCAAGTCATTCCATGTTGGGTTGAAATAGGTGTAGTGTAATACCCTTTTTGTAGCCTTGCATGCTTCATGCCTTTGGCCTTTTGTTCTAGCTTGTATTGGCTAAGTTCAAGCATGTTTTTAGTCTCACCTTGACCTGCCTTGCGACTATTTTGGATGCCCTTGCCCCTTTGAGGCTTGCTTTGCATGGCCATGGCTTAAGTCCCTTTGCTAGTTTCGAGCTTTGAGCTTTCTTGCATGCTTTGTTTGTCTTACTAGGGTGGTTTGGCACCATTCCATGCATGTTTTTAGAACTTATGGTGCTGTCACATATCGATACTTGTCATTCTTTAAGTGTGCTTAAGAGTTGCATCTTTGTACCTTAATCCTTGAGCCAATTGGCATACATGCTTGTCTTGCCCTTTTCATGCTTTTCATACCATCATTTTAGCACTAATGGCCACTGATTTGGGGCATGACTGAGATCTACCCTTTTGGTTTAATTCCATTTGGCACGTTCACTTGCATGTTACTTGTATGCTTATTTTGCTTTGCATTGAGTATGCATGTCCCTAACATTGCTAATTTATCCTTGTAGCATCGCATTGTGCATGCATGCATTAGCATTGTTCGCATATCATTAGCTTTGTTAAGTTAATCATATTACATTGCATTGAGTATGCCATGTAGTTGCATGTTTGCATGCTTAAATCATATTGCATGCTTGCCATGCTTGTGTTGCATTGTTGTTTGGATTAAGTATTAATCCGAGCACGAGAAACGAGGGACGTTTCATACTTCAAGTGATGAAACGTGCCTCAATTCTCGGTCGCCGATGCTCTTGATGACGCATGATAGAGTTTTAGGCTTTATATGTCTATTTGTGCATTCATTTTACATTGAATTTGCACAAGTTCGATCTTTGGCCATCATGCATCGAGATGCTTGATTGATGGTTTTGGATCCGATTGTGCCTCTCCCTTGATGTTTTGAGATGATATGGAGTAGCATAGTGCGTACATACCCTTGGGAGACCCTCCCTTTCCTCTATTTTGTGCTTTGTTGCAGCTTGGTGTCACAACACACCAGTGGCCGGCACTATCTCATTGTTGGCCGGCACCCTCTTTATCCTTGGCCGGCAGTGTGCATCATTGGTTGGCAGTGGGGTCAGCAGAGGATCCTCATGGCCGACAGGCCACTAGTGCACTCCTCAGTATGGTTTTGGTAAGTTTCAGCAGCAAGCACTGGAAGACACTCTGCAAGCAAAGCCTCAAAAGAGCATTTGGAGAGCTTTCGGGACGGGAATCAAGCATGCATACTCTTCTCCTTTAACCAGAGCTGGAGCAACTTATCTTAGTGCTTTATTTGTTAATTAGCATTTGGTGTTGTAACTTAATTGATTTGTTTGATTAGTTAAAGTTTTGTAATAATTAATTAGCTTAGTATAGTTAATTAGTTGGTTTGTAATAATTAGTTTAATTAGCTTAGCTATCATTCATTTGGACCCTCCATCGAGAGGGCGAATTTTGTAATAAGTGTGCGTGAGTGTATGCATGTTTTCCAACCCCACATCTTTCTCCCTTTTACTTACCTGCTTTCAGTGGTTAGTTTTAGGGCATGTTTCAATTAGCATCCTTATGCTTACATGCGTGCATTCATTCATCTGTCTTGCATGCACCGGGCTCGGCGCATCATACTAACTGCATTGTATTTCAATACCGATTTGAATACATGTATCAATTGTTGCATTTCACATGCCATTTTAGAATAGCTGAGCCTATTTCTAGTTGCATTTTGCATGTGTTGCATTAGCCATCTTAGTATAGCTATGATCATGCATTGATTACTAACTAGCTTTTGTTTGGTTCGGAGTACACTGTAAGTGTTTATGCTTTAGCATCCTGCATGAGTGTGAGTGATTGCCATGATAGCATGCTTGCCATGAGGCTATTTGCTTATGTGATATAACTGCCTGAATGCCTATGGGTGAAGGTTGGATTACTTGAATTGGAACAATTCATCAAATCCCTAATTTAGCCTACTTGCGAGTAGCAAACTTCAAAACCATTTTCAAACAAACGGATATGCAATGTGTTGTTCCAAATTAGGCAATCTAGTCTATACTTGTTTGCTGTGCTCATCACGTAGTAAGATTAGCTAATTAACCGGAATAAGAACACATGAGTTTTCAAAAACAAGATATCATGCTTAGTACAGGCCGATCTTTGATCGGGCGAGCGGAGGTGCTTATTGCATGACCTTCCCCTCTCGTACCCAAGTTCCCGAGCCGAGGCAACTTTGGTGATGACGGACACGTGGCCTTAGGCATGAGTCAGGGTTTCCTAAATTTTCCCAAAACAAAATATTTAGGTGGCGACTCTGTATCTGGGAAAGCAGTCCATATTTGGCACTTCTTTACAAAAATCAGTTTTCCAAAACGATTTGTCGGATTTGGACTCTTTGGTGATTTATCAGTGTTGCATTGCACTTTGCGAGATCAGATTCAGAACCGTGACATTAAGTCCGAACTGTGGTAAGCCTAAATGAACAAAACGAGATTTCGCGCCAGTTTCGCGCACGGAGCCCGGGACATTCGGGCGCGTCCACAGTTTCTGGCGACTCTACTAGGGATTTAGAGAACTTGACTCGAACTCATGATATCTCGTTTTGATTACACTTATGTGTCTCTTTGCATTGCATTTGCATTAGTGCGCCTAGGACACCGTGTTTGCCGTATGCTATTCCTGAACGGTTTGCCAGAGGTTCGCTTAGAAAAGCGTGCCATAAGGCTGACCAGTTGTGGGCTCTGCCACGACGGGAACACAAACCTCGATTTTTACCGGGGCACCATTTTTGACCATTCGACCTAGTGCATATCGGAATCCATAGTGACCATTCCAAACTAGGACAGGTTGCTTACCCGATTGTAAGTTGTTTGAAACCGCTGCGTGCGTAGTGAAACCCTAGCTCCTGACAAGATAGGATAGGGAAACCCTACCCCAACATAGGGGTGTTTAGGCTCTCATTTGCTTTCTATGTGCTTTTAGAGTTGGCCTCTACAGTAATGCATGTATCAGTTCGCAAGTCTGGGTATCAGGCCTGCAGGCATCAGTATTTGGGAATCAGTTTTACCTGCGGGTATCAGATTTAAATTTGGGGCAATGATTTGGGAACAGTGATCGGTGGTTGAGGACGGTTCATTCAACTTGTGTTTACTAACTGTGTGTTGTGTTAATTTAAGCCGTTATGCTGCCTGTTTTTCTATACATTGTTTCCTTATTATGCTTTATTTATCTTTTTACAAGGTAGTTTAGCACCATTGCATCTGACCAGGTAGATATCCCCCGAGCACTCTGGGTTAGAGGTCATAGACTTAATCGATCCAGCGATCTGATAGACGGACAAGCAGTGTTCCTTTCTTTACCCCCGGTTACCAGACGGAGATCAGTAAGGCGCGGTGTATCGGTACGGGGATCGTCAGATTAGTGGTCTACCCCACTAGTGAATAGTCAGGCTGAGGTCTCAGTGTCTACTGCAGGGACAGGTATACCGGTTATTCAGTTAGATCAGCACAATATGGCGGGCTTGGAAGAGATGATGCGTCAGCTCTAGGAAAGTATGAAAGCCATGCAGCAAGATGCTGCCCGTCAAACAGAATTTGCTACACGACAGGCCGAGGTTATGGCCCAACAGGCAGAGGTAATTGCCAGACTACAGCAGCAAACTGGAGCATCTACTTCACACCAAGCTCCTCCCCCACCAAGAGTCCCAATACTCGGGGAGACAGCAAATGTCCAGGAAGATACGAACATCCCAACGGCACCGGCTCTGCCCCCAATCCTACCCCAGCTGTCCAAGGCACCCACACCCACCAACCTACCAGACTCTCCCTTTGAGTTCGAAATGGACCCCACAACACTAAAAGTGAGCAAGCTAGAAAAGTTGTTCAAGAAGTCTCAAGGCGTGAAGTCCATTCCAGCTATTGAAGATGGGTACACTGACTCGGCCATGACTCTGCCAGACCAGTTTAAAATGCCGCACATAGACCGTTTCGACGGGTCTGGAGATCCTATGGTGCATTTCCAGTTGTTTTCGGACATACTAAGGCCGATGGGCCTCTCTAGATTGCAGAAACTTTCCTTGTTTGGCCGGACCCTGTCGGGTGTAGTGGCTATTTGGTATGCAAAGCTGGAGGACTCCGTTAAGAGGAATTAGGAGAAGATGGCTGAGGCCTTCATAGCTCAATACTCCTACAATACATAGATCGAGGTCACAACTCGTGATCTCGAGACAACCAGGCAAGAACTGAAGGAGAGCTTCTCCGATTTTGTGACCCGCTGAGGGCTAAGGCCTCGATGATGACCATCAGGCCTGTTCACAAAGATCAGATATGGATGGTTGTGCGCAACCTCCAGGCCAAGCTCATGTAGAAAATGATTGTTCTCCCCCTCCCCACCTTTGCAGATTTACATGAGATAGGGGTACAGATCAAGGACGCCATGAAACAGGGCCTCATCGACCATGAGAGGGAGTAGCCCAAGAGGGCATTCAATCGAAGTACGAATACAGGCACAAGTAGTGCAACAGCTGTTAGATCTTCAGATGTGGGAATAGTCACCACCACCGCCCCAAAAACCCTTGCCGCTACACCATTCACCGGTGTATCCGGAAGTAGCTCACAAGCAGCCAGGTATTCACCCCGAGGCCAAAGAACCTTCACTCCACTATACATGCCTTTGTCCAAGGCTTTGGGGGTTATGATCAGGAAAGGGCACCTGAAGACCCTAGAGCCACGGCCACTGCCAGATAGACTCCCTGCTTCCCATAACCCAGCCAAGTACTGTGCCTATCACTAACAACATGGTCACGAAACCGACTAGTGCTTTCGATTATGTCATGAGATTCAGGATCTCATCGACAACAGGGTGATTATGCCTCCGGAAAAGCCAAATGTCACAACCAACCCCCTCCCACCACATAACCAAGCTCCACCTCCCAAATGCATCAATTTGATCCAAACTGGGATTGTGTCATACGACCCTAGCATATATATCACCCCTTCTCACTTACCCAAGCTGGAGGTGTTCATTCCTCACAGCACTGACTTGTGCATGTTAGACATCTCCCAAACCCAAACAGAAGTAGTGGTGGTGGCTATCGAAGATAGAGTTGAGTCAAGTGTGGGAACAGATGAGAATGATCAGTTAGAGCCTGAGGGGTCTGCGAGCTTCATGTACAACCCGAGCGGTTACATTACATCAGCAGGCCAGGATAGGCCGAATGTGGAATTGCGAATTGGGGCAGAGATTTGTGTAGTACGGGAGGATAGACCTAATCAAGGGCTAGATGACCTAGCAGCTCTGGAAGAAGACATTGCAAATCTGTAGTTCTTTGAAGAGTAGGACTCAGGGGACGTGGCAGTCAATTGGTTTGATGGGTCAGCAAAGTCTACTAAGTGGCTTGATGACCAGCCGGATGTTGTTGAACAACATCAGCTAGAACAGGGTCCATCAGGGATGGGGATATCAACAGTGGCCGGAAGGGCCGGGAACCAGTCTGCATCGCCGGAGAGCATCGGTGTAAAGAATTTTGCTCAGAACACGGGCAGTCTGGGTGTGGAAGATACTGAGCAACAGGTTGCGCTGAAGTAGTTTGAGCGGGAAAGGATCGAGAATTTTGAGAGAGTCAGAAAGGCCAAAGCCCCTACGGGGACAGAGCGTGTTGTGTGCACAGGAATGGAACGTGCTGCGGGCACAAGAACGCAAGGTGCTGTGGGCACGGGAATAGTTGTAACGGAGCCGGACAGGTGTTTATCGGCTGCTGATGGCATGTGGTGGGAAGATGACGACCTATGTCTTGCCCACACTGATGAAGACTGGGGGCGAAGCCAGCCGGATGATACCTGGTACATTGGCGAACTTGACCACATGACTAGGAGTGGGCGGTATTTCAAGCCCCCGTACTTAGATCAACCAGAGGCGTTCAGAAAGGACAAAGAAGCAGACAAGCAGAAAGAAAAGTTGCTCGAAGAGGAGGCTGTGCTGAAGCAGCTTAAGAAGATACAGGCAGACATCTCCATCTAGGGATTGCTGATGGCTTCAAGAGTATATAGACAAGCTGTCCTTTCGACAATGGACAAGGCCAAGCTTTCAATCGACACCACGCCTGAGCAGCTGGTAGGATTGGTCTTTTCGGGAGGAGCTTCCCCGACGTTGACCTTTTCTGACAAGGAATTACCACCTGAAGGCGCAAATCATAACAAACCACTCTACATCTCTGTGGAGTGTAGAAACAAGTGGGTACCGGTAGTTCTTGTCAACACGGGATTCGCCATTAACGTGTGCCCGTCAAGGACAGCTTATGCAATCGGGTTGAAGTCCGCGGACTTTGTGCCAACTGCCCAGATGATAAGGGCCTACGACAATACTAGCAGAGAGGTGATGGGGACCATGCAGATTCAGACCTAGGTTGGTCTAGGACAACACAATGTTGACTTTCATGTCTTAGACGTTCCCGCAACCTTCAATTCACTCATAGGGCGGCCGTGGCTGCACCAGGTGAAGGCAGTCTCTTCCACCCTGCACCAGATGTTGAAATACCCCCACGGGAAGGGGGTGGCTATAGTTTTCGGGAATTCGTCAATCCATCCGCCACCAGAAGTGTCTACACCAGTTTTGGAAATCGATCATGGCACGGAGGAGGTGTTCCTGTCAGGATTTACCCTAGAAGAGGGGCTATATGTCAGTGCGCAGTCTGTGTACCCCACGAACAAGCTCCAGCATATCCCTAGGATGGGACTAGGAAAAAGTGGCCGGAAGGGCATTGCAGTATCGGCCGAAGTGCCGCACAACCCGCATACCTTTGGCTTAGGCTATCTGCCTACCAAGGAGAACTAGGTAAGGAAAGGCAAAGAGACGGCTAGGAGGGCCAGAGCCAAGCAGACCAGGAGGCATTTTGAGTTGATGCACCGACCCATCCAGGGTACCCTAAACGGATGCTTTATCTGGGAGGGGGAAGACTTTCCATTCTGCGACTTCCCAGAGCCATGGCTGAATGCCGAGAAGAGGCGCTTGCCGGGTTTTGAGATCTTCTTTGATTTGCAGTTGTCTGGGGATGATGAGACTGAGGAGCAGACAGACCTATCAGCTGAGGTTGAACAGTGTAAGGAAGTGGATTCCGAGAACACCCAGGCTGAAATGGGGGTAGCACTGGCTTGTCTACTATCAGATCCTCCAATCGTACATGAGTGCTTGGGGGATGACCTCTCAATGTCCATGATTGGGAATGAAACGGCTGCGAGCCCACCTTCAAACATTTTGGATGCATCCATCGCACCCTCTCTCGTCTGGCAGTACGAGAAGGGATTCTTACCAAGCAGCACTGAGTCAGGTAGTGAGCCGGAATCTGATTCCACCGAGTCTGTAGAGTTGGAATCAGGTTCCAACTCGTCTGAGTCTGAGTCCGGTATTCCTGGGGGTGACAACCTAGATGCCACAGTCCTGTCTAGGTCGTCTTTTTCTTTTTCCTTTGAGTCTGTTGTAACAGAGGAATCAGATGGACTGGATGAAGTAATTAATGAGAATTGTGCGGCTGTGGCCTTCGATTACTTTTCTATGCCCTTGATTTATTGTATTAATCAGGACTTTCAAAATTTTGATGAAAACGACGAGGAAGAAATCCCTCCGGTTTTGAAATATTTGCTAGAACAAGAGCAGAAGAGGTTTGTAAAACCGCTGGTTGATGAAATCACCCAAATTAATGTTGGTACTGAGAAGGACCCGTGGCTGGTCCAGATCGGATCCACGTTGTCTTCGGAGGAGCGCGAGGGCTTAGTCGCGTTGTTAAAAGATTTCAAAGATGTTTTCACATGGTCCTACGAAGGCATGCCTGGAATCGATCCTGAGATTGTACAGCACTGGATCCCTCTTGACCCAGAGGCCCGACCTATTAAACAAAAACTCAGAAGGATCCACCCGGACTGGGCCATCAAGATCAAAGAAGAAGTCACCAAACAAATTGACGCAGGGTTCCTGCTGGTATCTGAATACCCAACTTGGTTGGCCAACATAGTTCCAGTGCCGAAAAAGGATGGCAGAATTCGGGTATGTGTGGATTTTGAGGATTTGAATAAAGCCAGTCCAAAGGACGACTTTCCTCTGCCGCATATCGACGAGTTAGTGGACTTCACTGCGAGGCATGCGTTGCTTTCGTTCATGGATGGGTTTTCAGGCTACAATCAGATAGTGATGGCACCCGAAGACCGGGAGAAGACTGCTTTTACCACCCCGTGGGGGACCTACTGTTATAGGGTGATGCCGTTCGAGATGAAGAATGCTGGGGCTACATATCAACGGGCTGCGACCATAATATTGCATGATATGATCCACAAAGAGGTTGACGTGTATGTAGACGACGTGATTATCAAGTCCAAAGAAAGAGAGGGCCACTACACCGCCTTGCAAAAGTTCTTCCAAAAGATTAGAGAATTTCGGTTGCGGCTGAATCCTCAGAAATGTACATTTAGGGTTATAGCAGGAAAAATGCTGGGGTTCTTGATCACACAGAGAGGTATCGAAGTCGCCCCTTCCAAAATAAAGGCCATCTTAGAAATGCCACTACCAAAGACTGAAAAGCAGGTGCGAGACTTTCTAGGTAAAGTACAATTCATAAGACGGTTTATTGCTAAATTAACCTTGACTTGTGAACCACTCTTTGGTCTCCTGAAGAAAGGAAAGAAATTCCAATGGGACGGCTGATGCCAAGTTGCTTTTGAACAGATTAAGCAATATTTATAGAACCTACTTGTGTTGTCACCGCTTGAGCCGGGGAAACCGTTGATTTTGCACCTTTCAGTGACTGAAACTACAATGGGTTGCATGCTTGCACAGGAGTCTGAGGACAAAGTGGAGAGAGCTATCTACTACCTAAGTAAGAAGATACTGGATTACGAGACCCACTACACTCTGTTGGAGAAGGCTTGTTTGGCCTTGGTATGGGCTACTCGGAAGCTGCGGCACTACCTATTAGCTCACTCCGTAATGCTGGTTTCGAGATTAGATTCCATTAAATATCTCTTCGAGAAACCGGCACTTACAGGTAGGCTAGCTTGTTGGTTGCTCCTGCTTTCCGAATTTGATCTAAAGTATGTGACGCGCAAGTTAGTGAAAGGGAGAGCGGTAGCGGAGTTCCTAGCCGATCACCCAGTGGAAGGGGAAGAAGCAGTTGAGTACCTATTCTCAGACGAGGCCATTCTGTATGTCGAAGAAGAGACTTGGACGATGTACTTTGACGTAGCGTCGAACCAGTACGGGTATGGGATAGGGGTGTTGCTGATAGTACCCGATAATTCCCTCATACCTTTAGCATTCAAAATCTGGTTCAAAGTATCGAACAATGAAACAGAGTACGAGGCATGTATTGCTAGTTTAGAAACCACCCTAGAACTAGAGGCAAAATGGTTGGATGTCATCAGGAACTCGAACCTTGTTGTATCTCAAGGTAAAGGAGATTGGAAAGTCAAAGAAGAAAAGATGAGAATCTACCACCAAACCTTAGACGTGCTGATTCCTCGGTTTGAAAAACTGAATTTCGCTCATCTGTTAAGAGAGAACAATAGGTTCACAGATTCACTAGCGACTCTATCTTCTATAATAGACATCCCTTTCGGAGCCCGGATGCTTCAAATCATCATCGAACAGAAATTCGTGCCGGCCTACGAGCTGATCGCTGCCATAGATGAAGTACAAGATGAGAATCCCAAGTATTACGATGTCTGGAACTTCTTGGGAAAAGAGGCGTATCCACCAGAGGCAAATGCCAAAGATAAAAGGTCAATTTGAAGAATGGCTGCTCAGTTCGTCGTTTGCGGGGGTAAACTGTACAAGAGAGGTCATCTCGGGATGCATAAGTTATGTGTTGATGCCGAAGAATCGAAGTGCCTGATGGAGGCCATCCATGGAGGAGAGTGCGGAGCGCACATGAATGGGGTGATGCTAGCCCGGAAGATCCTTAGACAGGGTTACTACTGGTCCACCATGGAGGAGGATTGTATTGGTTTTGTCCGGCGATGCCACAAATGTCAGATCCATGCAAACCGCATGAACATTCCGCCGTCGAAGCTGTACAACATGACTTCGCCATGGCCATTTTCAGTCTGGGGGATTGATGTTAGGGGTCCAATGGGCATGAGTTTATTCTGGTCGCGATAGACTATTTCACAAAGTGGGTTGAGGCCCAATCTTACGCAGTGTTGAAGGCATCGCATGTTGCTAAGTTTATCAGGAACAACATCATCTGTCGCTACGGGGTCCCGAATGAGATCATTTCAGATAATGGTTCCCACTTCAAGAAGGAAGTGATCAACTTGTTGGACAAGTACAACGTGGCTTTTCATAAGTCATCCACATATCGGCCGCAAACCAACGGAGCAGTTCAGGCCACCAACAAGAACATCAAGCACATTCTGCAGAAGATGGTGGAAACCTACCAAGACTGGCTAGATAAGCTGCCATTTGCTCTGTGGGGCTACCAGACTTCAATTCGAGCTTCTACTGGGGCAACTCCGTATTCCTTGGTTTATGGGATGGAGGCTGTTCTACCTATCGAAGTTGAGGTTCCATCATTACGGGTACTGGCTGAGTGTCAGATAACTGAGGCAGATTGGCAGCAAAGCAGGTTCGAAGAACTCATGCTCTTTGACGAGAGGAGGCTAAAAGCACTGTACCATGTTCAGGGTTATCAACGGAGAATTGCCAGGGCTTTTAACAAGAAGGTTAAGTCCAGGAACTTGAAAGAAGGGGATCTAGTGCTGAAAGACAACCGAGCTCCCATCCACGACCCTAGGGGCAAGTTCAGACCTAATTGGACTGGCCTTTACATCAACAAGTCTATCTGATCGGGTGGAGCTGTCGTTTTGATGGACCTAGATGGCCTAGAGTTCTCCCAACCGATCAACATGGACAAGTTGAAGAAATATTATCCCTAAGTGGCTCGCTAGGTCGAAAACCCGAAAGGGTGACCTAGGCAAAAGTTAGAGCATGAAAAATTTTAAATTATAAAAACTGAGCTCGCAAGGTTGAAAACCCGCAAAGGGCGGCCTTGGCAAAAGTTAGAGCACAAAAGGAGAGTGTTAATACACGAGTGAACCTAAGTCGAACTACGTAAGGCTTGATTCCTATCTTTGGGATACATAGGCAACTTCATCCTGAAGTCTAGCCATAAACACTTCCCCAATCAACTTTGTCCATGTGATCATGTTTGGTCATCTTCGTCTATTCTGCATTCAAGAGCTCAGTTGTGATCTCCAGTGTAGTGCTATTCAGACTAGGGGCAATTTTCCAGTTGCTGGGATCCGGGGTTGTGTATCTCAATGACAGATCTTAGGCGTGTCCAGTTCTGATCCATATTGAAAATGGTTTTGAAAAGTTTTAATAAAAGTTGATTTTGCTCAAATTAATCTTTTTACAACTTAGACCATTTTTGGACCAAACGAAAAATTTTCAGGACCCACAACCTTTAATTTCATTGATTTCAACACAGAGTTCTTCTACTCTTGAATACAAATTGAAGTTGCTTTTTATTACATTCATAAGAAAACTTGAAAGTACTGAGTAAAGCAAACAAATTTGGGGCATAGTCAGGTGTTCCTGCGTCCCCTTCCAGAGCTGGTGGAAGCCTCTGATGTCAAAGTAGGCCCAACTTGTGCCTCCTCATCGAGCCAAGCTATGCACTCATCAAAAAGGGTGCAATTGAAAATGGGAGTGGGGGCAAGAAGCTCTCTCGTCCTCCAGGCTGTGGCATACCGAGCTAGCTGTGCGCGTTGGACCGAAAATGTAGCAGGGTACTCTATCTCCTCCTCCGGGCAAGTCTGATCATGTCTGAACTGGTGCCGGAGTCAGAATGGAAAATAGAACACGCAGTGTGTCAGGCCAATCAACTGAATCCCGGGTTGGCAGGTCATGCTGTAGCTCATCGCTGGTAAATTAAGCCAAGGGCAATGCCAAGCAATGTCTGTAGCGGACAAACTGCACATCCAGTTGCACCACCATCCCTCATCAGGGGCATCGACTAGACATCACCAGAAGAAATAGCTGCGAGCTGAATATGTAGGGTAGGAGTCCACAATCTTCAATTTATCCATCAACCATATCTGGGGAGGGATGACAAATGAGAGATTAAAGAATAGAGAGGTGTACGTTGAGAGAAAGAGTAAGAAAAGGGTTTTGAGAGAAAAACCGAGCCTAAGGGGCGAGTGATGTGAGGAATATATGTGAGATAGGGTGGGAAACATTACCTGCAATAGTAGTGGACTCCCCGCCAAGCTAGCCATCTCCCGACGATGAAAAATGTCCAAACCCATCAATGTCTTGGCTAATGACATGGCGATGCAGCTTTTACCCTCTTTTAAGCTCTCTGCAACCTCAACCAAACGAGTGCTAAACCCACCGGAGCCTGAGGCAAGCAAGAAATGAGACAACATGCACAAGCAAAGCGCATGTTGCTTATAACCCTGCCAATGATGATCGTCGCAGTCACCGGCATCAGAAAACTGGCAAATCAAGTTCGGAATGTCTAGCTCTCCATCGTGAATGAATGACCGAGCATCATGCAAAGTAAGGCCGCACATCCGTCCTAAGGCTTGGACATAGCCGAAGCAGAATTGAGGCAAAATTTCTTCATCGCGCTCGAATTCCATTAAAGCTTGGAAGTCCTCGAAGTGGGACACATCTCTTGCCCGCCGAAGCTAAAGACATGTGTCACCGGATTCCAAAACCTTGCTGCAGCATGAAGGAATGGAAAACGCAGCAGGGTGCGACTCAACGTGAATAGTGCACTTATGCCAAAGCCCCGAAAATTTAGCTTTTTCCGAGCTATCCAAGTTGGCAATCCAATTTGTGAGATTTTGGACAAGGAATGCTTCCATTTGGTGCAAAATTGAGCTGAAATGATGAGAATCCCGAAGCTGGAACTCATATAGAAGATAAGGCAATGAGTGGAGGACAGATGTCAATGTTTCAGAGAGTCTGCCATCGATGGCCGGCAGTGGCTCATCAGTGGCCGGCAGTGGCACATTGATGGCCGGCATGCCTCCTTTTGTGGCCGACAGCCTTTCCCTCCTACCAACTGACCTTCTTGGTGAAGACCTAGTTGTTTGCTGCAGCGAAGTCCTGTTATTCGTGTCTTTTAAGGTCTTGTTTTGTCTTGTTGGACTCTGTTGTGTCTCATTTAAGACGTATTAGTTTTCTTTTTGGTATCGAGTTGTAACCATGTTCCTCTCACTTATCGAGTTGTTGTAACTTGCTTATTGAGTTGTAAACTTGTTAAGGCTTTGTTTTGCTTATCAAGTTGTTTTGTTGTTAGTCGGCTCACTACCTGATTAATGCAATTCGAGTGTTTAGTTTTCAAAACAAAGTTCCATCTCATTTACATTGTTGTGTAAAGTGATGCGATGCGATGCATAGATTGTACAAATGTAACACTTTTTCAACAAAAAGAGCTGTTTTATTCCATCATATTTTCTTTTGCAAAAAGTACATAGTTTTGAAGAAAATAAAACTTACCTGACACAGTACAAGGTGTTAAAACTATTAGTAAAAAGAGAAATAAAGCAAAAAACAGAGTATCTGAATCGGCGCCGGTCGCCTCAAGACTGAGAGGTCCTCCTCGCCCTCTTCCTCGACCGAGAGGACTCTGAAACATCGTCACCATCAGCACCTGACTCTGAACCTGAACCATCCCTAGCCTCATCTCTATCCTGAGACGACTCTAACTATGGACTCACTGCCTCCTCGTCAGACTCATCATCATCTGGGGCAGGTCCACGTGAACTACTCCCGGTGTGAGCACACCCAACTCCGCTACGGCTGTGCACTGAAGTCCCCCGTCCCGCTCCTCTTACTACTCGGGGAGGTGCTGAAGGACCCGCCCCTGCTCCTGCTGGGGCATCTGATGGGCCTGGTATCAGGAAGGGAATCTGAAAAAGGGCAATTCGCCAAAATGCATTAGTAATCAAAATGTATCAGATGCAAAGAATAATGTGCTGTGAGCAGTGAATGATTTGCAGTGCATGTGTACCGTGAGCGGTGTATGAGAGCAATGTATCAGATCAGTGCAGTGTGGAACTGTGCAACTGATGGCGTGTCAAGAAAAGACTTTGTGGCATGAAGTGTAGTTTGAAAGAACTTACCGGAATACTGTAAATACTGAGCAGGTCCATGCTCGTCTGCAGCATCACCATCACCGAGGCCGTCAGTTCCAGAGATTGACTAGTGTACTCAATAGGAGCCTGCAAAAGTGTTGAAGTCATTAGTATTCTGTAAGATATCAAATGAAATGAAATGACTGTACAGAATGAAAGGTCTAGCACATACCGGGGTCGAGCCGCGAACTCTGACAAGCTCATGACCAGCTGGAGGAGGAGTGATGGGAATCTGATAAGTCTCTCCAGCCCGCCCTCGGCATGTCATATTAGTAGGCAGCACTGGCCATACAGCTCCCTGTCTCCCCTCAGGACCTCTCATCCTACGAGATTTGGTCGCTCCGCCTCTCCCTCCGGCAGCTGGAGCCCGCGCTCCCTCTCCTGCTCGGACACCGGACAAAGGTGGCATCAGATGCGTCTGAATAAAGATCGCATAGTCACTCTCTAAGTGGAAGTAATCCGTCTCCAGTCCTACCATGAACTGAATCAGCTGGTCGACGGACAACCTGTGTGTCTCCCCCATCGATGGTGGAGGTGCCGTTAGTATAAACGGAGTAGGCAAGCCCAAGGTCTGGCGTACGAAGCGCTCACTCAAAAACTAGGCACGACAGATCGGGCCCTCGAAGAGGATGTGGAACTGAGACATAGTCTGGGCAGTGTGGTACTGATCTTGGAGTCTGGACGGAATCACATCCCATGGCTGCCATGTGATATGAGAAAAGAGAACGAACAAGATGATCAGTCATCAAATAACTAATGTGGGTGCATCGGGTAATTGAGATAATCTCATTACAGAATTACCTCGCACGCCGTAACCGAGTCGAAATACTGCCAGAAGAACATAAAGCTCTCTCAAGTCCTACGACGAAGCTGGCCGTCGTATACATCAGAAAATGGGACTGTTGCTGGGGTCTCCTCCATAGGCTTTGGAGCAAGTGTCAGAAAGTATGCGTACACCCAAAGCTGTGAGAAAGATGTGATCAATACAGTGTATGAACAGAGTCTAGAACATGCAGAAAGCAGAGTGCAGTACAATGCATAAGGGGTGCAGGTCTAGAGCAGATATTAGATTTTGTATATGCAGTGTATGGTATGTGGTGTGCAGTATGTATGGTGTACAGAAAATGCAAAGCAGAAAGCATACAATACAAGAGCAGATACAGAGAATGCAGAAAGTACAAGTGTTGAACACAATGAAAGCGGAAAATACTAAGCAAAATAATGAAAAGGGAAAACTAAGCTGTGTACCTCCCAAGCTCGCCAGTAGCCCCCGATCAACCTCCTGCCCATCCGAGAGGTTGATAAAAATGAACCCGCTGGAGCACCACCAGAGCGCCCAGGAAGTATAAACCCACGATATTCCACCTGTTCGAAAACAAGGTGGTACCGAAAAGGAACAGGAGGAAGCCCCTAGTGTACTGCTCCACCTCCTTATCAGTATCAGGATCCTCCCCTCTGTAATGCTCCTCGAAACAGGTATATCTAGCCATGCCTGCTCGAAGCGTCGGTGGACGCGCTCCAAGTAATGTATCCCATGCGGCTACCCACTCTCCCATGTCGGGATCAAGAGGAATCGCATCACCTCCTACGTCCAGGCCAGTGATCATAGCGAAGTCAAATGGAGTCATCGTCATCTCTCCCGCCGTGGAGAAGTGGAAAGAGTTGGCAGTATCCCACCACCTCTCCACAAGAGCCCTAGGAGAGGGCGACTCGCTATGACCCGTGTCAAGCTGGAGCAGAATAGGCCGAAGCTGGTCCCGTCGATGATCTAGCGGACCCTCCTAGAAGTACATCATACCAATCCCGAGCTGTCGTCGCACCATAACCTCTGAAGGAGCAGGATCCGTCCTGTAGCAGTGCATGAGATGAAATCAGAGCAGTGATGTATTGAAAATACAGTTGAAATTAGATCAGGGATGTATTGAAAATACAGCTGCATTCAGAGTAGTGGCGTATTGAAAATACAGTTGCATTCAGAGCAATAAGGTAGTGAAAATACAATCCAATTCAGAGTAGTGATGCCTGAGGTATAGTCGTATGGAGTGCGTACAGGGCAGTGATGTGTCAAGTACAGCTAAAAGCAGAGCAACAATGTATGAAATACAGTCAGATCAAAGCATGTGATACAGGCAGATCAAAACAGTGCAAGAAATGCAAATAGTTGAAAGTAATGCTGCAGAAAAGTAGAGTTGGTACCTCCACAGCAATGGCCAAAAAATGAGACATCGGCTCCCTTAGCAAGAGGTCGTCTGGCGCGTCCTCATCGAAATCAGTAAAGGCATGGATGCCTCCCGCCACTGGTATAATGTGAGTCTCCGGGTGATACCTCGCGGGGTCGAAGGGACGTATGCTCAGTGGTAAAGGCTGAGGCTCAACCCCCAGCTCAGCCACAAAGTCCGCGGCAAGCTCCACTGGAGGGAATGCGGGGAAACCCCCATCATGCGGAATGTCATCGGCCATCTGAAATAGATGCAAAAATGAGCAAAATAGTGAAATTTTGAACAAACCAAACACTAGGAGAAAGGAAAATTCGAATAAAGTTGAAAACCCGAGAAAAGTAGACTAACCTCGAGAGAAACTCGGGGGAAATGATCCTTGAATGGTGGAAATGACAAAAGACACCTCGGAATCAATTTCTGATCGGTTCAAATCGAAGAGAACAAACGATTCAAGGTTGTTTAGGGTGTTGGGAAACACGTAGAATGCATGAATCTAGAGAGAAGGCACACCTAGAAGGTAAGGGAAATGTTTTCTATGCAAGGATTTGTGAGCAAATGAGGTAATTTTTGGTGTATATGAAGACCCATGCCTGAAAAGACCGAATTGCCCGAATCTGCCACCGATGGCCGGCAAGGGCACATCGGTGGCCGGCAGTGCATAGTCTATGGCCGGCAGAGGGCCGACAGCTCTCCCTGATGGCCGGCAAGCCTTCAATAGCTTCCCCTGCCTCTTTGACCTTGGTATGTGTCCCTGGGTTCCAACAATTCCGAGGAGTGTTCAAAATTTAATTCAAAATGCTTCCGTGGAAGCCCGGAATCATATTCTCAATATACGGTGGGTATCGCCCATCAACGCGCATAAGGTGTATCCTTTTTGACACATTACAAACCTTCCGGGAGGTAAACTGGAAATTGCTTTCAAGATGTCTTTATCAAGCATGTTTTTGTTGTCACCAAGCATTCGCTTGTTGTATTAAACATCCATTCTATATACATGCATTGTTTTGCACCTCATCTTTAACTTGTGCTGTTACGTATGTTTTACAAGCGCTATTACGCACTTCTTTTACTTGCGCTGTTATGCATGTTTTACTTGCGCTGTTACGCACTTCTTTAACTTGCGCTGTTACGCATGTTTTACTTGCGTTGTTACGCACTTCTTTAACTTGCACTGTTATGCATGTTTTACTTGCCCTGTTACGCACTTTTTTAACTTGTGCTGTTACGCATGTTTTACTTGCGTTGTTTTGTATATATCTTTAACCTGCACTGTTACGCATGTTTTACCTGCGCTGTTACGTATGTTTTACTTGCATTGTTTCGCATATATCTTTAACTTGTGTTGTTTCGCATGTTTTACTTGCGTTGTTTCGCATATATCTTTAACTTGCGCTATTTCGCATGTTTTACTTGCGTTGTTTCGCACACTTCTTTAACTTGCGCTGTTACACATGTTTTACTTGCGCTGTTATGCACTTCTTTAATTTGTGCTGTTACGCATGTTTTACTTGCGTTGTTTCGCATATATCTTTAACCTGCACTGTTACACATGTTTTACCTACGCTGTTACGCACTTCTTTAACTTGAGCTGTTACGGATGTTTTACTTGCGTTGTTTCGCATATATCTTTAACTTGCGCTGTTTCGCATGTTTTACTTGCGTTGTTTCTCATACTTCTTTAACTTGCGCTGTTATGCATGTTTTACCTGCGCTGTTACGCACTTCTTTAACTTGTGCTGTTACGCATGTTTTACTTGCGTTGTTTCACATATATCTTTAACTTGCGTTGTTACGCATGTTTTACTTGCGTTGTTTCGTATACTATCTTTAACTTGCACTGTTACGCATGTTTTTACTTGCGCTGTTACGCACTTCTTTAACCTGCGCTATTATGCATGTTTTACCCGCGCTGTTACGCATGTTTTACTTACGTTGTTTCGCATATATCTTTAACTTGCGCTGTTACGCATGTTTTACTTGCGTTGTTTCGCGTACTTCTTTAACTTGAGCTGTTACGCATGTTTTACTTGCGTTGCTTCGCATATATCTTTAACTTGCGCTATTACGCATGTTTTTACTTGCGCTGTTACGCACTTCTTTAACCTGTGCTGTTATGCATGTTTTACTTGCACTGTTACGCATTTCTCTTACTTGCGCTGTCACGCACATTACTTGCGTTGTTACGCAGTTCTCCATCTTGCGCTGTCGCGCACATTACTTGCACTGTTATGCACCTTTTTCACTCGCATTGTTATGCGCCTGTTTCGCTTGCATTGTCATGCAACGTTTTCACTTTCATTGTTATGCACGTTCTACCTACATGTGTTTCTACTATATTGTATCTGTCAAAGTTTCTTTTTGTGCAGGCACAATATTGTATGTACGGTTCATTTGAAGCTGGCGCGACCAGACGAACCCGATGGTATTGTATTATCCGCGTGAGCCGTAGTAAGAATCGTATAATTCTCTTACATCGTGAGCTTTTTACAACTTGTCAGTTTGCTTAAATTGTTGAATTTATTTTGCATAAATACTTCATTACAGCTTTCTTTGCATAATCATAAGTTATGCTCTTGCATCGTGCATATCATTTGCATTTTGCCCCAGCCTGCAGGCGCATCTCTATTTAGTTATATTGAATGTTTGCCTGAGTCTTCGGCCTTGTCAAAAATAGGTCGTCTCTAGGCTTTGACATTCACTCCCGTCACTTTGTGACTTTCGAGTTCTGTCAAAGAGGGGCAACTGTAGACACCCCATTTTTGACCGTCCTCAAGACTTGGATATGCTTGCAGGTACATCCAATGACGAGTTTGATTGCTCGTTGAGTATCCGAGTTCGCGGCAGAACGTCACAGGTCTGAGCTTTCCAAACCCTGTATTCTTTCTATCTCATTTTTGGACCATGTGTTGCCCTTTCTTCATGCTTCTTGTGAGGCACTGCCGACCACATTTTGGCCCTGCCGGCCATGATTTTCTCCCTGCCTGCCATTGATGAAGCCCGTCGGCCATCAATGAGGCACTACTAGCCACCACTGATGGCCGACAGAATGCATTGTCTCAACAGATTTCACTCCAGATCTTTTGAGCCAGCTGGTTTCCACTCTTCCCTCTTCCATACACGTCTATGAAAGGATGAAGCCCTTTCCAAGCTTGTTGAACAAGCTTTGCATTGCATTTCTCTATATAAGGAGAGGCTCCTCCTCTCTAGCAGAGGTTCAGCATTTTTAGAGAAGATATATATGTATATATCTCTATATTTCTCACTCTCTCTCCCTATATTGTATTGAATAGTGTCCCAAAGTGTCTTTTCTCTTCACTTTTGCAAAGGAACACTTAGTGATACACCACCATCTTTGAGCTGAGGTTCTTGGGAGTGTTGTTTGAGCTCTGAAAGTGAGTATTTGGCCCCTGAGAATGCTGGTTTCGAAGTTGTGCTTCAAGGGTGAGTGTTTTCCCCATTTAAGCCTTTATTTGTATCCCATTTTGGCCATCCTTGCATATTGTTTTAGGCCTTGCTTTCAACTGAAAAAAGTTCTATTTTTAAGTGCTTTAGATGGTTGTTTTAAGGCCTCTTTGGTGTTAAGGGTATTCTACCCTCTTGTGTGCCTTGTTTGGCCTTGTTTTGTGCCATGCCTTAAGGCCTTTGGGTTAGTCTTTGTTTGGCCTTTTAGCCACTGAAATCCAGTGGATTTTCAGTGGTAGGCATGTGGTTTTAAGGTCCTAAATCAGAGGGGGATGACCCCCTCTCTTTTTGTTTTGTTTGCTTGAGTTTTTGATCTATCAAATGAGCATGTATCTCTATACTTTGAAGGCTTAGTTCAGGCACTTTTTTGTGACTTTTAGGACCTTCCTTGACTCTTTTTATGGCTGGTTTGGTCACCTTGTGCATGCTTCTTGTATGTGTAGTGTTATCCCATTTGTGGCTCATCAAAGTAGCATGTCTTTCTAGCATGTGTTGGCTCCATTTCAGTAGGTTTTTGGTCATCATTTGACATGTCTTGACGCTAATTTGGGCTGGTGTGGTCACCTCTTGCATGCTCCATGTACTTGTAGTATAAATCTTGCTTACTGGCTCGGAATGCATGATGTTTTGGCTCATCATTCTAGCTTATTTTGGCTATGCTCCAGCATGATTTTATTCATATTTTGGGCTATTCTAGGACTATTTTGTGCTGCTATGGTCATATGACTCATGTTTTGTATAGCTATGGTGCAAATACTTTGACTAGTCTAGAGTTTTGAGGCCCCTACCATGCTATACTTGTGATGTTTGCATGCTTTGGCATCATTTCGAATGTTATATCAGTGCATATTTCATGGTCATACACTTCTGCTTGTCACTCTTTTAACGCCTTGGAGGTTTGGCTCTTTATGCCTCAAGAGTGAATTTTTGTGCATGCCATCATGCCTACGCCTTTGGGCCATCATATCAGTGCATTTTTGGTCTTGTTGTATCATGATGTAATTCTGTTTTATGTTGTCCAAGTCATGCCATGTTGGGTTGAAATAGGTGTAATGTAATACCCTTTTTGTAGCCTTGCATGCTTCATGCCTTCGGCCTTTTGTTCTAGCTTGTATTGGCTAAGTTCAAGCATGTTTTTAGTCTCACCTTGACCTGCCTTGGGACTATTTTGGATGCCCTTGCCCCTTTGAGGCTTGCTTTGCATGGCCATGGCTTAAGTCCCTTTGCTAGTTTCGAGCTTTGAGCTTTCTTGCATGCTTTGTTTGTCTTACTAGGGTGGTTTGGCACCATTCCATGCATATTTTCAGAACTTATGGTGCTGTCACATATCATACTTGTCATTCTTTAAGTGTGCTTAAGAGTTGCATCTTTGTACCTTAATCCTTGAGCCAATTGGCATACATGCTTGTCTTGCCCTTTTCATGCTTTTCATACCATCATTTTAGCACTAATGGCCACTGAT
This sequence comes from Camellia granthamiana, assembly GCA_036172215.1. Classification (NCBI taxonomy): domain Eukaryota; kingdom Viridiplantae; phylum Streptophyta; class Magnoliopsida; order Ericales; family Theaceae; genus Camellia; species Camellia granthamiana. The sequence continues at coordinate 158,311,492 of CM069905.1, forward strand.
TTAGGGCATGACTGAGGTCTACCCTTTTGGTTTAATTCCATTTGGCACGTTCACTTGCATGTTACTTGTATGCTTATTTTGCTTTGCATTGAGTATGCATGTCCCTAACATTGCTAATTTATCCTTGTAGCATCGCATTGTGCATGCATGCATTAGCATTGTTCGCATATCATTAGCTTTGTTAAGTTAATCATATTACATTGCATTGAGTATGCCATGTAGTTGCATGTTTGCATGCTTAAGTCATATTGCATGTTTGCCATGCTTGTGTTGCATTGCGGTTTGGATTAAGTATTAATCTGAGCACGAGAAACGAGAGACGTTTCATACTTCAAGTGATGAAACCTGCCTTAATTATCGATCGCCGACGCTCTTGATGACGCATGATAGAGTTTTAGGCTTTATATGTCTATTTGTGCATTCATTTTACATTGAATTTGCACAAGTTGGATCTTTGGCCATCATGCATCGAGATGCGTGATTGATGGTTTTGGATCCTATTATGCCTCTCCCTTGATGTTTTGAGATGATATGGAGTGGCATAGTGCGTACATACCCTTGGGAGACCCTCAATTTCCTCTATTTTGTGCTTTGTTGCAGCTTGGTGTCACAACACACCAGTGGCCGGCACCATCTCATTGTTGGCCGGCACCCCCTTCATCCTTGGCCGGCAGTGTGCATCATTGGTCGGCAGTGGGGTCGGTAGAGGCTCCTCATGGCCGGCAGGCCACTGGTGCACTCCTCAGTATGGTTTTGGTAAGTTTCAACAGCAAGCACTGGAAGACACCCTGCAAGCAAAGCCTCTGAAGAGCATTTGGAGAGCTTTCGGGATGGGAATCGAGCATGCAAACTCTTTTCCTTTAACCAGGGCTGGAGTAGCTTAATTTAGTGCTTTATTTGTTAATTAGCATTTGGTGTTGTAACTTAATTGATTTGTTTGATTAGTTAAAGTTTTGTAATAATTAATTAGCTTAGTATAGTTAATTAGTTGGTTTGTAATAATTAGGTTAATTAGCTTAGCGTAGCTCAGCTATCATTCATTCGGACACTCTGTCGAGAGGGCAAATTTTGTAATAAGTGTGCGTGAGTGTGTGCATGTTTTCCAACCCCACGTCTTTCTCCCTTTTACTTACCTGCTTTCAGTGGTTAGTTTTAGGGCATGTTTCAATTAGCATCCTTATGCTTGCATGCACCGGGCTCGACGCATCATACTAACTGTATTGTATTTCAATACCGATTTGAATACATGTATCAATTGTTGCATTTCACATGCCATTTTAGAGTAGCCGAGCCTATTTCTAATTGCATTTTGCATGTGTTGCAATAGCCATCTTAACATAGCTAGGATCATGCATTGATTACTAACTAGCTTTTGTTTTGTCTCGGAGTACACTGTAAGTGTTTATGGTTTAGCATCTTGTATGAGTGTGAGTGATTGCCATGATAACATGCTTGCCATGAGTCTATTTGCTTATGTGATATAACTGCCTGAATGCCTGTGGGTGAAGGTTGGATTACTTGAATTGGAACAATTCATCAAATCCCCAATTTAGCCTACTTGCGAGTAGCAAACTTCAAAACCATTTTCAAACAAACGGATATGCAATGTGTTGTTCCAAATTAGGCGATCTAGTCTATACTTGTTTGCTATGCGCATCACGTAGTAAGATTAGCTAATTAACCGGAATAAGAACACATGTGTTTTTAAAAACAAGATATCATGCTTAGTACAGGCCGATCTTTGATCGGGCGAGCGAGGGTGCTCATTGCATGACCTTCCCCTCTCGTACCCAAGTTCTCGAGCCGAGGCAACTTTGGTGATGATGGACACGTGGCCTTAGGCACGAGTCAGGGTTTCCTAAATTCCCCCAAAACAAAATATTTAGGTGGCGACTCTGTATCTGGCAAAGCTGTCCATATTTGGCACTTCTTTACAAAAATCAGTTTTCCAAAACGATTTGCCGGATTTGGACTCTTTGGTGATTTATCGGTCTTGCATTGCACTTTGCGAGATCAGATTCAAAACCGTTGATTCCGAACTGTGGTAAGCCCAAATGAACAAAACGGGATTTCACGCCAGTTTCGCGCGTGAAGCCCGGGATGTTCTGGCGCGTGCACACTTAGCTTACTTGCATTTGTGTAATTTAATTAGCTTACTAGTTAGTTAATTCAAAGTGTTGTAATAACTAGTTAATTAGTTTAGCTATTTATTCGGTTTGTAATAATTAGCCTTAATTAGCTTAGCTTAGCTAGTTAGCCTTATTTGTTCAGACTCTCCTTCGTGAGAGCATAATGTAATAATGTGTATGTCTTCCAACCCCACATTTTTTTTCCTTTTATTTAACCGCTTTTGATGGTCAGATTAGGGACATGCTTCAATGAGCATACCTTATGCTTGCATCCATTCATCTTGTATTACATGCACTAAGGCTCAACGCATCATTCAAACTGCATTGTTGTTTGAATACTTCTTTGAATACGTGCTTAGACCGCATGTCAAATTGATTCATATAACATGTTAAGTAGCCGAGCCTAGTTAATTGCATATTGCATGCATTCCATTAGACATTTAACATAGTTAGGAATCATGCATTTTTCTAACTCTTTTGTTTTATCTTGGCTTGGAGTACTAGGTGAGTTTTTAATGCTTTACCATACTTGCATGAGTGCGAGTGATTGCCATGCCTAGCATGCTTGCCATGAGGGTAAGTGCTTACTTGTTAAACTGTTTGAATGCCTGTGGATGAAGGCTTGTTGCTTGAATTGGAACGATTCAACAAATGTACATTTTAAGCGCACTTTGTTAAGTGGCAAATTCACAAACTTTAAGCCCACTTGAGGTGCAAAATGAAACCCTTTTCGTACAACAAACATGAAATTGAATTGTTCCAATTCAAGCAAACTAGTCTATACCTTGTGTGTGTGCGCATCACATAGTAATGCTAGCCTAATAACTGGAACAAGAGCATATAATGTTGATAAAAATGATATCATGATTAGTAGAGGCCGATCTTTGATCGGGCGAATGAGGGTGCTCAATTCATGACCTTCCCCTCTCATACCTAAGTTCCCGAGCTGAGGCAACTTTGGTGATGATGGACACGTGGCCTTTGGAACGAGTCATGGGTTTCCGAAATTTTCCTAAAATAAAATATTTAGGTAGCGACTCTGTATCTGGTAAGGTAGTCTAATTTTGGCATTTTTGATTCAAAAACGATTTTTCAAATGATTTGCCGGATTTGGACTCTTTGGTGTTTATCAATTTTACATTGCACTGGTGAGATTAGATTTAGAACTGCGGGAGTCTAAACTGTAGGGCTTTCTTTAAAACATTTCGAAAGGCGACACGAAAAAGGCGACCTACAGCGCCCGATGCACGATGACACATGCATTTATGTTTCCTTCCACATTCTGAACAGATTGGCATAGACTTACTACTTTGGCTTGAGCTGCTTGAAGATCCATTGTTTTGCTTTTTGTTTGCGAAAAAGGAACGGCCCTTCCAAAAATTAGACCGAGATCTTTTGCTTCTCCATTCTGTTGTTGGTGCCTTGGCTTGTTTCATTACTGCTATTGTGGCTTTCGCCATTAACGCTCTGTCTAAAACTTCTACATAGGTAGGAAATTTCAAGACACCTACTCAGTCAAACACTTCCAGATCTTGTCTGCCTTCAAATTTCCGTGCCTTCTTGTAATCAGTATCCACCATACGTGGATGAAATTGAGACAATTTAGTAAATTTGGCCTCATACTCAACCATGGACATCCTTTCTTGTTTAAGTTCTTGGAATTCAAAAACTTTCCGATCCCGGAAACACCGTGGGAAGTATTTATTGTAGAAGATCGCATTAAATTGTGCCCATGCCATATTTCCATTACTGTTTGGGATTAGCAACCACCACCTTCAGGCTTCATCTTTCAGATTGTAAGTGGCCAGAAGGACTTTCTGAATCTCAGAACAAGGGAATATTTCAAATAGTTTCTCCATTTTAAGTAACCATGTTTCTGCTTTTAGCGGTTCAATGCCACCCAAAAAGGTCGGAGGCTTCATTTTCAGGAACTTCTGAGTTAAATTTATGAGATCATTGTTATCTGGCTCAACCTGGACTAGCAGGGGAGGTAAGGGTTATTGCCTCTGTTATTGTTGAGTCATTGCCTCAGTTAAAGCTGCAAGCATTTGTTTCATGCGGCTCATTCGAGCCTCAGATGATTCAGCTGTTCCATTACTTCTTGTATTTTCCATTTGCTATAGGTAAACGGAACATTATAAACATAGGCAAATAGTCCTTTAACAATATTCAGATCATTTGTTTCCATATCATGTGATCATAATCAGATTTATGTTTTCACTTTCAATAAACACACACTTACACATGCATATGGAATGTCCCTACTTATTACTAGGACATCCTAAGCTCGTATGGACTCATGTGTGCGGTAGAACACGTGCTTTGATACCACTCTGTCAGGATCCAAACCAGGCCCTATGGGTTTAGTGTCGTAACCGGCCAGTAATCATTGGATTACCAAAGGCCTCTTAACATAATAATATATAATTCGGGGCTGCGAAAGCAAATACATAAAATATACGTAGTCCATCGAGCTGTGAAGACATACATAGGACAGATAATCTTAAACTTTCATAAACATACGAGTGACGTCAAAAGATACAGTATTTACATGTCACTTCATGTACATATAAATAGATAAACTTGTTCGTGAAGCAAAAGAAACTAAGTCTTATACATTCATAATAACACAGCCACTAGACTTGACTTAATCCGGAACCTCCTCGGGAGGCACAAAGGTTGGCTGGAAAAAAAAACTGAGATGCCAGGTCCCCAACACTAAGCCTGGTCACGTGCCTGATCACCTACATACATAATATAAATAGTGAACGGAAGCCTAGTGAATAATAACAGAGTAAATGGTTAAATGAATGATGTCTCATAACTAAGTTTGTACATAGAGTAGATTCATATTCGTATTCTTTTTCAATTCATATACAGAAATCAAAATTCATGCTTGATCATACGTAGTTCATCTGTTAGAGCTAACAGATCATTTACAGAGCATCATATATCATACTTGTCAGTTCCATGAAAGAACCTTTGACCAGGTACGGATAACTTGTAAGTTTCATAAAGGAACCTCCGGACTGGGAACGGATAACTTGTCAGTTCCATAAAGGAACCTCCAGCCAAGTACAGATAACTTGTCAGTTCCATAAGGAGCCTTCGGTCTGGGTACAGGTAGTATAAATACCACAAACATTTGTCAGAGTTGGACAATCATTCATAGTATAAAACATGACATTTCAAAGAACAAATCTTATTCCATATACAGAAAATAATTTAACTTGAACATAACTTTACTAAGTTATTACTCACAGATAACAGATGGCTCCAAGTAAACGGATAGAGTAGGCAAATTAAAGATTTTGTGGCGCGTGACCTGTACAGATACAGAACGAATACATACTGAATTACACACCCGAAGTCGTTAACTTAGTTCTTTCTTGTCTTGTTGTGTTTCTACTTCTTTATCCTCATTATGGTGTCTTAATCGTGGCCTAAGAATACCTAGGATGGAACGAGTATGCAAAAATGCATTTGAAAACACTTAACAAAAATTGCTGAAAGCAGGGTCCTCGCTCAAGTGTAACTTCTTATGCTCGAGCAGACATGCAAAATGTGAGTGGTTGCTCGAGCGCAAAATCTATCGCTCGAGCGGTCTGTAAACTTTTGCAAAAGTGCTGGTTGCTTGAGCGTGAGAGACATGCCTTCGCTCAACGCGTAAGAGACATGCCTTCGATGCTTGCTCAACGCTCGCTCAAGCGTGAGAGACATGCCTTCGCTCGAGCGCAACTTTTGTAGCACGAGCGCCCTGTAAAATATAAGAACTTCTGGGAGCATGCATTTCACACTCGAGCGAACTTTAGGTCGCTCGAGCAGAAGTGCGCGCACTCAGAGTGGTCGCTCGAGAGTGGATTCATTTGCTCGAGCGTAGGAGTAGAATTCTGGAATTTCCAGATTTGCTTCCAAGCTCAAAACTTAGATTCAAAGTTGTAAGACATGGTCTCTAGGGCCAAAAACTTGAGGAAGCTATAGGAAACACTTATAAATGGTAAAACCATGGTGAATTCAAAATCATTTCACAAAACCAAAGCTCAAAAGCTTGTCAATTATATAAAACCAAACTTGAAATGTTGAAAATATAACTTGCATGTAATGGTATGAGTTTTAACCTTCCAAAACATAATCAAATGAGGTAGAAACTTGTGAAATGTGATGAACTTCCAAAATTAAGCCATGATCAATGCATGCATGTGAAGCTTCCTCAAAATCAAGCTCTAAATGCAAAAGAATTTGCATGCAAGTATGATTGTCTTCTTAATTCTTCTTCCGAAGCTTAATTCTTGGCCTAATTAACTAATTCTCTTGAATTCATGCATTAAAGACTACAAATATACAACTAAAGGAGTGAATTTCTACCTTAAGCCTTGAATTCTCAAGTGTAAGAGCTTAGTTTTCCAAGTTCTCTCCAAATCCTTCTCTTTTCTAGCAATTCCTTTTGATAGAGCTCAAGTCTCACAAAATTCTCAAGCTTGGAACCAACTCTTCTCTCTCTCTCTCTCTCTCTCTCTCTCTCTCTCTCTCTCTCTCTCTCTCTCTCTCGCACGCGTTTGTGAGCTCAAAGATGTATATAAAATGACGAAAAAGAATGAGTGGGGGTATAAAAGGTGCCTTATATAGGTTTAGATCAAAATTTCATTAGTTAGGCTTAATTGAGCATTAATTATTCTAATTTAATCATTTCGAATCGAATTTCAATTAAACCTACCATAAACTTATAAAACTTCCAATTAATACATAAATCAAGTCAATTTCTGAATCGAATGCCGATAAGGCCTGCAATTTGCAAATCGAAATGGAAACAGGAATAGATCTTTCTACGTTAAATAAATATAAACACATATAAGGCAACATATGATGCAACATTTCACTTTAATTATTTATTAGGCATAATTAAGCATAGATTAACGTTAATCATGGATCGGGTTTGTTACAAAGCTCTTCCAGATTAATGCTGCATTTGATTGGGAAATTTGAGAAGAGATTTGGAAAAGAAAAAGGAACAAGTATATGAAACTGTAAGCTCCTGGTGTCCTACATCGGAAATGGAAGGGGAGTTCTTAGGCTATAAAAGTAAAAACCTGGAGTGGAAGCACAACTGCATGGCCATCTGATGTGAATGTTGCCACCACGACACCCAAAACTACAAACCATTTCGCCAGTACAAATCTACAAACCTCAAACAGCCAGGCCCGATCTCAAAGGGTCTTTACCCCACTATATATGCCTTTATCCCAAGCCCTGAGGGTGCTGATTAGAAAGGAGCATCTAAAGCCATTAGAACAACGCCTACTACCCAATCCTCTCCCACCTAAACATAACCCGGCTAAATACTACGCCTTTCACCAAAATTCCCCCAAAGTAAAATATTTAGGTGGCGACTCTGTATCTGGCAAAGCAGTCCATGTTTGGCACTTCTTTATTAAAAAATAGTTTTCCAAAATGATTTGTCAGATTTGGACTCTTTGGTGATTTATCGGTTTCACATTGCACTTTGTGAGATCAGATTCGGAACTGTGACATTGAGTCCGAACTTGTAGTAGGTAGAGAACAAAACGGAATTTGCACCTTCGCAGTGCGGTTTCTGGGGAATTCTCGGGGCGGTCTACATCTGGCTGTTTGCGAGCTACTTCTGGACGCACTGGTAAAGGGTGTAGCTGTAAGGGTTTTTGGAGTGGTGGTGGTGGCCATTCCGACATATGAAGTTCTGGCAGCTACAGCACTGTTTGTGCCTGCAGTCGTACTGCGGTTGAATGCCCTCTTGGGCTGCTCTCTCTTATGGTCAATCAGACCCTGTTTCATGGCGTCCTCGATCTGCACCCCAATCTCATGTAAATCTGCTAAGGTGGAAAGGGGTAGGACGATTATCTTTTGCATGAGCTTGGGCTGGAGGTTGCGCACAACCATCCGTATTTGATCTTTGTCAACCTGCCTGATGGTCATCATCGAGGCCTTGGCACTCCAACGGGTCACAAAATTGGAGAAGCTCTCCTTCGGCTCCTGCCTAGTTGTCTTCAGATCACGAGTCGTGACCTCGATCTGCATGTTGTAGGAGTATTGAGCTATAAAGGCCTCAGCTATCTCCTCCCAGCTTCTCTTTGACAGAGTCCTCCAGTTTTGCATACCAAATAGCCACTACACCCAACAGGGTCCGGCCAAAAAAGGAAAGCTTCTACAATTTGGAGAGGTCCATCGGCCTTAGGATATCCGAAAACAGCCGCAGGTGCACCATAGGATCGCCAGACCTATCAAAGCAGTAAAATGGTTTGCCAGAGTCACGGCCGAGTCGGTGTATCCATCCTCTATATCCGGAATGGATTTCACGCCTTGAGCCTTCTTGAAAAGCTTTTCTAGCTTGCTCACTTTTAGCGTTGTTGGATCCACCTCGAACTCAAACAGTGAATCCACTAGATTGGTAGGCGCTTTGGATAGCTGGGGTAGGATTGGGGGCGGAGTTGGCCCCGCTAGAATGTCCGTATTTTCCTGGACGTTTGCTGTCTCCCCAGGTGTTGGAACCCTAGGTGGGGGAGGAGCTGGGTGTGAAGTAGATGCTCCGGTTTGCTGTTGTAGTCTTGCAATCAACTCTGCTTGTTGAGCCACAATCTCTGTTTGACGGGAAGCATCCCGCTACATGTTTTGCATAGTCCCCTGGAGCTGACGCATCATCTCTTCCATTTCGACTGTAAAGTGTGGATCTGACTGAACCGGTGTATGTTCCCTCTCTGTGGGAGAAACAGAACTCTGATCTCTACTGTACTCAGGTGGGGTAGACAAAGCCCTCTGAACTGACTGCTAAACTGATATCCTCTGCCTAACTGCCCTTCGTCTAATAACCGGGGGTAATGAGTGGAACACTGGTTGTTCGTCTATCAGATCCGCGGATCGATGAAGTCTGCGGCCTCTAACCCAAAGTGCTTAGGGAATATCTGCTTGGTTGGATGCAATTGTGCTAAACTACCTTGCAAAAAGATAAATAAAGCATAATAAGGAAACAATAAGCAGAAAAATGGACAGCATAACGGCTTAAATAAAGACAACAAACAGTTGGCAAGACAACACACCGTTGGCACTTAGAAGCTGAATACACTGTTCTCAAACACTGACCACTGTTTACTGTGCCCAAATCGCTGCCCCAGATCTGATACCCTTAGGTAAAACTGATTCCCCAAATACTGATGCCCGTAAGCCTGATACCCAAACTTGTAAACTGATACATGCATTCTTGTAGAGACGCACTCTAAAAGCACATAGCAAGTAAATGAGGGCCAAAACACCCCTATGGAGGGGTAGGGTTTCCCTGTCCTATTTTGTCAGGAGCTAGGGTTTCACTACGCACGCAGCGGTTTCAAACAACCTATAATCGGGTAAGCAGCCTGTCCTAGTTTGGAATGGTCACTACAGTTTCCAAAATGCACTAGGTTGAATGGTCAAAAAGGGTGCCCCGGTAAAAACCGGGGTTTGTGTTCCCAACGTGGCAGAGCACGTAACCGGTCAACCTTATGGCATGCAGCCTTAGGCAAACCGTTCAGGAACAGCAGACGGCGAACACGGTGTCTTAGGCACACCAATGCAAATGCAATGCAAAGAAACACATAAGTGTGATCAAAACAATATATCATGAGTTCGAGTCAAGTTCTCGAAATCCCCAGCGGAGTCACCAGAAACTGTAGACCGCCCGAGAACTCCCGGCTCCGCGCACGATGGCACAAATCGGTTGTTCTTTAGCTACTTCAAGTTCGGACTCGTGTCACGGTTCTGAATCTAATCTCACAAAGTGCAATGCAAGACCGATAAATCACCAAAGAGTCCAAATCCGGCAAATTGTTTCAGAAAACTGATTTTTATAAAGAAGTGCCAAACATGGACTGCTTTGCCAGATACAGAGTCGCCACCTAAATGTTTTATTTTGGGAAATTTAGGAAACTCTGACTCGTGCCTAAGGCCATGTGTCCGTCATCACCAAAGTTGCCTCGGCTCGGGAACTTGGGTACGAGAGGGGAAGGTCATGCAATGAGCACCCCCGCTCGCCCGATCAAAGATTGGCCTTTACTAGCATGATGTGTTGTTTTTGAAAACACATGTGTTCTTATTCCGGTTATTAACCTAGAATTACTATGTGATGCGCACAACACACAAGTATAGACTAGATCGCCTAAGTTGGAACAAAACATTTCATGTTCGTTTGTTTGAAAATGATTTGAAGTTTGCTACTCGCAAGTAGGCTAAGTCGTGGATTTTAATGAATTGTTCCAATTCAAGCAATCCAACCTTCACCCACAGGCATTCAAACAGTTAATCACTTAAGCAGTTAGCCTCATGACGAGCATGCTAACATGGCAATCAATAACACCCATGCAGTATGCTAAAGCGTAAACACTCACAGTGTACTCCAAGCCAAAACAGAGAACTAGTTAGAAATCATGCATGATCTTAGTTCATGTTTACGATGGCTAATGCAACATATGCGAGAATGCAACTAAAATAGGCTCGGCTATTCTAAGATGTCATGTGAGATGCAACTTGATAACATGCTGTTGAACATGTATTCAAGTAAATGTATTGAAACACAATGCAGTTAGTATGATGCGCCGAAGCCCGGTGCATGCAATACAGATGAATGGATGCACACATGCGAAGCATAAGGATGCTAATCGAAACATGCCCTAAAACTAACCATCGAAAGCGGTTAAGTAAAAGGGAGAAAGAAATGGGGAATGGAAAACATGCATCACACACACGCATGCTTATTACAACAATTGGCCCTCTCGACGGAGGGTCCGAATAAGAAGCTAACTAGCTAATCTAAGCTAATTAAACTAATTATTACAAAATAAAGCTAATTAACTATTCCAAGTTAACTAACTATTACAAAACAAATAAGCAGCTAAATGCATTAACTACTTAAACACAAAACCAAAGCAATAAACTAGCTAAGGAAAATAGTAAACAGAGGTCCTCGGGATGAGGAGTGCATGCATGCTCGGTCGCCTCGTTCGGAAATCCGTCGCGATGCCCCAACTTGCCTCTGTTTGCAATTGTTGTCAGAACCTTGCACCAAGCTCCACAAAGCTTCAACTCCACCATGGGAACCTGTAGGAACTTGGCTGACCAGTTGTTGATGTTGCAGACCACCTGCCGACCACTTTTCTTTGTTGTAGACTAGAAAAAGTGGTCGGCCAGCTAGTGTTACTGGTCGGCCGACCAGTTGTTGCTGCACTTCTCCAATTTGCTGCAACAGAGAGCAAGAAAGGGCATGGCAATGTATTTGCAAGATATGTGTGTACAACCACCCTCCCTATCATTTCATAAGCTCAAGGGAGTGTGGTTCTCGACCCTTAGGCCACCAATCACGCATCTCGATGCATGATGGCCGAGAAGCCAAATTGCACAATTCAATATAAAATGAATGCACAAATAAACACATAAAGCCTTGACCTCTATCATGTTTGATCAATAGGGTCAGCGACCGAGAATTGAGGCACATTTCATCACTTCAAGTATGAAATGTCCCTCGTGTCTCATGTTTGGACTAACACCTAATCCAAATACAATGCAAGCAACTCAAGCATGCAAACATGCAATGCAACTTAAGCATGCAAACATGCAATGCAAGGCATGCAAAACACAATGCAACTACATGGCATACACAATGCAAAGAATAACATGGCACGCACAATGCAAAGAACAACATGGCATACTCAATGCTATGTGACATGATTAACTTAACAAAGCTAATAACATGTAAACAATGCTTAATGCATGCATACACTAAGCAAGGCAACATAAGCATGTGACAATATGATGCAATGTAAGCATGCAAATAACATGAAAGCAAACATGCTCAATAGACTTAAATCGAATATGGATAGACCTCAGTCATGCCCAAAACAGTGGCCATGATGCTAAGAAATGAAGGCACAAAAGCTTATACAAGCATGCACATGCATTGGCCTATCAACTAGACCTAAGAGCACAACCCTCAAGGGTGCTCAAGGAGTGATAAATATGGAAGTGTAACAACACTAAATGCTCTGAAATGATGCCAAACCACTCAAACAACACAAGCAAAGCATGCAAGGGTCCTTAAGCATTAAAGCTAGCAAAGAGGACTACAAAGGAGGCATGCAATACATGGCATAAATGCATGAACCAATCATGGACAGAGCTCTAGGTCTAAACAAGGACCAAAACATGCTGAGATGAGGGCTCAAAGTCCTAGGCAAGATGGCATGCATGTTAGGCCACAAACAAGGCAACAATGCACAACAATCAAAGGCACTTAAAGAGTGAATGAAATAGGAACATGGCAGTCCTATATACTCTGAAATGTCATGGGAAATTATGCCAAATCATGCACATAATGCAAATGAAGCATGCTATGGTGCTCAAAACTTGAAGCTAGCAAGGCATTTGTACTACAACTATGCAAAACATGAAGCATATGGCCAAGGCAACCCAAAACAGTCCTAGAACATATGAAAATGAGTCTAAAACATGTATGGAAGGAAGCCAAAACAAGCTAGCATGAAGAGCACAAGATATGAAATATGAAAGGCAAATAAGGTAGATTACACAACACCTATCAAGACCAAGCATGAGATGGCTTCGCCGACAAAAATCAGAGTTATATTATGGCAAAATAACCCCAAAAATACATTGAAATGATAGCTCGCAAGCTTAGGCATGAAGGCATACGCAATGGCTCATGTTTAAGGCATAAAGGACCAACCCTCCAAAGCATGGAATAAGTGAAAGATGTGAGTGTATGACCATGAAACATGCACTGAAATCATATATGAAATGATGCCAAATCATTCAAAATGGCCAAGCAATGCATGCTAGTGGCTTGGAAACTCAAAGCTAACAAGCTAGAATACACTATAGCTATACAAAGCATGGCATGTATGACCAAAAAAACAAAAAAATAGAGCTTAAGCATGCTAAAACATGGACAAAAGCTTCTTGAAGTTAAGCCAAAATCATGCTAGAATGACATGTTAAAGCATGATACACATTAGGCAATTTCATGGAATTACACTACAAGTGTATGAAGCATGCAAGGGGTTAACAAACCAACCCAAAAAAGATCTAAGGGATGTTAAAACAACACCAAAAACCTACTAAGATGGTCCTAAAACAAGCTAGAAAGACATGCTACTTCATGAAGCACATAAAGCTAGTTTGTGAAATTTACACTACAAGTGTATAAGGCATGCAAGGGATGACAAAACCAAGTTAAAACAGTGGTATACCATGTCAACCTAGCCCCAAATACATACTAGGATATGGCCAACATAAGCTTAACAAACATGCTCAAACATGAGGCTAATATGGCAAGTTTTCAAAACACAAGGAAAGGGGATGACCCTCTTCTATTTGGACCTCAAAACACCATTTCCACCACTGAAATTCCTCTAAGTTTCAGTGGTGAGAAGGCCAAAACAAGGTGATCCCAATAGCTTAAAAATATGGTACAAAACAAAGCCAAACAAGGCCTAAGAGGGGGTAGACTACCCCCAACACACAAGAGACCTTAAACAAACATGTTAAGGACTGAAAAACAGAAATTTTTTCAGTAGAAAGTCAAGTAAAAAATAGCATGCAAGTAGGGCTAAAAGCTTAAGCAAAAAGCAAGGTTCAAGAGGGTAGAAACTCACCCTTGAAGAACACCTTCAAAGCTACAACTCCAGCACTCTTTTTGAACCAAAACCAGTCCAAAAACTTCAAAAACAACTTCAAAGAGCCTCAGCAACAAGAGTATGGTGTTTTAGTGTGTGTTTGTGTGTTAAAGTGTGAAGAATATGCACTTTTGAACACAAAAATGAAGAGAAGATGCAAGATAGATACAAAGATGTGTATGTATAGCTCAAGCACCAAAAACTGAACCTGGAGGAGGAGGGGGGAGGTTCTCTCTTATAGAGAACAAACAACAAGCTTGTTGGACAAGCTTTTGGCCTAAAGCCATCCCTCCATACACGTGTGTGGAGGATGGCTTCTGTGTCTTCCAGCTGTAACAACTGGCCTAAAAATATCTCCAAAAAGGTGATGAAAAGCAGCCGACCACTTGAAGTGGTCGGCCAGCTACTTGAAGTGGTCGGCCAGGGGTAGGAGAGGTCTGCACACTGAAAGAAAAGTGGTGGTGTGGTGGTCGACTAGAAAATGTGGCCCAAAGACCAAGGAGACCAGTTGGCCGACCAGAAAACTGGCTGGTGGGAAGAAAAGTGGTCTCCAAGGGGAAGAACTGGTCTCCCACCTTTAGACCACCTTCCAAACAAGGAAAACAAGGTTTGTACCAAAAACAAACCAAAAAGGATGCAAGACGAAAGTCCGGGAGGCAAGGCGCGCGGCCGAAAGCCTCGAAAACTAGTCTACTGGCACCAAAAGTGGTCTACAACCACAAAATGGTCTCCCAGACCACAGTGTCCCTCTAGGCAAAGGAAACAAGGTGTTGTTCAAAAACCACGCCAAACGGAGAACATTAAGCGGTCCCGAGTCAAGGCGTGCGGCCGAAGGCTCCGAAAACCAGAAGCTGGTCTCCAAGAACGAAAAGTGGTCTACGACCACAAAAAGGTGGTCTATAGACCACTCCCTCCCTCCAGGGAAGGGAAACAAGGCTTGGTAAACGAATCGAGCCAAAACACAAAAAGTTCAGAGGCCCAGAGGCAAGGCACTCAGCCAAAAACTCAAACGAGCACAACATGCACAATCATCAAGCGCTCAATCGATGACGTTTGAGTCTTAAGGTTGGTAAAAAATGGGGTGTCCACACCACCCCAAAAGCAAAATGTAACCATCAACCCTTTTCCAGCCCACAACCAAGTTCCCCCACCTTGGAACCTAAATCTAATACATACACTGGCCATCCCATATGACCCCAACGTATATATTACCCCTTCCTACCTACCCAAACTGGATGTGTTCATTCTTGAAAGCACGGACTTGTGCATGATGGACACATCCATACTTCAGCCTGAACCTGTGGTGGTAATAGTGGCAGAAGAAGGGAGGTTAACCTTGGAGGAGAGTGTTAACCCATTACCTGAAAGCTCTGTGGATTTATCTGAGGAGGTGTATGACCCGTGCTATTGCATTGTGCCATTTAATCAAGCCAAGCCTGGAGCGGTATTGCCAACAGCAGTGGAGGTCAATGTGGTTCGAGAGGATGACCCAAGCCAAGGTCTGGATGATCTAGAGGAGCTGGAAGAAGACTTAGACAATTTGCAGTTCTATGACGAATAGGATCAGGGGGACGTACAGATTAACTAGTTTGATCTGAATGGGTCGACAGACAACTCCGGGTGGTTTAGTGATAAACCCGACTGAGAGGAAGAAACTCAACCAAAAACCTGAAAAAAGGAAGCAAGAATAGCTGCAGTGGCCGGAATGGTCGAAAACAAGGGGAAACTACTGGAGAGCACCGGTATTAAGAATTTAGCTCAAGAACTGGGCGCCGCGAGTACCGCGGATACAGAGCAAGAAGCCATGTTGAAGCGGTTTGTGCTAGAAAGGGATGAAAACAAACAAGAAGCTGGAACAGCTCAACACCCTACGGGGGATATTTTTTATGAGTGAATGATCAAACGGAGCCGAACAACTGTTTGTCAGCTGCCGGAGGTGCATGGTGGGAAGACGATGATTTGCTTTTGGCCCACACTGACGAGGATTGGGGTGAAGATCTGCCAGACAACACCTGGTACTTCGAAGAGATAGACCATATGACTAGAAGTGGGTGGTACTTCAAGCCCCCACACTTGGACCAAGCTGAAGCCTCTGGGAAAGATAAAGAGGTAAAGAAGCACAGGGAAAAGCAGTTAGAAGAAGAAGTAGTGTTGAAATAGCTGAAGAAGATCCAAGCCGATATTTCAATTTGGGGTCTACTCATGGCTTCTCGCGTGCACTGACAGGCTGTGCTATTAACGATGGATAACACCAAATTGTCCATTGACACCACTCCTGAACAGCTTGTTAGATTAGTCTTCCCGGGAGGTGCTGCGCCAACTTTAACTTTCTCAGACAAGGAATTGACGCCAGAAGGCTCAGCACACAATAGACCTCTGTACATATTAAAGTGGGTGCCAGTGGTATCGGTCGATACTGGGTTAGCAATCAACGTTTGTCCATCTCGCACAGCCTATGCCCTTAGCTTGAAACCAACAGATTTCATGCCTATAGCCCAGTTGATTCTGGTGTATGACAACACCAGCAGGGAGGTGATGGGCATAATACATATCAGAGTTCAAGTTGGCCCAGCTTAACAGGATATTGAGTTCCATGTCCTGGATGTGCCGGCCACTTTCAATCTATGCAAGGAAGGTCGTGGCTGCACCAAGTAAAAGCTGTCTCCTCTACCCTCCACCAAATGCTGAAATACCCCCATGAAAAAGGGGGTGGCTATTGTGTTCGGGAACTCATCTATTTATCCTCCGCCAAAGGTAACTACATCTGTGCTGGAAATTATTCATGGCGAGGAGGATGTCTTCATTTCTGGGTTTACCCTGGCCGCGGCCCGAGTGGTGCAAACCATCTTGGCAGCTGATGAGGGCTTATATGTCGGCGCCCAATCAATCTATTTCATGAACAAGCTCCAACATGTGCCAGGAATGGGGTTGGGAAGAAGTGGTCAGAAAGGCGTCAATGCATTGGCCGATGTGCCACATAATCCACATACATTTGGTCTTGGCTATACGCCCACCAAAGAGGATTAGGTTAGGAAAGGAAAAGAGATGGCAGGCAGAGCCAAAGCTAAGCAGACCAGGAAGCACCACGAGCTTGTGCACAGACCAATCCGGGGAACCCTGAATGGTCATTTTGTTCGGGAAGGTAAAGACTTTCCATTTTGCGGTTTCTCCAAACCCTGGTTCAACTCCGAGAAGCAGCGAGTTCCTGGCTTCAAAATTTTCTTCGACTTGTAGTTGCAAGACATTCATACAGAGGAACAGGCTGAACTGACTGCTGAAGTTGAGTGAAGCATAGAAAGTGACCCGAACAGCAGCGAACTAGAAGTAAGGGCAGCATTGGCATGTCTCCTTTCGGATCCTCTGATCGACTCAGAGAGCTTGGGGGATAACCTGACCATTTCCATGATCGGGGACTAATTGGGTTCGAACCCTTCTAGTATCATTTTGAATGCATTTGACGCACCATCCGTCATTTGGCAGTTGGAGGAGGGCTACCTGTCTAGTAATTCTGAGTCGGGTAGTGAGCCAGAATCTGATTCGGAGTCTGTGGAGTCAGAATCAGATTCCAATGCTTCTGAGTTCTAGTCTGGTATTCTTGGGAGTGATAACCTGGATGCCAAAGTCTTGTCCAAGTCGTCCTTTTCTTTTGCTTTTGAGTCAGTTGTAACCGAAGAACTAGATGAGCTAGAGTTGATGAATGAGAATGCCATTGCAGATTCCGAGTATTTCTCTATGCCGCTTGTTTATTGCATTGATCATGATTTTTAAAATTTTAATGAAAACGAAAAGGAACGAATTTCTCTAGTTTTGAAAATTTTGAGTAATCAAGAGGATGAGAGGTTTGCAAAACCCCTTGCTGATGAAATCATTGCTTTTAATATGAGTACTGAGAATGATCCACGTCTGGTCTAGATCAGGTCCACGTTGTCTTCGGAGGAGCGCGAATGCTTAGTCGCTTTATTAAAAGATTTCAAAGATGTTTTTGCGTGGTCCTACAAAGACATGCCTGGAATCGATCTTCGGATTGTACAGCATCGGATCCCTCTCGACCTCGAGGTTTGACCCGTCAAACAGAAGTTGCGGAGAATACGCCTGGATTAGGCTCTGAAGATTAATAAGGAGGTCACTAAGCAGATAAACGTAGGGTTTTTGCTAGTATCTGAATATCCAACTTGGTTGGCCAACATTATCCCAATGTCAAAAAAGATGGCAGAATTCGGCTGTGTGTGGACTTCAGGGATCTGAATAGAGCCAGTCCGAAGGACGACTTTCCCTTGCCGCACATTGATGAGTTGGTGGATTTCACCGCGGGTCATGCATTGCTCTCCTTTATGGATGGATTTTCCGGGTATAACCAGATTCTTATGGCACCTGAGGATAGAGAGAAAACCACCTTCACTACGCCGTGGAGAACCTACTGATACAGAGTGATGCCATTTGGGCTGAAAAATGACAGGGCTACCTATCAACAGGCTACAACCACTATTCTACATGATATGATCCATAAAGAGGTCAAGGTGTACGTAGACGACATGATTGTCAAGTCTAAAGAAAGAGAGGGCCACTACACCGCCTTGAAGAAATTCTTCCAACGGATCAGAGAATACAGATTGAGGTTGAATCTACAGAAGTGTACTTTCAGCATAACAGCAGGGAAGATGCTGGGTTTCTTGATCACGCGGAGGGGCATCAAGGTAGATCCTTCCAAAATCAAGGCCATCCTAGAAATGCCACCACTAAGGACCGAAAAGGAGGTGCGGGGCATTCTGGGTAAAGTGCAATTCATAAGACGGTTTATCTCTAAATTAACCTTGACTTGTAAACCACTTTTTGGTCTCTTGAAGAAAGGAAAGAAATTCCGATGGGATGATCGTTGTCAATTCGCTTTTGAGCAGATAAAGCAGTATCTTCAAAATCCACCTGTGTTGTCGTCGCCAGAGCTAGGGAAGCGCTTGATTTTGTATCTGTCAGTAACAGACACAACAATGGGATGCATGCTTACTCAAGAATCTGAGGATAAGGTGGAGAGAGCCATCTACTACTTGAGCAAGAAAATGCTAGATTATGAGACCCGTTACACCTTGCTAAAGAAAGCTTGCTTAGCCTTGGTATGGGTTACAAGAAAGTTGAGGCATTACTTGTTAGCTTACTCCGTAATTCTGGTTTCAAGATTAGATCCCATCAAATATCTCTTTGAGAAACCAGCGCTTATGGGTAGGCTAGCTCATTGGTTGCTTCTCCTTTCCAAATTTGATATGAAGTATGTCACTGGCAAGTCGATCAAGGGGAGAGCTATGGCAGAGTTCCTGGTCGATCACCCAGTGGAAGGGGATGAAGCAGTAAAATACATGTTCCCAGATGAAGCTTTTCTGTAAGTCGAGGAAGAAATTTGGACAATGTACTTTGACGGAGCGTCTAACCAATATGGTTATGGGATAGGGGTGTTGCTGATAGCACCCGACAATTCCTATATACCGTTATCCTTCAAACTCTGGTTTAAGGTATCTAATAACAAAGCAGAATACAAGGCGTGTATCGCTGGTTTGGAAGCCGCCTTGGAACTAGGAGCAAAAAGGTTGGACGTTATTGGGGACTCGAACCTAGTTGTGTCTCAAGCAAAAGGAGACTGGAAGGTCAAAGAAGAAAAGATGAAGATCTATCACTAGACCTTGGATGTTCTGATTCCTAGGTTTGAGAAGCTGACTTTCACGCATCTACTAAGAGAGAACAATAGGTTCGCTGATACCTTATCAACTTTATCTTCTATGATAGACATCCCTGTTGGGAGTCCAGATGCGTCCGATCATCATTGAGTAGAAATACACACCCGCCTACGAGACTATTGCCGCAATAGATGAAGCACAAGATCAAAACCCTTGGTACTATGATATCTGGAACTTCTTGGAAAATGAGGTTTATCCACTAGGGGCAAATGCAAAAGATAAGAGGGCAATACAGTGGATGGCCGTTCAATTTATCATTTGCGGAGGTAAACTGTACAAGAGGGGTCATCTGGGAATGTACAAGTTGTGTGTCGATGCAGAGGAATCAAAGTGCCTAATGGAGGCCATCCATAGAGGAGAGTGCGGAGAGCACATGAATGGAGTAATGTTAGCCCCGGAAGATTCTCAGGCAAGGTTACTGTTGGTCTACCATGGAGGAGGATTGTATTGGTTTTGTTCGGCAATGCCACAAATGCCAAATTCACTCTAATCGCATGAACATCCTGCCGTCGAAGCTGTATAACATGACTTCACCAGGGCCTTTCTCAGTTTGAGGAATCGACGTCATCGGCGCAGTCGCACTGAAAGGGTCGAATGGGCATGAATACATTATGGTGGCAATTAATTATTTCACGAAGTGGGTGGAAGCTCAATCCTAAGCAGTGTTGAAAGTAGCGCACGTGGCTAAGTTCATTCGAAACAGCATCATTTGCTGATATGGAGTCCCAAACAAGATCATTTTAGATAATGGCTCCCATTTCAAGAAAGAAGTGATCAACTTGTTGGAGAAATACAACGTAGCTTTTCATAAGTAATCTACATACCGGCCGCAAACCAACGGAGCTGTTGAGGCCGCCAACAAGAACATCAAGCATATTTTGTAAAAATGGTTAAGACCTACAGCGACTGGTCAGGTAAATTACCATTTGCACTCTGGGGTTACAAAACTTCAATCTGGGCGTCTACTGGGAAAACTCCTTACTCTCTTGTCTATGGGATGGAAGCTGTTCTGCTAATCGAAATAGAAGTCCCGTCGCTGCGGGTTATGGCTGAGTGTCAAATAACAGAGGCAGACTGGCAACAGAGCAGGTTCGAAGAATTGATGTTGTTTGATGAGAGAAGGCTTAAAGCATTGTACCATGTTTAGGGTTATCAACACAGGATTGTCATGGCTTTTAACAAGAAGGTTAAGTCCCGGAATCTCAAAAAGGGGGATTTGGTGCTGAAAGAGAACTGAGCTCCCATCTATGACCCTAGGGGCAAGTTCAAACCCAATTGGACCGGTCCTTACATCATCAAAACTATCTGGTCAAGTGGAGCTGTTATTCTCATGAACTTGGATGGCCCAGAATTTTCTTAACCGATCAACATGGACAAGTTGAAAAACTACTATTCTTGAGAGGCTCGCTAGGCCGAAAACCTGAAAGGACGACCTAGGGAAAAGTTAGAGCACAAAAAATTGGAAATAAAGAAAAACTGAGCTCGCAAGGTTGAAAACCCTAAAGGGCGACCTTAGCAAAAGTTAGAGTGCAAAATGAGAGAGTTAATACTCGAGTGAACCCGAACCGAACTACGTAAGGCCTGATTTCTATCTTCGGGATACATAGGAAACTTCATCCTAAAGTCTGGCTGTAAACACCTCCAATTCAACTGCCCTGTCCATGTGTTGATCAGGTCATCTTTGTCCGTTCTTTACCTGAGGGTTTGGTTGTGATCTTCACTTTGAAAGAAGAATTGGTTACAGTGTTGAGCAGTGTTATTCAGTCAAGGGGCAATTTGTGATCTTTGGATTCGGGGTTGTACATCTCGAGGATTGATTTCGTGTGTGTCAAGTGGTGATCCTTATCGAAAATGGTTTTGAAAAGTTTTAATAAAAGTTGATTTTGTTCAAATTTTGCCTTTTACGACTTAGACCATTTTTGGACCAAAAGAAAAAATTTCAGTGCTCACAACTTTAATTTCATTGATTTCAATACAAAGTTCTCTAACTCTCGATACAAATCAAAGTTGCTTTTATTACATTCATAAAACTTGATAAGTAAGATCAAAACAATAAACTAAGGGCATAGATGAGTCAGGTGTTCCTGCGTCCCCCGCTCGTGCTTATGGAAGCTTCTGATGCCAAAGTGGGCCCAGTTTGTGCCTCATCCTCAAGCCAAGCTAGGCACTCGCCAAAAAAAGTGCAACTGAAACTAGGGGCAGGAGCCAGAAGCTTTCTCGTCCTCCAAGCAGTGAGGTACCTAGCCAAATGTGAACCACGGATGGGGAATGAAACCGGATACTCTACCCCCTCCTCTAGGTAAGTCTAATCATGTCCAAACTAATGTCTGAACCGAAAAGGGAAGTAGAATACACAGTGTGTCAGGCCAATCAACTGAATGCCAGGTTGCTGAGTCGGGCTGTAGTTCATTTCGATCAGATTAAGCTAGGGGAAACACCAAGCAATGTCAATAGCAGACCTATTGCACATCCAGTGGCACCACCATCCTTCATTTGGGAAATCCACTAGCCGTTGGTGAAAGTAATAGACTCGAGCTGAGTACGCAGGGCAAGAGTCTACTACCTTTAGTTTGTCGATTAGCCATACCTGGGGAGGGATGAAAGAAAAGAGAGATTAAAGAATAGAGAGATGTATGTTGAGAGAAAAGTGAGAAAAAGACTTTAAGAGAAAAGCAGAACATTTTTGCCGAGTGATGTGAGAAACACGTATGAGAAAGGGCGGGAAACATTACCTGAAGAAGTAGTGAACTCCCTGCGAATTTGGTCGTCTCTCGTTGATGGAAGGCGTCTAAGCCCATCAAAGTCTCGGCTAGTACTATGCCAATGCAGCTCTTGCCCTCTTTCAAACTTGGAGCCACTTCAATTAGCCGAATGCTGGACCCGCCGAAAATAGGGACAAGAAGGAAATGTGCCAGCACACATAAGCAAAGGGCGTGTTGCCGAAAATCCCGTCAAAGAAGATTACCTCGGTCACCGACCTCATAAAATCGATGAATCAGGCTGGGAATATCTAGCTTTCCTTTGTGAAATAAAGATCGAGCCTCGTGTAAAGTAAGCCCGCGTATTCGTCCTAAAGCTTGGATGTGGCCGAAACGGGGCTGAGGTATGATTTACTCATCACGCTGGGATTCTATTAGCGCCGGAAATTCTTCGATTGTTGGTCATATCTCTTGTTCCCCGAAGCTAAAGACATGTGTAATCGGGTTCCAGCATCTAGCCGCGACATGAAGGAACGGAAAACAAAGCGGAGAACGGCTCAGCGGGAAAAGAGCATTTATGCCGAAACCCCAAAAATTTACCTTTTCTGAGCCATCTAAAGTCGCGATCCAATCTGAGAGTTTTTGGGGGAAAAATGGCTCCATTTCTGAAGAATTTGCAGCTGAAATGAAGAAATCACGTAGCTCAACCTTTTGTAGAAAATAAGGCAGTGAGTGGAAGCTAAGTGTCAACAATCTGGAGGTCCTACACACTGATGGTCGGCAGGTGGCCGCAGGTAGCCGGCAAGCCACATTGGTGGCCGGCAAAGGACATTGATGGCCAGTAGGCCACCTGTCATGGTTGGCATGTGGCCGACAACCTCTGTTTGTGGCCGGCAGCCTCTCCCTTTGACCTGTTGTCAACCTTTGTGCTGAATAATGCTAGATGCATGTGTTTTGTTCTGCTCTTTGTGTGTTGTAAGGTCTTGTTTTGAGTCTTTTTGGTTTTAGCAAGTTTGTCAAGTTGTATTTGAGTTGTTTTGCTTTATTGAGTTGTTGTTATTTTGTTTATCGAGTTGTATATTGTTTTTTATGTCAGTTGTTAGTTGGTTCATTACCCGATTAAGTTTTTGTTTCAATCAAGAGTGTTACCATGGCCAGTTTGATTCCGTGTCCATTTCATGCTATATCATGTTCATAATGCCAACAAACAAAAAATGACAACACCTTTTTCATAAAACTGTTTTCATTCCAATCATGGTTGTTTTTACAAAAGTGGAGTACAAGTTTTTAAAGAAAATAAAACCTGTCCGAGGCTATAATGTGCTAATGCTATAAAAGAAAAGAAACTAAGCAAAAATACAAAAATTAGCGCTGGTCGCCTCAGGCTCGAGAGGCCCTCTTCGTCCTCTTCCTCGGATGAGAGGACTTTGGGGCACTGTCCCGTCGGCACCATTGTCTGAACCTGGACTGGAACTCGAGCCGGTGTCATCTTCGCTCTCCACCTCAGAGCTCGCCTCGGCATCGCCTCCACTCTCGGAACCTGAGCCAGCGTCATCACCTCCACTCTCAGATGAATCTGAATGCTGACTTACTGCCTCCTCAGAGTCGCTCATCTCAGCATCATCATCACTTAGAATAGGCTCTGAAGGGCTGCTCTAGGCTCGGGTGCCCCTAGCTCTGCCTCGACTACGTACGGGAGCCTGTCTCTCTTTCCTTTCTGCTGCTAGAGGAGGTACCGCTATTGTAGATACTGCAGCTGCCATTGGTGCCATTGGTATGGGTGGGATCTGAAAAGACAACTATCACATATCAATTACAGTATGCGTATCAAATGCAAGCATAATATGCAGAATAAGTGTATGCAGAAGTCAGATACAGTGTATGAATACAGTATATGAGTGTAGTGTGCCAGATGCGGTATATCGATGCAGTGCATCAGTGTAGTTTGGGAAGTTTTTTAGTTGAAATGTCAGTGTCAATGTGTCAGTGGAAATTTGATGCCTGGAATGTAAAATTGAAAAAATACCTAAATATCGTAGAGATTGAACAGCGCCTCTCTCCTCTGTACCATCCTCATCAGGGAGGCTATCAGCTTGAGAGCACCTCCTGTATACTCGATGGATGCCTGTAAATGCAATTTGAATGATCAGTATTTACAAATGAACATATCTAAAATAAAATGTGGGGTGCAAATGTAAAATGTGGTTCATACCTGAATCGGGTCTCGAACCTTGACAAGCTCATGACCAGCCGCCGCAGGCTCAATTGGAACCTGGTAGGCGTCTCCGATGTGCCACCAGCAAGTCAGTATGGTAGGAAGCTCTGGCCAATCAGTCCTTTGCCTTGCCCGGGAAGCCCCTCTGCCACGGGCCCTGCTCGCCCGGGTCACTTGAGGCCTCTCTCTCACGGCAAGAGCTCTCGCCTCCTCACCCCCAAGAATGCTAGTCAGAGGTGGCATCAGATGTGTCTGGATGAAGGTTGCATAGTCCCCCTCAGCCCGGAAGTAGCCGGCGTCCAGGCCTACCATAAACTGGATGACCTCCTCAACAGATAGGTCATCTGCAGATCGCATGGACTCTGGCAGAGCCATAGGGATGATTGGGTCAGGCAGGCCCATAATCTGGCGCACGAAGCGCTCGCCCAAGAACCAGGCCCAGTAGACTGGGCCCTCGAGTAAAATGCAGTAGCGGGAGGTAGCCCAAGCTCCGGCGAACTAATCTTGAATCCCCACTGGCATCGTGGCCCATGGTAGCCTGTATACACCCCATTTTTGACCGTCCTCATGACTTGGACGTTATCGTTTGAACACTCGATGATCATCCATGCTCGTGTTCGTTTTGAGTTCTCGGCTACGTGCCTTGCCTCAAGATCTCTCTCAACTTGTCTGTTTTGTTCTTGGTTGTGGACCAAACACTCGTGTTTTTGCTTTTAAGGGAAGAGGGTGGCTTGTTTGCCATCCCCTCAACCCACTGGCCAGGGCATGATGCCATCGGCCCCTTTTTCTTGCCATCGGCCAAGAGTTTTGGCTGATCGGCACTGCATTTGGTCGGTCGGCACTTATGTTGGTCGATCGGCCATTTTTGGTGGCCGAACCCTGTTCATCTGCTTTATGAAGATATTTTGTGCCAGCTGGTGGAGCTGGTATCCACAATTCACCCCCTCCATACACGTGTATGGAGGGATTTGCCCTTTGCTTAGGTTCTCTTGGAAGATTTAGAATTTGAACTTCTATAAAGAGGGAGCCCCTCCTCCCTCCTCCAGGGTTCAGAAAAATTGTCTTAGAAAAGATAGATATAGCCTTGTATCTATCTTGCCTTGTTTCTCCATTTTTGTGCTTCAAAGGGTAGTATTGTCTTAGTTTAACACACAAACACCTAGCAATACACCTTCTCTTTGTTACTGAGGTACTAAGGAGTTGGTTTTGGTGGTCTTGGGTGGGTTTGAACTCAGAAAACCTGCTGGAGCTTTGTTCTTGAAGAGGTTCTATGAGGGTGAGTTCCTTGCTTTAGATACCCCATTCTTGCTTAAGCTTTTAGCCCTTCTTGCTTATTGTTTTAAGCTTAGATTATAACTGATAAAAGTTCTGATTTTTAGTCCTTAAGACCTTTGTTTAAGGTCATTTTTGTGTTTGGGGTTGTCTCCCCCCCCCCTCTTAGGCCTTGTTTGGCCTTGCTCTTGTGGTTTTTTTTTTAAGCTTTGAGATCACCTTGTTTAGGCCTTCTCACCACTGAAATCCTTCTGAATTTTAGTGGTGGGGATGGTGTTTTAAGGTCTTAAATAGGAGAGGGTCATCCCCTCTCCTTGTCATCTTGAATACTAGCATAAGTGGCTTATGTTGGTGGCTTGTATGCCTAGCATGTTTTAGCTTCATTTCAACAAGTATTTGGTGTTGTTTTGCCATGATTTACCTCTGTTTAAAGTTGGTTTAGTGGTCTCTTGCATGCACCATATACTTACCTTGCAATCCCCTCATCTGCCTTAACATGTATATAGCATTTAGACTATCATGCTTGCATGTTTTGGCTCAACTCCATGAAGCTTCTAGCCTTGTTTTAACATGCTTGAGCTCTATTTTTCATTGTTTTGGTCATTGTGGGGGAGTGGTTTTTTGGAAATACTATTCTGATCCGGGAGGACGCTCTTGATTCTCAGCTAGTCACCTGCAGAGACAAATATTCCGGTCGGGGGTGCCGGGATTAGCACTCCGACGGGCAAGTCAGTTCCTCTACTTAAGAAAGCTTGTTTACTAAGTTTTGTGAAGTGTATTTTCTTTACATACCTTTCTAAATCCGAAGCTCTTGTATTTATATTCATTCTTCTGACCTCGAACCCAGTGCCCACCTTTTACTTATTATCCTTCTGTTTGTCCCAATCACAAATCTCTCCGTCTATTCGGCGATCTTAATATATTCGGCATCTTAGTTGATTGGTACGGCGCCGAACAATCTCTGACTTATGGGATATACCCCGTCTTCCTCTTCTATATATTTGGCTCCCACAATTGCCCCCCAAGCATTCTCCCGACATCTGTTGGCTGGAGTGCTTGGTTCCGGGTTCTGAACATTCAACCAAAATTTTGTCAATTGAGCCCACACAATATTCGTCTAAGTACACCCCCTTTTGGTTGTCGTATCGACTTCCCGTCTCTTCGTACATGCCTATTCATTGTGATTTTAAAGATTGGCATCCCTTCGGATTCACATTCCACAGTACTGGTCACTAGGTTGCCTTTTGGATCGTTCTTGCAATTTTGTCTCTTCCAACATCTTCTTCTCCCTCCGTAAGTTTTCCACTTCCTTGCTTTGAAAAGTATTCCCATTTTATTCTTTGGCATATCTGTGTCAACCTTTAGGGCATGGCGAGACATTTGAAAGACCTCCTTTTGTCAAATCGAGTTGCTGGTTTTAGACGCCATTTCTCTCTTCCTGATGACGTCCGTCTGTCGCTTTTGGCAGACGGCACCCTTGATAGGGAGAGGGAGGACGAAACCTCAATCGTCTTTCCTCTTTTGTCAATCGCGGAGGGTGGAGTCCGCTTCCCCTTGCACCCGTTTCTTAGGGCTGTGCTTTGCCATTGGGATTTAAACCCTTCTCAACCTAACGTGAATTTCTTTAGAATTATAATGGGGGGTATAGCGTTGAATCGTTGCCTTGGAATTCACCTTGGCATTCCGGCTATCCGGCACTGCTATGCCTTGGCTAAGTCCTCCGGCCGGCAAGGACGTTATTTCCTTAGAGCTAAGGACACCGACCATCAGCTAATCACTATGCTTTCGAGCTCTGGGAAACGAGTTGATGACGTTATGGTCGTTGTCCAGGGTAACTGGGAATTCGGCGAAGGGGAAGATCGTGTCGACCCTATTCCTAGACGGAGGGGTGAGCCAGGTCGCTGAGTATCCCCTTGTTTTTGTCATGTATTCATTTTTATTGTAGGACCTATTTCATTGAAATCTTATAGCTTCGTTTCGTGCAGGGAGGGGTCTGAAAAAGCTATTACCTTCAACCCACGACGTCACCCTTTCAGATATCAGGGTCGCTCTTAGGAATTTCGGCCGGCGAAGTCTTCAGAAACAGGGGAGGGCGGCTCACATTCTGCTTTGTTACGAACCGACATACACAACCTTCTTGGTGGCGGAAAACATACCGATTCAAAAGGGTGAAGATTCCCTTACTGCCCTTATTCTATCCGACTTCAAAAACTTGAGGCAGATAGGCTTTGAAGGGTCCAATTCGGAGCGGAACGAGGTATTTGATATCGCCGAATCATATCAATCCGAGGCCGAGTTTGAGGAGGTATTGGATTCCGCCGCTCCTCTATTTAAGTCGGGACCAGGGAATCTTCCTTCTGCCGACGTTTTTCGACACACACAGGATCTTCCCGTCTCAGACTCTGCGGATATGGCTGGATTAAGTCTGACAAAGCTCGCCAAAAAGGCGAATGCGGAGAGGTTAGCCGCACGGCGAAGAGTGGAGGGCCTTTCGTCTGAGATACCGCCTGCCACCGAATCTCGACTTCCCCTTCCTGCTGCCAAATCCGAGTCTTTGGGGGTTCTAGAGGAGACGGAAAAAGATCGGGATGCCGAATCTCCGTTAGTCGGGGGAGTCGGCCGAAAAGTTGAGGAAAAGGCAGGGAAACGCCCTGCTGACCTTAAGGCCGGCTCAGACGAACAAGGTGGTAAGCGTCCTCGATTAGAGGGGTCTAGTGAGGCTGTTCCTTTTGTCATTCATCCAATGGTAAAGGACATGCCGGTTCCCTCTAACGCTTCGGCGCTTAAAGATCCAGAAGTCGCATTTGGTGTGGCTACTTCCGTGTCATTGCCGTCTGATGTCGAGGCTTTCCGGGTGGAACCAGATATGAATGCGACAGCATTGGCCGCGCAATCGGCACTCCTAGTACGTATTCTGACTTTTCTTCACCTCATCCAAGTACTGTCGAGGTTAAGTTTTTTGGGTTCTTTTGCAGACCGTCGGCAGGATAGCCGACATGGGGCGTCGGCAACTCGACGCCGTCAAAGAGATTGGCCGCCTACGAAAGCAAGTAGAGGGCCAAAGGAAGAGGGCCGAGGATGCAGCTTTGAGAGCGAACAAGGAAGCTTCTCGGGCCGAGGCCGAGGTATAAAAGGCTCGTATTGCGGATCAATCCCGAGCGGACGCCGAGAAGAGGGCGGACGCGAGAGAAACGGCGCTGGGATTGTCCCAGAAGGCGGTTGCCAGCCTGGAGGCTGAGTTGGCTGTCGTGAAGGCGGCTGCTTCCAAAGCATTCGAACCCGGAAAAGATGTTGGGCTCGCCGAATATGTGGACCAGGTCTCGCGCTTCGAAAACAGGGGCTTCAAGCACGGCTGGCACAAAGCCCTTGCTTCAGCTGGAGTTTCACTGACTATACCAGTGCCGTATGAGCAAGTGGATGTCGAGCCATTGGAGACTGATTCCGAAGGCTGAGCTGGGCGAACGACTTGGATTTCACAAATGTATTACGAACTTACAAATGTATTAGGATTTTACAAATGTATTGTTAAGCTTTATCAGACATTTTTGTATTGATTTTGTATATAAAAAAAAAATGTCGCGAGCCGAATATACAAATGAATGAATCTTGACATTTTTGTGCGGGCTTATGGCTTATCGATTTTCTACATATAAAATGTCGAGAGCCGAATATATTAATGGCTTATAGATTTGCTACACATAAAAGTGTCGAGAGCCGAATATATTAATGAACCTGCCTTTGCCTCGGCCAGGGCGCGAGCGAGGGACCGAATGAGATAAATTACTCGGCGTGATTGTTTGAAAATCTAGCCGTCTAGGTTGATGAATCTAGCCCTTGCCCCAGCGATAGTGCTTGACATTCAACCTAATAGATTAATGAATCTGCCCTTGCCTTGGCCAGGGCGCGAGCGAGGGACTGAATGAGCTGATGGCTCTGAATCGGGGGCTGGGCAAGGCATAAATTACTCGGCGTGATTGTTTGAAAATATAGCCGTCTAGGTTGATGAATCTAGCCCTTGCCCCAGCGATAGCGCTTGACATTCAACCTAATAGATTAATGAATCTGCCCTTGCCTTGGCCAGGGCGCGAGCGAGGGACCGAATGAGCCGATGGCTCTGAATCGGGGGCTGGGCAAGGCATAAATTACTCAGCGTGATTGTTTGAAAATATAGCCGTCTACGTTGATGAATCTAGCCCTTGCCCCAGCGATAGCGCTTGACATTCAGCCGAATAGGTTGGGTAAGGGGCATGCGACTTTTGACGTTTTCTCGGGGGAGCTGCATGTACCCCAGAATAAATGGGCGAGTTCATGCCAACAACTTAACTCGTTCCTTATTCAGGCTTGAACCAGACCTGGCAGGGGCCAACATTGGCTGGGTTTGGAGATTAAAATGAGTCGCAGAAACGAGCCTATTCGCACGCGAAGGAGAGCGTCCGTGGATCGGGAAAAAGAGCGGTCCCCCAGTCGTCGAAGCAGATCACTCCGAAAGGATGGACCACGGGGAGGTTCCCCGTGCCCACGACCCCTTGTTAAGCCAAACGCGGAGCCACGACCGTTGAGTTTTGCGGTTTTCGTGAAGAATAGACCAATGACGGAAGCGGATTCTATAATTAAAGACCCGGATGTGGCGGTCGAGTTCGCTCGGCAGATTTTTCTGCCGGAGGTACAACAGTCAATGGTCGGGCATCGAGATTTCGAAGTATTTCGGGATGGCATTCACGGGGCTATCAAAGGACTGTATAGCGCTTATGAAATCGGGATGCGTCTGCGCGAAGCCCGCCGCGAGAACAAGAAGAACAACGAAAAGAATCGCAGTCTGGAGGCTCGTGCGCAAAAAGCTGAGAATGAGCTTCGGGAGCTAAAGAGTGTTCGAGCGGCCAAGTCGGTGGTGGACGGTCAAACGAAAATCATGGGGGAGAGGGCGAACCGAAAGGCCCCGGGTTATGAGAGCGGATATAAGGACGGCATGAAAGCCGGGATGAGGAAGGCCAAAACGGACCTAGCGGAGGAGGTCTGCCAATGCGAAAACCGTGGTTTCAAGCATGGCTGGATCAAGGCCCTTCAAACTGTGGAAGCTCTTGGATCCATGGGCATAAATTCGGCTTCGCCCCTATATCATCGGCATTACCTTCCGTATTCCGAGTTCGATATTGAGAAAAGTGACGACGAAGATGCCTGCTGAGTGCGCTACAATGTGGAGTAAATAGGACTATTTTATTGAATGCTCGAAATGTATCGAAATGTATAGCGGCCTTTGAATAAATAGAATTTCTTTATTAGCAGATTCTGAAATGTTTTGCGTGTAATTAAACACTTATGTCAATTTATTGTCAGCTTTTGTACTGCGTAATGTAAACGTTCGGAAATACATCGATCGGCTCCAATGTAGAAACCATGTATTTGGTCAGTTAAATCGTGACATCCACGAAGGGCGCTCCGATTCCGGAGACTTATTGGGCCAATCATGATATCCACGAAGGGCGCTCCGAATCCGGAGATTTATTCGGCCAATCGTGATATCCATGAAGGGCGCTCCGAATCCGGAGATCGTGATATCCACGAAGGGCGCTCCGAATCCGGGGACTTATTCGGCCAATCGTGGTGTCCACGAAGGGCGCTCCGAATCCGGAGACTTATTCGGCCAATCGTGGTGTCCACGAAGGGCGCTCCGAATCCGGAGACTTATTGGGGCAATCGTGATACCCACAAAGGGTGCTCTGAATCCGGAGACTTATTCGGCCAATCGTGAAATCCACGAAGGGCGCTCCGAATCCGGAGACTTATTCGGCCAATCGTGGTGTCCACGAAGGGCGCTCCGAATCCGGAGACTTATTCGGCCAATCGTGGTGTCCACGAAGGGCGCTCCGAATTCGGAGACTTATTCGGCCAATCGTGGTGTCCACGAAGGGCGCTCCGAATCCGGAGACTTATTCGGCCAATCGTGAAATCCACGAAGGGCGCTCCAAATCCGGAGACTTATTCGGCCAATCGTGGTGTCCATGAAGGGCGCTCCGAATCCGGAGACTTATTGGGCCAATCGTGAAATCCACGAAGGGCGCTCCGAATCCGGAGACTTATTCGGCCAATCGTGGTGTCCACGAAGGGCGCTCCGAATCCGGAGACTTATTCGGCCAATCGTGGTGTCCACGAAGGGCGCTCCGAATCCGGAGACTTATTGGGCCAATCGTGATATCCACGAAGGGCGCTCCGAATCCGGAGACTTATTCGGCCAATCTTGAAATCCACGAAGGGCGCTCCGAATCCGGAGACTTATTCGGCCAATCGTGGTGTCCACGAAGGGCGCTCCGAATCCGGAGACTTATTGGGCCAATCGTGATATCCACGAAGGGCGCTCCGAATCCGGAGACTTATTCGGCCAATCGTGAAATCCACGAAGGGCGCTCCGAATCCGGAGACTTATTCGGCCAATCGTGGTGTCCACGAAGGGCGCTCCGAATCCGGAGAGTTATTGGGCCAATCGTGATATCCACGAAGGGCGCTCCGAATCCGGAGACTTATTCGGCCAATCGTGAAATCCACGAAGGGCGCTCCGAATCCGGAGACTTATTTGGCCATCAAGAAGCGTATGAACTGAAGCATGAGAACGAGCAACTTTTTCATTACGGTAGAGTATGTACAAGTACCAAGCCCACAAATCGGGTCATTGGTAAAATTTTCGTAGATGCGTTAATTTCCAAGGCCGTGGCAGGCTTCTTCCTGACATGTCCAAGAGCCGATATGCCCCTGTTCCTGCAATGGAGTCTATTTGATAGGGGCCGTCCCAATTCGGACCCAGCTTTCCGTCGGCCGGTCTCCGGTCGGCTGGAAGTACTTTCTTTAGGACCAGCTCTCCTGGAGTGTAGCGACGCAACTGAACTCGTTGATTGTATGACTTAGCGAGCTGCTGCTGATACCGTGCCATGGAGGCCAGGGTGCGGTCTCTCTGTTCCTCGATTAGATCCAGGTCCAGGGCGAGTATCATGTCATTTCGGCCCGTATCAAAGGCTTGTGATTTCAAAGTCGGGAAGCCGATTTCCAGGGGTAAAATTGCTTGGGTTCCGAAGCATAGGGCGAACGGCATTTCTCCGGTGGACCTCCTCGGCGTTGTCCGGTGTGCCCACAATACACTTGGCAATTCTTCGACCCATTTGCCTTTAGCTTTTTCCAGTCTCTTTTTGATGCCGTCCAAGATGGTTTTGTTTGAGGCTTCGGCTTGACCGTTGCTCTGGGGGTAGGCGGGCGTAGAGAAGTAGGGCGTGATACCGTATTTGCCGCATAGTTCTCGATATACGCCACAATCGAACTGGGTGCCATTGTCTGAGATGAGAGCTCTTGGAATGCCGAATCGCGTAATGATGTTCCTCCATACAAATCGCTTTATGTCGGCATCTCGTATGTGTTAGAGCCTCCGCTTCGACCCATTTTGTAAAGTAATCTGTTGCTACGATTAGGAATCGCTTGTTTCCTGGGGCCCTGGGTAACGGTCCTACAATATCAAGCCCCCATTGAGCAAACGGTCAGGGACTGGTGATAGAGTTCAACTCTTCGGCGGGCAGATGGGTTACTGGGGAGAACTTTTGGCACTGTTCGCATCTTTTAACATAATTTTCTGCGTCGGCTCTCATTGTCGGCCAATAATACCCCTGTGTTATAGCTCGATGGGCGAGAGAGCGTCCGCCAGAGTGGGCTCCACAACTGCCCTCATGTATCTCAGTTAGAAGTTCCTCCGCTTTATCCGGGTGTACGCATTCTAAATAGGGACCGGAGAGGGACTTTTTATAAAGCCCTCCCTGTGGATCCAGATAGTATCGCATGGGCCTTGTTGCGTAGCTTGTGTGCTTCTTTTTTGTCCTCTGGGAGTTGTTCAGAAGAGAGGAATCCGGCTATGGGGTCCATCCAACTTGGTGCGGATTCTATAATATTAATGTGGATTTCCTCCGAAGGGCCAATACTCGGCTCCGGGATGAAACCTACTTCAATGGTCCGTTTGAGTTCAGAGTTGATGGCGGAGGCTAGGCACGCCAGGGCATCTGCGTGTGTGTTCTGATCACGTGTTATTTGGTTCAGTTCGTGATGGTCGAACTTCGTTAGCAAAGAGTTGGCTGTTTTCATATAGGCAGCCATATGGTCGTTTTTTGCAGCGTATTCCCCCTTTAGCTGGTTGATGACCAATTTGGAGTCACAGAACACTAGCAAACGCCGAGCGCCAAGAATATGTGCATTTCGTAGACCGGCTAAGAGGGCTTCATACTCGGCCTCGTTATTCGATGCTTTGAAGCCAAGCTTCACGGCCTGCTCTATTATTGCGCCGTCGGGAGACATGATTACTACGCCGGCGCCGCAGCCCCGTTGATTAGATGATCCATCACAGTATAGCTGCCAAATATCCCCGACATAAATTCTACAGTTCGACTTTGATCGAGCTTCAACCTTTGGAAGAATGTCGGCAGGTTTAAGGTCGGAAAGCCCGCCTGTGAATTCGGCCACAAAGTCGGCAAGCACCTGTCCCTTGATTGCGGTTTTGGGTAAAAACTGAATGTCATATTGGCCGAGTTCAAGAGCCCATTTTGAAACACATCCTGATGCTTCCGCACTTCGTAGTACTGATCGGAGGGGGTAATCTGTTATCACCCCAATGCTATGCTCCTAGAAGTAATGCATCAGTTTTCTTGCCGCCATGACCAAGGCTAGGATGAGTTTTTCCAGCGGAAGATAACGTGTCTCGGCATCGACCATTGCCTTGCTCACATAATACACTGGCCGCTGCTGCCCTTCTTCTTCTTTTAATAATACGGCGCTGACGGCCCTATCGGAGACTGCTAGATACAGAATGAGGGGGTCACCGGTAGCTGGTGTTGTCAAGAGAGGCACTGACCGGAGGTAAGTCTTGAGCCCGGTGAAAGCTGTTTCGCACTCGGCGGACCATTCAAAAGCTTTGCCTTGCCGTAACGTCTGGAAGAATTGTCTACATCGGTCTGTTGACCGACTGATGAATCTATTGAGTGCAGCGGCCATCCCCATCAACTTTTGGACTTCTTTTACTGATCGGGGGGAACCGAGTTCCAAGATTGCTGTGACTTGCCTCGGGTTGGCTTCGATTCCGCGGTGGTTGATGATATAACCCAGGAATTTGTCGAAGCCGATTCCAAACGCGTACTTCGAGGCGTTCAGTTTCATTCTATATTTGCGTAGGATGCCGAATGTCTTCTCTAGATCGGCTATGTGATCCTGTTCTTCCTTGGACTTGACCACCATATCGTCAATGTAGACTTCCATGGTGTGGCCGAGTTGTTCTTTGAACATGGCGGTGACCAGTCTTTGGTAAGTTGCCCCTGCGTTCTTCAGCCCAAAAGGCATAACTTTGTAACAGTAGGTTCCTCTTGGGGTGAGGAATGCAGTTTTGTCCTGGTCATCTGGATGCATGGCAATCTGATGGTAGCCTCTGTAAGCATCGAGGAAACTCATGCGTCGATGGCGTGCCGTGGCATCGACGAGTTGGTCGATTCTAGGTAGGGGAAAGCAGTCCTTGGGGCAAGCTTTGTTCAGATCCGTGAAGTCCACGCACACTCGCCAAGTTCCATTTTTCTTCTTCACCACCACTGTGTTGGAGAGCCACGTGGGGTAGGTGACTTCTCTAATTGCCCCGGTGTCAAGCAATCTGTTGACTTCTTCTACGACCGCAGCAGTGTGCTCTGCGGCAGACCGACGGCCTTTCTGAATGACGGGCTTGCAAGTGGGGTCGACGTTCAGGTGGTGCTGTGAAACTGACCGGTCTATACCCGGCATCTCATACGGGGTCCACGCAAAGACGTCGAGGTTGGCAAGTAGAAAGGAGATCAGCTGCTGTCTATCGGTTTGGTGTAACGAGGTGCCGATCATGAAGAACTCCGGGCTTCCGTCGATGTCAACTCGGTCTAAACTTTCTGTGGCCTTTTCGGTTGGCTGCCGCCCGACGTCATCCAGGATTTCCCGATTGGGTGCGTCGATGGAGTTTACCTGCAATTCCTTTGGCGTTTTGGCGGCTAAGAGGTAACATGCTTGTGCCGATTTTTGGGATCCGCGGATCTGCTCGATGCCGTGTTCTGTCGGGAAACGTAACAATTGATGGTAGGTGCTTGGGACGGCCTGCAAGGTATGCAACCACGATCGCCCCATAATGAGATTGTACGGCGACGGCAGTCGGACGACCAGGAATTCTACATCCACCGTTCTGGAACCCGCTCGGACGGGTAGGTTGATTTTTCCCAGTGGGTATTCGAGATTGGCATTGAAGCCAAATAGTAGATAAGGGGCCGGGGTCAGATCTGATTCGGTGAAACCGAGTTTGATGAAGGTTTTATAATACATGACCTCCGAAGTGCTGCCCTGGTCTATAAGAACGCGTTCGACGGTGAACCGGTCAACGCGTAGCGCGACAACCAGTGGATCGATGTGAGGAAGCGTTACGCCGATCAAATCAGAATCGTCGAAGGTGATGCTCGGTGATTCTCGGGGTCGCTTTGCTGGCGTCAGTTGCTGCTGAGGGCCTGGGAGAGACTGGATTGCATGTATGGCCGGGGCTTCCGGCAGGCTGTATATCATATGGATGTTATCGTGCGGAACACTTCGCTGGAGACGTTCGTCTTGTGTCAATTCCTCAAAGTAATCGGTTGAAGCACAAAGAGCGTCGGTGTTTTGCTGTCGGGCCCGAGACCGTTGGTTTCCTGCCCTTGGGGGTCGCTTAGAGACCTGGCGCACTGTTTGTTTGGGCTTTGCTATTTCCGAGGCCAGATCGCGGCGAAGGCGCTCGTTCTCAGCGATGGTGCTGTCTAAACTTTGTTTGGTCTTTCTAGCTCGTTCCAAGGTGGCTAGCATCGAAGTGGTTTGTGAATCGACATTCAAGGCACGTCTTGCAGCAATGATTTCCTTCTCGAGCATGTTTGCCGGAGTGAGGTCGACTCTCTGTGTGATCGCATCGGTGGCTATCAGAGAATCTTGAGTCACGTCTTCCATGGATGTATTTGAGTATTCCCACAGACGGCACCAATTGTGGGGGAGTGGTTTTTTGGAAATATTCTTCTGATCCGGGAGGACGCTCTTGATTCTCAGCTAGTCACCTGCAGAGACAAATATTCCGGTCGGGGGTGCCGGGATTAGCACTCCGATGGGCAAGTCAGTTCCTCTACTTAAGAAAGCTTGTTTACTAAGTTTTGTGAAGTGTATTTTCTTTACATACCTTTCTAAATCCGAAGCTCTTGTATTTATATTCATTCTTCTGACCTCGAACCCAGTGCCCACCTTTTACTTATTATCCTTCTGTTTGTCCCAATCACAAATCTCTCCGTCTATTCGGCAATCTTAATATATTCGGCATCTTAGTTGATTGGTACGGCGCCGAACAATCTTTGACTTATGGGATATACCCCGTCTTCCTCTTCTATATATTCGGCTCCCACAGTCATGCTTACATTGTTTTGTATAACTACCATGCAATCTAGCTTGTTAGCTTTGGGTGTTTGAGTCACTAGCATGCTCTATTCGGATTATTTCAGTGCTTTGGCATCACTTGTAATATTATTTCAGTCCATATAGTATGCTCATGTACTTGCATTTGTCACTCCTTTGATGCTTTAAAGGGTTTGTGTTTTATGCCTCATGAATGTGTCATTGTGTATGCCACCATGCTTAGGTCTTTGGGATGCCATCTAAGTGAGTTTTTGGGCTCATTTTGACATGCCATAACTCTATTTTTTTGGTTGCTTTAGTCATGCCATGTTTGCCTTTGATAGGTGTAGTGTAACACCTCTTTTGTGGCCTTGTCTGCTTCATTCTTTTGGTCCTTTGTTCTAGCATGTTTTGGCTTCATTCCTTGCATGTTTTAGGATCATCTTGACATGTTTTAGGATTGTTTTGGGTTATGCTTGCCATATGCTCTTTGCTTCATGTAGCTTTGGTTCAAGTCCCTTCACTAGTCTTAGGCTTTAAGCCTTGTACATGCTATGATTATAATTTGTTTATGTGATTTGGCATCACTCCTAGCCTTATTTTAGAGCATGTAATGTTGTTACATTTGCATGCTTTTCATTCCTTTTAAGTATTCTCAAAAGTTGCTCTACAATGTCTTAGTCTTTAGGACAATTAGCATGCTTGTTTGTATGAGCTTTGGTCCTCATTTTCATAGCATTTTGGCCACTGATTTGGGCTTATTTGAGAGCTGTCCATATTGGTTTGAGTCCATCCTTTGCATGTTGTTGCATGCTTGCCTTGCATGTTGTTACATACTTGGCCTATTGCATGTTGTTGCATGCTTAAGCTGTATTGCATTTGGCATGCCCCTTTTGTTAAGTTGCTTTGCATGTTTGCATGCATTGTCCCTTGCATGTTGTTGCATGCTTGCCTCGTATGTTGTTACATGCTTGCCTATCTTTAAATGTTGTCACATGCCTTGCATGTTTGCATGCTTGTCTAGGTTGCATTGTATTTGGCATGCTTGTTACATTTAGCCTTGTATGGCATGATCATTAACATGCTCATGTTGTCTTAGTCTTGCTTGCATGCATGCGTCCTTTGCCTCTTGATCAATCATGATAGAGTGTTGGGGCCCCTTATGTGTTTTGTACATTTCATTTGACATTAAATTGCACACTTGGCTTCTTTGGCCATCATGCATTGAAATGCGTGATTGATGACCCGAGAGTCGAGAACCATACTCCTTTGAGTCTTAAACATGATAAGGAGGGTGGTTGTGCAAACATTTCCTTGAAAATGCACTGCCATGCTCTGTCTGTCCTCTGTTGCAGCAAAAACAGCATTCTGCAGGAAGAGATGGCCGGTCGTTCATCTTCAGTGTCGGCCGGCTATGCATTGTTGGCCGAGAGCTTCATTCATGGTCGGTGGCCAATTTCCCTTGGCCAATGGCCTCATCTCTTGGCCGGTGACCTCCCACAACACTCAGGGACTGGTTCTGAAGCATCCTTGAGACTTGTGCAGTTTTCAGAGGTGCAAATCAGTGCAAACAGAGGCAACAGGTGACATGGCAACGGATTTCCGAGTGAAACCGACCGAGCATGCATTTGTCCCTCTTCCCGAGGCTACTTTACTGTTTTCATAGCTTAATTAATTTGTTTAATTAGTTAAGTGTTGTGTAATAATTAATTAGCTTGTTGGTTAGTTAATTATGTAATTTGTATTATTCCTTCGGTCCCTCCGTCGAGAGGACGCAATTGTGTAATGAGCATGCGTGTGTGTAATGCATGTCTTTCCAACCTCCACTTCTTCCTTCCTTTTACTTAACCACTTATGATGGTTAGTTCTAGGGTATGTTTCAATTAGCATCCTTATGCTATGCATGATTTGCATCATTCATCTGTATTGCATGCACCGGGCTCGGCGCATAATACTAACTGCATTGTATTTCAATTCCAGATTGAATACATGTATCAATTGTTGCATTTCGTATGCCATCTTAGAATAGCCAAGCCTATTTCTAGTCGCATCTTCGCATGTGTTGCATTAGCCATCTTAACATGAACTAGGATCATGCATTGATTACTAACTAACTCTTGTTTTGGCTCGAAGTACTAGGTAAGCTTTTTATGCTTTAGCATACCGCATGAGTGTGAATGTTGCCACGATAGCATGCTTGCCATGAGGCTAACTGCTTATGTGATATAACTACCTGAATGCCTGTGGGTGAAGGTTGGATTGCTTGAATTGGAACAATTCATCAAATCCTCGTTTTAGCCTACTTGCAAGTAGCAAAACTTCAAACCATTTTTCAAAACAAACAAGTATGTAATGCTTTGTTCCAAATTAGGCGATCTAGTCTATACTTGTATGTTGTGCGCATCACATAGTAATTCTAGGTTTAATAACCGAAATAAGAACGCATGTGTTTTCAAAAACGAGATATCATGTTTAGTAGTGGCCGATCTTTGATCGGCCCAGCAGGGGTGCTCATAGCTGACATTTCCCAATCGTACCCAAGTTCCCGAGCCGAGGCAACTTTGGTGATGATGGACATGTGGCCTTAGGCAACGAGTCAGGGTTTCTTAAATTTTCCCAAAAATAAAATATTTAGGTGGCGACTCTGTATCTGGCAAAGCAGTCCATGTTTGGCACTTCTTTTTTAAAAATCAGTTTTCCAAAACGATTTGCCGGATTTGGACTCTTTGGTGATTTATCAGTCTTGCATTACACTTTGCGAGATTAGATTAAGAACCGTGACATTTGAGTCCAAACTGTAGTAGCATGAAGCCCGAGGGCACGTCTACAGTTTCTGGCGACTCTTCTGGGGAGTTATAAAACTTGACTCGAACTCATGATATCTTGTTTTGATTACACTTATGTGTCTCTTTGCATTGCATGTGCATTGGTGTGCCTAGGATACCGTGTTTGTCGTATGCTATTCCTGAACTGTTTGCCGGAGGCTTGCTTTGAGAAGCGTACCATAAGGCTGACCGGTTCCGGGCTTTGCCACGACGGGAACACAAACCCCGGTTTTTACCAGGGCACCCTTTGTGACCATTCGACCTAGCACATATTTGGAATCCATAGTGACTATTTCAAACTAGGACAGGTTGCTTACCCGATTGTAGGTTGTTTGAAACCGCTGCGTGCGTAGTGAAACCCTAGCTCCTGACAAAATAGGACAGGGAAACCCTACCCCAACATAGGGGTGTTTTGGCTCTCACTTGCTTGCTATAAAGTTGGCCTCTATAGGAATACATGTATCAGTTTGCAAGTCTGGGTATCAGGCCTGCGGGCATCAGTGTTTTGAGAATTAGTTATATCTGCGAGTATCAGATTTAGTTTTGGAACAGTAATTTGGGAACAGTGATCAGAGGTCGAATACGGTTATTCAGCTATGCTTATGTCTGTTCGGGTGAAATTGGGCTGAGATGCTGCCTGTTTTCTCTTTTAAGGGGGGGTTTAGAGATTTAGTTTAGAATAGCCAGTGTTCTCCTTCGCTAAAGCAAGGCAGACATCTGATCCATCAATCACCGGTCACATCACCTCTGTTCAGTTCAGCGGATTTATGATGGCACAAAATTCAGAGGAAATTGTGGTTATGGTAGCCGCATTAAACCAAAGAATCACCTTGCAGGGTGAGACCGACGTTGAAATGCCACACGCACCCAGGTCACTTGTCGCGCGCCCGATTTGGGAACCCCAGTTGTTTCAAGCTTGTGAACCTACCACATTTGAGTTAATGGGAATGATTGGCGACCTCCAGAGATCTGTGGCTGATCTGGCCTATGGAATGTCGGCTCCGCCACCACATCGTATGCCAGGAACTTCATGTTGAAGGAGCCCCCGCTACTGGGGCGAATTATAATTAAGCTCAGCCAACTTGAAGCTGTCTCAAGCTCCAGCAATGACATGTCGACGACAACGGGGCTTAGCACTGAAGTAGCAACCGAAACCTTTCACCAAGCTGAGGCTAGTGGAAAGAACAAGATGAAGGCGGACACAAATCCCTAT
This sequence comes from Camellia granthamiana, assembly GCA_036172215.1. NCBI lineage: Eukaryota > Viridiplantae > Streptophyta > Magnoliopsida > Ericales > Theaceae > Camellia > Camellia granthamiana. The sequence continues at coordinate 158,352,676 of CM069905.1, forward strand.
GAACAACTCCAGCAAGCTGTTGAGGCTCTGAAAGCCGGGGGGTTGAATAAACAACAAGTACTCGCAGTTGTGGCTAAGACTGTGGATGACATTTTCCTTGCTCAGACCGAGAGCAGTTCAAGCCAAAGGGAAAATCGGGATAGGGACCATCGTACCAGAACAGTTCCTTCCAATCCTAACCCCGCACCTGGAAAAGATCAGAGAGCCAAGGCAGCACCTGCTGATCCTTTTGCTAGTGCGTCTAGCAAAGGTCCACAGGCTTCGAAGTATCTGCCCGAGGTCGCAGGGTCTTTCATGCCCTCTACATGCCTTTGTCCAAGGCTCTTCAAATCCTCACTGAAAAAGGTCATCTCAAACCTCTTGAGCCTCGGCCTCTCCCGAGTAATCTCCCTCTCTCACATGATGCTACCCAGTACTGTGCGTACCATCAACAGACTGGTCACACCACCGACAACTGCTTCTGACTTCGCCACGAAGTACAGGATCTATTTAACGACGGGGTCATCCTCCCATCGAGTTCAGCAAAGTCTGTCATCACTGGGTTGGTGGACTTCGAGGATAATACAAGTATGGGATCAAGGGTTGAACCACCTGCAGGCGGCACTCAGTTTATTCCAGGTGTGGCGTATGGCACGCACCATTTTAAGCATTTGTGAATGCTAGCTTTTGTACTTTCTGACTTGGGTATTTTGGGTCAGTCTTTTCATACTGAGTCAGTTGGGGTCTGTATTGTTGTATCAAGTCAGTCCTGTTGTATAGGAGTCGAGTGATTCCAGGGGCGTTACCTCAGACATCACTTGCTTGTTTTGTGTTTGTCTTTTCACTTTCTTTTGAGTCTGTTTCTGCCTTGGAGCCAGTTGTGCCAACAAATTTTGAATGGAACAGCAGTAATTTTCACACTCTTGTGTTTGCTTCTGCCTTGTGCCAGTTGTGCCAGAAGTTCTGAATGAGATGGCGGCATTTTACTAAAACTGTGTCTTTTCTGTGCCTTAAAGTCATTGCATTGACCTAAGTTTTTCAAAACTTTTCAAACACTGTGATGAAAACGAAGAGGAAGGTATTCCTCGGGATTTGCAAAATTTGATCAATTGGGAGAAAGAGAGGCATGCTAAGCCCTTAATGAATAAGATCATGATTGTTAACGTGAGTACTAAGAAGAATCCTGGCTTGATCCAGATTGGTTCTACATTGTCTTCAGCGCGACCGATTAGTCACTTTCTTAAAAGATTTCCAAAAATGTTTTGCACCGTCCTGCGAAGACCTATGTGGAATCGCTCTTGAGATTGTGCAGCTTAGGATCGCTCTCAGCCTCGAGACTTGACCCCTTCGCTTTCAAACTTTGAACTTGGATTTAGAAGGTTCAACGATCAAATCACAATGTGAGGCTTGTGGGGCCAGATTTGAAGCAGCCCACGGACTAGGGGCAAGAAAAGTCAAATCAAGAAGGTCAGACGCCGTCAAGGGAAGCTTGCACAGTTAGATCAAAAGTACCCCTAGGACTAGCGGCAAAAAATATCAGACGTACTCGAAGGGCCAAAGATGGATCATTCTACAAATCAATGAAGATTGGCAAGAATCCTGAATCCCAGAAGGGAGGAAAGGAGAAAGTTTTACTAAAGGACAACCAAGTTCATATCCGCAACACTAGGGGCAAATTCAGCCCCGATTGGACGGGCTCCTGCATCATCAGCGAACAGCAGCCATTCTCCTAGATTCAGATGGCTTTGAGATCCTAAAAACCATTTGACATGGACAAAGCTACACTTTTACCCTTGAGAGGCTCGCTGGGCCGAAAACTTGAAAGGGTGACCCAGGCAAAAGTTAGAGCAAATGAAAGGAAAAGAAAAAGAACAAAAATAGAAAAATGCAGAAAATAAAAAAAGAAATGAAAAGAATTGAAAAGAAAAGAAAAACAGAGCTCGCAAGGTTGAAAACCCAGAAGGGCGGCCTTGGCAAAAGTTAGAGCGCAAAATGAGAGGTTAATACTCAAGTGTACCTTAACCCGAACTACGTAAGGCTTGATTCCCATGTTTGGGATACATAGGCAACTTCATTCTGAAGTCCAGCCATAAACACTTCCAAATTGATTGTGTCCATGTAATGGTTCTGATCATCTTTGTCTTCTCTGTATCCGAGAATTCGGCGGTAATTGTCACTGTGAGGACTCGTTGCCATGTGCTGCGGCGCTATTCAGACTAGGGGCAACTTTTCGTTGCCGTGCAGTGCTGCGGTACTATTCAAACAAGAGACAACTTTCCATTGCCATTCAGTGTGCTGCGGTGCCATTCAAGCAAGGGGCAATTTCCCATTGTTTTGGATCTGAGGTTGTACATCTCAAGAGTAAGTTCCGTGCCCGTTGAGCAGTGGTCATTTGCAAAAATAATTTTTGAGAATTTTTACTGAAGTTGACTAATTTTCTCGAAAATTATTCCATTTTTCCAAAACTAGACCATTTCTTGAACCCAAAAATGGAAAATTTTCAGTGCTCACAGCCTAATTTGCATGATTTTAAATCAAAGAGTCGAACATGTATGTTAATCTAACTCTCATATTGATCAAAATTGTTTTAGTAAAAAGTCAAAACAAAAAAATGGTCAAAATGATGAATCAGGGGTACAGTTAAGTCAGGTGTTCTGTCTTTTTCCCATTATTAACATACTTGCCAGAAAGGGCACTCTACCTGCCAGAAAGGGCACAATTGAAGCTAACAACAAAAGGCCGAAAGCTATCTCATCCTCCGGGCATCAAGGTATCAAGCCAAGTGCGAAGCATGAATTGGAATGGATCAAGATATTCCACTCCCTCATCTGGATGGATTTGATCACGTCCAAACTGGCCAAGGGCATCGTCAACCAATGTCAATTGTAGATCTACTGGCATCTGGACGTATCGCAACCCCTCTGTGGGAAAGCTCATTGTTATGAGCAGAAGAAGCATCTTGTAGAATGCTAGGGGCAGGAGCCTGCAACTTCATGTTCATCCATCAACCACCCAGGGGAGGGATGAAAAATGAGAGATTGAAGAATAGAGAGATGTGCATTGAGAGAAAAAGTGAGGAAAAAGGGCTTTTTCAGAAAAATAGGGCCTGAGGGCCGAGTGATGCGAGATTCACAAATGAGAAAGGGTGGGAGACAGTACCCGGAGAAACAGGCTCCCTGTGCGCATTCGAGTCTTATGATTTGTTGTGTTTTGTTTGTCTCGATTCTTGTTTTGAGTCGTTTCGGGAGTCAATAGACGTGTTTAGGTTGTTTTACCTTTGTTTTCCGTTGTTGAGTCTTTTTCACTGTGGTCAGTTGTAGGCTCAATACACGGTCAAAAACTCATCTCTCAATTTCAAAATAAAATCATTTTGTGCTCAGAGTGCTATGCCATTCTCCATATTTGTGCAAAACAGGTTTTGTTCTCTCACAAAACTGTAAGGTTCAACCCAGGTCATGTAAGAACATTAGATCAAGGACCTATCTGAAGCTATGTGGGTTCCAGACTGCAAAGCAAAAGAAAAGAGGGAAAATGTGGAGCATCTTAGTGTGTTTTAACTCCAGCAAATTCCGAGATTGCATTTCAGGGGCACCTTCTTAGGCCTCGCCTTTCTTGAGAGTATGAGTCTATCTTGACCCCAAGTGTAAGCTTGCTTCAAGTTAGAATGGTAGTCCGAGCAGCACCTATGGTTTTCACATGCAGATGTTATCTCTTGCCAATATAAACAGGGTGTACCCTTTTTTAGCTAAGTGTGTTGCAAAGCCCTCCGAGAGATGAATCGGAGGCACCAAAGTACATGTTTGATGCCCCCCTACTGCATGGAATGTGCACTTTCATCTACACTTCTGTTGCATGCGTGCCGCGCATCGTTATAATCCATGCATCAAATATGCTTTCAATGTAGCATATAATATACCTGTCTATTGCATAAAATGTGCTTGCTTTCAATTTTGCATAGAATATGCTTTGCTTGTCTCATGCATAAAAAAATGTGTTTGCTTATCGAGTTGTTACTCATTTGTCTATCGAGTTGTTGCTCATTCGTTTATTGAGTTGTTGCTCATTTGTTTATCGAGTTGTTGCTCATTTGTTTATCAAGTTGTCGTAATTTCGTTTATCGAGTTATTGCTCTTTGCTTATCGAGTTGTAAACTTGTCAAGGTCTCATTGTTGCTTATTGAGTTAATTTGTTTTGTTTGTTACGTTGGTTCACTACCTGACCTGGCAATACATGCATGTTCAATTTCCATTCGATCCCATTGTTATGTAATATGATGCAACGCGATGCGATGCATAAAATGTACAAATGTAACACTTTTTGAAGAAAACGGCTGTTTCATTTCATCATGTCTTTTGCAAAAAGTACACAGCTTTGAGGAAAGTAAAACCTGCCTGAGGCAGTACAATGTACTCAAACTACCAGTAAAAAGAAAAATAAAGCAAAAAAGGAAAGAGAAAAGCAACAAAATGTCTGAACAGAGCAAAGAAAAGAAAAAGCAGCAGAATGTCTGGATCAATATCGATGGTCTCGAGTGCGGGAGTCAGTCCTGGTCCTCTTCCTGGATGAGGGTCCAGAATCACCACCGCCAGCTCCGTAATCAGAGTCTGAGCTGTCTTTGGCCTCACCATGGGACGACGCAACCTCCTCATCTGACTCATCGTCATCTGGAGTGGGCTCTCGTGAACTACTCTCAGCACGGGTGCACCTGTGTCTGCCTCGGCGGTGGAATGTCATCCCGTGCCTCGCTCCCCCTCCTCCTCGAGCAGGAACAGATGGTCCAGTTGGAGCACCTCCAGCGGCCAGAATCTGGAATGGAGCCTGAAAAGGACAAATGGCAAATGCATCAGTCACAGAACGTAAAGCAGAGTATCAGTACAGAATGCAATGTGTGAGTACAGTGTATGAATGCTGTGAGCAGTATATCAGTACAGAGTACAGTGTATGAATGCCGTGAGCAACGCTGTGAGCAGTATGTGGGTTACAGTGTATCAGTGTTGTGAGTGTTGTGTATCAAGTGCCGTGTTGATAGTGTGATGCATCAGATTGTGTATGAAACCGATTGGACAGAGTTTGAGACTGCGGTTGAAAGAACTTACCGGGATATTGTAGATGGTCAACAAATCGATGAACCGTTGCAACATCCCTACCGCTGAGGCTGTCAACTCCAGGGACTGGCGAGTGTACTCAACGGAAGCCTGCAAAAGTGTTAAAGTCATTAGTATTCTGCGGGATATCAAATGAATTGAAATGACTGTACAGAATGCAAAGTGTGGTAGTACATACAGGGGTCGAGCCATAGACTCCGACAAGCTCATGATCAGCCGGAGGAGGAGCGAAGGGAATCTGATAAGTCTCCCCACCCTGCCCTCGGCATGTGATCGTCATGGGCAGCTCTGGCCATCTAGCTTCCTGTCCTCTCCGAGACCCACTCCTGCCTCGGGCCGGAGGTGCCCTCGGTGCCCCTACTCCTGTTGCGAGCGCTGCAGGTCTCTCTCACTCAGCTCGGCGAGCACCGGTCAGAGGCCGCATGATATAAGCCTGGATGTACTCGGCGTAATCGCCCTCGTCTCTATAGCACTCATAGCTCCAGCCAATCGTGTAGTCTCTCATCTCCTCTAAAGTATACCTCTCAGTGCGCCTCGTGTGGGTAGGAGGAGGTGCTGAAACTGTCTGCTCGGGCACGCCCAAAGTCTGCCGCAAGAAGCGCTCCCCAAAGTACCAAGCGCGGCAGACTGGGCCCTCTAGCAGAACTCTGAAATGGGCAGTCTCTCGAGTACCGGCATACCGCTCCTGAACTACGTCAGGCAACAGGGCCTAAGGCTGCCAGGTGATCTGCAAATAAAACACAGTTTGTTATCTACTTATATTGAGAGAACAATATAAAGCGAAACTTAAATGAACTGTAATGTTTGACATACCTCGGCTACAGTGATGGTGTCAAAGTAGCGGCGGAAGAACATGAAGGACTCCCGTGGCCTCCGCTCGCATCTCACGTCGAAGCGGTGAGAAAATGGAACACCGAGAGGGATCTCCTCATCCGGCACTGGGGCAAGCCTAGGGAAGTAGGCATACACCCACAACTACAAAATGTAACAGAGTAGATATGAGTATGCTTATCAGATAAAGTAGTATACAGATAAAGCAGAGTGCAGTATGTGAAGGATATTGTGCGGTATGTATAGTGTGCAACCGGTGTAAAGCAGATTGCATATGTACAGTGTGTGTGGTATACAGATAATGTACAGCATAATTGAAAGGACAGAAAAGGAACGTGTACCTCCCAGGCTCGCCAGAAGCCTCCAAGCAACTGCCCGCTGAGACGGGAGGACAAGCTCATATATCCATAAAGAGTGGCCAAGCCCGCGCCACCCCAGTCGTAGCCGCGAATCCACGTCACATCCACAAGTGCACTCAGCAGGTAGAGGGCGACGGTGTTCGCCCGGTCGATGAAGAGTGTGGTCCCCAGCAGGAACATGATGAAGCCACGAGCATACTGCTCCTCCTCCTCCCGAGTAGTGGGCGCCTGCTCTTCCTTCTCCCGAGTAGTGGGCGCCTAGATCCGGAAGTGATCCTCGAACAGTGAATACCTCACAAACCCTGCCCGGGCAACAGGTGGCTGAGTGCCAAGCAAGTATAGCTAAGCGGCGTCCCACTCGTCCATATCTGTGTCAAAGGGATCGGATCCCCCCCCACTCCGATGCCTGTGAGCATGGAGAAGTCAAAGGGAGTCATCGTCATCTCCCCGGTGGCAGAAAGGTGGAAGAAGTCGGTGGTATCCCACCACCTCTCCACCAAAACAGCAAGAAGGGGCCTGCTCGCAGTGACGCGCGAGAGTCCCATGCAGAAGGTCCCAAAACCGGCCTGGTCGACAATATGACGGACCGCGCCGGGCAGCTCCATACACCAGCCTCGGACGGCAGTGTTCCCATACCCCCGGAAGGCATGGGAATCTCCCTGTGATCAAAACAAACAGTTGCTAAGCAGTGTTACAAATACAGTGTTGAATGCGCTTAGAATTGATGAAAATGTAGTGTGTGTGCATGTGTCAAAATCTACATAGATATTGGGTGTGGGCGTGCTCACAGTGAACTACAGCATATGATGTATCAGTGTGTTTGAATTGTTCAGTTGAGAATGCAACATGTGTGCATGTGTTCAGATTTCAACAGATATCAGGTGTGGGTGTGCTCACAGTGAACTACAGCATGAGATGTATCAGTGTGTCTAAGTTAAGCAGTTAAAGAACAGAATCGACTATCGCAGTTATGTGTTCTACACTACAGAAAATGAAACAGACGAAGAGTGTACCTCAGAAGCGCCGTAAGACAGATGTGACTCTGGCTCGCGCAACAAAAGCTCCAGTGGCGCGCCCCGCGCATAGCTCTTGAAGTGGTGGATGCCATCGGGAGGCAACACATGTATCGCCGGCCTGTAAGTCGCCGGATCGAACGGCCGGATACGAAGAGGTAGGAGCCTGACCTCGGGATACATGTCCATCTCCGGGGGAGTCCCACCACGTGGAATGTCATCCGCCATCTCAAAAGGAGCCTGAAAATGGCCGAGAATGTGAAAAATGGGCAAGAATGCGAAAGGTCAACCCAAAAGTCAACCCCGAGAGGATGAAAAATGGGAGGAAAGGTCGGGGTATGGCAAAGGCACGAAGATCGAGTTATGACTCGGGGAAAACAAACCCCAAACGGTGGAAACCAAGAAGGAAACACCGAAAACTGAGTTTTGTTCGGTTTAAAGTGTGCGAAACGGGAAGGGTTCGCGAATCGAACGACGAAAGAGGCTCGAAAACACGGCAAAAACTCGAATTGAAGGTTGGGAAATTGCCTAGAGGGAGAGAGGAGTGTTTTTCGAGCTAGGGTGAAGTGGAAATATAAGGTTTGGAACCTTATATTTAAAGACTCGTGGCCAAAGGACAAAACTGCCCCGACATTGCCATTTTTGGCCGGTCGGCCAAATTGTTAGCCGACCGGCTAAGTAGTTGGCCGATGATCTCCTTTTGTGACCGATGGATGGCCGGTGGCCTCCCCTTGTGGTCGGTGAACCTCCCACACCCTTGGTTGGGTTAGTTATGTGGTTTGGGACCTTCATTACTCAAGACAGTGCAAGAAAGTATATTTTCGAAGCTCAACCAACCTTTGTGTTGACCTCGAATCGTGCCTTCCGAATGCGATGTTCAGTACGCGCAAGGTATATCCTTTTTCGTATCCTTTTGTATCTTGAGAGATTCAATAACTGCTTTAAATGCGTTGCATTGCAATGTTTTGTCTTGCTTATGATAATCATACATAGGTTGCATCGTTATGCACGTTTACATGCATTGTAGCGCACACCATTCTTGCATTGTTATGCACTGTTCACTTGCATCGTTATGCACGTCTATATGCGTTGTAGCGCACACCATGCTTGCATTGTCATGCACCTCCCTTAGGTCGCATTGTCTCACACCCCCCTCCATCCGCGTTATTTTACGTGTTTCATTTGCATCATCATGCACCTTATCAACAACTTGCATTGACATGCATCTTTCGTTTGCATTGTCATGCATTTCAATTACACGCATTGTCATGCATTTTAACAACGTGCATTGTCATGCATTTCAATTCATTTGCATTGTCATGCATTTCAACAACTTGCATTGTCATGCATCTTTCATTTGCATTGTCATGCATTTCAACTTGCATTGTCATGCATCTTTTATTTGCATTGTCATGCATTTCAACAACGTGCATTGTCATGTATTTCAGCTCATTTGCATTGTCATGCATTTCAACAACTTGCATTGTCATGCATCTTTCATTTGCATTGTCATGCATTTCAACAACGTGCATTGTCGTGCATTTCAGTTCATTTGCATTGTCATGCATTTCAACAACTTGCATTGTCATGCATCTTTCATTTGCGTTGTCATGCATTTCAACAACTTGCATTGTCATGCATCTTTCATTTGCATTATCATACATTTCAATCTCTCGCATTATTGCATATTTCATTCGCATTATCTTGCATTCCCTATAACTGGCATTGTTTTGTTCGATTATGTGCATTGTCTTGCACCCCTCTAACCTGCATTGTTTTGCAAACTTCTCTAAATCGCGTTGTTTCGCATACCCTTAACTTGCGTTGTTACGTTCGTTATTTACATTGTTATGTACGTCTTTAACTCGCGTTGTTTCACATGTTCTACCTGCATTGCTATGCACACTTTACTCGCGTTGTCACGCAGTTTTAAATTGCATTGTTATGCATGTTTCTAACAAAATTGTACTAGTTAAGTCTCTTTCTTTTGCAGGCACGATATTATATGTACGGTTCATTTGAAGATGGTGAAACCAGGCATGGTTTTGTGTGTACGGTTCATTCAGGGAAGTCCCGATTCCGTTCAATTGTCCCAATTCTCCACTCGCGTGCCGCGTTTGGACGTAACCCTTCTCCACTCGCGTGCCACGTTTGGACGTATCCTTTCTCCACTCGCGTGCCGCGTTTGGACGTATCCTTTCTCCATTCACGTGCTGTGTTTGGATGTATCCCTTCTCCATTCACGTGCCGCGTTTGGATGTATCCTTTCTCCATTCGCGTGTCGTGTTTGGACGTATCCTTTCTCCATTCGGGTGCCGCGTTTGGACGTAACCCCCTTTCTCCACTCGCGTGCTGCATTTGGACGTAACCCCCTTTCTCCACTCCCGTGCTGCGTTTCGACGTAACCTTTCTCCACTCGCGTGCCACGTTTGGACGTAACCCTTCTCCACTCGCGTGCCGCGTTTGGACATAACCCTTCCTCCACTCACGCGGCGCATTTGGACGTACCCCCTTCTCCACTCGCGCACAGCATTTAGACGTACCCCCTTCTCCACTCGCGTGCCGCGTTTGGACGTATCCCTTTTCCACTTGCGTGCCACATTTGGACGTAACCCATTCTCTACTCGCGTGACGCGTTTGGACGTATCCCTTCTCCACTCGCGTGCCGCGATTCGGCGTAACCCTTCTCCACTCGCGTGCCGCGTTTGGATGTATCCCTTCTCCACTAGCGTCCCACGTTTGGACGTCCTCCCTTCTCCACTAGCGTGCCGCGTTTGGACGTAACCCTTTCTCCACTCGTGTGCCGCGTTTGGACGTACCCCCTTCTCCACTCGCGTGCCATCTTTGGACGTAACCCTTCTCCACTCGTGTGCCCCGTTTGGCCGTACTCCCTTCTCCACTCGCGAGCCGCGTTTGGCCGTATCCCTTCTCCACTAGTGTGCCACCTTCGGACGTATCCCTTCTCCACTCGAGAACCGCGTTTGGACGTATCCCTTCTTTACTCGCGTGCTGCATTTGGACGCGTTTGGACGTACTCCCTTCTCCACTTGCGTGCCGCATTTGGACGCGTTTGGATGTACTCCCTTCTTCACTCGCGTGCCGCGTTTGGACGTATCACTTCTCTACTCACGTGTCGTGTTTGGACGTAACCCTTCTCCACGCGCATGTCGCGTTTGGACGTATCCCTTCTCCACTCGCGTGCCGCGTTTGGACGTACCCCCTTCTCCACTCGCGTGCCGCGTTTAGACGTAACCCTTCTCCACTCGCGTGCCGCATTTGGACGTACTCCCTTCTCCACTCGCGTGCCGCGTTTGGACGTATCCCTTCTCCACTCGCGTGCCGCGTTTGGACGTACTCCCTTCTCCACTCGCGTGCCGCATTTAGACGTATCCCTTCCCTACTTGCGTGCCGCGTTAGGACGTAACCTTTCTCCACTCACGTGTCGTGTTTGGACGTATCCCTTCTCCACTCGTGTGCCACGTTTGGACGTATCCCTTCTCCACTCGCGTGCCGCATTTGGAAGTAACCCCTTCTCCACTCGCGTGCCGCGTTTGGACGTATCCCTTCTCCACTCGCGTGCCGCGTTTGGATGTAACCCCTTCTCTACTCGCGTGCCGCATTTGGACGTATCCCTTCTCCACTCGCATGCCGCGTTTCGACGTCACCCTTCTCCACTCGTGTGCTACGTTTGGACGTATCCCTTCTCCACTCGCGTGCCGCGTTTGGACATACTCCCTTCTCCACTCGCATGCCGTGTTTGGACGTAACCCCTTCTCCACTCGCGTGCCGCGTTTGGACGTACCCCCTTCTCCACTCGCATGTCACGTTTGGACGTATCCATTCTCCACTCGCGTGCCGCGCTTGGACGTACCCCCTTCTCTACTCGCGTGCCGCGTTTGGACATATCCCTTCTCCACTCGTGTGCCGCATTTAGACGTACTCCCTTCTCCACTCATGTGCCGCGCTTGGACGTACCCCCTTCTCTACTCACGTGCCGCGTTTGGACGTATCCCTTCTCCACTCGGGTGTTGCGTTTGGACGTATCCCCTTCTCCATTCGCGTGCCGCGTTTGGACGTACTCCCTTCTCCACTCGCGTGCCGCGTTTGGACGTATCCCTTCTCCACTCGCGTGCCGCGTTTGGACGCACTCCCTTCTCCACTCGCATGCCGCGTTTGGCCGTATCCCTTCCCTACTCGCGTACCACGTTTGGACGTAACCTTTCTCCACTCGCGTGCCGCGTTTGGTCGTATCCCTTCTCCACTCGCGTGCCACGTTTGGATGTATCCCTTCTCCACTCGCGTGCTGCGTTTGGAAGCAACCCCTTCTCCACTCGCGTGCCGCGTTTGGATGTATCCCTTCTCCACTCGCATGCCGCATTTGGATGTAACCCCTTTCCACTCACGTGCCGCATTTGGACGTATCCCTTCTCCACTCGCATGCCGCGTTTCGACGTAACCCTTCTCCACTCGCATGCTACGTTTGGACGTATCCCTTCTCCACTTGGGTGCTGCGTTTGGGCGTACTCCCTTCTCCACTCGCATGCCGCGTTTGGACGTATCCCTTCTCTACTCGGGTGCTGCGTTTGGGCGTACCCCCTTCTCCACTCGCATGTCACGTTTGGACGTATCCCCTCTCCACTCACGTGCCGCGCTTGGACGTACCCCCTTCTCTACTCACGTGCCGCGTTTGGACGTATCCCTTCTCCACTCGGGTGCTGCGTTTGGACGTACCCCCTTCTCCACTCGCGTGCCACATTTGGACGTATCCCTTCTCCACTCGCACGCCGCATTTCGACGTAACCCATCTCCACTCGCGTGCTGCGTTTGGACGTATCCCTTCTCCACTCGCGTGCCGCGTTTGGACGTACCCCCTTCTCCACTCGCATGTCGCGTTTGGACGTATCCCTTCTCCACTCGCGTGCCGCGCTTGGACGTACCCCTTTCTCTACTCACGTGCCGCGTTTGGACATATCCCTTCTCCACTCGGGTGCTGCGTTTGGACGTACCCCCTTCTCCACTCGCGTGCCGCGCTTGGACGTACTCCCTTCTCCACTCGAGTGCCGCGTTTGGACGTATCCCTTCCCCACTCGCGTGCTAAGTTTGGACGTATCCCTTCTCCACTCGCGTGCCGCGTTTGGACGTACTCCCTTCTCCACTCACGTGCCGCGTTTGGATGTATCCCTTCCCTACTCGCGTGCCGCGTTTGGACGTAACCTTTCTCCACTCGTGTGCAGCGTTTGGACGTATCCCTTCTTCACTCGCGTGCCACGTTTGGACGTATCCCTTCTCCACTCGCGTGCCGCGTTTGGAAGTAACCCCTTCTCCACTCGCGTGCCGCGTTTGGACGTAACCCTTCTCCACTCGCGTGCCGCGTTTGGATGTAACCCCTTCTCCACTCGCGTGCCGCATTTGGACGTATCCCTTCTCCACTCGCATGCCGCGTTTCGACGTAACCCTTCTCCACTCGCGTGCCGCGTTTGGACGTACTCCCTTCTCCACTCGCGTGCCGCGTTTTGACGTACTCCCTTCTCCACTCGCGTGCCGCGTTTGGACGTACCCCCTTCTCCACTCGCATGTCGCGTTTGGACGTATCCCTTCTCCACTCGCGTGCCGCGCTTGGACGTACCCCCTTCTGCACTCGCGTGCCGCGTTTAGACGTATCCCTTCTCCACTCGCGTGCCGTGTTTGGACGTACTCCCTTCTCCACTCGCGTGCCGCGTTTTCACGTATCCCTTTTCCACTCGCGTGCCGCGTTTGGACGTACTCCCTTCTCCACTCGTGGGCCGCGTTTGGACGTATCCCTTCTCCACTCGCGTGCTATGTTTGGACGTATCCCTTCTCTACTCGCGTTCCGCGTTTGGACGTACTCCTTTCTCCACTCGCGTGCCGCGTTTGGACGTATCCCTTCTCTACTCGCGTGCCGCGTTTGGACGTAACCTTTCTCCACTCGCGTGCCGCGTTTGGACGTATCCCTTCTCCACTCGCGTGCCGCATTTGGATGTATCCCTTCTCCACTCCCGTGCCGCGTTTGGAAGTAACCCCTTCTTCACTCGCGTGCTGCGTTTGGACGTATCCCTTCTCCACTCGCGTGTCGCGTTTGGAGGTAACCCCTTCTCCACTCGCGTGCCGCATTTGGACGTATCCCTTCTCCACTCGCGTGCCGCGTTTCGACGTAACCCTTCTCCACTCGCGTGCCGTGTTTGGACGTATCCCTTCTCCACTCGCGTGCCGCGTTTGGACGTACTCCCTTCTCCACTTGCATGCTATGTTTAGACGTATCCCTTCTCCACTTTCATTCCGCGTTTGGACGTAACCCCTTCTCCACTCGCGTGCCGCGTTTGGACGTACCCTCTTCTCCACTCGCATGTCGTGTTTGGACGTATCCCTTCTCCACTCGCGTGCCGCGCTTGGACGTACCCCTTTCTCTACTCGCGTGCCAAGTTTGGACGTATCACTTCTCCACTCGCGTGCTGCGTTTGGACGTACCCTCTTCTCCACTCGCGTGCCGCGTTTGGACGTATCCTTTCTCCACTCGTGTGCCGCGTTTGGACGCAACCTTTCTCCACTCACGTGCCGAGTTTGGACGTACCCGCACTGTTATTGGCATCACGCTTTCTTGCGTAACTTTTCTCCACTCGCGTGCCGCGTTTGGATGTACCCGCACTGTTATGTGCATCGCGCTTTCTTGCGTAACCTTTCTCCACTTGCGTGCCGCGTTTGGACGTATTCGCACTGTTATGTGCATCGTACTTTATTGCTCTCTTTTCTCTCATGCGTGTACCACGCTGGGAGATGCTTCCTTTCCTCTCATGCGTATGCCACGCTGAGAGATACTCCTTTGCCTCTCTTGCATTTGATACGTTGAGAGATGTTGTGTTTGAGACTCTGGGTGTCCTCAGTAGTCGCCTTTAATCTTCTCCGCGTAAGGCGCAGGGAGAATTGTGTAATTTTCTTACACCCTTTCTATTGGAATGTGTAGGACCGTTATCTCTTCTTCGCTTGTTTAAATTGTTGCATTTGTTTTGCATAAATGCATCATTACAGCTCTCTTTGCATGATCATAAGTTATGAACGGCATCGTGCATGTCACTTGCATCTTGCCCCTGCCTTCGGGTACATATCTTGCTATCTTTCATGCTTGTGTTAGTCTTCGGCCTTGTCAAAAATGGGTCGTCTCTGGGCTTTGACATTCACTCACGTCACTTTGTGACTCTGGAGTTCTGTCAAAGAGGGGCAACTGTAGACACCCTATTTTTGACCGTCCTCAAGACTTGGACGTCAATGTTTTAGCACTCGATGATCATCGATGCTCGTGTTCGTTTTGAGTTCTCGGAGGTCTCGGCTACGCGCCTTGTCTGTTTTGTGCTTGGTTGTGGACCAAACACTTGTGTTTTTGCTTCTAAGGGAAGAGGGTGGCTTGTTTGTCATCCCCTCAACCCACCGGCCAAGGCATGATGCCATCGGCCCTTTTTTCTTGCCTCCAGCCAAGAGTTTTGGCCGATCGGCACTGTATTTGGTCGGCCGGCACTTATGTTGGTCGATCGGCCATTTTTGGTGGCCGAACCCTGTTCATCTGCTTTATACAGATGTTTTGTGCCAGCTGGTACAGCTGGCATCCACAATTCACCCCCTCTATACACGTGTATGAAGGGATTTGCCCTTTGCTTAGGTTCTCTTAGAAGCTTTAGAATTTGAACTTCTATAAAGAGGGAGCCCCTCTTCCCTCCTCCAGGGTTCAGAAAAATTGTCTTAGAAAAGATAGATATAGCCTTGTATCTATCTTGCCTTGTTTCTTCATTTTTGTGCTTCAAAGGGTAGTGTTGTCTTAGTTTAACACACAAACACCTAGCAAGACACCTTCTCTTTGTTACTGAGGTACTAAGGAGTTGGTTTTGGTGTTCTTGTGTGGGTTTGGACTTGAAGAGGTTCTACAAGGGTGAGTTCCTTGCTTTAGATATCCCATTCTTGCTTAAGCTTTTAGCCCTTCTTGCTTATTGTTTTAAGCTTAGATTATAACTGATAAAAGTTCTGATTTTTAGTCCTTAAGACCTTTGTTTAAGGTCATTTTTGTGTTTGGGGTTGTCCTCCCCCCCTTAGGCCTTGTTTGGCCTTGTTCTTGTGCTTTTTTTTTTTAAGCTTTGAGATCACCTTGTTTAGGCCTTCTCACCACTAAAATCCAGAAGGATTTCAGTGGTGGGGATGGTGTTTTAAGGTCTTAAATAGGAGAGGGTCATCCCCTCTCCTTGTCATCTTGAATACTAGCATAAGTGGCTTATGTTGGTAGCTTGTATGCCTAGCTTGTTTTAGCTTCATTTCAGCAAGTATTTGGTGTTGTTTTGCCATGATTTACCTCTGTTTAAAGGTGGTTTAGTGGTCTCTTGCATGCACCATATACTTACCTTGCAATCCCCTCATTTGCCTTAACATGTATCTAGCATTTAGACTATCATGCTTGCATGTTTTGGCTCAACTCCATGAAGCTTCTAGCCTTGTTTTAACGTACTTGAGCTCTGTTTTTTCATTGTTTTGGTCATGCTTACATTGTTTTGTATAGTTACCATGCAATCTAGCTTGTTAGCTTTGGGTGTTTGAGTCACTAGCATGCTCTATTCGGATTATTTCAGTGGTTTGGCATCACTTGTAATATTATTTTAGTCCATATAGTATGCTCATGTACTTGCATTTGTCACTCCTTTAATGCCTTAAAGGGTTTGTGTTTTATGCCTCATGAATGTGTCATTGTGTATGCCACCATGCTTAGGTCTTTGGGATGCCATCTAAGTGAGTTTTTGGGCTCATTTTGACATGCCATAACTCTGTTTTTTTGGTTGCTTAAGTCATGCCATGTTTGCCTTTGATAGGTGTAGTGTAACACCTCTTTTGTGGCCTTGTCTGCTTCATTCTTTTGGTCCTTTGTTCTAGCATGTTTTGGCTTCATTCCTTGCATGTTTTAGGATCATCTTGACATGATTTAGGATTGTTTTGGGTTATGCTTGCCATATGCTCTTTGCTTCGTGTAGCTTTGGTTCAAGTCCCTTCACTAGTCTTAGGCTTTAAGCCTTGTACATGCTATGATTATAATTTGTTTATGTGATTTGGCATCACTCCTGGCCTCATTTCAGAGCATGTAATGTTGTTACATTTGCATGGTTTTCATTCCTTTTAAGTATTCTCAAAAGTTGCTCTACAATGTCTTAGTCTTTAGGACAATTAGCATGCTTGTTTGTATGAGCTTTTGTCCTCATTTCCATAGCATTTTGGCCATTGATTTGGGCTTATTTGAGAGCTGTCCATATTGGTTTAAGTCCATCCTATCCATGTTGTTGCATGCTTGCCTTGCATGTTGTTACATACTTGGCCTATTGCATGTTGTTGCATGCTTAAGCTGTATTGCATTTGGCATGCCCCTTTTGTTAAGTTGCTTTGCATGTTTGCATGCATTGTCCCTTGCATGTTGTTGCATGCTTGCCTCGTATGTTGTTACATGCTTGCCTATCTTTAAATGTTGTCATATGCCTTGCATATTTGCATGCTTGTCTAGGTTGCATTGTATTTGGCATTCTTGTTACCGTTAGCCTTGTATGGCATGATCATTAACATGCTCATGTTGGATTAGTCTTGCTTGCATGCACGCATCCTTTGCCTCTTGATCAATCATGATAGAGTGTTGGGGCCCCTTATGTGTTTTGTACATTTCATTTGACATTAAATTGCACACTTGGCTTCTTTGGCCATCATGCATTGAAATGCGTGATTGATGGCCCGAGAGTCGAGAGCCATACTTCTTTGAGTCTTAAACATGATAAGGACGGTGGTTGTGCAAACATTTCCTTGAAAATGCACTGCCATGCTCTGTCTGTCCTCTATTGCAACAAAAACAGCATTCTGCAGGAAGAGATGGTCGGTCGGTCATCTTCAGTGCCGGCCGGCTATGCATTGTTGGTCTAGAGCTTCATTTATGGTCGATGGCCAATTTCCCTTGGCCGATGGCCTCATCTCTTGGCCGATGACCTCCCACAACACTCAAAGACTAGTTCTGAAGCATCCTTGAGACTTGTGCAGTTTTCAGAGGTGCAGATCAGTGCAAACAGAGGCAACTGGTGACATGGCAACGGATTTCCGAGTGAAGCCGACTGAGCATGCATTTGTCCCTCTTCCCGAGGCTGCTTTACTGTTTTCATAGCTTAATTAATTTGTTTAATTAGTTAAGTGTTGTGTAATAATTAATTAGCTTGTTGGTTAGTTAATTATGTAATTTGTATTATTCTTTCGGTCCCTCCGTCGAGAGGGCGCAATTGTGTAATAAGCGTGCGTGTGTGTGATGCATGTCTTTCCAACCTCCACTTCTTTCTCCCTTTTACTTAACCGCTTATGATGGTTAGTTCTAGGGTATGTTTCAATTAGCATCCTTATGCTATGCATGATTTGCATCATTCATCTGTATTGCATGCATCGGGCTCGGCGCATCATACTAACTGCATTGTATTTCAATTCCAGATTGAATACATGTATCAATTGTTGCATTTCATATGCCATGTTAGAATAGCCGAGCCTATTTCTAGTCGCATCTACGCATGTGTTGCATTAGCCATCTTAACATGAACTAGGATCATGCATTGATTACTAACTAGCTCTTGTTTTGGCTCGGAGTACTAGGTAAGCTTTTTATGCTTTAGCATACCGCATAAGTGTGAATGTTGCCACGATAGCATGCTTGCCATGAGGCTAACTACTTATGTGATATAACTGCCTAAATGCCTATGGGTGAAGGTTGGATTGCTTGAATTGGAACAATTCATCAAATCCTCGTTTTAGCCTACTTGCGAGTAGCAAACTTCAAACCGTTTTTCAAAACAAACAAGTATGCAATGCTTTGTTCCAAATTAGGCGATCTAGTCTATACTTGTATGTTGTGTGCATCACATAGTAATTCTAGGTTTAATAACTAGAATAAGAACGCATGTGTTTTCAAAAACGAGATATCATGTTTAGTAGTGGCCGATCTTTGATCGAGCCAGCGGGGGTGCTCATAGCTGACCTTCCCCAATCGTACCCAAGTTCCCGAGCCGAGGTAACTTTGGTGATGACGGACACGTGGCCTTAGGCAACGCGTTAGGGTTTCCTAAATTTCCCCAAAAATAAAATATTTAGGTGGCGACTCTGTATCTGGCAAAGCAGTCCATGTTTGGCACTTCTTTCTTAAAAATCAGTTTTCCAAAACGATTTGCCAGATTTCGACACTTTGGTGATTTATCAGTCTTGCATTACACTTTGCGAGATCAGATTAAGAACTGTGACATTTGAGTCTGAACTATAATAGCATGATGCCCGAGGGCGCGTCTACACAGCCACATGATCTACAAATGGAAATTGTACAAGATCATTAGTCGCTGTCAGTTGCTAAATGTGTGGATCATAATAGTTTCAAAGCAAAAATAAATGTGTTTCAGATTACCTCGTGGGCAGCTACCGTGTTGAAGTACTGGCGGAAAAATGTGAAAAGCTCATGGGTCCTATGGTGGAGTCGACCGTCATAGCTCCGCGAGTAGGGGACTGCCAATGGAAGCACCTCTACAGGCTCCGGGGTGAGAGTCAGAAAGTATGCATATACCCATAGTTACGGGGAAAATGCAATGGTATGTGATCAGTACAGTGTTGAGCAGATACAGAAAGTGCAAAGCAGAAAGCATATAACCTGAGTAGATACAGAAAGTGAAAATCAGAAAGCACGTGTGTTGAAATAGATTTAAAGCAGAAACTATAGAGAAATTGTAAAGTGCTAAGCGGGAATTGAGATGTGTACCTCCTAGGCTCGCCAGTAGCCTCCAATCAAGTCTCCTTGCAGACGGGAGATAGAGCTCATGTATCCGTATAAAGTGCTGAGGCTGGCTCCACCCCAGTCATAAAAACAAACCCGAGGGAGGGTCACCAGGGCACTTAGCAAATGTAGGCCTACAGTGTTCCACCTGTTCGAAAACAAGGTGGTACCAAAGACGAACATCAGGAAGCCCCTGGCGTACTGCTCGATTTCTTCTATCGTCTCAGGCTCGCTCTCTCTGAATTGCTCGGTGAACTAGGTGTATCTGACCATGCCTGTCCAATATGTAGGTGGATGTGCCCCAGTAGCTCCAACCAGGCTGCCTCCCACTCCTCTATATTTGTATCGAGAGGGATTGGATCGCCCCCTATGTCCAAGCCGGTGATCATGGCAAAGTCGTAAGGAGTCATCGTCATCTCCCCTATGGTGGAGAAATGGAAGGAGTTAGTGGTGTCCCACCACCTCTCCACGAGCGCTCCTAGGAGAGGACAGCTCACGATGACCCGAGTCAGGCCAGAGCAGAAAAGGCCAAAGCCAGCCTCGTTAATGATGTCGCGAACTCCAGTGGGGAGCTCGTCATACCAGTCTCGAGCGGTCGTAACACTGTAGCCTCTGAAGTCGCGAGACTCGCCTTGTGACAGAGAGTAGATGCAATAGATAAAGGACAAATGAAGTATATAAAGCAGTGATGATAGTATAGTCAAATGAAAGGCAGTACAAGAAATGCAAGTAAAGAGAGGCAGAAATGCATGAAAACAGTGTTCATACCTCAACAACAATTGCTGACAAGTGAGAAGCCGGCTCCCTCAATAGGAGGTCCTCCGGTGCGATGCGAGCAAACTTAGTAAAGCATATAATGCCTCCAGCAGTAGGCAATATATGTATCTGGGGGTGATATCTCTCCGGATCGAAAGGTCGTACCCTTAGCGGTAGCGGCTCTGGCTCGGCCTCAAGCACGAACTTTGCCTCTAGGTTGGCCTTAAGGTTAGCTGCCAGTTCCTCTACCTCGGGAACAGGTGGAACCACTGGGGGAATCTCGGGAGGCGCCCCGTCATGAGAAATCTCGTCTGCCATCTGAAAAGGGTGCAAAGTAGGTTAAAAAGTGAAGCAAAATGCTGAAAAGAGGGTAAACTTGGAAAAGTCAACCCTAGGAGAGAGAAAATGAAAGAAAAAGTCAAAGTTGGGAAAAGTGCACAGAACTCGAGAGAAACTCGAGGGGAGTAAGCCTAAAATGGTGGAAATGAGGAAAGAAGCACCGAAATCAAATTTCAATCGGTTCAAAGTAAAGGAAACAAATAGGGTTTAGCGAATCAACTTCGCGTGGGGCGTTGGAAAACCCATGGAAAGTGCAAATCTAGAGAGAATGAGTGTCTAGAGAGAGAGAGGGAGGAACATTTCGGCCCTAGAGAAGTGAGGAAATGATCCCTAGTGGCTCATATTTAAAGACCTGAGCTGAAAAGTCCCATTTGCCCCCGCACTACCATCGATGGCCGGCAGGTGGCCGACAAGGCACACCGGTGCTCGGCAAGGCTCACCAGTGGTCGGTACCTGGCCAACAGCCTCCCCTTGTGGTCGACAAGTGTTCTATGGCCTCCCCTGTGGTCCTGATGCTGTTTTGTGTCCTCGGTTTTCAAGAAATGCAGGGACAATTCACTGTTTGGTTTAATTTGTCTCTACAGAAGCTCAAAACGGTGTTTTCGCGACACGATGTTCGTCACTTGTCAACGTGAATGATGTGTATCCTTTAAACGTATTGTAACTCCTCCGAGAGATAAATCGGAAGTTACCATGCATGAATATGCATTTCCTCATTGGTGCATGAATATACATTTCAAGTTGATTGCATGAATATGCATTTTGCTCATGCATTTTGTATATGTTGTTACATAAAACTTGTATTCCACGCATACTGCATACGCGTCTTGCATCCGTTATGAATCATGCATGGAATATGCTTTCACTCTTGAATCACGCATAGAACATGCCATTGCCATTGTATCTCGATTTTTTGTCACGCATAAAACATGCCATTAACATTGTATCTCGATTGTTCGTTTCGCATAAAACATGACATTGCCATTGTATCTCGGTTGTTTGTCTTGCATAGAACATGCATTCGTACTATATCGCACTTTTTATTTCTCTTTCTTACACATGCACGATATTGTATGTATGGTTCATTCAGAGGAACTCCAAGTAAAATCATTTGTGCCATTTTTGGATCACCACATCTTCCTCCTCTCACATGAGACGCGTTACGATTGCAAATCGATTAAAAACATTCGAGTATGCCCAGTGTTCCCAACACCCTTCGGTTAAAAACATTCGGGTGTGCCCGGTGTTCACATTACCTCTTCCTCTTCTTGCGTGAGATGTGTTACGATTGCAATCAGTTAAAAATATTTGGGTACACCCAGTGTCACACCACCCAATCGGTTAAAAACATTTGGGCACGTCCGGTGTTCACACCACCCTTTGGTTAAAAATATTCGGGTGCACTCGGTGTTCACCCCACTCTTCCTCCTCTCGCGTGAGACGCGTTAGGATCACAAATCAGTTAAAAACATTTGGATGTGCCTGGTGTTCATACTACTCTTCCTCCTCTCGCGTGAGATGTGTTAGGATTGTTTGAATCGGTTAAAAACATTCGGATGCGCCCGATGTTCACACCACTATTCCTCTTCTCGCGTGAGATGCGTTAGGATTGTTTGTACTGGTTAAAAACATTTGGGTGCGCCCGGTGTTCACACCATCCTTTTTCTACTTCTGCGTGCAGCGCATTAGGATCTCGGTTGAGACCTCGGGTGTGCTCGTTGGTTACGCCGCCCTTCGTCTTTCCTGTGTGACGCGTAGTTAAGCTTGCATAATTTTCTTATATCCTTTCGGTATGAAATGTAGTTTGGCTCGTGTTTCTCACGCGTGGCGTGTTTATTTACTACCCTTTTCATGATTGGAATTGAGGTGCCTTGCTTCAGTTTGTTTAACTGTAGCATTTTCTTTGCATTACATTTAAATGTTTCATTGCACAACCGCATTGCATGATCATAAGTTATGTTCTTGAATTTTGCATATCACTTGCATTTTGCCCCAGAACTACGCTGGTTTGATTCCTTGCAAAGGGATACGCAGGTAGCCTGCGGGCACAACCATTTGTTTTCTGTTTTGTTTGTTTGTCTAAGTCTTGCGACCTTGTCAAAATGGGTCGCCTCTGGGCTTTGACATTCACTCACGTCATTTCATGACTCTGAGTTCTGTCAAAGAGGGACAACTATAGACACCTCATTTTCTATGGCCCTTATGACTTGGACATCTTCGCAGGTACACCCGATGATGAGTATGTTTGCTCGCCGAGCGCTCAAAGTCCTCAGCGGAACGCCACAACTTTGAGCCTTTCAAACCCTATATCATTTTTGTCTCATTTTTGAACCATGCCTTGGCCTTTCCAGCCTGCAAACTCTGGTGGCCTACCGGCCATCCCTGGAGGCTATCGGCCATCACTTTTGGTTTGCCAGCCACCAGTGATAGCCGGCCGACCACCATTGTTTTCTGCAGATATTTTGTGCCAGTTGTTTGCATAGATGCTTGCATCTGTCCACACGTGGAGGACTAGTATCCTTGTAGAAATTTCATGTTTTCTATATATAGGGACCCCCTCTCTCATGTTTTGCGCTTAGAAAATTTTAGACTCAAAATTTTCCTCTCTCTCTCTCTCTATATAATTCTCTCTCTCTCTCTACAAATTCTCTACACTTTTGCCTACTTACACTACACTCTTGCCGATACTTCCTTAACCAAATCCTCTCACCTTTGAGCTGAGGTTCCTTGAGGCCTTTTTGGAGCTCTTGAAGTTGGTTTTGACTTGAATTGTGGCTTGGAGTTACTTTTCTCTTCAAAAGGTATAATACTTGCTTCATTAGCTTGCTTTACATACTTGTCTTTCTACCGTTTTCCCACTATTTTGGGCTTCTTTTGAACTGTAAAAAAATCTATTTTTGTGGGCTGAAATTGGTGTTTTTGGCCATTTGAGGTTAGGGGGTGGTTCACCCCTCTTCATTCATTGTTTGTAAGGCCATTTCACCTTTGTTTCCCATTTTCAAATCATCTTTTTTTGGGCTCTTAAACACTATTTTTCAGAGGTTTTTCAATGGTGAAAATCATATTTTGAACTCCAAATTTTTTTTTTTTTTGGGGGGGGGGGTTAGCCTCCCCTCTTTGTATCTTGTTTGTTAGCCTAGTTGTTGCCATGCTTTAGCTTATTTTCCTAGCTTGTTGTAGCTTTATTCCAGCATGTTTTAGGCTCTATTGTGGACTTTTTTAACTCTATTTTGGGTTGGTTATTGCATTTGAGTCTTGTTTTGTATAGTTATAGTGTAATAATTTTCACAAGCTTGGTGTTTTAGGCCATTAGATACCACTTGTTTGAGCTGATTGCTTGTTTTTTAGTGCTTTTCACACTTAATTTCAGCACTAATCGTCTCTGCAACCTCCTTCCTTTCTTGACTTTTAATTTTTCTTTGAAAGTCGTTTCAAGTCACTTGTTTGCCTAAGTGTGGAATTGAAGTTTCATACTTAATGGTTTAATCCCTTAGGGGGTTCATTACCAACGGTATGATACTTCTTTCATACCCAAAGCAACTTGTGTTTTGAGCCTTATTTCCATTAGAGGACTTTAACTCACCTTTTGGACTTAATTGGATTAAAGAATGGTTGGTAAAGTAAAATGAGTAACTAAAACTTGGGACTAAAAGTGAGCAAGATAATAACTTGTTGTGTTCAATCGAACGTTAATTGAACACAAGGAAAATTGGGACATTTCATACTCAAAGTGATGAAATGTGTCAACTTTCCTAGGTCTCCATTGCCCTTGATCATGCATGATAGGGTGATGGTTTTGTGTGTCTTGCTTTGCATTTATTGAGCTTGCACATCTTGAGTCACAAACCATCATGCAATTGAATTACTTGAGTTGGTGGTTTGTGGCTTAAGTTCGCCTTTCCTTGGATTTGCTCGTGAAAATGAGGGGTAAGTTGTGCAAACAATCTGTGAGAATGCCCTATTTTTGCTCTGTTTGTCCTCGGTTGCAGCAAGATGAACCAGTGCATTAGTGGTTGGCAGGCCACTTTCCATGGCTGGCAGGTGGCCGACAGAGCACTATTGGTGGCCGACAAGCCACTTTCATGGCTGGCAGATGGCCAGCAATCTTTACCAGTGGCCGGCTGGCCATTGATGCAAACCTCAGCAGAGTGTTGGTAAGGTGGAGCAAAATGGTTCTGGAAATGTTCAACTCTGCAAACAAAGGCTTTCGGGAACAAAACGGAGGTTTTTTCGAGCGATATCCGAGCATGCGCATGCACATCTTCCATTTCCCAAGGAAGAGTAGTGGTAGAGTAGTTAAATATTTTAATTACTTAGTTTACTTGCATTTATGTAATTTAATTAGCTTACTAGTTAGTTAATTCAAAGTGTTGTAATAACTAGTTAATTAGTTTAGCTATTTATTCAGTTTGTAATAATTAGCCTTAATTAGCTTAGCTTAGTTAGTTAGCTTTATTCATTCGGACTCTCCTTCGTGAGAGCATAATGTAATAATGTGTATGTCTTCCAACCCCGCGTCTTTCTCCATTTTATTTAACCGCTTTTGATGGTTAGATTAGGGACATGCTTCAATTAGCATACCTTATGCTTGCATCTATTCATCTTGTATTGCATGCATCGAGGCTCGGCGCATCATTCAAACTGAATTGTTGTTTAAATCCTTCTTTGAATACGTGCTTAGACCTCATGTCAAATTGATTCATATAACATGTTAAGTAGACGAGCCTAGTTAATTGCATATTGCATGCGTTGCATTAGACATTTAACATAGTTAGGAATCATGCATTTTTCTAACTCTTTTATTTTATCTTGGCTTGGAGTACTAGGCGAGTTTTTAATGCTTTAGCATACTTGCATGAGTGCGAGTGATTGCCATGTCTAGCATGCTTGCCATAAGGCTAAGTGCTTACTTGTTAAACTATTTGAATGCTTGTGGATGAAGGCTTATTACTTGAATTGGAATGATTCAATGAATGTACGTTTTAAGCCCATTTTGTTGAGTGGAAAAATTCCAAACTTTATGCCCACTTGAGGTGGCAAAATCAAAGCATTTTCGCACAACAAACATGAAATTGAGTTGTTCTAATTCAAGCAAACTAGTCTATACCTTGTGTGTGTGCGCATCACATAATAATGCTAGCCTAATAACCGGAACAAGAGCATATAATGTTGATCAAAATGATATCATGATTAGTAGAGGCCGATCTTTGATCGGGCGAGCGGGGGTGCTCAATTCATGACCTTTCCCTCTCGTACATAAGTTCCCAAGCCGAGGCAACTTTAGTGATGACAAACACGTGGCCTTTGGCATGAGTCATGGGTTTCCTAAATTTTCTCAAAATAAAATATTTAGGTGGCAACACTGTATCTGGCAAAGTAGTCCAATTTTGGCATTTTTTATTCAAAATCGATTTTCCAAATGATTTGCGGAATTTGGACTCTTTGGTATTTATCAATTTCACATTGCACTTGTGAGATGTGAGATTAGATTTAGAACCGCGGGAGTCCGAACTGTAAGGTTTTCTTTCAAACCTTCTGAAAGGGGGCGTGAAAAAGGCGACCTATAGCACCCGCTGCATGATGACACATGCCTTTGTGTTTTCTTCCACATTCTGAACAGATTGGCATAGACCCACTACTTCGGCTTGAGCTGCTTGAAGATCCAGTATTTTGTTTTTTGTTTGCGAGAAAGGAACGGCCCTTCTGAAAATTATACCCAGATCTTTTACTTCTCCATTCTATTGTTGGTGCCTTGGCTTGTTTCATTGCTGTTATTGTGGCTTCCGCCATTATCACTCTGTCTAAAACTTCCACATAGGTAGGCAATTTCAAGACGTCTACTCAGTCAAACACTTCCAGATCCATTCCGCCTTCAAATTTTCGTGCCTTCTTGTACTCAGTATCCACCATATGTGGATCAAATTGAGCCAATTCAGTAAATTTGGCCTCATATTTAGCCACGGACATCCTGCCTTGTTTAAGTTCTTGGAATTCAAAAACTTCCTGATCCTGGAAAACAATGAGGAAAGTATTTATCATAAAAGATCGCATTAAATTGTGCCCACATCATATTTCCATTATTGTTTCGGATTAGCAACCACCACCTCTGGGCTTCATCTTTCGAAGTGCAAGTGGCCAGAAGAACTTTCTCAATCTCAGAACAAGGGAATACTTCAAATAGTTTCTCCATTTCAAGTAACCATGTTTCTGCTTTTAACGGTTCAATGCCACCCAAAAAGGTCGGTGGTTTCATTTTCAGGAACTTTGAGTTAAATTTATAAGATCATTCTTATCCGGCTCAACCTCGACCAACGAGGGAGGTAAGGGTTGTTGCCTCTGTTGTTGTTGAGTCATTGCCTTAGTTAAAGCTGCAAGCATTTGTTCCATGCAGCTCATTCGAGCCTCAGATGATTCAGCTGTTCTATCACTTCTTGTATTTTCCATTTGCTATAGGTAAACGGAACATTATAAACATAGGCAAATAGTCCTTTTACAATATTCAGATCATTTGTTTCCATATCATGTGATCATAATCAGATTTATGTTTTCACTTTCAATAAACACACACTTACACATGCAGATGGAATGTCCTTACTTCTTACTAGGACATCCTAAACTCATATGGACTCGTGTGTGCGATAAAACACGTGCTCTAAAACCACTCTGTTACGACCCAAACCCGCCCCTATGGGTTTAGCGTTGTAACCAGCCAGTAATCATTGGATTACCAAAGGCCTCTTAACATAATAATATATAATTAGGGACTACAGAAGCAAATACATAAAATATACATAGTCCATCGAGCTGTAAAGACATACATGGGACAGATAATCTTAAACTTTCATAAACTTACGAGTGACGTCAAAAGATACAGTATTTACACGTCACTTCATGTACATATAAATAGAGAAACTTGTTCGTAGAGCAAAAGAAACAAAGTCTTATACATTCATAATAACACAGCCACTAGACTTGACTTAATTCGGAACCTCCTCGGGAGGCACAAAGGTTGGCTGGAAAAAAAAAAAAAAAACTGAGACGCCAGGTCCTCAACTCTGAGTCTGGTCCCATGCCTGATTACCTACATACATAATATAAATAGTTAACGGGAGTCTAGTGAATAATAATAGAGTAAAGGGTTAAATGAATGATGTCCCATAACTAAGTTTATATATAGAATAGATTCATATTCATATTCTTATTCAATTAATATACAGAAATCAGAATTCATGCTTGATCATACACAGTTCATCCGTTAGCAGTAACAGATCATTTACAGAGCATCATATATCATACTTGTCAGTTCCATGGAGGAACCTCCGGCCGGGTACAGATAACTTGTCAGTTCCATAAAGAAACCTCTGGACTGGGAATGGATAACTTGTTAGTTCCATAAAGGAACCTCTAGCCGAGTACAAATAACTTGTCAGTTCCATAAGGAACCTTCGGTCTGGGTACAAATAGCATAAATACCACAAACATTTGTCAGAGTTAGACAATCATTGATATTATAAAACATGACATTTCATAGAATAGATCTTATTCCATATACAGAAAATAATTTAACTTGAACATAACTTTATTAAGTTATTACTCACAAATAACAGATGGCTCCAAGTAAACGGACAGAGTAGGCAAATCAGAGAATTTGTGGCGCGTGACCTACACAGATACAGAACGAATACATACTGAATTACACATCAAAAGTCATTAACTTAGTGCTTTCTTGTCTTGGTGTGTTTCTACTTCTTTATCCTCATTATGGTGCCTTAATCTTGGCCTAAGAATACCTAGGATGGAACGAGGATGCAAAAATGCATTTGAAAACACTTAATAAAAATTGCTGAAAGCAGGGTCCTCGCTCGAGCGTAACTTCCTATGCTCGAGCGGACATGCAAAAATGTGAGTAGTCATTCTAGTGCAAGATCTGTCGCTCAAGCAGTCTGTAAACTTTTGCAAAAGTGTTGGTTGCCTGATTTTTCCGTTCGATGCTCGCTCGAGCATGAGAAACATGCCTTCGCTCGAGCGGAACTTTTCTCGCTCGAGCGGCCAATAAAACACAAGAACTTCTTGGAGCAAGCATTTCACGCTCGAGCAGACTTCAGGTCGCTCGAGTGGAAGTGCACGCACTCAGAGTGGTTGCTCGAGCATGGATTCCTTCGCTCGAGTGTAGGAGTAGAATTTTAGAATTTCCAGATTTGCTCCCAAGCTCAAAACTTAGATTCAAAGTTGTAAAACATGGTCTCTAGGGCCAAAAACTTGAGGAAGCTATAGGAAACACTTATAAATGGTAAAACCGTGGTGAATTCAAAATCATTTCACAAAACCAAATCTCAAAAGCTTGTCAATTATACAAAACCAAACTTGAAATGTTGAAAATATAACTTGCATGTAATGGTATGAGTTTTAACTGTGATACCCCTGTTCTGTATTATGTTAATTGGTCCCTAATACGTATGTGGTTATATGTTTTGATATGATTTTGCATACCATTATATGGATATATGTGATTTTGGAATTCTATCTGTTCACCGTAGGAATATCTGTTGAATAATCCGCTTCGGAAATTTAATTGAGGGCCTTATCGGCCACAGAACCCGAAATTGAATACGCCATTACGGTTGGCATAATTTTTAGAGCCTACGGTGAAATTTAATTGAAAATTGATTCTAGTCAATTTAAACTGATTAAATTGATCAATTAAGAGCCCAAATATTTTATATTAAAACATGTTATTAGTGGGCCTTGTTGTGTTGTAGCATTACACCCTCCTTAGCTCATTTGAGCTCAAAAATCTGAGGACACCATTGTGAGAGAGTGAGGGCCGGCTGTTAGAGAGAGAGAGAGGGAGAGAATTGTGCAATTTCGACCCAAGCTTGAAGAAATTGAGGTCCATCTCCGAATTGGACCATAGATTGAAGGAATTAAGCTTCTAGGTAAGTGAACTCATGGATTTTTTTTTTGGTTGTAAATGTGTAGATTCAAGTGTGTTTGATGATCAAGAACATGAGTTAGCTTGATGTTAAGGAAATGGAGTTGTTTGTGTTCAATTGATGGTCAATGAAGGCATGCATGTGTATAATTGTTGTAGAGTTGCATAATCTAGCATGTATCATATCAATTAAGCAAAAATTGAAGTTTGATCATGCATGCAAGCTTGGTTTTGTTGAGTCTTGGCACCATTTGCATCTTTGAAATGGAAGTGAAGTCAAGATGGCCTTGCATGTTTGAATAATTAAAGATATGAGCTTGAATGCATAAATTTGTTGTATTGGTGATGAGTTTGTCATGTTTCGGGACATGCATGTAGGTAAATCAAGAAATTGAACTTCATAATGCTAAAATCTTGCAAGGGAACCATGTTAGTATGATTATATTTGAGATTTGAGCCTTTGCATGCAAAAATGGTAGCTGGGGAATTGAATTGAAGCTCAAGAACACAACCTGGAATTCCCAGAATTTTGACTTCCGCTCGAGCGGGGGAAGTGACGCTCGAGCAGAGAAATAGAGCTCCCAGTATTTTCTGCAGACATGGTTTCTGCTCGAGCGGGGAAGTTGACGCTCAAGCGAGGAGCTATGTAGACAGGCAGTCCGCTCGAGCGGCTGAGTTCATGCTCGAGCTGGAATTGAAGGCAACCAGTACTTTTGCAGACCTAAGGGTCCGCTCGAGCGGGGACCCTGTTTTCTGAAACCCTGTTTTTGCATTTTGTGTTATGTTTTCCGTTCTCTTTCACTTGCAAGCACTCTTAGGCATATGTTAAGCATTGTAAATGAGTTAATGAGATAATAATAAAGCCTAAAGAGGAGTATGTGAATTAAAGAACGGATTGAACTGTTAATGACCCTTTTGTGTTCATGAAATGTGTAGGGTCAAGCTCCAGGGCGAATCCACAAGCCGATCACTGAGAGTAATATCTTAACAAGATATTTGAAATATACTGTTGTCCAATTGTTTACTCATATGTAAGTTTATAAGTTCATTAATTTGAATGATAGACAACGATGGATATGAATGATCGGGCCAAAGGCCGATTGATACGAATAATTGGGCCGAAGGCCGATTAATACGAATAATTGGGCCAAAGGCTGATGGATATGAATGATTGGGCCAAAGGCCGATTGATACGAATAATTGGGCCAAAGGCCGATTGATACGAATAATTGGGCCAAAGGCTGATGGATATGAATGATTGGGCTAAAGGCCGATTGATACGATTAATTGGGCCGAAGGCCGATTGATACGAATAATTGGGCCAAAGGCTGATGGATATGAATGATTGGGCCAAAGGCCGATTGATACGAATAATTGGGCCAAAGGCCGATGGATATGAATGATTGGGCCAAAGGCCGATTGATACGAATAATTGGGCCAAAGGCCGATGGATATGAATGATTGACACGAATGATTGGGCCGAAGGCCGTTTGCCGTACTATTTCAATGATTACTTATATATTTTCCTCATTTGATATTATTCACTGGGCATATGCTCACGCTCATTCGTGTACATGTAGGTGAGCCAAGGGACGTCCAGGACCAGCCCCGGTGAATCTATGAGAGACAGCTTAAGTTTTGTGGAGTCAGCCCAAAAGTCTCATGCACGAGGCTGTCTTCGCCCTTGACCTTTGTTTATAGTTTTGTTATGTTGGCGAATACGTTGGACTACTTTTGTATATAAGTCTTGGGTTTGACCGACTTAAATCTGTACGATCCTGTATGTACAGTCTTTTGAGTTAGTACATATTTTGATGTGAGTTATTAACGTATGTATGTTGGAATGCTATGGTGTGCATTTAAGCACAGCTCTATGGACAGAGTTTTAAATTTTTGCTTCTGTTTGGCCCCTTTACTCTGATGTCTTACGTTGTTTTGGTCTGAGGCCGTAGGTAATCTCAGGATTACTGGCCGGTTATGTCCCCAACCCATGGGGGCGGGTTTGGGTCATGACAGAGTGGTATCAGAGCACGAGTTAATAACTCACACACTTGTCCAAAAGAGCAATAAGCGTCTAGAAAAGACCTAGGATGCATTCATAAGTATGAATTTGGCAGCACCAAGTGTGTGCATAAATGTTTCGATATGAGCGACTATGTGCCATAAATTATGATTTGCCTGCATCGCAAATTATCTGGATGTGTGTGCTCTTAAATATATGCATAAAATATGTTTTTATGAAATATAATGTAAGTTGTCTCAGATGGTGAGAACAAGAGGCGATGAGTTGGAGGAATCCTCTACAGCCAGAATAGACAAAATGGAAAGATTGCTACAGGAAATGGCAGAAGCCTTGAGACAGCAACAGGAGTGGCAACAACAGTGGCAGCAACCACATCCGCCACCTCCACCTCTGGCACCTCCTGTGCCAGATAATCAGAACGATGACCAAATCATAGCCCTCACCAAAGAGTTCAAGAAAATGAAACCACCCCAGTTCCATGGCGGACTAGATCCTCTGAAAGCTGAAGCTTGGGTCCTCGGCATCGAAAAACTGTTTGAAGTATTCCCATGTTCAGAGGCACAGAAAGTGCTTCTAGCCACCTTTATGTTAGAAGATGAAGCGAGAAGATGGTGGATGTTGATGCGTGAGAGTTACAAAGATGCTGATTGGGCAAAGTTTTTAGAAATCTTTTATGACAAGTACTTTCCGCAGTGTGTTCGGGATAGGAAAGTGGCGGAATTTATGGAACTGAAACAATTCGGCATGACCGTAGCTGAGTATGAGGCCAAATTCACCGAATTGGCCAGGTTTGCGCCGCACGTGATTGACACAGATTATAAGAAGGCGCGACATTTTGAAGGTGGGCTCCGAGATGATATTCTAGAAAGGGTGAACGTCTTGAAGTTGGAGACATACATAGGGGTGCTAGACAGGGCCATTATCTCAGAGGCTAATATAGCTAGACAAGCTAAGCCAACAACAGAATGGAAAGGTAACAAAAGGCAAGGTTTCTTTTCGAAGAAAAAGTTTTCAAAAAAGCAAAATACGGGCTCCTCGAATACCTCCAATTCTTCCCGAGACACAACCCCGTTGTGTGCCACTTGTGGTAATAGGCATCGTGGGGTTTGCTACCGTGTGACAGGAGCTTGTTTTAATTGTGGTAAGCAAGGGCATATGGCCAGAGATTGCAAACAGAACCGTGGAAAATTTGCTGCTAGTTCAACAGCATCAGTCCCAAAGCCGGGAAATGTTATGGGACCTACTCCCATCAGAGATACCGTGAGACAGGAGAGAGTGTTTGCGCTTGTTCCGGGTGATACACGGAATGCCAATGCCGTTGTCTCAGGTACTATCTCAATATGTAATCGGGATGCTTTTGTATTAATTGATTCTGGATCAACGCACTCATTTGTGACATATGCATTTGCATCTAGACTGAAAAGACCTCTAGAATTATTGCCATATTTGTTATGTGTGTCTGCACCATCGGGGGAATCTGTGTTATGTGACTATATATATCGGTTTTGTGACATGCATATCGAGGATGCTACCCTGTATGTAGATTTGTTGCCCTTAAACTTTAGACACTTCGATGTAATTTTGGGCATGGATTGGTTGACCAAATATTGTGCCACCATAGATTGTGTGACAAAGAGGGTTGTGTTTAAACCACCAGAACAGAAAGAGATTGTGTTTGTGGGAAATGGGGTAGTGCCTCCACCATATTTGATATCCGCAATGAAAGCATGTAAATTGATCAGGAAAGGGTGCCAGGGTTATTTGTGTTATGTATTGACTGAACAATCTGTGAATGTTGAATTGAATGATATTCCCATTGTTAGAGAATTCCCAGATGTGTTTCCAAATGAATTACCAGCGGAATTGGTAGACAGGGAGATAGAGTTTACTATTGAGACGGTGCCAGGCACCCAGCCTATTTCTAAAACTCCCTCCAGGATGGCTACCGCCGAAATGAAAGAATTAAAGGAACAGTTGCAAGACCTTCTTAATAAAGGGTTTATCCGGCCTAGCACTTCGCCTTGGGGCGCACCGGTGTTATTTGTGAAAAAGAAGGATGGTACTTTGCGCCTGTGCATCGATTATCGGGAATTGAACAAGGTAACGATAAAGAACAAGTATCCCTTACCCCGTATTGATGATTTATTTGATCAGTTGCAGGGATCACAGGTGTTTTCTAAGATTGATTTGAGATCCGGGTATCATCAGTTGAAAATTAAGGCAGAGGATGTTGAGAAAACAGCATTCAGAACGAGGTATGGTCATTTTGAGTTTCTTGTTATGCCATTTGGAGTGACTAATGCTCCGGCAGCATTTATGGACTTAATGAATAGAATTTTTAAAACCTACCTTGATGAGTTTGTTGTAGTCTTCATCGACGATATCTTGATATATTCTAAAGATAGACTTGAACATGAACAACATTTGAGGACTGTCTTACAAATACTTCGGGAAAGGAAATTATTTGCTAAACTAAAGAAATGTGAGTTTTGGTTGGATGAAGTTGTTTTCTTAGGGCATGTGATCAACAAGGAGGGAATTTCAGTGGACCCACAGAAAATAGAAGCAATCGTGAATTGGCCTACACCGACTAATGTGACAGAAGTTCGTAGCTTCATGGGCTTAGCTGGGTACTACAGGAGGTTTGTGAAAGATTTTTCGAAACTAGCTGTGCCTCTTACCCAATTGACACGTAAAGGGCAACCATTTGAGTGGAACAGTGAAAGAGAATCAACCTTTCATGAATTGAAGACGAGATTGACTACTGCACCAATTTTGACATTACCTTCAGGTACGGGAAATTTCGTGATTTTCAGTGATGCGTCTCATAAGGGTTTGGGTTGTGTGTTAATGCAGAACGGGAAGGTTATTGCTTATGCCTCCCGACAGTTGAGGCCACATGAGAAGAATTATCCAACACATGACCTAGAATTGGCCGCGGTTGTTTTTGCTTTGAAAATTTGGCGGCATTATTTGTATGGGGGAAAATGTGAAGTCTACACGGATCATAAGAGCCTGAAATACTTCTTCACGCAGAAAGAGCTGAACATGCGTCAGAGAAGATGGCTAGAACTGATAAAAGACTATGATCTAGAGATTCAGTATCACCCCGGGAGAGCTAATACAGTGGCTGATGCTTTGAGCAGAAAATCAACAGGGAATATGGCTTGCTTGCTTACTGAGCAGAGGGAGATTTTGCAGGACTTTGAGAAGTCTGAAATTGAAGTGGTGGTAGGTGAACCGGGCGGATTGATAGCCGCCATTACAGCCGAGCCGGCAATCATTGATGAAATCAAGCAGAAACAGAAAGAGGATGAGTCCCTTAGAAAGGTAATTGATGAATTTGAGACGAGTCCAAAAGCAGAATTCAACATTGAGAATGAACTGTTGAGATTCTGAAACAGAGTGTGTGTCCCTGGTATCCCGGAACTGAAGAAGAGAGTCTTAGATGAAGCCCACAGATCTGTATTTGCTATGCACCCCGGCAACAATAAAATGTACCGGGATTTGAAACAAACCTATTGGTGGCCTAAGATGAAGAAAGAGATTGCAGAATATGTGTCCAAGTGTCTTCAGTGTCAGCAAGTTAAGGCTGAACATCAGAAACCAGGCCGTCTACTTCAACCTCTCCCTATTCCCGAGTGGAAGTGGGAACATGTGACTATGGATTTTGTCGTTGGCTTACCTCGGACTTCACGAGGTATGGATTCTGTTTGGGTTGCAGTTGATAGACTGACTAAATCTGCACATTTTCTGCCTGTCAAAACTACGTTTACTGCTTATAGATTGGCTGCCATTTATGTTGATGAGATTGTCCGTTTACACGGTGTTCCAGTATCTATTGTATCGAATAGAGATCCGAAATTTGTGTCTAGATTGTGGAAGGGTTTACAGGAAGCTATGGGAACAGAACTAAGGGTCAGTACTGCATTCCACCCACAGACAGATGGGCAGTCAGAAAGAACGATACAAACTTTGGAAGATATGCTTCGCATGTGTGCTTTGGATTTTCAGGGGAGTTGGGAAGATTATTTGCCGCTTGCAGAATTTGCCTGTAATAACAGCTTCCACTCCAGCATCGGTATGGCACCATACGAGGCTTTGTATGGTAGGAGGTGTAGATCACCTATTTGTTGGACAGAGGTCGGGGATAGAGCTTTGCTTGGGCCAGAAATTGTGCAAGACACTTCTGAGAAAATCAAGACTATTCGCCAAAGGCTCAAAACAGTTCAGGACCGACAAAAGAATTATGCAGACGTTCGGAGAAGACCTCTTGAGTATGAGGTTGGTGACCATGTGTTCATTCGTGTTTCTCCGATGAAAGGCCAAGTCAGATTTGGGAAAAAGGGCAAGTTGTCGCCCCGTTACATCGGGCCGTTCCAGATTCTGGAGAGGCCTGGTCCAGTTGCTTATAGAGTTGCTTTGCCACCGGGATTTGAACAAATCCACAATGTATTTCACGTGTCAATGTTGAGAGGTTACCTCCGAGACCCGTTCCATGTGATTGATTATCACCGGGTTGCTATTGATGAAAATATGGAATATGCGGAATGGCCAGAAAGAATTGTTGACCGACAGGTGAAAGAATTGAGAAACAAGTCCATCCCAATGGTGAAAGTAGAATGGAAAGAGCACTATGGGACGGATGCCACGTGGGAAAAAGAGGAGGAAATGCGACTACGCTGCCCACATTTGTTTCCCGACGAAGGTAACTTAAGTTTGGAGCACCAAACTTCCTAAAGGGGGGAGACTGTGATACCCCTATTCTGTATTATGTTAATTGGTCCCTAATACGTATGTGGTTATATGTTTTGATATGATTTTGCATACCATTATATGGATATATGTGATTTTGGAATTCTATCTGTTCACCGTAGGAATATCTGTTGAATAATCCGCTTCGGAAATTTAATTGAGGGCCTTATCGGCCACAGAACCCGAAATTGAATACGCCATTACGGTTGGCATAATTCTTAGAGCCTACGGTGAAATTTAATTGAAAATTGATTCTAGTCAATTTAAACTGATTAAATTGATCAATTAAGAGCCCAAATATTTTATATTAAAACATGTTATTAGTGGGCCTTGTTGTGTTGTAGCATTACACCCTCCTTAGCTCATTTGAGCTCAAAAATCTGAGGACACCATTGTGAGAGAGTGAGGGCCGGCTATTAGAGAGAGAGAGAGGGAGAGAATTGTGCAATTTCGACCCAAGCTTGAAGAAATTGAGGTCCATCTCCGAATTGGACCATAGATTGAAGGAATTAAGCTTCTAGGTAAGTGAACTCATGGATTTTTTTTTTGGTTGTAAATGTGGAAATTCAAGTGTGTTTGATGATCAAGAACATGAGTTAGCTTGACGTTAAGGAAATGGAGTTGTTTGTGTTCAATTGATGGTCAATGAAGGCATGCATGTGTATAATTGTTGTAGAGTTGCATAATCTAGCATGTATCATATCAATTAAGCAAAAATTGAAGTTTGATCATGCATGCAAGCTTGGTTTTGTTGAGTCTTGGCACCATTTGCATCTTTGAAATGGAAGTGAAGTCAAGATGGCCTTGCATGTTTGAATAATTAAAGATATGAGCTTGAATGCATAAATTTGTTGTATTGGTGATGAGTTTGTCATGTTTCGGGACATGCATGTAGGTAAATCAAGAAATTGAACTTTGTGGTAGCCGAATAATCGGAGAAGATAAATGAGGTACATTTCCAAAGCTTGACGCTATCCGGCAGATATCCCGCAAGGATAAGGGGCCGAATAGGATGAATACGCCGAATAGGGGAGTATCCCTAGAGCCGAATAGTGGAGGGGATAATGATTAAAAAAAGGTAGGCCCTGGCCCCGAGGATCAGAAGAAACGAGTATAAATATAATGGTAATGGACTAGAAAAGGTATGTAAGAATCACTTCTAAAAACTTAGTGAATAAGCTTTCTTGAGTAGAAGAACTGACTTGTCCGTCGGAGTGCTAATTCCGGCACCCCCGACCGGAGTATTTGTGTCTTTGCAAGTGACTAGCTGAGGATCATTGGCGTCTTCCAGGATCTGAAGAGTATTTCCAAACCACTTCCCCACAATTGGCGCCGTCTGTGGGAATACTCAAATACATCCATGGAAGGCGTGACCGAAGATCCTCCGATAGCCACCGACGAGATCACACAGGGAGACGATCTCACCCCAGCCAATATGCTCGGAAAAGAAACCATCGCGGCACGACGCGTCTTGAACTTCGATTCGCCAACAACTTCAGCACAAGAAACAATGCAGGCTATCATAGAACAAGCAAAGCAGAACGAACAAAGGCTGGAGAACATGATCGCTGAGAACGAACGACTCCGTCAAGATTTGGCCCTGGAGGTAGCAAAATCTAGAGAGGCCATGCGTCAGGAACCAGAGCGACCTCCGAGGGCAGACGGGCAAAGACCTCGGGCTCGACCAAAGGATACCGATAGCAACTCCAACTCATTATCCACGGAGCTCGACACAAGGGGACGATCCGAAACCTCCAGCTCCTCCGAAAAGGTTCTGCGACCAAGGAACAAGCGCAGAAGAAGCAGCTCAATCGAGGAAGATCAGCATGATCCTTTCGTTCGACGGATCGCAAGGGCGTCCCTTCCCAAGAAATTCAAAGCTCCGTCATTCACTCTTTACGACGGAAAGTCAGACCCCACTGATCATATCCGTCATTACAAACAGGCCATGACGCTGCATGCAGACAACGAAGCCCTCATGTGCCGAATATTCCCTAGCAGCCTAGGTCCACTAGCCGTCAGGTGGTATTACAAGTTGGAGCCAGCTTCGATTAAAAGCTTCCGCCAACTGCAGAAATCCTTCAGGGCCAGGTTCATAACCAACGAGGTACAACCGAAACAGGCCGACTCCCTCTGGGCAATGCAGATCCAGTCAGGAGAGACGCTCAGAGCGTACTCGGCGCGATATTGGGAGTGCTTCAACCTTGTTGACGACGCTTGCAATGACTCCATGGCCATCACCGCCTTCAAGATGGGCTTACATCCCGACAGTGCTCTGCGCAGTTCTCTGACCAGAAGGCCCCCCAAGACAGTCTGGGCGTTGATGAAGAAAGTTGAGGAATATTGTAAAGTCGAAGATGATGCCCTGAGGATAAAAGTCGGACAAATCTCCAGCAAAACGGCCCTCCCCGAAATTGCTCGACCAATAAGCTCCGTGCCGCCACCAAGCCCTGAGCCCCGGCAACGAACCAAGCGAGACAAAAGGCGGAACTCCCGCTGATCAAGCGATCAGTGCTCCCACCGAACGAACGAACAACTACAAGTCGACAGCAGACGGTCAAGGCGAACCGACAAGAAGTATACGGAGTTGACAGAGCCGATCGCGGCAATAATGACCAAAGTCCAGCACCTTCCATTTTTCAAGTGGCCGTCGAAGATGGTGGGGCCTCCCGACACACGGAGGAGGGACAGACGATGCGAGTACCACAAAGATCACGGCCACGAAACCGAGAGCTGTTATGCGCTAAAGGATCATCTGGAGGAACTGGTGCAAGATGGTCGACTGCAGCAATACGTGAGCAAGGGAAGGCCGACCAAAGCATTAGCCCTGAGACAGGATTCACCTCCGCTTGGTGTGATCCACATAATCTACGGCCTGCCGGCATCCCCGACCGTGCATACGATCCAAGCGCACCCGATTCCCCAAAAACATAACATGTCAGCCAGCAGGCCCGGAGAAGCTCCGACAATTAAGTTCGATGATTCCGACCTCGTCGGAACAGTGGCCTGCCACGTCGATCCTTTGGTCGTTAGATTACGCGTACGTCGGTTCAGCGTTGAACGCATTCTCATAGACCCAGGAAGCACCTCGGAAATCTTATACTACAGAACATTTGTTGAACTCGGCCTCAACGAGTCGGACCTATCACCGGCATCTCAGCCACTGTTCGGCTTCAACACAAATCCAGAGTACCCGTTGGGGAGGATCATACTACCCGTTCGAGTAGGCTCAAAAACGGTCGACGTGGAATTCTTGGTTGTGAAGCTTTCATCGCCGTATAATGCCATCATGGGACGCCCCTGGTTGCACATCATGAAGGCTGTCCCAAGCACCTACCATCAGCTTATGCGCTTCCCAACAGACCGTGGCATTGAAGAAATCCGTGGCACACCGCAATCCGCGCGAACGTAGGCTGCATGAAAACCCATTTACAGACCCGACTTGTGGGATCTGATGCTTGTACTGGTACCAAGTTTTAATGAAAAATCGATTTTCTTTGTCACTCTCCTCCAACTCCCCCCTTTTGGTGCATGACACCTTAGGGCCGAATAAGTCTCCGGATTCGGAGCCCCCCTTTTGGTGCATGACACATTAGGGCCGAATAAGTCTCCGGATTCGGAGCCCCCTTTGGTGCATGACACCTTAGGGCCGATTAAGTCTCCGGATTCGGAGCGCCCTTCGTGGATGTCACGATTGGCCAAAACAAGTCTCCGGATTCGGAGCCCCCTTTGATGCATGACACCTTAGGGCCGATTAAGTCTCCGGATTCGGAGCCCCCTTTGGTGCATGACACCTTAGGGCCGAATAAGTCTCCGGATTCGGAGCCCCCTTTGGTGCATGACACCTTAGGGCCGAATAAGTCTCCGGATTCGGAGCGCCCTTTGTGGATGTCACGATTGGCCAAAACAAGTCTCCAGATTCGGAGCCCCCTTTGGTGCATGACACCTTAGGGCCGAATAAGTCTCCGAATTCGGAGCCCCCTTTGGTGCATGACACCTTAGGGCCGAATAAGTCTCCGGATTCGGAGCGCCCTTCGTGGATGTCACGATTGGCCAAAACAAGTCTCCGAATTCGGAGCCCCCTTTGGTGCATGACACCTTAGGGCCGATTAAGTCTCCGGATTCGGAGCGCCCTTCGTGGATGTCACGATTGGCCAAAACAAGTCTCCGGATTCAGAGCCCCCTTTGGTGCATGACACCTTAGGGCCGATTAAGTCTCCGGATTCGGAGCGCCCTTCGTGGATGTCACGATTGGCCAAAACAAGTCTCCGGATTCGGAGCCCCCTTTGGTGCATGACACCTTAGGGCCGAATAAGTCTCCGGATTCGGAGCCCCCTTTGGTGCATGACACCTTAGGGCCGAATAATTCTCCGGATTCGGAGCCCCCTTTGGTGCATGACACCTCAGGGCCGAATAATTTCGCCGGACAAGGCGTGCCTTAGCCGGCCCACGAGTACTACCCATTCCGGTTAAACTTGCATCCCGCCTAAGGCAAGGGTCGATCCCTAAATACATAAAATATTTAAGCTACACAAAAGTTCCGATAGCAAACTAATAGCAAACTAATAGCAAACTATTAAACCATACGAAATGACGTGCTCAACCATTCAAAGTTGGGATCAAGAACATTCATCCGGCATAGCTAAACAAAAGATTTTCAGAGTAAGACTCAACTACATGAAATAACACCGTTTATTTGATTAAAAAGTTGTTACATAGACGCAATCCGCGTTCGAACATTACAATATCTATCGCTAAACCTCTAAGACAAACCAACCCATCAATCCAATTCTTGTCATTTGAACAACCATCGCGGCTCAAAACGCATCGATCTAACCGCGCCCGAATCGGCATGTCGC
Source organism: Camellia granthamiana (assembly GCA_036172215.1). NCBI lineage: Eukaryota > Viridiplantae > Streptophyta > Magnoliopsida > Ericales > Theaceae > Camellia > Camellia granthamiana. The sequence goes on from CM069905.1 coordinate 158,393,445, forward strand.
CGGGCCTCTGACACCATCGACAATATCAAGGCCAAGATCCAAGACAAGGGAGGATAGGGGCAGCGGTCGTTGTGTCTCCTTTCGAGGCGATCTGCTTCAACGACTTGGAGGCTGACGTGTTGTCAGTTTCTCCTTCCAGCGGTCCACCTCCCACGCCGGAGAATCCTCCGCCGCAAACCATCTGAGAGCCAAGTTCGGTCGGAATTTGAGCTCCTGCAACTATCATCACCACCTGATGGTGAGAACTCTTGATCATCCCATGCAATAGACGCTGGTGAGCGAAATATGTTCGATTTCATGAGGCGCCTGCCGCTTTTATTCTCAGTAATGACCGCGATCTCGAGGCCCAAATCTCGAAGTGATTTTATTAACACTAAACCCCACGAGACAGGCGTCGGTCAACATTCTCCATGACCTAGTTAACCCAACGGTTGGTCAAAATGCGCACAGGCTGCGCAAGGGCAAAAATTATCTAGCCCAATCGGCTAGACATCCGGCATTCAAATTTCTGTAGGCCGATCACACCAATGAATCGGCGAATCGATTTAACAGATGCTAAGTCCGATTGATGTATTTACGTCTATCCAAACATTTCTGCAATAAAATTAAATACGCACACGCCGAATGCGGGAGACAATTTGATATCTTCAATAAAGCGTCTTTTATTCAAAAAAAAAAAAACCAAGAAATTACATAATTGTGAACGCGACCGGCGTTCGAACCTTACAACAATTAAAGTCATACGGCGTCGCCCTCATCCTCGCTCTTCTCAACCTCGAAAGCAGAAAACGGAAAGTCCTTACTGTGGTAGAGAGGTGACGCCGAATCGATGCCTGCCAAGTGAAGAGATTCGGCGACTTGAGTTGCCTTGATCCAACCATGCCTAAACCCACGATTTTCACATCGACAAACCTCTTCGGCAAGCTTCTCCTTGGTCTTTTGGATTCCAACCAAGCGCCCTTCGTGAAAACCTTTTTCATAAGACCTCCCCTTTGCGGACTCCAATGCGAACATGCTCGCCGTTTCACGATCGGCGATGGCAGGGCTTATAAGCCGACTGGTAACCCTCTCTTCCACGATTGGATTCACCTGCCCTGCTGGTTGTACCTGAGCCGCTTTGACCTTTCTTAACTCACGTTCAGCTGCCTCCACGCGAGCCTCCAAACTGCGGATATGCTCTTCCTTTTCCTCCATTTCTCGGCGGGCGGCGCGCAATCGCATGCCGACTTCATAAGCCGTATAGAGCCCTTTTACCGCCCCATGAATGCCCTCACGAAACACTTCGTAGTCCTGACGACCAACCATTGACTGCTGAACTTCCGGAGGAAATATTTGTCGAGCAAAATCGACCGCCACGTCTGGATCTCGAATGATCGAGTCCGCTTCCGTCATGGGCTTATTCTTCACAAATACTGCCAAACTTAATGGGCGCGGATTTGCGTCTGATCTCCTTTCAACGTGGGCGTGTGGCGATCTCCCATGGGACTGCCTGTCCCGTCTGGGCGACCCACTACGACGTCGAGGAGATTGACGCCTCTCTCGACCCATGGAACTCTTACTCCCAGCATGCAAGGGCGCACCACGGTGTTCACTCCGATTCATATCACCGCCAAGCTCAGCCAATGTCTTGGCCTCCCCTTTGCTGTTAAAAAAGAGCTTGTTCGACATTCGCACAATAGATTCTCTCTTAGGAGTTTGAATCAGATACCTACCAGACTCATAAAAGCTGTACCTTTGATTATTTAACACTCGCAGAGGCAGCATGATCGAGGCAGGTTCATTAATCGCGAAACCCAATCGCCTGACGCCGACTAAGATGACGGCAGATTCATCAATATATTTGGCTCAAGTACCCCAGCCGGCTGACAAGATTTGGGCAAGAGCAGATTTATGAATCTATTCGGCTAAACCACCCCAGCCGGCACACGAATTGATTCAGCCAGAGTTCTTATCATGAACCCCCTAGGGCAAGGGCAGATTCATCAATCTAACGGTCCAAGATCAGCAGGCAGCGAAATTGCAAATGGTGATTTTGATGGGATATGTATTGAGTCTGGATTCAAATAAGGAAAAAAAAAAAAAAAACCCCTGGGGCAAGGGCAGATTCTTAGCGATGAAGAATTCAGATTCCAATAAGGAAAAAACTAAAGTTTGCACAAACGATATTGTATGTACGGTTTGTTTAGAAGAGTTCTAGATGAAATCATTCAACTAAGTTTGGACAAACGATATTGTATGTACGGTTCGTTTAGATAAAATCATTCGTGCCACAGTAAAATCATCCGGCTCACGAGTTCACTAGCACGAGCAGATTTATCAAGCTATTCGGACCAAGTACCCCAGACGGCTCACGAATTGATTCAGAGCTAGAATTCTTTTCGTGAACCCCCTGGGGCAAGGGCAGATTCACAAATCAGGGTTTCCCCATAGTATATGCAATTCCATTTTACCAAATACATCGACAAACACAGCATTCTTTCATTAAAATTAAACAACAGAACTCTTTCATACAGATGCTAACCAATTTATACATGAAAACTACCCTGAACCAACAAAGCACTATCCAAAAGAAGAAAAACAAAAACAAAAAGACGCCTGCTCAGTAAACGGCTCCCAGATCACTCGTCGGTATCGGATTCAAGTGGCTCAACATCCACCTGCTCATAAGGAATTGGCAAATCCAATGTAACCTCAGCGGCAGCAAGGGCTTTGAGCCACCCATGTTTAAACCCGCGATTCTCAAATTTCGACACCTTTTCAACATATTCCGTCAGAGCGGTGCCTCTCCCTGCCTCAAAGGCATCCGATTCGGCTTTCTCGCGGGCCGCCTTAAGCTCCTCTAACTGAGCTTCCGCTTCGGCAAGTGTTTTCTTGGAAAGTTCGAGCGATTCCTCGCTCGCATTTGCCCTACCCTCAGTATCAACTCGAAGCTGTTCGGCGACGCGAGCCCTCTCTTTTTCTGCCTCGGCTCGTGCGCTCTCCATCTCGGCTCTTATAATTTCGAACTCGGCCCTACTTTTCTGACCTTGCACCTCTGTTTGCAAATGGTCAATTCTCCCGAGAGCATCATGCAGGCGCCGACCCAAGTCGGAGATCCTCCAAATCGTCTGCAAAACAATTCGGTATGATTAGACGCCTTTAACAAACAAGAGTGAAATGGTGACCTACCAGGAGTGCCGATTGAGCAGTTAGGGCAACGGCCATAATATCAGGCATGGCACCGAAGGCTTTGTTGTCAGCCGGCAGAGAAATCGAAGCCGCCAGGCTCAGAGCCACGGCCGGATCCTCGATGGCCGAAGCGTCGGATAAAATCGGCATATCCCTGATTTTTGGCCGAATAACGAACGGAGCGACCACGCCCGGTTCGTCAAGCCGAGGCCGTTTGCCTCCAGGGCCAGCTTTTGAACTCGCTTCTCCCTCGGCACCACGCTTTTGGCCTTGCTCCGGAATCAGCCGTTCCCCATCAGCCTGTTCTCCACCCTCTTTCCCCGTGTCGGGCACAGCAACCTCAATCGTCCCCTCCGAAACGGGTACGAAGGGGTTGATCAAGTTTGGATCTGATGCGACGCTTTCAGCCTTCTTTCGGGCGGCCATCCGCTCGGCGTTTCTTTTACGCGCCATCTGTGTTAGGCTTTCCTTCGCCATACCCTCAAACAAATCGCCGGGTAGATCCCCCAAATTTGCAAAAATATCTCCAGAAGAGAAATATGTTCGTCCTGAGGCGGATGGCTCGGTGGCCTCAAATGCCGAGCGTACGGCCTCACCCTCTACAACCCCCTCAGAAGACTCCCCAGCCGGATCGGCAGTCACCTCTACAACCGGCTCGGCGTCTCCCCCCGAATCAGAAGCTACGAGACCGATCTGCCTAAGGTTTTTGAAGCTGGGGAAGATAAGGGCCGAGAGCTGTTGATCGCCGGATGGAATCGGAATGTTATCTATAGCCGAAAAAGTAGTGTAAGTGGGTTCGTACCGAAGGAGAATATGGGCGGCCCTCCCTTGCTTTTGAACGTTTGGGCGGCCAAAATATGTGAGTGCAGTCTTGATTTCCCCAAGAACTACGTCGTCAACCGAAGTTAAAATTTTCTTCAACCTATTACCTGCAGAAAATAAAAAGCGATTTAGGGACAAGAGCCGAATAAAAGATAGACCAAAACACATAAGACATTGCGTGGCAACCTGGGTCACCCTTATGTCTGGGAATAGGGTCCAAACGATCCTCCCCTTCAGCGAACTTGCCTCGGACGTTGACCATCACGTCGTCAACCCGCTTACCAGAACTGGCAAGCATAGTCACCAAGTGATGGTCAGTATCTTTGGCCCTGAGAAAATATCACCCCAGCCGACTGGAGGATTTGGCTAAGGCGTAACAGTGCCGAATGGCCGGAATCCCGAGGTTAATCCTAAGGCGTCGATTCAACTCTACAACCCCCATGATGATTCGAAAGAAATTTACATTGGGTTGAGAATGAAACAAACCCCAATAGCGGAGAACGGCCCTAAGAAGTGGGTGTAGGGGGAAACGAACCCCACCCTCCGCAATGGATAAAAGAGGGAATACGATCGTGTTTTGGTCTTCCCTCTCCACGTCGAGAGTGTGGTCCATTACAAGGGATAGATGGACGTCATCAGGAATAGAAAAATGTTGCCGGAAACCGGAGATACGATCCTCAGAAAGGAGGTCTTTCAAATGTTTGGCCATCTTAGCAAAGAACTAAATATTCGCCGAAGCTAAAATAGCAAACAGAAAATAGGATTACAAAGAAGGGAGAAGGGGACTTACGAGGAGCAGGTGAGACAAGGGAAGACGGGAAGAAGTTGCAGAAAACACGAGTCGCGGAGGGATATGCACTGGCGATCCAAAAGTCTCAGAAAATCGACGAAATGCGAATTCGAAAGGACCAAAGTTTCAAATCGCAATAAATGCTGAGATACATATGAGTAGACCGGGAAAGCGTAATGATGAGCAAAAAAGGCGTGCACCTCCTGACATATGTTGGGGCACGCGAAGCCGCCTGGCGCAAAACTTCTCAAATTCTGAACCGAACACGCCGATTAACTGCCGTCAACAGGGAGTTCGGAGGGCAATTGTGGTAGCCGAATAATCGGAGAAGATAAAGGAGGTATATTTCCAAAGCTTGACGCTATCCGGTAGATATCCCGCAAGGATAAGGGGCCGAATAGGATGAATACGCCGAATAGGGGAGTATCCCTAGAGCCGAATAGTGGAGGGGATAATGATTAAAAAAAGGTAGGCCCTGGCCCCGAGGATCAGAAGAAACGAGTATAAATATAATGGTAATGGACTAGAAAAGGTATGTAAGAATCACTTCTAAAAACTTAGTGAATAAGCTTTCTTGAGTAGAAGAACTGACTTGTCCGTCGGAGTGCTAATTCCGGCACCCCCGACCGGAGTATTTGTGTCTTTGTAGGTGACTAGCTAAGGATCATTGGCGTCTTCCAGGATCTGAAGAGTATTTCCAAACCACTTCCCCACAAACTTCATAATGCTAAAATCTTGCAAGGGAACCATGTTAGTATGATTATATTTGAGATTTGAGCCTTTGCATGCAAGAATGGTAGCTGGGGAATTGAATTGAAGCTCAAGAACACAACCTGGAATTCCCAGAATTTTGACTTCTGCTCGAGCGGGGGAAGTGACGCTCGAGCAGAGAAATCGAGCTCCTAGTATTTTCTGCAGACATGGTTTATGCTCGAGCGGGGAAGTTGACGCTTGAGCGGGGAGCTATGTAGACAGGCAGTCCGCTCGAGCGGCCGAGTTCACCCTCGAGCTGGAATTGAAGGCAACCAGTACTTTTGCAGACCTAAGGGTCCGCTCGAGCGGGGACCCTATTTTCTGAAACCCTGTTTTTGCATTTTGTGTTATGTTTTCCGTTCTCTTTCACTTGCAAGCACTCTTAGGCATATGTTAAGCATTGTAAATGAGTTAATGAGATAATAATAAAGCCTAAAGAGGAGTATGTGAATTAAAGAACTGATTGAACTGTTAATGACCCTTTTGTGTTCATGAAATGTGTAGGGTCAAGCTCCAGGGCGAATCCACAAGCCGATCATTGTGAGTAATATCTTAACAAGATATTTGAAATATACTGTTGTCCAATTGTTTACTCATATGTAAGTTTATAAGTTCATTAATTTGAATGATGGACAACGATGGATATGAATGATCGGGCCAAAGGCCGATTGATACGAATAATTGGGCCGAAGGCCGATTGATACGAATAATTGGGCCAAAGGCCGATGGATATGAATGATTGGGCCAAAGGCCGATTGATACGAATAATTGGGCCGAAGGCCGATTGATACGAATAATTGGGCCAAAGGCTGATGGATATAAATGATTGGGCCAAAGGCCAATTGATACGAATAATTGGGCCGAAGGCCGATTGATACGAATAATTGGGCCAAAGGTTGATGGATATGAATGATTGGGCCAAAGGCCGATTTATACGAATAATTGGGCCAAAGGCCGATTTATACGAATAATTGGGCCAAAGGCCGATGGATATGAATGATTGGGCCAAAGGCCGATTGATACGAATAATTGGGCCAAAGGCCGATGGATATGAATGATTGACACGAATGATTGGGCCGAAGGCCGTTTGCCGTACTGTTTCACTGATTACTTATATATTTTCCTCATTTGATATTATTCACTGGGCATACGCTCACGCTCATTCGTGTACATGTAGGTGAGCCAAGGGACGTCCAGGACCAGCCCCGGTGAATCTATGAGAGACAGCTTAAGTTTTGTGGAGTCAGCCCAAAAGTCTCACGCACGAGGCTGTCTTCGCCCTTGACCTTTGTTTATAGTTTTGTTATATTGGCGAATACGTTGGACTACTTTTGTATATAAGTCTTGTGTTTGACCGACTTAAATCTGTACGATCCTGTATGTACAGTCTTTTGAGTTAGTACATATTTTGATGTGAGTTATTAACGTATGTATGTTGGAATGCTATGGTGTGCATTTAAGCACAGCTCTATGGACAGAGTTTTAAATTTTTGCTTCTGTTTGGCCCCTCTACTCTGATGTCTTACGTTGTTTTGGTCTGAGGCCGTAGGTAATCTCAGGATTACTGGCCGGTTTTGTCCCTAACCCACGGGGGCGGGTTCGGGTCATGACATTAACCTTCCAAAACATAATCAAATGAGGTAGAAACATGTGAAATGTGATGAACTTCCAAAATCAGCCATGATCAATGCATGCATGTGAAGCTTCCTCAAAATCAAGCTCTAAATGCCAAAGAATTTGCATGCAAGTATGATTATCTTCTTAATTCTTCTTCCTAAGCTTAATTCTTGGCTTAATTGACTAATTCTCTTGAATTCATGCATTAAAGACTACAAATATACAACTAAATGAGTGAATTTCTACCTCAAGCCTTGAATTCTCAAGTGTAAGAGCTTAGTTTTCCAGGATCACTCCAAATGCTTCTCTTTTCTAGCAATTCCTTTTGATTGAGCTCAAGTCTCACAAAATTCTCAAGCTTAGAACCAAATCTTCCCACTCTCTCTCTCTCTCTCTCTCTCTCTCTCTCTCTCTCTCTCTCTCTCTCTCTCTCTCTCTCACGTTTGTGTGTGTTTGTGAGCTCAAAGATGTATATAAAATGAAGAAAAAGAATGAGTGGGGGTATAAAAGGTGCCTTATATAGGTTTAGATCAAAATTTTATTAGTTAGGCTTAATTGAGCATTAATTATTTTAATTTAATCATTCCGAATCGAATTTCAATTAAACCTACCATAAACTTCTAAAAATTTCAATTAACACATGAATCAAATCAATTTCTGAATCGGATGTCGATAAGGCCTTCAATTTGGAAACCGAAACGGAAACATGAATTGATCTTTCTATGTTAAATAGCTATAAACACATATACGGCAACATATGATGCAACATTTGACTTTAATTATTTACTAGGCATAATTAAGCATGGATTAACGTTAATCATGGATCGGGGTTGTTACAAAGCTCTTCGAGATTAATGTTGTATTTGATTGGGAGATTTAGGATGAAATTTGGAAAGGAAAAGGGAACAAGTGTATGAAACTGTAAGGTCCTGGTGTCCCACATTGGAAATGGAAGTGGAGTTCCTGGGCTATAAAAGTAAAAACTTGGACCCTTATATAATATCGAGACCTTTTCCTGGGTGGTGAAATCCCTACCAGAACTCTTTAGTTAAGCGTGCTTAGGCTGGAGTAGTTTTGGAATGGGTGACTCATTGGGAAGAACAAATCCATGCGGGCGTGGCCCAAAGTGAAAAGTATCGATGACATGTGAAGGATTGGGGCGTTACAAATGGTATCAGAGCCAACTCTCTGGAGTCCCGAGTGTGAGCCCCTAGCGTAAAAATTCTTTTAACAGCACTGAGATGTCATTCCTTAGGATTTGATTGATATCTAGCACACATACAAACACTAAACATAATATCGGGTCTACTTGCAGTTAAATAAAGAAGTGAGCCAATCATACCTCGATATTTTGTTTGATCAATGGACTTGTATTTTTCATCCTTGTCTAGCTTAATGGATGTGCTCATAGGTGTTCCAGTTATTTTTGAGTCATACATACCAAACTTTTTGAGTAGTTCTTTTGTGTACTTAGCTTGGTTGATCAAAATTCCTTCCTTACATTGTTTGATTTGAAGCCCAAGGAAATAATTTAGCTCTCCCATCATGCTCATCTCAAACTCACCTTGCATACACTTAGCAAATTCCTTACACAAGGTTTCATTAGTAGCACCAAATATAATGTCATCCACATATATTTGCACAATAAGTAAATCATCATTTTTAGTTTTAACAAAAAGTATTGTGTCAATCGTTCCTCTAGAAAAATTATTTTCAATCAAAAATTTACTTAATCGTTTATACCATGCACGAGGTGCTTGTTTCAAACCATATAAAACTTTTGATAGTTTAAAAATATGATTTGGAAAAGCATGATCTTCAAAACCTAGGGTTTGTTTAACATAAACTTCCTCATTTATAAAACCATTAAGAAATGCACTTTTTATATCCAGTTGATAAAGTTTGAAATCTCTAAAACATGCAAATGCAAGTAACATGCGAATGGCTTCTAATCTAGCAACCAGAGCAAAGGTTTCATCGAAATCAATACCTTCTTCTTGATTGTATCCTTGTGCAACAAGTCTAGCCTTGTTTCTTATAATTGTGCCGGATTCATCAAGCTTGTTTCTAAAAATCCATTTGGTACCGATAATGGTATAATCTTTAGGTTTTGGCACAAGTTCCCACACTTTGTTTCTCTCAAATTGGTTAAGCTCTTCATGCATAGCTATCATCCAATGTTCATCGAATTCGGCTTCTTGAAAGTTTTTAGGCTCAATCCGTGAGAGAAAAGCCAAGTTACTACAAATATTTCTAAGTGAAGAGCGAGTTTCAATACCTTTTGTAGGGTCACCTAGGATTAAATCCTTAGAGTGATTATGAACAAACTTCCATTCTCTTGGCAAATCATTATTGTTTCCTCCTTCTTCTTGAGGTGGGAGAATAGGTTGTTCAATATCTTTGTTCAACTTACATGGTTGGTTCTCTTCTTTGTAGATACTTGAATCTTCCACATTTGGTTCCAAATCTATATTGTCACTAACAATTTGCTTTTGAGCAGAGAGGTTAGTTTCATCAAATGTCACACGTATAGATTCTTCCACAACAAGAGTTCTTTTATTAAAAACACGATAAACTTTGCTAGTTAAGGAATAGCTAAGAAAAATTGCTTCATCAGATTTTGAATCAAATTTACCTAAGTTATGCTTACCATTATTATGCACAAAACATTTACAACCAAAAACATACAGGTGACTAATGTTGGGCTTTCTATCATGCCAAAGTTCATAAGGAGTCTTTTTGAGAATATGTCTAATTAATGCACGATTTAAAATGTAGCATGTAGTGTGAAAAGCTTCGGCCCAAAAATATTTAGGAAGATTATTTTTGCAAAGTATTGTTCTACTTATCTCCTCTAAAGTTCTTGTGAGAACCCGAATATAAAAATCAAGTAAATAATTAAATAATAATAATATTACAATCTCAAATATTTTGGTGGTGAATCCTAAAATGCAAATTAAATATTTGGAAGGTCTTTTAATTAATTTTTAAACCTAAAATAAATTTATGGTGAAAGTCTTTAATTTAGAGGCAAGATTTATAATAAATAAATAAATAACAGGGGACCAATTAGTTAGTATATTTTGATTTAGTAATACTTGTATTTTATTTAAATTAATGGGATAGAAAATAAAATAATATAAAGAGATAATAATTTAGAGCCTTTTGTTTAGATATATAAAGTAATCCGAAGTTGCCTAATACAATATATAACAACCCAAGGGTTCCTAATCTACACTATAGCAGCAGCAGGAGGCAGCCACGGGGAGAGAGAGAGATTGAGAGAAAAGAAGAAAAAAAAAAGGGGTTGCAAACAAGGAGTAATTTTTGGGTGTGGTAGGTCTTTATCTTTCTTCATTTCTTTGTTTTTGTTCTTTATCCTTACTCTATTATTATTTAGTTCATTGATGGAGAGGTTGTAGATTTATGTATTGTGCGTGTCGGATTCTGCACTAGATGAAAATGGATCGGGGCTTCGCACTCAGTTGGACTATCCAGGGACCAGGACTCCTGCCACAAGAAGCACCGTTAGAGCAGCCCGGCTGGGGTGGGCCGGATAACCCCTCCAGTGTGGGAATTAGCGATCGGTGAAGGAGTGTAGAGCTGAATTTGTATGTCAGTGTGGTTTAGATTGGAATCGTTCAGTTACCTTCAATGTGAAGTTCATGTTATCTATATATAGTGTTCCTTACTTGCTTCTCAAGGTGAGTTTATGGAGTATAGGTGCTGCCAGGTGTCCTTTCAGCATTGCTCCAGGTGGGGGACCACTTGATAGTTGCCATTGATTGTATATTCTCAATGTAAGCATGCTGATAACAAACCACATTCCTTTGGCTCAACAACTTCCGTGATTTTAGGTGTGGGGGACCAGCTGAGGTGGCAACCTGCACATGCTTGCACTCACAGATCCCACGTTTCCTTGCAAGATTTCTCCAGCTCGATACTTATGTTCTTCAGTTCGGTACTGGTGTGCCTCGGCTCGGCCTTTTCCAGGCTCATTTACGGAGATGGGCTGGGTCATTATCTGTTTGGCCCACAAATTCCGTCCCGCAGCTCGGCCCAGACCAGCACTACGGCAGGACTGGCCATTCCACTACGGGTTGGGCCCAAGTGCTGGAGGACTTGGGCGGGCTGTTGATCATGAAGTTGGGCTCAACTGATCTGTCCATGTACTCATCTGACCCACTTGGATTTGGGCTTTGTCAGATTGGACCGGCCCAAGGCTTGGACCTGACCCATTTCACATATAGCCCCTTCATTTGCCCCCTAGCTCGCGCTAAGGTTCCCCTTGGGGGGAGCTATTGTTCTGCCTTCCAAGCGTCGCGTCGTTTTGGCTCCTCCCCAGTTCGGCCTTGGTGACGGTTCAATCCTGACACACGATTCCTGCAAGTTGGTGGAAATTCGGAGTTTTCCCCCGGAATCGAGTTTCAGTCTGAACGGATGCCACAAAAAGACGGCTACCCAGGTCCGGGCCTCTTCTTTTAATGCCTTTGGTGTTTCTTACTTTATTTTGAATATTGCTCTGATGGGTTGCTTTCTTTTTGCAGAACCTTCTCGTTTCCAGCGAAGGCCGAATCGGGAGAATGCTGAAGCCATCAAGGCTGCCTTGAGATATAAGAAAAGATCTGTACCTGAGTTGTTGGACTACCAGTCAAGTTACCGTTCTGTTATTCCAAAGAAGGAAAGACTCGCTGCTGCCCTTCTGGACTCTGATACCGAGACTGATACGTCTCTCACCCCGCTGGTCCCGAGACGTCGCAGTAGTCAAGATGCATTTCCTGAGAGAGCGCCCTCCCCTGCCCCCAGTTTCGCAGGGAGCGGGTCTGTGGCAAAGAGAAGGGTGTTGGTGGATTTAGAGGCCGAGGCCTTCAGAGCCTCTGGCGCTTTGCAAACCCCTCTGGAGAAGACCGAGGCGAAGAGCCTCATGGAGGTGAAGATAGAGGTTGGAGCTTCTGGGACCCCTGTAACTGCTGCCAAGCCCTCAGCTTCAGTCGCTGCAAGAGCAAAAAAGAGGAGAAGGGAAACTGGCAAAGCAGTGGTGGGGGAAGCTTCTCAAGATCCTGCTGAGGATGATACTTTTGAGAAATGGGAGCCACCGATATCGTATGAGGGCAGGCCCATTTCTACCTCTGATTCAGTTGTCGCTTCATAGGATTTTGCCTTTAGTTTGACCAAGTTTTTGTTGATGCCGGTTGATATGGCTAGCCATAATGGGCCTCGTGACATTCCTATCTTGAAGGGGACCCTTCAAATGCTGACTGCTGTAAGTTTTTTCTTCGTTTTACTTAACTTCACTGTTGCATTGCTGTCTTCCTTTCCTCTAAGTTCCTTGTCGTCCTTTGCAGTGTATCCAGAGAATGCACCTTTCCATTACCCGTGCTGAAGAGCTGGAAAAGGCCGTGCTGGAGGCTGCAATGAACGTAGAAAGACTGACAGTAAACTTAGAGTCGGAGAAGGAAGGACGCCGAACCGCTGAGAGGGAAGCCTTCCGTTTGAACAAGATTGTCGCTTCCGCTGAACAATCGAAGGAGGCTGCCATTGAGACCCAGGCTCAACTTGAGGGGAAGGTAGCCGAACTGGAGGCCGTTATTGCTGTGATGGCTGCCCAGCGTACTGCGCTGGAGGCCAAGCACTGGCAACAGGGCTGGGATAAAGCTGGGGCGGCATACAAGGAGGAGGTTCTAGTGCTGTGAGACAAGCTCTTTGTGAAGGGTTGGACGAGTGCCTTAGCCGTTACGATGGTTCCTGAAGGCTCTTCTCTGTATCATGATGTCCCTATTCCTTCGAAATTCTCAGGTTTGAAGACTACTCCTACCCCTGCTGTTCTGCCAGACAATGTTTCCCCAGAAGATGATTCTGTAAGCAAGACCCAGAGCATGAACGTTGCCACTGAAACGGTGGACGTTGAAGGGGTTGAAACCCTAGAGACCGAAGCCACGGGAGATGTGGTTAAGGTGGCTTCTACTTCTCAGGAAGTTGGAGCTTCCTCTACTGTTCCTCCCGCAAATGGCCTTGACAAAATTGCTGATGCTGCTCCTGAATTGCCCACTGTTGATGGAAGTTGATGTTGACATGATTTGAACTTTTTGCTTTTCTGTTCTGGTGAAGACAATTTTTTCCCTTTCTTTTCTTTTTTTTTTTTGCTGGTTGTGGGGCCTTCTATGCCCTTTGCTTGGATGATATGATTTTCTCTTTGAACTTTGCAATTTGATGTTGTTTAGCTTCTATGTTTGAACATTTCCTATACTGCTTGCCCCCGGCCGAGCATTGTTGGGACCTCGGGGCCGAATAGATGCTCGGTCTGGTTCTGTATTGCCTTTTAATGGATGTTCTATCTGATTCTGTACTGCTTGCCCCCGGCCGAGCGCTGTTGGGACCTCGGGGCCGAACTGATGCTCTGTGTGGCATTACACTTATTTGCCCTCGGCCGAGCACTGTTGGGACCTCGGGGCCGAACTAGTGATCAGCGTGGTTAACGGATATGTGGTATGGCTGTGTTTTGAGTTCATAAGTGGGTCTTACTTAGGTCCAGGTTGGTTTCGAAAGAAAACAATCATTTGCCCCCACCTGGAGCCAAGTGAGATCGATACTGAAGAGTTGTCCCTTGTCTAGAACTGCTTAAGTCTGTTTCAACTTTGATAGTACAAGTGTGTTTGAATGAGAGAAATGCAAAGAGAGATGTCTTACTCAGGTCTAGGTAGGTTTTAAAAATTGTTTGCCCCCCAGCTGGAGCTGAGTAAGGCTGATGCTAGAAGTTTGCTCTTGGCGTAGCTCGGTTGAGTTTGTTCCAACTCTACTTGTTGGAGTCAATACTGAAGTGTTGTTGTGCTGATATTTAAGAAGTTCTATAGGTGCACAGATGTGTGCTTAGGATACGTCAGTGTAGTTTCCACCAAGCAATGCCACTTAGCTAAATAGAGGTGTTTACTTAAGATACATTAGTGCGGTTTCCACCAAGCAATTCCACTTGGCTAAATAGAGATGTTTACTTAAGATACATTAGTGCGGTTTCCACCAAGCAATTCCACTTGGCTAAATTCCAATTCAGTTGCCAAACATTTTCCACCAAGCTATACCACTTAGCATGTTTGAGTGCTAACCGAATTTAAATTCTGTTCAGTCGTTATGAAACTGAGCCATTTGGGTTAAAACCAAAGTTAATTCCGTTTGATAAACATCAAAGCTAATTCCGTTTGGTAAAGACCAATGTTAATTCCGTTTGGTAAGAACCAAAGCTAATTCCGTTTGGTAAGACCCAAAGCTAATTCCGTTTGGTAAGCACCAAAGCTAATTCCGTTTGATAAACACCAAAGCTGATTCCGTTTGGTAAGCACCAAAGCTAATTCCGTTTGATAAACATCAAAACTAATTACAAGAATTGGATAAATCTGAGAGGAGTGGGAAAACATTTGTATTGGCCAACAAATAAGTGCCTTTACATCTTGATAAAAAGGTTGGGGAATGACTCTATTGGTAGTATTTCTTGAGGTTTGCTACGTTCCAGGGCCGAGGTATTGCTTTGCCATTCAGATCCTCTAAGTAGTAAGCTCCATTTCCAACTACGGCTGTGATTTTGTAGGGACCCTCCCAGTTCGGCCCAAGTTTGCCCTCACCAGGCACCCGTTTACAGTCCATGACTTTCCTCAAAACCAATTCTCCTGGTATAAATTTCCTTGGGAAAACTTTTTGGTTGAAACTTCTGATGAGCTGTTGCTGATATGCTTTGAGTCTGATCAGCGCTGCCTCTATTCGACCCTCTGCCATATCCAGTGCTTGCGCGATAGCTTCCTCATTATTGGAGCTTTCAAATAATTCAGACCGAAGGGTTGGGAGACCTACTTCGAGTGGGATGATGGCCTCCATCCCATAGGTTAAAGAGTAAGGTGTTTCTCCTGTCGGGCGTCGTGCTGTGGTTCGGTAGGCCCATAATACGTGTGGTAACTCCTCAACCCATTTGCCTTTGGCATGCTCAAGCTGCTTTTTCACTCCATTGATGATGGTTTTGTTCGACGCTTCTGCCTGACCGTTGCTCTGTGGGTACCCTGGAGAAGAGTTCCTATACTTGATTCTGAGGTCGGCACAAAATTTCCTGAAGATCTTACCATCGAACTGTGTTCCGTTGTCCGCGATCAGTACCTGCGGAATGCCAAAACGCACTACCACATTCCTCAAAACAAACCGCTTTGTGTCTGCCTCCTTGATGTTTGCTAGTGCCTCAACTTCAACCCACTTGGTGAAATAGTCGGTTGCAGCAATGAAGAATCACCTATTCCCAGTGCCTCGCGCCAATGGTCCAACAATATCCAGGCCCCATTGCGCAAAGGGCCATGGGCTGGTGAGTGGAGTGAGAGTTTTGGCTAGCTGATGAATGAGTGGAGCAAACCTCTGACATTTGTCGCACCTTTGCACGTACTGCTGTGCATCTTGCTGCATTCGTGGCCACCGGTACCCGTGAGTTAGGGCTCGGTGCGCTAGTGACCTCCCGCCAACGTGGCATCCACAAATCCCATCGTGAATTTCGTAGAGAACATTCTCGACGAGATTTGGATGCACACATAGGAGGTAGGGGCCAAGGTAGGAACGTCTGTAAAGCTTCCCAGACGGTAAGATCCAGAATCGAGCTGATTTATGCCTGATCTTGTTGGCTTCCTTTCTGTCTTCGGGGAGTTTACCAGATTTCAAAAAGACCAATATTGGATCCATCCAACTCGGCTCTAAGTTGTTGCAGAGGACCGGAGATGCAATACTTGGTTTTGGTATGAACTCAACCCAAACTCTTCTGGCATCCTTTGTGTCCACTGATGAGCCTAGGCATGCCAGAGCATCTGCGTGGCTATTTTTGTCCCGACTGATTCATTCCACTCGTATGGATTGAAATTTTCTGAGTAGGTCTCTGGCCTTGCCTGCGTACATAGCCATTCTTTCATCTCGAGTTTCATAGACCCCGGAAAGCTGGTTTACCACTAGTTGTGAGTCGCTGAAAACAAGAAGCTGTTCTGCACTGAAGTGTTCGACGCTCCGCAAGCCGGCCAATAACGCTTCTTACTCAGCCTCGTTGTTTGAAGCTTTCCAGCCTAGCCTGAGAGCCTGTTCCCAGATAAATCCTTCTGGAGAAATAAGAACTACTCCTGCCCCCGAGCCTCGGTTATTGGACGAACCATCGACGAAGAGT
This sequence comes from Camellia granthamiana, assembly GCA_036172215.1. NCBI lineage: Eukaryota > Viridiplantae > Streptophyta > Magnoliopsida > Ericales > Theaceae > Camellia > Camellia granthamiana. Next base: position 158,409,767 of record CM069905.1, read on the forward strand.
TGCCAGATGTTTCCAATAAAGAGTTTCCATGCTTCCGAAGCGCTGGGTTTTTCTTGTTCGGCGGCGCATGGCACCTGTGCCGAACTCAAATTCCCCGATTCGGTACTCTGGGTGGGAGTGAATTCTGCGACAAAATCCGCCAAGACCTGGGCCTTGATTGCTGTCCTGGGTTGATACCGAATGTCAAACTCACCAAGCTCTACTGCCCACTTTGCTGTTCGGCCAGAGAAATCGACTCGGCTGAATACAAATCTGAGGGGGAATTCAGTGAGGACATTAATGGTATGCCCCTGGAAGTAATGTTACAACTTTCTTGAGGCAATAAGCAGCGTGTAAGCTAACTTTTCCAGTGGTAGATACCGTGTCTCGGCATCTAGTAAAGTCTTGCTAACGTAATATACTGGTCTCTGCTCCTTATCAACTTCTCGAATTAACACTGCGCTCACAGCATGATCTGAGACTGCTAGATAGAGATACAGCTCCTCTCCCGGTTCTGGAGTGGATAATAGAGGGGGTGTACTGAGGTATCTTTTGAGATTCTACAGTGCTTCGGTTGTAGACAAGCCCGTGGGCCTCGCTCTACGGTTCAGACTCCCTTTTGTTTGTTGTGGTTCTTAATCTGAACCAAAGAGTCCAACTCTGGCAAATCGTTTTGAGAAAAAAATAGATTTCGAAAAGAAGTGCCAAACATGGACTGCTTTGCCAGATACAGAGTCGCCACCTAAATATTTTTTAATGGGGAAATTTAGGAAACCCTGACTCGGTGCCAAAGGCCACGTGTCCGTCATCACCAAAGTTGCCTCGGCTCGGGAACTTGGGTACGATCGGGGAAGGTCAGCTATGAGCACCCCCTCTCGCCCGGTCCGAAGACCGGTCTCTACTAACCGTGATATCCATTTTTGAAAACGTTATGTATTCTTATTCCGGTTATTAGCCTAGATTTACTATGTTATGCGCACAGCAAACAAGTATAGACTAGATCGCCTAATTTGGAAATAAGCATTGCATATCCGTTTGTCTTGAAAAATACTTTGGAATTTGCTACTCGCAAGTAGGCTAAAATACGGATTTCAACGAGTTTTTCCAACTCAGGCAATCCAACCTTCACCCACAGGCATTCAAACAGTTTATCACATACGCATCTAGCCACATGGTAAGCATGCTGTCATGTTAACACTCACACGCATGCGGTATGCTAAAGCATGAAAATACTTACATCGTACTCCGTGCCAAAACAATAAACTAGTTAGCAAACATGCATGGTCCTAGTTCATGGCAATTTGGCTAATGCAACACATACAGGATGCAATTAGAGCAGGCTCGACTAACCTAAACATGGCATGTGAAATGCAATCAATTGATGCATGTATTCAATTTAGGAATTGAAGTACAAATGCAGTTAGTATGATGCGCCGAGCCCGGTGCATGCAAGACAAATGTATGGATGCACGCATGCATAGCATAAGGTATGCTGATTTAAACATGCCCTAATCTACCATCATAAGCAGGTAAATAAAAGGGAAGAAAGAAGTGGGGATTGGAAGACATGCACACACACGCACCCACACTTATTACAGATTCGCCCTCGCTCGGAGGGACCAAAAGAATATACAAATTAATTAACTACGCAAGCTAATTAAATATTACAAATTGCCTAATTAGTTAACAACTAACTAAACTAGGAAAAACAAAAAACCGCCTTGGGGGGAGAGCCTGAATGCAACGCATGCTCGGGTCCTGCTCGGAATTGCACTGCCATGCATAGACTGCCTCTGTTTTCCCTGCTCTGCCCTTCTGAAGACTATCAAAGTCTCAGAGATGCTTCTTCAGATACTGGGGATCGCCATCGGTTGAGTAGAATGGCCACCGGCTGCAGCATGTGATCATCGGCTGGAAATGAGGCTATCGGCCACCAATACATTGCCGGTCGGCACTAAATATTGCCGGTCGGCAAAAAGTTCCTGCAGGACCTGCAACTCACAGCAGTAGAGGACAGAACTTGCATGGCAATGAAATTCAAGCAATATATGCACCAACCTTACCCCTTATCATGTGTAGGACTCAAAGGGACATGGTCCTTGGTTCTCGGAGCACCAATGGGGCATCTTAATGCGCGATGGCCCAAGAGAACCAAGTGTGCATTTTCAATTTCAAATGTAATGCATGCAAACAATCAAAGGCCCAATCCCAATCACTAAATCAAGGGACAAGGCATGCATGAAAGATGCAATGCAACCTAGGCATACAAGCTAAGGATGCAACATGGCAATGCAAGGCACTTATGCAAGCATATAAGCGAACATGCAAGGTAAGCATGCAAACCAAATAAAGGGTAGGCTTAAACATGAATTGGACAGCCCTAAGTAGGCCCAAAACAGTGGCCAAAGCACTATGAAATGAGGATTAAAACACACACACACATGCTCATGTTATGGTCCAACACTTAAGGATCAAAAGGGCCACTCTCAACCACACTTAACAGAGGCATAACATGGGCAATTAGCATGCAACACAAGCTCTGAAAATCATGTTAGAACATGGTGCCAAACCAAATTAAACAAAGCAAGCATATTATGAAAATGGTCCAAGTACTCAAGGCAAGCTAATGAAGCATTGAACTTCACTTAGCAAGGCAAACATGGCATGCATTAAACAACTAAAAATAGATTTTTAGCATGTTAAAACAAGGCCAAAAGACTACTTAGATGGCATCTAAGTGGCTCAAATATGAAGCATGCACAAATGCATTTTCAAGGGGCATACAACACAAGCTATGATCGACCCAAACAACAATGGACAGACCTTAAACATGGTGAAATAAGCACAAAAGCTTCATAAAGCTAAGCCTAAAACATGCTAAAACAATGGCTTACAACCTAAGGCATGTTAGGGGCTAAACATGGCATCACATGGTAGGTATGCAAGGCATGCATGGTGTACCAAAACCAACTTAATACAAAGTTAAATCATGACAATATAAGCATAAAATACAGCCATGGCATGATCAACAAACCTTTAAACATGATGCTCCCTTAAGGGGACAAAATTGGTCCTTTTCAAGGACAACAAGGAGAGGGGGTGGCCCTCTCCTTCTTGAGACTTCAAGGCACCATCCTCACCACTGAAATCCCTCAAGATTTCAGTGGTGAGGAGGCCCAAGCACCAAAGTCTCGGAGCTCACCAAAAATGGCACAGAAATGGGACCTCTCAAGGCCTAAAGGTGGTCAAACACCTCCAAACCACAAAACACTCTAAACAAACAATTTAGAGGGCCCAAAAATAGAACTTTTTTGTATTATACACTAAGCACAAAAGCAGTTCTAAGATAGGCTAATAAGCTATGCAAAAATGGGGAATAAAAGGGAAGTTTCTTACCCTTGAAGCCCTCCTTCACAAACAATGCTCCAACAGCCTTCCTTGGCTTAAATCCAGCTCCAAAACACTAAAATAACCCTCCAAGGGTCTCAAGTCCAAGAGATGGTGTGTTGGTGTGTGTTTGTGAGCAAAAGTAGGACAAAACACACACTTATAGAGATAGAATATGTATCAAACCCTAACCCTAGAACTCAAGCTTTACAAAAGCTGTCTAAAAATGTCTAACCCTCATGTCAAGAGAGGAAGCTCTCCTATATAGGCAATTCCCTCTTGTAAGGCTTCCAAAACAAGCCATCCAAGAGGGAAATCCCTCCATACACGTGTATGGAGGGGAATGGGGTGGGTGCCAGCTATCACAGCTGGCACAAAATATCTGCTAAAAGCAGATGAACAGTAGTTGGCTGGCCAAAATTGTCATTTTGACAAAATTGATGGCTGGTCGGCCAAAAAGAGTGCCGGTCGGCCAAATATATGGCCGATGGACACAAACAACAGCCGGTGGCCTCAAGCCACGGCCGGTGATGTGTGGGGATGCCTCACAAGACATTCCCTGCCCCTCCAAGGCAAAACACAAGTGTTTGGTGCAAAACCAGACACAAAACGGTCGAGTTCGGAGATCCTGAGGCAAGGCGCGTAGCCGAGACCTCCGGGAACTCCAAACGAACACAAACATGGATAATCACCGGGTGTTCAAACGGTGATGTCCAAGTCTTGAGGACGGTCAAAAATGGGGTGTCTACAGTTGCCCCTCTTTGACAGAACTCGAAAGTCATAACAATGACGGGAGTGAATGTCAAAGCCCAGAGACGACCCATTTTTGACAAGGCCGAAGACTTGGACAAATGTGCAAGACAAACAAGGTATGCGCCCGAAGGCAGGGGCAAAATGCAAGACAATGAACGAAGCCAAGCATAACTTATGATCATGCAAAGAAAGCTGTAACGAAGCACACATGCGACAGTTTTAAGCTAGCATACCCCAAACTACACTACAATGCAGAAAGAATGTAAGAGAATTATGCAATTCTCGAGACGTCTCACTCGGAGGATACAATACCTGTGCGGTTCGTCTGGTTCCACCAGTGGTAAATGAACCGTACATACAATATCGTGCCTGAAAAGAAAACAACTTAACAGGTGTGATATTGTTAACAACATGCATGACGATGCGAAAATGAATGCAAAATGATATGCAATATATACAAAACAATGTATAAACAAATGCAAATGAAAATGCAATGCAATTGAAACAATACAAACTATATGCAAAGCAATTGAATCACGACCCAATCAGAAGTGGTTCGGAACCACACCTATGTCAAATAGATTGATGGAGGTAACAAGTCCGTCTACCATAGAACGATCAACTGAACTATGAGTAATGTAGACGGACACAAGAATGAGTATTGGGTGGAATGACATAAGTGGGGTAATGACCCGCTGGGGAAAGGACAATGATCCTAATGCCGGATGCAAAACTACACTACAATGTAATATCTACAATGGATATGGCATGCAGCCAAACCAAATCTTGCCTAGGAAAGGCATGTACGCAAAAAAGCCACGGCTAACATAGAACGGTCTACTGAACTATGCTTTGACACAAGAAGTATGGGCACATACCAGACCAAGCTCAACATGGAAAGGCGCAAGCCATAGATGGAAGATGATGCAATGGGTGCATGCAATCTAAAATCCAATGGAATGGATATTATAATGGATATGGCACGCGGGCCAAACCAAATTTTGCCTAGGAAAGGCATGTACACAAACAAGCCATGTCTAACACAGAAAAGGTGCCGCAACCCTCAAACCAACATACCAGCGTGGAATAGGCGCGTACATATGCAGAACTGTGCTTTAACGTGAAAAGTAAGGGCACATACCAGACCAAGCTCAACTTGGAAAGGCGCAAGCCGTAGATGGAGGATGATGCAGTGAATGCATGCAACTACAATGCAATATGCATGACAATGCATGTTTATTTTCTACGATGTATGACAATGCAATATTTACCATGCAATGCAAGACAATGCAGTATTTACAATGGATGCATGACAATGCACTACTTACAATGGATGCATGTTGTTTTTTTTTTTTGCTGTGTTTTTGTTGAAATGCATGACATATGCACTACCTACGATGATGCATGACAACGCGGTATTTACAATGCAATGCATGACAATGCGGTATTTACAATGATGCATGTCAATGCAGTATTTACAATGATGCATGTCAATGCAGTATTTACAATGAATGCATGACAATGCACTACTTACAATGGATGCATGTCAATGCAGTATTTACAATGATGCATGTCAATGCAGTAAAGGTTTCACACCCTCCAAGGATTTAAGGTCTCCTAGACCGTGATGCAGGGAAAGTGCATGACGGTGCAAAATGTGCGTGAGACACGCATGCCAATGTAGATAAGACACGCATGTCAATGTAAGCGAGGCACGCATGCCATGAAGGAATGTAAAATGATATGTAAATGAGACACGCATGCCTCAAAGGTGCAAGACAATGCACATGAGACACGCGTGCCTCAAAGGAATGTAAAATGATGCAAATGAGACATGCATGCCTCAAGGAATGTAAAATGATGCAAATGAGACACGCATTCCTCAAGGAATGTAAAATGAAATGCATGTAATGTGAATGAATTCGAATGCGTGACAACGCATGTTTTCCTTTTGAAATGATTGACAATACAAATGGACTTGAACGCGTAACAACGCACGTGTTTTGGAAAGCATGACAATGCATGGTAAGGGAATGCACGACAACACGAACGATGCGCGAGGCGACGTATGTATTGAAACGCATGACAATGCTTGTAATAAAGATGCAATGACAATTCATGAGAGATGCGCATGACAATGCAAGGGGTGCGTGTTACAACGCGTGTAGTACGTGCATAACAATGCAACTGTGAGGCGCATGATGGCGCGATGCAATGCACCGAAATAGTACGATGAACGCGTGCAACGCACACGGGGCAACTTTTGAATCTTGCAAAAGGCAAGAGGATACAGAAGGATACATCATTGCAAGAATTTGAGTGCCACGCACAGAAGACGCGGTCCGAAGTCAAAACGGAGGCCGGTTGAGCGTCGGAGATACACTTTCTTGCACTTTCTTAAGCTATGAAGACCAAAAAACTACTCATATGGCCTAAACAAGGCTTTGGGAACACCACCGGCCGGAAGGGGAAGCCACCGGCTGTCTACCGGCTGCAAAATAGTTTCATCGGCACAATATTCTGCCGGCCGGCACAAAATATTGCCGACCGGCCAAAAGTGCCTGAGTCGGGGCAGATTCGACATTTCACCATGGGTCTTTTAAAATAGGGTTTCTAACCCTATTTTCTCACTTCCTCCTTAGCCGAAAAACATTCCTCTCTCTCTAGAGCCTTTTCCCTCCTTGTTTCCTCATTTTCTTCGCGTTTTACTCCCGTTTCGTCGTCGGATTCGCGATTTCCTTCGCGTTTCGGACGTTTTCATCCGAACAAATCTTTGTTTCGGTACCTCTTTTGCCATTTCCACCTTTTTGGGGTTTGTTCCCCTCGCTTTCCTCTTGATTTCCGTGCCTTTTCACATCCCAACTTTTCCGGCCATTTTCCACCCTCCCGGGGGTTGACTTTCCATATTCCAGCCCGATTTTCATTTTCCGACCATTCTCCTCGTCACTTTTGACATGGCCGACGATATTCCACAAGGCGGGACTCCTCTGGATCACGAGATGGGTCCCGGGGCCGAGCTCCTTCCCTTGAGTGTCCGCCCGTTCGACCCGGCGACCTACCGGCCGGCGATTCACGTTCTCTCCCCCGACGGACTGCGCCAGTTCAGGAGTTTTGACAGGGCGCTGGATCCCGAGCTTCTGCTACGTGAGCCTGCATCTCACCTATCCTTCGGCGCTTCCGAGGTAACATTTTTTCTCTGTTTTACTTTTTGTAATGTAGAACTTTTAACTGTCAACTGCCATAGCCGATTACAGTCTTTAACTGCTTAGTTCAGATACACTGATACACTGTATATTGTAGTTGATCGCAGACACACTTGCAACTGATATCTGTTTAAGACCGACACATGCACACACACTGCACTAGCCTTAATCACTCAAACACACGGCACATACCGTATTTCACTGCAAACACTGGCACCCGATACCTGTTTGAATCTGAAAAACTTGCACGCATGCTACATTTGCACCGAAACACGCAAACACGCTGACGCATCATACGTTGTAGTTCACTATAAGCACACCGGCACCCGGTATCTGTTTGAATCTGAAAACACGTACACATGCTACATTTGCACTGATTCTGATTCTTCAAAACTATACATTTTATATTGCTTCGCAACTACTTGTTTGAAAACAGGGAGATTCCCATACCATCCGCGGGTATGGGAACACTGTCGCTCGTGAGTGGTACGCCGAGCTACCCGATGCAGTTCGTCACATCGTGGACCAGGCCGGCTTTGGCGCATTCTGCAGAGGACTCTCCAGGCACACTACATGCAGACCTCTCCTTGCCGCTCTGGTGGAGAGGTGGTGGGACACCACCGATTCATTCAATTTCTCTGCAACAGGGGACATGACGATAACCCCTTATGATTTCTCGATGCTCACAGGCATCGGGGTAGGGGGTGATCCGATCCCCTTTGATACGGATATGGATGAGTGGGAGGCCGCTCAGATCTACTTGCTCGGCGAGCTGCCGCCTCTGGCGCGTCCCGGCTTCGTCCGATATTCCTGGTTCGAGGTGCAGTTCAGGGTCTAGCCCACCCTTGTTGAGGCAGCCCCGATGACTCAGGAGGCCGAGGAGAGATATGCACGCGTCTTTCTCATGTTCCTGTTTGGGACGACCATTTTCACCGACCGGGCGAACACCGTGCCTCTCTGCCTGCTCAGCGCACTGGTGGACGTCAGACATATCTTACATTACGACTGGGGTGGCGCCGCTCTGGCCACTCTCTACGGATATATGAGCTCAGCTTCCCGCGGCAGCGGACAGTTGCTCGGGGGCTACTGGCGTGTTTAGGAGGTACATTCCTTTCTCTGCTTTTCATTTCTGTTCTATATTTTCTGTACTTTGTACACTGCACACACTGTAGTCTGCTTTATACTTGTTGTATACTGTACACACGGCACACACATACTCTGCTTTACACTGACTGTATACTGTACACACGGCACACACATACTCTACTTTACACTGACTATATACTGTACACACGGCACACACATACTTTGCTTTACACTAACTGTATACTGTACACACGGCACACTCTGCACGATACACTGCACAACACATGACTCTGCTATTTCTGCTTTTATTCTATATTCTGCTTCATCTGATAAATGCACTGGTATTTACCTTGCAGTTGTGGGTTTATGCCTACTTTCCTAGGCTTGCTCCCGTACCCGACGCAGAGACCCCTCTCGTCGTCCCGTTCTCGTGCCGCTTCGACGGGAGGTGCGTGCGAAGACCCCGCGAGTCATTCATCTTCTTCCGCCACTACTTCGACACCATCACCCCCGCGGAGGTTTGTTTTACTTGCAGTTTATTTAAGCTTCGTCTCTCCACTGCATGTTTCAATAACAGTAGATAGCAAACTGTATTTCATTTTTAGATCACCTGGCAGCCTTGGGCTCCTTTGCTAGCCGTGATGCGGGATCGGTTTGCCGGTGCCGATGAGACCTCAAGTTTCCGGATTCTGCTGGAGGGCCCGGTCTGTCGGGCTTGGTACCTGGGTGAGCGTTTCTTGCGTCAGACCCTAGGTTTACCGGAGCAGATAGTTGCGATGCACCCTCCTGAGCATATGAGGGATACCGAGAGATTCACCACCGAGCAGATGATCGACTATACGATTGGCTGGGAGGCAGACGGCTTCAGAGGCGAGGGCGATTACTCGGAGTACATCCGGACCTTCATCATGCGACCTCTAAGCGGCGGCCGCCGAGCGGAGAGAGAGAGGCCTGCGGCACCAGCAGTTGGAGCGGGAGTGTCGAGGAGAGCTCGAGTCCGTGACAGGGGCGGAGTTCAGAGAGGACGGGGGACCGGTTGGCCTGCTCTGCCCACTTCACTAGCATACAGAGGGCAGGGTGGGGCGACCTACCAGATTCCCTTTGCTCCTCCACCGGCTGATCACGAGTTAGTCGGTGTCCCCGACTTGCCTCCGGTATGTATTACTGCATTCTTGTACAGTTATTTCATTTTAGTTTATTTAATATTCCGCATAATACTAATGTATCCGATATTTTTGCAGGCTTCCTCTGAGTATACCCGGCAGTCATTGGAGATGAATGCCTCCATGATGGGGATGCTACAGCAGACCTTCGACCTCCTGGCCCTCTACAGCATTCCGGTATGTTCTTTCTGACCACAGCCTCAAACCATACACAAACTGTTTTACATAATCTGATGCACGACACAACACTGGATACTCAGCCCTCACGACACCTGATACACTGTACTCACACACTGCATCCTGCACTGATTCACTGCTCACAGCATACATACACTATACTCATCTGCTGCATTCTGCACTGATTTACTACTCACGACATTCATACACTACGCTCATACACTGCATTCTGTACTGATTTACTGCTCACGGCATCCATACACTGCGCTCATACACTGCATTCTGTACTGATTTACTGCTCACGGCATCCATACACTGCGCTCATACACTGTATTCTGTACTGATTTACTGCTCACAGTATTCTGATGCATTCGCCTTTCATGCTTTTTCAGCCTCCCTTCCAGATTCCTCCGGTGGGTGGTGCTCCGGCTGGACCTCCCATTTCTACCCGGGATGGCAGAGTATATCCCCGCACCAGAGGGGGGTGCACTCATGTCGGGAGCAGCTCACGGGCTCCAGTTCCAGATGACGAGTCTGAGGTAGAGATAGAGGAGGAGGCAGAGTCGTCGTCGGAGGAGACCGGTGATGGCTTGGACTCGGGTTCAGACGGTGATGCTCCTGGTGATGATGCTCCTGGACCTTCGTCCAGGAAGAGGACTAGGATAGACTGACAGCCCCGGAGCTATTTTTGACATTTGATACAGATTTTTGCTGTTTTTTCCTTCTTTTTGTACTTTTTCTCCTTTTGGTTGGATTATCTTGTACTGCGGCAGGTAGGTTTTTGTTCCCAAAACTTTGTACTTGAAAAAGATTATATGAAATGAAACAAACTCTTTTTTGTCTAAAAAAGTGTTATATCTGTACATTCCATACTTTGTACTGCATTACGTCATATTACGCCCCAAACGCAAATGACATCGATCTGTTGTCTGAAAATTGAGCACTTGTACTGTGATAATCGGATAACCAACCAACTAACAGCAAACAACTCATACAAACCACTGCTCAACCTGGACACACAGCCCATACTCTGTTGGGGATTAGTCTGCATACGGCCCATAACACAGCACTCGGTGCATTCTACACACCGCAAACCCTAAACAAATAGCCCAATCTGACAAGACGGACCACAAGACTGAAACGGTTGGAGTTGAAACACACTTGGATGTCCCAAATTTCCTTTTCTTCTCTTGCTTCGCATGAATGTAGAAAATGGCACAGCATTCTGAGCACAAACGATTTCAACTTTTGAAGGGGGGTTCTGCAACCGGGGTATCGAATCTGAAACTGAACACAGCGAGAAAGACTCAATTGAAGAAAACAAAAAGGCACACGACCTAAACGCAACGAGACACGCCCGAAAGAGACTCAAGACAAGAATTGCGACAAAACCAAAACAAAAGACACGACTCACGGACGTGTTCACGAGAATGAAGGACCTCAAATCACGAGGAGCCAGTTTCTCCGGGTTTTGTTCCCGCCCTTTCTGATTTGTAATTCTCACATCGCTCGGCCCTTAGGCTCGGTCTTTCTCTCAAAACCCTCTTGCTCACTTTTCTCTCAACTTACACCTCTCTATTCTTCAATCTCTCATTTTTTATCCCTCCCCAGGGTGATTGATGGATGGATAGGAAGTTGCGGGTTCGTGCCCAACACCATTAGCTCACGGTCATTTCTTCCGGTGGATAGAGTGCCCTTCTGGCAAGTATATTGACGGCAGGGAAAAGACAGAACACCTGACTCAATTGCGCCCCTAGTTCGTCACTTTGACCATTTTTGTTTTCTTCCTAAAACAGTTTTGACCAAAATGAGAGTTGGATTAACATACTTGTTCGATTTTCTTATTGAAAATCATGCAAGTTAGGCTGTGAGTACTGAAAATTTTCCTTTTTGGATCCAAGAAGATGGTCCGATTTTTGGAAAATGAAATAGTTTTCGAGAAAATAGTCAACTTCAGTAAAAATTTTCAAAAACTATTTTTGCAAACAATCAACGCTCGACGAGCGCGGAACTTACCCCCGAGATACGCAACCTCGGATTAGAGGCAATGGAAAATTGCCCCTTGCTTAAAGGGGGCACATGGCAACGGAAAGTTGCCCCTGGTTTGGACGGCAACTCAGGACAACTTATGGCAATGCATGGCAACGGAAAGTTGCCCCTTGTCTGGATGATGCCGCAGCATTTTTGTAGATGGTCTTTATCGAGGACGACTGAACTCCGAAGGCGACGGTCTGAACCAATATATGGACACAGTCACTGTAAAAGCAATGGTGGCTGGACTTCAGGATGAAGTTGCCTACGTATCCCAAACATGGGAATCAAGCCTACGTAGTTCACGGTTGTTATGACCGGATTGTCGGATGCAGAGGAAGCAAGGATGATCAAAACCATTACATGGACTGAGGCGCTTATGAAAGCGTCGGGGGCTGGACTTCAAGATGAAGTTGCCTACGTATCCCAAACATGGGAATCAAGCCTTACGTAGTTCCGGTTAAGGTACACTCGGGTATTAACCTTCACTTTTAGGCTCTAACTTTTGCCAAGGTGCCCGATGCGGGTGTTCGACCTTGCGAGCTTTTTTTTCTTTCTTTTTTTTTCTTCATTTTTTCATTTCTTTTCTTCCTTTTTTGTCTTTTTCTTCAAATTTTCTGCATTTTTCTTTTTTCTTTTTTTTTTCATTCATTTTTTTCTTTTTGCATTTTTTTATTTTTATTTTGCCTTGCTCTAACTTTTGCCTGGGTCGCCCTTTCAAGTTTTCGGCCCAGCGAGCCTCTCAAAGGGTAAAAGTGTAACAAGTCCACGCCAAATGGTTTTTGAAATTGAAGCCCTCTGTATTCGGGAGAGTGACTACTGTGTTGATTTGCAGAAGAATCCATCACGGTTGCTTCACGAGCCTTTTCCAGTGGGACCTGGCCTTCTTGATCTGATTTTGGTGCCCCTTGCTCGAGGGCAGCTTCGAATTGGGCCACACAGGCCTTACATGGCAGTTGACTGTTGAACGTTTTGAACGGATTCCAGGTTCGCAACAGATAGATTGAATCTCGAGGCTGAGAGCGATCCTAGGTTGCACAATCTCAAGAGCAATTCCACACAAGTCTTCACAGGACCGCGCAAAACATTTTGTTTTTGAAAGTTTTTAAGAAAATGACAAATCGCTCGCGCTGAAGATAGTATGGAACCAGTCTGGATCAAACCAGGATCCTTCTCAGTACTCACGCTGACAGGCATGATTTCAATCATAAAAAGGCTTAGCATGCCTATCTTTCTCTCAAGAATGATCAAAGTTTTGCAAAACCCGAGGAATTGCTTCATCTTCGTTTTTATCACCGCAGTGTTCGAAAAGGGTTTTTTGAAAAGCTTTGGTCATTACAACGATGTTCGAGGCACAAGAGAGTAGGTGGAATGTACTGTCGTTCCATTCACATCTTCTGGCACAACTAGCTCAAATAGCAAATAAGCACGAGAACATGATAGCCGCAGCTGTTTCATTCAAAACTTCCAACTGCAACTGGCTCCTCCACAGAGACAGACTCAAAAGGAAAACAAAAAGGGGTAATTACAAAACGGTGCTCGAGGCGACAACCCCGGAATCACCTGACATTCTATACAAAGGGGACTGACTCGCTACAACAAGACAGACCCGTGAGCCAAAAAGGACTGACTCACGACAATGAGCCAGACTCAAAACAAAACAAAGACTGACTCGACACCCAAGCCAGATTTTACAAAACTAGCATTTGCAGATGCTCAAAAATGCGTGCCAGACGCCACATCAAAAACACTGGGCGCCGCTCACAAGTGGTCCAACCCTGATCACATACTCACGGTATCCGCATCCTCAAAATCTAATAGCTGGGTAGTAACAGACTTGGCTGAGGTGGGCGGGAGGATCACCTCGTTGTCAATCAAATCTTGCACCTCATGACGGAGGCGGAAACAATTGTCGGTAGCATGGCCTGTCTGCTGGTGGTGCGCGTAGTACTGAGCAGGGTCATGAGTAGTAGGGAGATTCTTTGGGAGAGGCCGAGGCTCCAGGGGTTTAAGGTGTCCCCTCTCGGCAAGGATCTGAAGTGCCTTGGACAATGGCATGTAGAGAGCATGGAAGACCCTGCGCCCTCGGGGCAGGTACTTCGGAGGTTGAGTATTCTTGCCAGACGCACTAGCGAACGGGTCAGCAGGCGCGGCCTTGGATTTCTGATCCTTCCCGGGTACAAGGTTGGGAGCGGGAAGAACTGTTTTGGCATGACGAGGCCTATCCTGACTTTTCTGACTAACTTGAACTACCCTCAGGTGGAGCGGGGAAAGCATCCTCCACAGCTTTTGTTACAACTGTAGATATCTGCTGCTTGTTCATCCCCCCGGCTTTCAAAGCCTCGACTGCCCACAGCAGTTGTTCGATAGGATCGGCATCTGCCTTTATTTTGCCTTTGTCTCGGGCCTCAGCCTGATCTAGGATTTGAGTCGGTACGTCGTTGCCGTAGCTGGAGGCCATCTCCGGTTGGTTAAGCTCAATCACAATCCGTCCCAATAGCGGGGGCTCCTGGGGTACAAAACTCCCGGCATATGGTGCGGCTGGTGGCGAAGCTGACATCCCGTAAGCGAGATCCGCCACGGATCTTTGGAGATCACCTATCATCCCCATTAGCTCGAATGTGGTAGGCTCGCGAGCCTGATATAGCTGGGGGGTCCAGACCGGGTGCGTAACCGGCGATCTGGGTGGATGCGGCACATCGACATTGGTCTCACTTTGTAGAGTGATTCCTTGATCTAATGCAGCTGTCATAACCACTATCTCTTCCGAATTCTGCGTCATCGTAAGTCCTGCCGCAGCAAGGGGGAACACTGACTATTCTGGAACTCTCTGAACTGAAAGGAAAAACAAGCAGCATTTCAGCCCAAATGGATCAAACACAGGTGCAGCCGAACAAATGTACTCTACTACTGATCACTGTTTCCCAGAAATCACTGTCCCAAAAACACTGAATCGGATACCCTCAGATATAACTGATTCTATCAAATACTGACATTGGCGCCCTCGGGCCTGATACTCAAACTTTGCAAACTGATATGTGCGTTCCTGCAGAGATACACTCTAAAAGCACATAACAAGTAAAAGAGAGCCAATACACCCCTATGTTTGGGGTACGGTTTCCCTGTCCTATTTTGTCAGGAGCTGGGGTTTCACTACGCACACAGCGGTTTCAAACAACCTAACATCGGGTAAGCAACCTGTCCTAGTTTGGAATGGTCACTATGGATTTCGATATGCACTAGGTCGAATGGTCGAAAAAGGGTGCCCCGGTAAAATCGGGGTTTGTGTTCCCATACTGGCAGAGCTTGCAACCGGTCAGCCATATGGTCATGCCTTGACAAGACAAGCCTCCGGCAAATTGCTCAGGAATAGCAGATGGCCAACACGGTGTCCTAGGCGCACCAATGCACATGCAATGCAAAGAAACACATAAATGTAGTCAAAACAGGATATCACGAGTTCGAGTCAAGTTCTCTAACATCCCCAGCAGAGTCGCCAGAAACTGTAGACAAGCCCGTGGGCCTCGCTCTACGGTTCGGACTCCCTTTTGTTTGTTGCGGTTCTTAATCTGAACCAAAGAGTTCAACTCTGGCAAATCGTTTTGAGAAAAAAAACAGATTTTGAAAAGAAGCGCCAAACATGGACTGCTTTGCCAGATACAGAGTCGCCACCTAAATATTTTTTAATGGGGAAATTTAGGAAACCCTGACTCGGTGCCAAAGGCCACGTGTTCGTCATCACCAAAGTTGCCTCGGCTCGGGAACTTGAGTACGATCGGAGAAGGTCAGCTATGAGCACCCCCTCTCGCCCGGTCCGAAGACCGGCCTCTACTAACCGTGATATCCATTTTTGAAAACGTTATGTATTCTTATTCCGGTTATTAGCCTAGATTTACTATATTATGCGCACAGCAAACAAGTATAGACTAGATCGCCTAATTTGGAAATAAGCATTGCATATCCGTTTGTCTTGAAAAATACTTTGGAATTTGCTACTCGCAAGTAGGCTAAAATACGGATTTCAACGAGTTTTTCCAACTCAGGCAATCCAACCTTCACCCATAGGCATTCAAACAGTTTATCACATAAGCATCTAGCCACATGGTAAGCATGTTGTCATGTTAACACTCACACGCATGCGGTATGCTAAAGCATGAAAATACTTACATCGTACTCCGTGCCAAAACAATAAACTAGTTAGCAAACATGCATGGTCCTAGTTCATGGCAATTTGACTAATGCAACACATACAGGATGCAATTAGAGCAGGCTCAGCTAACCTAAACATGGCATGTGAAATGCAATCAATTGATGCACGTATTCAATTTAGGAATTGAAGTACAAATGCAGTTAGCATGATGCGCCGAGCCCGGTGCATGCAAGACAAATGTATGGATGCACGCATGCATAGCATAAGGTATGCTGATTTAAACATGCCCTAATCTACCATCATAAGCAGGTAAATAAAAGGGAAGAAAGAAGTGGGGATTGGAAGACATGCACACACACGCACCCACACTTATTACAGATTCGCCCTCGCTCGGAGGGACCAAAAGAATATACAAATTAATTAACTACGCAAGCTAATTAAATATTACAAATTACCTAATTAGTTAACAACTAACTAAACTAGGAAAAATAGTAAACCGCCTCAGGGGAAGAGCCTGAATGCAACGCATGCTCGGGTCCTGCTCGGAATTGCACTGCCATGCATAGACTGCCTCTGTTTTCCCTGCTCTGCCCTTCTGAAGACTGTCAAAGTCTCAGAGATGCTTCTTCAGATACTGGGGATCGCCATCGGCTGAGTAGAATGGCCACCAGCTGCAGCATGTGATCATCGGCTGGAAATGAGGCTATCGGCCACCAATACATTGCCGGTCGGCACTAAATATTACCGGTCGGCAAAAAGTTCCTGCAGGACCTGCAACTCACAGCAGCAGAGGACAGAACTTGCATGGCAATGAAATTCAAGCAATATATGCACCAACCTTACCCCTTATCATGTGTAGGACTCAAAGGGACATGGTCCTTGGTTCTCGGACCACCAATGGCGCATCTTAATGCGCGATGGCCCAAGAGAACCAAGTGTGCATTTTCAATTTCAAATGTAATGCATGAAAACAATCAAAGGCCCAATCCCAATCACTAAATCAAGGGACAAGGCATGCATGAAAGATGCAATGCAACCTAGGCATACAAGCTAAGGATGCAACATGGAAATGCAAGGCACTTATGCAAGCATATAAGCGAACATGCAAGGTAAGCATGCAAACCAAATAAAAGGGTAGGCTTAAACATGAATTGGACAGCCCTAAGTAGGCCCAAAACAGTGGCCAAAGCACTATGAAATGAGGATTAAAACACACACACACATGCTCATGTTATGGTCCAACACTTAAGGATCAAAAGGGCCACTCTCAACCACACTTAACAGAGGCATAACATGGGCAATTAGCATGCAACACAAGCTCTGAAAATCATGTTAGAACATGGTGCCAAACCAAATTAAACAAAGCAAGCATATTATGTAAATGGTCCAAGTACTCAAGGCAAGCTAATGAAGCATTGAACTTCACTTAGCAAGGCAAACATGGCATGCATTAAATAACTAAAAACAGATTTTTAGCATGTTAAAATAAGGCCAAAAGACTACTTAGATGGCATCTAAGTGGCTCAAATATGAAGCATGCACAAATGCATTTTCAAAGGGCATACAACACAAGCTATGATCGACCCAAACAACAATGGACAGACCTTAAACATGGTGAAATATGCACAAAAGCTTCATAAAGCTAAGCCTAAAACATGCTAAAACAATGGCTTACAACCTAAGGCATGTTAGGGGCTAAACATGGCATCACATGGTAGGTATGCAAGGCATGCATGGTGTACCAAAACCAACTTAATACAAAGTTAAATCATGACAATATAAGCATAAAATATAGCCATGGCATGATCAACAAACCTTTAAACATGATGCTCCCTTAAGGGGCCAAAATTGGTCCTTTTCAAGGACAACAAGGAGAGGGGGTGGCCCTCTCCTTCTTGTGACTTCAAGGCACCATCCTCACCACTGAAATCCCTCAAGATTTCAGTGGTGAGGAGGCCCAAGCACCAAAGTCTCGGAGCTCACCAAAAATGGCACAGAAATGGGACCTCTCAAGGCCTAAAGGTGGTCAAACACCTCCAAACCACAAAACACTCTAAACAGACAATTTAGAGGGCCCAAAAATACAACTTTTTTGTATTATACACTAAGCACAAAAACAGTTCTAAGATAGGCTAATAAGCTATGCAAAAATGGGGAATAAAAGGGAAGTTTCTTACCCTTGAAGCCCTCCTTCACAAACAATGCTCCAACAGCCTTCCTTGGCTTAAATCCAGCTCCAAAACACTAAAACAACCCTCCAAGGGTCTCAAGTCCAAGAGATGGTGTGTTGGTGTGTGTTTGTGAGCAAAAGTAGGACAAAACACACACTTATAGAGATAGAATATGTATCAAACCCTAACCCTAGAACTCAAGCTTTACAAAAGCTGTCTAAAAATGTCTAACCCTCATGTCAAGAGAGGAAGCTCTCCTATATAGGCAATTCCCTCTTGTAAGGCTTCCAAAACAAGCCATCCAAGAGGGAAATCCCTCCATACACGTGTATGGAGGGGAATGGGGTGGGTGCCAGCTATCACAGCTGGCACAAAATATCTGCTAAAAGCAGATGAACAGTAGTCGGCTGGCCAAAATTGTCATTTTGACAAAATTGATGGCCGGTCGGCCAAAAAGAGTGCCGGTCGGCCAAATATATGGCCGATGGACACAAACAACAGCCGGTGGCCTCAAGCCACGGCCGGTGATGTGTGGGGATGCCTCACAAGGCATTTCCTGCCCCTCCAAGGCAAAACACAAGTGTTTGGTGCAAAACCAGACAAAAAATGGTCGAGTTCGGGGATCTTGAGGCAAGGCGCGTAGCCGAGACCTCCGGGAACTCCAAACGAACACAAACATCGATAATCACCGGGTGTTCAAACGGTGACGTCCAAGTCTTGAGGATGGTCAAAAATGGGGTGTCTACATCGGTACATTCGCTATTCCATTCAAATGCTGCGTTTTTCCTCAAGAGCTGGAAGAAGGGCTTCATCCGATCTGAGGATTTGCTAATAAACCGATTCAGTGCGGCTACCATTCCGACTAGTTTCTGCAGTTCCTTAGACTTTGTTGGCACTTCGAGGTCCTGTATCGCCCTGATTTGATCCAGATTCGCTTCAATTCCTCTATGAGTGACCATGTATCCCAAGAACTTCCCTGTTCCTACCTCGAAGGCGTATTTCGAGGCATTGAGGCGAAGCTGGTGGTTTTTCAGGATGCTAAAAACTTCTCTCAAGTCTGTGAGGTGGTTTGTAGCGAACTTGCTTTTTACTACCATATCGTCTATATAGGCTTCCATGGTTTTCCCTAGTTGGTCTTTGAACATTCGAGTGATCATTCGCTGGTAGGTCGCTCCGGCATTCTTGAGGCCGAACGGCATTACTCTATAGCAGTAAGTCCCTCTTGGAGTGATGAACATTGTCTTTTCTTGATCCGGACCGAACAATGGTATTTGATGATAACCGCTATAGGCATCCAGAAAACTCATGCGCTCATGCCCCGCTGTTGAGTCTACTAGTTGATCAATGTGAGGCAGTGGAAAACTATCTTTAGGGCAGGCTTTGTTCAAGCAAGTGAAATCGACACAAACTCTCCATTTTCCGTTCTTCTTCTTGACTACAACTGTGTTGGACAGCCATTGCGGGTACTGTACTTCTTTGATTGCTCCCGAGCCAGGAGTTTTTCGACTTCGGCAATCACTGCTTCGGTGTGCTCAACTGAGGATCTCCGACTTTTCTGTACGATGGGCCGAGCTGAAGGATTGATGTTGAGCTTGTGGCAAGCAAATTCTGGGTCCAACCCTGGAGTATCATATGCTGACCACGCGAATACCTCCATATTTTCCCTCAGCAGCTCCAGCAGCTGAAGTTTCTCATCAGCGCCTAGCGAGGTACCAATAAGGAAGTACTTTTCCGGGTCGTCTTCTTTTATCAAGACTTTCTCCAAATCCTCCACATCTTTTCCTCTGGAGTTCCTCCCACATCTTCCAAGACTGGCTGTCCGGCCACTTCTACTGTTTGTACCCGATTGCAGAGTTGTTTTTCCTTTAATGCTGCCATGAAGCAATGTTTGGACGCAACTTGGTCCCCCGAAATCTGCTCTACTCCGTGTTCCGTTGGGAAACAGATGAGCTGGTGATAGGTTGAAGGGACTGCTTCCATTCGATGAATCCACGGGCGACCAAGTATGGCGTTATAAGGGGATGGTGTATTAATAACCAAGAACTCTATCTGGAGGGTTTTTGTTCCCGTTACGACTGGCAATACTATTTCCAATACCATGCTCATCACAAAACAATTCAAATTTCTCATTTTCAAGTTCTCTACTATGGTCGGTTCGAATATTAGTAATAAGAAAGCCTTTTTCATTTTGAATTCTACGACAGAGTTTTGTGAAAAAAGAAAAGGTTTCATCTTTGTGTGCTAAAAACATAACCCATGTAAATCTTGAATAATCATCAACAATAACAAGACAATAACACTTACCACCTAGACTAGATGTCCTTGAGAGACCAAATAAATCCATATGCAATAGTTGTAAAGATTTAGTTGTGGAAATATGAGATTTTGATTTAAATGATGTTTTAGTTTGTTTTCCTTGTTGACAAGCACTACAAAGATGATCTTTTTCAAATTTAATTTTTAGAAGTCTAATGAGCAAATCCTTTCTCAAAAGTTTAGCAATTAAATCCATATGAGCATGACCAAGTCTTCTATGTCATAACCAACTATTTTCATTATTAACATATAAACATTTAACATCACTAGCATAGAGATCATTAAGACGAAAAACCTAAACATTATCATGGCGATTACCAACGAATAAAGTTTTATGATCATTTGTGTTTTCAATTGTGCAATGTGATTTATAAAAAATAACTCGATTACCTTTATCACATAATTGACTAATACCAAGTAGGTTATGCTTACGTCCATCAACAAGTAAAACATTTTCAATAGAAAGGTTAGGAGAAATACCGATGCTACCAATACCGATGATTTTTCCTTTCTTATTGTCTCCAAAAGTAACAAATCCTCCATCTTTCGATGATAGTTTAGTAAAGAATGATTTATCTCCGGTCATGTGTCTAGAACATCCACTATCAAGGTACCATTTCCCTTCTTTAGCTTTGGACTTAAAGCAAACCTACAAGATGACAATCAAGTGTTGGTTTTTGGAACCCATAGTTTCTTGGGTCCTTCTTAGTTATTTTTGTTAGATCCCTTAATAATCCAAATCTTTTGAATTCCCATGTTTATATTATTTTTGAATGGACAAGAAAATATATAATGGCCTTTCTTTCTACAATAATGACAAGTAATATGAGGGTGAGTCATGAGAGGTGTCTTTTCAAAAATTGTATTGAGATTCTTTTGTTTTTTAATAGGGTCATATCCAATGCCCGCCTTATCAAAAACACATCTTTGATTTCCAATAAGCATGTTGAGATTATCTCTACCTTTTACAAAATTTTCAAATGTTTTTGTTAAATCATCAACATTGTTTTGTAAAGCAGTTTTCTCATTAGAGATGGTGTCAAAATCATTTTTCAAAATAATTTTTTCTTTCTTTAATTCTTCTACATTAATAGATAAAGATGCAACAAATTTCTTCAACACATTATTTTTGGCACAAACTTTTCTAAATTCATTTGATAGTTCATGGAATGCACTTTCAAGTTCTTCATAAAGAGTAGTTACCTCATCTTGAGTAGAGTCTTCATCTTCAAGAGCCATGAGACATAAGTTGGCTACTTCATTTTCAATTTCATCACTTGAGCTTTCATCTTCACTTTCTCCCCAAGCTGCTACCATGGCCTTTTTGTTTCTTTTGTAGTCTTTTCCATGATTCTTCAATTTTGGACAATCCATCTTCATATGTCCAAGATTTTTGCACTCATAGCAAATTATAGGCTCTTTCTTGTTATCTTTGTTGTACTTTTTCTTGAAAGGTCTTTTTCCTCCATAATTGTTTTTCTTGAAGTGCTTTTTGAGCTTTCTACTAAACATGGCATTGCTTTCATCCTCACTGGAGTTTTCATGTTCTTCTTCATTTGATGAGGCTTTGAATGCAATTCCACATTTCTTTTTGTTTTCAACGTCCTCATGTCCTTTCATAGTGATCTCATGAGTCATAAGGGAACCCATAAACTCATCCAATCCAAGTGTAGAGAGATTTTTGGCTTCTATAATGGCCATGACCTTTGCTTCCCAATTCTCTGGTAAACACCTAAGAATTTTTCTTACCAACTCACTGTTAATGTAAGTTTTGCCAAGAGATTTCAAAGAGTTTACAATTTCAGTAAGTCTAGTAAACATACTTAAAATAGATTCATCAGAGTTCATTTTAAACAATTCATAACTATGAACAAGCCACTACAACAAAAAAGGTCTATGGTGACAAAAACGCGTGACGAAAAAATATTTCGTCTCCAAATATGCATGTTTTAGTGATGAAAATAAGATTTCGCCTTCAATTGTACTATTTTTCGAGACGAAAACCAAATTTCGTCGCCAAATGCTTAAAATCAAATAAAACAATAGGTGACGAAATTTTATTCGTCTCTAAATTTTATTTTTCGTCACAAAACAATTTCCCGCCCTTGGAAAATTTGGTGGAAGATTTGGCGCTATTTTGGAGATGAAATTTGTCGTCACCATTGTAAAAAAATTTAGAGAGGAAATAATTTCGTCTCCAAATGTATTATTTTTAGAGAGGAAAACCAAATTTCGTCACTAAATGCTTAAAATCAATAAAAAATTCAAGAAATCTAGGCTATCGTGACAAAATTTGGTGACAAAATTTTTTTGTCTTAAAATTTAACCCAAATATGACGAAATATTAATTTTGTCGTTTGTTTTAATTTTTCTCAAAAGTATAGGAGACGAAAACAAAATTTCGTGTGCAAAAATGACTCATTGGAGACGAACATTTTTGTCACAAAATATTTTTTTTTTTGTGACGAACGTAATTCGTCGCCAATAAATTCCATACCTATTAAACGATGTCGTTGCATATTTCCATTTATTAGGCGACAAATATATTTTTGTCTGGGAAGGATAAGTTATGGAAGACGAAAATATTTTGTCATCAATAAACACTCCATCATGCAGACAATGTCATTTCATCTTTCTATTAAATAGGCGACAAATATATTTTTGTCTCGGAAGAATAAGTTGTGGAAGACGAAAATATTTCGTCACTAATAAATTCTAATTGATTGCGTGACGAATATATTTTTCATCTCATAAGGTTAAGTTGTGGAAGACAAAAATATTTCATCACCGATAATAAATTCTTTGTTCTGGTATTTAAGAATACAAAAATATTTTATCACTAATCATTTTTGTTTATTAAAATGCCGTGGTTTTGTGTTTCGAAGCATTGAAACTGTGACCCCAAGAGATACACTCTGATGCTTATCACTCATTTTCATGTACACAGACACGGACCTTGAAGTCGTGACCCAAGAAGACACTTTCTACAAACCCTCATTTCTCTCTCGCACTTGAGTCTACTCCTCTCTCACAAGTATTGAAGTCGTGACTCAAGAAGACACTCTGTAAACCATTTCTTCTATTTCGCGCTAAAGCCCCTCTCTTCTGTCTCACACTTAAGCCCTTCGTGCATGCCAGCATTGAAGCTATTATCCAAGAAGGCACCCTATGCAAACCTACTATTCTTTCTCACAGTGAAGGCCCCTCTTGCACGCAAGCAGTTTTTCTCATTGTCTGAACCAACTCTACCATTTCCGTCTAGAACACCCATTTCAGAAAAATTGAAGGTCAAAACCTCTCTCCACAAAAAAAAGAAAAAAAAAAGATAATTAATGTAGCTATTTTTTTTTTGTGAGAAAAAATACAGAGAAACAAATAATAAAAACTTTGTAATTTTCAAAATTAATAGAAAACATTACCTTGTTTAGTATGGAGTTTTCAATAATTAATTTTTAAAATTTGGTGATAAAATTTATTTTCGTTTTAGAACGTAACCCAAACATGACCAAATATTACTTTTGTCGTTTCTTTTAATTCTTCTCAAAATTATAGGAGACAAAAAAATAAATTCATCAGAAAAAAAAAGAGGCGCCAATTTTTTTTTCTTGTTGGCGCCAATTATTTTAGCTCATTGGAGACGAATATTTTTGTCACAAAATTTAAAGTTTTTTGCGATAAAAGGAATTCGTCACCAATAAATTCTAAACTTATTAGACGATGTCGTTTCATTTTCTTATTTATTTGGTGACAAATATATTTTTTGTCTGGGAAGGATAAGTTGTGGGAGACGAAAATATTTCGTCACCAATAAACTCTTCATGCTCGTTTTATCTTTCTGTTAATTAGGCGACAAATATATTTTTGTCTCGAAAGGGATATGTTTTGGGAGACCAAAATATTTTGTCACTAATAAATTCTCCATGTGTCATATTGCATTTTGATTGATTACGCGACGAATATATTTTCGTCTCATAAGGTTAAGTTGAAGGAGACGAAAATATTTCATCACCAATAAATTCTCCATCCCCACACAACGTTGTTTTTGTATTTCATCACCAATAAATTTCATCTGCAAAATTCAGGCACCAATTTCATTTGCATTGGCACGAATTATTTTAGCTCATTGGAGACGAACATTTTTGTCACCAATAAACACTCCATCATGCAAACGATGTTGTTTCATCTTTTTATTAAATTGGCGACAAATATATTTTTGTCTTGGAAGAATAAGTTGTGGGAGATGAAAATACTTCGTCACTAATAAATTCTGATTGATTGCGCGACGAATATATTTTTCGTCTCATAAGGTTATGTTGTGGAAGACAAAAATATTTCGTCACCAATAATAAATTCTCCATTCTTGTATTTAAGGAGACAAAAATATTTTATCACTAATTATTTCTCTTTATTAATATGTTATGGTTTTGTGTTTCGGAGCACTGAAACCGTGACCCCAAGAGACGCACTCTGACCCTTATCACTCATTTTCATGTGCACGGACACTCAAGTCGTGACCCAATAAGATACTTCTTACAAACCCTCATTTCTCTCTCGCACTTGAGCTTACTCCTCTCTCACAAGTATTGAAGTCGTGAAGTAAGAAGACACTCTGTAAACTATTTCTTATATTTTCGCACTAAAGCCGCTCTCATATGTCTCACACTTAAGCCCTTCATGCGTGCCGGTACTGAAGCTGTTATCTAAGAAGGCACCCTATGCAAAATCGACTATTCTTTCTCATAATGAAGGCGCCTCTTGCATAAGCACTTTTTCTTATTGTCTGAACCAACTCTACCCTTTTCGTCTAGAACACCCATTTTAGAAAAATCGTAGGTCAAAACCCCTCTCCATAAAAAAAAGAAAAAAAGAAAAAAAAAAAAGATAATTAATGTAGCTATTTTTTTGCGAGAAAAAAAAAAGAGGAAAAATTAATAATAATTTTTTAATTTTCAAAATTAATAGAAAACATTACCTTGCTTAGTATGGAGTGTTCAATAATTAATTTGTAATTTTTAATCAATATATTTTTTAGTGAACATTTTTTAATATTATAATTTTTTTTCTTTTTTTTTCTTTTTCAATCCCTTTAATTTAAATGAGGGAAAATTGCAGCAGTTGTCCCGATATTTTGGTCCTTGTGTCATATAAATGGTATGTGCCATATCTATATTTATCAATCTATCTATATCTATATCTATCTATCAATCTATCTATCTATCTATCTATCTATATATATATTATATAAGGAAAATGGGGTTTTTTTTTTAACTTACAAGCTTTGTGGGAGCTTCAATATCCCAATCTTAATTTTCTAAATTTTTTATTTAAAAAAAAAAACTCAGTATTTATTGACTTCTCTCAACCCACTTTTTGACTCCTTCCATATCTACTCCTATACCCTTTTCAACTTTTCTCATACATTATGGCTAGTGATGAGATTGTTAAATTATTTTTATAAAAAAATCTTAAAAAAAATAATTTGTATATTAAAAAAATATCTAAAACAAACATAAATTCTTATTATCTATCTATCTATTATATAAGGAAAAAAGGGTTTCTAACTCACATGCCTTGTAGGAGTTTCAATATCTTAATCTTACTTTTCTAAATTTTTTATTTAAAAAAAAAAAGCTCATCATTTATTGACTTCTCCCCATCCACCAGCCTTTTTGACTTCTTTCATACCTACTCCTATACCCTTTTCAACTTCTCCCATACATTATGGTTATTGATGGGATTGTTAAATTATTTTTATAAAAAAAATTTAAAAAATAATTTTTATATTAAAAAAATATCTAAAACGAATATAAATTCTTATTAAATCTATCTATATATATATATAATATAAGTAAAATGGGATTTCTAACCACAAGTCTTGTGGGTGCTTCAATATCTCAAACTAAAATTTCTAATTTTTTGATTTTAAATAATTAAATTTTAATTTATCAATCACTACAAGAAAATACACTTTTAGTGACCACTTTGTCTCTCTCTCTCCACTACAACAAAAAACACTATTGGCGACTAAAATAGGAAGTTTCGTCGCTAAAAGTCATGCAAATGGCGACTAAAATCAGTTTTGTCGCCAAACGTGAGAACTTTTGCCGACTAAAGCAGTTTGGTCGCCGAATATAGGGCCTTTGGCGACTAAAAGTCAGTTTAGTCGCCAAATATAGTAGTTTTAGCGACTGAAAAAATGTTAGTAGCTAAAAGGAACGGTTTTTGCCGACTAAACCCATTTAGTCTCCAAAACTATGGTTTTTGGCGACTAAAAAATAATTTGGTCGCCGAATATAGGGCCTTTGCCGACAAACATATTTTTTGTAGCTAAAAGTGGACAATTTGGCGACTAAAACTGAGTTTAGTCGGCAAAAGTACTATATATGGCGACGGAAAATGAGGTTAGTCGCCGGAAGTATTTTTTTTGGGCGGAAATTAATCTTTTTTTGCGACAAACCAGCATTTAGTAGCAAAATGGCATAGAATTGGCGACTAAATCTGAATTTTAGTCGCCAAAAGTGCTCTAATATTTTTTTTTTAGTAAATACTTTATTTTTTTTACATAAAATACATTAAATAAAAATAATTATTTATATATATAGTTTGTATTAATACCGGCATAAATAGTATATAAATAATATATGTTGCACTAATATTCGCGTGAGGTTGTAGTGGCATAGTGGGGGAGAGAGTGATGCTAAAGTTTGACAAAGTTGGCATAGTGGAGGTCATCAGTTCGAAACTGAGCAGCAGCAAAAGGCAAAAAATTTTTTTTTTTTTAAAATGCTTTCAGCGACTAAATACTTTAGTCGCCAAAGGTATAAATAATAAAATAAAAATTAACTATTGCCGACAAATCGTTTAGTCGCCAAAGGTAAAATTCCCAAAACCGAAATTGAGTATTGGCGACAACAATTTTAGTCGCTGAAGACCATAGAATTGGCGACTAACTGTTTTTTAGTCGCCAAACGCATCTGTGACCAGATATTGGCGACAAAATGGGCGACGAACATTTTTAGTCGGGAAAAGCCGAATTTCAACATTTGGCGACTAAAATCAGGACTTTTGGCGACTAAAACTTTAGTCGCCAAAAGTGTTTTTTTTTTGTAGTGCTCTCTCTCTCTCACTCATCACTTTGTCTCTATCTCTCTATCTTTGTCTCTCTCTCTTCTCTATTTGTCTCACACTTATCCCTCTCTCTCATCACCCATCTCCTCTACCACATTCACCACTACTACAAATGCCATTCCACTACCACCACTACTACCACTATTGCCACTCCACCTTTATAACTAACATTATTACCACCATCGCCACCACTCCACTACCACCACCACCACTACTGCCACTACTACTACCATTACCTCTCCTCCACCACCGCCACTCCATCTCCTCTACCACTATCACAACTTCACCACTAATCTCCTTCGTCATCGCCGCCACCACCACCACCACCATCACCTCTTATCCACCACCTTCACCACTATTGCCGCTTCCTCTCCTCTACCACAAAAAATTAGTTCCTGATTTTTAGTAACCAAAAAAAATGGGCCGCAGAAAAATATTTTTCATTGACCACAAAAAATTAACTTTATTTTAACATAAAATATTTTTCATTAAAATATTACCCTTACTTCTACCAAATAAAAAATAATAATTTTTTTTCATTAAAATAAAAATGAAACAAATAAATTTTCAACCTAAGTAACTAAAAAAAAAAATGAAAAATCAAAAGAAAAAAATTGCATTAACTACAAAAAAAAAAAATTATTTTAACAAAAAAATAAATAAAATCCCATAGTGTGATCAATATATATTCTCAGAAATAATCAAAATCACCAATTTTTCCAAATTTCCTCAAACCCTTTGGCGCCTATGATTTCTTTTTCCCTCTTCTCTCATTTTCACGTTCAAATCTCTCTCTCTCTCTCTCTCTCTCCACATCTCCATCTCCATCTCCATCTCCATCTCCATGGGTTGCTCAATTAGGCACCTAGGGTTCTCCGCCACTTCATCTACTCTGTGCACAGTCGAATTCTACACTGTTCTTCAATGGCTGTAGACGAAGATGCCGAACAAGAATACGTGCCTCAGAAGAAGAAAATCGCTTCTGATGACGATGAAAGGTCTTTCTTTGTCTTCCTTCCTTTCGAATTTCAATTTGTGCTTCGTATTTGAAGGCTTACATATGTGTGTGTGTATTTGTGTGTTTTGATGTATTGGATAAGCAGGAAGAAGAAGCTTGTGCCTGGAGGTTTGATGAAAGCTGTGCTTAGGCCTGGTGGTGGCGATTCGACACCAGCCGATGGTGATCAGGTGATTGTTATTACAATTGAAGTTGTTTCATTGCGAATGATTGAATTCATTTTGATAATTATTTTCAGCTGATTGCTTTTTGATTTAAATTTCTTGTGGTTGAATTTTTGTTCTGTACTGTTATTGAAATCGATTATTGGTCTCATTGAGGATCTATATTGTGGCCCTTATGTTTTTGCAGGTCGTGTTTCATTGCACGGTTCGGACTCTGGATGGAGTTGTTGTTCAGTCTACAAGATCAGAATTTGGAGGTGAGTTCATTCTAGGCTTCAAGTATTTGTGCTAAGTTCTGGTATAGCATTGATTTTGTCCCATGTGATTGGTTTGGAGTCCATGGGTTGCTTCACTTTCCCCTCTTTATTATCAATTTAATTTCTATTTGAGTCCAAGTTCCTTGGTTGACAACATAGTTAGCCTAGGATTGACTCAATGCACATTACATGACAAAATGGACAACCATATATGGAATGGAAGAGAATCAAGTTCTTAGCGTTGGATCTATGAAATATATTTCTTAGATTGAAATATATTCATTTTGTCCTTATTTCTGGGTTAAGAAAGATTTTAACCCTTAAAGGGCCTTAACTTTTGTTTTGAGAAACTTCTTGTTTTGATGTATTTAACTGTTCTCTTTTTAGGTTTCTATGTTTGAAGACATAGAAAATGGAACCCTGAAGGCGCATCTGAATGGTAACTTTTGGAACACAAAATTTACAATGATAACTTCTCCTTTTGAATGGTAACTTCTCCTTTTCTTTTTTTTTGCAATGATAAATTTTATGAGAGGATAACCTGTGGTACATAAATACCATAGCCAAGAAGTGAAGTCACTATAACATCTACTTATAAGGGAAAGTCTACTTCCATGGTCCAACATTTGACATAGGGATTCTAACACATTCCTTGGTCTGATAAATCTGAAAGACTATTTGGAGTACTTTGGGAGCTTCAAATGCTCAATGCACTTATATTGTTGTTATGCCCGCTGTCTCTATATTTTGTTTTAATAAATTTTTTTTTAGGTGAATAAGACATTAAAGCCTTTAATAATTGAAAGTTAAGAAACTTGACTTAATGGCATGATCCCACTTGACAACTTTTCTAGTCCAATAAATTCAATCTTAAATGTGCTCATACTTTTTCTTTATTTACATGTTAGTTGGAGTTACCTGGAACATAATTTACTTTTCTGAATCAAATAATGTGGTAATTGGAGTTACCTGGTCATCCTCAGTGCATTGTATCTGGATTGTATAAGTTATTCAAATTTGATTTGAAAACTTATGAGTAATCCTTATGACATTGATATTGATATAAGATATAGCTTGTTTACCTGGATTATAGAGTAATCCTTATGACATTGATATAAGATTGTATAAGTTATTCAAATTTGATTTGAAAACTTAACTAGTTTCAAAATATGTTTGAGGGTAGCTTGTTTACCTTTCTAGTTGAACTCAAATGAGCTTTTGTAGATGCTTTTGAGAAGGTTTGAACATGAAAAGCAAAAGTTGCAAGCTGTTATACAGACCACTAAGCATTCATTTCCACTCACAAATTCAGCTGCTTGCTGCATTTTCTCCACTGATGTATTGTGTAGAAGGTCTGGCTTTGATAGTTGGCAGCGCACTATTCCTATAATTGACAACACAAGTGTTTTCTTGGATATGGAGCTACTTCAAGAGCTATCACAGATTGTTTTGGTTGATGCAGAAGAATTGCAACTGGTATGATCACTTATTCCCATTTTTCATTTTCTTCTGGTTTAGTTACTTCTATATCCGTATACACACATGTATTTTTTTAATGTATAGTGATGCTGTATGTGTTGAATAATGGTCTAAAAGTTGATCTTTTTTACTAGCATGAGTGTACCATTTGATGTATAATTGACCATTAAGATAATTATAAGTTCAAATTTTGGGTTTTTTTCTCGAAAAAATGTTTACTGCCTGTTGTTTATGTACTATTTTGTTGAGAAGTGTTCAAATTTTGGGTTTACCGCCAGTAATTTATGTACTAGCAAGTTTTGTTTTCATTGTTGGATATGATATTT
Source organism: Camellia granthamiana (assembly GCA_036172215.1). NCBI lineage: Eukaryota > Viridiplantae > Streptophyta > Magnoliopsida > Ericales > Theaceae > Camellia > Camellia granthamiana. The sequence goes on from CM069905.1 coordinate 158,440,555, forward strand.
TTCATTGCACTGAAAAGTTCACTGTAGTAATGAATTAATGAAATTTAGTTTCAAGTACAATAGATGTAATTTACTATGTGCTGATTCACTGCAACTAAATTAATTATGTAAATTGTAGTCTTGCATAGTCTTTCATGCTACCATGTTATCTTTGCTATACTTGCATCAGTTAAAGAAAACACAAAAGATGTAATCTACATGATTACATATAAAATTTTATAGTTCTAGAACATTGATGTCAGCAAGAAGTCGTTAGTCGGTGAAGTTAAAGTAACAGAAGAGTTATGTTCCATTTCAATTTTTCTGATGCTTTAACTCTCTCATGTGCACTTGAGAGGGCCTTCAAGTGTTCTTTCTAAGGAGCTTGATTAATTTGAAAATAATAGATTACATTTTATAGATGTCTAATTGTTAAAAGAAAATTTCTCTACTGTTTAAAACGACCTGAAATTCTACTAGTGTGATATATATCAACTCTACCCCCTATCGTACCAAATTTAAAGTACGCTGCATATCACGTTTCTCATACCGGATTGATCTATATTAGCATAGGTCTGGATTAATCATCTAGTGGTCCTTGCATGTTTTTAATTTTAGCAATTTGTTAGTGAATTGGCCAACTCTTTTTATAAGAATTCTGAGGATTGTTATGAGTTGGGGTTGGGGGATATTTAAATTAAGACTGATGATTAGTATGACTGGTTTATAATCAAAGTGGACATTAATTTGCTGAAAACAAAGGTATTATAAGGAAACTAGTGTTTTTCAAATGAGTAAAGCCTTATTATGAATTATGTGGAGAGTTCAATCTTGGCCTATGATGAATGCTGGTGATTGTTTCCGATGCAAGAGAGGTTGGTCGTCCTACCCCTTCTAAAAGTTTTGAATTCATTAGTGTCCATGTATGGCTACCTTCTAGAAGTCTTACAAAACAATGATAGCCCTGTAACAAGTTTTGTTACCCCAATATTTTTTTGTGAATTGAGTCTTGATCTCACTTGAAATTGCTATCTGCCTTGACCTCGGTTATGTTTGTAACTGACTTCTCTTTTCCCTCTGTAATTCAAAGTCCATCTATATTCATACCAATTTGATCCCAATTCTGAAGATTGGCTTCAACAATTGATTGAAATATCAAATTCATTTTCTTGAGGGTGGAAAAAATCTAAATTAAAAACACAAAGGTTCCGTTTGGTTTAGTTTTAAAAATCAATTTTGAAAGATAAGTTTTTAAAAAGAGTTTTCAATATTAAAAAATTTGTGGAGAATATGTTGAAAATTAAGGAGGAATTTGATTACAAAAGTTTGTCTAGAAGGCTTGAGACGCAACTTGACAAACTTATTGCTGAGAATGAGAGGCAGCAGAAAGCTTTTGAGAATGAAATTGAAAGAGTAACTTTAGAAGCACGAAGTCATATCTTTGAGGCTGAAAGAAACTTTGTGGATGCATTGGAGGTTAGTTGAAGTGTCTATTTCTCACTCTTAAAATGCTGTTGTTCTAAAGTTCTGATTCTTGATAACGAGTTTGTGAAGAACAATTTCTTGTATATTTGACTCTGGTCGAACTCTAGGTATATTTTTTTGTTCTGTTATGTTCTCCTGTACATAACATGTTTGGTTTAGTGTTTCATTTAAGTTTGCTAGTTGATGCTCCTTAAATATCTATTTTTGTATGTAGAGAGAGAGAATGAAATGTCAGATGGATTATATGGAATCAATTAAAATGCTTGAGGAAAAGTGGGAGCTGAATGACATAAAGCATGGCAAGAATGGCTTCATTGATGGCACCTACAGTGGAGAGGTAGTCCAATAGGTGAACTGTATCTTGTTTTATGTTCTCGGAATGATATCTTATATTAGTTTGAGAATTTTTTATTATCTTTGAATGATATATTATATATATGATGTATAGTAAATATATAAAATTATATATATTGCGCATGTCTAACGTTTCGTGTCCTACAAATTTTTTAAAATTATCAAGTTAGCATTTCCATGTCATGTTTCCATGATTCTTAGATCAAGAACATTCTCAAGAGAATTAGTATATCATGCAAAGGAACAAAATTAATGGATTTGTGAGGTGAATGATAAAGAACAATATCAAGAGAAGTCTTAGCATCAGACGAAGAGACATGAGTATTAGACTTGGGAGGCGTTGAAGATATCAGATTATGAGAGACTCATTAGTAATGTCATCATCAATTGAACAATTAAAAGTTGATTCTGAGACTAAATCAACATCTTGCTAGGATACTACTGACTCAACAGTTTCTTAAGTGCCATAACAAGTACTAATTCAATCTCAAGCTGCAACTTTAGGTGGTCGGACTAAGGTTTCCCTAAGCCCAGCTCGAGTTGCACTGAAGGCTGTCCAAGCCTTCCCTGAGCTGCCAACAAGTAAAAAAATGCATAATGAAGTAATTCAAAAATAAATGTATGAATTAGATTCCTTCTAGTTGTAGTTCACATCGCATTAGATATAAATTTACACCATCACTTCATTTTTAAGGGGTTTTTTTTTTGATTTGATTTGATTTGTAGGTTTTCTTAGGGCTAGTTGATCACGAGAAGGAATCAATTAAGTCTAGAGCAGGGAACACACCAATATAACGTCATGTGAGATTAGAAAACAGTATGTTGTTCATATATATGCTTGAGCTTGACTTAGAAAATACTCAATGTATAGCCAAGAAAGAAATTAAATGACCTAGTGGATACAAAGATGATATATAAACCTGTGGGCTTGAGGATGTCCAATGGCAACAACAATGCATGTGAACAAAATTTTATATACATGTCTATACTATTTAGATGCCTTTTACAAGAAAGAAATGCAGTGTGTGATCTCATGACTTTGAATCATGTGATTGTAGTTTGTTCAATGCTTCTAAATAATCTTTTTATTTACTATTTTAATAGTTTTTTTTTAATTATTTTTTATTATGAGAAAAATATGATTGTAGTTAGATAGCATTAACAAAATTGTGATTTGTATGATTGAAGTTATCTCCTTTTGTTTATAATTTGATTTTTTAATATGATTGAAGTTAGATAAACAAAAACACTCACAAAAAGAAAAATGTGATTGTAGTTTGTTCAATAGCTCTAAATAATCTTTTTATTTACTATTTTAGTGGTTTTTTTTTCAATTATTTTTTTTATTATGAGAAAAATATGATTGTAGTTAGATAGCATCAAAAAAAATTGTGATTTGTATAATTGAAGTTATCTCCTTTTGTTTATAATTTAATTTTTTAATATGATTGAAGTTAGATAAACATAAACACTTACAAAAAGAAAAATGTGATTGTAGTTTGTTCAATGCTTCTAAATAATCTTTTTATTTACTATTTTAATGGTTCTTTTTTTCATTTTTTTTTTGTTATGAGAAAAATGTGATTGTAGTTAGATAACATTAAAAAAAAATTGTGATTTGTATGATTGAAGTTATCTCCTTTTGTTTATAATTTAATTTTTTAATATGATTGAAGTTAGATAAACATAAACACTTACAAAAAGAAAAATGTGACTGTAGTTTGTTCAATGCTTCTAAATAATCTTTTTATTTACTATTTTAATGGTTCTTTTTTTCATTTTTTTTTTTTTTGTTATGAGAAAAATGTGATTGTAGTTAGATAGCATTAAAAAAAATTGTGATTTGTATGATTGAAGTTATCTCCTTTTGTTTATAATTTGATTTTTTAACATGGTTTATCGTTGATTGGTCATATTATGTGTCTGATGGCTTTATAATTAATTTGTTCTATGATATGTAAAAGGTAAAAACAAAAATCATTCATCTCACTCTAGCCATATTTCAATGATTTAGAGCCTATATGACATATCCACTTGTTGAGATTATTGTTGCTTTATGCTTTATGTATATAAATATATAATTATCTTTTCTTTATATCTAATGTTCAATTATGCTTATCCACCAAAAAAATGTTCAATTATGCTTTATAGTTGGGCAGAATGGACACTACAAAAAAACAGTTGACCAAACCAAGTACCAAAACTAAGAGATACCATCGAGAGCCCGGGAAGGAGTATGCAAGAAACCACCCACCGAAGGATGTTGATCCTACCAAGTGGATAGATCTTATTGATAAAAAGTGGAACACTAAAGAATTTCTGATAACATTTTCATCTTTTTTATTATATGAGCGAAGAAAGAATTTGATTAGAATAGGGAGAGATTCCAAAAAAACTAGAAAGAACATAATCAATTTGCTATGAAATTCCATGTGTGTTTTTTTTCCCTTATCCTCTAGGCATGTAAGTGAAACATCATGAAAACCAAATAAGTGGCAAAATGAGAAAGGGAAACTATTAAACATGGATTGGAAGGCTCACATAATAGGAGATTAATTTATGGTTCCTTAAAGTGCATCTTTCACATCATAGAATAAAGAACTAAGATTTCAGTTTCTATGATTGTATTTTCTGTTTATTCTTGAGTTTGGTATGAAGTTTCATGATAATGGTATGTGTAGACACCCCATTTTTGACCGTCCTCAAGACTTGGACGTCACCGCTCGAACACTCGGTGATCATCCATGTTTGTGTTCGTTTGGAGTTCCCGGAGTTCTCGGCTCGCGCGCCGTGCCTCAGGACCTCCAGACTCGACCGTTTGTGTTTGGTTTTGCACCAAACACCTGTATTTTGCCTTAGAGGGGCAGGGAATGCTTTGTGAGGCATTCCCACACACCACCGGCTGGGGCTAGAGGCTACCGGCTGGCTGTAGTTGTCACCGGCACTATATTGTGCCGGTCGGCACTATTTTGTGCCGGTCGGCACTGTTTTGGGCGAAATGACCAATTTGCCCAGCCGACCACTGTGCACTTGCTTTCTGAGATATTTTCAGACAGCTGTGTGCAACTTGTTTCCCCTCCATACACGTGTATGGAGGGATGAACCCTTGTTTGCTTAGCTTGTAAGTCTTACAAGTTCTATAAGAGGAAGGCTCTTCCTCTTGGCTCAAGGTTGGCTTCTTGAGAGACTTAACCATTGTTAGAGAGTTAGAGCTCTGGTTTTTTTTTAGGGTTAAGATAGATACACACCCTATCTCTCCCTTTCTCTTTTGCTTTCTAGGTGTTTTAGTTCATATTATTGCACTAACACACCTAGTCTTCCACCTTTTCTTGGCATTCTTGAAAATCAGAGCTTATTCTTGAAGTTCTTCACCGATTTGGAGCTCAAGGGACCAAGCACAACAACCTTTGTGAAGATAGTCATCAAGGGTAAGAAACTACCCCTTTATTCCCCATTTTTGCAATCCTTTTTTACCTAGTTTAGAACAGTTTTTGGGCTTAGTGTTTGGCACATAAAAGTTCTGTTTTTAAGCCCTCTTTAGTGTTCATTAAGAGTGTTTAGTGGTTTGGGTGAGTTTGACCACCCTTAGGCCTTGAAAAGGTCACTTTTTGTGCTATTTTGTGAGAGATCCGAGATTTTGGTGATAGGATCTCTTCACCACTGAAATCTTGAGGGATTTCAGTGGTGAAGAGCATGCCTTGAAGTCTCAAAGAGGGGAGGGCCACCCCCTCCCCTTGAGGTCCTTGAAAAGGGCATGTTTTGGTCTCTTAAGTGAGTCTATGCTTAAGTGTGTGTTGAGCATGTTTGGCTTGTTTTCTATGCTTATATTACTATGATATAACATGTTTTCAAGTTGGTTTTGGTCTCCTATACATGCTTAGTATAGTTGCTTTGTAATGCCCCTTTTATGCCTTAACATGTCTAGGTTGTATGCCCTAGTTTCTAGCATGTTTTAGGCTTAGATTTGTGAAGCTTGTAAGCTCATTTTGCCATGATTCAGCTCTGTCCATAGCTATTTTGGCCAATCTTAGCATGTATTTGGTAGCCTCTTTGCACTTGGCTTGTTGGCCTCAAAAGCATGAATATGTGGTATGCTATTCTAGCTTTGTTTTTGATGGTTGGAACCATCTAGCATGCCATTTCAGTCCTTCATACATGCTTGTTTGATTGCCTTAGTGGCCTTGTTAATGCTTTAAAAGTATGTCTTGCATGCTCCATGTTTTGGCTTCAATACATGCCTTTAGTTTAATGACACTTAGATGCCATCTAAGTAGCTCTTTGGTCTTGCTTTAATATGCTAAGAACCTGTTTTTGGTTGTTTGATGCATGCCATACGTGTTTGTGCCAAGTATGGTTTAATGCCCTATTGACTTGCTTTAAGCCTAGGCCATTTGCATGCTTGGTTCGGCATGCTTCATTGCATGATTTGGCATCATGTTTAGTATTGAATTTCAGAGCTTTAAATGCATGCTATTAGTCCATGTTTGGCCTCTTTAAGTGTGCATGAGAGTTGCTTTTGAAAGCCTGAGTCTTGAGCCTTAACACCTGCATGTGTATGTGTGCATCTGGTCTCATTTTCTAGGCACTTGGGCCACTGATTTTAGGCCTTTTAGGGTTGCCTAATTCGTGTACAAGTCCATTGTTCCATTGGATTGCATGCTTGTATTATATGCTTGCTTGTATGTTCGCATAAATGCATCATATTGTCCATCTTGCATCCTAGATAACATGCTTAGGATTGCACCACATTGACATGCATACCAAGCCTCTTGAAATGAGTTTGATAGAGGTTTGGTACCCCTTTTATGCCTATGTGTTTTGCATGCATTTGAAATCAAATTTGCACTCTTGGTTCTTAGGATCATCATGCATGGAAATGCGTGATTGGTGGTCCGGGAACCGAGGCGCAACCTCCTTTGAGTCCAAAAACATGATAAGGATTGTGTTTGGTGCATAAATGCCTTGAATTTCCTTGCCATGCATAGTCTTGCCCTCTGCTGCTGTGAATTGTAGGTTCTGCAGGAATTCAGTGCCGGCCGGCAGTATTTAGTGCCGACCGGCAGTGTATCAGTGGCCGGTAGCTTTATTTTCAGCCGGTGATCATACTAAAAGGCCGGTGGCTAATCCCCTCAGCCGGTGATGATCCCCAGTGTTCAAAAAGGTATCCCTGGGACTTTGGCAGTCTTCAGAGGAGGATAGCAGGGAAAACAGAGGCAAATCATGCATGGCAGTGCGATTCCGAGCAAGCCCCGGGCGCGTGCCGCATTTGAGCCCTCCCCTCGAGGCATTTACTGCTTTAATTAGATTGATTATTTGTTTAATTAATTTAGTTAATTTGTAATAATTAATTAGCTTGCGTAGTTAATTAATCTGTATTATTATTTTGGTCCCTCCGAGCGAGGGCGAATTGTAATAAGTGTGCGTGAGTGGGTGTATGTCTTCCAACCCCCATTTCTTTCTCCCTTTTATTTACCCGCTTTGGTGGTAGATTAGGGCATACTTATTTTAGCATACCTTATGCAATGCATGCGTGCATTCATGCATTTGTTTACATGCACCAGGCTCGGTACATCATACAAACTGCATTGCAACTTTCAATTTCCAAATTGAATACGTGCTACGTGAAACATTCCACATGCCATATTTAGGGTCGGCCGAGCCTACTCTAGATTGCATTCATGCCTGTGTTGCATTAGCCACTTAACATGAACTAGGTCATGCATGTTTTGCTAACTAGTTTACTGTTTCTGGCGCGGAGTACTATGTAAGTCTTTATGCTTTAGCATCTCGCATGCGTGTGAATGTTGACATGACAGTATGCTTACCATGCGGCTAAGTGCTTACATGAGATAAACTGTTTGAATGCCTGTGGGTGGAGGTTGGATTGCCTGAGTTGGGACAACTCGTTGAAATCCGAATTTTAGTCTACTTGCGAGTAGCAAAAGAAAACAACACGTTTTTCGAGACAAAACGGATATGCAATGTTTATTTCCAAATTAGGCAATCTAGTCTATACTTTTGTGTTGTGCGCATCACATAGTAAATTCTAGGCTAACAATTGGAATCAGAACGCATAAAGTTTTCAAAAACGGATATCACGGTTAGTAGAGGCCGGTCTTCGGACCGGGCGAAAGGGGGTGCTCATAGCTGACCTTCCCCGATCGTACCCAAGCTCCCGAGCCAAGTCACTTTGGTGATGACGGACACGTGGCCTTCGGCACCGAGTCAGGGTTTCCTAAATTCCCCCTTTTAAAAAAAAATATTTAGGTGGCGACTCTGTAATCTGGCAAAGCAGTCCATGTTTGGCACTACTTTTCAAAAAATCTGTTTTCTCAAACGATTTGCCGGATTTGGACTCTTTGGTTCAGATTCAGAACCGTGACACAAAATCGAGTCCGAACTGTAGAGCTTGGGCCCGCGGGCTCGTCTACAGTTTCTGGCGACTCTGCTGGGGAGTTTAGAGAGCTTAACTCGAACTCGTGATATCCTGTTTTGATTTCATTTATGTGTCTCTTTGCATTGCATGTGCATTGGTGCGCCTAGGACACCGTGTTGGCCATCTGCTATTCCTGAGCGGTTTGCTGGAGGCTTGTCTTGTCAAGGCATGTCCATAAGGCTGACCGGTTGCGGGCTCTGCCAGTATGGGAACACAAACCCCGGTTTTACTGGGGCACCCTTTTTGACCATTCGACCTAGTGCATATTCGGATCCATAGTGACCATTCCAAACTAGGACAGGTCGCTTACCCAATATAGGTTGTTTGAAACCGCTGCGTGCGTAGTGAAACCCTAGCTCCTGACAAAATAGGACAGGGAAACCCTACCCCAACATAGGGGTGTATTGGCTCTCATTTACTTGCTATGTGCTTTTAGAGTGTATCTCTACAGGGAATGCATATACCAGTTTGCAAATCTGAATATCCGGCCTGAGAGCATCAGTGTCAGTGTTTTGGGAATCAGTCATATCCGTGGGTATCAGTTCATTTTGAACAGTGAATCTGGGAAACAGTGATCAGCAGTATAGTACCGTTGTTCGGCTGCACCTGTATTTGATCTGTCTGGGGCTGAAATACCGTCTGTTTTCCGTTTCAGTCCAGAGATTCAGTGAGTTGATCCAGAACAGTTAGTGTCTTCTCCTTGCTGAGGCGGGACTGAACATGATGCAGAACTCTGAAGAGATTGTGGTCATGACGGCCGCGTTGAGCCAGGAAACCATCCCACAGAATGATGCTACTGTTGATATGCCGCATCCGCCCAGGTCGCCCGCTGCACACCCAATCTGGACCCCCCAGTTCTATCAGGCTCGCGAGCCCACTACATTCGAGTTAATGGGGATGATAGGTGATCTCCAGAGGTCCGTGGCTGATCTCGCTTATGGAATGTCAACTTCGCCACCAGTGGCGCCATATGCCGGAAATTTCGAACCCCAAGAGCCCCCGCTGCTGGGGCGGATTGTGATTGAGCTCAATCAGTCGGAGATGACCTCCACCCACAACAGTGAAGCACCAGTACCAACCCAAACCTCTCATCAGGCCGAGGCCAGAGGAAAAGACAAGATGAAGGCAGATGCCGACCCCATTGAACAACTGCTGTGGGCAGTAGAGGCTTTGAAAGCCGGGGGAATGAATAAGCAACAGGTATCCGCAGTTATGTCAAAAGCTGTGGAGGATGCCTTCCCCACCCCGCCTGAGGGCAGTACCAGTCAACCAGAGAATCGGGACAGGCCCCGTCATGCCAAAACAGTCCTTCCCGCCCCCAGCCTTACATCCGGGAAGACTCAGAAATCCAAAGCCGCACCTGCCGACCCATTCGCCAGTACATCTAGCAGGAGTATTCAGGCTCCAAAATACCTGCCCCGAGGGCGCAGAGCCTTCCACCCTCTTCACATGCCTTTGTCTAGGGCACTTCTGATTTTGGCCAAAAAGGGGCATCTTATACCCCTTGATCCTAGGCCACTCCCCAAGCCCCTTCCAGCATGATGCCACTCAGTACTGCGCGTACCACCAACAGTCTGGCCATGCTACGGATAATTGCTTCCGCCTCCGACATGAGGTACAGGATTTGATTGACAACGAGGTTATCCTCCCGCCTACCTCGGCCAAATCAGTCACTACAGAGTTCTTGGAGTTTAGGGACACAGATACCGAAGGTACAGATACCGCGAGTATGTGATCAGAAGATGAACCGCCTGCGGGCAATATGTGGTACATTTTTTTGGATGTGGCGTTTGGCACGCATTTTTGAACACCTGCCAATGCTAATTTTGTAAATTCTGACTTGGGTATCGAGTCAGTCCTTGGTTTTGTCTTGAGTCTGTCTCATTGTTGTGAGTCAGTCCTTTTGCTTAAAGGTCTGTCTAATTGTAATGAGTCAGTCCCTCTTTTGTATAGAATACTAGGTGACTTCGGGGTTGTTGCCTCAAGCACCGTTTTGTTTTGTAAATTACTTCTTTTTGTTTTCTTGGGTCCCCTCCGCTGTGGAGCCAGTTTACACCTGGGAAACTTGAAAGAAACAGCCGCGGCTACCATGTTTCCATGTTTATTGATTGAAGTGGGCTAGTCGTGCCGGAGAATTCGAATGGGGTAACAACACATTCCGCCTGCTCTTTTGTGCCCTAAAAATTATTGCTTTGACTTAAGTTTTTCAAAACTTTTTCAAACATTGTGGTGAAAACAAAGAGGAAGGGATTCCTCGGGATTTGCAAAATTTGATCAACTGAGGGAAAGAGAGGCATGCTAAACTATTAATGAATGAAACCATGCTTGTCGGCGCGAGTATTGAGAAGGACCCTGGCCTGACCCAGACTGGTTCCACACTATCTTCAACACGAGCGACTTGTCGCTTTCTTAAAAAAAAAAAACTTTCAAAAACAAAACATTTTTGTGCAGTCTTGCGAAGACTGGTGTGGAACCGCTCTTGAGATTGTGCAGCCCAGGATCGCTCTCGGTCTCAAGTCTCAATTCATCTGTTACAAACTGGATCCGTTCGAAATGATCAGCACCATGAAATGCCTGCGTGGCCAGATTTGAAGCAGCCCTCGAACATGAGGCACCAAAGTCAGATCAAGAAGGTCAGACCTCGTCAGAAGAAGCTTGCAAAGCTAGAACAGAAGCACCCCTCGAACTAGGGGCAAAAATGTCAAATGAGCTCGAAGAGCCGTGGATGAGTCCTCTTACAACCACAGCCGCTCTCCCGGAGGCGGAGAGGCTTCAATCTCAAAACCATTTGACATGGACTTGCTACACTTTTACCCTTTGAGAGGCTCGCTGGGCCGAAAACCCGGAAGGGCGACCCAGGCAAAAGTTAGAGCAAGCAAAAAATACATACAAAGGAAAAGAAAGAAAAAAGAGAGAAAATAAAAAAATTGAAAAGAAAAGGAAAAGAAGCTCGCAAGGTCGAAAACCCGCATCGGGCGCCTTGGCAAAAGTTAGAGCCCAAAAGAAAAAGAAAAAAGAGAGAGAAAGAAAAAAAAGAGAAGAGAAAAAGAAGCTCGCAAGGTCGAAAACCTGCAACAGGCGCCTTCGCAAAAATTAGAGCCTGAAAATAGTGAAGGTTAAAATACCCGAGAGTACCTTACCCGAAACTACGTAAGGCTTGATTCCCATGTTTGGGATACGTAGGCAGCTTCATCTTGAAGTCCAGCCCCCAACGCTTTCCTAGCGTCTCAGTCCATGTCATGGTTTTGGTCACTCGCCTCCTCCTAATCCGACGTCTCGGTTATAACGGCGGGAATTGCGTGATCAACTTTCTCTTGAAGCTCAACCACCAACACCTCCTAGGTGATTGTGTCCATATATTGATTCAGAACGTCTTCGTCTCCTCCGCATCTGAGGGTCCGATCGTCATCAATAAGGAGTGACGCACAGCATGCCGCGGCACCATCCAAGCAAGGGGCAACTTTCCGTTGCCACCCAATTGCCATCCATGTCCAAAAGTTGCCCTAAGTTACCATTCAAACTAGGGGCAACTTTCCGTTTCCTTATTCCCCCTTCAAGCAAGGGGCAATTTTCCATTGCCTCCGATCCGAGGTTGCATATCTCGAGGGTAAGTTTCATGCTCGTTGAGCATCGTTTGTTTGCAAAAATAGTTTTTGAAAAATGTTCACTGAGGTTGACTTATTTTCTCAAAAACTGTTTCATTTTTAAAATTGGGCCATGTTTGGACCCTAGAAAGGAGAATTTTCAGTGCTCACAGCCTGATTCGCATGATTTTCAAATCAAAAATTGAATAAGTGTGTTAATCCAACTCTCATTTTGATCAAAACTGTTTTAAGGAGAAAACAAAAAAAAAATGGTCAAAATAACGAACTAGGGGCACAGTTGAGCCAGGTATCCTGTCCTCCCCCCACCGCCAGCATGCACCCGCCAGAAAGGCACCCCCATCTACCAGAAGAAGATAGCCGTGAGCTAGCCGTATCGGGCATGAACCCGCAAACTTCCTATTCATCTGTCATTCTTCACCCCGGGGAGGGATTGCAAAATGAGAGAATAAAGAATAGAGAGGAGTAAGTTGAGAGAAAAGTGAGAAGAGGGTTTTGGTGAAAAAAAAAAAACCGAGCCTGAGGGTCGAGTGATGTGAGAATCACACAAATCAGAAGGGGTGGGAAACCTACCCGGAGGAATTGGCTCCTCGAGTCTGAGGTCTTTTATTATAAAACATGTCCGTGTGTCGTGTCTTTTGACTTGTCAGTCTCAATGTTGGCTTTGAGTCTCTTCGGAGTGTGTCTCGTCGTGCTAGGTCGAGTGCCTTTTGTCTCCCTGTTCGAGTCTGTCTCGTCGTGTCCTGTGGTAGGCTCGATACCCCGGTTGAAAATCCATCCTCTTCCAAAAAGCAATTGCTTGTGCTCAGAATGCGGTGCTATTCTCTACATCCATGTGAGACAAGGGAAGAAAGAGGAAATTTGGGACATCCGAGGGTGTTTCAACTGCAACCGTATCAGTTTTGTGATCCGTCTTGTCAGACTGGGTTATTCATTTAGGGTTTGCTGTGGGCAGAATGAACCGAGTGTTGTATTGCAGGCCGTATGTAGCCCCAATCCCCAGCAGAGCATGGGTTGTGTATTCAGTTTGAGCCGTGGCTTATTTGAAGTTGTTTGCCGTTAGTTGATTGGTTATCCTGTTACTACAGCGCAAATGCTTGGTTGTTTTGTTAAACAATAGATCAATATCATTTACATTTGAGGTGTAATATGATGCAATGCAGTGCAAAGTATGAAATATACAGACATAGACAAATGTAACACTCTTTTAGACAAAAAGTTTGTTTTATAACATAATCTTTTCCAGTACATAGTTTGAGAAAAGCAAAAACCTGCCTGCGGCAGTACATAGTACTCTATCTACCAAAAAGAGAAAAGTACGAGAAAAGAAATAAGGAAAAGAAGCAGCAAAAATCATCATCATCAGCAGCAGGCCTCATGCCTGAGGATCAGTCCTCGCCCTCTTCCTGGGCAGAAGCACGAAAGCATCGTCAGAGCCGTCACTATCGGAGCCCGAGCCTGAGCTATCCCCGGCCTCCTCCGCAAATGACTCTGTCCCCATCTCCGACTCACCATCTCCTGGAACTGGAGCTCGTGAGCTACTCCCCACGTGACCACGTCCCCCTCTAGTACGAGGGAATATCCTGCCATCCCGAGTAGAGAGGGGAGGCCCAGCTCGAGCAGCGCCACCCACCGGAGGGATCGGGAAAGGAGGCTGAAAATACAAAGAACAAGCATATCAGAAAACTGTGAGCAGTTTATCAGTATAGAATGCAGTGTATGAGTACAGTGTGTGAATGCCGTGAGCAGTTTATCAGTATAGAATGCAGTGTATGAGTACAGTGTGTGAATGCCGTGAGCAGTTCATCAGTATAAGATGCAGTGTATGAGTACAGTGTGTGAATGCCGTGAGCAGTTTATCAGTATAAGATGCAGTGTATGAGTACAGTGTGTGAAAGCCGTGAGCAGTTTGTCAGATTTTTGTGCAGTATAGCAGATTGTGCGAAACAGAGTATGATTTGAGACTGTGGTCAGTAGAGCATACCGGCAAGCCATAGACGGCCAGAGCGTCGAGAGTCCGCTGCAGCATCCCCATCAGGGAGGCATTCAGCTCCACAGACTGACGGGTATACTCGGAAGAAGCCTGCAAAAGTATGAAGTACATCAGTATTCTGTGGGATATCTGAATGAACCAAAATGAAATAACAATGCGAGATGCAGAAATAAAGTGATACATACCGGAGGTAAGTCAGGAATACCGGCCAACTCGTGACCAGCCGGAGGAGGAGCAAACGGGATCTGGTAGGTCTCCCCACTCTGCCCCCTGTAAGTCAACATGGTAGGCAGAGCAGGCCAGCCCGTCCCTCGTCCCCTCTGCACTCCCCTCCTGCCGCGAGCTCGAGCCCGCTGTGACGGTCCCACTCCAGCACCTGCCTCTGCCCGTGCCGATGGCGCCGCAGGTCTCGCTGGATCAGCTCGGGAGCCCCTGCTCAAAGGCCGCATCAAGAAGGTCCGGACATACTCTGAGTAGTCGCCCTCGCCCCTGTCAGCATCTACATCCACGGCCCAGCCAAGGGTGTAATCCTCCATCTGCTGGAAGCTGTATCCCTCAGTCTCCCTCATACGCTCGGGAGGATGGATCGGAACTATCTGCTCCGGCAACCCTAGGGTCTGACGTATGAAACGCTCACCCAGGTACCAGGCCCGACAGACCGGGCCCTCCAAAAGAATCCGGTAGCGCGAGGTCTCCATGGCGCCGGCATACCGATCTCGTATCACCGCTGGTAGTGGAGCCCACGGCTGCCATGTGACCTGAAATGAAATACAGTTGATTGTCTATAGAAATGTACACTTGAAAGCGAAGCTTAAACGGACTGTAAGTAAAACATACCTCGGAGGCGGTAATGGTGTCAAAGAAATGGCGGAAGAAGCTAAAAGTGTCCCGCGGCCTCCGGGTACACCTCCCGTCGTAGCGGCGAGAGAAGGGGACGACCAGAGGGGTCTCCGTCTCCGGCACTGGCTCTAGTCTGGGGAAGTAGGCATACACCCACAGCTGCAAAACAGATGTCAGAACATCTATCAGATAAAGCAGAATACAGAGTAAAGCAGAAATAACAAGAGCCGTGTGTTGTATATTGTGTTGTGCAGAGTGTACAGTGTGAACAGTGTACAGTCAGTGTAAAGCAGGAGTATGTGTGTGCCGTGTGTACAGTATACAGATTACAGTGTGTGCAGTGTGCAGAATACAGAAAGTATAGAGCAAAAATGTAAAGTAGAAGAGAAGACATACCTCCCAGGCTCGCCAGTAGCCTCCTAGCAACTGTCCGCTGGCGCGGGAAACTGAGCTCATATAACCGTAAAGGGTGGCCAAAGCCGCGCCCCCCCAGTCATACTGTACAATCCTCTCGACGTCCACCAAAGCGCTGAGCAGGCAGAGGGGCACTGTGTTTGCCCGGTCGACAAACAGGGTGGTCCCCAACAAGAACATGAGGAAGCCGCGCGCATATCTCTCAGCGGTCTCCTGGGTCATCGGAGCTGCGTCCTCCAGCACGGACTGCACCCGAAACTGCACCTCGAACCAGGAATAGCGGACGAACCCTGGACGAACAAGTGGCGGCGCCTCGCCGAGTAAGTGAACCTGAGCTGCGGTCCACTCATCCATATCTGTATCAAAGGGGATCGGATCACCCCCCACCCCGATGCCGGTGAGCATCGAGAAGTCGTAAGGGGTCATCGTCATGTCCCCAGTCACCGATAAGTGGAACGAATCAGTGGTGTCCCACCACCTCTCTGCCAGGGCGGCAAGAAGAGGTCTGCAAGCAGAAAGCCTGGAGAGTCCCCTGCAGAAGGTGCCAAAGCCGGCCCGATCTACAATGCGGCTAACGGCCTCGGGCAGCTCGGCGTACCAGTCGCGAGCGGTGACGTTCCCATACCCACGAAGAGTATGGGAATCTCCCTGTAGTCAAGAAATTGCAAAGCCATATGAAGATATGCAGTCAATACAAGTCTGGCATATACAAGTCTAGCAGTCAAACAGAAACCGGGTACCGGTGTGCTTACAGTAACTACAAGCGCGTGATGCGTCAGTGTGTTTTGGATGCTCTAGTGTAAACTTGGTGCATGTGTGCACATTTTTCAGATTCAAGCAAATATCGGGTTTCAGCATACCAGTGGGTGAGCTACGGCCTGTGATATGCCAGTGCTCCTATGAGGATCAATGTAAACAGCATGTGTGCGTGTTTTTCAAAGTTCAAATAGAAGCCAGGTCTCGGTATGTTTCAGTAAACTACGACGTGTGATGTGTCCGCGTGTTGAGGTAGTTTTGTGCAAATCTAGCATGCGTGCGAGTTTTCAGATTCAAATAAGCACCGGATGTCGGTAAATTTGCAGTGCAATGTGTGCCGTGTGTTTGAGTGTTTGAGGCTAGTGCAGTGTGTGCGCATGTGCGTTGGTCCCAAACAGACGTCAGTTATGAATTTGTCTGAAATCAACTACAGTACAGTACATCAGAACTAAGCAGTTAATGGGTTCAGTTAGCTATGGCAGTTGACAGGAAATCCTACATTGCGGAAAATAAAAGACGAGAGTGTTACCTCGGCGACGCCAAAAGACAAGTGGGAGGCCGGCTCGCGCAGCAGGAGCTCCGGGTCCAGAGCTCTGTCAAAGCTGCGGAAGTGGCGGAGTCCGTCAGGTGGTAGCACGTGGATGGCCGGCCGGTAGGTCGCCGGGTCGAATGGTCGCTCGCTCAGCGGCAGAAGCTCAACCCCGGGATCCATCTCGTGATCCGGGGGAGTCCCGACATGTGGAATATCATCGGCCATAGCAATGGAGGTGAGAAAAATAGCCGGGAGAAGCGAATGGGCCGGAATGCGAAAAGTCAACTGGGAAGTCAACCCCGAGAGGGTCGGAAATGGCCGGGAAGGCCGGAAGAGGAAAATACACGGAAGTGTAGAGAAAACCGAAGGGAACAAGTCCCGAAAAGGCAAAAATGGCGAAAAAAACACCGAAATGAGATTTCAATCGGTTCAAAATGTAAGAAACGCGAAGAATATCGCGAATCCGACGACGAAAATGGCGCGAAAACTCAAAGAAATGAGCAAAAGAGGAGAGAACAAAGCTCTAGAGAGAGAGAGTGAAAGATTTCGGCAGAAGAAAAGTGAGGAAATAGGGTTTCAAGCCCTATTTCATAAAGCCCAAGGTGAAATGGCAGTTCTGCCCCCGATCAGGCATTTTCTGCCGGTCGGCACTATTTTGTGCCGGTCGGCACTTTTTTGTGCCGATGAATGAATTCAGCCAGCCGGTGGCAGCCGGTGGACTTCCCACCCAGCCGATGGTGTTCCTAAGGCCATGTTTAGTCAAATTAAGGAGTTTTGGGTCTTCATAGCTCAAGAAAGTGCCAGAAAATGCATCCCCGATGCTCAACCGGCCTCCGTTTTGACTTCGGACCGTCTCTACTGTGCGTGACGCTCAAATTCAAGCAAAGATTGTATCCTTTTGTATCCTTTTGTCGTTTACAGAAATTCAAAAGTTGCCCCGTGTGCGTTGCATGCATTCATCACACTCTTCGGCGCGCCGCCTCGCGCCGATTCGCACGTCCCTTGCGACTTGCATTAGTTTCCATCAAATGAGGTACGCGTGCCTCATTTAGCATTTCATCTTGAACCACGTGAGGTGTGCTACTTCACGTGCTTCATTTGCATTTCATCTTGAACCACGTGAGGTGTGCTACTTCACGTGCTTCATTTGCATTTCATCTTGAACCACGTGAGGTGTGCTACTTCACGTGCTTCATTTGCATTTCATCTTGAACCACGTGAGGTGTGCTACTTCACGTGCTTCATTTGCATTTCATCTTGAACCACGTGAGGTGTACTACTTCACGTGCTTCATTTGCATTTCATCGTGCTATTTTGCGCGCCACACTTGCGTTGCCCAGAAGCCACGGTCCGGCGGGACCTTAAACACGCCCGGTCTAGGAGACCTTAAGTCCTCGGAGGGTGCGAAACCCTCGTCAAACGAGGTACGTGTGCCTCACTTCGCATTTCATTGCATCTCGAGGTACGTGTGCCTCGTTTTGCATTTCTTTTTTCATCAGATGAGGTACGGGTGCCTCATTTTGCATTTTGTCGCGTCCCGAGGCACGTGTACCTCATTGCACTTCATTTTCCATCCTCCGAGGCACGCGCACCTCCTCGCACGCACGTCTCATTTGCCCCATTTGCATCCGCATGTACGTCTCATTCGCATCACACTCACTTAGAGTGTTGTGTAGTCGTTGCCCCCCCGGTCTGACGAGACCTTAAACACGCCCGGTCTAGGAGACCTTAAATCCTCGGGAGGTGCAAGACCTCCGGTGCATTAAGGTGTGCACCTCATTGCATTTGGCATGCATTCCATCGCATTATTTCGCGCACCTCATCGGTTGCCCCCCCTAGGTCCGGCGAGACCTTAAACCCGCTCATTTGCATTATCATGCATCTCAAAGCCGCGTGTTGGCGCGCATTGCAAAAATGCATGCATTGTCATGCATACATTTTGCATCCCGGTCTAGGAGACCTTAAATCCTCTGAAGGTGCAATTCCTTTGGTGTTTGTCGTGCCCGAACGACTTCCGGTGGTCTGGTAAAGCCACCTGTCTGTGCTCGCGGTGAGTTCCTAGAAGATCAACTGGGACGGTGAAAACTAGAGTTCGAACGGCTTATGCCTAGAACGCAAAGGTTCGAAATTTCCGAGACTAAAGTCTGGTTTAAATACCCAGGGGGATGAACCCTCGGCTTGAAATCTGTATGGAAGCCCCATAGGTTGAGGCAGCGTGTTTACGCCTCGACTCTGGATACTGAACCAACCTAGTGTATCGCCCGGTTGGTAAGATAGGGAAAACTGCAATCGTAGTCATTGCATCAACATGCATTGTCATGCATCATTGTAAATACCGCATGTGTCATGCATTGCATTGCATTTCAAAAAAAAAACAACAAAAACAAACATGCATAAGTCATGCACCATCATTGTAATATAGTGCATATGTCATGCATTTTCTGTAAATATGCATTGCATTTAGTTGCATGCATCCATTGCATCACCTTCCATCTATGGCTTGCGCCTTTCCTTGTTGAGCTTGGTCTGGTATGTGCCCTTACTTTTCACGTCAAAGCATGGTTCATGTGTATCGCGCCTACTCCTTGATGAACTTGGTTTGAGGTCGCGGCACCTTTTCTGTGTTAGACATGGCTTGTATGCGTGCATGCCTTTCCTAGGCAAGATTTGGTTTGGCCCGCGTGCCATATCCATTGTATCTATTCCGTTGCATGCATTCACTGCATCACCTTCCATCTATGGCTTGCGCCTTTCCTTGTTGAGCTTGGTCTGGTATGTGCCCTTACTTTTCACGTCAAAGCATGGTTCATGTGTATCGCGCCTACTCCTTGATGAACTTGGTTTGAGGTCGCGGCACCTTTTCTGTGTTAGACATGGCTTGTATGCGTGCATGCCTTTCCTAGGCAAGATTTGGTTTGGCCCGCGTGCCATATCCATTGTATCTATTCCGTTGCATGCATTCACTGCATCACCTTCCATCTATGGCTTGCGCCTTTCCTTGTTGAGCTTGGTCTGGTATGTGCCCTTACTTTTCACGTCAAAGCATAGTTCATGTGTATCGCGCCTACTCCTTGATGAACTTGGTTTGAGGTCGCGGCACCTTTTCTGTGTTAGACATGGCTTGTATGCGTGCATGCCTTTCCTAGGCAAGATGCGGTTTGGCCCGCGCGCCATATCCATTGTACATATTACATTGTAGTGTAATTGTTGCATCCGGCATTAGGATCATTGTTCTTTCGTCAGCGGGTCGTCACCCCACTTATGTCAATCCACCCAATACTTGTTCTTGTGTCCGTGCGAAGTACTCATAGATCAGACATCGTTCTATGGGAGACGGACTTGTTACCTCCATCAATCTATCTGACATTTGTGTGGTTTCGAACCACTCATGATTGAATCATGATTCAATTGCCCTGCATGTAGTTTGCATTTAGTTTTAATTGCACTACATTTTCATTTGCATTACTATATATAGTTTTGTATATATTGTCATTTTGCATTCATTTTGCATGACATGCATGTTGCTAATCATATTGTACCTGTTAAGTTTGCTTTCTTGGCAGGCACGATATTGTATGTACGGCTCATTTGAGGCCGGTGAAACCGGACGAGTCGCACAGGTATTGTATTCCTCCGAGTGAGACGTTTTGAGAATTACATAATTCTCTTACATCCTTTCTACATTGTAGTGTAGACTGTTGCATGTTAGCTTATAACTGTCGCATGTGTGCTTCATTACAGCTTTCTTTGCATGATCATAAGTTATGCTCGGCCTCTTGCATGTTCAGTTGCATTTTGCCCCTGCCTACGGGCGCATATCTTATCTTTGGCATGTGTGCCTCCTGCATGAACTACGCTGGTTTGATTCCTTGAGGGATACGTAGGCAGCTTGCGAGTTCAACCATTTGCACTTTGTATGTTTGTCCAAGTCTTCGGCCTTGTCAAAAATGGGTCGTCTCTGGGCTTTGACATTCACTCCCGTCATTGTTATGACTTTCGAGTTCTGTCAAAGAGGGGCAACTGTAGACACCCCATTTTTGACCGTCCTCAAGACTTGGACGTCACCGCTCGAACACTCGGTGATCATCCATGTTTGTGTTCGTTTGGAGTTCCCGGAGTTCTCGGCTCGCGCGCCGTGCCTCAGGACCTCCAGACTCGACCGTTTGTGTTTGGTTTTGCACCAAACACCTGTATTTTGCCTTAGAGGGGCAGGGAATGCTTTGTGAGGCATTCCCACACACCACCGGCTGGGGCTAGAGGCTACCGGCTGGCTGTAGTTGTCACCGGCACTATATTGTGCCGGTCGGCACTATTTTGTGCCGGTCGGCACTGTTTTGGGCGAAATGACCAATTTGCCCAGCCGACCACTGTGCACTTGCTTTCTGAGATATTTTCAGACAGCTGTGTGCAACTTGTTTCCCCTCCATACACGTGTATGGAGGGATGAACCCTTGTTTGCTTAGCTTGTAAGTCTTACAAGTTCTATAAGAGGAAGGCTCTTCCTCTTGGCTCAAGGTTGGCTTCTTGAGAGACTTAACCATTGTTAGAGAGTTAGAGCTCTGGTTTTTTTTTAGGGTTAAGATAGATACACACCCTATCTCTCCCTTTCTCTTTTGCTTTCTAGGTGTTTTAGTTCATATTATTGCACTAACACACCTAGTCTTCCACCTTTTCTTGGCATTCTTGAAAATCAGAGCTTATTCTTGAAGTTCTTGACCGATTTGGAGCTCAAGGGACCAAGCACAACAACCTTTGTGAAGATAGTCATCAAGGGTAAGAAACTACCCCTTTATTCCCCATTTTTGCAATCCTTTTTTACCTAGTTTAGAACAGTTTTTGGGCTTAGTGTTTGGCACATAAAAGTTCTGTTTTTAAGCCCTCTTTAGTGTTCATTAAGAGTGTTTAGTGGTTTGGGTGAGTTTGACCACCCTTAGGCCTTGAAAAGGTCACTTTTTGTGCTATTTTGTGAGAGATCCGAGATTTTGGTGATAGGATCTCTTCACCACTGAAATCTTGAGGGATTTCAGTGGTGAAGAGCATGCCTTGAAGTCTCAAAGAGGGGAGGGCCACCCCCTCCCCTTGAGGTCCTTGAAAAGGGCATGTTTTGGTCTCTTAAGTGAGTCTATGCTTAAGTGTGTGTTGAGCATGTTTGGCTTGTTTTCTATGCTTATATTACTATGATATAACATGTTTTCAAGTTGGTTTTGGTCTCCTATACATGCTTAGTATAGTTGCTTTGTAATGCCCCTTTTATGCCTTAACATGTCTAGGTTGTATGCCCTAGTTTCTAGCATGTTTTAGGCTTAGATTTGTGAAGCTTGTAAGCTTATTTTGCCATGATTCAGCTCTGTCCATAGCTATTTTGGCCAATCTTAGCATGTATTTGGTAGCCTCTTTGCACTTGGCTTGTTGGCCTCAAAAGCATGAATATGTGGTATGCTATTCTAGCTTTGTTTTTGATGGTTGGAACCATCTAGCATGCCATTTCAGTCCTTCATACATGCTTGTTTGATTGCCTTAGTGGCCTTGTTAATGCTTTAAGAGTATGTCTTGCATGCTCCATGTTTTGGCTTCAATACATGCCTTTAGTTTAATGACACTTAGATGCCATCTAAGTAGCTCTTTGGTCTTGCTTTAATATGCTAAGAACCTGTTTTTGGTTGTTTGATGCATGCCATACGTGTTTGTGCCAAGTATGGTTTAATGCCCTATTGACTTGCTTTAAGCCTAGGCCATTTGCATGCTTGGTTCGGCATGCTTCATTGCATGATTTGGCATCATGTTTAGTATTGAATTTCAGAGCTTTAAATGCATGCTATTAGTCCATGTTTGGCCTCTTTAAGTGTGCATGAGAGTTGCTTTTGAAAGCCTGAGTCTTGAGCCTTAACACCTGCATGTGTATGTGTGCATCTGGTCTCATTTTCTAGGCACTTGGGCCACTGATTTTAGGCCTTTTAGGGTTGCCTAATTCGTGTACAAGTCCATTGTTCCATTGGATTGCATGCTTGTATTATATGCTTGCTTGTATGTTCGCATAAATGCATCATATTGTCCATCTTGCATCCTAGATAACATGCTTAGGATTGCACCACATTGACATGCATACCAAGCCTCTTGAAATGAGTTTGATAGAGGTTTGGTACCCCTTTTATGCCTATGTGTTTTGCATGCATTTGAAATCAAATTTGCACTCTTGGTTCTTAGGATCATCATGCATGGAAATGCGTGATTGGTGGTCCGGGAACCGAGGCGCAACCTCCTTTGTGTCCAAAAACATGATAAGGATTGTGTTTGGTGCATAAATGCCTTGAATTTCCTTGCCATGCATAGTCTTGCCCTCTGCTGCTGTGAATTGTAGGTTCTGCAAGAATTCAGTGCCGGCCGGCAGTATTTAGTGCCGACCGGCAGTGTATCAGTGGCCGGTAGCTTTATTTTCAGCCGGTGATCATACTAAAAGGCCGGTGGCTAATCCCCTCAGCCGGTGATGATCCCCAGTGTTCAAAAAGGTATCCCTGGGACTTTGGCAGTCTTCAGAGGAGGATAGCAGGGAAAACAGAGGCAAATCATGCATGGCAGTGCGATTCCGAGCAAGCCCCGGGCGCGTGCCGCATTTGAGCCCTCCCCTCGAGGCATTTACTGCTTTAATTAGATTGATTATTTGTTTAATTAATTTAGTTAATTTGTAATAATTAATTAGCTTGCGTAGTTAATTAATCTGTATTATTATTTTGGTCCCTCCGAGCGAGGGCGAATTGTAATAAGTGTGCGTGAGTGGGTGTATGTCTTCCAACCCCCATTTCTTTCTCCCTTTTATTTACCCGCTTTGGTGGTAGATTAGGGCATACTTATTTTAGCATACCTTATGCAATGCATGCGTGCATTCATGCATTTGTTTACATGCACCAGGCTCGGTACATCATACAAACTGCATTGCAACTTTCAATTTCCAAATTGAATACGTGCTACGTGAAACATTCCACATGCCATATTTAGGGTCGGCCGAGCCTACTCTAGATTGCATTCATGCCTGTGTTGCATTAGCCACTTAACATGAACTAGGTCATGCATGTTTTGCTAACTAGTTTACTGTTTCTGGCGCGGAGTACTATGTAAGTCTTTATGCTTTAGCATCTCGCATGCGTGTGAATGTTGACATGACAGTATGCTTACCATGCGGCTAAGTGCTTACATGAGATAAACTGTTTGAATGCCTGTGGGTGGAGGTTGGATTGCCTGAGTTGGGACAACTCGTTGAAATCCGAATTTTAGTCTACTTGCGAGTAGCAAAAGAAAACAACACGTTTTTCGAGACAAAACGGATATGCAATGTTTATTTCCAAATTAGGCAATCTAGTCTATACTTTTGTGTTGTGCGCATCACATAGTAAATTCTAGGCTAACAATTGGAATCAGAACGCATAAAGTTTTCAAAAACGGATATCACGGTTAGTAGAGGCCGGTCTTCGGACCGGGCGAAAGGGGGTGCTCATAGCTGACCTTCCCCGATCGTACCCAAGCTCCCGAGCCAAGTCACTTTGGTGATGACGGACACGTGGCCTTCGGCACCGAGTCAGGGTTTCCTAAATTCCCCCTTTTAAAAAAAAATATTTAGGTGGCGACTCTGTAATCTGGCAAAGCAGTCCATGTTTGGCACTACTTTTCAAAAAATCTGTTTTCTCAAACGATTTGCCGGATTTGGACTCTTTGGTTCAGATTCAGAACCGTGACACAAAATCGAGTCCGAACTGTAGAGCGAGGGCCCGCGGGCGCGTCTACAGTATGCAACTAGCTGAGTAATTAATACAGGGTATTAAGACAGAACTTTAGATTTGATATAGTTGTGGAAGAAAGAAAGGGATATGAGTTTGGTATCAGTAATTGTTCCATATCTTTGAAATGTAAACGGATTTTTTCACAATCTATCTTGCCCATGCTTATATGCCCCCTATTTGTGAACAGTGTAAATTACTCGTTTTTCTTTTCTCACCCAGAAAAACCATCTTATGATGAAATCTCAACAAGTCTTCTAATTTATTTTTCAAATAATTGAATGAAACTAGTGAATAATTTGAAACATCTTTTAAGTTGAAATGATATATAGGAAAAGGATAGATATGAACAATGCAATTCTTTATTATCAAGCATTAAATTTGTTTTACTAGTGATACATTTCATTGTTATATTGGTTCATTCTTCCTTACAGAAACAATCAAAAGCCAACATATTTGTCTTACTAATGATACATTTCATTATTATATTGGTCATTCTTTCTTATAGGAGCAATCAAAGGGTAACATCGCGAACAGAGAAATGATGTATACAAAACACAGGTGTGGTTCTAGGTCAATCCCTGTTAGAGTAGAAAAACTGGTACGTATCCTTGCACTTTAAGAATTAAATGGACCAATATAAGTTGTATGAACTTACGGCACATTAATGGGATGTATCATTTGTGAATTAGCCTTAAAATTAATTTTTTGTTCTCATAATCTCGAAAAAAAAGTCTGTTAGAGAGGTAAATTGTATAATTGATCTAATTGTAAATTGATGAGTTACTAATGTTTTTAATCTTTTGTATAATTAATTAATTACTAAAGCTTTTAATTTATTTTTTTGTAGATTGGATTGAGGTGGCATTTTTTACGTGCAACAATGATGTAATTTGCTTGAATGTTCATTTTTGTTTGATAAGGATACACATACTTTGTGGAGTTGCACTAGTTATTGTTGGATTTTTGGTAGAATTGAACAAGTTATAACTTTTGGATATTTTGTGGATATTTCACTATTTTATTGTATTATGATGAAATTATTTGTGATGATGAATGGATATTTTCATTTTGTTAATTCGTAAATGTGTTGATAACAGGTTAGGTTAAGTTGTGATAGAATTGTTATATTCAACAGGTTTCAACATGAATAGGGTTATATTTGTTGAACTAAATTTTAGATTTTGATAAAATAGGTATATAATATGGAAAAAAGTATTATAGAATTATTGACAAAATTTTTCATCCCTAAAGAAGGTTTTTTTGTCTCTTATTTGGTTTAGGTGGATGATTAATTTTGTCATGAATTCTTTATTTCATCGTTAAATGAATTTGTCATGACAAAAAATATTGTCACATTTTGTCACTATTACTCTCAATGTGTGACGAATTTTTTTTGACATTATTTCATCATTTTTAATGATGAATTTGTTTTTGTCTCTATTGGTAACTTCTTTGACAAAAAAATTTCGTCTTCGTTTATATTAAACGTGACAAAATTATTGTCTCCATTTCTTATATTTATGACAAAATAATTGTCTCTAATTTCTCCTTTAATGACAAAATATTTTGTCGCTAATTACTTACAAGTATGTTCCCAACAGAGTATTGGAGACAAAAAAATTCGTCACAAATTTATCATTTTTAATGATGAATTTGTTTGTCTCTATTGGTAGCTTCTTTGACAAATTTTTTTTGTCTTCGTTTATATTAAACGTGATAAAATTATTTCGTCTCTATTTCTTATATTTATGACAAAATACTTTTGTGTCTAATTTCTTCCTTTAATGACAAAATATTTTGTCGCTAATTACTTACAAGTATGTTCCCAACAAAGTGTATTGGAGACAAAAAAATTTGTCACAAATTTATCATTTTTAATGATGAATTTGTTTTTGTCTCTATTGGTAGCTTCTTTGACAACAAATTTCCGTCTTCGTTTCTATTAAACGTGACAAAATTATTTCGTCTCTATTTCTTATATTTATGACGAAATACTTTTGTCTCTAATTTCTTCCTTTAATGACAAAATATTTTGTCGCTAATTACTAACAAGTATGTTCCCAACAGAGCGTATTAGAGACAAAAAAATTCGTCACAAATTTATCATTTTCAATGACGAAATTGTTTTTTCGTCTCTAAGACCCTTTAGCGACGAGGCTTTGGCGACAAAACGGGTGACGAAAAATTTTCGTCGTAATTAGTTTGGGTGACGAAATATATACATTTTGGGACAAATTTGTTTCGTCTTTAAATCCCAAATTTGTTGTAGTGAGCATATCAATACGAGATTCCTTCATTTGGTTTGTACCTTCATGCGCTACCTCAAGTTTGTCCCAAATTTCTTTTGCCGACTCACAACTTGAAATTCTATTATACTCCTTAGAGTCTAATCCACAAACAAGGGTGAGTTTTGCTTTAGCATTGGCTTGCAATAATTTATGATCTCTCTCATCACATTCATCTTCAGTTGTAGGCACATTAATATTGTCTACTATTTTGGTATGAATTTTTGGACATTTGGTGACAATAATCCACATGGCATAATCAATGACTTGTAGGTATAGGGTCATCTTATCCTTCCAATGACAATAGTTGTTTCCGTCAAACAATGGTGGCCTATTTGTGGCTTGTCCTTCAGCTAAGGTTGCCATGGATCGAAACTCCTAAATGGTTAAATCTAAAACAAGAGTCTAGGCTCTGATACCAATTGTTACCTAAAAGACAACCTAAGAGGGGGGTGAATTAGGTTTTTACAATTAAAAATTAATAATATCCTAATAAAAATTATGACTAACACAATAGATAAATATAGTTAATGAAATAAAAATAATTAAAACAAGTGTTCTAACAACTATGTTAGTTAATGATTTTAACACAGTGAAAATGTGAAATATAGTTATAGCAATTTAAATAAAATAAAGAGATAAGGGAGAGAGAGGCAAACAAATTTATAGTGGTTCGGTTTCAACTCGGCCTACGTCTACTCCTCAAGCTTCACTTGAGATTTTCTACTATCTTCTAGTTTCACAGGGGTGCTAGCAACCTCTTTACAAATGGAGCAATCCTCCACGGATTTTACATAGACTTCACAAGCCCAAACCCTTGCAAATCTTAGGTGATTCACAATCACTCTCAAGATTTCAAGAACACAGTGTTTGCAACACTTTTACAAGATGAAATGGTATTTTTGCTTTCAAAGAAAGCTTACAATAAATATCTCTCAAATATAGATATATAAAATGAAGTTTTGATTTTTCTGTAAATCTCACACAGAAAAGATGGGCTTAAAGCTATAAGGCTCAGTGTATAATTTATGAGAATAGATGTGAGTGATTATAGATCAAAGAATATTTTTAGGTTTTTGTGACTTGTTTACATTAGAGGCTTTGGTATATATAATGAAAATTATAGCCGTTTATAGCCGTTGTAGTCATTTGTATTTATAGCCGTTGTAACTATTTGAATTTATAGCCGTTTATAGCCGTTGTACTTTCATCATTACCAATTTGAATATCTTCCACTCCATCATTACAAATTTGAATATCTTCCACTTGAACCTTTTGAACCTTTTGGTCTTTTGAACCTTTATAGCCGTTTATAGTCGTTGTGCTTCCATCATTACTAATTTGAATATCTTCCACTTGAACCTTTTGAACCTTTTGGCTTGCTGCTATGCTAGGCTGTTTGAACTTTTGTTTTGGGGTGTTTGAACTCCTGATTTAATCAAATATTAAATACATTCTAACAACATTTAGGATAAAGGTTTAGGTGAGAAATAATGGGACAAAATAAATTTTGATTCTATTTTTCTCTTTCAAATAAATCATCAAAATAAATTTTGGATTCTATTTTTCTCTTTCAAATAAATTATCAAAATAAATTTTGATTCTATTTTTCTCTTCCAAATAAATTAAAACATAATTAAGTAAATCATCAAAATAAATAAGTCTAACAGTTTCGACTACATTTTGCTTTGGAGCGGGGATTGAAGCTTGTGTTGTCTTGGTTATGAGAAGCTCTTTGTTGGCTGTATAATTTGCAAAAGTCAATCACAATTTAACACGTGGCACGAAGAGGGCAATTTGGGGAGTTAATACAAATTTATAACCAAAGTCAGACACGTGGTAGTTCGTATTGGTAATAATGGATTTGCGTAGCACTAGAACAATCAAGGGATATAAGGTGATGTGGCCTAACGGTTACTCACAAAGTTTAAATTCAAAATCATGAGGGAAGCCTAACTGCAAGAGTGACGTAGTGGGACTGACTGTGAGAGAGCATGTTCAGCAATCATGGGAGGACATTTCGACGATTGAAAGCCCACTTCGACGGTTATCATTGAAAAGCATAAATAGCAAAGAAGGCCGCAGAATGGAGGACCCAAACTCAAATAAAAAAGCCAATTTATTTACTTCGTTTTTCCTTCCAGTTTTTACAGTTCTTTACATTTTTGCACTTCAATTCCTGTACTGCACTTCATTTCCTAGGAGTAGTTTCAAATAGTTTATTGCTGTAAACTTTTACGAGATTGAGTCAGATCATTGTAAGTTTTTCATTTTACTTAATGAAATTCAGATTCTGAAATTGTTCTTCACTTGTTGTTATTTACTAAATTCTCCTAAACAAGCCACTAATAAAAGTCATCTTCATTAAAGCTGAAAGAACTATAGCACAATCGTCTGATAATTGGTTGGCAATCAATATTCTGTAAGGACTAATTGATCCTTCCTGGCACATTTAAAATTACATTATTAACCTTCGAAAGCCAAAAAGCCAACATATATTTTTGGCACTCCTAGTGGGACTCTAAAATGGCTAGACGTAGGAGACAAGGAGAAAATGAACGCATGGAAGAAGGAGTAAAGGGAGAGGTAGAAGTACTTGATCCAGAGGATAATGTGGTAACACATCCTATGGAAGCACCTATCTCATCAAAACCCATGGTCGAACAGACCAGCACATCAGAACATGCACCACATGTTCAAAATATTGGACGAGGCCATGGAATTGGACCATCCACTTTTTCATCTACCCAGCCAATGAATCCGTAGTGAGACTTGGTAGATGCCATGGAACAGCAATTAATGTGTACAATGGAAAGATGGGCAACATCCTCCATGGATCAAATGAATTCCCATCAACCAACTATCACAAGGCATATGAAGGAAAATACAAATGTTCTTTAGCAAAGATTGGCTAGAGATAAATAGTCTATGCAAAGTAGTGGACATACTAATGGTCAGACTAGTAATCAAAATTATGAAAGACCATCACCTATACCTCAATCATGGTATGAGCCTCTTTTGAAGCCTACGATAAATCAAAATATCTCATTACTTAACAGCGAAGCCATACAAATTGGTGGATCTGGGGCAACACTAGAAAATGGCATGAGAATGTTTCCAAATCCCATTTCGAAGCCATGCCTGGCACAAGGGGGTTCACTAATCCTCTGTTCGAATTCACACCTGGGGGGGTTGGAATGGTTTCCTACGGCTGGAAGAGAAACAACACATGTTCCTCCTATTGCAGCACCTTTCGCAGGTCTTTTCACAGGACAGGCTCAGAGAGATCAACCATACCCTCAACAGCAGCCAGTACCACAAGGACAGCCAATTCCAAATATACCTCCCTATGGAATAAGAGGACCTCAAGCAGATGGGTTTCCACCAAACCTTGTGTTTGTTCCTCCAGTAGTAGTCCAACAAGCACAGAATATGGTTCCTAGGGACCAAATTGCTGAGATTGTCAAAGAAATGTGTAGACCTATGGCTTGGGGGGTTCAAACTCTTGTGTATAGGAAGCCATACCCAGAATAGGTGGATAGGGTGCATGAATACCCAAGAGGGTTTAGAATACCAGACTTTGCTCTTTTTTATGGAAATGGAAACCGTTCAACAGTAGAACACATTGTCAGGTTCGCAGCCCAATGTGGTGAATTTACCAATAATGACTATATGAAGTTAAGACTCTTTCCAAATTCTTTAATTGGGGCAACCTTTATATGGTATATTAACCTTACACCTGGTTTTATCCAAACTTGGCAGCAAATGGAGGAGACATTTCATGCCCAATTCTTCCAAACAGAGCCTGAAGTTTCCATGGCAGATTTGGCAAGATTGAGCCAAAGGCCTGATGAGAAGGATGCTCAATTTATTGCTAGATTCAAAAGAGCACGAAACAAGTGTAGGGTTATTCTACCAGAGACTGAATTTATGAGATTGGCTCAAAATGGTTTAGAGTTTAGGCTTCGAAAGAAGTTGATTCAACTGAGTTTCGAGACTTAGTGGAATTAACCTATAAAGTGTCTAGATATAA
This sequence comes from Camellia granthamiana, assembly GCA_036172215.1. NCBI lineage: Eukaryota > Viridiplantae > Streptophyta > Magnoliopsida > Ericales > Theaceae > Camellia > Camellia granthamiana. The sequence goes on from CM069905.1 coordinate 158,471,036, forward strand.
ATCTTTACTTGAGGAAGAACATGATCGAAGTAATGCATCATATAAGACTTATTATAGGGACCCTAATTATGAAATTGATGTAGTAGAGATCGCAGGGAAAGAGCCTACGACTTTTGAGGCGTTAATTCATAAGGACACTACAATAGACCAGTAATTTAAAAAGAAAGATCTTCATAGGAAGTATTCTTTCTATTTAACAAAAACAGATGACATTTTTGATCATTTGTTTGCATCAAATTTCCTAAAGTTACCAAAGGAAGTTAAGATTCCTACCCCAGAAGAACTTAAAGGGAAAATGTACTATAAATGGCAAAACTCTTGGTCTCATTCAACTAAAAACTGTATTGTTTTTCGGGATAGGATCCAAGAACAGATTCGAAAGAGGAGTTTAAAGTTCCAAGCCAAAGCAGAGAAAGCTATAGGGATTGACACTAACCCATTCCCAGAGATTGGGGAGGTTACAGCCAATGTTGGCATGCCAAACTTCCAAAACCTATCATTGAAACAATTGGAGGAGGTTAATATGCAGATGCATGTTACCAGCCAGACTGCTTTCAAGAAGGATACCAAAAGTTCACCAGCAAATGGACAGAGCTTTGTAGACCAAAAGGATGACTCTAATGAGGAGGCGCTTGATGATGACTCTCTTGAGGCAGCTGTCATGCAAAGGATGTGTCCCAGATGCAGGCTAAGTTACAAATGGTTGAAAGGGCTCCCAATTGATGGGAAACAGTATTACAAGGATGTACTGAGACGCCCTAAGGCAACCAATACCTACAACAAGAGGCCATACCCAACTGGTCCCAGACAACAGCCATTCTTGGCTGGGCCACTAGCCACTGGAATGCATTCCAAAGGTAAGAGACCTCTGCATGAGTTCAGACCACCCAATTACTATAGGATGGAAGGCAATTATCCTGAGAGAAGGTCTAAATTGGGCTCAAGTCAGGGAACCAGAGCCAGTAATTGGCCTCCAAAGTCAAATTCGAACAAAAGGCAAGGCAATTACCTTGAAACAAGGCCTGAATTAGGCTTCAGACAGGGTGCCAAAGCTAGTGAATGGCCTCAAAAGTTAGCTTCGAAGGTGGTTTCAAAGACTGGGAAAGCAAGTTTAGCAACTGAATCAGTGAGTTCATAGGTACCTGGGGTGCCAGACTAGTTTGTCATGCAGAACAAGCCTAAGGAAGTACTTGTACAGAGAAGTGTCTTTGGAGACTAGGGTAGAATGATTAAACTTCCCTTGGTGGCTCCAAATAATTGGGTATTACTCAAGCACCCAAAAATAAAGAAACAAGATATGGTTCCAGTAATCTCTAGGTCTCAAAGGAGAAAGATCTAGCGAAGGTACACCATGTACCAAAAGGATCTGAAGGAAAGTGGTGAGAGTTCTTCATTGGCCCAGTCAAAAGGCCAGGCAGAAGAGAAAGAAAGCCCAAAATTGGCTCCTTAGAACAAAAGAAGTGTCAACAGAGAGCAGTTGGCTAAGGTTCATACTGAACTGAAAGCCAAGGAAAGATCCAACTTAGTAGGTCTTGAAAAGGCCTTGATGGAAAGCGACAGTGAGACAGAAGGAGAAATTGAAGTAGGCCAAAGGAAAGAAATGGCTGAAGATGAGATGTTTGAAGCCTTCATGGCTGAACAGACCTTTTTGGTCAAAAAGCCAACGAGAGCAGACCACAAACAAGACCATTCGAAGGAAGTCACTAGTATTGAAGTGCCAAAGTGTAGCATGGAAGATGCTTCTGAAATAATTGAACAAGTTAGCTTAGAAAAGAAATAAGTACAGCTAGCAGTTCAGTTTGGCTCATTTTCTCTAGTGTCAGTGAATATGGTATATATATATATTGCCACAGGAGTTCCAGTTGAAGATGGAAACCAAGAAGGTCAGGCAATTGATCATATTCCAGTTTCTAGTGAAGATTCACAGGTTAGCATGATTCAAGATGAGTCTGAAGTGGCTACACCAATGGAAACTGAAGATGAAAGTGAAGAAGTGAGTATTAATCTCTCATATCCCTTCAAGTATCCTACAACATCTATGACACAACACGTTAAGCCCTTGTATATCAAGGTTTTTTTTGATGGGATACAAATGAACAGGGTATTGGTGGATAATGGGGCAGCAGTGAACCTGCTTTCGAAGTCCTTTTTGAGGAAACTGGGAAAAAGAAACCCTAGATTAATCCCAACCAGAACAACCATTGTTGGCTTCGTTTGAGATAAACAGATGGCTCAGGGTATCCTGCCCATCAACCTGAGTGTGGGAACCAGAGATTACATGACAATATTCTTTGTTATAGATAGTAATGCCAAGTATAATGCCTTACTTGGCAGGGATTAGATCCACACCAACAAATGTGTGCCTTCCTCTCTATATTAGAAGATAATGATGCCCTATGCAATGGAGAGACAGGGGAGATCAATGTAGACCCTTAACCCTTTATTGCTTGTGCTGACTTTGCAGAGGCCAAGTTGTATACTGAAGGAGTGACACCACTCGGTATATTGAGAAAACCTAATGGATTAGCCGAAGTGACGGCTGATGAGGAAGTAGCACACCTGAAGCACTTAGTGCAGGAGAGTGCTGATGAAGAATTCGTTATCAAGGATGATAATGATGCCTGGTTGTAGGCAAGAAGATGAAACTCAAGAAGCCAGACCCTTGGCTTTAGTTAAGTTTTCAATATTGGACATAAAATCAATAGTCCAGAAGGTTCAAGAACAAGAGAAGGCAGCCATGGTAGTTGGCTGTAAGCAGGAGCAATAACAGGTCAGGCCTTTGACCTTTGATAAGTACTGTGCATTGGACATCGAAACAAAAGTCCAGGAAATACAGGAAGAAGAAGCCCTATGGACAGACTTTGTCTATAAGGAAGAAGGCAAAGATGTTAAACTAGAGAGAGTGGGAGCAGAACAAAGCAAAGAAGTTGCTTCCAAGGCAGAAGAAGTCAAAAGAGAAGCATTAGTAAGTGCTCAAGTATAAGACCCCTTGGAGAAGTCAATTTAGGGGAAGGTTTTGTACAATAACCCACTTATATCAATGCTTGGTTAAGTGATCTTGAAAGGAACCAGTTATTGGTAGTTTTAAAGAAATATAAGGATTGTTTTGCGTGGTCGTATAATGAACTACCAGGATTGAATAGGTCATTAGTGGAACATAGGCTCCCTATGAAGCCTAACTTCAAACCACACAAAACAAAAACCAAGACGGATGAGCCCTGAAGTGGTTCAGAAAGTAAAGAAGAAAATTCTTAGACTCCTTAAAGCAGGCTTCATTAGAACAGCCAGTTATGTTGAATGGTTGTTAAACATTGTGTCTGTAGTTAAGAAGAATAACAAGATGAGGGTATGTATCGATTTTCAAAATCTGAATTTGGCAACTCCAAAAGATGAATACCCCATGCCTATAGTGGATCTACTAGTAGACAGTTCAGCATGGCATTGGATTTTGTCTATGATGGATGAGCATTCTGGTTACAACCAAATCTACATTACAGAGGAGGATGTCCACAAGACAGCATTTAGGTGAACTGGGAATATTGGCACCTTCGAATGGGTAAAAATGCCATTTGGTCTAAAGAATGCTGGGGCAACATATCAGAGGGCAATGAATACTATCTTTCATGATCTTATTGGAGGATACCTAGAGTGTTACATTGATGATATTGTTGTAAAATCCCAGTCTATAGAGGAGCAATTGGTTCACTTGGTAGCAGCTTTCGAAAGAATGAGAAAGTTCAAGTTAAAGCTAAATCCTCTTAAATGTGCTTTTGGTGTATCAGCTAGAAACTTTTTGGGCTATGTAGTATACAAGAAGGGAATACAGATTGATCAGAATAAAGCCAAAGCCATCATTGAGGCCAAGCCTCCATCAAGTAAGAAAGAAGTACAAAAGTTCCTTGGTCAGGTTAATTTTCTTCGAAGATTTATTTCTAACACTGTACGGAAAACTAAAGTATTTTCTTCTTTAATAAAGTTGAAAGATGAAGAGGAGTTTGTGTGGACAACAGAGCATCAAACTGCTTTTGAAGGAATTAAAGCCTACTTGGCCAAGCCTCCAGCGCTGATGCCACCAAAGAGCGACAAGCCTTTGAAGTTATACATTGCTGCAGCAGAAGATTCATTGGGAGTTTTCCTAGCCCAAGACAATGAAGAAGGTAAGGAGCAAGCAGTTTATTACCTTAGTAGGTTTTTAAATTCTTGTGAATGTAAATACTCAGCTGTAGAAAAGTTGTGCCTTGCATTGTACTTTGCAGCAATGAAATTAAGATATTATATTTTGCCTACTGTTGTCTCGGTAATTGCAACCACAGACTTGGTTAAGTATATGTTATCTAGACCAATGTTGAGAGGAAGAATTGGCAAATGTATATTAGCTTTGTCAGAGTTTCATCTAAAATATGTTCCCCAAAAAGTAGTAAAAGGACAAGTTTTGGCTAACTTCTTGGCAGATCATCCATGTGTAGACACCCCATTTTTGACCGTCCTCAAGACTTGGACGTCACCGCTTGAACACTCGGTGATTATCCATGTTTGTGTTCGTTTGGAGTTCCCGGAGTTCTCGGCTCGCGCGCCTTGCCTCATGACCTCCGAACTCGACCGTTTTGTGTCTGGTTTTGCACCAAACACTTGTGTTTTGCCTTGGAAGGGCAGGGAATGCTTTGTGAGGCATCCCCATACACCACCGGCTGTGGCTAGAGGCCACTGGCTGGCTGGTGTTGCCATCGGCACTTTATTGTGCCGACCGGCACTCTTTTGTGCCGACCGGCACTAAGTTTTGCCAAAATGGCACTCTTTGCCGGCCGGACACTGTGCAGTTGCTTTATGAGATATTTTCAGACAGCTGTATAGTTTTGGTTCCCCTCCATACACGTGTATGGAGGGATGACCCTCTTAGTTAGCTTAGCTTGTAAGCTTTGCAAGCTTTGCTTGCATATAAGAGGACCACTCCTCTTCTTGGCTTAGGGTTACAAAATTTTAGACATTTTAGACAGACCAAACTCTGGTTTTTAGGGTTAGGATAGATACACATCCTATCTCTCTTCTTCTCTCTTGTTTTGTACACTAGGTGTTTGTGTCATACTTTTGCTCACCAACACCTAGTGTTTCACCTTCCTTGGGTTCTTGAAGGTCCAGAGGTCTGTTGTGAAGCTTTGAAGCTGGTTTGGTGCTCAAGGAAGCCAACACATCATCTTTGTTGGAGTTGATTATCAAGGGTAAGAAACTACCCCTTTTTTCCCCATTCTTGCATTCCATTTTTGCCTAGTTTAAAATAGTTTTTGTGCTTAGTCTATAACACATAAAAGTTCTATTTTTTAAGCCTCTTTATTGTTTATTAAGAGTGCTTGGTGGTTTGGGTAGGTTTGACCACCCTTAGGCCTTGAAAAGGCCACTTTTTGTGCTATTTTGTTGAGATCCGAGACTTTGGTGCTTGGGCCTCTTCACCACTGAAATCTTGAGGGATTTCAATGGTGAAGATGGTGCCTTAGAGTCTCAAGAAGGAGAGGGCCACCCCCTCTCCTTGATGTCCTTGAAAAGGGCAAGTTTTGGCCTCCAAAGGAGCACCATGTTTGGTTGTGTTTTGAGCATGTCTTGGCTGCATTTCATGCTTATTATGCCATGATTTAACTTGGTTCTAAGTTGGTTTTAGCACTCCTTGCATGCTTTGCATAGTTGCTTTGTAATGCCTTAATAGTCCCTTAACATGCCTAGGTTGTTAGCCCTAGTTTGAGCATGTTTTAGGCCTAGATCCATGAAGTGTATATGTTTATTTTGCCATGTTTTAGGTCTGTCCTAAGTCATTTTGGTCACTCTTAGCATGTATCTTGTAGCTCCTTTACATTTTAGGCTTGCTAGCCTTCGAGTATGCATGTGTAGCATGTGTTGCTTACCTCATTTTGATGGTTTGGAACCATTTGGCATGTCATTTCAGTCCATTTAGCATGCTTGTTTGATTGCCTTGCATGCCTCTTTAATGCTTTAAAAGCATGTGTTGAATGCTCCATGTTTTGGCCTTAATGCATGCCTTTGATTTCATGTCATCTAGATGCCATCTAGGTGGTCCTTTAGGCTTAGTTTTATGTGTTAAAACTCTGTTTTTAAGTGTTTAAGTATTGCCATGTGTGGTTGTGCTAAGTGTGGTTCAAAGCCTCATTGATTTGCTTTGAACCTTAGTCCATTTGTATGCTTTGTTTGGCTTGTTTTGTTGCATGATTTGGCATCATGTTTTGCATGATTTTCAGATCTTTACAATGCGTGTTTATTGTCCTTGTTTGGTATCTCCAAGTGTGCTTGGGGGTTGCCATGTTTATGCCTTGGGTTTGGACCATAACACTTGCATGTGTGTGTGTGTTTAGTCTCCATTTCTAGGCACTTTGGCCACTGATTTTAGGCCAATTAGGAGTAGCCTAATTCATGTTTTAGTCCACTCCATTGCTTGGTTTACATGCTCCTTTGCTTAGGTTGTATGCCTAACATGTTTAGCTTGCTTGCATTGTTCATGTTGCATGTTAGATAACATGCTTAGAGTTGCATTGCATGAGCATGCATGCTTGGCCTCTTAAGATGAAAATGATAGAGGTTTGGCACCCTTTCATGTTTATTTGGTTTGCATACATTTGAAAGTGAAGTTGCATCCTTGGTTCCTTGGGCCATCATGCATGGAAATGCGTGATTGGTGGTCCGGGAATCGAGACACATGCCCCTTTGAGTCACTAACATGATAAGGGATGTGTTTGGTGCATAAATGGCTTGAATTATATTGTCATGCATAGATTTCCCCTCTGCTGCTGTGAGTTGCAGGTTCTGCAGGCATTCAGTGCCGGCTGGTACTATTTAGTGCCGACCGGCAGTCAACAAACAGCCGATGGCTTCTTTTTGTGCCGGTGGCCTCCTCCTTCAGCCGGTGGTGTCCTACCCCAGCCGGTGGTGATCCCCAGTGCCCTGAGAGGCACTCCTGGGACTTTGGCAATTTTCTAAGGAGGAGAGCAGAGGAAACAGAGGCAATCCGTGCATGGCAGTGTGGTTCCGAGCCAGTCCCGGGCGCATGTTGCATTTGGCCCTCATCCCGAGGCGGTTTACTGTTTAATTAGATTAATTAATTTATCTGATTAATTTGGTTAATTTGTAATAATTAATTAGCTTGCGTAGTTAATTAAATTGTATATTCTTTCGGTCCCTCCGAGCGAGGGCGAACTTGTAATAAGTGTGTGTATGTCTTCCAACCCCCATTTCTTTCTACCCTTTTATTTACCTGCTTATGATGGTAGATTAGGGCACATCTAAATTAGCATACCTTATGCAATGCATGCGTGCATTCATGCATTTGTTTACATGCACCGGGCTCGGTACATCATACAAACTGCATCGTACTTTCGATTTCCAAAATTGAATACGTGCTACTCGCGCATTTCATATGCCATGTTTAGGATAGCCGAGCCTGTCTAGATTGCATCTTTGCTTGTGTTGCATTAGCCACTTAACATGAACTAGGATCATGCATATGATTACTAACTGGTTTCTGTTTTGGCTCGGAGTACTAGGTGAGCTTTTATGCTTTAGCATATCACATGTGTGTGATTGTTGCCATGATAGCATGATTACCATGAGGCTAGCTGCTTATGTGATATAACTGCTTGAATGCCTGTGGATGGAGGTTGAATTGCCTAAATTGGGACAATGCATTAAAAACTGTGAGTTTTAAGCCCACTAGACAGTGGCAAAACCATCTTTTTCTAAAAGCCCACTTGAGGGTGGCAAAACCTGCATTTTAGCCTACTTGCGAGTAGCAAACCATTTTCAAAACCAACATGACATGTTTTGTTCCAACTTAGGCGATTTGGTCTATACTTGTTTGCTGTGCGCATAACATAGTAATTCTAGGCTAATAACCGGAATAAGAACACATAAAGTTTTCAAAATTAGATATCACGGTTAGTAGAGGCCGGTCTTCGGACCGGGCGAGAGGGGGTGCTCATAGCTGACCTTCCCCGATCGTACCCAAGCTCCCGAGCCAAGACCACTTTGGTAATGACGGACACATGGCCTTCGGCACCGAGTCAGGGTTTCCTAAATTTCCCCATTTAAAAATATTTAGGTGGCGACTCTGTAATCTGGCAAAGCAGTCCATGTTTGGCACTTCTTTTTCAAAAATCTGTTTTTCTCAAAATGATTTGCCAGAGTTGGACTCTTTGGTTCAGATTTAGAACCGTGACAAATTGAGTCCTTTGAACTGTAGTGAACCTAATGTGAACCGAACGGGAGTCATCCTCCCAGGATGCGTTCGGGGGACGTCTACAGTTTCTGGCGACTCTGCTGGGGAGTTTAGAGAGCTTGACTCGAACTCGTGATATCCTGTTTTGATTTCACTTATGTGTTTCTTTGCATTGCATGTGCATTGGTGCGCCTAGGAACACAGTGTTTGCCATCTGCCAATCCTGAACGGTTTGCCGGAGGCTTGTCTTGTCAAGGCATGACCATAAGGCTGACCGGTTATGGGCTCTGACAGTATGGGAACACAAACCCCGGTTTTACCGGGGCACCCTTTTTGACCATTCGACCTAGTGCATATTCGGATCCATAGTGATCATTCCAAGCTAGGACAGGTTGCTTACCCGATGCTAAGTTGTTTGAAACCGCCGTGTGCGTAGTGAAACCCTAGCTCCTGACAAAATAGGACAGGGAAACCCTACCCCACTATAGGGGTGTTTTGGCTCTCATTTATCTGCTATGTGCTTCTAGAGTGTATCTCTGCAGGAAAGTACATGTCAGCTTGCAAGTTTGAGTATCCGGCCCGAGGGGCACCAGTATCAGTGTTGTTGAGGAACCAGTTATATCTGCGGGTATCAGTTCAGTTCTGGGAACAGTGATTCTGGGGAACAGTAATCAGTAGTAGAGATCAGTTGTTTGACTGCGTCTGTGTTTGATCTGTTTTGGGCTGAAGTGCTGTCCGTTTTTTTTTTCTTTCAGTCCAGAGAATTCAGAAAGTTGATACAGAATAGTCAGTGTTTCCCCCTTGCTGAGGCAGAACTAGGGATGACACAGAGTTCAGAAGAAATAGTGGTTATGACAGCCGCGTTGGATCAAGGGATCACCCTACAGAGTGAGGCCGGCGTAGATATGCCGCATCCTCCTAAGTTGCCCGCTACACACCCAATCTGGGCCCCCCAGTTCTATCAGGCTCGGGAGCCCACTACATTCGAGTTAATGGGGATGATAGGTGATCTCCAAAGATCTGTGGCAGATCTCGCTTACGAGATGTCAGCCTCGCCACCGGTTGCACCGTATGCCGGAAATTTTGAGCCCCAAGAGCCCCCGCTACTGGGGCGGATTGTGATCGAGCTTAATCAGCCTGAGATGGCCTCCACCTACAACAGTGATGTACCAGTACCAACCCAAACCTCTCATCAGGCTAAGGCCAGAGGTAAAAATGTGGCAAAGGCAGACACCGACCCCATGGGACAGCTGCTGTGGGCAGTCGAGGCTTTAAAAGCCGGGGGGATGAACAAACAACAGGTATCTGCGATGACAACCAAAATTGTGAAGGATGCTTTTCCCACTCTACCTGAGGGTAGTTCAAGCCAGTTGGAAAATCGGGATAGACCCCGTTATGTTGAAACAGTTTCTCTTACTCCCAACCCCGTACCTGGGAAGGATCAGAAATTCAAGCCCGCACCTGCCGATCCGTTCGCCAGCACATCTAGCAGGAGCACTCAGGCTTTAAAATACCAGCCCCGGGGGCACAGGGCCTTTCATGCTCTCTACATGCCACTGTCTAGGGCGCTTCTCATTTTGGCTAAGAAGGGGCATCTTACACCTCTTGAGCCGCGACCTCTGCCGAAGAACCTCCCGGCAGGCCATGATGCTACACAGCACTGTGCGTACCACCAGCAATCTGGCCACTCCACCGATAACTGCTTTCGCCTCCGCCACGAGGTGCAGGATCTGATTGACAACGAGGTTATCCTCCCACCCACCTCAGCTAAATCAGTCACTACCCAGTTGTTGGATTTTGAGGACACCGATACTGCGAGTATGTAATTGGGATTCAACCGCCTGCGGGCAGCGCCTCGAGTTTTTGATGTGGCGTCTGGCACGCATTTTTGAGCATCCGCGAATGCTACTTTTGTAAATCCTGGCTTGGGCGCCGAGTCAGTCTTTTGCTTTGTTTTGAGTCTGTCTCTGTCTTGAGTCAGTCCTTTTTGCTTAAGGATCTGTCTTGTTGTAACGAGTCAGTCCCTCTTTTGTATAGAATACCAGGTGACTCTGGGGTTGTTGCCTCAAGCACCGTTTTGTTTTGTAATTACTTCTTTTTGCTTTCTTTTTGGGTCTACCTCTGCTGTGGAGCCAGTTTACATCCGGGGAACCTGAATGAAACAGCCGCGGCTATCGTGTTCCCGTACTATCTGTGTTGGGCTAGTTATGCCACAAAATTCGAATAGGGTGACAGCGCATTCCACCCGCTCTTGTGTGCCCTAATAATTATTGTTTTGACCTAAGTTTTTCAAACCCTTTTGAACACTGCGGTGAAAACGAAGAGGAAGGAATTCCTCGGGAGTTGCAAAACTTTGATCAAATTGAAAGAAAGAGAGGCGTGCTAAGCCCTTAATGATCGAAATCATGCTTGTCAGCGTGAGTACTGAGAAGGACCCTGGCTTGATCCAGACTGGTTCCACACTGTCTTCGGCGCGAGCGATTTGTCGCCTTCTTAAAAACTTTCGAAAACAAAATGTTTTGCGCAGTCCTGCGAAGACCTGTGTGGAATCTCTCTTGAGATTACGCAGCTTAGGATCGCTCTCAGCCTCGAGACTCGACCCCTCATTTTCAAACCTTGGACCGGCATCCAGAATGTTCAATGGTCAGCTATCAATGTGAAGCCCGTGTGGCCCGACTCGAAGCAGCCCTCGATCAAGGGGCATCGAAATCGGAGCAAAAGGCTAGAGTTCACCAGGAGAAGTTGGCAAAGCAACCGTGATTGATTCTCCTACAAAGTACTGCAACGGTCATTCTCTCGAAAAAGGGGAGGCTTCGATTTCGAAAACCATTTGGCATGGACTCGCTACACTTTTACCCTTTGAGAGGCTCGCTGGGTCGAAAACCCAGAAGGGCGACCCAGGCAAAAGTTAGAGCAAAAGAAAAATGCAAAAGAAAAAGAGCAAAACGAAAAAAAATAAATAAAAAATGCAAAAGAAAAAAAAGAAAAAGAAAGAAAAGAAGCTCGCAAGGTCGAAAACCCGCATTGGGCGCCTTGGCAAAAGTAAGAGCCTAAAAATAGTGAAGGTTAAAATACCCGAGAGTACCTTAACCGGAACTACGTAAGGCTTGATTCCCATGTTTGGGATACGTAGGCAACTTCATCTTGAAGTCCAGCCCCCAACGCTTTCATAGCGTCTTAGTCCATGCCATGCTTTTGATCACTTTTGCCTCCTTCGAATCTAATGTCTCGATTGCAGTAACCTGGAACTACGTGATCAACTTCCTCTTGAAGCCCAACCACCAACACCTTCCAGGTGACTGTGTCCATATATTGATTCAGACCGTCCTCGTCTCCTCCGTGTCCGAGGATCCGATCGTCATCAACGAGGGCTGGCTTGCAGCATGCTGCGGCATCATCCACGCAAGGGGCAACTTTCCGTTGCCTCATATCGCCATAAAGTTGCCCTGAGTTGCCGCCCAAACTAGGGGCAACTTTCCGTTGCCCTCTTCCCCCCCTTCAAGCAAGGGGCAATTTTCCCAAATTGCCTCCGATCCGAGGTTGCGTATCTCGAGGTTAGGTTCTGTGCTTGTTGAGCATTGACTGTTTGCGAAAATAGTTTTTGAAAATTTTTACTGAGGTTGACTATTTTCTCGAAAACTATTCCATTTTCCAAAATCGGACCATGTTTGGACCCAAAAAGGAAAACTTTCAGTGCTTACGGCCTGACTTGCATGATTTTCAAATCAAAAATTAAACAAGCATGTTAATCCAACTCTCATTTTTGATCAAAACTGTTTTAGAAAACAAAAAATGGTCAAAGTAATGAACCAGGGGCACAGTCGAGTCGGGTGTTCCGCCTCTCCTTTGTTATCGACGTACTTGCCAGAAAGGCACCCTATCTATCAGAAGAAATAGCCGTGAGCTAGCTGTATCGGGCGCGAGCCCGCGACTTCTTATTCATCCATCAATCACCCTGGGGAGGGATGAAAAATGAGAGAATAAAGAATAGAGAGGTGTAAGTCGAGAGAAAAGTGAGCAAGAGGGTTTTGAGAGAAAAACCGAGCTTGAGGGCCGAGTGGCGTGAGAATCACACAAATCAGAAAGGGTGGGAAACCTGCTCGGAGGGATTGGCTCCTCAAGGTCTTTTGTTTTCAAGCACGTCTGTGTGTCGTGTCCTTTGATTTGTCGGTCTCAATTTAGCTTTGAGTCTTTTCCGAGTGTATCTCGTTGTGTTTAGGTCGTGTGCCTTTTATTTTCTTCACTTGAGTCCTTTCCACTGTGTTCAGTTGTAGGCTCGATACCCCGGTTGTGAAATCCCTTTTCTAAAGTCAATCGTTTGTGCTCAGAATGCTGTGCCATTCTCTACATTTATGCGAGGCAAGAGAAGAAAAGGAAAATTTTTGCTGTGGTCCATCTTGTCAGAATGGGGCTGTTTGTTCAGAGTTTGCTGTGTGTAGAATGAACCAAATGCTGTGTTATGGGCTATATGCAGATCAATCCCTAGCAGATTAGTCCCCAGCAGAGTATGGGCTGTGTGTTCGGATTGAGCAAGGATTTGTATGAACTGTTTTGCTGTTTAGTCGGTCGGTTATCTGATTAGTACAGTGCGAGTGCTCAGTTTTCAAACAACAGATCATTTTCATTTACATTTGAGGTGTAATATGATGCAATGCAGTGCAAAGTATGAAATATGCGTATACATACAAATGTAACACTCTTTTTTAGATAAAAAGTTTGTTCCGTTTCATAGTCTTTTCAAGTACATAAGTTTTAAGGAAAGCAAAATCTGCCTGTGGCAGTACATAGTACTCTATCTACCAAAAAGAGAAAAGTACAATAAAAGAAAATTAAAGAAAAAAAAACAACAGCAAAAGTCTGGGTCATCAGCATCATCAATGGCCTCACGCCTGAGGATCTGTCTTGGCCCTCTTCCTGGGCAGAAGCCCAGGAGCATCGTCGGAAGCATCGCTGTCAGAGCCCGAGCCCGAGCTATCCCCGGCCTCCTCCTCGGACGCCTCCGCCTCCTCCTCAGACTCGTCGTCTGCAACCGGAGCCTGTGAGCTGCTCCCGGCATAAGTACGTCCTCCCCTGGTGCGGGGGAATCTCCTGCCATCCCGAGTAGAAATGGGAGGTCCAGATGGAGCGCCACCACCCACGGGAGGAATCGGGAAGGGAGGCTGAAAAGTGCAAAAAGATAAATGCATCAGTATACATGAAGCAGTTTATCAATGTATGAGTACAATGTGTGAATGCCGTGAGCAGTGAATCAGTGCAGAATGTAATGTATGAGTACAGTGTGTGAATGCCGTGAGCAGTGAATCAGTACAGAATGCAGTGTATAAGTACAGTATGTGAATGCCGTGAGCAGTTAATCAGTATAGAATGCAGTGTATGAGTACAGTGTGAATGCCGTGAGCAGTTAATCAGTGCAGAATGCAGTGTATGAGTACAGTGTGTGAATGCCGTGAGCAGTTTATCAGATGTTGTGTAATGCATTAGTATGTATGGAACAGAGTATGGTTTGAGACTGTGGTAAGAAGAACGTACCGGAAGACTGTAGGCGGCCATGACATCGAGAGTTCGCTGCAGCATCCCCATCAGGGAGGCACACAGCTCCACCGACTGCCGTGTGTATTCGGAGGAAGCCTGCAAAAGTATCAGATGCATTAGTATTCTGCGGAATATCAAATAAACTGAAATGGAATGACAATGCAAGATGCAAAGTGGAGTAATACGTACCGGGGGTAAGTCGGGAATACCGGCTAACTCGTGACCAGCCGGGGGAGGAACGAAGGGGATCTGGTAGGTCTCCCCACCCTGCCCCCTGTACGTCAGCATAGTGGGCAGAGCAGGCCAACCGGACCCTCGTCCCCTCTGTACCCCACCCCTGCCTCGGACTCGGGCTCTCCTCGAAGATCCCACTCCTGCTCCTGCCTCTGCCCGAGCCGCCGGCACCGCAGGACTCCCTCGCTCAGTCTGGCGACCCCCGCTCAGAGGCCGCATGATGAAGGTCCGGACATACTCGGAGTAGTCGCCCTCGCCCCTATAGCCGTCCTCATCCTAGCCAAGGGTGTAGTCCTCCATCTGCTGCAGAGAAAACCTCTCGGTGTCCCTCATGTGCTCAGGAGGGTGAACCGGGACTATCTGCTCTGGCAACCCTAGGGTCTGGCGTAGGAAACGCTCCCCCAGGTACCAAGCCCGACAGACCGGGCCCTCCAGCAAGATCCGGTAACGAGAGGTCTCCTCGGCGCCGGCGTATCGATCCCTCGTCACCGCTGGAAGAGCAGCCCACGGCCGCCAGGTGACCTAAAATTGAAAATACAGTTGGTTATCTATTGCTATTTGAAACATGCAGTGGAAAAGCGAAGCTTAAACGAACTACAAGTAAGACATACCTCGGCAGAGGCGACGGTGTCGAAGAATCGGCGGAAGAAGCTGAATGTGTCCCGGGGCCTCCGGGAGCATCGTCCGTCATAGCGGCGGGAGAAGGGGACAACCAGAGGGGTCTCCGCCTCCGGCACCGGCTCCAGCCTAGGGAAGTAGGCATACACCCACAACTGCAAAACAGATGTCAGTATGACCATCAGATAAAGCAGAATGCAGTGTAAAGCAGAAATAACAGAGCCGTGTGTTGTGTAGTGTATTTTGCAGAGTGTACAGAGTGAACGGTGTACAGTCAGTATAAAGCAGAAATAGCAGAGCAGTATACAGTCAGTGTATTGTGCTGAGTGTACAGTGTGAGTAGTGTGCAGTTAGTGTAAAGCAGAGTATGTGTGTGCCGTGTGTACAGTATACAGCGAGTGTAAAGCAGACTACAGTGTGTGCAGAGTGCAGAGTACAGAAAGTACAGAACAGAAATGTAAAGCAGAGGAGAAGACGTACCTCCCAAGCTCGCCAGTAGCCTCCAAGCAACTGCCCGCTGCCACGGGAGACCGAGCTCATGTACCCGTAAAGAGTGGCCAGAGCCGCGCCACCCCAATCATAGCGCAAAATATCTCTGACATCTACCAGTGCGCTGAGAAGACAGAGGGGCACGGTGTTCGCCCGGTCGGCGAAAAGGGTAGTCCCCAGCAAAAACATCAGAAAACCACGCGCGTACTGCTCTACGGCCACCTCGGTCATCGAAGCCGCCGCCTCCAACACAGGCTGCACCCTAAACTGAACCTCGAACCAGGAATACCTGACAAAGCCAGGACGCGCCAGAGGCGGTGCCTCGCCAAGCAAGTAGACCTGGGCCGCGGTCCACTCATCCATGTCAATGTCGAAGGGGATCGGATCACCCCCTACCCCGATGCCGGTAAGCATCGCGAAGTCGTAAGGGGTCATCGTCATGTCCCCTGCCACCGACAAGTGGAATGAATCAGTGGTGTCCCACCACCTCTCTGCCAGAGCGGCAAGGAGAGGTCTGCAGGCGGAGAGCCTGGAAAGTCCCCTACAAAATGCACCGAAGCCGGCCCGATCGACGATCTGACGGACTGCGTCAGGTAGCTCGGCATACCACTCTCGAGCGACGGTATTCCCATACCCGCGGACGGTATGGGAACCTCCCTGTTTACAAACAAACAGTTACGAATCAATATGAAATGTACAGTTTCGAAGAAACAGTTAAAGTCAGTACAAATCTAGCATGCGTGCAAGTCTTTCAGATTCAAACAGAAACCGGGTACCGGTGTGCTTACAGTAAACTACGGCGCGTGATGCGTCAGTGTGTTTTGAGTGGTCCAGTGTAAACTTGGTGCACGTGTGCACGTTTTTCAGATGCAAGCAAATGTCAGGTTTCAGTGCACCAGTAGGTGGACTACGGCCTGTGATGTGTCAGTACTCCCATGGGGATCAGTGTAAACATAGCATGTGTGCGTGTTTTTCAAAGTTCAAACGGATGCCGGGTCCCGGTATGTTTCAGTGAATTACCAACGTGTGATGCGTCTGCGTGTTTGTGTGATTCAGTGCAAGTCTAGCATACGTGCGAGTTTTCAGATTCAAATAAGCACCGGGTGTCGGTGAGTTCATGTCAAAAGTGCAATGTGTGCCGTGTGTTTGGGTGATTCAGGCTAGTGCAATGTGTGTGCATGTGTGTCGGTCCTAAGCAGATATCAGTTGTGAGGTTGTCTACAATCAACTACAGCGCACAGTGTATCAGATCTAAAGCAGTTAAGGAATGTAATCAGCTATGGCAGTTGACAGTTAAAGGTCCTACATTGCAGAAAATAAAGTAGATCAAGATGTTACCTCGGAAGCGCCGAAGGACAAGTGAGAGGCCGGCTCGCGCAGGAGAAGCTCCGGGTCCAGCGCTCGGTCGAAGCCGCGGAAGTGGCGAAGTCCATCGGGTGGTAGAATGTGAATAGCCGGCCGGTAGGTCGCTGGATCAAATAGGCGCTCGCTCAACGGGAGAAGCTCAACCCCGGGATCCATCTCGTGATCCGGGGGAGTCCCGACATGTGGAATGTCGTCAGCCATGGCAAAGGGGATAAGAAAATAGCCGGAAAAGGAAAACCGAGCAAGAATACGAAAGGTCAACCGAAAAGGTCAACCCCGAGCGGGCCGAAAATGATTGGAAAGGCCGGGAGATGAAAAT
This sequence comes from Camellia granthamiana, assembly GCA_036172215.1. Taxonomy (NCBI): domain Eukaryota; kingdom Viridiplantae; phylum Streptophyta; class Magnoliopsida; order Ericales; family Theaceae; genus Camellia; species Camellia granthamiana. The sequence goes on from CM069905.1 coordinate 158,487,805, forward strand.
ACACGGAAGTGTAGAGGAAATCGAGGGGAACAAGTCCCGAAAAGGCAGAAATAGCAAAGGAGATCCCGAAATGAAGTTTCGATCGGGTGGAAATGTCCGAAACGCAAAGAATATCGCGAATCCGACGGTAAAACGAGCGTGAAACGCGAGGAAATCGATGAAAAATCGAGAGAACAAAGCTCTAGAGAGAGAGAGTGAAGGATTTCGGCGGAAGAGGAAGTGGAAAATAGGGTTTAGAAACCCTATTTTATAAAACCCGAGGCGAAATGGCAGAACTGCCCCCGATCAGGCATTTTCTGCCGGTCGGCACTATTTTGTGCCGGTCGGCACATTTTTGTGCCGGTGGAGAAGTTTAGGCAGCCGGTGGCAGCCGGTAGCCTTTCCACCCAGCCGGTGGTGTTCCCAAGGCCTTGTTTAGGCTAGATGAGGGGTTTTGGGTCTTCATAGCTCAAGAAAGTGCAAGAAAGTGCATCTCCGACGCTCAACCGGCCTCCGTTTTGACCTCAGACAGTGTCTTCTGTATGTGGCACTCAAATTCATGCGATGACTGTATCCTTTTGTATCCTTTTGTCTTTCATAAGATTTAAAAGTTGCCCCGCGTGTGTTGCACGCATTCATCACACTCTCCGGTGCGCCGCCTCGCGCCGTCTCGCACGTCCCTTGCGACTTGCATTATTTTCCACCCGATGAGGTATGCGTGCCTCATCTTGTATTTCATTGCATTTCGAGGTACGCGTGCCTCGTTTTGCATTCCATTTTCCATCCGATGAGGTATGCGTGCCTCATCTTGCATTTCATTGCATTTCGAGGTACGCGTGCCTCGTTTTGCATTCCATTTTCCATCCGATGAGGTATGCGTGCCTCATCTTGCATTTCATTGCATTTCGAGGTACGCGTGCCTCGTTTAGAAGCTTTAATAATGGGACTGGATATGGGATTACAAGCTTATGCAGTTGATATATTTGGAGATTCTCAATTGGTAGTCAACCAAGTGAAAAGAATTTTCAAATGTCAAAGTGCAAGCATGTTACCATATTATGTTGTTGCATTACATTTACTTTCTCAGTTTTAGATAAGTCACATCGCAAGGTTCATGAATAACAAAGCCAATGATGTAGCTCAGGAGGCTTTGAATTTCAGAAAAAGGGATGACACTCAATCGAACATAAGTCGAGCAACATATCAAAAATTAATACCACATTTAGCTAAAAGGAATGTGGTGTTGGAAGTCAATCATAATAACTTACAAGATCAAGATTGGAAGCATCCAATCATGCAGTACTTAACAGGCCTATCTTCGAAGGCCAGCAGAAAGATTAAATTACAGTCTATGCAATACATAGTGTATGGTAATCCTCTTTACAAAAGGGGAGTAGATGGGTTGTTATTGGTATGTCTAGGGCCAAAGGAGTCACTGACAGCCATGGCTGAAGTTCATGAAGGCATTTGTGATGCTCATCAACCTAGTGTGAAGATGAGATGGTTGCTTCAAAGACATTCCTACTGTTGGCCAACCATCCTCAAAGATTATATAGAATATGCTAGAGGTTGCTAGGTATGCCAAAAACATGGCATGATAAGACATGTACCAATAACTAATTTGCATGCAGATGTGAAACCTTGGCCATTTAGAGGTTGGGCTATGGATATGATAGGGAAAATACATCCACCCTCTTCGAAACATCATTGTTTCATCCTAGTAGCCACAGATTACTTCACTAAGTGGGTCGAAGCTAAACCATATAAGGCTACAAATCAAACTGAAGTTATTGGATTTATTAAAGATTTGATTCATAGGTTTGGCATTCCATGAACCATAACTGTAGATAATGGGACTGTATTTGATGGAAAGATGGTAAAATCTTTCACAGAAGAGTTTGAAATTAGCCTTGTTAATTCCACCCCTTATTATGCACAAGCAAATGGTCAGGCAGAATCATCCAACAAGTCCTTGAAAAAAGGGATACAGAGAGTTGTGGAAGACAATCCTAGAGATTGGCATAACTTGTTGTTGGATGTATTGTGGGCTTATAGGACTTCTCCAAGATCAAGTACAGGAGTTACTCCTTATGTCTTAGTATATGGGCATGATGCAGTGTTGCCTGTGGAGATTAATATTAGGTCCTTGAAGGTGAAATGCCAAGACCAGTTAGCTTCTGAGTAGTACCATTAGAGGATGTTCTTGGAATTAGAAAATTGGATAAAGCTAGCATTTTGGCATTAAATAGTATTCTTTTCCAAAAGAAGAAAGCAACCAAAAACTATAATAAGAAAGTCAGGCACATTAACTTTGATGAAGGTGACTTGGTATGGAAGACCATACTCCCAATAGAAATTAAACACCATAAATTTGGCAAATAGTCACCTAATTGGGAAGGACCATAAAATTCATAGAGTCTTGCCTGAGGGAGCATACCATTTGAGAAATCTAAATGGATATGTGCATCCTAAGAAAATTAGTGACAGGTATTTGAAACCTTATTAGCCAACTGTGTAGGAAACACAAGGAGTGTAGAAAATGCTAAACAAAAGAAGCATCAAAACACTCAAACAATAAATAAGGGTTTCATTTCATAAAGAGTTAAGTACATGCAACCATAGATTGGCCCAAAAATCAATACAATGCTTCAGTTGTTCCCTTATAATTGATTCTCTACTCCTAAGGAATGGGAACAACTGAATGGCTGTAGGCATGTCTTGCCTACGGTTAGCTAGCCCTTGATTGGTGATTCGTAGCTTTGTAGCAGTTTGATCCAAGGCTAAGTTAACTGCTGCTAACTCCTCTTCTAATTGAGCCTTTTTCTCCAAGAGTTGGATGCGAAACTGAGAAACAGAAAAATGTTGTCCCTTCAATTCTGATACCTCAGTATGTATATGGGAGACAAATTCCTTGTCTTTCAATGGCTTCTCTTCTGCAGCTTTAGCAATGTGGTAGATGTTGACATAAAAATCTATGGTAGCTGCTACCTAAGATAAGTGGCTTGAAATGGCCATATTGGATTGCTCAATAACTTTGCAGCATTGGAGGAAACCATTCTTAAGTATGGGTCTTCGTAAGGCTTCGAATGGGATGCTTGAAAATGATGTTAGCAATTCCAAACAAGTGCCTAAGTCCAATGGAGGCAAAGAAGCTCTACTGATAGTTGATGAGCTCTCAAAAATTTCCAAAAGAGAGTCAGCGAGGGCTAATGGTTCAGCTTCACTACTGGCTGCTAGAGTGGTTGAAGGTGTGTCAAAAAGGCTAGCCAGTCGGGCTTAAAAAATGTCCATCTCTTCCACTAACATTGAAGGTGCAGAGAGGTTTGAAAGAGATGGTTGCATAGGGACAGGAGAAGAGATTGAAGTGTCCCTGGCAGTGTCTATAGTCTTGGCCACCAACAAATCAAGAGAAGAGGGACTGGAGCTGGATGGTGGTGGTGGACAGGAAATTGGTAAGCTACCAGTATCTTCTTTGGGAGCACTGGCTATCACTGATGAGGTGACAACTAGGGCCTTCTCAGGGGATGAAGGAGCAGCCAGGATTGTAGAGAGAGTAAATTAGGCCGAGGTAAAGGTTAGACGAGGAAGATATGGAGTTAAGCCCAGGGATAAAGATATAGGAATTCCTTGCTTCAAAAAAGGTATGAAAAGTGTAGAACCAGGAAGTGAAAATATTGTCTGGAGAGGCTCTACACTTAAAGGCACTTTAGTGTTGATTTTCTTCCTCCTTTTCGAGGTTGCTTCTAATGGTCTTTCAACTTCAGATAAGACTGAAGACACCATTGTTGAAGAAGGAGGTGGGGTAACTATTACTGCAATACAAGAAATAAAAGCAATGGTAAGTTTTATTGCTGAAAACTTGGGAAAAGAAATTATTACAGAAGCTAAAGGGAATTACCAGCCTCGAAAGTAGTAATATTGGTTGGTGAACTGCGAAGGGCATAATGTTCGGCAGTTTGTTGCTGTAAACGTCCCCGAACGTCCCGGGAGGATGAATTCCCGTTTTGTTCATTTGGGCTCACTACAGTCCTGACTCAAATTGTCACGATTCTTAATCTGAACCAAAGAGTCCAAATCTGGCAAATCGTTTTGAGAAAACAAATTTTTAGAAAGCAGTACCAAACACGGACTGCTTTACCAGATACAAAGTCGCCACCTAAATATTTTATTTTAGGAAATTTAGAAAACCCTGACTTGTTACCTAAGGCCACGTGTCCGTCATTACCAAAGTTGCCTTGGCTCGGGAACTTGGGTACGATTGGGGAAGGTCAGCTATGAGCACCCCCTCTCGCCCGATCCGAAGATCGGCCTCTACTAACCATGATATCTAGTTTTGAAAACATTATGCGTTCTTATTCCGGTTAATTAGCTAGAATTTACTATATGATGCGCATAACACAAGTATAGACTAGATTGCCTAATTTGAAACAAAGCTTTGCATATCCACCCGTTTGGAAAATGGTTTGAAATTTGCTACTCGCAAGTAAGCTAAAATACAGATTTCAACGAGTTGTTCCAACTCAAACAATCCAACCTTCATCCACAGGCATTCAGGCAGTTTATATCACATAAGCATATAGCCACACGGTAAGCATGCTATCATGTTAACATTCACACTCATGCGAGATGCTAAAGCATAAATGCTTACCGAGTACTCCAAGCCAAAACAGAAACTAGTTAGTAATCATATGCATGATCCTAGTTCATGTTTAAAATGGCTAATGCAACACATGCAAAGGTGCAATCTAGACAGGCTCGGCTATCCTAAACATGGCATGTGAAATGCAACAGATAACACGTATTCAATTTGGAATTGAAATACAATGCAGTTAGCATGATGCGCCGAGCCCGGTGCATGCAAGACAAATGTATGAATGCACGCATGCATAACATAAGGTATGCTAATTTAAATATGCCCTAATACTAACCATCGAAAGCTAGTAAAGAAAAGGGAAGAAAGAAGTGGGGGTTGGAAAACATACACACACTCACACACACTTATTACACAATTGCCCTCGGTCGGAGGGTCCGAATAAATATTACACAACCAAAGGAATACTACTAAATTAATTATTACAGAACTTCTAATTATTTAACAAATTAAATGCAGAAGGAAGGTGGCCGCAGCCCTGCCTCGGGATGCGTAGATGATGCATGCTCGATCCGCCTTGCCCGAAAACCCGGTACCATGCCACTGTTGCCTCTGTTTACATTGCCTCACCCCTCCGAAAATTATGAAAGTCTCCAGAACTGCCTTGAGCTTCCTTCTGAGTGTTGTGGAGTACCACCGGCCAGAACAAACGGTCACTGGCCATGGGAACAGGCTTATCGACCAAAGATGGTGTCATCAGCTGGACACTTCTGGCCGGTCGGCACTAGAGATGGCCGGTTGGCCATTTATTCCTGCAGAATCCTGCAGTTGATAGCAACAGAGAGCAAGTAGTGTATGGCATGGAATTTTCAAGCAAATGTGTGCATGGCCACTCTCCCAATCATGTTATGGACTCAAGGGAGTGTGGCCCTTGGTATTCGAGCCACCAATCACACATTCCAATGCATGATAGCCTAAGACACCAAGTTTGCCAATCAATGTAAATGCATGCAACAAAACAAATGAGTGCCAATGCCCTATCATGTTGAGATCAAGGGCATTGGTGACCGAGGATTGAAACGTGTTTCGTCACTTCAAGTACGAACACTTCTCAATCCTTATACTTGGTTTGACACCCCAAACCAAGCAAAATGTAATGCGATGTATGCCATATACAATGCAAAGTAATGTACCTAACACAATGCCATGCTACCTATTCATGCAAGCTAAACATGAAAATATCAAGCATGCAACAAGACTATGTGATGCAACTAACTAAACAATATGCAAACATGCAAGTAAGACATAATGCAAGCATGCAACTAATGGAATGCAACATGCAACATGCTAAATATGCAACTATATACAAGGGTGGTCTTAAACTGAAATGGGAGGCCTCAGCCACACCCCAAAGCAGTGGCCAAAAGTGCCAAAAAAACCCAAGTATGGAAGGCTACTCTCAAGAACACTCAAAGGTGATATTCATGGACATTAAACACTCATGTTAAACTCTGAAAAGCATGCGAAGAATGATGCCAAAACATGCTAGGGGATGGGTGTAAGATAAAAGGCATTCAAGGGCACAAAAAAAAAAGCATTACTCAACACTTACCCCAAGCAAACATGGCATGAACTTTTCAATACAAAACAAAGTTTTATCATGCAAAAAGGACCTCCAAAATCCACTGATATGGCAGCTAAGGGACACAAACCAAGATGCATGCATTAAGACCTATTTCAAGGCATAAAACAACACTTCAAGGCATTAAAGGGATGATAAATGCAAGAATACAAGCATGGATTAGGGACTGAAATGGCATGAGAAATGATTCCAAATCACTAAAACAACCCAACTCAAGCATGCTCGTGACTCACACACTAAAGGCTCACAAGCCAAAATGCAAAGAGGCTATACCAAGCATGGCAAATATGATCCAATCAGTGCCTAACAGACCTCAATCATGATGAAATATGACCAAGAACTTCACAAAGTTAGGCAAGAACATGCATGCATGATGGTCTTAAAGGCAAGATGCATTTCTAGGCAAAGAGGAGGAATGCAAAGCAAGTATATTATGCATGCAAAGGGGCATAAATCCAACCAAAGACAGAGATGTAATATGACCCAATAACACCCAAAAACCTCTGAAATGAAGCCAAAAGCAACTAAGCATGCATGCTACCCTTATGAGCCAAAAATGCAAACAAAAGAGAGACAAAGGGAGAGGGGTGTCCCTCCCCTATGAAAGACCTCAAACCCTCTTCATCACCATTGAAAATCCGCTGGATTTTAGTGGTGAGAAGGCCAAAACACAGTAGTATGCAGAGCTTAACAAAGAGAGCACCAAAAGGGGCCAAACAAGGCCTAAGAGGGGGAGGTCGACCCCAAACAACAAAATGACCTTAATGAAAGATCTTAAGCATGCAAATACATGACTTTTTCAAGTTATACACAAAGTCTAAAATAGCATGCAAAGTGGGTAAAAAACTAGTGCAAGATTGGGGAATATAAAGTAAATAGTGTTACCCTTGAAGAACACTTGAAGAACAACAACCTCAGCCTCTTCCTTATGACCAAAACCAGCTCAAAACTCCAAGAACAACCTCTCAACACATCCCAAGTTGAAGTATGGTGTAATACTATGTGTTCTAGTGCAAAACTAAGAACAAACTACACTTTTAGGCCCTCAAACACACACAAATCAAGAGAGAGAGGGTGATATATATCAGAGATATATGTAATTAAGTCTGGTTTTGCTGAACCTCCTCAAAGGAGAGGGAGGGTCTCCTTATATAGACAAACAAAGGTGCTAAGCTTCCAAGAGAAGCTATCAAAAGGGTTAAGGCTTCTAAGGGAAGCTAAGGTAAAAGGGCCAAGGCTTCCTGAGGAAGCTGGGACAGGGGTGCAAGCTTCTTGAGGAAGCTAAGACAAAGGTCCAAGCTTCCTCAAGAAGCTAGACCAAAAGGGTACAAAAGGTGCAAGTTCCTCCATACAGCTGTATAGAGGACAATTCAGTGCACTCCAGCTGGCACAGCTGGCATGCACTATGCCTGAAAGAGGCAAAAAGGTGGTATCGGCCATAAAAGAAGTCCATCGGCCAAATAAATGGTCGGCCGACCACACAAAGAGCCGACCGGCCATCACCAATGGCCGGTGGAAAGAAAACAAGGCCGGTGGCCCTAAGCCATGGCCAGTGGGTTTAAAGGGATGGCTGACAAACCACCTCCTACCCCCAGGTGCAAGAGACAAACAAGTGTTTGGTCCAACCAAGCACAAGACAGACAAGTTGAGAGATCCTGAGGCAAGGCACGTAGCCGAGACCTCCGAGAACTCAAAACGAACACAAACATAGATGATCACCGAGTGTTCAAACGGTGAAGTCCAAGTCTTGAGGACGATCAAAAATGGGGTGTCTACAGTTGCCCCTCTTTGACAGAACTCGAAAGTCATAACAATGACGGGAGTGAGTGTCAAAGCCTAGAGACGACCCATTTTTGATAAGGCCGAAGACTTAGACAAAGCATGCAAGACAATAAAGATATGCGCCCGAAGCCGGGGCAAAATGCAACTGACAATGCAAGAAGCCGAACATAACTTATGATCATGCAAAGAAAGTTGTAACGAAGCATACCATGCAACAGTTTTAAGCTAGCAAACACAAATCCAACTACATTACAATGCAGAAGGGATGTAAGAGAATTATGTAATTCTTGCTATGTTTCACGCGGAAAATACAATAGATGTCCGGTTCGTCCGGTCGTGCCAACTTCAAATGAACCATACATACAATATCGTGCCTGTAAGAGAAAGAAAACTTTACAGGTACAATATCGTTAGTAGTATGCATAATAATGCAATTGAAAGTGTGCGACAACGCAAATTGAGTGGGAAGCATAACAATGTGACTAAAGGCAAGCATAACAATGCTATGGAAGCCCAAACACATGTAAGTAAAGAACACGTGACAACGTGCACAATGTGTGAAGATGTAGACACATGTAAGTAAAGCATACGTGACAACGCATACAATGTGTATAAAGGAACTTGAGCACATGTAAGTAAAGCATACGTGGAAACATATGCAATGTGTAAAGCAAGTAAGGCATGAACACATGTAAGTAAAGTACATGCAGAAGCGTGGACAACGTGTAACCACCTGAAAGATATATATACACATGTAAGTAAAGTACACGCGATAATGCATACAATGTGTATAGCAGGAATGAACATGTGTAAGTAAAGCAAGCGGTAACGCATGCAATGTGTAACCTCCTGTGAGATGCATAAACACATGTAAGTAAAGCACATGTGAAAACATATGCAATGTATAAAGCAAGCAAGGTATGAACACATGTAAGTAAAGTACACGCAGAAACGTGGACAATGTGTAACCACCTGAAAGATACATATACACATGTAAGTAAAGCATGCAATAATGCATACAATGTGTATAGTTGAAATTTGAATACATGTATAACCAACTGGAGTATGGTAAAGGCATGTTATCCATGATGTTTGAGATGCGAATTCAGAACAAAACCAGGCATTGCTCAACGCAAGGCGTGTAACGAGCGTGGCGATCATAGTCATATCGAAGCAACGTAATACAACATGTTTAAAGCGATTTGTGGAATTCGCAAAATACAAGAAGGATACGGGAAGGGGTGTTCCTCGCACGTACCGAGCATCGCCCATAGAAGACATACCTTGAGGTCAACTTAAAGGTCTACTAGTGTTCCAAAAGTGCGCTTCCCCGCACTGTCTTGGGTAATAAAGGTGCCAAACCACATCGTTGACTAGGAACGAGGGCGCGGGATGCATCGACTTCAAGGGGAGGTTACCGGTATTGATCCTGATACTTTGCTGCCCTGCCCTCCTTTTGCTTTACTTTCCTTTTTCACCATTAGTTTTAAGCACATTGCACTGCCTCAGGCAGGTTTTCAAAACTGTATATTTTTGCAAAAGACATGATGAAAATGAAATAGCTATTTCGAAAACGGTGTTATGTTTGTACTTTCTATGCATCGCATCGCGTGGCATCACATAACAATGCGAATGAAATCGAACTTTGTTTGAAAATTAAGCACTTGCGTCGTAATAATCAGGTAGTGAACCGACTAACAACTCGATAAGCAAAACAAAGAAGCTCGATGAGCTAACCCAGTGCGAGTACAACTCAATAAGCAAAACAAAGACTCAAAGAAATACAACTCGATAAGCAAATGTACAACAACTCGATAAGCAAATTGGCGTGACTCCTCAAAATCATCATCGGAGGGCATTGGAAGTGGTGCCAGTCCCCAAATTCTCAGCATGTTCAACACATAAACAGCTCAAGGAACACTAAGGAAGACCACCGGCCATAAGGAAAATCTATCGGCCTCAATAAATGACCATCGGCCAAAAGTTTTGACATATCGACCAAAAGTGGTGGTCGGTCGGCACCATTTTTGGCCGGCCGGCCATGGATGGCAGGAACCACCATAATGCTGACAGTTGTCCCCCACTCACACCTTATCCCCTACAAAAGCCTCAACTTCATAGTTTTCTTCAATTCAACACTGATTTGCTCCAAATGGAAGAGTTTCTTGCCCAAAATCTCGCAGCTTGGATTGCTGGCTTGGATGGCTCGGAAAGGCTAAGTTTTCGGGGCTTTGGCATAAATGCACTATTCACTCTGAGCCGTACTCCACTGCACTTTCCATTTCTCCATGCCGCGGCACGGTTTTGGAACCCGGTAACACATGTCTTTAGCTTTGACAGGCAAGAGGTATGTCCTACTTTCGAAGATTTCCAAGTTTTGATGGAATCTGAGCGCAACGAAGAAATCCTGCCCCAACTTCGCTTCGGCCATGCCCAAGCTTTAGGGCGAATGTATGGACTCACGATGCATGATGTTGGATCTTTGATTGGTGACGGAATGCTGGATGTTTCGAGTTTGGTTTGTCGGTTTTCTGATGCCGGTGACCGCAGCGACCATCATTGGCAGGGTTTTCGGCGACACGCCCTCTGTTTGTGCATGCTATCTCATTTCTTGCTTGCCTCAGGCTCCGGAGGATCTAGCGTCCGGTTGATCAAGGTCGCCCAAGGCTTGAAGGAAGGCAAAAGTTGTATTGCCATGACCTTGGCCGAGACATTGATGGGTTTGGACGCTTTCTATCGCCGTGAGACGACCAGATTCGCGGGGAGTCCACTATTGCTACAGGTAATGTTTCCCACCCAATCTCACATATGTATTGCTCACATCACTCGACTCTCGGGCTCGGTTTTTCTCACAAAACCCTTTTCTAACTTATCTCTTATCGTACATCTCTCTATTCTTCATTCTCTCATTTTTCATCCCTCCCCAGGTATGGTTGATGGACAAGTTGCAGGTTATGGACTCTTGCCCGGTATACTCAGCTCGCAGCTACTTCTTCCGGCAACGCCTAGTTGATGCCTTGGATGAGGGGTGGTGGTTCGACTGGATGTGCAATTTGTCTGTAGACCGCATTGCTTGGCGTTGTCCTTGGCTCAATCTACCGGCAATGAGTTACAGCATGTCCCGGCAGACTGGGATTCAATTAATAGGCCTGACACACTGTGTGTTCTACTTTTCGTTCCGGTTCCAGCGCCAATTCGGCCATGATCAGACTTGCCCGCCCGAGGGGATAGAGTACCCTGCTGCATTCCCGGTCCGAGGCGCGCAGCTTGCTCGATATACCACGGCATAGAGGACTAGAGAGCTCCTGGCCCCCGCTCCCACTTTCAGTTGCACTTTGTCTGATGAGTGCATAGATTGGCTCAACGAAGAGGCACAAATTAGGCCCAGCTTGGCATCAGAGGCTTCGACCAGCTCTGGGAGGGGGTACAGGAACACCTGACTTAGCTATGCCCCGGATTTATTGCTTTATTAGTACTTTCAAGTTTTCTTTATGAATGTAACCAAAAGCAACTTCAATTTGTATGCAAGAGCAGGAAGACTTTGTAATGAAATCAATAAAATTGAAGGTTGTGGGTACTGAAATTTTCCGCTTTGGTCCAAAAATGGTCTAAGTTGTAAAAAGATTAATTTGAACAAAGTCAACTTTTATTAAAACTTTTCAAAACCATTTTCGACATGGATCAGAACTGGACATGCCTGAGATCTGTCACTGAGATGCACAACCCCGGATCCCAACAACTAGAAAGTTGCCCCTAGTCTGAAAAGCACTGCACCGGAGATTATAACCGAATTCTTGAATGTTGAATAGACAAAGATGGCCGAAATGATCAAATGGACAAAGTTGATTGGGGAAAAGTTTATGGCTGAACTTCAGGATGAAGTTGCCTACGTATCCCAAAGATGGGAATCAAGTCTTACGTAGTTCAGGCTTTGGTTCACTCGAGTATTTTCATTCTCCTTTTATGCTCTAACTTTTGCCAAGGCCGTCCTTTGCGGGTTTTCAACCTTGCGAGCTCAGTTTTTATAATTTCCAATTTTTCATGCTCTAACTTTTGCCTAGGTCGCCCTTTCGAGTTTTCGGCCTAGCGAGCCTCTCAGGGGTAATATTTCTTCAACTTGTCCATATTGATCGGCTGTGAAAACTCTAGGCCATCTAGGTCCATCAGAACCATAGCTCCACCCGACCAGATAGTTTTGATGATGTAAGGACTAGTCCAATTGGGTCTGAACTTGCCCCTTGGGTCGTGGATGGGAGCTTGGTTGTCCTTGAGCACCAAGTCTCCTTCTTTTAGATTCCTGGACTTAACTTTCTTGTTGAAAACCCTGGCAATTCTGCGCTGATAATCTTGAACATGGTACAGTGCTTTCAATCTGCGCTCGTCAAAGAGCATGAGTTCTTCAAATCTGCTCTGCTGCCAATCTGCTTCGGCTATCTGACACTCAACCAGCACTCTCAAAGACAGAACTTCAATCTCGATAGGTAGAACGGCCTCCATCCCATAAACTAATGAATACGGAGTCGCCCCAGTAGACATTCTAATTGAAGTCCGGTAGCCCCACAGAGCAAACGGCAACTTATCTGGCCAATCCCAGTAGGTTTCCACCATCTTCTGCAATATGTGTTTGATATTCTTATTGGCGGCCTCGACTGCTCCATTGGTCTGTGGCCGATAGGTGGATGACTTATGAAAAGCCACATTGTATTTTTCCAACAAATCAATCACTTCCTTCTTGAAGTGGGAACCGTTATCTGAAATGATTTCGTTCGGGACCCCGTAGCGACAGATGATGTTGTTTCTGATGAACTTCGCAACATGTGAAGCCTTCAACACCGCATAGGAATGGGCCTCGACCCACTTTGTGAAATAATCTATCGCGACCAGGATGAACTCATGCCCATTAGACCCCTTCGGAGTGACGGCCCCGATCACATCGATTCCCCAAACTGAAAATGGCCATGGCGAAGTCATATTGTATAGCTTCGATAACGGGATGTTCATGCGATTTGCATGGATCTGACACTTGTGGCATCGCCGAACAAAACTAATACAATCCTCCTCCATGGTGGACTAATAATAACCTTGTCTGAGGATCTTCCGAGCTAACATTACCCCATTCATATGCGCACCGCATTCCCCTCCATGGATGGCCTCCATCAGGCGTTTTGATTCTTCAGCTTCAACGCATAGCTTATGCATTCCCAGATGACCTCTCTTATACAATTTACCTCCGCAGATGATGAATTGAACGGCCATTCTTCTTATTGCCCTTTTGTCCTTGGCATTTACCCTTGGTGGATATGTTTCCTTCTCCAAGAAATTCCAAATATCGTAGTACCAGGGGTTCTCATCTTGAACCTCGCCTATAGCAGCAATTGACTCGTAAGCCGGCACAAATTTTTGGTCGATAATGACTGGACGCATCCGAACTCCAAACGGGATGTCTATCATGGAAGATAGAGTTGCTAGTGAATCTGCGAACCTGTTGTTCTCCCTTAATAGATGAGTAAAGTTCAGCTTCTCAAACCGAGGAATTAACAAATCCAAGGTCTGGTGATACATTATCATCTTTTCTTCTTTGACTTTCCAATCTCCTTTTGCTTGAGATACAACAAGGTTTGAGTCCCCGATGACGTCCAACTGTTTTGCCCCTAGTTCCAAGGCTGCTTCTAGACCGGCAATGCATGCCTCATATTCTGCTTTGTTGTTCGAGACTTTGAACCGGAGTTTGAAGGCTAGAGGGATACGGGAATTGTCGAGTGCTATCAGCAACACCCTTATCTCATACCCGTATTGGTTTGACGCTCCGTCAAAGTACATCGTCCACGTTTCATCTTTGATATGCAAAATGGCCTCATTTGGGAATAAATACTCAACTGCTTCACCCCCTTCCACCGGATGATCGGCTAAGAATTCTGCTACTGCTCTTCCCTTAACTGACTTGCGCGTCACATATTTTAGATCGAATTCGGAAAGCAACAGCAACAAACGAGCTAGCCTACCCGTAAGTGCCTTTTTCTCGAAAAGATATTTGATAGGATCCAGTCGTGAAACCAACATTACGGAATGAGCTAACAGGTAGTGCCGCAACTTCCTAGTAGCCCATACCAAGGCTAAGCAAGCCTTTTCCAACGGTGTGTAGCGGGTCTCATACTCTAGTATCTTTTTGCTCAGATAGTAGATGGCTCTCTCCACCTTGTCCTCAGATTCTTGCTCGAGCATGCAACCCATTGTAGTCTTAGTTACTGAAAGATACAAAATCAACGGTCTCCCTGGTTCAGGCGGTGACAACACGGGTGGGTTCTGTAAGTATTCCTTGATTTGTTCAAAAGCAGCTTGGCATCAGCCGTCCCATTGGAATTTCTTTCCTTTCTTCAGGAGACCAAAAAGTGGTTCACAAGTCAAGGTTAATTTTGAGATAAACCGTCTTATGAATTGCACTTTACCCAAAAAGCCTCACACCTCCTTTTCAGTCCTTGGTGGTGGCATTTCTAAGATGGCCTTGATTTTGGAAGGGTCGACTTCGATACCTCTCTGTGTAATCAGAAACCCTAGCATTTTTCCCGCTGTAACACCAAACGTATACTTCTGAGGATTCAGCCGTAACCGAAATTCTCTGATCCTTTGAAAGAACTTTTGCAAGGCGGTGTAGTGGCCCTCTCTTTCTTTAGACTTGACAATCATGTCATCCACATACACCTCAACCTCTTTGTGGATCATGTCATGCAATATCGTGGTCGCGGCCCGTTGACATGTAGCTCCAACATTCTTTAACCCAAACGGCATCACTCTGTAGCAATATGTCCCCCACGGGGTGGTGAAAGCAGTCTTCTCCCGGTCTTTAGGTGCCATCACTATCTGATTATAGCCTGAGAAGCCATCCATGAACGAAAGAAAAGCATGCCCTGCTGTGAAGTCCACTAACTCATCAATATGCGGCAAGGGAAAGTCGTCCTTCGGACTGGCTCTGTTCAAATCCCTGAAATCCATGCATACCCAGATCCTGTCATCCTTCTTTGGCACCGGAACAATGTTGGCCAACCAAGTCGGGTATTCGGATACCAGCAGGAACCCTGCATCGATTTGCTTGGTGACCTCTTCCTTAATCTTGAGGGCCCAGCCCGGGTGGATCCTTCTGAGTTTCTGTTTAACGGGTCGAGCCTCGGGGTCAAGAGAGATCCGGTGCTGTACAATCTCAGGATCGATCCCAGGCATGTCTTCGTAGGACCACGCGAAAACATCTTTGAAATCTTTTAATAAAGCGACTAAGCGCTCGCATTCCTCCGAAGACAACGTGGACCCGATCTGGACCAGCCGCGGGTCCTCCTCAGTACCAATATTCACGGTAATGATTTCATCCATTAAGGGTTTAACAAATCTCTCCTGCTCTTGTTCAATTAAGCGTTGCAAAACCAGAGGAATTTCTTCCTCGTCGTTTTTGTCAAAATTTTGAAAGTCCTGATTCAAGCAATAAATCAAAGGCACAGAAAAGTACTCAGAAACCACATCCACATCATTCTCATTAAGCACATCCAAACCGTCCGATTCTTCTGTTACAACAGACTCAAAAGAGAAAGAAAAATACGACCTAGACAGGACTGTGGCATCCGGGTTATCACCCCTAGGAATACCGGACTCAGACTTAGTCGAGCTGGAACCTGATTCTGACTCACAAGACTCGGTGGAATCAGATTCCGGCTCACTACCTGACCGGGTGCTGCTTGACAAAAATCCCTCCTCGTACTGCCAAATGAGGGAGGGTGCGATGGATGCATCCAAAATACTTGCTGATAGGCCCGTAGCCGTTTCATTCCCGATCATGGACACCGAGAAGTTATCCCCCAAGCACTTCTGTTCGATTGGAGGATCTGAAAGTAGACATGCCAGTGCTACCCCCATTTCACTTTCGACGTCCTCAGACTCTACTTTCTTGCTCTGCTTAACCTCAACTGTTGGGTCTGTCTGCTCTTCGGCAACATCATCCCCGGATTACTGCAGATCAAAGAAGATCTCAAAACCTGGTATGTGCTTTCTTTCTGCGTTCAGCCACGGCTCTGGGAAACCACAAAACGGAAAGTCCTCCCCCTCTTAGACGAAGCGTCCGTTTAAGGTACCCTGGATGGGCCGGTGCATTAACTCAAAAGGCTTCCCCGCCTGCTTCGCTCTGGCTCTCCCAGCCATCTCCTTCCCTTTCCTTATCCAATCCTCTTTGGTGGGCAGGTAACCCAAGCCAAAGGTGTGGGGGTTGTGTGGCACTTCGGCCAATGCTACAACGCCCTTCCGGCCGCTCTTTCCCAATCCCATCCTGAGGATATGTTGAAGCTTGTTCATGAGGTATACTGATTGAGCACTAACATACAACCCCTCATTAACGGCCATGATGTTCTGCACGACCTGGGCCTCAGCCAGGGTAAAGCCGGATAAGAACAAATCCTCCATACCGTGCTCAATTTCCAGAACTGGCGTAGATACTTTTGGCGGTGGATGGATCGATGAATTCCTAAAAACAATGGCTACTCCCTTCCCATGGAGGTATTTCACCGTTTGATGCAAGGTGGACGAAACTGCCTTTACTTGGTGCAGCCACAGCCGCCCCAGGAGTAGATTGAAAGTGGCGGGAACCTCTAGGACGTGATAGTCTATCTCATGCTGTCTCGGCCCAACCTTAGTCTGAATTTTCACTGTTCCCATCACTTCTCTGCTCGTGTTGTCGTACGCCCGAATCACCTGGGCTGTCGGCACAAAGTCCACAATCATTAAACCGATTGCATATGCGGTTCTTGCCGGGCACACATTGATGGCGGACCCTGTGTCGACAAGTACCACGAGTATCCATTTGTTTCTACATTCCACAGAGATGTAGAGTGGCTTATTGTGATTCACACCTTCAAGTGGCAATTCCTTGTCGGAGAAAGTCAACATCGGGGTAGCTCCCCTCGGAAAAACTAATCCCACCAGCTGCTCTGGCGTGGTTTCTATCGAGAGCTTGGCCATGTCCATGGCCAATAAGACAGCTTGTCTATGCACCTGCGATGCCATAAGCAGTCCCCAGATGGAGATGTCTGCTTGTATCTTTTTCAATTGTTTGAGCACAGCCTCATCTTCAAGTTGCTTCTCTTTTTGCTTTTCTGCCTCCCTATCTTTCCCAAACGCCTCTGGTTGATCTAGGTGTGGAGGCCTGAAATACCGTCCACTCCTATTCATATGATCGACTTCGTCGATGTACCAGGTATCATCTGGTTGGTTACTCCCCCAATCTTCATCTGTGTAGGCAAGAGATAAATCATCGTCCTCCCACCACATTCCATTGGCAGCCGACAGACACCTGTCCGGCTCTGGTATGACTGTTCTCGTACTCGCAGTGCCCTCCATCCGTATGCTCGCAGCATTCTCTGTCCCTGCGCACACAGCAGTTTCAGTCCCCACGTGGGCTTTAGCTTTCCTGATTCTCTCAGAATCCCCAAGCCTTTCATGTTCCAACTGCGCCAGTACAGTTGTTTGTTTAACAATTCCTGTATTCAAAATGCCCCAATCATGAGCAAAATTCTTGACACCGGCGTTCTCTGGCGATGTACTCTGATCCCCGGCCCTTCCGGCCACAACTGATGTCCTCGCCCTTGACGGGCCCTGTTCTGGTTGGCATTCTTCCATAACATCCGATTGATCATCCAGCCACCCGGTAACCTCTGCCGATTCCTCGAGATCCAGTACCTGTACCTGTATTTGTTTCTACCCTAAGGTACACCAAGTTTGGGGGACCAAACTTTTTAAGGGGGGGAGAGTGTAATAACCCGACCCTCATGTGTGTTTTCTGATATATTTTCAAATTCTGTTTTATGTTTTTGAATGCTTATTGTGGAACCCTTTGAGGAAGTAAGGCTAAGTAGGGGAAATTCGTGTTTAGAGATGCCTATCTGTTTGACAAAGAAAAGTATCTGTTACAACTATAGGTTAGAAGTAGAAAATGGAAGCCTAGAAACTTAATTATCTGAAATTGAGTTCATATATGTGATCCATTAATTTTTAGGTAATATTAAGCTTTTCTGTGAAATTTCAATTTCAGATGCTTAAACGATTGATTTTCGTCTTCATTCAATCTCTATATATATGTATGTCAATGAGAAGCCTCAAGACTTAAGAACTTCATATAACATATTCCCTGGGAGAAAAGGAAGAGAGGCTAAGAACAAGAGAGGGTAGAGAGGAATTGAAGCCAAGGTAAGATGGATTTCCCTAACCCAATCCTCTTCCTCAATTTGAAATAGGAAGCTTTTGATGTTGTATAAAGTCTTGGATGTGTGTGTGTTGAAGACTTGGCATGATAATCCCATCATATGTGTATTTTGAACCTAATTCAAGTTATCTAGTGAAGGATATCATCTTGTTTCTTTACTTAGCAAATTAGTACCCATGCTTATGCCATGTTTTTGTATATCTATACATGTGTGTGTGAAGTTAAAATGAGCTTCAATTATGCCATGTTCTTGTCCAAGTCAATTGAGTTGTATTCATGAGTTTAATATGTTGTATGTTATATCTTGATTTACATGCTTTTTGAACCATGAATTAGCCATAAAAAGCCCCAAGTTAAACCCCTTAAATATGCATCAAGAGTTGAAATATTGCAGAATGTCGGACTGGGAAAATGTAGAATCGCAACACGTGCGGGAGTCATGGCCACACGTGCGGCCCATGCTGAAAAACCTGGATTACTCCGTTTTGCATGTAGAACCCTCTAATATTGTCGAAATGTGTATTTGATGCCTTTTTTATATTTATAAATTCATTCGAAATGAAGCGAAACGAAACGTAACTTGATATGAAAAATAAACTAAAGTGTAAGTTTTGAATGTGTGCAGGGCACACTCCAGGAGGAACAAGCACGTCATCTCAACACTGTGAGTAGTAGTATGTTTTACTTACAGCTATCGAATGCCATTAGCATTCTATTGTACATGTTGATTATGCACTTATGCGAATGATTAAAGAAATGTAAATGTATGATCACCTTGCCTACTCTCATGATGTAAGGGCCTCGAGCCATATGTTTCAAGGGCGTTTACTCCATATGTTTCAAGGGCTTTCATGCCAATATGTTTCAAGGGCTTAAGTGCCACATGTTTCAAGGGCGTTTACGCCATATGTTTCAAGGGCTTTCATGCCAACATGTTTCAAGGGCTTAAGTGCCATATGTTTCAAGGGCTTCTAGCCACCATGTTTCAAGGGTCTTGTGTCACCATGTTTCAAGGGCTTATAGCCATTATGTTTATGTTGCAAGATTGGACCTAAGGCCGCCAAGTACTTAGCTCAGAATCAGACTAATTATGTGAACTCTACTTCTTTATATACAATGATATGAATATGTTTCAAGTTAAGCATCGTTGTATTTATGTATTACTATTCACTGAGCCCGGCTCACTCTCTGTTATGTCTGTTTCTGTAGGTCATCAATCAGGTGGTCAGTCCTAGCCATGACGCAGCTTCCTTTTGTCAACCTTTACGTGTCCAGGCACTATACAAAGCCATTCATTTTGTGAAGTTTTTAAGATGTTGGCTTGCTATTTAAGTGTCCATTTAAGGTTGATGTACATAACTTTCATGTTTCTTTTGTATACGCCCAATCATGGGGCTGGGACTGTAAATGTACGTGTATGTAACCGATGTCCAGGGATATAGCTTTAAACTTTGTCTGCCTTTGATGATGTATGTGATGTTTGATCCTGGCATAATAGAAATAGCTCAATGGAGTATGTTTGTATCTATGTTATGTTAGTATTTTATGCTTTCGATAAGGCCCCGTAGATTATGTATACCAGGTTACATGTCTGTTTCCGAATAGGTCATGCCCAAACTTTTAGGGACAGGTCAGGGGCGTGACAAGTGGTATCAGAGCACAAGTTGCTATCTCACACACAGATCCATTGAGCTTTAGGGTGTCTAGAAAAGCTTTAGGCATCATGCATGACATCCTAAAAGTATAAGACAAGTTCGATGGCAACATTGCGTGTACTCTGATAATGTTAACAATTTTGAACTATGTCTATTGTATATAATTGATTATTGTGTAGATCATGGTGAGAACAAGGACAGAAGATGCGGAAGATGCTACCTCAGAACGACTGGATAGGATGGAGAGGATGATTATGGAAATGGCGGAGACTCTATGGCAACAACAGCAACAGCCTCAACAACAGCCGCCACCGCCACCGGTACCTCCACCGGCAGCACAAGAGTTTCATGCTGAAGACCGGACTATTACCCTCACTAAGGAGTTTAAAAAGATGAAACCACCATCTTTCAAAGGAGGAATAGAACCGATGAAAGCTGAGGCCTGGGTGTTGGGCCTAGAGAAATTATTTGAAGTTTTCCCTTGCACCGAAGCTTAAAAGGTGCAACTGGCTGCCTTTACCCTTGAGGACGAGGCACGGAGATGGTGGATGCTCACGAGAACTATACATCAAGGATTGACATGGGACAGGTTCTTGGAATTATTTTATGATAAATATTTCCCTCAAAGTATGCGAGACAAGAAGGTGACTGAATTTGAGACTCTCAGACAAGGGAACAAGACTGTTGCTGAATATGAAGCTCAATTTGCGGAGCTAGCCTGGTTCACGCCTCATATGGTAGACACGGATTATAAGAAGGCACGGAAATTTGAAAGGGGATTACGGGGTGCTATTCTGGACCGAGTCAATATGCTGAAGTTGCCTACCTATGTAGATGTGTTGGAAAGGGCTGTCATAGCGGAAGGGAATATTGCCGCACAAAATCGAATTTCTGAATGGAAGGGAAAAAGACAAAACAGTCAATGGTCAAAGGGGTCAATTACTCCACCAAACAAGAAGCAAAATTCAGGGACTTCAAATGCTTCTACCCCCAGTTAGGGTTCAACTCCTGTATGTTCAGAGTGTGGAAAGAGGCATCGTGGAACGTGCTATCGGGGGTCTGGAGCCTGCTTTCACTGTGGAAAAACAGGTCACGTGATAAAGGATTGCCCTCAGAGGAAACAGTAACAAAATGGCAATAGAACTGCTACCAGTTTAGCGGGGTCAGCACCAACCACCAACACTAAGGCACTGGTCAAAACTACTAACAACAAAGATACTGCAAGATAGGGCAGGGTGTTTGCTTTGGTCCCGGGAGATGTGCAAAATGCGGCAACGGTGGTGTCAGGTACATTTATGGTTTATGGTCACTCTGCTTGTGTGTTATTTGATTCTGGCTCTACCCATTCTTTTGTGTCAAAATTATTTGCTCCTCATTTAGATAAACCTGAAGAAGTCTTATCCTATATACTATCTATATCCTCACCTTTGGGGGATTCTATAATTTGTACTTCCATATATGTCGCTTGTGAACTCCACCTGGGAGATATTCGGGCATATGCTAATTTGTTACCACTCGACATGATGTATTTTGATATTATTCTGGGAATGGATTGGTTGAGTGAAAACGGTGCAACTATAGACTGTGTGACTAAGCAAATCAGTGTTCACCCTCCGGGACAATCTGAGTCCATTTTTCAGGGACAGGAAGTAACTTCTCCACCTTATTTGATCTCAGCAGCAAAGGCTTGTAAATTACTTCAGAAAGGGTGTCAGGGGTATTTATGCAGTGTTTTGGAGGGGCAAGTGGTGAATGGAAATATCGACATGATCCCAATTGTTTGTGAATTTCCAGATGTCTTTCCTAAAGAATTGCCAGGGCAGTTGATAGACCGTGAAATTGAGTTTACCATTGAAGTAGCACCGGGAACTCAACCCATTTCGAAGACTCCGTATAAAATGTCACCAGCTGAGATGAAGGAATTAAAAATCCAGTTGCAAGATTTATTGGACAAGGGATTCATCCGTCCAAGTGTGTCTCCGTGGGGTGCACCAGTTTTGTTTGTGAAAAAGAAGGATAGAACACTCCGGCTTTGTATCGATTACAGGGAACTTAATAAGGTAACAATCAAGAATAAGTACCCGTTGCCAAGGATTGATGATTTATTTGATCAGCTTCAAGGGGCACAAGTCTTTTCCAAAATCGATTTATGGTCCGGATACCATCAATTAAAGGTCAAAGCTGACAATGTCGAGAAGACAGCTTTTCGAACCCGATATGGTCATTATGAATTTCTGGTTATGCCCTTTGGAGTGACTAACACCCCAGCAGCCTTTATGGATTTGATGAACCGCGTCTTTAAGCCCCATTTGGATGACTTTGTGGTAGTCTTTATTGACGATATTCTCATTTATTCAAAGAATGCAGAAGCTCATGAGAATCATCTTCGCTTGATCCTTCAAACCCTCCGAGAAAAGAAACTATATGCAAAGCTGAAGAAATGTGAATTCTGGCTACTAAAGGTGGCCTTTCTGGGGCATGTTATCACAAAGGAAGGAGTTTCTGTTGATCCACACAAAATTGAGGCAATCGTAAATTGGGAAACTCCCACTAATGTGACTGAAGTGCGTAGTTTTATGGGGTTAGCTGGCTATTACAGGAGATTTGTTCAAGATTTTTCCAAAATTGCTGTGCCACTTACACAATTGACTCGAAAGGGAGTTGCATTTCAATGGTCAGAGGAGCGGGAATCTGCTTTCCAAGAATTGAAGACAAAGCTGACAACAGCACCGGTTTTGGCCTTACCATCCAGTACAGAAGGATTTGTAATTTACAGTGATGCTTCACACAAAGGGCTTGGTTGTGTACTGATGCAAAAGGGAAGAGTCATCGCTTATGCTTCTCGACAGCTGAAACCCCATGAAAAGAATTATCCCACGCATGATTTGGAGCTAGCAGCAGTAGTCTTTGCTTTAAAAATATGGAGACAATATTTGTATGGCACTACCTGCGAAGTATATACTGACCACAAGAGTCTCAAGTACCTTTTTACTCAAAAAGAGTTGAATATACGACAGCGACGGTGGTTGGAACTTCTTAAAGATTATGATTTGCAGATTCATTACCATCCTGGTAAAGCCAACACAGTTGCAGATGCGCTCAGTCGGAAAAGTATGGGGACTTTGGCAAGTTTGGTTACAGGGCAAAAGGAATTAGCAATTGAATTGGGTAAGATGGAATTAGACTTTGTGCTACATGGACAGGAAGCTTTAATGGCAACAATGATGGCCCAACCAACCTTACTTGAGGAAATTAAGTTGCATCAGATAAAAGATGAAGCTCTAGGGAAGATATGTGATGAGTTAGGAACAAAACCAAAGTTGGGATTCAGTTTGGTAGATTCGGTGCTCAAATTTCAAAACCGAATATGTGTCCCCAATGTGTTAAACCTTAAGCAAAAACTGATGGAAGACGCACATACCTCAAGGTTCTCAATGCATCCAGGGAGTACCAAAATGTACCGAGATTTGAAGCAAAATTTTTTGTGGCCAAGTATAAAGAAGGAGATCGCGGAGTTTGTCTCTAAGTGTTTGCAATGCCAGCAAGTAAAAGCAGAGCATCAAAGACCTGCCGGTTTGTTGCAACCCCTTCCAATCCTAGAATGGAAGTGGGAACATTTGACCATGGATTTTGTTGTGGGGTTGCTGCGGACTCCTCGAGGTATGAATTCGATATGGGTCGTTGTGGACCGATTAACTAAGTCTGCTCATTTCCTACCAGTAAAGACTCAATATAATGCAGATAAACTGGCGGTACTTTATGTGAACGAAATTGTGAGGCTTCATGGTGTCCCGGTCTCAATTGTATCAGATAGAGATCCAAAGTTTGTTTCCAGATTCTGGCAAAGTTTACAAGAAGCAATGGGTACAGAATTAAAGTTCAGTACAGCTTTCCATCCTCAAACTGACGGTCAATCCGAGAGAACAATACAGACTCTAGAAGATATCCTCCGAATGTGTGTGCTAGATTTTCAAGAAAGTTGAGAAACCCACCTACCGTTGGTAGAGTTCACATACAACAATAGTTACCACTCAAGTATTGAAATGGCACCCTATGAAGCTCTGTATGGAAGACCATGTTGTTCTCCCGTATGTTGGGCTGAAGTTGGAGATAAATCCTTACTCAGACCTGAAATTGTTCAGTTGACCACTGAAAAGGTTAAAATTATTCGAAAAAAATTAAAAACTGCTCAAAGTAGACAGAAGAGTTATGCGGACAACCGACAGAGGGACTTAGAATTTAAAGTGGATGATCATGTCTTTGTAAAGGTCACTCCGATGAAAGGCCACCCAAGGTTCGGAAAAAGAGGTAAGTTGACACCCCGTTATGTTGGTCCCTTCCAAATTCTGGAAAGAGTAGGTCCAGTAGCTTATCGAGTTGCTCCCCCGCCAAATATGAGTCAAGTGCATAACGTGTTTCATGTCTCCATGCTTCGCGAGTATCTTCCGGATCCGTCACACGTCATTGATTACCACCAAATTGAGTTGGATGACAAACTGATTTTAATCCGCATTTTGGACCGACAAGTGAAACACATACGAAACCGAGAAATTCCAATGGTAAAGGTGGAATGGCAAGAACATTACGTAACCGACGCAACGTGGGAAAGAGAAGAGGAAATGCAACACCAGTACCTGCATTTGTTTCTACCCTAAGGTACACCAAGTTTGAGGGACCAAACTTTTTAAGGGGGGAGAGTGTAATAACCCGACCCTCGTGTGTGTTTCTTGATATATTTTCAAATTCTGTTTTATGTTTTTGAATGCTTATTGTGGAACCCTTTGAGGAAGTAAGCCTAAGTAGGGGAAATTCATGTTTAGAGATGCCTATCTGTTTGACAAAGAAAAGTATCTGTTACAACTATAGGTTAGAAGTAGAAAATGGAAGCCTAGAAACTTAATTATCTGAAATTGAGTTCATATATGTGATCCATTAATTTTTAGGTAATATTAAGTGTTTCTGTGAAATTTCAATTTCAGATGCTTCAACGATTGATTTTCGTCTTTATTCAATCTATATATATGTATGTCAATGAGAAGCCTCAAGACTTAAGAACTTCATATAACATATTCCCCGGGAGAAAAGGAAGAGAGGCTAAGAACAAGAGAGGGTAGAGAGGAATTGAAGCCAAGGTAAGATGGATTTCCCTAACCCAATCCTCTTCCTCAATTTGAAATAGGAAGCTTTTGATGTTGTATAAAGTCTTGGATGTGTGTGTGTTGAAGACTTGGCATGATAATCCCATCATATGTGTATTTTGAACCTAATTCAAGTTATCTAGTGAAGGATATCATCTTGTTTCTATACTTAGCAAATTAGTACCCATGCTTATGCCATGTTTTTGTATATCTATACATGTGTGTGTGAAGTTAAAATGAGCTTCAATTATGCCATGTTCTTGTCCAAGTCAATTGAGTTGTATTCATGAGTTTAATATGTTGTATGTTGTATCTTGATTTACATGCTTTTTGAACCATGAATTAGCCATAAAAAGCCCCAAGTTAAACCCCTTAAATATGCACCAAGAGTTGAAATATTATAGAATTTCGGACTGGGAAAATGTAGAATCACCGCATGTACGGGAGTCATGGCCGCACGTGCGGGAGGCAATCGCAGCACGTGTGGGGGTTGTGGCCGCATGTGCGGGAGAAGAACAATTTTGGGGTTTTGAGTCTGCCTAAAAAGCACGTGCGGGGGCATTTTGCCGCACGTGCGGGGGAGTTTGCCGCACGTGCGAGGCTCACAGCCGCACATGCGGCCCATGCTGAAAAACCTGGATTACTCCGTTTTGCGTGTAGAACCCTCTAATATTGCCGGAATGTGTATTTGATGCCTTTTTTATATTTATAAATTCATTCGAAATGAAGCGAAACGGAACATAACTTGATATGAAAAATAAACTAAAGTGTAAGTTTTGAATGTGTGCAGGGCACACTCCGGGAGGAACAAGCACGTCATCTCAACACTGTGAGTAGTAGTATGTTTTACTTACAGCTATCGAATGCCATTAGCATTCTATTGTACATGTTGATTATGCACTTATGCGAATGATTAAAGAAATGCAAATGTATGATCACCTTGCCTACTCTCATGATGTAAGGGCCTCGAGCCATATGTTTCAAGGGCGTTTACGCCATATGTTTCAAGGGCTTTCATGCCAATATGTTTCAAGGGCTTAAGTGCCACATGTTTCAAGGGCGTTTACGCCATATGTTTCAAGGGCTTTCATGCCAACATGTTTCAAAGGCTTAAGTGCCACATGTTTCAAGGGCGTTTACGCCATATGTTTCAAGGGCTTTCATGCCAATATGTTTCAAGGGCTTAAGTGCCACATGTTTCAAGGGCGTTTACGCCATATGTTTCAAGAGCTTTCATGCCAACATGTTTCAAGGGCTTAAGTGCCATATGTTTCAAGGGCTTCTAGCCACCATGTTTCAAGGGCCTTGTGCCACCATGTTTCAAGGGCTTATAGCCATTATGTTTATGTTGCAAGATTGGGCCTAAGGCCGCCAAGTACTTAGCTCAGAATCAGACTAATTATGTGAACTCTGCTTCTTTATATACAATGATATGAATATGTTTCAAGTTAAGCATCGTTGTATTTATGTATTACTATTCACTGAGCCCGGCTCACTCTCTGTTATGTCTGTTTCTGTAGGTCATCAATCAGGTGGTCAGTCCTAGCCATGACGCAGCTTCCTTTTGTCAACCTTTACGTGTCCAGGCACTATACAAAGCCATTCATTTTGTGAAGTTGTTAAGATGTTGGCTTGCTATTTAAGTGTCCATTTAAGGTTGATGTACATAACTTTCATGTTTCTTTTGTATAAGCCCAATCATGGGGCTGGGACTGTAAATGTACGTGTATGTAACCGATGTCCAGGGATATAGCTTTAAACTTTGTCTGCCTTTGATGATGTATGTGATTTTTGATCCTGGCATAATAGAAATAGCTCAATGGAATATGTTTGTATCTATGTTATGTTAGTATTTTATGCTTTCGATAAGGCCCCGTAGATTATGTATACCAGGTTACATGTCTGTTTCCGAATAGGTCATGCCCAAACTTTTAGGGGTAAGTCAAGGGTGTGACAGTACATCTCTCCGACAAAACTCCCAGATTCCTCAGATTCTGACTCCATCCCATCCTCTTCTGAAATCTCCCCTATTCTGTCTTCGACAGCCACCACCGTTGGTTTGGGTTGGGTTCTGGAGATGTCCAACATGCACAAGTCAGTGCAGTCAGAAAGGAGCACCTCCAGCTTGGGTAGGTGGGATGGGGTGATATATATGCTAGGATCGTAAGGCACGACCCCAATCTGGATGAAGTTGATTCTTTTGGGAGGTGGAGCTTGGTGGTGCGGTGGGAGAGGGTTCGTTGTGACATTGGGTTTTTCGGGAGGCACAATCACCCCGTTATCAATGAGATCTTGAATCTCATGACGTAATCGGTAACATTGGTCGGTGTCATGACCGCGCTGTTGGTGAAATGCGCAATATTTGGCTGGGTTGTGGGTAGGGGGAAGTTTTTCCGATAATGGCTGCGGCTCTAGGGGCTTCAAGTGCCTTTTTCTGGCTGAAACCCCTAGAGCTTTGGACAGGGGCATATAGAGTAGAGCGAAGGCCCTTTGGTTTTTGGGCGGGTATTTGGCTGTTTGTGTATTGCTTCCGGACGCACCGGAGAATGGCATTACTGCCATGGTTCTTGGAGGGGGAATGGTGGTGACCATACTCACTTCCGAGGCTCTTGTAGTTGTAGCACCGCTCGGGCCTGCATTGGTGTTGCGGTTAAAGGTTCTCCTGGGTTGCTCTCTGTCATTATCGATCAAGCCTTGCTTCAAGGCATCCTCAATCTGTACTCCCATCTCATGCAGATCTGAAAAGGTAGGGAAGGGGAGCACGATCATTTTCTGCATCAGTTTGGGTTAGAGGTTGCGCACAACCATCCGTATTTGATCCTTATCCATTGGCCTAATGGTCATCATTGAAGCCTTGGCCCTCCAGCGGATCACAAATTCTGAGAAGCTCTCCTTAGCCTCCTGTCTCGTCGTCTCAAGATCACGGGTCGTAATCTCGATTTGTGTGTTATACGAGTATTGTGCAATGAAGGCCTCAGCCATCTCGTCCCAGTTTCTCTTGACATCATCTTCTAATTTGGCGTACCAGATGGCCGCCACACCTGACAGGGTCCGGCTGAACAGAGACAGCTTCTGCAGTCTGGTAAGGCCCATCGGCCTTAAAATATCTGAAAACAACCTCAGGTGCACCATGGGGTCTCCGGACCCATCAAATCGATCAATTTGTGGCATCTTGAACCGATCTGGCAGCGTCACAGCTGCGTCGGTATACCCGTCCTCAATGTCGGGGATGGTCTTTACCCCTTGGGATTTCTTAAACATCTTTTCCAGCTTGCTCAACTTTAATGCAGTGGGGTCCACTTCGGACTCGAAGGGAGAATCCGGTACATTGATAAGCGTGGGCGCCTTCGATAGTTGCAGTAGAATCGAGGGCGGAGCCAGCCCCGTTGGAACATCTGTATCCTCTTGAATATTCTGGACATTTGGTGTCTCCTCAGGTATCGGAACCCTTGGTGGGGGAGGAGCTTGATGTGAAGCAGATGCCCCGGCTTGCTGCTGTAGCCTTATGATTAACTCTGCTTGTTCAGTCATAACCGTGGCCTGTTGTTTGGCGAACTCCGCCTGTCGGACAGCGTCTTGCTGCATAGTTTTCATGCTCTCTTGGAGTTGGCGCACCATCTCTTCTAAACTTGCCATACTGCTCTAATCTAGCTATATTGCCGGTATATGTTCCCTCTCTGCGGGAGAAACAGGACTCTGATTCCTACTATACCTAGGCGGGGTGGACGAAGCCCTCTGAACTGTCTGTCGAACTGATATCCTCTGCCTAACTGCCCTCCGTCGGGTAACTGGGGGTAGAGAATGATACACTGGTTGTCCGTCTACCAAATCCTCAGATCGATGGAGTCGACAACCTCTTGTCCAGAGTGGTTGGGGGATGTCTGCTTGGTCTGAAGTAATTGTGCTAAACTACCTAGCAAAAAGATAAATAAAACAGTAATAAGGAAATAAACAACCAGAAAAACGGACAGCATAACAGCGTAAATAAACACACAACACACAGTTGGGCATCACAACACGCAGTTGGATAAGCTAAATACACTGTTCTAAGACATTGATCATTGTTCCCAAATTACTGCCCCCCCAAAACCGAATCTGATACCCGCGGATAACTGATCCTCAAAACACTGGTGCCCGCAGGCCTGATGCCCAGACTTGCAAACTGACATGCGCATTCCCTGTAGAGATACACTCTAAAAGCACATAGCAAGTAAAAGAGAGCCAAAACACCCCTATGTTGGGGTAGGGTTTCCCTGTCCTATTTTGTCAGGAACTAGGGTTTCACTACACACACAACGGTTTCAAACAACCTATAATCGGGTAAGCAACCTGTCCTAGCTTGGAATGGTCACTATGGGTTCCGAATATGCGCTAGGTCGAATGGTCAAAAAGGGTGCCCCGGTAAAAACTGGGGTTTGTGTTCCCATACTGGCAGAGCCCGTAACCGGTAAGCCTTATAGCACGCAGCCTCTGGCAAACCGCTCAGGAATAGCAGATGGCAAACACGGTGTCCTAGGCGCACCAATGCACATGCAATGCAAAGAAACACACAAGTGTAGTTGAAACAAGATATCATGAGTTCGACTCAAGTTCTCATAATCCCCAGTAGAGTCGCCAAAAACTGTAGACGTCCCCGAACGTCCCGGGAGAATGAATTCCCGTTTCGTTCATTTGGGCTCACTACAGTCCTGACTCAAATTGTCACGATTCTTAATCTGAACCAAAGAGTCCAAATTTGGCAAATCGTTTTGAGAAAACAGATTTTTAGAAAGAAGTGCCAAACATGGACTGCTTTGCCAGATATAGAGTCGCCACCTAAATATTTCATTTTGGGAAATTTAGGAAACCCTGACTCGATGCCTAAGGCCACGTGTCCGTCATCACCAAAGTTGCCTTGGCTCGGGAACTTGGGTACGATTGAGGAAGGTCAGCTATGAGCACCTCCTCTCGCCCGATCCGAAGATCGGCCTCTACTAACCATGATATCTAGTTTTGAAAACATTATGCGTTCTTATTCCGGTTAATTAGCTAGAATTTACTATGTGATGCGCACAACATAAGTATAGACTAGATTGCCTAATTTGGAACAAAGCTTTGCATATCCGTCCGTTTGGAAAATGGTTTGAAATTTGCTACTCGCAAGTAAGCTAAAATACGGATTTCAACGAGTTGTTCCAACTCAAACAATCCAACCTTCATCCACAGGCATTCAGGCAGTTTATATCACATAAGCATATAGCCACATGATAAGCATGCTATCATGTTAACATTCACACTCATGCGAGATGCTAAAGCATAAATGCTTACCGAGTACTCCAAGCCAAAACAGAAACTAGTTAGTAATCATATGCATGATCCTAGTTCATGTTTAAAATGGCTAATGCAACACATGCAAAGGTGCAATCTAGACAGGCTCGACTATCCTAAACATGGCATGTGAAATGCAATAGATAACACGTATTCAATTTGGAATTGAAATACAATGCAGTTAGCATGATGCGCCGAGCCCGGTGCATGCAAGACAAATGTATGAATGCACGCATGCATAACATAAGGTATGCTAATTTAAATATGCCCTAATACTAACCATCGAAAGCTAGTAAATAAAAGGGAAGAAAGAAGTGGGGGTTGGAAAACATACACACACTCACGCACACTTATTACACAATTGCCCTCGGTCAGAGGGTCCAAATAATTATTACACAACTAAAGCAATACTACTAAATTAATTATTACAGAACTTCTAATTATTTAACAAATTAAATGCAGAAGGAAGGTGGCCGCAGCCCTACCTCGGGATGCGTAGATGATGCATGCTCGATCCGCCTTGTCCAAAAACCCGGTACCATGCCACTGTTGCCTCTGTTTACATTGCCTCACCCCTCTGAAAATTATGAAAGTCTCCAAAACTGCCTTGAGCTTCCTTCTGAGTGCTGTGGAGTGCCACCGGCCAGGACAAAAGGTCACCGGCCATGGGAACAGGCTTATCGACCAAAGATGGTGTCATCGGATGGACACTTCTGGCCGGTCGGCACTAGAGATGGCCGGTCGGCCATTTATTCCTGCAGAATCTTGCAGTTGACAACAGTAGAGGGCAAGCAGTGTATGGCATGGAATTTTCAAGCAAATGTGTGCATGGCCACTCTCCCAATCATGTTATGGACTCAAGGGGTGTGGCCCTTGGTACTCGAGCCACCAATCACGCATTCCAATGCATGATGGCCTAAGACACCAAGTTTGCCAATCAATGTAAATGCATGCAACAAAACAAATGAGTGCCAATGCCCTATCATGTTGAGATCAAGGGCATTGGCGATCGAGGATTGAAACGTGTTTCGTCACTTCAAGTACGAACACTTCTCAATCCTTATACTTGGTTTGACACCCCAAACCAAGCAAAATGTAATGCAATGTATGCCATATACAATGCAAAGTAATGTACCTAACGCAATGCCATGCTACCTATTCATGCAAGCTAAACATGAAAATATCAAGCATGCAACAAGACTATGTGATGCAACTAACTAAACAATATGCAAACATGCAAGCAAGACATAATGCAAGCATGCAACTAATGGAATGCAACATGCAACATGCTAAATATGCAACTATATACAAGGTGGTCTTAAACTGAAATGGGAGGCCTCAGCCACACCCCAAAACAGTGGCCAAAAGTGCCAAAAATGATGGACAAGTGCTCATGCAAACATACACACCAATGAGCCAAAAAACCCAAGTATGGAAGGCTACTCTCAAGAACACTCAAAGGTGATATTCATGGACATTAAACACTCAAGTTAAACTCTGAAAAGCATGCGAAGAATGATGCCAAAACACGCTAGGGGATGGGTGTAAGATAGAAGGCATTCAAGGGCACAAAAAAAAAAGGCATTACTCAACACTTACCCCAAGCAAACATGGCATGAACTTTTCAATACAAAACAAAGTTTTATCATGCAAAAAGGACCTCCAAAATCCACTGATATGGCAGCTAAGGGACACAAACCAAGAGGCATGCATTAAGACCTATTTCAAGGCATAAAAGAATAACACTTCAAGGCATGGAAGGGATGATAAATGCCAGCATACAAGCATGGATTAGGGACTGAAATGGCATGAGAAATGATTCCAAATCACTAAAACAACCCAACTCAAGCATGCTCATGACTCACACACTAAAGGCTCACAAGACAAAATGCAAAGAAACTATACCAAACATGGAAAATATGATCCAATCAGTGCCTAAAAGACCTCAATCATGATGAAATATGACCAAGAACTTCACAAAGTTAGGCAAGAACATGCATGCATGATAGTCTTAAAGGCAAGATGCATTTCTAGGCAAAGAGGAGGAATGCAAAGCAAGTATATTATGCATGCAAAGGGGCATAAATCTGACCAAAATAAGAGATGTAATATGACCCAATAACACCTAAAAACCTCTGAAATGAAGCCAAAAGCAACTAAGCATGCATGCTACCTTTATGAGCCAAAAATACAAACAAAAGAGAGACAAAGGGAGAGGGGTGTCCCTCCCCTATGAAAGACCTCAAACCCTCTTCATCACCACTGAAAATCCGCTGGATTTCAGTGGTGAGAAGGCCAAAACACAATAATATGCAAAGCTTAACAAAGAGAGCACCAAAAGGGGCCAAACAAGGCCTAAGAGGGGGAGGTCGACCCCAAACAACAAAATGACCTTAATGAAAGATCTTAAGCATGTAAATACAAGACTTTTTCAAGTTATACACAAAGTCTAAAACAGCATGCAAAGTGGGTTAAAAACTAGTGCAAGATTGGAGAATATAAAGTAAATAGTGTTACCCTTGAAGAACACTTGAAGAACAGCAACCTCAGCCTCTTCCTTATGACCAAAACCAGCTCAAAACTCCAAGAACAACCTCTCAACACCTCCCGAGTCGAAGTATGGTGTAATACTATGTGTTCTAGTGCAAAACTAAGAACAAACTACACTTTTAGGCCCTCAAACACACACAAATCAAGAGAGAGAGGGAGATATAGAGAGAGAGGGTGATATATATCAGAGATATATGTAATTAGGTCTGGTTTTGTTGAACCTCCTCAAAGGAGAGGGAGGGTCTCCTTATAAAGAGAAGCTATCAAAAGGGTCAAGGCTTCTAAGGGAAGCTAAGGCAAAGGGGCCAAGGCTTCTTGAGGAAGCTGGGACAAGGGTGCAAGCTTCTTGAGGAAGCTAAGACAAAGGTCCAAGCTTCCTCAAGAAGCTAGACCAAAAGGGTGCAAAAGGTGCAAGTTCCTCCATACAGCTATATAGAGGACAATTTCGTGCACTCCAGCTGGCACAGCTGGCATGCACTATGCTTGAAAGAGGCAAAAAGGTGGTATCGGCCAGAAAAGGAGTCCATCGGGCAAATAAATGGTTGGCTAACCACACAAAGAGCCAACCGGCCATCACCAATGGCTGGTGGAAAGAAAACAAGGCCGGTGGCCCTAAGCCATGGCCGGTGGGTTTAAAGGGATGGCTGACAAACCACCTCCTACCCCCCAGGTGCAAGAGACAAACAGGTGTTTGGTCCAACCAAGCACAAGACAGTCAAGTTGAGAGATCCTGAGGCAAGGCGCATAGCCGAGACCTTCGAGAACTCAAAACGAACACAAACATGGATGATCACCAAGTGTTCAAACGGTGAAGTCCAAGTCTTGAGGATGATAAAAAATGAGGTGTCTACAGTTGCCTCCTTGCAGCTTCCCTCAGGAGTGTATCAGCAGCAGCAACTTTATTCTGTAATATTTGTTGCTGCCTCATCTTCTTAGATCTCTAGAAGACTACTAATTCCTTAGATTGCTCCCTCTCTACTGCCTTAGTAGCTGCCTGATGAGTAGGGTCATCAATAAGATCAGAGGGAGAGACTGTTATTTTCTTCCTTCTTTTAAGTGATGTTTCTTTAGGTACTTCCTCTTCCTCGAGATCAAGCACAAGTTTTCTTCTCTTCTGTTGTTGTTGTTGTTTGTCTTTAAGAGTGTTTAGGGCTTGAGCCCTTTGAGGGGAGTCTTCCTGCAAGGTTCCTACACCGAAGAAAAGTTATAAGCAAGGCATCATAAAGAGAAAAGGAAAAGAAAGGGAGCAACAGTGCAAACTTTTTTTCGAAGTATCCGTAGTAACCCTAAGAGGAGGTGATGAAACAACAGGAGTTGAGATAGCAGGGGCAGTAGAGACAGTAACAGTGGTCCCAGTCTTTTGCGTTTTGGCTTGAGAGGGCATATCTAGTCCCACTAGTAGATCTTTGGGAGGTATTGCCAGGAGCACCTCCATATTGGCTGTCTACCAACTTCGAAATCTTTTCAAAGCTGTGCCATGTGGGATAAAGGGGGTGAATTGAAATTCGCTCAACTCTTGTAGCAATTTAAATGTTGCTTCCTCCAATTTGGTTTTGGATACCTTCAAGTCTCTAACTGTGAGATTGGTATTAGAGAGGCTACAGAGAGGGATAAGAATTCCTTGAGTAAGCCCAAATTGCCTGGCAAATTGGAAAGGACAGTAAACTTCAGATATACATTTGTAGGCTCGAAGGTTCAAAGTAGCGATAAAGAGCTCCCTTGGCAATAAGATAGAGGCCCACATATCCTTGTGAAGCGGATTAGAGCATTCCCTATCAACCAAAAAATGTCCTGAGCCAAGCTGGTCCTGTATTGGTTTCAAAGGGACAAAAGAAGGAAGGAAATGGAGAAATTTGGAGTTGATGAAAAAATGTAAAATAATAGGCAAAGTTGTAGGGGTATAGGGAAATACTAGCAAATTTCTCGTCGTAAATAGTCGGTTCTTGCACCAAAAATCTCAAACACTTGGAATGTAGACCAGTAAAATATGCGAAGAACTAGAGTTGTAATACCCAGAGAGGGCCTCCTTGGTTAACATCCAGAGGTTTCTCGTAAAATTGGGAACATGCCCTATAAACATGGCCTAAAACATAATGAGCCAAGGTTATCTTCTTCTTCGAGGCAAGAGCCTTGGTAAGTGAAGCAAACTCAGGCATGATCCGCTGAGATAAAGTACAAAAGAGAAATTTGCATAACCAATACAGAATAAAGGAAAAAAAAACTCTCAGTCACCCACATGACTTATATTCTTGTTCTCAAATTTTACAAAATCACTAAAGGAAGAGTTCAAGGGTGGAATTATGAAGTTGACCAAAAGGTCTGGGTAACCAGGCATAAAGGGAGCACCAAGTGGTGAGAGCCCTACGAGATGGCAAATATCAAAAATGGTGGGGGCCATCATGCCACACCGAAACTGGGAAAAATTAAAATCCAAATTCCAGAAACAAAGTGCTGCAGGAATCAAAAAAGGATCCTTAGGGATAATGAACCTAGAAAGGAGAAGGACATCAAGAATACAGAGCTCTTGCAGATCCCATTGGCAGGCACAACCTTATCATACCATTCCTCCCATTCAACCCTCAATGTGGGCCAGCAGCAGTGGAGGTGGTTTATCCTCTAGTTTCCCCAATCAAAACCCCCTTCGTAACCAGGAAGTTGAGCTTGGGCTTCTCTAAAGATAGGTCCTAAGACGTATTCTTGTTGTTCATTATGACGAGGAATAAAGAGGCGACTATCTATGGTACTCGGTTCATTAGCTCTGAGCTTGGATATCTCTTCGTCGATACACCTCTTTAAAGCCACAGATGGGCTCATGCGTTCCACAACTGGTACTTTTAAGGAGGAAGAAGCCATTAACAAGAGTTTTCAAAGGACAAAGTTGAGAAAAGAGTAAGGAGGTGGAGATAGCAATAGAAAGGAAGGGTTTGTGTTTTGGGCGAGCAAGTAAGTTAAAAGCGTGAAGGGAAAGGGTTTTAAAACCTTTCTGTACGAAAGATACCCAATTTGTCTAAATGGGTAAAAAGACCCGAGATAAATTGTTTGGCTGATTTTGGAACCCGTGTGAGTTTAAGACTTTGTCTTAAAGTTCATTGGAAATGTTCAAATCAGGCTTCGAAGGAAAAATTTGGTAAATTTGAAGGTCTAATTTTATTTGAATTCGGCAAATAAAATGGTCACAAGCATGCAATTGGAACATTAAACCAAATCATGCCAAATTAAGAAAAAAAAAAAACCTAATTTTATTGATATGTAAGTAATCACATTAGAAAGCCTTCTTGGCTACAAATTCAAGTCCATAAAAGTAAGAAAGGGAAAAAGTAACATGGTCATTAAATTTGACCCAACAGTGGTTAATGAATTTATGTACCTTTTTTATTCTATCTTCTGTCCTATCAAGGCTGGGTTGCTGCAGCTGATATGTTCTTATTTGATGGAAAAGTTGTTCAGCTTTCATCTCGAATTCAATTTCCTTCAATCCTTATTCCACTTCATCCATATCTAGATCATCCCAGTATGCAAAATCCTTATTCTTAAAGTCATTATATTCTTCAATGAGATTCTCTGCTTCATACTGGGTATGAATTCGATTGGCCGAGATTTTGTCCAAAGAATTACTAGTAGCCAAAGAAATTTGGTACCAATGAAGAAGAAGCAGGAGTTGATCCAAGAAAGCTTGAACCTTTACCTAAGCAATGGATTGAGGACATGACCCCGAGTCATAATATCACAGGCCCATCAAAAGTTCTTGAGAGGAGTCTCATCTCCAAGAACGCTGAAGGGCAAGTGAGAGAATGCAGCAAGGAAAAGTTGAGCATGGTGTCGCTCAGATGTAGTGGGAAGATTTGGAGGTTGGTAGGAAGAAAGAAACTGATTCTCAAGAAGAGTAAGTTTCAGTTCCTTCATCCGGTGAGAATTCTTAGGAAGAGGAGGCGCAAAGGGGGTCCATCCCAAAAGCAAAGGGGAACTAGGGATTATTCACGCATTCAAGCCAGTCAGAAGAGCAAAGTTTTACCTTCTTGGCCAAGAATGACGGATTGTATCCTTGTGCTTCCTCTGGACAAGGAGTTGCTTGCACTATCTTCATTGGCAAGGAAGATGTGTACCACAACACAAGTAAGTTGTCCTCCAGACTTTGTTGGTGATCAATGGGTACATAGGGGTAAACCACTGAGCTCCAAGCAGAAAGAGGGATAGACAGAGGATCATCGAATTCGACAAATCGATGGTAAATTCGCTCTCTTAGTTTGGATTCATCAGGTTCTGACCAGCTTCCCTAGCCAGTAGACCTGGAGAAAGAAGAAGCAGCAGTGTCCCATGCAGAGGGTGGTGGGGCAGAAGAAGAAGCAATTGTGTCCCATGCAGAGGATGGTGAGGCAGAAGAAGAGTTTCCAAGATCCATTTTTGCAAATGCTTGATCCAAGGGTTCGTAGTTGGCAAACTTTTGGTGTAAAGGTTGGTAAGTTGCAAAAGCTTCCATAACTTGCATAAATAGAGGTGGATAGGTGTAACCAATAAATGCATTAAGATTCTTTCGAGGCCTATAATCATCTTCCATAGACTCCTTGTATGCTCGATCAATGTAGGAGAAGGTGTGATTGGCCATTGAGGATGTACCAGTCTTTTCGTTTACTTAAAGAATGGAAGTACAAGATACAAGGATTTATGAAGTTCACTGCTTCATTATTCAAAAAACAGTTATGCTACCAGAATACACAGAGTCCATGCACGTCTTAGAACGTGGGTGGATTGCACTAGTTCACTAATATCACCAAATATTGGGTATATTAGTGCGAGGGTTAATGTTGGCTGTATAATCTGTAAAAGCCAATCACCAATTAACATGTGGCACGAAGAGGGTAATTTGGAGAGTTAATACAAATTGCTAACCAAAGTCAGACATATAGTAGTTCGTATTGGTAATAATGGATCTGCGTAGCCCTGGAACAATCGAGGGATATAAGGTGATGTGGTCTGACAGTTACTCACAAAGTTTAAATTCAAAATCAGGAGGTAAGCCTAACTGCAAGAGTGGCGTAGTGGGACTGACTGTGAGAGAGCATGTTCAGTAATCATGAAAGGACATTTCAACAGTTGAAAGCCCACTTCGACGATTATCATTGAAAAGTACAAATAGCAGAGAAGGCCCCAGAATGAAGGACCCAGATTTAGATCAAAAAACTAATTTATTTACTTTGTTTTTCCTTCCAGTTTTTACAGTTCTTTACATTTTTGCACTTCAATTCCTATACCGCACTTCATTTCTTAGGAGTAGTTTCAAATAGCTTGTTGTTGTAAACCTCTACGTGATTGTGTCAGATCATTGTAAGTTTTTCATTTTACTTAATGAAATTCAGATTCTGAAATTTTTCTTCACTTGTTCTTATTTACTAAATTCTCCTAAACAAGCCACCAGTAAAAATCATCTTCATTGAGGCTGAGAGAACTATAACACAATCGTCTGATAATTGGTTGGCAATCAATATTCTGTAAGGATTAATTGATCCTTGCTGGCATGCTTAAAATTACATTATTAACCTTCGAAAGCCAAAAAGCCAACACTCTTATGAGTTCGAACCCGAATGGTTGAAACTCATGTAAGAGATTCACATGATTTTGGGCCCAAATGGCAATGTTCATCTTGACCCACACCACATCTAAATGATTTGGTAATTTTTGGAGCACTAATCGGAGGTCCTATTTCAACAGTTTAAAATTCATCTAATTTTAAAATAAATTATTTCTACCAATTGGTTTTATATATTTTTAATTGTTATTAAAAAAATTAAAAAATTAAAAAAATTTAAAGACGCTGCCATATCCTACCATCGTCGAACTATCATCGGATTGTCATCTGACAGTCAGAGACTTTCCAGAATGTTTAACAGCGCTGAAAAGTTGTTGGAGGATTGTCAGAGTATTCTAAGCGTCATCGGAAGTCGCCAGAATGTCCATAATGTCGTTGGAATCAAGAATATCGTCAAAGACTCACTAGAATGTCCAGAACATCATCAAGGAGAAAAAAAAAATTAAAACGAAAACATAACAAAATTTAATCATATCCTCTCCAAAACTACAAAGCATGGAGAAAAAAAAAATCTTTATCATATACAGTACGTAATTTTCAATTCACAAATTTATAAAAATTTAAATTTTGGGAGTGGTGAGAATCCTAAAAATGAAAGTCTCACTCATTTTTCTTGATTTAATAAACCACAAGCATCCCACCAAAACTCATCCATCATATGACATTACATTTTTTTAAGGTAAGACCATGTAGAGCGAACTGATGGGTTGAAATGATATCTCTACCGTGTGGCTTCTCTCCCATTTTTAATCATCCATCATATCCCATTATATTTTTTATTTTTTATTTATGGTAAGACCATGTAGAGCCAACTGATAAGTTGAAATGACATTTCATAAGATGTGGTTTCCTTTCCATTCTTAATCATATTGATTTAATAAAGCACAAGCATCCCACCAAAACTCATCCATCATATGACATTGAGTGTTTTGAGAAGTAGATTAAAAGTTAAATTTTTTTTTTTAGGTAAAAAATGTGAGAGATGACGTGACTCAAAAGGAATTAAAAACCAAAAGCTAACTTTTAACTAGCTTCTCAATGATATTTCTAACATCTAACTTCTCTCCCACTCTTAATCATCCATCATATCCCATTACATTTTTTTAAAATTTTTTTATGGTAAGACCATGTAGAGCCAACTGCTGAGTTGAAATGATATTTCATAAGGTCTGGTTTCTTTTCCATTCTTAATCATATTGATGAAAAATGAGTTAAACATTATTTAAATTAAAATATAAGAAAACTCAGTAATTATGTTAAAATTATATGATTTATTATATTTTTTCTAAACTTAGCTATAACAAAATTGCAGTGCCGGTGCCGAATAGTTTGGGATGTTTTGGCGACAAGTTGGGCTTTGTTGCGACGTGTATGATGTTTCCCAATATGTATCAATATGTATGAGTTGTTGCGGAAAATATTAAGCAACAATAATTCGAATGTCATCATTTTTGTGGCTAAATTGACTGGTTAAGCCTTGTTTGGACAGTAACTAAAAATGTCAAAAAGTTATTGTAAATTATCTGATCATTCTTTTTATTCTTTTATATTCTTTTAATAAAAAGTTTAAAAAAAATTTGATTAAAATAATCAATTTTTAAACTAATTATAGCTGCCAAATTGGAACCCTATTTCTCAACCTCACCTTCGATTGATTGAGACGACCGGCTCATTGTCTCTCTCACTCTCCTCTTCAATTGTTTTCCCCCACTCTGCCCTTTTGAATTGGTTTTTAGGGTGTTTTTCTTAATTTTTCTATTATACTTTTAAAGTTGTTTTCATGTATTAATTCAACTAATTTTTATTTTTTACGTTGGGTGTTTTCTAAATTTTTTTTTCTTAATCTTTCAATTTATTTTTGGCATTTGTTTTTTTTTTTTTTTTTTGGTGTTCTAATTTTTAAATTGTTGTATTAGCTGTTAATGAAATTATGTTTATTATTATTGCTTTTGGGTGGGTTTTTTTTTTTTTTTTTTTTGAGTTTTTTCTTCTAATTTTTAAGTTGTTTTCAACTTTTTATTTTTTTGTATTCAAATTTTTACCATTTTCGGTTTTTGGGTGTTTTATGAGTTTTCTCTGTTATAGTTTAAGTTGTTGTTTACACACCATATTTCACTTTTTTTTATAGTTTAAGTTGTTTTGTAGGCTATCTCTAATGGTTCGCCAAATATTTCTATCAAATCTGAATAAAAAAAATAAAAATTCCTCTATATGATATCAACCCCTCCAACGGTGAATTTGTAGCTGTCATCAAAGCACAGGTCGACCAGGGGGTCGACCGGCCAGGGGGTCGACCGGCCAGACGGCCGGTCGACCAGCAACTGTAATCCAACTTAACAAGTGCATTGCTTGTATGATTTCTCCCCCTTTTTTTCTTCAGGTTCTGCCATTATTTCTCCTCTTTTTTTTCGTCTCTGTTTATGGAAGATTTTGATCAATTTGGATACTAAAATGCAAAATTTGTGATTGTGTTTGTGAAAGGAGTTTTGGGTTGGAAATGAAGAAGTTGTTGACGTGTATAAAAGGAGACATGGTGATGTTGGCTATATCACTTTCAAGCTTGTATGGTCAGTTTACTCATTTAAGGCCATTCCTTGATAGTTACTGCCTCACAGGACCACTAATGAAACACATATTGCAGGACCACAAATAGGAACCACATAACAATGAGCAAAATTTTTCATGTGGTAGTAACAATCATCAACATGACTCAAGAAAGAGAAGAGCGCGCAATGAACTGTAAATACATTTATAAAAAAATATAAATCAACTAAAAGCAATAGAAAGAAGCAGAAATTTCAAATTCAAGAAGCCTACTTGAGCATTATAAAAGTACATGAAAAAGACCCATAGCTCATACTTACAAAATTCTATGTATTGGTAAAAAAAAAAAAAAAAAAAGTCTAGTCTAGTCTAGTCTTTTCTAAAAGGTTCTTCCTTTGTATTTAAAACAAAAGAAAAATGTAAAAACGGCTATTACATACTGCAAATTACAAGTGCACTTTCAAAACTGCCTTTTAAGTTGCAAAAAAGAGTTGTGACTTCAAAAGAAAACTATATGGTCTCCAAAACTATACAGCAGTGATTGCGAATACTGCTGGATCAGTTTCAGTATAGTTGAGGGTAGGCAAGACATTGTTTGACTGACAAGATTGAAAAACAAAAGAAACACAAAAAAAAAAAAAAAAGAAGCAAAAAAAAACTTCATTTCTTACAACTACCTAAGGTGGGTAGTTTTCAAATTTCTAATTCTATTCTACTCTACCATTGGAGATTGAAAGAAAACTGGAACTAATGATTACTCAACACAAACCAACATTGTTTATTCCTTGTCTTCATTGTTTTTCCTTCACAATCTCTTCTTTTTCAGATTCCTTTGCATTGCTTGACATTGCTTTTGTGTGGATATTTTTCAAATCTTCAATCATCCTTTCTTGGTCAGTACTTTTGCCACTCTCCTCCAAATGCAAGTCTTCCTTAGCTTTTTCAAAACTCTCCACCCCATCTTCTTTCGTAGCCCTTTTAGCTTTCTCCATTGTTTCTACTTCCTTGGCTTTTGTAATGACCTTGAGAAGTTCCGGAGGCATAGCTGTTATATCAAGCTCCAAGCAACCCTTGGATTATCTGATTTGCATATATGTATTAATCAAACAAGGCTTTCTTTTGGATTTGTTGAGTAGATTATCTGATTTGCATATATGTATTGATCAAATTGCTTTTCTATATTGGATAATCTAGTTTCTATTGTTTGTGAAAGTCCTCTTTAAAACTTTTTGTCCTCTTTAAAACAAAATGCTTCATTGGAGGTTGTCCCAAATTATGATTTTTTGAACCAACAAAGAAGGCAGGTCAAAAAAAGATGTAGAGGTGGTCATCCGG
Organism: Camellia granthamiana; assembly: GCA_036172215.1. NCBI lineage: Eukaryota > Viridiplantae > Streptophyta > Magnoliopsida > Ericales > Theaceae > Camellia > Camellia granthamiana. The sequence continues at coordinate 158,530,146 of CM069905.1, forward strand.
AGGTCAACCGGGCAGTCGATCGGTCAATGTAAAATTTTCGCAAATTATTGTAGACACCTCATTTTGACCGACCCTAAGACTTGGGCACTTTCTTTTGATTACCCGATGATGAAAATAAGAATATGTTATCTCACAAAATTCTCAGTGAAAAGATGGAATGTAAATCTCAACCTTACATCCATTTTTGCCAAATTATTTTAGATCTATTCTCTATTTTCTTTTACTTTTTTTCTATGTAATATTATATTATATATATATATATAGTATGTTATATTATTATATATAATATTTTATTAAATTTATTCGGTGCTATGGTTTCACCCATGCACCATACTTTTGTATATATCTATTAAATATTTTATATATTAATACATTTTATGTTGAAAAATTCACTACACTCCCATCGTTTGCTTTTTTGTCCTCTTTTGTTTTAGACCCGCTTTCGTCAAATTATGTTACATATTTGGCCTACAAAAATATATTTTATTAGTCCATGTATTTTGTTATTTTATAATTGTCACGACCCAAACCCGCCCCTATGAGTTTAGCATTGTAACCGGCCAGTAATCCATGATTACCAAAGGCCTACTTAACAATAAAGACAATAATACAATATAAAAGGGCTGGCGGAAGCCATTCAATAATAATATACATCGTCCAATGAGCTGTGAGGACTTGAATAGAAATAAACTTTCATATACATAGTTATATACACAAACACTTAAGTCCATAACACACATGTATACATAACAAAACATAAGCTAGGGAATTAAATCCCATTGCCAAAAACAGCTAACAAAACTCAATAAACATTCTTATCTCATAAACACAATGTCAAAAGGGTGAATTTGAATCACCCAATAAGCTCTAACATGCAATGGTTCGAAACCTCGCAGTGAGGCACAGTAGTTGGCTTGACAAAAAAGGGATTCGGGTCAACACTGCTAGCTCTGATCCGGTGCCTGATCACCTACATATATAACAACAATGAGTTAGAGCCCAGTGAATAACATCTGCGTAAAGGGGTTATTAATGATGTCCTCGCAATATTGGAAACAATCGATTATCAATAGAACATTGTCTCAATTAATATCTTGTGTTAATCAATCATTTAATCATTCAATTTAACAATCCTTCAGATTCATATATGTCATACGTGGTACATCCAATAGCAACAATACAATTTGTCTTAAAGATCAAATAATCAATTGATGGCCATCAAACAATAGACAATAGTTCCAAGAATTGGAACTGCCAGAGATCTCTGTAGCAATAAAAATATCAATAACAATAACAATAGCACTATGCTATGGATGCCACGAATACAGTTCAAAAAGATGATCATCATTCAATCGATAAAAGGTAGCAGTTCAGAAACAACAAAATTTATCATTAAGAAAATAAATACAATTTCAACATATCTTTACAATAGTGTTACTCACAGTGGGCTCCTGAAAACACGTGCGATACGTGCAGCGTCTGACCTAAACAAATGAAGTCGAGCACAACACAATTACAATCACACTCATATAATTCTATTCAATTCGGTTTCACTCGTTCGATTCTAATCGCTCATTGGTTCGATTCAATACACTTATGTAATGCAAATCCATGTTTATGCACTTTAAAACCATGCAAAGGAGGCTTGGAGGATGGAGAAAATAAGCAAAAATGAATCCAAAATTTTTCCTGAAATTGCACGTGCGGCAGCCCCATTCCGCACGTGCGGAACTGCTAAAAATGCAGCTCGAAAATTTGCTTTGTTTTTGGAATCTTTCCTTTCAAAATCTAGCTTCATAATTTGTATAATTCAATTCCCAATTCCTCAAAAATAGTTATGAATTTTAATCTGCAACCATCAATTTATAACAATACTTAATTATTCAATTTATAACCACAAATCTTTAAAGCAAATTGTAAAATCTTAAAATGTGTATTCAAGCTACAACTCAAACTTTTAAATGATAATTTCTTAGAAATTATGAGAGACCAAGCAAGAATTGATGTCTATGAAACAAATTTGTCCATGAGATGATCATATTTCTTGGACTCAAACATTTTCAAGTGTAAAATCTTCATTATATATACAAATTATGTTCTTTTCCATAACTTTTGAGATTTCCTCCTTAAAGTTCATAAATCATGCAAGAAAACAGTTGTTTTGTTCATGAATTCTTGAAAACATTACATGCATGTAAAGATCATGCAACTTAATAGGTATTTGAACTAAAATTATGCCATGCACGTTAAATATGATAGTTAATTTCCATAATTCCTTCTTTATATGATCATATGAATTCCTAACATCAATTTACACCACTAATCTCATAATTATTCATGATCTTTAATTAAAACAACTCAAGGTCTAAAGGATTATGAGGAAAGCATGTCAATTGCATGGAATTGATGTAGAATTCTTACCTTAAGATTGTGTAGTTATGAAGATTTCAAGTTCCCTCTCTCTTCTCTTGTTCCTATCTTCTTTCTCTTATTAAGCTCTCTCTCACAAAGTCTCTCTCTCTCTCTCTCTCTCTCTCTGTCTCTCTCTCTCTCTCTCTCTCTCTCTCTCTACGTGGATAGTGCACCAAGGCCACCAACTCTCTTTCTGTTGTTGATTTAGTCTCTTATTCCTAGCCTTACACATTGTAACATGTCCGCGAGGGAACTCACGGGTTACAGTTCGGACTCAATTTGTCACGGTTCTTAATCTTGAACCAAAGAGTCTAAATCCGGCAAATCATTTTGAGAAAACAGATTTTTGAAAGAAGTGCCAAACATGGACTGCTTTGCCAGATACAGAGTCGCCACCTAAATATTTTTTTAATGGGGAACTTAGGAAACCCTGACTCGGTGCCAAAGGCCACGTGTCCGTCATCACCAAAGTTGCCTCGGCTCGGGAACTTGGGTACGATCGGGGAAGGTCAGCTATGAGCACCCCCTCTCGCCCGGTCTGAAGACCGGCCTCTACTAACCGTGATATCTTATTTTGAAAACACTATATGCTCTTATTCCGGTTATTAGCCTAGAATTACTACGTTATGCGCACAGCAAAACAAGTATAGACCAAATCGCCTACATTGGAACAAAACATTTCATGTTTGTTTTGAAAACGGTTTGCTACTCGCAAGTAGGCTAAAATGAAGATTTTGCCACCTTCGAGTGGGCTTTGGAAAAGATGGCTTTGCCACTATCTAGTGGGCTTAAAACTCTCAGTTTCAATGCATTATTCCAATTTAGGTAATTCAACCTTCATCCACAGGCATTCAAGCAGTTATATCACATAAGCAGCTAGCCTCATGGTAATCATGCTATTATGGCAACACTCACACGCATGCGGTATACTAAAGCATAAAAGCTTACCTAGTACTCCAAGCCAAAACAGAAACCAGTTAGTAATCAACGCATGATCCTAGTTCATGTTAAGTGGCTAATGCATTACAAGCAAAATGCAGCTATAATAGGCTCGGCTATCCTAAACATGGCATGTGAAATGCTGCAATTAACAAGTACTCATCTTGGAATTTGAAATACATATGCAGTTTAGCATGATGTGCTGAGCCCGGTGCATGTAAGACAAATGTATGGATGCACGCATGCATTGCATAAGGTATGCTAATTTAAATATGCCCTAATCTAACCACTGAAAGCTAGTAAATAAAAGGGAAGAAAGACGTGGGGTTGGAAGACATGCACACACGCACCCACACTTATTACAAATACGCCCTCACTCGGAGGGACCAAAAGAATATACAGGCCGAATGAAAAATACTGAATTAAATATTACAAAACTCCTAATCTAATTAAATTAAATGCAAAGAGAAGATGGCCGCAGCCTCCGCCTCGGGATGCGTGTGATGATGCATGCTCGAGTCCGTCTCGTCCGGAAAATTCGTACCATGCCACTGCTGCCTCTGTTTACACTGTCCTGCCGCTCCAAAGACTGCCAAAGTCCTGGGACATGTTCCTTGCACACTGTAGAACACCATCGGCTAAAGGAAATTCTCACCGGCCATGGAAAATGTCCATCGGCTGGATTTGAGGTAATCGGCCATTCACCAATGGCCGGTCGGCACTGAATGTTGTCGGTCGGCAGAAACTTCCTGCAAAAGACAGTTTTGACAGCAGCAGAAGACAGGCAGTGCATGGCATGAAATTTCAGGCACATGTAAGCGTGGCCATGCTCCCTATCATGCATTAGACTCAAGGAAGCACGGCCCTCGACCCTCGGGCCATCAATTGTGCATTTTGATGCATGATGGCCTAAGAGGCCAAGTTTGTATTTCAATGAAGATGTATGCAACACACAAATGAAGACCAAGACCCTATCATGTCAAGATCAAGGGCCTCGGTGACCGAGAGTTAAGACTTGTTACATCACTTGTAGTATGAACATTTCTTAACCTTCACACTTGGTTTGACACCCCAAACCAAGTAATGCAATGCATGTTATGCAAACATGGCTCAAAGATGCAACATGAGATTAAGATGCAAGGCATGCCAAATGTCATGCAACTATCATGTTAAGTATGCAATGCTAGACATGGATAATCATGTAAAAAGATTAGCATGTGACAAGACCTTATTAAACAAATATGCAACAAACATGGGATAAGCATGCAATAGTGGACTTAAACCATAAAGGGGCAGACCTCAATCCACCCCAAAACAGTGGCCAAAAGTGCCCAAAAAGGTGGACTAACACTCATGCCAATGTGCAAGCTAGTGGGCCTAAAGCTAAGGCACAAAAGAGGGCACTTTACTACCATCAACATGACCATACCTGGTATGAATTAGACAAGCAAAAACAGAATTCTAGTATGCAAAAATGGGCTCCAAAATCCACTGGTATGGCAGCTTAAGTGGCTTCAATGAGATGCATGCACCAAAGTTCATTTCTAGGCATAAAAGGACACATCCTCAAAGCATGAAAGAGGTCACTTATGCAAACATACAAACATGATTTATGGACTGAAATACGATCCTAAATGATGCCAAATCATGAGGATGGTCTAAGCTAAGCATGCTAGAGGCCAATATACTCAAGGCTTACAAGCCAAAACACAAAGAGATGACACCAAACATGGCAAACATGACTGAAACAGATGGCTAGCAGACTTTAAACATGGTAAAGTAATGCCAATACCTTCATGAAGTTAGGCTAACACATGCAAGAATCATGGCCTAAACACAAGATGCATTTCTATGCCAAATAGAGAAATGCAAAGCAAGTATATCATGCATGAAAGAGGCCCACAAACCCTCATGAGACAGAGATAAAATATGCTCCAAAACACCCAAATAAACTCTGAAATGAAGCCATAATCAGTCAAACATGCATGTTGTCCTTTAGGCCAAAAACAAAGATAAAAGAGAGACAAAGGGGAGAGGGGTGTCCCTCCCCTATGCAAGACTTCAAACCACCTTCCTTACCACTGAAAATCCACTGATTTTCAGTGGTGAGAAGACTCAAACACTCAAGTAAACAAAGCCTCACAAAGGAAGCACCAAAAAGGCCAAATAAGGCCTAAGAGGGTGAGTTTGAACTCAACCCACAAAACACCCTTAATGAAAGTTCTTAAGCATGAAAATATAAGCTTTTTTTATGTTATGCACAAAGCCTAAATCAGCAAGAAAGACAGGTAAAAAACTAGTGCAAGTTTGGGGAAACTAAAGCAAAGTGATTACCCTTGAAGAACACCTCAAGAACAGCCAATGCAGCCCTCTTCTTTTGATCAAAATCAGTCCAAAAGCTCAAGAATCAACCCTCAAAACCTCTCAATCTCGGAGCTAGGTGTAATGGTGTGTGTATTAGTGCAAAAGTAAGGTAAAAATGCACTTTTAGGCTTCCAAACACCTACTAAGGATGAGAGAGAGGGAGATATAGAGAGAGAGGATGACATGCAAGATATATGTATGTATTCTCTGGTTCTTTGATCAAAAACTTTCAACCCTAGACAAAGGAGAGGAAGGATGACTTATATAGGCAAAAAAGAGGGTTCTAAGCTTCTCCAAGAAGGTAAATGAAGGGTGCAAAGGGTACAAAGGGTTCTTGGCTTCTTGGAGAAGCTAATACAGCTGGCCAAGCTTCCCCAAGAAGCTTGGCCAAAGGGTTCAAGCTTCTAGAAGGAAAGGGGGTTCAAAGGGGTCACACCAGCCAAAACTGCACGGGGAGGAGTGATGGTGCATTCCAGCTGGCACAGCTGGCATGCACCATGCCTCAAGGGTGCAAAGGAGTCAAACCGGCCAACAAAAACGGTCACCGGCAAAATAAAGTGCCGGTCGGCCAAATATAGTGCCAATCGGCCATTGGTTTTAAGGAACCATGGCCGGTGGCACCCAGGAGAGGCCGGTGAGGCAAAGGTAGGGCCGGTGGGATGTGGGGATGGCCAACAAGCCATTCCCTGCCCTTCAAGGCAAAACCACAAGTGTTTGGTGCCAAAACCAAACACGGAATAGACGAGTTAAGAGATCTTGAGGCAAGGCGCGCAGCCAAGGCCTTCCAGGAACTCGAAACGAACACAAACAAGGATGATCACTGAGTGTTCAATCAGTGACGTCCAAGTCTTGAGGACGGTCAAAAATGGGGTGTCTACACACATATATTAGGCTTAAATTTAAAGGGTACTTACGTGTAGATCCTAATAAGTGGACTTATTGTCTAATAAGCCCTATGAGAAAAATTTGTCATAAGAAAACGTTACTAATTGTAAGTTTTAGAGACAATTTATAAAAATCATGATAAAAAAAGTCACTAATTGTCAATTTTTAGTGACATTTATAAAAAATTGTCACAAAAAAAATATTTTTAGTGACAATTTTACCAAGACTTATTTTCAATAGGACTTGTTGGGAATTAAGTCCAACTATTAGGACCTATTGGTAGTTTATCCTAAATTTTTAATAGGCTAATAAATTAATTTAAATCAAATTCACTCAAATTAAATTACTTCTCATCATCTTATAATCTCAATTACACTATATTAAATTATACTAATGCAAATAAGGCTGTAATTCCTATCCAATTATTTAATTCTAACTTGTTAAAATAAGCGAATCAGACAGGTTTAATTTTCATTCTAACCTATCTATTCAAAGAATACAATTCAACAAATCTCATAACAATCAATAACACTTAATCACATAATTAACATGTAGGAACATAATTAATAGTTCCAATTAAGGCTCAATTCAATCACAGACAATTTCAGTAAACTGAATCAATTTTCCATTAAATTTCCCAAATAGCTCTAAAAATTCCCATAAGCCCATCCATGTACTCAATTTCAATTTGTGCACTTAATAAGATTGTCGATTTCAGTTTCAAAGTTGTAACCTTAACAGGAAATTTTCCAATTTGGATAGATGTGCACAAATTAAATTACTTGGCACTTAGTTCAATTAGAATTAACACATAATTAATTAATTAAAATCACAATTAGCAAGTCTGGATCGTCACAGCCTCCCCACCTTAAGAAGTTTGGACCTCCAAACTTACATTATACATATATTTCAGATGTAAATCAAATGTCTTAGGTCTAAATTATACGACATTCAACAATTCACAGTTTAAATCAATCATCAGTTCCACGATCCATCGTAATTGTTCAAATCATTCAGAAGTTATCAAGCATTCAAAGCAGATCCATATAGTAATCCTATGGCAATCACTATAATACTGACGTGAGCAACCACATGATGTCTATAGTTCTTATTTTCCACAGGTTCAACTGCATACTACTGTAATCTCAACGCAGTCAATCGTAGGGCATACTCAGTTCTTACATTTCCAAATAATTATAACATCACATTCAGAGTATAGTAACACGAAGGTAACCAGGCTTTGAATCAAACAGTCACGGTAATATCAAAGCAATTTCATACATGTTACAAGAAATCCACATACTTCCCTAAAATCAGCAGTAACTATAGGAAACAAACGTAACAATTCACTAAGTTGCCCATTCGCAGTTACTCAGAAGTTATCATATTTATAGATAGATCAAATTCCCGTATGCATCCATGGTAGTATATTGAAACAATTAGTCACTTGACGTACATACTTCATATCTCCCCCATGATGTCAGTTATAGAATTCGATATTCCTGAAACAATCAATCTCTAACATCACACATATGCTCTTAACTAATCAACAGGTCGCAGTCCACGTCAATATTCAACTCCATGCTTCATTATAGCCTGTCAACATTCTCCGATAGTCATTTAGAATAGCTAGTAAATCCATATATTATCCCCTTAACAACAAATGTGCTACTGAGGCGATCAATCATAAAACGTACCGAATTCATATACTTTCAAATGTTCAAAGTTTTTTACTCTCAAGTAGTATCCATAATCAATATAGTTCATGGTTAATAATTCTTGTAACATCGAGTCCGAATAGAGACAAGCAGTCAGAAGCAAGATAATTCGTTCTTGACAATTTACATACAACTTAACAAGGAGGTGATGTCTTAAATCCAAGTTCTAACCATTCCCTTAGCATACATAATCCGATCATTTGCTCATATTCAATTCATAGTCTCTCATAAATGGAACTAAATCAGTTAATAGTTCAAAGGTCAAGGTAAACAGTCAAACAATTCAACCTTTCTTTGCTATATATTCTGGAAATTTGTTATAAACAATCAAATTAGATGACGATTCTATCCCATCAATCTTAATCACGGTTTCATTTGGAGGTCATAATCAATTTGCTTGAATAGACAGTCGACAGTTTCACAACAATTTTAAGTCCACCAATTCTCACAGTTATATTTAAGTCATGTCATAATGGTTCATATCAAGGTCATATCAATAGGTACCATGTCATATTCACTATAGTAGTTCTATGTTGGCGTACAAATTTATAATTAGCAACAGAAACTAGTGTATATCAAGCATTTTGAAATATTTGGATGTCCAAAGTCAAGTAACATATAGATAATCAATCATAACAGTAAAAGTATATTAAGTACCTTTTCCTGGGTCAATACAAATTTTCTCCCTTGATCAACATTTTCTCTTACCATGTGTCACATCGAATTCGAATCCCGTTTATTATTTCATTTTTGTTGCTCAAACAATTTTATTTTTATTTTTTAATACTGTACCACATGAGGTTGATCTAAATTCAACAAGTGAAGTTTCCATAATCCTGCCCAAAATTTTTCTTACCATGAAGGAAGATTCATATAATTCCCAACTGTCATACCCACAAATCATTCATGCAGTTCAGTCATTCAACATACTAGATGATAATAGTTTCATTCACAGGGTGATACTTTTCATTAGTGAACGTCAATCAATAATAATAATGTCCATCTGAACTCCACAATGTTAAGAGGTAGTCAATCCTTACTCAACGTCCCAAGCAGTTCCTATCAGTCTAACAAATGTTTCACAAACAAATAGTCATAAAATTTTCATATTTCAACGAAGTCATGATTTAAACTGTACATAATAACCCATAACACATTCAATCATAGTAATTCCATTCTCAATTTCAAAATTCCCATAAGTGATCACCAAATGACAGTAGTAGTAGTAGCCATTAGAATTCTGACATTTCAAAAAGTATGTGGTAGGGTAACAATTAGTCTTGGTAATTTAATGTCATAAGAAGAGTCCTTGACAAAATCAGGTCAATATTATAACAAACATTTTTTTTTCAATCTTACTCCAGTTCCTAAATAGTTCTTACTAGTCTATTAGATATCTCCAAAACAAATATGCATACAATTTATTCTCTGTAGATTTCATGAGTAGAGTTAGAGTAAACATCATCATTCTATCACAATTGTCCAAAAGTAGCCATGGGTTAAATAACTTCACATCGCAATCAATTATAATATGTCCCGATGTCCATCTGTTTCTAGTAGAGTTCAAAATATCATTCACAATGTAACCAACCCAGCCAATTCTCAAAATTTAAGATTTGTATACATACTGAAGCGTGACATCAATGCTTGCATAATTCTTCCGGATATAATAAAATCAAGCATTCCATGTAAGTAGATGATAACAAACACATTCACGCCATTTTAGGTTCCTAAGCAATTGTCAATCAATCAATACCAGTAATTCATATTCTATGAAATACACTATGATGGAAAAGCAATCCTACTTCAAATCAGAGTCAATTCCTGCCGTTTAGTGTGTTCACAAGTACACAAGTCTGTGAATAGTCCTCTAGCAATACTCAACAACAACAACAAGTCAGTCTCTGCTTATTGACATAGATTTCCAATCCCAAAAATTCCACATATGAAATATTTCAAGGTATACCACACACGTTCATGGTTCTAATACTTCATTGACTACATATTCACAATCTCTATCGATTTAAGAGGTGTTCAATTCCTACACGAATTTCCACATAGACATTTTACCAATAATCTGTGTTTATTATCTCACCATTTAAGTTTAAACTTCCATCGTTTACTCTTCTTAGTAAGTCATTTTGAACATTAGAGGTTCCAGATTCGTCTCCAGTTCTTTCTATTGGTCTATATGAAACACAGTAATAACAAACATAGGCAAATATCTTTCGTAATCACAGTTATTATCCCATAACAATTCCACACACACTCACACATGCAGTGTAATGCCCTAACTTCTTTTCTAGGACATCCTATAGCTCATTTGGACGCATGTGTGCAGTAATACTCGTGCTCTGATACCACTCTGTCACGACCCAAACCCGCCCCTATGAGTTTAGCATTGTAACCGGCCAATAATCCGTGATTACCAAAGGCCTACTTAACAAGAAAGACAATAATACAATATAAAGGGGCTGGCGGAAGCCATTCAATAATAACATACATCTTCCAATCAGCTGTGAGGGCCTGAATGGAAATAAACTTTCGTATACATAGTTATACACACAAACACTTAAGTCCATAACACATGTATACATAACAAAACATAAGCTAGGGAATTAAATCCCATTGCCAAAAACAGTTAACAAAACTCAATAAACATTCTTATCTCATAAACGCAATGTCAAAAGGGTGAATTTGAATCAACCAATAAGCCCTGACATGCAATGGTTTGAAACCTCGCAGTGAGGCACAGTAGTTGGCTTGACAAAAACAAGGTTCGGGTTGACACCGCTAACTCTGATCCGGTGCCCAATCACCTACATATATAATAAACAATGAGTTAGAACCCAATGAATAACATCTGCATAAAAAGGTTATGAATGATGTCTTCACAATATTTGAAACAATCGATTATCAATAGAACATTTTCTCAATTAATATCTTGTGTCAATCAATCATTCAATCGTTCAATTTAATAATACTTTAGATTCATATAAGTCATACGTGGTACATCCAATAGCAACAATACAATTGGTCTTAAAGATCAAACAATCAATTGATGGCCATCAAACAATAGACAATAGTTCCAAGAATTCAAACTGACAGAGATCTCTGTAACAATAACAATATCAATAACAATAACAATAGCAATATGCTATGGATGCCACGAATACAGTTCAAAAAGAGGATCATCATTCAATCGATAAAAAGTAGCAGTTCAGAAATAATAAAATTTATCATTAAGAAAATAAATACAATTTGAACATATCTTTACAACAGTGTTACTCACAATGGGCTCCTGAAAACACGTGTTATTCGTGCGGCGTCTGACCTAAACAAATAAAGTCGAGCACAACACAATTACAATCACACTCATATAATTCTATTCAATTCGGTTTCACTTGTTCGGTTCTAATCGCTCATTCGTTCGATTCAATACACTTATGTAATGCAAAATGCATGTTTATGCACTTTAAAACCATACAAAGGAGGCTTGGAGGATGGAGAAAAAAAGCAAAAATGAAACCAAAATTTTTCCGAAAACTGCACGCGCGGCAGCCCCATTCTGCATGTGTGGAACTGCTAAAAATGCAGCCCGAAAATCTGCTTTGTTCTTGGAATCCTTCCTTTCAAAATCTTTGGAATCCTTCCTTTCAAAATCTAACTTCATAATTTGTATAATTCAATCCGCAATTCCTCAAAAATAGTTATGAACTTTAATCTGCAACCATCAATTTCAAACCATAAATTTATAACAATACTTAATTATTCAATTTATAACCACAAATCTTTAAAGCAAATTGTAAAATCTTAAAATGTGTATTCAAGCTACAACTCAAACTTTTAAATGAGAATTTCTTAGAAATTATGAGAGACCAAGCAAGAATTCATGTCTATAAAACAAATTTGTCCACGAGATGATCATATTTCTTGGACTCAAACATTTTCAAGTGTAAAATCTTCATTATATATACAAATTATGATCTTTTCCATAACTTTTGAGATTTCCTTCTTAAAGTTCATAAATCATGTAAGAAAACAATTGTTTTGTTCATGGATTCTTGAAAACATTACATGTATGTAAAGATCATGCAACTTAATAGGTGTTTGAACTAAAATTATGCCATGCACGTTAAATATGATAGTTAATTTCCATAATTCCTTCTTTATATGGTCATATGAATTCCTAACATCAATTTACACCACTAATCTCATAATTATTAATGATCTTTAATTAAAACAACTCAAGGTCTAAAGGATTATGAGGAAAGCATGTCAATTACATGGAATTGATGTAGAATTCTTACCTTAAGATTATGTAGTTATGAAGATTTCAAGTTCCCTTTCTCTTCTCTTGTTCCTATCTTCTTTCCCTTATTAAGCTCTCTCTCACAAAGTCTCTCTCTCTCTCTCTCTCTCTCTCTCTCTCTCTACGTGGATAGTGCACCAAGGCCACCAACTCTGATTCTATTGTTGATTTAGTCTCTTATTTCTAGCCTTACACATATATTAGGGTTAAATTTTATAGGCTAATAAATTAATTTAAATCAAATTCACTCAAATTAAATTACTTCTCATCATCTTATAATCTCAATTACACTATATTAAATTATACTAATGTGAATAAGGCTCTAATTCCTATCCAATTATTTAATTCTAGCTTGTTAAAATTAGCGAATTGGACAGGTTTAATTTTCATTCTAACCTATCTGTTCAAACAATACAATTCAATAAATCTCATAACAATCAATAACACTTAATCACATAATTAACATGTAAAAACATAATTAATAATTCCAATTAAGGCTCAATTCAATCACAGACAATTTCAGTAAACTAAATCAATTTTCCATTAAATTTCCCAAATGGCTCTAAAAATTTCCATAAGTCCATCCATGTACTAAATTTCAATTTGTGCACTTAATAAGATTGTCGATTTCAATTGAAAAGTTGTAACCTTAACAGGCAATTTTCCAATTTGGATAGATGTGCACAAATTAAATTACTTGGCACTTAGTTCAATTAGAATTAACACATAATTAATTAATTAAAATCACGATTAGTAAGTCTGGATCGTCACAATAATTTTACCTATTTGTGTGTGTTTTTATATATTTTTTTTTATGTATTTGTACATGTATTTATGCTAATGATACATTTTATATATTATTATATTATAAAGTTACTGTGCACCTTTTGAAAGAGTTTTTCTCTCCACCGTTTATTGTTTTGTTTGTTTGTGTTTTTATTGCCTATAAAAGAGGCAGAGGGGGGAGGATTGAAGGAAAGAATCAAAAAGGGAGGATTGAAGGAAAGAATCAAAAAGAGAGGATTGAGAGAGAGAAAAAAAAGGATCAGAGAGAAAAGAAAAAAAGGAAAATTAGTTTTTGATAAAGGGAGAAAGAAAAATATTTTCTTAGATATTTTATTTTTCTAAACCAAACTTTTATTCCCATTTCATCAATACACCATTCAAAAACCAACCACTAAAGCTAAAATTCCAAATTTTGGACTAAGAATTGAGAACACATTCCACAACCTTGAGGGTAATCAAAAGAAAGTTTGTGAATCAGAAAATTCATCATTTCTCCGAAAGGTGAATTTTCGCAAACTTTTATTTAATTTAAAAATGTGATATAACTTGTTTAAATACTTCATTTACTGCTTTTCATAACTGTTTTTTATCGCTTTAACAGGAAGGCTACACCAACCACATATCTGTTGGAAATTACTTATATATATATAATTCTTTTACTATTATAAAGGGAAGGCTACACCACCCACATATCTGTTGTAATTTACTAATTTTTTTATATAACTGTTTTATTGCTTTAATGGGAAAGCTGCAACACCCACATATCTGCTGTAATTTACTGTTGTATATAAACTGATGTAATTTATTACTTTAAATAAAATGTTGTAATTTATTACTTATATAAATTGTTGTAATTTTACGGTTTACATGGTTTGTCTAACCACCTAATTTGTTAAAAATGTGACCTAACCGGATGAATAATAACTGGCGATGAATAGTAACCGCGGACGAAAAATGCCCAGTAAATAATGACCAAAGAGGGTGAATAGTATTTTTGGCAATGAATAGTGCCCCCGAGATAAATAGTGCTCCTGCAAAATTGAGTTTTTTTTTTTTTTTTAGCAAAATAGAGCAACCTCCCAGCAACGAACAGAACCATTTCTGGCGGTCGATCTCCGAGGCTTCTTTCTATTTTCTTTTTATTTTGAGTTTTTGTGAGGATTTTCTTTTTAATATTGTGTTGTAATATTTATTCATCTCCCTCGGATTTGTAATATTTAAAGTGTTGTAATAATTTACCGCCTCATTTTTTTCTATCCCATTATTTTACTTACTTCCCTTTGTGAATATGCATCATATTTTGTCTTTCATTATATCCATGATTTGCATTCATGTTTCATGCATCTTGATTCGGCTAAGTTTGCCTTTGTAGATTTAATCAATTTCTATGTGATTATGTGCACTACCTCATGTTCTTGCGATGATTCACATGTCATATCTTAGAAGCCGAATCTTTAGTTGCATCTCATGAGTGAATTGCATTAGGATTTTGTATATAAGATCATGCATGTTTTACTAACTTTGTTTTGTAGCTGTTCGTGGGATATCGGTAAATAAGTAAGTTTTTATGCTTTAGCATCCCGCTTGTGTGTGTTTTTCTTATTATGTTTAAGCATCCTACCATGTGGCTACTTGCTTACTAGATATAATTGTATGAATGTCAATGGATGGAGATTGCGTCGCTTAATTTAGAATGATGTTGATTTTTCATGTTTGAAAACTCAATTTATTTGGGTTATACATCAAAACTCTTTCAAAATACATGAAATCAAATTGTTCCAAAATGAATGGCACAGCCTATACTTGTATACTTCACATAGTAAATTTTAGAATTTATTAATAATTGGAACGTGAACATATAAAGAAAATAAAATTCATATCATGATTTAGTAAAAGCCGATCTTTTGATCGGGTGAGCGAGGGTGCTCAATAATGAGCTTCCCTTCTCATACCTAAGTTTCCGAGCCAAGCATCTTTCGTGACGACAAACAGTGGCCTTGGCACGAGTCACGGGTTTCCTAATTTTCCCAAAACATTAGCTGGCGACTCTAAAATCTGGTGATACAGTCCATTTGTGGCAATAATTTTGTAATAAAATGGATTTTCTATAAAGTTGCCAAATTTGGACTATCATCTATGTTTCACATTGTACTTGTGAGACTAGATCAAAGAAATCGAGGGTCCAAACTGTTTAACGCACACGAGTAATCCCCGGGTATGTTACAATTATGCCTTGAGGTGGTTATCCGGGGGACATATGGTAGGATGTCCGGTGGGTCCACACTCAACGACTATGCACAGTAAATTGCTAAAAAGTGCAAGACATCCTCACTTTGGTGAAACATTTGTTATATTCTCAATTTCATACAGGTTTGATGAAACTACTGGAGCACAAAAAAAGGAACGTTTTCACCAAATTTGAATTTGGTGATAGATTTGGTGCAGTGTTGGAGATGGCCTTATTGCAAAAAAAAAAAAAATTTTCAACTCTTAGTGCAACTATTTTTGCAATTGATTTTTTGGGTGTTTCTTGAGTTTTTTATATTATAGTTTTTTATTGTTCATTTTGGGTGTGTTCGAGTTTTTTTTCTTTTTAATTTTACATTTTTTTTTTGCATATATGTTTTATTTTGGTTTTTTTGAGTTTTTTTTTGTGTGTGAATTTTTTGTTTTTGTTTTTGTTTTTAGTTATTTTACAAGTTTTTTTTTTTAGTGTTCTAATTTTTAATTTGTTGTATTATTTGTTGATCAACTGTATATTTGTTATTATTATTTTTGGGTTTTTTATTTTTATTTTTTTCTTCATCTAATTTTTAAGTTGTTTTTCAGCTTTCAATTCATCTGTTCTTTTTCCTTTTTCCTTTTTGGGTGTTTCTTAAATTTATGTATTATTCTTATTATTTGGGAGGGGGGGTTGTGGAAGTTGTTGTTTGCTGACTGCAGGTCACGTTCTTCTTCTTTTTTCTTTTTTCTTTTTATTTTTTGTATAATTTAGAAAAAAATTGTCCCAGCCAAGTTGATGTAGCTGTTGATGCAAATTTTTTGTTTGTTTATTCAGCTTCTAGTGCAACTGTTTTCTTACTTTATTTTTTAGGTTTTTTTTTTTTTTTTTCTTCTTCTTCACAGTTTTTAAGTTGTTTTCAAGTATTAATCCAACTATTTTGTATTGTTTATTTTGGTGTTTTCTACATTATTATTTTTTTAATGTTTTTATATTTTTTATATTTTAAAGTTGTTTTCAACTTTCAATTCATTTGCTTTTTATTTTTCTTATTGTTCTTTCTTTTCTGGTTTCTTGGGTGTTGTTTTTTCAATTTTTGTATTTATTTATTTTTGGGTTATAATTTTTAAATTGTTGTTTACACCTTGATTTACCTTTTGTCTTCTTTATTTTTTTTTTAAAAAATTCCTGATATTAAAATTTTATAAGATGAATGTCACGACCCTAACCCGCCCCTATAGGTTTAGCATCATAATCGGCCAGTAATCCGTAGATTACTGAAGGCCACTTAAACAGAAATCAAATTATTAGAGGCTAGCGGAAGACAATAACAAATATACAATGTCCATTGAGCTGTGCAGACTTATATAGGACAGAAAATTTTTAAACTTTATATACATATATCATACATCACCCTTACGTCATCACATTTATACGGATAAGACAAAATGAGAACTTAATCCTATTTACATAATGAACAAAAACTTAAACTTTAATCACATAGCCATGACCACTTGACATATCTAGAACCTCCACAGGAGGCGCATAGGTTGGTTGACAAGACAGAATCCAGGCAGAAACTCTAGGCCTGGTCACGTGTCTGATCACCTACATACATAAATAATACAGTGAGCTGGAGTCCAGTGAATAATAAGAAGGTAAAGGGTTTATGAATGATGTCCATCACAGATTCGAAAATCAGAGTTTATATCAGAAACAAATTCTTATACATATTCAGATTTCAAATCAGAAATAGAAACAGATTCATATACATATTCAGATTTGTAAACAGTTGTATGTGGTACATCCATTAGCTAACAGATCAGATTGGTCAAAAGACCCATATGCATAGTCGGTACCGACGACCTTAAAGGTCAACATCTATATACACATATAGTCATGGTATTGTTACCCCTAGGCGAGGGCCACGTGAACATAGGCCTCTGTATTGTTACACCCAGGCAAGGGCCACATGAACATAGACTACGATATTGTTACCCCCGGGCAAGGGCCACGTGCATATTGGCCACGACATTGTTACCCTCGGGCGAGGGCCACATGAACATAAGTCATGGTATTCTTACCCCTGGGCGAGGGCCACGTGAACTAAGGATACCACAAATAAATTTCAGAAAAATAGACATTCATTTAGGATTCATAAAATAGCATTTCATAAAACAGATCATACCTTATCATTCTGAAAATACTTATAATCAAACATAGCTTTACAGAATTGTTACTCACTGATAGTTCCAGAAGTAGAACAGACGAATCAGACAGATGGTAGCACGTGACCTACACAAACACATAACATATACACATTAAAACACAATATCATTTCATTGATCAAACTGGACTTCTCTTGTCTTTTTCTGTCTAAGTATCCCGAAGTTCTACTATGTTTATTATTTTTTTATTCAAATGAATCGGGTTCTCATTTCACATATTCTTTCATTACTAAATTCTTCTTTTCCAAATAGACGGATTTCTTACTTGGCTTCTTAATCAATGACTATTAAATCAATGACTTATTCTTTAACCAACTAATTTATGTTGATTGTTAACTTATTAATCTTCATTGAGCTAGAAATCATGTCTAGAATGCTTGGAAAGAAATGAGAATGAAAATAAGAAGAAGATGTAATTTTTTAAAATATACTGAAAAGGCTTGACTGCTCGAGCGACCAAGTGATCGCTCAGGTGGACTGCACAGTCTGCAAAACTACTGAGAACTCGAAATGTTCACTCGAGCCACCAATTGGTCACTTGAGCGGTCTGTAAATTTTCTAGGTCTTCAAAACTGAAGATTTAGCTTCCAAACTTTATTTCAAAACTTAGGTTCATGCTTGACTCAATCCAAATATGTAATTTCATTAATAAACATGAACCCATGGCTAATTTTAAATTATAAAACAAAACCTTCTTTGATTTGCCAAGACTAAAACCAAAACTTCATGAATATTATGATATCAAAACCTTTCTTCCTTTTTCTTATAAAACCTGAAATTAGAATTATAAGACTCTTAGAAAAATATTTGCATGCATGTAATTAAAATCAAGGCTAACTAATTTTGCTTGTTCCAAAATCAAATCATAAATGTTCCAATTTAAATTGAATACAATAAAATTCTTAAATTACATTACATCCATGGATGAATAATTGAAATCAAACCAATTCCTAATTTTCATAATAAAATCAAAACCTTGCTTAATTGTAAAATCAACACCCATATCTTCATGAACTCATGGTTTCCAAAACTTTTCTTCAAAATCAAATATGTAGTAAACTTGTATGGCTCAAATACTTTCAAAAACTCATGATGCATACAAATATACATCTCATATATATCAAGGTTTTTAATAAAGCGATCCCGGTTTTACCCTAACCTTCATTGTGTCCTGGACTCGGGTTTCATAGTTGAACATTGTATCCATGTCTTGTTTTTCCCCTTTGACTCTTTGTATTTGAGTTTTAGAACTTGTTGGGCGAGTTTGGAACAGGTTGGTTGCTAGTTGGGTTAGATTGTTGTTGTCAAATTTTGGCATCTTCGCTCGAGTGAGTCTTCTTGCGCTTGAGCGAGCTTTTTGTAAATTGCTTCTCCGCTCAAGTGAGGTTTCTTGCGCTCGAGCGAGAATTGGGAGTTCTCAGGTTTCCTTCCAGACGCAGCATTTCTAGGGAAGATGAAGTTCTTCGCTCGAGCGAAACTTCTTGCGCTCGAGCGAGCCTTGTGTTATTTGTTCCTTCGCTCAAGCGAGGCTTCTTGAGCTCGAGCGAGGAAGTGCGTCTGTGAAATACCTGAAGGTATGTATTCTACACTCAAGGGAGGCTTCTTGCGCTCGAGCGAGCATGTGGGTCTGTGGCAGACCTGCAACTTTGCATTCTGCGCTCGAGCGAGGTCACTTGTTGGGTCTGGTCGCTCGAGCGACAACTCCTTCACTCGAGCGAGGACTGCGTATATCAGTTCACAGCAGAGATATTTTACATAACTTTTTGTATCTGTTTCATTCAAAACCCTAGCCCAGCTCCTTCTCTCTCTAAAACACTCTCTCTCTCTATAAATACACCTTGATTTGGGGGTTTCTCAACCCTAGTTCCATTGTTAAAAAGGTAGAGCACCTTGAGGGCTCCAAGTTGATCCGAATAGATTGTGGTGTCGACTTGTTTGAAGTGTCTCCATCTTCTCCTTTACTCTCCTAACGTTGAGGTAGGGATATGCTACACCTTAGTATGATTTTTAACCTAGGTATTTGTTATTTTGTATAAATGGTGGAATTTGGAAGCATTTGGGTGAAACTAGAGTTTGAGCTTAAGTTTTGAAAGAGGAGTTTTCTATTTTGGGTCATGAAAATATATGTACGGTATTGAAGATGTGATTACATGGGTTAAAATGATGAAATTTTGATTGATATTTGAAAAAGGGGGAAAATAACCCTAATTTGTGTTAAATAATTATTTTGTATAAATAATGAAATTGATAGGGGAATTATGAAATTGGGAGGATGTGTGATTGAACGGTGTAGTTGAATTTGATAAATCACTCACCTATGGAGAATTTGGCAAATTATCTGTTTGATAGATTTGTTTATCTGTTTTGTGCTATTGGTGGAGGATAGCTACGATGGTTGTAGAAACTGCATGAAGACTAGGTAAATTGAAACTAATCATGTGAATTATGTCATTGAATACGATGGTTTGATTAAATTGTTGAATGTGTGAATTTTGGTAGTCATTGTATATGACACGCTTTTAAATACATTGTATATGTATCATTGTTTGGGAGGAGATAGGGGATGTACTCCACTGTTTGGGAGAAGATAGGGGATGGATTCCATTGAAAATTAAGTTGGCTGGAGTGTCCAGGGTGAAAGTCCTGAAATCTTATATATATGGGTGCCAGTTCCCTCGGATGAGAATTCCGTAAAATGGAAAGGAAATTGAAATATTGATTAACGATTGCTATTAAAGTGTTGATAAATGAGTTATAGCCTCGTTTGGGATTGTCTAGATAACAAGGGATTATATCAATGTGTTGATTTGAATAAATGAATGGAAATGGTTTGAGATATTGATGTCATTATTGTTTAATCATGAAAAGAGGATGTCAGTCGGTTTTAAGTGTTGAACATTTATCTAATGGTTACATCTTAGTTAAATCTCATCCATCGTGTTAGTATATTTCTACTGGGCTTTGGCTCACCCTACTTAGGAAACCATTTTCAGGTACAAGAGACATGCCACATCCAAGGGCATAGCTTGGAAAGGCGGGGCTGAAGGCTCTATTTTTTTTTTATGTTTATATGTTTACTTTTAAGCCGAGGGCTTTAATTGTAAAGAGCTTATGACTCTCTTTTGTTGTAACCAAGTTACTTCTTGGGAAGATGTAAGCCCATAGGGCATTTATTTTGTTGTTATTAATTAGCGTTATATGCTGTAGTTTCAGAATGGATATTTATGAAAGTATAATGCATGTAATCTTTTTTGTAATATAAACTCTGATGAATGAAAGTAATACATTTCATATTATGTTTATAAATCTCTTGGGTTGATTTACATCATATTTTGAGGGCGTGACATTTAAACCCAAGCTCAATTTGAAGAATTCTTACAATTATTTCCATATTTATTAACCTAAACCATCCATGTTCATGAATTAATTCTTTAATTTCTTCAACTTATATGCATATAAAAATGAGACCCAAATTCATGCCAGATATTCAAAATCAAACCCAAAATAGTTAATTTCTAAGTTTATTTCCATAACCATGAACATGCGTGTAACCCATTTTATGTTCAAAACCCAATTTCTTTCTAATTCCACGAATATAATCTCAAATCTTTCTCAATCTCAAGTATTATAAGAAAATACTACAAAATCAAACCAAAAATAATTAATTTCTAAATCAATTTCCAAAACCATAAATCTAACTTAATTTCTTCATCTTCTTGCTAATTTCTTTGTAATCACATGAAATTGAACCCAATCATCTCATAATTTCAACTTTTGGGTGATTTATCTACAAAATTTGAGCTTCAATTTCTTATCTTAAGTCTTCAATGGTTGAATTGATTAAGTTTACTTCTTCCAATTTCAACACAAGACTTGACTTGTTCTTCTTCCTTCCAAAATTTCCAGCAAGTGGGTTCTCTCTCTCTCTCTCTCTCTCTCTCTCTCTCTCGGTTTGTCTCTAGCTAAACAGATTGATGGACCAAAGACTCTAATACATATCACTTCTTCCTTCCTAACTTCAATCACTTCATTTATTATTATTTATTATTAGATCATGGGACACTTGTCTCAGGTAACACAATGAATAGGCATACACTTCTCCCTTCAATTTATGAAGTCTAGTATAATATTAGGTCCCTCTACTTAATTCTAGAACAATCTCATCTTCTCCTCACTATACACCAACGTGGTAAGTAAGTTGAGCAGCATTAGATTAGTCTATTAATTACATATTAGGTTAACTAAACACCTCTTAGTCTTAACTAATTATAATTAATAATTAGTCTTAATAAATCTTGATTAACACATAATTTAATTTATTGCAACTAATCACAAATCTTGCATAATTTAATTAGTCTCATGGACTTCAATTAAGGTCCAATTAATTATATTTAATTTTTACCAATATGAATCAGACTTTTAATCAAACTCCCAAAAGGCTCCAAATATTAAAATTAAACTTATTGTCATCATCACTTTTGGTTTCTCAAATCATTAAAGCCTTCAATTTCAAATTAAGCTCAAAATCTCCGTCAATAAATTGCGTATTCAAATTGGGCACCTCATAAGTAAATTTAATTCAAACTAATCACAATTCTCAATCCTCATATTTAATTAACTCCAATTCGGACCTAATTATTCAAATCCAAATTTTACTAAAATGAATCGAAACTGAATCGAATATCTAATTAAACTCTCATATGGTCCAATACTTGAAATTAAACTGATTCAACTTATCGATTTCACCTCCTTAGGTTATTTTGATGTTCATTTTCTAATTCTAAAATAAATCCTTAATAAAACTATTTACGAATCAAACTCAATAATTCTCATAAATCCCAAATTAAATACGAATAATGAACAATTAAAATTTAAATCTTTTTAATTAATTAAATGCTAATTATTATACGTGGTGAGGCCGTCATAATGAATGACATATAGTATTTTCATAGTAGTTGGGGTCCCTTAACATTTTCACAGAAAAAATTCAACTCAAAGAAATTTGGGTCTGACCCAGAGATATTTTGGCCCCAACATAGAGAAATTTCAATTTTCACAGAGAAATTTCATCGAGGACCTTAGCTAAAATTACAAATACACCCCTTGAGATTTGATGAAAATAAGAATCACCCCCTATGGTTTTGAAAATTGCATTTCACCCCATGAGATTTCTAATTTCGTAACAAATAACCTATTTTATTGATAAATCATCAAGTCAATTAACAGTTTTTAATGATATTAAAAATATGTTTCAATTAATAATTTAGGTAATTTTATTATTGTATAGGAGAATAATTATGAATTTCATTCTTTTAGTTATTTTTGTTAAATAAAAAATTCTAATAAGGGGATATTTGTAATTTTTCAAACCACAAAGGACAATCTGTATTTTAAGCAAACCTCAGAGAGTGTATTTGTAATTTACCCTAAAGAAAAATCTTGGACCTCTTGTCACGACCCTAACCCGCCCTTATAGGTTTAGCATCGTAGTAATCCTTGGATTACCAAAGGCCTTTGAAACAGATAAACATAATATTAGGGGCTAGCAGAAGCAAATAACAAATAACAACGTCCATTGAGCTGTGCAGACTTATATGAAACAGAAAAATTTTAAACTTTTAATATACATATATTATCACATCAATCCTACATCATCATATATACAAATGAGACAAAATGGGACTTAGCCCTAAATACAGAATTAACAAAACTTAAACTTTAATCACATAGCTTTGTCCACTTGACATATCTGGAACCTCCACGAGAGGCACATAGGTTGGTTGACAAAACAGAGTCCAGGCAGAAACTCTAGGCCTGGTCACGCGCCTGATCACCTGCATACATTAGAGTAAAGATTTTAATGAATGATGTCCATAACAAATTCAGAAATCAGATTTCAAATCTCTTATCAAATAAAAAACATAGTCATGTTCGTATTCATATAAGAAACAGAGTCATATTCAAATCATGTGTGGTACTTCCTTTAGCGTAACATATCATGTTGGTCAAGCATATCAATTTCCATAACGGAACCTCCGGTACCGGGTAACATATCTTATACGTGGACCACGGTATTGTTTCCCCCGGGCAAGGGCCTGTGCCACGGTATTGTTTCCCCTAAGCGAGGGCCTGGGCCACAGTATTGTTTCCCCCGGACGAGGGCCTCATGACCATAAGCCACAATATTATTCCCCTAGACAAGGATACCACAAAGACATTTCAAAGAATTGGATCATCATTCATGCAATCACAAAATAACCTTTTGTATCATTTAGAAACTGTTCATATCAAATCATAATATTCAGAAAGTATTTCATATCAAACATAGCTTTACTAAGTTATTACTCACAGAAAGCTGCAGAAGCAGATCAGACAGATTAGGTAGACAATAACGCGTGACCTACACAAACACATAACATATACACATTGAAACACAATATCAATTCCTTGATCAAACTTTACTTTTCTTGTCTTTTTCTGTCTAAGTAGTCCGAAGTTCTACTATGCTTATTCTTTTTTATTCAAATGAATCGAGTTCTCATTTCATATATTCTTTCATTACTAAATCATTCTTTTCTGAATAAACCAATTTCTTACTTGGCTTCTTAATCAATTACTACTAAGTTAATGATTTATTCTTTAATCAACTAATTAATGTTGATTGTTAGCTTATTAATCTTTATTGAGCCATAAATCATGTCTAGAATGCTTTGGAAGGAGATGAGAATAAAAATATAAACTAAATGTAATTTTCCAAAATATGCTGAAAAAATATAAACTAAATGCAATTTTCCAAAATGTGCTGAAAATAACTGTTCGCTCGAGCGAACCTTTACTCGCTCGAGCTATCTGTAAAGACTGCAAAAGTACTGGAAGCCTTCAATGTGCGCTCGAGCGGTAGTTGACCCACTCGAGCGGTCTCTAAAATTCCAAAATTCTAAATTTCTCAAAAATAGCTTCCCAGTGCATTTTCAATCTTTAAACCCATACTAATCTTAATCAAAACTTTGAAAATACATTAGAAAACATAAAAACTTATTTATTTATAAATTATTTGCTCAAAATCTTGAAACACAATATTTAAATCAAAACCCATGAACTCATGATTCTAAAATTCATTTTCAAAATCAAATGCACAATAAAATTGCATATAATTTATGGAGCTTAATTTAATTACAACTTCCAAAATCAAATCTAAAATAATTAATTTCTAATTAAACTTCATTAACTTGATCTTAGCTCAAATTATTCATTTTCTTGTCAATTTTCCCAGCAAACATTGCATATATGCAATTCAAATAAAACTAACTAATGTAATATATACCAAAACATGTTTAAATTAAGTAAAACTCTTAAATTACATTACATGCATGAATTAGAGATTAAAATCAAACCAATTTTTAGGTTACAAAACAAAATCAAAACCTCATTTAACTCCATGATTAAACTGTTTTCATGAACTCAATGTTTTCAAAACTTTTTCTTCAAAATCAAATGCATAATGAACTTGCATGGCTCAATTCTTAAAAACTTCATTGTGCATGTAAATTTACATCTCATATATATCAAGATTTCCAAACCTAAGCTCAATTGAAGAATTACAATTATTTCCATATTGATTAACCTTAACCATGTTCATGAATTAATTCTTCAGTTTCTCGAAATTGCATGCATGTAAAAATAAGACTCAAATTCATATAAAATATGCAAAATCAAATCCAAAATAATTAATTTCCAAGTTAATTTCCATAATCATGAAACTAACTCATTTTCTTGCTAATTTATTTTTCATTGCATGCAATTAAATCTAATTACCTCTTAATTTCAGCTTCTAGATGATTTATCCACAAGATTTGAGCTTTAATTTCTTACCCAAAACTTTCAATTTGATGAGTTTCTACACAATTTCTTGAGTCTCTCTTCAATTCTTCACTTTTTCCAAGCTTTTCCTTAGCCCTTCTTCACCATTTCTAGAACATGAGTTCTAAGATTTGAACTCTCTCTGTCTCTCTCTCTCTCTCTCTCTCTCTCACGGGTTTGCCCAAAACAAATATGAAGCTACACTCCTTTTTTTGTTCTCAATCTCCTTCTATCATAATAATGCTTCCAGCAAGTAATAAAATAGAGTTGCCTACTCTTTCTCTCCTCATATACACACACTCCTCTCTTCACAATGCACACGTGCACACTTATTGAAGCCTCCAGCACAACACTCACATGCACAAACACAGAGAATTTCTCTACACACCCAGATTTCTCACCACACACACCCATATATATCCTCAAACTCTAAATCATTCTACAATTTAATTTACGGTTAAGATTAATTTAATTAAATAACATTTATTCTTAATAAATCTTGATTAACACATAATTAAATTAATCATAACTAATCATAAATCCCACATAATCTAATTAGTCTAATTGACTTCCATTAGAGCCCAATTAATTATATTCAAATCTATCAATCTGAATCAAATTTTTAATCAAACTTCCAAAAGGCTCTAAATGTCAAATTAAATTTATTTTCATCATTAATTTTGGCTTCTCACATTACTAAGGTCTTCAATTTCATATTAACTCAAGATTTCCTTCAATAAATTACATATTTAAT
Source organism: Camellia granthamiana (assembly GCA_036172215.1). Classification (NCBI taxonomy): domain Eukaryota; kingdom Viridiplantae; phylum Streptophyta; class Magnoliopsida; order Ericales; family Theaceae; genus Camellia; species Camellia granthamiana. Next base: position 158,556,625 of record CM069905.1, read on the forward strand.
TGAACACCTCATAAATAAATTTAATTCATAATAATCTTTAATTCCCAATCCTAATAACTTAATTAACTCCAGTTCGGACCCAATTATCCAAATCTCAATTTTATAAATTTGAATTGAATATTTAATTTGTAACGCCCCCAAAATATACAATAAATACATCCCAGAATGTTTATAAATAATAGTATAAATCAGAGTAAATAATTCTTTCATTACATAGACTTGGTATTACAAAAGAGTTCATGTAAATAAATGCCCTATTGGCTTACACCTTTCCTAGCCTTGACTTGGGTACAACAAAAGAGAGACTAGCTCATACACGTTTAGCCCTTGGCTTTACAAAAATATACAACTCAAATAAAGAAGCTTTTGCTCCCAAAATGTCCCTCCAAGCTATTGCCTTGGTGGAGTCAAGTCACTAACACCTAAAAATGTTTATTCCCAAATAGGGTGAGTCACAGCCCAATAGGAATCATCTAACACGGTATATGAAACTTAGCAAAGGTATAAGTATACTATGCATATACAACATCAATGATAGAACAACCACACTTTATATAGTCATAAGATACCAGATTCAATTCGTAATCCATTTCCATTCCATTCATTTCATTACATGAGCCAACTTCATCATTTCTCAATAACCCAAATGAGACGACAACTCATTAGTTCTATAATCACATCATCAACGAATAAACACTTCAAACTTTCCTTTCACGGATATTTCATCCGTGGGAAACCGTCAAACGAGGCCCATGTAAACGTAGGCTATACAAGCACTACAATTGCCATTTTATGGATATTTCATCCGCAGGATTGGCACCCATGTATAATTTTGGGACTTTCACCCAAGACACTCTGGCCAACTTAATTATAATGGAGTCCATTCCCTTTCTCCTCCCAAACAATCATTCATACATATGCAATGTATTTAAACACATAATCAAACGTGGAGTACATCCCATTTCCACTCTCAAACAACCATACATATACAATGTATATAAACACAGTCATATTCAATGACAACCACAAGAGATTAGTTTCAATTCACCTAATCCGCATGCAATTTCTACAACAATCATAGTTATCCTCCACCGATGGCCCAATACAAATATTTCTAGACAGATATGAAATGTCAAGACAGATAATTTATCTAAAATTTCCAAAGATGTGAAGTATTACATACACAATTTCACCATCTATTTCAACATTTGCTCAATTTCATGATTACCCCACCAATTTAATTATTTATATAAAATAATTATGATAGTCAAATTGGGGCAAAAATTTCCCTTTTTCAAATATCAACCCAAGCATCAAACTTTACCATTTTGACCCAATATAATTTCATTTTCACAGCCCACATTCATTTATTTCATATTCAATAACAATCCCTTTTTCCATATTATACACAAACTATAATTTCATTTTCACAGCCCATATTCATTTATTTCATATTCAACAACAATCTCTTTTTCCATATTATACCCAAACCCTAAGTTTGCTTGAAACACCCCCAAATCACATCATTGTTACACAAGAGACAAATAACTAAGCTAAATATCATATGAAGGTGTAGAAAAAATCCCTACCTTAAAGGAGAAGATGAGCCAAACAAGAGAGAAACTCCAAGAACACCAAAACCCACTTCTATTCGGATCAAAATATAGATCTTGAGATGCTCTATCTTTTTCTCAAAGGCACTAGGGTGAAGAGATCGACGGATCTAGATGAAATCTAAGAGAGAATGTGAGTTTTAGAGAGAGAAACTCAAGATTTGGGTTTTTAGAAAGTTTTAGAGAGAGAAGGATGAAAAAGTGATTCAAAACATCATCTTCGCAGACTGTTATACACGTAATCCGCTCGAGCGTGAAAAGTGACGCTCGAGCCTTCGACATAAAGTTCAGCTAGAGTCTGAGACTAGATGCTCGAGCGTTTAATGCATTCTTCCAATATTTGCAGGTCTGCAAAAAAATATTGAGAGTTGACAAGTCCCGCTCGAGCGCAAGAATGGCCGCTCGAGTAGAGGAGCAAAATTTGTGAAGCCCGCTCGAGCGCAAGAGCCAAAATTTGGGCATCACAGGTTTGGAAATACAAGCAACCAACCTGTTCTAAACGCACAACTGCAACCCAATAACCAAAATCAAAGGGGAGATAAGGGAAACAAGATATGAATAACCATTCTAAACCACACCAACCTGAGTCCGGAATACAATAGACAACGGGTCAAAACCGGAATCGCTATATAATTAAACAACCATATAATCCGATACTCGAAATTAAAATAATTTAATTCACCATTGTACTCTCTTGAGCCATTTAGGGTTTCAATTTCTAATTCCAAAATAAATCCTCAATAGAGTCATATACGAATCAGTCTCCATAATTTTCATAAATCCCAAATTAAATTATAATAATTGGCAACTAAAATTCAAATCTCCTTAATTAATTAAGTGCTAATCATTATATGTGGTGGGGTCATCATAGCCTTCCCCTCTTAGAAAGTTTGGTCCTCCAAACTTAAGATACTTGTACCGAAAATCAGCCATATAACTTGGTCTCATTTCATTTCCTGCCCTAGGTAACTTTCTTTTTATTGGATTTTCTTCACAGAAATTGAACTTATTTCCCAATCACTTAATGGTTAATAACTCAAAATGGCGATTCATTGTCGTCTCTATTGTCATGAATCATATAACTCATATACTTTAATTCATCGATCTATAATCCATACACTCTAAATAGTAGAAGATTATTTCAAGGATGTTCATGACTTTCTTTACTTTTTAAATGAATCGAAATATTCAACTATTATTATTTTATATGAGATTTTCGAATTAATTTAATATTCAAAGCATCACTAATAACAAATACAAGTTCTTAATCTTTCAAATCTATTGACAATAATAGTTCTAACATTTTCCTACGCAATCCTTAATTCACTATTTCCCAAAAGAACAATCATTTAACTTTCATTGACCGTGTCAAAGGTTTGTAAGTTATGCATATAATGTAGTATCCCCAAATAAGGTTTCATATGCTAATCTATAACAGAAATTTCTGAATTATATGGAAATATAATCACATATTAATGGTCTCAGTTCCAAACAGACATCTTGGATACCAATTATGATTGTAATTCTGAAACAGGGGGGCACATCGGATTCAAAACAGAAGCATATCAAAGTTAGAACAAAAGTATGTATTGTAGAAATTCATTAGCCTTTTCGAAAATAACAAATATTGTGTTGTACTCATATAGTAGTAGGCAGTCATAAAGATCAGAGCAGAACTTTACATACTTCTGTTAAATTAAAATTACCATTTTTTGACAATCTTTCTCGTACTATCGTTTCAAAGTGGTGATTCGATTTCACACCAGGTCTACATTTTACACGGTCTTATTAGCTTCCTTATTTACTTAAGATTACACTTATATAAGTAATTCAAATTACATTGTCTTCATACTTATTCTAAATCTTAGACCTGTATAGATATATTCATTGATATTTGATAAAGTGAGAACCCATCTACCTATCTATTTGACTATTTGAATCTTAACCTGAGATTGCTAAAGATTATTAGACTATCTCCAAGACTTAAGCTAAATTGAGACAAATTAACATAATATTAGAGGCTAACGGAAGCAAATAACAAATAACAACGTCCATTGAGCTGTGCAGACTTATATGAGACAGAAAAATTTTAAACTTTTAACATACATATATTATCACATCAATCCTACGTCATCATATATACGGATGAGACAAAATGGGACTTAGCCCTAAATACAGAATTAACAAAACTTAAACTTTAATCACATAGCTTTGTCAACTTGACATATCCAGAACCTCCACAGGAGGCACATAGGTTGGTTGACAAGACAGAGTCTAGGCAGAAGCTCTAGGCCTGGTCACGCGCCTGATCACGTGCCTGATCACCTACATACATAAATAATACAATAAGCTGGAGCTCAATGAATAATAACAAAGTAAAGATTTTAATGAATGGTGTCCATAACAAATTCAGAAATAAGATTTTAAATCTCTTATCAAATCAGAAACACAATCATGTTCGTATTCGTATCAGAAACAGAGTCATATTCATATTCATATTCAAATCATGTGTGGTACTTTCTCTAGCGTAACATATCATGTTGGTCAAGCATATTAAGTTCCATAATGGAACCTCCGGTACTGGGTAACATATCTCACACGTGGGCCATGATATTGTTTCCCTCAGGTGAGGGGCTGTGCCACGGTATTGTTTCCCCCGGGCGAGGGCCTAGGCCACGATCTTATCTCCCCCGAGCGAGGGCCTCATGACCATAAGCCACAGTATTATTCCCCTGGGTAAGGGCCTCTGCTAAGGATACCACAAAGACATTTCAAAGAATTGGATCATCATTCATGTAATCACAAAATAACCTTTTCTATCATTCAGAAACAATCCATATCATATCATAATGTTCAGAAAGTATTTCATATCGAACATAGCTTTACTAAGTTATTACTCACACATAGTTGTAGAAGTAGATCAGATAGACAATAGCGCGTGACCTACACAAACACATAACATATACACATTAAAACACAATATCAATTCATTGATCAAACTTGACTTTTCTTGTCTTTTTTTGTCTAAGTAGTCCGAAGTTCTACTATGCTTATTCTTTCTTATTCAAATGAATCCGGTTCTCATTTCACATATTCTTTCATTACGAAATCATTCTTTTCTGAATAAACCAATTTCTTACTTGGCTTCTTAATCAATTACTATTAAGTTAATGATTTATTGAGCTGGTGTAAATTTCCGATGAAAGGAAGCCCAAGAGGGCCTAGTGGAAGGACACGTGATTAATTTCAATTTAGCCTCTCCACATATATCTAATTCCAAAGGACACGTGATTAATTTCAATTTATTTTAGACGTTCAAGTAATAAATTCATTTTTAAATTTTCTTTGTCAAAGGTATAGGCACTAAAACATTATATCTGTAAGGACAAGTTGTTACAAAATTATCAAAACACCCCAGTATATAAGCGTTAAACTATTATATCTATAAGGACAAGCTCTTACAAAATTATCAAAACACCCATATATATAATGTGTTTCTTAAACAAACCCAAACAAAACCATTGGTCTCTCTCTCATCGTTCCTCTTTCCTCTTCTACTGCCGATCTCCTCCACTTCTCGTCGTTACCACCATCCTCCACAGTACCTCTGTCGCTTCATCATGGATCTGGTGGAGAAGTCCGATGGCTTAACAGAGTGTGTGTGTGTGTGTGTGTGTGTGTGTGTGTGTGTGAGAGGAAGATTGGCAACAAATTTGGCAGATCGGTGGTGAATTTGGAGGGTCAGTGTTCTTCTTCTTGTCTCTCGACGAATCTACGTCATTTGATGGCCATGGCGGTGGTTTCAGTGGCGGTATTGGAGCATGGCCCATTAGTTGGAGGCGATCGAACTCAGCACCTGACCCGCTACCAAAATCGATAAACCTGAAATCATTGCTGAAACACACATCTTTCTAAATCTTGAAACACACATCTTCACTTCACATCTCCCTACATTCTCTCTCTATAAAACTCTCTCTCTCTCTACATATATATTTCTATATTGGTGTGTATCTATCTAGGACTATGTGTGTAGTGCTTGGTCCAAAGCTATTGGTACAAAAAATTCGAACAGATAGAAAATAATTTGGACAGATAGAAATTTTTTTTGAATAGATATATATAAATTTGAATATATAGCCAATGAAAAGTTGAACAGACAAAAAAAGTTAAGGGATAAAATTGAAAAGAAAATGTTCTCTAGAACTTCTCACCAAACTATTTTATAAAGCGTAGATCTCTCACCAATAAAAAAATATCTACTGGATCTGATGTCTTGTACACTCCTTAGATTGGATTTATCACCAATTTTATCTTTATTTTATTTTATTTTATTTTTCAAATGGTGGATTAATTTTCAATCCTTAAATTGTTATGGACAAATTACACTGATAGTTTTTATATTTTTGTCCTTATGTTATTTGATTTTTTTATTTCAATTCGTTAGATTTTGATTATGAATTTTTGATTTTGTCTCAATTTGGTCCTATTAATTATAATTGTTAGGTTTTTTTTATAAAAAATACGCACATAAGTAGAGCATGTGTTGTGCTTTTATTAGCAAAATTATAAATTTATTCAATTCAATGAGTTAACCTTAATTAATTTAGTAATCAATTGTTTTCAAAAACCTTAATCATCATTTTCAATTGGACTAAATTGACACAAAATCTAAAGAGCAATGCTACATTACTTAAATTCTTACTAACAATTTTACTAAAAACATACATGTCCAAATATCATTACTTTTTTAATAACTAGTCACATTTAGCCTTTTGTATTTTTAGTAAGATTGTTAGTATACGTAAAATTATTCAAATATAAAATTAAGAGTTAAAATTGAATTAATTGAAATTACAATAACCAAAATAATATAACAAATAAAATATAAGGATTATTAATGTAATTTACCAAATTAAGAAATTATTATTTTTGTTTTGTATATAATATATTTTATTTTTCTACGTCAACATTATTTTCTTAAAACGCACAAGTCTCCCACCGTAAACTCATCCATCATATGGCGTTACATTTTTGTTTTTGCTTAATATTTTTATGATAAGACCACGTAGAGAAAATTGATGGGCTGGAATGATATTTTTTGGTTTCTCTTCACACTGAGGTTTATTTGGTATGATGTAGTGCTCACTGAGGAGCATGGCCGGCCCTGGCCTAAGGCCAGTAAGGTCTGTGCCTTATACTCCAAAATTTTAGTTCAAAAATAGAGTTTTAAATTTAATAAAATATTATAGGTCCAATATTTTTTTTTTTAGGATCAATTTAAAGGACCCAAAATATTTTATTGGGTCTATGTATGGTTTAGCCCATATTTATTTATAAATGTAGTTTGGCCCATATTTATTAAAATGAAAATATATATTTAAAAAAAAAAGTATTTGGACCCAAGAATAACAGTGCATACAAAATATGGGCCCTAATTTTTTTTTTTAACCTGCTTTATCTATTAGATTTTAGTGGAATAAATAATTTTGCTCCAATTTTTTTACCTAAGTCTTAATCAGTTTTAATTGAATAATTTTTTCCTAATTTTGTTTCATTAAATTGTTTTGTTTATAATTTTAATGATCATATGTGCAAGTAAATTTTTTTGTAGCTACAAACAAATAAAAAAATTGTAACTTATCGTTTTATCCATGAATTTATATTTTTTTTCAATATAGGAGGGGCCCCATTTCCGAAATTCGCCTTACACGCCCCTAAACCTTAGGGCCGGCCCTGCTGAGGAGCTTATTCACCGTAAGCCTCTGTTTGGCGAGTTGTTTTTCAGGCTTTTTTGGCTATTTTAGCTACAAAAGACAAAATAGGCTATTTTAGCCACAAAAAATAAAACATCATATCCAACCCATAATCATTACACTCTTCTCTCACAAAAAACCAAAAAAAGTTAAAAAGCCAAAAAGCCCTTCTCAAACCAAGCTTTTTAGCCCAGGCTAAAATAGCCAAAAAAACCAAAAAATCAAAAAACTAACCCACTTTCCAAACGAAGCCTAAGAAAACTATGTGGATCAAATATTAGTAATTAACCACATGATCGACAAATATGATTATGTGATTATTGATATTTATTTTACTTAATTTTCTTACATAAATGATTAATTTAGTAGGTTAACATATAGGTAATCACATTTGTATGTGAGTAGCTTTTTTTGTTTTCTTTTTTTTCACTCAATTGATAGGAAAGTAATTATTAGGATAAAAAATATTACATCATCAAGTAGTCCACTAATTCACAATAGTTATAAAGTCAATCAAACCAAATAACTAATTATCAAGCACACCAAGAGCATCTATATCAAGTTCTTCAAAATCATTTTTTAGCTAAAAATTTCAAAAAAATCAACTTCATCTAACTCGCTTACAGCTCGTCAAAATTTACAATGGCTACAGTAACTCGCTACAACAAACGAGGCATTGTTCATCGCAATTTGTGTGTTACCGGATGCCCGTCTGGTCAACAACAATTTTTTTTTTTTGTTGCTTTTTTTAAGAACTATTTGGCTGGTAACTTATCAATTTAATAAAAAAAAAGAAAGACTAACAAAGATAATAAGAAAATAATATTTATTAAGAATAAGTTAGAATAAAGAGTTTGATGTAATAGGTGCTACAAGGTGAGTAGTTAAAATAATGAAATAGCTAATTTAACTAAAAAATTAAAGAATTTGGTGTGGATGCTCTAAGCCTAAAAGCCAACAACCATTGCTAGTTATATATAGCTCCCATAATGGGGAGTAATTATGTGGTCTTCCAAGAATTTCAAACTCAATTTAAAATTCATAATCAAACAAATTTTTTACACTTGAATTATAATTTCAAAACTCACGAACTCAAAATATAATTTTATTATTAAATAATAATTCTAAAACTTTACGAAACGCTACCATACTCTTTTTTTTCTTCTATATAGAAATAGATGTACTTATATGGCCCCAATAGGAACAATATGAAAAAATGTAGCAAGAAAGGTGTACTTACATGACCTTAAAAATTATGAATAATATGGAAAATAATAAGGGGATGTTACTTAGGCAAAAAAATTAGATTTCCTTTTTAAATTCAATGATGTGGTATTGTCTTTGAATATCTAAATCAATTCTCCCTCTATATCATGTGATTTAGAAAATGGGTCTTAAAAATATAGACTATATATTATTTTTTAAGTAATAAAACATGTTCACCACATAGTCATGTGGTGTTCTCAGAAAACTTGATAATTTTTACATGATAGAAGAGAAATAGATCACCTTAAAAAATACATCAAATTCATCTCATAAGATTTAAACTCATAATCTCACGTCACAAAAAGTATTATACACAGCAATTTTTGTTGGGGGTGAGTTAGTGGTCTACCACTATTTTGAAATTGGGTTGAGAATTATCTAATTAATTCTACAGTTATGCTAATAGATCTTCAAGCTGTTGTATGGCTAGCTTTAGGGCTTCTTGTCTTACAGTTATTTGTCTATTTATTTGAGGAACTTTTAAACTATAATTTTCTAGAGATCTGCCCGAAGCTAATGATAAAAGAAACTGATATCTTAATTTTTGATCTTCTAATTCTTGTATAAGTTCAATACTAATTTTGATTTTAGTCCTAAGTTCTTCTTCTAAAGGCATACAATTTTGATTTTTTAAAATTCTTTTATGAACAATATTTCTACTCGGGTTACTCTTCTTGTATTCTAAAATTCTTTTCTATGGCAAAACTATTTTTAGGCAATGTTTGTTTTCATTACATGTACTCCCACCTTGAATCTAAGCCTCGTTTAACATAGTATATTTTTATTTTCTAATTTTTTACCTTTCCCTTTCTACCGACAATTTGCCCTCCAACGCCTAACCACGGCTCACACGGGCTCTTCAGCTAAGGTCACTCAGTAATAAATTAGAAAATAGTAGATACTACGAAGGTGCAAAGCATGTAATATTAATGAGTAAACAAGCATTCCATAAACTTAGTTTTTCCAAAAAGAAAATAAATTTTTAGAATAGAAGAGTTACCCTTTTGAAATATTTAAGGAAAAAGAGAAACTACTCACACTTCATATTAATAAGAAATATACTTACAAAGATTATATTACAGACTCTGAAAGACTTAGTACACTTAGAGGTTTTTTGAGAGGGGTTGGAAATTTTACAATGCAGAGTGAGGGGGTATTTTTCATTCTGCCTCTTTCGTTGGCAAGCATGCCAATTTATACAATATCAAAAGAAGAAAAAACAAAACTCAAAAGATTATGCCCAACATTTCACGTCTAAACCTTTTCTAAGAGTCAAAGCCTATGCTAGCCTAGACTTAGGCTTTTTGACAACATTTCTAAACATGTGCCAAATTTCTATACATGTTGACGGACAATTATATGCATATAAAGACAAATAAAGATTTAGGATAATGATGCTGGGTACTGCTTTGGGCCCCATCGCACATCATTCAATCCTCCCTTTTTGACAAAATTTTGATACTATAATTTATTACAAGATACGTGTAAGGATTTTCACAGCTTTTCTTTAATAAAGCAAGATAGGGTTTATTTGCTTTATCAAAGTAGTGAGTGAAGGAAAAACCTTATCACTGACAGACTCAAATAATTACCGACAGAAATATCTACAGAATCCTTTGTCCTTTCTTTGGCGTGCATTTTTCTGATAATTGAAGAGAAGCCTTATCTTTTACGGATTTTGTCTTCTTTTGCTGGAGTACCAATTATTGATGTAGACGCTTGGAGGCCAAATCTTCAAAGAGGATTCTTTGTACAAAATTTTGAAGAGTCAAAAAGTTGCTACTAATATTTTTAAAATATTATATGAGTCTTAATTTTGGAGTGCCACCTTTTTTTTTTTTTTTTATTTTATCCATACATTCTGTCTGAGAGATCATCCAGGTCTGCCGCTGAAAGTTGGTCATAGAAGTCATCCCCATCTCCCATGGCTGGTTCATTGTGCCATTGATCATCTTCTTCCATTACTGGTGATTCATGAGAGACACTATGTTGATAGTTGGGATACTGACTTTCATCGACGAATGTCGCTTTGCTAAAAGGATATCCTGAGATAGCTAAATTACAGTATATTTTTTGATTTCTATCTTCACAGACTAGTCGTCCATAATTCTCATTATATGCTAATAGAGGATTGTTGGCAAACTTCCTCCATTTATTGAGCTGGTCTCTGAGTGGAAATCTTCTGCATGGCCAGGGTCTCCTATTGAGAAGTCCTGGGTATCCTGGAAATGTCGAGATTCCTCTGAGATACATTTTATGTTTAGCTGGATTACACCATATTCCCTTCCATTCTGGTAATCTGCTATCAATTATTGCTTCTACATATGGGTGATGTTCTTCCATTACGCAAAGTACTCCATGAGCTAGTTTATTTCCAAAGCTATCTGTCTGATCTGGATCTGAAAAAATCATTCTGGAGACGAAGCCATAGTCTAACAATTTTGAGGCTGTTAGATAACACGTTTTGCCCCTAATTTCTATCTCCAATGGCTCGAACATTGCTAAATTTATCTGGCAAAGGCAGATGCTGAAATCTAAATTACACTGGCATCGACCAAATTGTTCTGACCTCTTCTTACATCTTTCTTCTTCTAAGCAGGGCTGCTCTTCGTCTTCGTAGGCATAAGTCCATTGATATGCTATACCAGGGCATTCAATTCCTGCTATAGAGAGGTCTTGAAGAAATTGCTGAATAGTGACTAGCTCGCTATTTCTACTATCTTCGGCTAAGGTGTATATATAGGGTTTTAGGTCTTCTATTACTTGGTTTTTCTCACAAAAAGATCGAATGACAGAATGCCTGCATAAATACATTCTAGCACTCAATTGTTCAAATTCCTCATTGGTGAGTTGTCTGATTTCTTAGTCAGGAATGGGGGCAGTTATTTTTCCTGGAGCTAATTTTTTAAGCTGGATGGTTAGGGTTCGAATAGTGGCTCTCAATTGTTTTTCTTCGTCTCAGAGCTGGTTTAGCTCTTCACTGACTCTTTTGCCTTTATCCATAATTTCCTTGAAATTTCTGGTAAGGCCTTCACAATGTCTGCACATCTGGAGAGGATTTTGTGAATCTATCTGAGGGTTAGAACTACTGCTTCCAGAGCTACTGCTTCCAATTATCTGGCTAACTAGAACTCCACTAGTAGCAAGAATAGTTGTCCTCATCTTGCTCAATGTGTCCAGGTAATCTTTCGCTATTTGGCTGATAAAGTAACTGGTTCCTATCTGTCTTCGGGCATATGTACTAGCTGACTCGAAATCATAAAATCCTTTATACTGAGGTATAGGAAAATTCTTAACTATGGGTTCTACTTCTATCCAGTCATGGTAAATACCAGACTTGGTTCCTTTAGCTACTACATAGAAAGAAAAATTTTTAGACAAAGGTTTATTTTGAATTTTTGAGAAATATATACTAAGAGAGTTTAGGGCTGAAAGGCATTTAGCTGGGTGGCTATGGCTATTCCAAAGGTTATCTAGGAAACATTGTTGAACTGGGTCTAACTCAATTCCTGTTAAAGGTCTGAACTTGTTTCTGCCTTCATGAATGGGAAGAGAAAATCCCCCAAAGTTCATGGTTTTGCTGTTCTCCATTATCTACACAAAAATCAAACTGATTATCTTCTTTTTTTAAATAAATTTTCCTACTTAACCAATCTGTTAACCTATTATCACTTCCTTTAATATGTTCAAACTCTACTTTATATCCTTGTCCTACTATACAGTCTAAAAAATTTGCCCATCTTCTAGTACTTAATTTGCACTCATTAAGTTTGTTATGAAATCTAACTATAGCTTCACAATCTGTTCTAATTGTAAAAGGTTTGTGCAAAAATAATCTAAATTTATTTATTGCATATACAACTCCTAATATTTCAAAATCTAGGCTGGTCATGGTCGTGTCTTTTTCTTTAAATTTTCAAGAACTATATCTACAAATGCGTTCTTTATTTTTGCTATCATACTTACTAGGTTTAGCTAATAATATTGTTCCCCATCCTAATTGACTGACGTCTGTTTCTACGACTATGTATTCTGATTCTAAGGGGAGTTGTAGGTCTGGTAAATTTTTACAAATGTCTTTAATTTTTCTAACTAGGGCTATATCTTGTTGATTAAAATATTTTTGTCCTGTGGGTGTGGTCTTGCTGTATAGAGGTCCTATTATTTTACTAAGGTTAGGAATATACATTCTTGCATAATTTAAAATTCCTAAAAAAAGATTGAAGTTGTTTTGTATCTTCTAATTTATCTGGATAGTCTAAAATTTTCTTAACTACGTGAGGTTGTAGCCTGATTTTTCCATCTCCTAATTCCATTCCTAAAAATTCTATGTGAGGTTTATTCAATACCATCTTTTTCTTGCTAATTATTATTCCATTATTTATGAATTCTTCTAATGCTATGTATAAATGATCTATGTGACTATTTTTATCTGGACTGAATACTAATATATCATCTATGTATACTAATATAAAACTATATTTATTAAATATACTATCCATTTTTCGCTGGAATATGGAAGGTGCATTTTTTAATCCAAAAGGCATAACTAACCATTCATAATGTCCTTGTGGGCAACAAAAGGCTGTCCAAGGTATGCTTTCCTTCTCCATTTTTATCTGCCAAAATCCTGACTTGCAATCAAATTTGCTAAATATTTTTGCTGTCTGTATTCTATTTATGAGTTGATGTTTATCTGGTATATTGTATTTATCATTTTCTATATTATCATTTAATTTTTTATAATTTATAACCATTCTAGGTTTTCCTCTTTTTATTTATGCATGATTTCTAACCATAAATGTTGCGCTCCTATGCGGACTATTACTAGGTCTAATTACTCCTAAGTCTAGTAATTCCTTAATCTGTGTTCTAAATTCTTCTATATCTGCTGGCATATGGTCTATTTGTACTGATGTAATCCTATAATCTTTATTTTTTTTATCTAAACTGGCTAAAACTTTATTTCTTTCCCAATATTTCATGGGCTGTTCTCCTAAAATCTCTGTTGTTTCAGCTAATCTTATTATTTCATCTAAATCATTCTTTGTTCTTCTATATACTGGTTTTTTCTTTAATTTCCCTATTTTAGCAAAAATTAATTCTAGGTTAGCTGTTTGTTGAAAATCTTCTAGGTTCCAATAGTCTCCTTTTTATTCAAAATCAAACACTTCTAACTCATACTTTTCCATATCTAAATTTTCTAAAGAAGTATTTGCTATCTCATTAGGTATGTACGTTTGAGCTAGCTCGGAAAAATATTTCTACTAGGGAATAAAAAACTAGCGGGAACGGAATCTACTCCTATGATACCACCACACTTCGCACGCAACTCTGATGAATGTGCTATAGTGCTAAGGGCATATGCGGTGGGTGTATGTACAGTTCGCTTGAAGAAACTAATGTTGTGTTGGCTGATAAACATACCGCCCTGTAGACTAAGTATGAAATTAAGTCCTAAGATGAAAGGATAATTCTGCCAGGTATTTCCAATCCAAACTTGAGGTAAAGGGAACCATTCTATATGCTGATCTTGAGAACCTAGATGATGAAAACTAATCTGTGCGCCATTGATACAGTGTGTATATGTCTGTTTAGTGCCATCTGCTATACTAACTAAGGCTGGGGTTGTTAAAGCTGTGCTCCATCCGGGTGGAGCTATGTGTTGTTCAATGTATGACTTACTGGCTCCGATATCGATCATGGCATCTATACTAAGGGTTTTTTTTATAAATTTAATTACACAAGAAATCTCAACTAAATTTGACTTGGGTATAACAGGATAATTAAATAGTAAATATGTATTATCTGATTTTACTTGAGAGTATTGACTAAAGGGTTGAGAATCAACTAAGTTGACTATTTCTAAAGAATTCATATGTGTAGACGCACCCGCGGGGGACCTCGCTACTACAGTTCGGACTCCCTGTTTGTTTGTTGCGGTTCTAAATCTGAACCAAAGAGTCCAACTTTGGCAAATCGTTTTGAAGAAAAACAGATTTTTGAAAAGTAGTGCCAAACATGGACTGCTTTGCCAGATTAAAGAGTCGCCACCTAAATATTTTAAAATGGGAAATTTAGGAAACCCTGACTCGGTGCCGAAGGCCACGTGTCCGTTATCACCAAAGTAGTCTTGGCTCGGGAGCTTGGGTACGATTAGGGAAGGTCAGTTATGAGCACCCCCTTTCGCCCGGTCCGAAGACCGGCCTCTACTAACCATGATATCCGATTTTGAAAACGTTATGCGTTCTTATTCCGGTTATTAGCCTAGAATTACTACGTTATGCGCACAGCAAACAAATATAGACCAAATCGCCTAAATTGGAATAAAACATTGCATATCCGTTCGTTTTGAAAATGCTTTGGAATTTGCTACTCGCAAGTAGGCTAAAACACAGATTTCAATGAGTTTTCCCAACTCAAGCAATCCAACCTCCACCCACAGGCATTCAAACAGTTTATCTCATATAAGCACTTAGCCGCATGATAAGCATACTGTTATGTTAACATCCACACGCATGCGATATGCTAAAGCATAACTACTTACATCGTACTCCGTGCCAAAACAAGAAACTAGTTAACAAACATGCATGCATGACCTAGTTCATGTTAAATGGCTAATGCAACACAGGCGAAGATGCAAATTAGAGTAGGCTCGGCTAACCCTAAAGATGGCATGTGAAATGCACTTTATTCGATGCACGTATTCAATTTGGAATTGAAAATACAATGCAGTTTGTATGATGTACCGAGCCCGATGCATGTCAACAAATGCATGGATGCACACATGCATAGCATAAGGTATGCTAAAATAAGCGTGCCCTAATACTAACCATTAAAAGCAGGTAAGTAAAAGGGAGAAAAAAGTGGGGGTTGGAAGACATACATGCCACTCACCCACACTTATTACAATTATGCCCTCGCTCGGAGGGACCGAAAGAATAATACAAATAATTAACTACGCAAGCCAATTAAATATTACAAACCCAATAAATTAATTAAACGAATTAACTAATTTAATCAAAACAATAAACCGCCTCGGGAAGAGGGCCAGATGCAGCGCACGCTCGGGACTTGCTCGAAATCGCACTGCCATGCCTAGACTGCATCTGTTTTCCCTGCTCTGCCTTTCTGAAAACTGCCAAAGTCTCAGAACTACTTCTCAAGACACTGGGGGATACCACCGGCTGAGGGGAAACACCACCGGCTGAAGTATGTAGCCACCGGCACAAAATGAACTAATCGGCTGATGATTTAATGTCGGCCGGCACTAAATGTTGCCGATCGGCACTGAATGTCTGCAGAACCTGCAACTCACAGCAGCAGAGGGCAAAATCTTGCATGGCAATGTTATTCAAGCAATGTATGCACCAAACACACTCCTTATCATGTTTGTGACTCAAAGGGGCATGTGCCTCGATTCTCGGGCCACCAATCACGCATTCCCATGCATGATGGCCCAAAGGATCAAATGTGCACTTTCAATCTCAAATGCATACAAACCAAACAAACCAAAATCCCAATCCCTATCACCAAATCAAGGGACAAGGAATGCATGTTGATGCAATGCAACCTAGTCATGTTAGCTATCATGCAATATGAACAATGCAATGTACTTATGCAAAGCATACAAGCATACAAGCAAACATGAGGTAAGCATGCAAGCAAATGATGATCTTAAACATGACTTAGGCAACTCTAAATAGGCCTAAAATCAGTGGCCAAAGTGCCCAAAAATGAAGGCTAATCACGCATGCACACATGCACATGTTAAGGTACCAACTTAAGCATCAAGTGGGCAAGCTTTAAGCACACTTAAGGGAAGCTAAACATGGACAATTGGCATACACAGAAAGCTCCGAAAATTATGCAAAACATGGTGCCAAACCAAGCAACAAAATAGATTAAGCATGCAACAAATGTCCCAAGTATCCAAGGCAAGCCAAAGGAGACCTAAACCATGGCTAAGCCAACCAAGCCTCACAAGGCCAAGAAGGCTTAAAACAGGTCTAAGGCAGCCTTAGACCATACAAATGGGACCTCCTAGATGGCATCTAAGTGGCTCCTAGAGCAAGGCATACACAAAGGTCAAGGCATGAGGCATACAACATATGCATTCAAACCTTCAAAGAGGCATGCAAGGTAATCAAACGAGCATGTCTAAGGGACTGAAATTGCATGCTAAATGGTTCCAAACCATTGAAAATAATGCAAACAAGGCATGCTATCACATTTATGCACTTAAGGCCAACAAGCCAAACATGCAAAGAGGCTATACGATGCAAGCTAGGGTCGACCAAAATAACTATGGACAGACCTCATTCATGGCAAAATAAGCATACAAGCTTCACAAATGTAAGCCTAAAACATGCTAGAAACAAAGGCACACAACCTAAGACATGTTAAGGGATCACAAGGCATTACATGGCAACTATGCTAAGCATGCATAAGGGACCAAAACCAACTCTTAGCAATGTTATATCATGACATAATAAACATAAAATGCAGCCTAGACATGCTCAACACACACACCAACAAAGGCTTCCTCAAGAGGCTAAAACTTGTCCTTTTCAAGGACAACAAGGAGAGGGGGTGCCCTTCTCCTTCTTGGGACTTCAAGGCATCATCTACACCACTGAAATCCCTCAAGATTTCAGTGGTGAAGAGACCCGAACACCAAAATCCCGGAGTTCAACAAAATAGCACAAAAATGAGGCCTTTCAAGGCCTAAGAGGGGCCAAACTTCCCCAAAGCACAAAGCACCCTTAATAAACTATCAAGAGGACTAAAAAACAGAACTTTTTTGTATCAAACACCAAGCACAAAAACAGTTCAAAGATAGGTAAAAATGGAATGCAAGAATGGGGTATATAAAGCAAGTTTCTCACCCTTGTTGACCTTCTTCACAAGTGTTGATGTTGTTGCTTCCTTGGGCTCAAATCCAGCCAAGAACACCAAGAACAACCTCTTGGAACCTCAGTAGCCAAGGGAAGGTGAAACACTAGGTGCTTGTGTGCAATAATGTGGACTAAAGCACCTAGTGTACAAACAAGAGAGCAAAAGAGAGATAGGATAGATATAGAACTCAAACCCTAAAACTAGAGCTTCTCTGAGGTTTTTTTCTCTCCAAAATGTCTAACCCTCCAACCCTTGAGCCAAGAGGAGGAAGGGTTCTCTTATAGGCAACCAAACTTACAAGTTAAGCCACCAAGAAGCTCATCCCTCCATACACGTGTATGGAGGGAAAGAAGATGCAAGACAGCTGCCTTAAAATATCTCAAAAAGCAACTGAACAGTAGTCGGCTGGGAAAAAATGTCATTTTGCCAAAAAAGAGTGCCGACCGGCAACAAATAGTGCCGATGGCCAAAAGGGAGTGCCGGTGGAGGGTGGGGGCAGCCGGTGGGATTCAGGGATGGCTAGCAAGCCTCCTCCTACCCTCAAATGAAAAAAACACACAAGTCTTGGTGCAAAACCAAGCACAGAACAAGCCGGTTGAGAGGTCCTGAGGCACGACGCGCAGCCGGGATCTCCGGGAACTCAAAACGAACACAATCATGGATAATCACCGAGTGTTCAAGCGGTGACGTCCAAGTCTTGAGGACGGTCAAAAATGGGGTGTCTACAATATGTTCTTCTATTAGTTTATCTTTTAAAGGGTATTTATTGTGAAATTGTTCTAGCTGCTGTTTAAGCTGTCTATTTTATAATTCTAAGCATTCTATGTCAAAACTAGTCTTAGTTTCTATCTCTCGTATTTGCAATTTGAGTTCTCTTACTTGTATTTCTAATTCTTTAATTGTTAAATGTAATTCTCTGCTTTCTATACTATGGTCCTCTCTGTTATTTTCTAATGTTATCTTATGTGTCATGTTTAATTTTTCAAGATAGACTATACAATAGGTTATACTACATAATAAACACTGAGCTCTCTTATCTTTAGCTGGAAACCAATTACAATAACTGCATCTAGTGGTATCAAATCCTAGTCCTATTTGAAAATTATGCTGACATTCAGTATCTGCATTACATTCCATCATAAAGAAAATATCATGAGAAGGAGTCGTTCCTATTTCCTGGTTGAGTTGTCCTAAAAGATTATCTATATCTGTATCACTCTCTGAATCACTAGCTGAACTTATGGCTTCGATTTGATATTCATAATCACTAATTATGCTATAAACTTCTGTCTCATCACTATTTATGCTAATTACATCTTCTTCTAAGTCTTCTATAATATGTAGCCTTTCTATCTATTTGTTAGTGTTGGGTTTTTGTCTTTTTGGGCAGTTTTTTGCAAAATGATTGGGTTCTCCACATATAAAACAATTGCATTTTTTACTGTTGGGTTTTCTAACATATCTTTGTTTTCTTTTATCTTTTTCTTCATTGGGTAGTCGCTTATAATTTATCCTATTAAAGGTTCTACTTTTTCTAATGAATTTTTGTTTTTTCCATGGTTTTCTATATTTTTTCTTCAAATATTTTTTTTTTCTATATTTTCCATATTTTTTGTATTTTTTCTTATTATATTTATCTTCGTATTGCTGAGGAGTATATATTATGCTACTACAAAAATCATAATTTTGTTTTTTCAAATCTTTCTATATTTTAACTTCTACACATTTTTCTTTAAGTCTATGGAAGGTAAAAACTATCCTAGGTCCTATTCCTAAGGTTCCTTTTATTTTTACTTCTCCTGAGGCTATTTGGGCTGGTAAGTTTGCATAATAAATTGACCATTTATTTTCTATTTCTCTTCCTAGTTCTCCAGGTAATTTTCTAAAATATTTATTTCCTATTTCTTCATCAAAACTTTTTCCGGTTCTGGCTGCTATGGCTAAATATTCTTTGCTAAAGGGTACAATATATTTCCAACTTCCTAATGTCATCTGATCTAATTCAGTTAATGCTATGCTTTGAGTGTAAGTATTTCGTCTAGAAGGGTCATATCCTATAAGTATTTCTTTTATAAAACTAGTGAAATTCCATGGGTTATCTCCTAGTTCTTTAAGCTGTCTAATTATCTCCTCATATTTTCCTTTAAATGTTAAGTATATATTAAAAGCCGAATCTCCTAAAAGTGTCTCCATATATTTCCACATATTGGTTGTTTCATAAGGATTACTTATCCATGCCTTTACCGCATCTTGTTCCCATCTTTCTATTACTTCTTGCCACATCTGAGGGTCGAATCTAGCTAGGTCTAAAAGGGTTCCTTGGTTATTAGCTGGCTGTAATTGTATACTCATATCTGGTTGTTTACGCTTTCTATGAAATCTATAACTTTTATTCGGGTCTGCATTACTACGTTCTGAACTTGCTAATGGCCTTCTTCCTCCTACTGTATACTGTATTGGTTCTATGGGATCTTCTATAGCTGGTTGTTGGTTACTAGTTCCGGAGCTCTCTGTATTCATGTAAAAAGTATCTTCTAAATTGGGTTGTTCTGGTATTCTAAATATTTTGCTAGGATGTATTCTATCTTCTATGATATCATCTACATATTCAGTATGAAATTCTTGGTCTAAAAATGATACTGCTTCATCATGGGTATCTCCTCTGGTTAAGTATTCATAATATCTAGCATCTAATATTTTATTCATATCAGTTATGGTGAAATTTTCTAAGTCTATCTCATTAATAGTATATATTTTATTTTGTGATATTGTCTTTTCTTCTGCCATTACATAAAGCTGATTTATTTCACTACGATTATCTTGATTTTCTTCCCTATCTATGCTACTGAATTCATCATCTTCCGATTTTTCTGGTGCTACATAAGTATATTGAGTAAATCTTACCGCATAATTATCATCTGCTGCTTGATATAATAAATTGTCTTGATGGGCTAATCTTTTTTGTCCTAAAAAGTCTCCTAATTTCCAATCTAATGCTGCATTATCTTCAGAATTAAATCTTTTAGCTGGTAGTGCCTTTATTCCTTTTGCGCCTAATAACTTGGCTATCTGATCATTCGTGAGTCTATAGTGAGTATTACTTTCTGAGACTGCTAAGCCTAAAAATCCTATGTAGACTAATAAATTCTTTTCTCCTTTTTTCATTTTGTATCCTATACTTTTTATTCTTATTTTTATCTTTTTATGAAAGGTTGAGGTTGGTAGTAAGAAGTCCGGTGTAAAATAAACTATCCCTCCTTTTGAATTCATATCTAATTCATAGTTGCCTAAAATGCTTTGTCCTACATCATTAAATCTATCATCATAAAGACATACAAAAACTTTAGTTCCTAAATTTTCTCTAGTTAAAGCTTTAACTCCTACCACAACTAATCCTAAGTGGGTCATTTTAAGGTGTTCATTTACTGCATATTTATAGTTTTCTCTATCTATTAAATTTAGCTCTACTTTTCATCTTCTTGTGTTACACTAATCATTTGTTCACCATAGTGTTTAAATAGATATTGTTTTTTATGAATCTTGCCTAGCTTATATACATATTTAGCAGGAATTAATTCTAGTTTTTTTTTCTTAAATTTTTCAATTTGTTGTTCTACATCTATAAATTCTTCCATTTTAATATCTTCATCCTCATTACGCTTTTTGCTACTACTTCCTTTTATTAGCTGTTTAAACATTTTTATTTTCTGTAAGTTCTACAAATGGATTTCTTTGGTAATTTAAACTTTTCAAAGTATCTAGCTATGTCTTCTTCTTTTCAAAGTATCTAGCTATGTCTTCTTCGTTTACCTGAGATTGAGGTTTATTTACTTGTCCTTCTATTCCTTTTCCTTTTTGAAGTATTATTTTTTCTAGAGAAGCTAAACGATTTTCTAAACTGTGTAGTTATTTTGATAAATATTCAAATTTTTCACACAACCTAATTAGAAATAGAATTTCTATATTGTTTTGTCTTACTAATATTTTATCTGACTGATTTATTCCTTGATAGCTACTGATTCCTTCTGGGTTATTATGAAAATCTTCTGCTTGTTTTCAAATAGTCTGATAATCTCTATTAGCCTTTTTATCACTACTCATAAACTAAGATCTTATTAGTTATTCTAAAATTTCTAACTTCTGTTTTTAATTATCTTGAATTTGGTTGACTTGTTCTATTTGTTTAGCTATTTGATTTATTTGGCTATGAACTTCTTCAATTAGTTCCTTAAATTCTGATTCTATTTGTTTTGCGCTGCTAGTATTTATAGCTGAAATTAAAGTTTCTAATTCGAGCTTAGTGGGAAATCTTTCTAAATTTAAATCTGTTCGCTTTTGTAAAATTGAACTACACTGGTCTTGGATATAATCTAATTTTTTTATCTTGATCTTTAATTATACTACGATTATTACGGAGATGTTCTATAGATGAAATAAAAAGATTACTAATTCTATCTATGTCCTTTTTAATATTTTCTGCAAAATTAATCTGATAATCTATGATACTATTTAACTGAGGATTATTTTCACTATGAAGCTGATGTGTAAAAGTATCTTCAAAATTACAATGAAATTTCTTTTAATTTATACTAAGACAATGATTATGGCTGCTGAGTTCTAAATCTAGATACTCTACTTTTTTATACACAAAATTAAGTCCTACTTTAAAATTATTAAAAGCTACTATAACATGAAATTTATAACTAAAATGTCCAAAAATAAATACTACTCTATTACCATAAGCAAAATGCATAAACTAACTTAAACTGTCCTAAAACCGACTACTGCTCTGATACCAATTTTTGTTGGGGGTGAGTTAGTGGTCTACCACTATTTTGAAATTGGGCTGAGAATTATCTAATTAATTCTACAGTTATGCTAATAGATCTTCAAGCTGTTGTATGGCTAGCTTTAGGGCTTCTTGTCTTACAGTTATTTGTCTATTTATTTGAGAAACTTTTAAACTATAATTTTCTAGAGATCTGCCCGAAGCTAATGATAAAAGAAACTGATATCTTAATTTTTGATCTTCTAATTCTTGTATAAATTCAGTACTGATTTTGATTTTAGTCCTAAGTTCTTCTTCTAAAGGCATACAATTTTGATTTTTTAAAATTCTTTTATGAATCATATTTCCTTAATATTTCTACTCGGGTTGCTCTTCTTGTATTCTAAAATTCTTTTCTATGGCAAAACTATTTTTAGGCAATATTTGTTTTCATTACATATACTCTCACCTTGAAGTTAAGCCCCATTTAACATAGTATATTTTTATTTTCTAATTTTTTACCTTTCCCTTTCTGCCTACAATTTGCCCTCCAACGCCTAACCACGGCTCACACGGGCTCTTCAGCTAAGGTCACTCAGTAATAAATTAGAAAACAGCAGATACTACGAAGGTGCAAAACATGTAATATTAATGAGCAAACAACCATTCCATAAACTTAGTTTTTCTAAAAAGATTATATTACAGACTCTGAAAGACTTAGTACACTTAAAGGTTTTTTGAGAGGGGTTGGAAATTTTACAATGCAGAGTGAGGGGGTATTTTTCATTCTGCCTCTTTCGTTGGCAAGCATGCCAATTTATACAACATCAAAAGAAGAAAAAACAAAACTCAAAAGATTATGCCCAACATTTCACGTCTAAACCTTTTCTAAGAGTCAAAGCCTATGCTAGCCTAGACTTAGGCTTTTTGACAACATTTCTAAACATGTGCCAAATTTCTATACATGTTGACGGACAATTATATGCATATAAAGACAAATAAAGATTTAGGATAATGATGCCGGGTACTGCTTTGGGTCCCATTGCACATCATTCAATCCTTCCTTTTTGACAAAATTTTGATACTATAATTTATTACAAGATACGTATAAGGATTTTCACAGCTTTTCTTTAATAAAGCAAGATAGGGTTTATCTGCTTTATCAAAGTAGTGAGTGAAGGAAAAACCTTATCACTGACAGACTCAAATAATTACAGACAGAAATATCTACAGAATCCTTTGTCCTTTCTTTGGCGTGCATTTTTCTGATAATTGAAGAGAAGCCTTATCTTTTACGAATTTTGTCTTTTTTTGCTGGAGTACCAATTATTGATGTAGACGCTTAGAGGCCAAATCTTCAAAGAGGATTCTTTGTACAAAATTTTAAAGAGTCAAAAAGTTGCTACTAATATTTTTAAAATATTATATGAGTATTAATTTTGTAATGTCACCTTATCACAAAAAGTATTATACACCTATTAAATGAAATGTCATGATTACCCGCATCAATCATCAAAGCTATTAATGTGCGTAGCTAGGTATAGTTGACAAAGTAAACATTATTCTGAATTTTTTAATTTTAGAAATCAATGTAGTACAAGCCCACCTCTTTCATAAACCAATCCAATCACGACCTGACGCTACAAAAAAAATATTATACCATTATTAAATCAAATGTCAGGGTCCGCATCAATCATCTAAGCCGCTATTAATGTGAACAGTTAGAAATGATTTAGAAAGTTAATTAAAAGTTAATTTTTTAATTTTTTTTAAATTTTTAAACTTTTTTAGGTAAAAAATGATATGATTTAAAATAAATTAAAAATTAATTTTTAATTTTTTTTTATATGTTCCCAGATGACTCCTTAGTATAATTGATAAGTTAACATTATTTTGAATTTTTTAAGGATAAATTAAATTAACACCCCTTGAGGTTTGGTCCAATTACTATCCATCCCTTGACGTTTTAGAAATTACATTCTCACCCCTATGGTTAATAACCTCATTTCACAAACCCACTGCTTATATAAAATGTAACAACTCTTAGTAGAAAAACAGAGAAAATTACATTAAAAAAACAGTAAAGGAAAGGGGGGAAAAAAAGAAAGTAAAGCAAAGCAAAAAAAAAAAAAAAAGTACATGAGTTCAATATCTTTATTCCGTCTAAATAATTATAATAATAGGGGGGTTAGTGTAATTTTTCAAACGTCAAAAGTGATATGTATTAAATCGAAACTTCAAGAGGTGTAAATATAATTTACCCATTTTTTAATTTTAAAAATCAAGAAAGCACCATCCCCACTTGTTTAATAAACCAACCAAATCATTGACATTACCGTCTCTTTTGACAACTGGATTAAAAATTAATTTATTAATTTTTTGACATTTTAAATTATTCTCTAATTTTTCCACGCTTTTTTAAAAAATCAAAAAAAAATCATGAAATTTCTTGTGATTTCTTGACTTTTAACCAAAAAAACCAATTAGTCCTCCATGGAATATGTACAAGGAAAATATTCAAACTTCTTGTGGTTCTTTCTATGAAATTTCAATTATCAATATCAATTATCTCAAGAAATTCCAACTAAGCACGATAAGGGTTTCATATTTATTTATTTATATTTTTCAATTTCTCAGTTAAATCATAAACTCCCAGCAACAAATAAACATTTAGTTTATATATAAAGTGAAGTGGGTCTGTATAAAATCTTAATAAATGTATCATAGCATGAGCTTCAGCAACAAAGAAAGGAAAGTAGAAAAACTAATTTAGGTGATATGATCCATGTGATGTAGAGGAATAGATAAAGAGATGATGATGGTAGGTATGTGTCCTTGTCCAGTAGTGGAGGAAGGTGGCAACAAAAACGATAGCGGTGTCACCAGAGGAGGTGAGAGAAAACAAAGAAGGTGAAAACCAAGAAAAAGACAAGACAAAACAAAATAAGAATTAACTCAAGGGTTGTGACACTTTGGTAAGGTTTTGGGACATAAGCTTCAAGGTTTCAGGTTCCACACTCTCAAGGGCTAATTCCCAGGAATTTGGTGTACTGTGTTGGACGACCCATATCTAGGGCTTGAGTGTGGGGTTGAATCTTTGTAGCTGTACTCTCTGACTGAAATGGTGTGTGCGTTGTGGAGTCGGTGCACACACCCAAGGCTTGCCCCTTGTCCTACTCCGGTTTACTGACATTAGGTAGTTGATTATGAAATTGACGGAGGACAAGTGCGGTAAGTTTTACTCGTTAACCAAAAAACAAACAAACAAACAAACAAAACAAAACAAAAAGGGAAAAAAAAAAGGAGAGAGAGAGAGAGAGAGAGAGAGAGAGAGAGAGGGAAATCAAGTCACTTATATTTTGGTCTTAGAATGGATTATTTGTAATTTTATGTGTTAAACTTCTGAGGGTTCTCTCTCTAGAAAATTTTTACGGCTTTTCACAACCATGGAAAAAGGGGCTATTGTACAATCTCATCTCTTTCCCTAAGAACCTTGATGCCTCTCCCGGGCTATACTGGATTTTTGTTTTTCAAAGGAGATTTATGTTTTTGAGATATCTCAT
This sequence comes from Camellia granthamiana, assembly GCA_036172215.1. Lineage (NCBI taxonomy): Eukaryota > Viridiplantae > Streptophyta > Magnoliopsida > Ericales > Theaceae > Camellia > Camellia granthamiana. Next base: position 158,582,486 of record CM069905.1, read on the forward strand.
TTATATTATATAGTCTAATATCTTGGGTTATCCCTGCTCTTGCTTCAAGATTTGCTTCTACATGATGGATGGGGTGTTTTCTGGCGTTCTCCATTTTTGTGTGCGAGCTTTCATGGTGAAAACTAAGAACCCACTTCGGTTTTCCAGATTTACTATGAAATTTTTCCTTCCCTTTCTAGATTCTTGTTTGTGTATGCAAGATTTTATGGTGGTTATTGTTGATGGGTAAATTTCTGTGTGTTTTTCTGGAAATTCTTGATTTGCCATTAAGAGTGATATAAAAAAGCCTTGAGTTTGTGGGCTCCCATGAGATGTTTATATATGTTGGAGATGGTATTTTTGTTCCAACACAGCCGGAGTTTTGGCTGACCGATCTTCATGTGTGCTTATCGTTGCTACTACTGAATTGCTAAAAAGATGTTGCAGTGTTATTGCCACTAGTTTATTCAAATCCATGTTGGGTTTGTTCCAAAACCTATGGGTTGGGTTCAGTGAAAACCATGGGTTGGTTTTCTTGTCATCATAGTGTTGATTGGACAAAACTTTATTTAAAATTGATTTATTCAATGTATTGTACTATTTTAGCCTAACTCCAGACTTATTTAAATCTATTTAGTAGATTAAGTTGTGAGTAAGTGTAGACACCCCAATTTTGACTGCCCGCAAGGCTCGAGTGCTTTGCCCGGTACACTCGATGATGAAAGTGGTGTTGTGCGTAGTTCGAGGTCTCAACGAAAGGGCTATGTTTAAGCTCCGAAACAATCCCAAACCTCCCATATTCACACTATTTGCACCTCAGAAATCCATTTTTACACATTGTGTCACTATAGACACCCCATTTTTTACCACCCTTAAGACTTGGATACTTTATTCCAAACACCTGATGATGAAAGTTACACTGTGCAATCTTTTGAATTCTCAATGAAGAAATTCGGATTCAAGCCCTAATCCCAAACCTTACACCCGATTTTGGCCAAAATATTTTAGACCTTAAAACCCTCTTTTCAAAATATTTTTTCAAATGCTTCTACAATGTTTCGAGGCTCGCATTTCGTTTAAAACATTGCACTTTTCGATAAACTGAGTAAGGACAAAGTAGAAATAAATGGAAGGGATGTGAACTCTTTGAAAAATCTTTAAAACCTCTTATTTATAGGTTTGGAGTTGAAGGACATAGGAGGGGAGGGAAGAAAATTAGTTGGGGAAGAAGTTGGGCATCAATTCGTTAGGATAAAAATGAGCAACCTTCACTAAATTAGGAATATCTCTTTTCACACTTAGAATTTAGATGTTAGGCCACCACCATTGGAAAGTAGGCTTCTGGGGCTTTAATTTAGACTCAAGAATCACCTAAAATCGAGTCCGGATGAGGGAGATATGCCCATTTGAAATCGGGCCTGAAACACAGATTTTTAAACCCGGCCGGACCTCAATGAAAACTTTTCCTGGGTTGCTTTTTAGGCCTGGCCATGGGTTTTGAGGCTCGGCCGGGTATCAATAGCGCCAGACAGACAGTTGGCGGAAATTGAATAAATATCTTTGTTTGAAGATATTTTCAATCAAATTGGCTCAAATTCTATAAATAGGACCTCTTCCTTCAGAATTCAAGGTTAGCAAAATTTCCAAAAGCTTTGAAGAGTTAGAGAGCCCCTCCTTCCATCTTCCCTCCTCCTTTGACCTTCAAACCTTCTTTAGCTATACATACACAATACATACACCATTAGAGCTTGTTCTTGAAGCTTTTTGTTGAACTTTCAAACCATTTTTCATAAACTTGAGGGTGTTTGGAATCAAGTTTGATCAACAACCAAAGCTTGTTATCTTCAAGAGGTATAAGCTTATCACCTTTTCCTTGCATTCATTTCCATCTTTTTCAATCTTTTTCTTGAGTTTGTATACTGTTTTGGATCCATTCCAAGTTCTGAAACTTGGGGTTAAAGAGCTACCAAAGGGTAAAGAGGTTTAATACCCTTTCTTACACCTTATCCCATAGCTCATACCCTTTGTTCTTGCACTCTTTTCTTTGGTTTTTTGCACTAATTTTCAAAGTTTAAAAGGGTTAAAAAACATGGTTTAAAAGTCTAAAAAGTGGAGAGGTTAGTGCAGACACCCCATTTTTGACGGCCCTTCAAAACTTGGATGTCCTTGCAGATACATCTGACAATGAGTCTGTTTGCTCACCAAGTGCTCGAAGTCTTCAGCAGAATGCCACAACTTTGAGCCTTTCAAACCCTGCATCCTTTTTGTCTCATTTTTGGACCAGGCCTTTATCTTTCCAGCCTACAACCTCTGGTGGCCTGCTAGCCATCCCTATAGACTGCCGGCCATCACTTTTGCTGTGCCGGCCACTGATGTGGCTTGCTGGCCACCAGTGATGGCCGGCTGACCACCAGTGTTTTCTGCAAATATTTTATGCTAGTTGTCCCAGCTATTTGCACAGATGCTTGCATCTGTCCACACGTGGAGGGCTGGATCTCCTTGTATAGATTTCATGTTTTCTATATATAGGGACCCCTTCTCTCTTGTTTTGAGGTTAGAAAATTTTAGACTAAAAAATTTTCCTCTCTCTTTACAAATTCTCTACACTTTTGCCTACAATTCCTACACTCTTCCCTATGCACCCTTAACCAAATCCTCTCATCTATGAGCTGAGGTGTTCTTGAGCTTGGTTTGAGCTCTAGAAGGTGTGTTTGCTTGGAATCGTTGCTTGGAATCACTCTTCTCTTTAAGAAGTATAATACTAGCTTTGTTAGCTTACTTTACATACTTGTATTCCTATCTTTTTTTCACTGTTTTAGGCTATTTTTTAGCTGTAAAAAACTCTATTTTATGGGCTAAAATTGGTATTTTTGGCCATTTAAGGTTGGGGGGTGGTTCATCCCTCTTTATTCTTTGTTGTTAAGGCCATTTCACCTTTGTTTCCCATTTTCAAACCTTTTTTTTTTGGCCCTTTAAACACTGATTTTCAGAGCTTTTTCAGTGGTGAAAATCATGTTTTGAAGTCCAAATTTGGAGGGGTTAGCCTCTCCTCCTTGTGTCGTGTTTGTTAGCCTAGTTGGTGCCATGCTTTAGCTTATTTTTCTACCTTGTTGTAACTTTATTCCAGCATGCTTTAGGCTATATTTTGGATTGTTTTAACTCTATTTTGGGTTGATTATTGCATTTGAGTCTTTTATTGCATAGTTGTAGTGTAATAGTCCTCACAAGTTTGGTGTTTTAGGCCTTTAGACACCACTTGTTTGAGTTGATTGCGTGTTTTCAGTATTTTTCATACTTAATTTCAGCACTAATCATCTCTACAACCTCCCTCCTTTCTTGGCTTTTAATTTTTCTTTGAAAGTGGTTTCAAGTCACTTGTTTGCCTAAGTGTGGAATTGAGGTTTCATACTTAATGGTTTAATCCCTTAGGGGGTTCACTACCAACGGTATGATACTTCTTTCATACCCAAAGTAACTTCTGTCTTGAGCTTTTCTTTCCATTAGAGAACTTTAATTCACCTTTTGGACTTAATTGGATTAAAGAATGGTTGGTAAAGTAAAATGAGTAACTAAAAATTGGGACTAAAATATGAGCAAGATAATAACTTGGTGTGTTCAATCGAATATTAATTGAACACATGGAACTTGGATCATTTCATACTTGATAGTGATGAAATGATCCAAGTCTCCAAGGTCAACTTCTTCCCTTGATCTTTCATGAAAGAGAGGAGGTTTGTTTCTCATTTTGCATTTATTGAACTTGCACATCTTGAATCACAAGCCATCATGCAATGAAATTGCTTGAATTGGTGGTTTGTGGCTTAAGTTCACCTTTCCTTGGATTTGTTCATGAAAATGAGGGGTGAGTTGTGTAAACAATCTGTGAGAATACCCTCTTTTTGCTCTGTTTGTCATTTGTTACAGCAAAATGAAGTAGTGCATCAGTGGCCGGCAAAGCACCATCCATGGCCACTAATGCAAATCTCAGCAGAGTGTTGGTAAGGTGCAGCAAAATTGTTCTGGAGGTGTTCAATTGTGCAAACAGAGGCTTTCGAGAGCAAAGCGGAGGTCTTTTCGAGGTGAAAATCGAGCATGCGCATGCACATCTTTCATTTCCCGAGGCGGACCAGCAAATTAGCTTAGTTTAGTTACTTAGTTAAATTATTAGTTGCAATTGTTTTGTAATTATTTAATTAGTTCATTTGTTGTTGTAATAATTACTTGATTAGTTTAGCTAGTTATTTATTTTGGTTTGTAATAATTAGCCTAATTAGTTTAATTAGCTAGTTAGCTTTATTCATTTAGACTCTCTTTTGTGAGAGCATAATGTAATAATGTATATGTCTTCCAACCCCATGTTTTTCTCCCTTTTATTTATCCGATTGTGATGATTAGTTTAGGGACATGTTTCGATTAGTATAGCTTATGCTTGCATCCATTCATCTTGTATTGCATGCACCAGGGCTCAGCGCATCATTCAAATTGCATTGTTTTTTAAATACATTCTTTGAATATGTGTTTAACCACATGTTATTAGATTGCCTCATATGCCATATTAGTAGCCAAGCCTATTAATTGCATATCGCATGTGTTGCATTAGTCATCTTGTATAGTTAGGAATCATGCACTTTTCTAACTCATATCTTTTTAGCTTGGAGTACTAGGTGAGTTTTTAGTGCTTTAGCATACTTGCATGTGTGTGAATGTTGCCATAACTAGCATGCTTGCCATGAGGCTAAATGCTTACTTGCTAAACTGATTGAATGCCTGTGGATAAAAGCTTGTTGTTTGAATTGGAACGATTCAATAAATGTATGTTTTAAACCCACTTTGTTGAGTGGCAAATTCGCAAACTTTAAGCTCACTTGAAGTGGCAAACTCAAACCCCTTTTCACAAAACAAACATGAAATTGAATTGTTCCAATTCGGGAAAACTAGTCCATACTTGCTTGTGCGCATCACATAATAATGCTAGCCTAACAACTGAAATAAGAATACATAATGTTGATAAAAATCATATCATGATTAGATGAGGCCGATCTTTGATCGGGGGAGCGGGGGTGCTCAATTCATAGCCTTCCCCTCTCGTACCTAAGTTCCCGAGCCGAGGCAACTTTGGTAATGACGGACACGTGGCCTTTGGCACGAGTCATGGGTTTCGTAAATTTTCCCAAAATAAAATATTTAGGTGGCGACTCTGTATCTGGCAAAGCAATCCAATTTTGACATTTTTGATCCTAAAATCAATTTTCCAAAGATTTGTCGGATTTGGACTCTTTGGTGTTTATTAATTTCACATTGCACTTGTGAGATTAGATTCTGAACCGCGTGAGTTCGAACTGGAGAGCCTCTTTCAAACCTTTCGAAAGGGGGCGCAAAAAGGTCGAGCTATAGTTTCTGGCGACTCTGCTGGGGACTTAAGAGAACTTGACTCAAACTCATTATATGACATTTTATCTACACTTATGTGTTTCTTTGCATTTGCATTTGCATTAGTGCGCCTAAGTCACTATGTTTTCCATATGCTATTCCTGGATGATTTGCTGGAGGCTCGCTTGGAAAAGCTTGCCAAAAGGCTGACCGGTCGCGGCTCTACCACGATGGGAACACAACCCTTGGATCTGGACTACCACTGTACCGTTTGATCCTCCTTTCACTTCTCGGTGTTAGGTGCGAGAGGTATATTAGGCAGTCTTGCTGAGGTACCCCTTTTGACCATTCAGCCTAGTTGCATATCGAAAGCCATAAAGACTATTCCAGACTAAGACAAGTTGCTTACCCGAATACAAGATTGTGTGAAACGACTTTGCTTGAATAGTGAAACCCTAGTTCCTGACGAAACTAGGACAGGGTAACCCTACCCCATCATAGGGGTGTTTTGGCTCTCACTTAACTGGTATGTGCTTTTAGAGTGAAACTCTACAGGAATGTACGTATTGGTTGCAAGTTTGGGCATCAGATTTGGCGGCAGAAATCAGTGTTAAGTGCAGTTCTACAGCTTATGATTATAACTGTCTTGTTCACATCTGAGCTGAGGTGCTGTGCGGTTTCTGATTTTCACTTTCTTTTTTCTTTATTTCTTTTTGCAATGTAGTTTATCACAATTTCTTCGGACAGTTCTGTTACCCCCTAAGCACTCTGGACCTGTGTAAAGAGACTTTACAGATCCGGGGATCTTGTTAGGGGACAACCAGTGTTTGCTTGGCTCCCACCAGTTACGAGATGGAGGAGGGTGAGGCATAATTCACCAGTCCAGTAGTCACCTTTTACTTCACTTGCGCCCAGTCAGGCTCAATCTTCTACTTCCACCCCAATAAGAGATTACTCGCCAGTTCTGATGGCTCAACATCCCCCAGTTAGCATAGAAGACTTGCTTTGTCATCTCCAGCAAACCATTGAAACCATGCAGCAAGATACTGCCCGCCAAGCCGAAGTTACAACCCACCAAGCTGAAGTGATAAATAGGCTGCAGCAACAACAACCACAGTCGGCAGTAGCTTCCACATCCCATGCACCTCCAGTGGGTATTCCAGCACCCGGAGCCACTATCAATGTCCAAGAGAATCTAGGCAACCCGGTAGACCCCATCCCACCTCAAGTCTTCAAGGCACCAGTATACCAAACTGAAGCACCATTTGAATTCGAGCTTGACCCCATTACACTGAAGGTCAACAAGCTAGAAAAGCTTCTCAAACGGGCACAGGGTGTGAACTTAATCCCTGACATCGAAGATGGATATACTGACTCAGCAGGAACTCTGCCAGACTGATTCAAAATTCCACACATAGATCGGTTCGATGGCTATGGGGATCCCATGGTCCATTTGCGGTTATTCTCAAACATCCTGCGGCCAATGGGCCTCACCAGACTTCAAAAGCTGTCGCTTTTCGGCCGGACCTTGTCTGGGATAACGGCTATCTAGTATGCAAAATTGGTGGACTCTGTGAAACGGAGTTGGGAGAAAATGACTGAGGCCTTTATCGCATAGTACTCCTACAATACCCAGATTGAGGTCACAACCCGTGATCTTGAGGCAACCCGTCAGGAGCCAAAGGAGGGCTTCTCGGATTTTGTAACAAGGTGGATGGCCAAGGCTTCGATGATGACTACCGGGCCATCCGAGAAGAACCAAATCAGAATTGTGATCTACAATCTGCAAGGGAAATTACTGCAGAAGATGATTGTCTTGCCGTTGTTCACATTCACTGAGCTCCACGAAATAGGGGTTCAGATTGAAGATGTGATGAAACAAGGGTTAATAACCGATGAGAATGAGCAACCTAAAAGGCTTTTCACACGCAGTTCCAATGCAACCACGAGTGGAAGCACAACTGCACGACCATCTAATGTGAATGTTGTCACCACTATAGCCAAGACTTCCAACCCATTCGCCAGTACAAATCCACAAACCTTAAACAACCAGGCCCGATCTTAAAGGGTCTTTACCCCATTATATATGCCTTTATCCTAAGCCTTGAGGGTGCTGATCAAAAAAGGGCATCTTAAGTCGTTAGAACAACACCCACTACCTGATCCTCTCCCACCTAAACACAACCTAGCCAAATACTGTGCTTTTCACCAGCAGCACGGTCACGACACCGACCAATGCTACAAGCTGTTGTGGCGCGCCTTTTTTGCACCCCCCTTTTGGAAGGGTTTGAAAAGAAAGGCCTCACAGTTTGAAGTCCCGCGGTTCTGAACCTAGTGTCACAAGTGCAATGTGAAACTGATAAACACCAAAAAGTCCAAATCTGGCAAATCTTTTTGGAAAATCGATTTTAAATCAAATAATGCCAAAATTGGACTGCTTTGCCAAATACAGAGTCGCCACCTAAATATTTTATTTTGGAAAAATTTAGAAAACCCTGACTTATACTGAAGGCCACGTGTCCGTCATCACCAAAGTTGCCTCGGCTCGGGAACTTGGGTACGAGAGGGGAAGGTCATGAATTGAGCACCCTCGCTCGGCCGATCAAAGATCAGCCTCTACTAATCATGATATGATTTTTTATAAACATTATGTGCTATTATTCCGATTATTAAACTAGCTTTACTATGTGATGCTCACAAGCAAGTATAGACTAGTCTGCTCAATTTGGAACAATTCAACTCATGTTTGTTTGCAAAAATGGTTTGAATTTGCCACTTCAAGAGGGCTTAAAGATTACAAATTTGCCACCAAACATAGTGGGCTTAAAACATGATTTGCCACTCAACAAAGTGGGCTTAAAATGCACATTCGTTGAATCGTTCCAATTCAAACAATAAGCCTTCATCCACAGGCATTCATGCAGTTTAGCATTTAAGCACATAGCCTCATGGCAAGCATGCTAATCATGGCATCATTCACACTTATGCAAGCATGCTAAAGCGTAAAAACTCACCTAGTACTCCGAGCCAAAACAGAAACTAGTTAGAAAGATGCATGATCCTAACTATACAAGATACCTAATATAACACATGCGATAATGCAATTAATAGGCTCGGTTACTAATATGGCATATGATTTGATTTGAGCAACATGCGTTTAAACACGTATTCAAATAAGATATTGAAATTGCGATGCAGTTTGAATGATGCGCTGAGCCTTGGTGCATGCAATACGAATGAATGGATGCAAGCATGCGATATGCTAATTAAAACATGTCCCTAATCTAACCATCAAAAGCGATTAAATAAAAGGGAGAAAAGAAGTGGGGTTGGAAAACATACACACACGCATGCACACTTATTACAACATTACACCCTCACAAAGGAGGCCGAATGAATAAGCTAACCAACTAGCTATGCTAATTAAGCTAACTAATTATTACAAACCGAAACTAATTAACTATTCTAGTTAACTAATTATTACAAACCGAAATCGAATAACTAGTTAAACTAGCTAATTATTTACAACACTTAATTAGCTACAACTAATTAATTATAACATGTACTTGATCTAATGCTAATTAAACTAATTAGCAAATCTCGGGAAGCGAGGGAGGCATGCATGCTCAATTTTTCACCCGAAAAGCCACTACCTCGCTGCTGAATGCCTCTGTTTGCACATATGAACACCGACAAAGCTGCTCATTTCTAGAACACCACTGCTCCACCTTACCAACACACTGTGCAAATTTCATTGGTGGTCGACAGGGGGCTGGTTGGCTACAAATGGTGGTGGCTATCGGCTACTACTGGTTTGAACTTTCTTGTTGCAACAAAGAGCAAAACAGAGCAAAACAGTGTATTTCTCAAGGGTTGTTTGCACACTTTGCCTCTCATTGTCATAGGGAAATTAAAGGAGGGACAAACTTTGGTTCACAAACCATCAATCAAGCAATTTCATTGCATGATGGCTTGTGAAACCAATTGTGCAAGTTCAATAAATGCAAAATGAGACCAAAGAGGCCATCATCCTATCATGCATGATCAAGGGCAATGGAGACCAAGGAAATGGCACATTTCATCACTTTTGAGTATGAAATATCCCATTTTCCTTGTGTTCAAACTAACGTCCAATTTGAACACATGCAATGCAACACAAAGAATGCTTATCTTGCCTCTTTTACTTGCCAATTTTGTTTACTCATTTTAATTACCAAATCATTTATTAATCCATTAAGTCCATTGGTGAGTGTCCTCTAATGGAAGGAGCGCTCAAACCCTAAGTTGCTTTGGGCATGAAAAAGGCATTACACTATTGGTAATGAGCCCCCTGAGGGATTAAACCATTAGGTGTAGCACCTCCATTTCACACTTAGGCAAACAAGTGGTTTGAAACCACTTTCAAAGCAAAACCAAAAGGTGAAGAAATGAGGGAGATTGCAGAGATTATAAGTGTTGAAATGAAGTAGAAAAAGCACTAAAACATGCAATCAACTCACACCAATGATGGTTAAAGCCTTAAAACACTAAGCTAGTGAAAGGGGCTACACTACAACTATGCAAAACAAGACTCAAACAAACTAACCAGCCCAAAACAAAGCTAAAACATGTTATTTCAGAGGCTAAAACATACTGGACTTGAGCTAAGTTAAGCTAGAAAAACATGCTAACATGTAGAGCTATCTAGGCATGCAAACAAAACACAAGAAGGGGAGGCTAACCCCTCCAAATTTGGATCTCAAAATAAGTTTTTAGCCACTAAAAATACTCTGAAATTCAGTATTTAAAAGCTCAAAAACAGATAGTGTAAAGGTGGGAAACACAAAGGCAAAGGCCTCCAAAACAAGGTACAAAGAACGGTTATCAACCCCTCAACCTTTAATGGCCTTAAACCACAAGCTTTAGCCCAAAAACACAGAGTTTTTATAGCCCAAAATCAGTTGGCAAACATGCTGGAATGAAGACAAAAAGTACCTAACATAATAAGCTAAAACATGGCAATTTAAGCTAGTAAACAAGCCAAAGGAGGGGTGGCTAATCCCTCCATTTTTGGGACTTCAAAATCACTTTTTCAGCCTCTGAAAACTCTGAAAATCAGTGGAAAAAAGCTCAAAAAAAGTTGATGAAAGAATAGAAAACACAAGTGGAAAGTCTTAGAGAGCAAGGTTTAAAGAAGGGTGATTAACCCCTCTACCTTTAAGAGCCTTAAACCACAAGCTTCAGCCCATAAAAATAGGTTTTAAAAACCTTAAAAATAGTAAGAAAAGATGGAAAACAAATGGTGTAAAGATGGTACAAAGGCAAAAGAAAGTATACCACTTAGAGAGGAGTGAACCCTTAAGCCATAAACCACAAATTTCCACACCCTCAAGTGCTTTAAGAGCTGAAATCCAAGCTCAAATCACCTCAGCAAGAAGCTCTCTAGGTTTGCTTTGGTGTATTTGGGAATAGGCTATGCAATTTGCAAAAGAGAGAGAGAGAGAGAGAGAGAGAGAGAGAGAGAGAGGATTGTAGAGAGAGAGGATTGTAGAGAGAGAGGATTTTTTCAAAAATATTTCACTCCTACATGTTTTCTAACCTTGAAAGCAAGAAGAGAGGCCTTCTATATATAGAAAAACAGCCCCTTAGGTCGAAAATATCAAGCCCCGGACAGCTGGAGCTTTTGGGGGACAGCTGGCACAAAATATCTACCTTTTTTCACCATTGGCCGTCAAGCATTGTCGGCTATCAAAAATCTGCTTTTAGGCCCGATTTCAAATAGGCATATCTCCTTCATCCGGATTCTTTTGTAGGTCATTCTTGAGCCTAAATTGAAGCCCCGAAAGTCTATTTTCCAATGGAAGTGGCCTCATATCAAAATTCTAAGTTTTCTAAGAGATATGCCTATTTTAGTGAAGGTCGCTCAGTTTTGGCTTAATCGGATGGATCCCTAACTTCAACCAGCCATATCTCCCTCATCCGGACTCGACTTTAGGAGATTCCTGAGTGTAAAATGAAGCCCCGGAAGTCCACTTTCCAATGGCGGTGGCCTCACAACTTAAGTCCAAGTGTACAAAAGGATAGACCCGATTTAGTGAAGGTTGCCCGGTTATCTCTTAACAGTTTATGCCCAACTTCTTCTCTAACTAGGTTTCTTCTCTCTCCTCCAATTTTCTTCAACTCCAAACCTCTAAATAAGAGGTTTAAAAGGATTTTTCAAAGAGTTTGCACATCTTTTCGTAAAAAATCAAAAAGTTATTCCAGACATACTAGTTTTTTTTTTTTGCCTCATATTTTAACCAAAAAGCCAAAAAATTACTAAAATAACGTGTTCCCAAACGAGGCCTAAATTTATGTGCACAGAATTAAAAATATATCCAAAAAATTAATGTGCGATTGAGATTTAATTTTAAAACTCAGTTCCTCTCCAATCTAATGTATACTAAAGTAGACTGTACCATCCAGTCCCGACTGTGAGGCCTACACGAGTCCTACTTTTATAATACATTTCGTTTATTTTTTTACATTTCAATATATAAATCATCAATAATTTAAAATAATAAAAAAAAATAATCTAATAGTCATAACATTTTTGTCTGCCCAAACAATTTGTCCTCAGTTTTGGGTGGCAATGCGGAATTGAATAGTTTTTTCCATACATGGATCTTGGAAGAGGTTTATAAAAGGACTATCTTTCTCACATCCTTACCATATCTAGCAAACACTCGCAACAACTCAACCAACCATGTCAATTCTTCTTCTTTCCCTTCTAGCTCTTCCAATTCTACTATTATTTCTTCTTCATCAAACACATAACAACAATGGACAAACACCTCGTCTGCCACCAGGTCCTCCAAGACTTCCTTTCATCGGAAACTTACACCAAATCATCTTTAACTCATCAACACCACACAGCTACCTATACTAACTAGCTCAAGAACATGGTCCTCTCATGTCCCTTCGACTTGGCTCTGTTTCAACCCTCGTGGTCATCTCTACGAAAATGGCGAAACACGTCATGAAAACCCATTGCTGTGAAAAGTTATAAAAAATCTCTAGAAAGAGAAGCGTTTAACTCTAGAGAGAGAACCCTAGCACTACTACAAAAACAGATAAAGATCACACTTTTTTTGTGTGATGTATGTTATTTAATCACACCTTTTAAATTTTATCAAAGTGTGATCTTTGGGAGTGTGATTAAAAAGAGTCATTTTTAATCACACTTTTTAAGTGTGCTTAATAACATTTAGATCACACCTTTTAAGTGTGATTAAAAATATTTAGATCACATCTTTTAGGTGTGATTAATAACATTTAGATCACATCTTTTAAGTGTGATTAATAACATTTAGATCACACCTTTTAAGTGTGATTAAAAATATTTAGATCACATCTTTTAAATGTGATTAATAACATTTAGATCACACATTTTAAGTGTGATTAAAAATATTTAGATCACATCTTTTAAGTGTGATTAATAACATTTAGATCACATCTTTTAAGTATGATTAATAACTAATAAAATTTGTGATAAAAAAAGGGTTCGACATATTTGAAAAATAACCAATATTATTTTTGTATGCACATTTGAATAATGTAATACACACTATATACTATACTTTGAATCATAACCACATATTAAATGGATTAACGTCATATATTTCATAAATGAAATTAAATGTTCAAAAGTATATACAAAAGAATTAAATAAAAAAAATTTAATTGTGCTTACATATATTAAAAAATGAAAAACTTTAAAAAACTAAATTCTTTAATTCTTTGACCCATATTTTGCATCTCTCCAAAAAATTTCTGACCTGAAAAATGAAAACACAAATTAATTCAGAAACCGCAGAAGCATATGAATAAACTAATTATTTATAGAGACTATTTTAGTCTTACAAAAGATACAGTCGGACTTTTTCTCATCACTGTAGACACCCCATTTTTGACTGACCTTAAGACTCAAACGTCACCAACTGAGCGCTCGGTGAAGTTGCATATTGTGCTCGTTCTGAGGTCACAAAGTCTCGGCTGCGAGCCTTGCCTCCGGACTTCGGGGCTCTTTTGTACTTTGCCTCGGTTTGCAAACCAGGTCCTATTTTCTCTGTTTTCTCTTCCCGAAGGGAGAGAGAGCTCTCGAAGACCATCTCTTAGTAGCCATAGGATACGTTTTGTGGCCGTAGGCCATTTTTCCCGTTTGGAGGCCAGTTTCTGGTTTTCGAAGCCGTCGGCCGTGTGCCTTGGTTCGGGACCGCTTAACTATCTCTGTTTGCTCCGGTTTTTGGCACACACCTTATTTCCTCTCCTTAGAGAGACACTGTGGCCCGGGAGACCACCTTCGTGGTCGTACGCCACCTCTGATGCCTAACAGCCTGTTTTCGGGGCCCCAGACTGCGCGTTTGGCCCCCGAACCCTCGTTTTGCATCGGTTAGGGTTCATTTTTGGTATGGACCCTATTTTCATTACTAGGAAGGTGGTAGGATGGTGGGAGACCAGCAATTCTTTCAAAAATCATTTTCTCTCTCCTCCAGCCAGTTTTTCTGACAGAAAGCTGGTTTTTCTCACTTTTGAGCTATAATTTCTGGTTTTTCTTACCACCATTGTGTTGTGCTCATCTGGGAGGCCACCAATATGGATAGGCCAACCAGTATTTCTTCTGGACCCTTTTGAACCTTGCTAAAAAGCTGGTTTTTCTCTCTCCTGGGTCACATTTTCTGGTTTTTCATATCACCATTGTGTTGTACTCATCTGGGAGGCCACCAATATGGGTAGGCCGGCCAATATTTCTCATTGACCCTTTTGACCCCTGGTCGACCGACCAGGTAAGGTGGTAGGCCGACCACTTGAACTGGTCGGCCACCTTTCTGCATTTTTGTCCCACTGAATTGAAGCCAGCTGTGCCAGCTGGAAGCCTCAGAAGTGATCCTCCATACACGTGTATGGAGGATCTTTGAGCTTGGTTTTAAGCTTCCAAGAGAAGCTTTAACCCCTCTCCTCTATAAAGGGAGGCCTTCTCTTCCATTGCTAGGGTTGAAGCTTTTGGTTAGAGCATACATACACTTCCCTCCATATCTCTCTCTTCCAAGCTCCAAAACTCCATTATTCTTGGCCATTTACACTACACCTCATAGCCTACCACCTCCACCATCCATCCAAGCACCTTGGAGCTGTTTTGGAGAGGTTGAAGACTCACCTTCTTGGTCCAGAACTTGCTGCATTGCTGTGCTACAAGGGTAAGTCCTCGTTTCCCCCATTTTTGCATTATTTTGCTTCATAACTTAGCCCTATTTGCAAGCATTTCTGGGTTTCATCTTAAACTGTAAAGTGTCTTATTTTGAGTTCTTCTTGAAGTTTGTTTAAGGATACTTTTCTGTTTAAGGTCATCTACCTCCTTGTATGCTCCATCCCTCTTTGTAGGCTTATTTTGCTTCCGATCTTAGCCTTGCTTGCAAGCATTTTTGAGATTTGTCATAAAATGGAAAAAGTGTTGTATTGATCTTCTAAACACGTTTGTTTAAGGGCATTTTTCTATTGGGGGTCATCTACCCCCTTGTATGCTTGTTTGCCTCTTGTTTTGAGCCTTGCATCTACGCCTTTGTTGCATGCTTGGTTTGGCCTTCTAGACACTAAAATCCAATGGATTTTCAGTGGCTAACATACTGTTTTGTGAGCCAAAATTAGAGGGGGGTGACCCCCCTCTCCTTGTCTTGTTTGTTGGCCCTTTTGGCCTTCCAAAGGGGCTCCATCTTGCATGGTTTTAAGTCTTGTTTCAGGCCCTATTATGTGAGTTTCGAGGTCTGCCTTAGCTCTGTCCAGAGCCCTTTTGGCCATATTTTGTGCCTCTCATGCATGTGTGGAGCAATCCTCCTCAAGGCCTTTCAAAGGGACCTTTCATTGCATGCTTCATAGACCAATTCCAGGGTCTTTTTGGTGAGTTTTAGGGCTGTCATAACCTCTTTCCAAAGGCCATTTTGCCATTTTGTGTGTCCGTCATGTACGTGTGGAACAACCCCTTGCATGGCCCTCCAAAGGAGCCTATCATTCTTGCATGCATTGACTGAGTTTCCATGGGTTTTTGGGCATATTTTGGCATGGCATACTTCTATTTTTGACTGGTTTGGTGAGCCCTCATATGCTTCATATAGCTGTAGAGTAAATCATGGTTCACTAGCTTTCTTTGCATGCTTTGTTGACCCTTGATTCTAGCACATTTTGGCCTTGCCTTAAACTGATTTTGTGCGTATTTTGGACTGCCCTAGCTCTGTTTTTGGGTCTCATGGTCGAATGGTGTTTGTTTTGCATGCTTGTGGTTCAATACACTTGCTTAACTTTGAGTTTTGAGATCCATTCCATGCATATACTGAGGTGTGTTCATGTTTTGGGCTCATTATACATCATATTTTAGAGCTTATTTGAATGCCATATTGCCATGTTTTGTACTCTTTAAATGTGTTTGAGAGTCGGGCTTGTATGCCTCGTTTTCAGACCATTGAATGAGCTCCATTTCGTTGCATTCCGAACCATCATTTTAGGCCATTTCCCCACTGTTTCAGACCTGCCTAGGGTCTGTTTAGGGTTGGTTTTGCCTTTGGTGCATTGCTTTGGGTACCTATAGTGTAACGCACTTCACTAGTTTCGGTACCCGGGCCCCCTAACTTGCATTGTGTGCCATACTTGCATGTCTCGGGACCATCTTTCATGCCATTTCAGAGTTGTATCATCTCCCATTCTATGCCATGTTTCATCCTCTGCTATGCTTAGTTAGAGTTGCATATTGTGCCTTACGATCGGTCCATTGCATTCGTGCATGTTTGCATGAATTTCGGTTGTCTCATTTTCATCATATGGCCATTGATGTGAGTGTGGTTGAGGTCCATTCATATTGGCGTAAGTCCATCGCGCATTGTGTATGCCATTCTATTCCTCACATTGTGTATGCTAGGTTATTGGTCGCATTGTGTATGCTAGGTTGTTAGTCGCATTAAGTATGCCATAATTCATGAGCATTGTGTATATAGTTCATAGCATTGTGCATGTCAGTCCTATTTGCATCACTTAGTTGTATCGCATTAGGGTTGCATGATAGATTTGCATTGGTGCATACCATCCTACTTGTTGCATTGTGTTTGGGATAGGAGTTAGCCCAAACACGGGAAACAAGAGACGTTTCGTACTCTGAGTGACGAAACGTGTCTTAGTTCCCAGTCGCCGACACTCCGGATTACCCATGATGGAGTCTAGGCCTTGTTGTGTTTTCATGTGCATTCATTTCACATCGAGTCGTGCAATTCGACTCCTCGACCATCATGCATCGAGATGCGTGATTGGTGGCACGAGGATTGAGGTGTGCATACATATGTGAAAATACTTTGCCATGCCCCTTTCTTGCTCTCTGTTGCAGCGAATCAGAAATCAACGACTTTCTAAAGCTTTGCACAGCATTCCGGGATTAATTGCAAATAGAGGTGAATCGGGGCATCGCAATGGATTTCCGCGCAAGGCAACTCGAGCATGCATCTTTCATCATTCGGAATAGAGCTGAGGCGGTCCATGAAATTGCATACTAGTTTATTGCTTTTCCTAGTTAATTTGTTAATTAATTAAGGTTTTGTAATATTTAATTATTCATTCGGACTGTATTATTTATTTGGACCCTCCGAGCGAGGGCACAATTGTAATAAGTGTGCGTGTGTGTGATGTATGTATTCCAACCCTACGTCTTTCTCCATTTTATTTACTAGCTTATGATGGTTAGTTTAGGGCATGTTTCAATTAGCATACTTATGCTCGCATGTTTGCATCCATTCATCTGTCTTGCATGCACCGGGCTCAGCGCATTATACTAACTGCATTGTATTTCAATTTCAAGTTGAATACGTGTTAGCTATAGCATCATCATATGCCATCTTAAAATAGCCGAGCCTATCTTAGTTGCATTCTTGCATGTGTTGCATTAGCCATCTTAACATGAACTAGGATCATGCATTGATTACTAACTAGTTTCTATTTTGGCTTGGAGTACTAGGTAAGTGTTTATGCTTTAGCATCCTTGCATGTGTGTGAGTGACTACCATGATAGCATGCTTACCATGAGGCTATGTGCTTATGTGATATACCTGCCTGAATACCTGTGGGTGAAGGTTGGAT
This sequence comes from Camellia granthamiana, assembly GCA_036172215.1. NCBI lineage: Eukaryota > Viridiplantae > Streptophyta > Magnoliopsida > Ericales > Theaceae > Camellia > Camellia granthamiana. Next base: position 158,599,964 of record CM069905.1, read on the forward strand.
TATTTGGATTGGAACAATTCATCAACTGCGAGTTTTAAGCCCACTTGAGAGTGGCAAAATCATGTTTTCTAAGCCCACTCGAGGGTGGAAAAATCTGCATTTTTAGCCTACTTGCGAGTAGCAAACCGCTTTCAAAAACAAACATGAAATGTTTTGTTCCAATTCAGGCGATCCAGTCTATACTTGTATGCTGTGCGTATCACGTAGTAAATCTAGGCTAATGATCGAAATAAGAACGCATAATGTTTTCAAAACTCGATATCATGGTTAGTAGAGGCCGATCTTTGATCGGGCGAGCGGGGGTGCTCACAAAGTGACCTTCCCCAATCGTACCCAAGTTCCCGAACCGAGACAACTTTGGTGATGACGGACAGGTGGCCTTAGGCAACGAGTCAGGGTTTCCTAAATTCCCCCAAAATAAAATATTTAGGTGGCGACTCTGTATCTGGCAAAGCAGTCCATGTTTGGCACTTCTTTCAAAAAAATCTGTTTTCAAAAACGATTTGCCGGATTTGGACTCTTTGATGATTCATCGGTCTTACATTGTACTCTGCGAGATTAGATACAGGATCGTGACATTGAGTCCTGAACTGTAGTGAGCCCAAATGAACAAAACGGGATTTCCCTCCCGGGACGTTCGGGGACGTTTACAATCACACTGACTTTTCATCTCATGCTTCAATAGAAAAAGAATAACCACTTTGATTGAATAATCAATTCTCATGAAAAAAAATGGACCAAATATCTTAAGATAGCTGAGTATGAACTATGAGGGCAACAATGCTCAGGAGAAGGAACAGGGTTATGCAAACATTTTATCCGTGCCCTTGAATATAAGAAAACTCATGTGTTAAAAGATTTCAGTAGTTAACTCATCATCAGACATGAGCATGCAGACAAATCAATAGCCAGAAGAGAGTTGTATGGTTAATAAAACCTTATGCAGCTAAGGAAATAACAGTATCAAGCTGTTAATAAAACCTTATGCTCAAATATAAACCAAATCTACATGTTCATATGTATGGTTAGGTATTTTCATCTGACTGATGATGGTGTGAGTTCAGCACAATATTGACACCTATAAATGGTTGCCTCATAGGATGGGGTATATACCCAAAAGAAACGAATCCACACAGACCAGGAAGAGGGACAGACAAGCAAATCCAATAAATATACCAAAATGAAAAGGGGAAAAAAAACTAATATGCAACTTACCAAGTGGAACTATAGCAAGCGCTAATGCATTACTTTCTTTTACTTCGACAGCTTTAGGATTTATTTCATTTAAACCCTGCACTCAAAATGTGCAATAATCATGAATATACTAATCAGAACAACAAACCCAATTGCAATTAGAGCAAAAAGAAACTCCCATTACTGTGAATCCAAATTTGATCCAATTAGAAAATCCAATTCAACCCAAATCCAACAGTTACCAGTTTTAAGGAGATTACACAATAATTAATTTTAAAGTCACTTACCAACAGATCCTTAGTTTGGTCAGTTGATATCAACGGTGGAACTTCCTCCTCCTTAGGCTCAAGCTCAGTCTCCTGTTGTGTATCTACCAGTGTTTCTTTATCTTCAGCTTCTTCAACTTCTTGTTGTTCACTTTCTTCAAGGCAGCTTGCTCAGGTTCTTCACTTGTCTCCTCATACTCCTATATTGTTGTTAACAACCGAATCAACACAAATATTCCACAAATAAACAATGTCAATACCCTGCTCATTCTGACATCAACATTCAACTTACACAAAATTTACAAATCAACCATACAAACTAGGCCTTATTTCAACACAAATACTTTGGACTAGGAAGGACAAGCAAAAAAAAATATTACAGATTGGTCAATAACATATTGTAAACAAATGTGCTTCATGATACCCACATCCATGGTAGCAAACAAAAAATTCCGAGCACATGGTGCTGGCACTTGAAATATTGGAACATTATATGTTGTGATGTAATTTTATATAAAAATAAAATAAAACTAACAGAATTACATTACATAGTGCTTGAACTAACAATTTGCCAACAAATTCTACCAGTTGATGTCTGAACATTGAAATATCATAGGAAATCAAACCTAAATGCTCCAGTTTATTTTACAAGTTTATTATTAATTTGGGTCACTCTAATCTAAGGTCTTAACAAAACATGAAATAGTTCATATTCATCTAATGCAAGGTGGATATACAAGAGACCAACACATTTTAAAATAATGAAGACCTTGACAAAGCTAACATATAAAAGTCAAGTTGATTACTTTTTGGTCACATAAATCAATGAATTATATAAAAAACAAAAATAAAAATCAAACAAAATATTTTCAAGGATCATAGAAATCTCAGTTTGGCTTAGGCAGTTAGGAAACCAATCACATATCAATAAAGAATCACCATGAAGATTGATAAAAAATTATAACAACTCGGCAACTAACATTAAAAAAAAAAAAAAAAAAAAAAGCCCCATTTGCTAGAGCTAAAATGGTTCCAACTTTCAAGACAAATTGATTTCCTTTACTCTTATTTCTCAAAGAATCAATATATGAAAAGACCTAGAAGAGACTAAACGTGCAAAATAAACTTTCTATTTTCAGATTATGAAAATTGAAAACAAAACCAAGTTGAGTATCAAACCTTCCTTCATTTATGGAATTTTAAGATATAGACCAAGTAACAATTTATTCCCATGGTATGTAGGGGGTTGCATCGACATGTTTAGACTTTAGATAGCACTAGGAAAAGTTTGATGATCTATTCTGACATTTTCACATTGTCATTTAGTTATATATAACAACCCTTAAAAGAATAACAAAAAATAAAGTGAGAAATATAAAATGCACCTAAAAGAGAGGGCCAAAATGAAAGTGATGGCTGGAACAAGATTGGTCATGGCAGTAGCAAAGGTTGTTAAGGTTAAAACCATACTACCCATGTCAGATTACCGTAATTGCTTTATTATAGAATAAATGCAGCTTACCCAAGTAATCCACAAAGAAATGCTTGGCAAGCTGCTACCCATGTCAGCTTTGACATGCTTTTCCTGTAATAAAAAAAATTCAAATAACTGTCAAAATGAAATTTTAAATCAATACATTACCCACCCATATATATATATGAATTGTAGATAATCTCAACACCTATATTTGTCCTCTTATTATAATTTTCTTGCCTAGACCACTGGTTTTTCCTATTCTTGAGATGAACTATCAAGGAGCCCAGAGAAATAGGAATATGATTTACTAAACTACTTTCTCACCCAAAAAATTAAACCAAACAAACAATTTTTCAAGAACACAAGATATCAAAATTTTCCTTCTTCATAATCATTAAATAGGCCAATGTACAATAGAATTTATTACTCTAAATATTGTCTCACATATACTGTAATTTAGTTGACAGTATGTAAAGACCAAAAGCTAAGCTCATGAGCTTCCTGATTTACAAAATCATTACTTCACTCAGGTATGCATAAGAAATAAAAGAAGGTTCTAGCCATATCTTTATATACAGGTTTGAAGCAATTAAAGAATGCAAAAGAAACACTATGCACCTGCAAGAATGGCTTTGAAAGCATTGCAACAAGAAGTTTACTAAGAATCTGCAAGACTTGATTTCTGATATACTATGATTAGAAACCCATCAAAAGTAAAACCAGTATAATGAAAAATAATGATCGACCATTTAATTTTAGCTTGCATGATATATAAAATTATATGAAATCTATCAAAAAGTAAAGCAGTAGAATGAAAAATAATGATTGATAACCTCATGTTAGATGCTTTGCCTTTGGAAATTTGAATACATACCAAAGCAGCATGTTCCTCCTATATGCGCATCAAATACTGTCGTGATTCTCCCTTGCATTCTGCAAGCTTTTGGTCACATTTGCTTTCCATTTCTTGAACAGCTTTATCAGCCTGAAGGTGAAGCATGCAAGCAACATGATTCATAACCAAAAGAAATTGCAACTAACCAAGATTATGACCATACCTTTTCTTTCTCAATATTGACACCCTCCAGCTTCCCAACTTCAAACCTCCTGCGGATATCATTAATGGCCTGATGAAAACTCCACCAGAGTCAATCAAAGAAGCTCGCTCATTGTTTACAAATATAAAGTACACCGTGAAGGGTGGCACTTGGTCATTTTTCTGAGATAATTCTTTCAAATGCCTTGACAATTCTAATTGTTTACTTTCTAGCATCAGATCGTATTGCTTCTTTGCATCTACAAGTTGCTTCCAAATGCTTGATCATAGCATCTGTGTGAAAAACAAGAAGCAAGTCTACTAATGAAAATTTAGATACTAGAAAGGAGTAGAAACTTACCATAACAAACAGCAGCGAAATCAGGAAATCTGTAATTGATAAGTGAAAACTTTCCTAAAACAGAAAATACACAAAATTGATAGCCTAAACAAATACATTTGCGCAAAAGCCAACTTAGGTCACAACAAAGTTGTGTGTTGTTCGTTGGGCCATTTTCAGTCAACAACCTCCATAAAATTACATAAATATGGTTTAAAGCTAAGTTCCCATAAGAACTATTATGGACAAAGATATAGAAAACAAGATTTTAGGTCAAGTCAATATTATGTTGAGTATCTCAATGAGAACCAGCTTGAGTCATGACAAACTATTAAATTGATCAAACTTCAGTGTACTTATCTGGAGCAAAAAGAATACAAACCAAAAGATGGTTCCCAATTCCCAAATTAATCTTTTTGGGAGCATAATAGCTGGAGATAACCAATACATCAAAATCAGGTTATATTGTAAGATCATATTTAGAAATACAATCCAAATGAAAAGTAAACCATAGATGACACCCTGGATTTGAAAGATGCGTTACTAGGGATGATAGCCATAACCTCTAGAGAAGTATACTCATCTTGTTGACAATTAGCATCCATGTTCATTCCATGTGTAAAATCCATATTCTCCCTTCCTGCATATGTGGCATGTAATAATGAAATTTTAAGGATAAAGTGATCCTTTGAGTGGAAGAAGTTTATTATGATATGAATCAGAACTGCATCACCACTTGGAGAATCAGTACTCTTGCAGCCGACATTTATTATTCTTCTGAACTTCTCGTCTCACATCCATATGACCTATTCCTGTACAGTTGGCATGGAGATATGAATTATATTTACTGATAGCATTTTTGCATAAACTTCAAAGTGATGCTCTTAATAATCCTCTTGCAATGTCTTACAATTTTGTTGCCCTGACATGCATTCTGGTTGCTTATTCTATGTCTAGAATGACTATCAGTTTATGAGTCCTATGAACTATCTATCACTACAATATGGTCTAGATAAAAACTGATACATCGTCAATATTATTTCAAAATGTCTTCCCAAAGCTTATAAGAATAATATACTGATATGAGACCATTCCATATTCACTCTGTTAAATTCCGTTAAATTTTTTAAATGTACATAAGAAATTCAATTTTTAAAGTTATGGGCAAAATTCTGGTGTTGTGTTCTGGGTTTGTAGACCCACTCAAAAATAATTGCATGAGAACAATCCTGTTCAATATATGTTAGCTCCTCTTAATGCCTTTTTCATATCATAGGCCTTTTTTGGCAAAGAGGTTAAAAGTAATATTTTTAAAAGTCAAAAAATTAGTTTTTAATCTACTTCCCAGAACAAATATATATATATATTAATTTTAATTTTCATTGGCAAAGGAAATTGAAATTCTAATATTAGAAAATAATAAGAACAAACGGATTACAAGGAATGGAACACCAAGAACCAAGCTAAGGGGGAGTAGCTCCATCATAGCTTAGCAAACACATCTCAACCAGATTGATATCCAAAACCAAACGAAATCATATGGGAATTTCTAGATTTTTGTACTGACATTTTCATCTCTAGTTAACAAACAAAAAAAAATTTGGGTGGGGAATCTTATCGTGCATGCTCTGCTTTTAATGGAATCTCTTCCCCATAAACTACCAAACATTACTAATACATCCCCCCTCCTCTTTAATATCTCTATATGGCAAAAAGGTTGACCAAATGATAATTTAAGATTGTAATTTTGGGTGATTAATTTAACTATTGTCATCATTATCATTGGTAGGTAAAATTGGCTCTCATTTTCTTGAGAACCTCTACCTACCTTATGTGTTCTATGCAAAGTAGTATCATGTAATTCAGGTTCAGTTGTTTGTTGAATCAGTTGGCCTCAGTTTGTTCTAGTCTAGTCTGGTGTGATGATGTAAACTCAATTTCCAAATTAAACTACTAATCCAGTCTAGTTGTAGGGTATTGGTGGCTCCAACATTGCTTTGAACCCCCACCCCCACCACACCACACCACTCCATTTACAAAAAGCAATAGAGGAGGTTATTTGGTGGTCTTACCACATTGCTACTAGGGTTCAAAAAACTAACAAAAATAAAAGTGATAGGGTTCAACTATTTATTTTAAACCAATAAAAATCCCAAGTTAGAGTGCCATATGCCAAATCAATTAATGAGGATTCATCCATTCTGTGCTAAAAAACACAATTTATGACAGACAAATCAATTAGGTTGGATAACTTGTTATAGTTTCCATGGAGAGCAAAGCTAGACGAGCAAGTGACAGAAATGCAAAGTTAAAGGTACCAGCTCTTAGGTTTTGCTGGCATAGAGGCTGCATTCCTTCCACTGCACTCCTAAATGTGAAGTCATACCTTTGTTTACCCAGAATAAGTGACATTCAGAACTTTGATCGCTAGTGTCATTAAGTCTAACCTTTTAAACCTTTGTTAACACTTAAGATGAGAACAAGTGTATTTTTCATTTTTTTTCCAACTCTTTCTTGTTCTCCATGGATATATATATACACATCTCCAATTGTGCTCAAGTCAAAAAAGTTTTTTCCAAAATCAAAACCTCATCATACTTGACCATAGAATAGAGAAACAATAGATATCAAACACTAATCATGAATAGAAACACCAGGAAAAAAAAAATTGTAAATGCAAGAATGTGAATTAGATCAAACAAAATCCTTTTCATGGACACATCCAAATGGGTCAGAAATAGTAACAGACAATACCATGCCAAAACAATAAAAATTACACCAATAAACTGTTTGAATCAATGAAAAGTTGAATAATTATCATATAGTCATAAATGAAATGCTTAGCAAAAAACATCACAAGTTGATCAAACTTGCATCAGGAACACATGTAGCTGAGGATGAGAATTTGGGTCAATTGTATCAGGAACCATTAGGAACCATTAGGTATGTTAACCTCAAAGTGTTTTCATGCAGCTTTTTTGGTCAAATCTATCATCCTAGCACGCAGGAAATTTAGAAAGGCGGCAAAGATGAGATGTTTTGAAGCAAATTCATGCAGGATGATGTGAAAATTCTTAAATGAAGAAACCGTATGGACACATTTTAACCTCTTTGGGGTTAATGATCTATTTACAATGAATTCATATTTAAGTTCTAAACCTGTTTGCTTCCAACAAGAGAGAAATTTGACCGAAAAATTTAAAATTCTGAAATACTGATGACAAATTGAGTAAAATGATATCAGTGAACTAGTTTTCAGAGGTTACTTCATATTAGGAAGATCAACGAGCAATTGTAGGGCAATAGAATCCCCACAGGCCTCCCATGTTACAGCTCGAACTTCTCCATCAGATGGTTGCTTCTCTCCATCAGAACTAACAAGCTTCAAAGAAAAAACAAAAAATTTGATTAGGATTCAACAATAAAGAAATTAAATAACTAAAGCAAATGAATTATAAAAGTAACTAATAAGAACCCCTTTATCAAAGAAATGTTCACATCCAACCAACTGAATACAAGAAATTACTGAGACACAACTGAATACAAAAAGCAAAAGGCAACATAAACATCCAACCATAGATGAGAATAGGTACTGCTTAAGAAGCCACACACACCTCTTGTAGCAATGATGAAACTTGATAAATTTCATCTTCCTGCTTGGCTATTGTCCTCAAGGTAGTTAAGAAATCTTCAGGGAAAACAAGCTTTTTTACGTAAGAAGGCATCTTGCGCTGCCCACACCAACTATAGTTGCAAAATCGATCAATGGTGCATTTATCATTGCTTTCTTTCTGTGGTGAGGATGGTGGAAAAAAAACCATGATCCAGTAAGCTTCTAGGTAAAAGACACCTCAGTTCAGCCTTCTGCAAAAACAATCCAGTTTGTTAATGAAGCAAATATTCATATGTACAAACAGATATATACACATAATATGCTGATGCATTAACATACTCATATACAAAACTTGCTTCACTTTACTATAGGAATCAAAATAATCCTCAAAAAGGCATATATTATTGAAAAAATTACAAAAGAAAAATACAGAGAATAAGTTAAGATTGTTTAAACAGCTGACCTCTGCTTCAAGAAGCTGTACTTTAGATTTAGAAAAGGGGACACTCTGAATAGCCTGTAAAGGATAATGAACCTGTAGTTCATTTATGTCAATAAGATTTAAATCAACTAATTATAAGTCAAAAATAAAGTAACAGTTTACACAAATAAATAAATAAATAATACATCTGAGATATAAATAAATAAATAAATAAGTCAAAAATCCTTCTAATCTCCGTAGCAAATTAGAATAAACCCATCAAACTTTTCAGTGTTTTAATCAGAAAAAAAGGGGTAGCAAATTAGAACAAACCCATCAAACTTTTCAATGTTTTAATCAGAAAAAAATCAAAAAAAATGCAAAATTTACAGTACCTTTTTGGAAAAACACAATAGATTTGTTCTTTTGAAGAAGCTTTCTATCAAAACCACCTTCATATTTCTAGTATTATTTTCTATCATTCTTTCTTATGAACTAAACAAAAAATCATATACATATATAGAAGAGTAAGAGAATATATGTATATGTTACCAAGTGAAGTTCCATCAAAGACATAGAGCTCATTCATTATCGTCGACTTCCCTACCCTAGGCAGTCCGATCACCCCAATCACCGTGAAATCAGTATTATCCGTCAAAAACTATAATCAATCTCAAATTTCTCAAATTTTTACAGAAATATAAAACCCTAGAATTGGAAAGAGAACTATTAGTCTCTGAAGTAACCTAGCCAGTCTCTATACATTCGGATGAGTTGAGAGAGAGAAAGATTACGGGAAGGATGCGATCGGTGTGGAAGTCCCAGGAATCAGAAATTAGGTTGAGAGAAGCGACGGAGGGGAGACGAGAGAGGATGGAGACGGAATCGTCATCGGTGAAGGCTCCATGGAACACAAGAATTGGTGGCCGCTCCTCTCCAACGTTGCCACGATCTCTGCCTGTTGAGGTGGATCGAAGCACCCTACGCTTCTGAGGCAGACGAACACCACCGTCTCACCCTACTCTTCCCCAATCAGGCATCGCCGATGAGGTTAGGGTAGTGAGACACAGTGATGAGGCTTTGGAGAGTGGTAGAGGAGCTCAAGGTTAGAGTTTCGATGAAGGCTCAAGTTGAGATGAAAATCTGTGAGACTGAGACAATGATCTGCGAGGCTGAGACGGTTTGGAGAGAGAGAGAGAGAGAGTGTGTGTGACATACAAGTGTTTAGAAAGAGAGCTACGCCCAATTCGAAGAGTGTTTCATTCGAAGATTGTTTCATTTTACCATTTGGCGCCAAAGTATTTCATTTCGGCGCCTATATTTATTTTGGGTGATTATTGAGACCCCCTCCAATCACCACCCCACACACACGTGACGGGTGGTAATTGGAGGAGAAGGAAAAATAAATAAATAAATAAATAAAAAATTGACCAATTAGGTGAAGAGGGGGGTCAAGGAGTGGGAAAAAAATGAGGTCCAAGTCATTATTGATTTATTTTGGTCATATTATTTACGACATAAATTGTGTTTCATGAAAAATAAAATATTTTTAACGGTTAGCATATATGCGTCATGGAAAGTGTACTTTCTAACGGCTGATTTTTTGTGCGTCGTAAAAAGTGCAATATTTTTAATGGCTGACTTTTTGTGCGCCGTGAAATATTCAATATTTTTAATGGCTGGTGTATATATGTCGTGTATAGTTGATGTATTAACGGCATATCTTATGCACGTCATAGAAAGTTTTATTATTTACGGCTAACATCGCAAGCCGTAAAAAAATCATCATTATTAGCATTTACGGCCTACTCAATAGACACGCCGTAGTTGAGAAATTATTTACGACATGCAAAAAAAGCAAGTCGTAAAAGTGAGAAATCACGGCTTGCATTTACTGTATGTCGTTAATGTGGAGCCGTAAAAACTCTGTTTTGTTGTAGTGCCATCTCCTTCTCCCTCTCTCTCTCTCTCTCTATCTCTCTCTCTCTCTCTATGTGCCTTTTGATGAACCCTAGCCTTCTACTTTCCTTTTAATTAGAAGCAGCCAAAGAGTTAAGGGTGTGTTTGGTAACGTTTACGTTTTCAGTTTATATTTATAAAAATTTTATAAACTGGTTTTTGTTTATTTTTAGAAAAACATAAACAACAAACGCGTTTGGTAATTGACAAAATATTTAAAAAAATTTAAAAATATAAAAAAGAGTGAAAAATGGCAAGTGGTGGCAAGTGGCAGCAGAAGACGGTGGTGGAAAGTGATGACGGTGGGTAGCGGGTGGGTGGTGGTGGTGGGTGGGTGGGTGACGGTGGCAGGTGGTAAGTGGTAGCGAGTGGGTGGTGGTGGTGGTGGCAGGTGGTGGGTGGTAGCGGCATGTGGGTGGCGGATGACGGGTGGTGATGAGTGGTAGCACTACAAGAAATTGCACTTTTGGCGACTACTTTTGGCGACAACGTCAATTTTTCGTAGCGAAAAGTATATTTTTAGCGACACAGTGACCAATTTCGTTGGGAAAAGTAGACCTTTACCAACGCAATTTACTGTCGTTGCTAAAAAAGCATAACATTGACTAGGCGCCAAAAATATTGGTTGGCGCCAAAATTTCATAACTTTTAGCTACAAGACTTATTTTTTAGCAACGCAATAAGCGTCGCTATTAATGTGCTTACTTTTGGCGACGACAAATTGGCATGGGCAAAGAGTTAAACATTTAGCGACGATAATACTATTCGTCGATAAAAGTTTTGGTAGTGAAATGAGGTGATTTAGTTACTTGTATTTTTATTATAATTTTTCAAAATTTTTTAAATATTCTAATTATTGAATTGTAAAATTAAAGTGATCATCGAATTAGATCACAAAATGAATCCATGAAGCTCAAAAACACTCTTAAGTTTAGATAGCTAATTTGAGATAATCTAAATTTTTTTCAAAGAATCTGGTTAAATTATCAATTTCAATATGTTTGATTTTATTTTTAGAAACTTATTTTAGAATTTTTTTTCTTAAAAAACTAAAAAAAAAATGGTAAAAAAATAAAAAAATACTTATTATTTTTGTGTAATTTTATTTTTTAGGAAGTCATAAATAATTTTTTAAATTTTAAAAATATAATTTTAATTTTTAGTGTTCAATTTATTTATAACATTCATTTCAATTTTAATAATCTTTTAAAAGATCAGTTAAGTTTCAAATGGCATTTTATTATTGTTGTAAACCTACCGAAAACATGAAAATCAAAATCCCAAAATCCCTAAAATATTGGCGCGAAATTTCCCCGGTTTGGGTTCCTTATTCTCCTCTGATCATGGACGGGTTCCTTATTCCCCGCTGATTTGGGTTCCTTATTCTTCTCTCAATTCTTAGGGTTTTTGAAGCAAATCAATTTCAGAGAAAACTGAAGGTAGTTCTCTGTCTCTCTCCTCTCTCTTGCTCTGTAACGATCTGGGTCTTGATCCCTCTTTTATTTTAATGATTTAAGTGCAGAGTGGGTTTCTGCAAGACTGCTACTGGTTTTGTATCCGGATCGAAAATGCTCTGAATGTGCTCCCTTCGAACTCGAACTCGCTAGGTTTGATTTCTACACTCGCTAGCTTTGATTTCTGCCTCTCCCCTTCTCTCTTTGATTTTGGTTTTACCCTAATGACAGTGAGTCTTCGCTCTCCTTTCGTAGATCAGTTTATTACTTCTTTTAATTAATTTCAATCGGTTTATTGCATTCCAGTTTATTCCCACTTGAAGGTTTGATGTTTATATAAGCTCTCCAACACAGGTATGTAATCTCTCTCCCCTCTCTCTCTCTGTAATGGGTCTTGATCCCTCTTTTATTTTAATGATTTAAGTGCAGAGTGGGTTTCTAATTCTCACCATTTCTTTTCTTTTCTCACCAAACCCCTCCATCCAAACAAGAGTGTTAAGCTTACAACGTAGTAAATCTTATATGTCTTTCATTTCTTTGTAATTCAATGAGTTTGCATTTAAGAGGGAGACAGAATAACTGCTTATAAAAGAGATTAAATCAACAACTTCAAGAATTCAGCAGCAATAAAACAAAGGTATATAAGTCCCAGCAAGAACTTGCATTTTCAAAACAAAATCAGGGGCTAGGAAAAGAAAAGGATTCAACAATTATGATAAGATGATGATGATGATATGGTGCAATAACTTTTCTGAAAAGTACTCTGTCATTAGTTTCTATGAGTTAAGTGTAACATCACAAATGTAAAAAACTTGGAAAAAAATGAAAATGTAAAACAGAAAATGAAACAAAGTTAAAGCAAAATGTAAAAAAGCAAAAATGTTGGATAAAATTAAAGAAATTAACAAAGTTAATGCAGTGACTTTTTTCCCTGCTCCTCTATGTCTTTCATAATTTCTTCTTGTTCAATATTATTTTCTCTCTTGTGATTTTTGCTCAATAGTGCTCTCTGTAATACTTAAAAATTATTGCCCTCTATTTACTTCAAGCTTACATATTTCAGACCTGTCAGTTAGCTGACACTTTTACCTGTAGGTGCTCATCATGGACAAAGTGACTGTCAAAATCATGTCTTGCTCATGCAAGATGGCAGATATCACAGAGGAAGGAGTTTCATGTAAGACATAAGAAGGCCAATGTTGATAAATTTTGAATTCCTTCTTCTCTATAGTTGCTTAGATGTTTCTGCCAAATTCATGCATGTTTTTTTTTTTTTTTTGGTGAATATTCATGCATGTTGTTGGCTTTGCGCATAAGTTCATATTTTCATCATGTCCATGCTCTTGGCCAGGTTCCACATTTTCCCCTTTTTTTGTTGTGTTCTTGTCTATTTTAATAGCTGTTGTAGGCCTGTTGCATGAGTTAATGCTTTAAAATACTTCATATTAAGAGCATGCAGTGACCACTTTTCTATTTATTTTTTATATGTTCTAGTTTTTCTAATTTGTTGCAATGTGATTGATGTTATTTGGAGAAAATGCTGGTGTCATTTACAGAAGCGCTGTTCCTAAATGGTTTGAATGTTGAACATTTTGTCATCTGCGTTGCAATGTATTTGGTCGGTCTTGATTATGGCAATTAATGCTGAATCTTACAAACCAGTCATAGACGTTGAATTCTAGTCTTGAGGAATCTGGGCTGGTCTTATGTAATTAAGATGCTGTCTGGTTGACAGAAAAACTTCATTACTATTTTCATATGAACTAGAGGGCATGTGCACACGCGATGCGTGTGCAATATTATATTTATATTAACATTTACAAAAAAAATAAACCATAATATCTACAAAGAACCCAGAAGAAGAAGAAGAAAATAAATAAATAATAAACAACCACTTTGTAAGACTAAAGAGAGAATGTGTATGTGAAACAATAAAAAATAGTTTAAAAAATGCAGAAATAAAAAAGTACAAAGAGAGTATGTGTATGCAAATGACATGTTAATCACCATTATTATTTATTAAAATCATTCTGTTTTAATAATACAAACAACAAAAACTGCCTAGTTTCGGACAATTTGATCTCACATCTGAATTTGGGAAATTAATTTAGCTTTTGGTAAAAATTCCTTTCTGTTTTCTCCTTTATGATGGCTTGATGCAGAAGTTAGCAGACGTGCAAAGTTGACAAGTTTTGAATAATAGACAATGGCTTGTGGGATGTGAAAAGCTAGCTACACTGACATATTTTCCTACTCTTGTTATTGGAATGTTGGTATTGTTTTGAGTAGTTGTCATTTCTATTTTTTCTGCAGTGGTGGAAGATATATACAGGCGAAGGCAGCCATTGCCCACCATGGATGCCATATACTACATCCAGCCAACCAAAGAAAAGTAAATAGTTTCTGTTTTTATTTTCTGCTGCATATGGTATTGATTTTTGTACTTAATTTCATTCAGTCTATTGGATTTAGTTGGTAAACAATAGTTTCAGTGATTTAAACATTCACTGCTATATTGGTTCTGAGAAAGAAATGCTCTGTTTTGATAGTTGTGTATAAATTCATCTTTCAACTAAATACTGGTTACTTTGACTTATATAGATTTTTTAAAAACTGAATTCATTTATGGATATGAATCTGATTATGCTGTGTTCTCCCTGTGATTTTGGCAAATCGCAATTTTTGGTATTTTGATCTCCCAATTTGGTGTTTTTACTACATTTTTGTAGCTATTTTAGATTTATTATTATTAGTATTTTTTTATTAGTCAAATATTCGTATGTTAGTGACATTTTTGTAAATTTATTCTCCTTTGTTTTTATCATGGTTTTTGGATGGTAACACCTGCCCACCATCTCTCTCATGCTTTTTTTATTGACATGCAGTGTTATTATGTTTCTGTCGGACATGTCTGGAAGAGCACCTCTATATAAAAAGTATATTCAGCAATTTTTTTTTAAAAATTTGATATTGTTTGTGCAATTTAATTTCTTGGAAGTTGTAATTTTCTTGATGATTTTTATTCACTCCCCCCCTTCCCTTTTTGCTGTTCTGTTTCTAGGGCTTTTGTTTTTTTCAGTTCATCTGTTCCACGAGAATTGGTTAATTAGATCAAGAGAGATGGAGCTGTGCTAGCTCGCATAGGTGCCTTGAGAGAGGTTATGATTTATTTGTTTTCTTCAAGATTGTTCTTGATTCTGTGATTTTAGTGAATCAATTTGCATTTGTCAACTGTTTTTTAGTATATTTTTGCCATTCTTCTCATTTTGGTGGGAAATATGCAGATGAACTTGGAGTACTTAGCCATCAATAATCAGGTACATTATGCTGATGCACTGAAATTTGTGTAAATTCTTGACAGTCTGATTTCATTTTAGCTAGAACTCCTAATCTTTGGCTACTGTTGCTCCCAAATTTTTAGTATATTTTTGCCATTCATCTCTGGCTACTGTTGCTCCCAAATTGTTTGCTTCTTCAGGGATTTCTCTGCAAGAAAAACCAAGAACTTATGAAACTCAAGATTTTTGAACAATTTTATCTCACTGTTATTCTTAATATTCAGCAATTTAATCCATGCATTCCTCCCCCAACCTCCTCAAATAAGCCCACCTACTGCCCAAAAAGGCAATTAGTATCATAATATGATCAAAAAAATATTATTGTATATCATGCTTCTTCTCAACTGTTGTTTTAACAATACAGGGTTTTGTCACTGATAATGAGAGGGCTTTAGAAGAACTTTTTGGGGATGAGCAGAGTACTCGCAAAGGTGATGCGTGTTTGAGTGTGATGGCTACTCAGATTGCTACAGTTTTTGCTTCATTATGAGTATGTAATTTATGACTCTTAATTATTAATCTGCTTTGTATTAAACAATTCTTAAACATGCATGATCTTGTGTTTTTCAGGAGTTTCCTTTAGTACGCTATCGTGCAGCCAAATCCCTTGATCCAACCACAATGACAACATTTCGTGATCTAATTCCCACAAAGCTAGCTGCTGGTGTTTGGAATCATCTTATGAAATATAAAGCTAACCTCCCTAACTTTCCCCAGACAGAAACATGTGAGCTGCTTATCTTGGATAGATCTATAAACCAGGTTCTTGGATGCATGTGTCAGTTAAGTGGTGCTTACTGTCTTGTCTACTTAGATTATAATTTATACTAAATATGCTTATTTTGCACTCCTAGATTGCTCCTGTGATACATGAATGGACATATGATGCCATTTGCCATGATTTATTAAATATGGAGGGAAATAAATATGTGCATGAGGTAAGTCCTGTGCCGAATTTTATTCTCTGTGTGAAATTGATGTTTAGTGTCCTTTGTCTACTGCATATCATAACCAGGCAAGTATACTTCTTAGGTCCCAGGCAAAGCAGGTAGTGCCCCTGAGAAAAAAGAAGTTCTTTTGGAGGATCATGATCCCATTTGGCTAGAGCTTCGACATGCACATATAGCAGATGTATGTTTCATTTGGATAATTTTTTAGGTTTGAATGGAAATATCATGAGAGCTCTTTGATCATTAATAGAATTGATCGATGTTCAGCACATTAATGTATAAAAAGCATCATACGTGGTGTAAGGGTTCTCATTTTTACGCTTTTAACTATCATGCAGGCACTTAAGGCTCTTATTTTGGAAAGGATGGGTAAATCTGACGAAGCACTCTGTTTGCTTAAATGCCAAAGACCTATTGCATACCAATGACTATCTTAATTGATGATCTCACTCTCAGCACGTTGCAGATTGTATTCCAATGACTTGATCATTGTCAGTATAAGTATTGCTTAGTGTGCGTACATACGTGATTATATATATGTTTTTTTTTTTTTTTAAATTTTTATATCAATAGATTTACATAGCTCAATAATTGTTATATGTCGGCAGTGGACATGGCTACTAGTTGCTACGAGTATGCCTGTGGGAAGTTTCCAAACAATATGGAATTAATGATGGGTCTTTTTAACTGTTACGTTTGTGAGTACTCATTTGTGAAGCAGCAACAGGTTGATGGTATCCTATAATCATATATATGTATATATATTTGTTATTTTATAACATCTACATGCATATGGGTTGTTAAAGTAGGATAGAGCATTGCTTATTTACATATTATCTTTTTTGTCAAATTGCTATTAAAATGTACAAGATTGTTGGTGAAGAAAGGTTCTTGCTTTGGGCAATCTGTAGCATTCAGTTACAGATTCTGTTGACCTTTTGTCTCTCGCTCTCTTTCCTTTTTCTTTTGCTCTTCAGTTTTTCATGTAAATGTTGTCGGTTTTAGCACATGATGTGTCTATAGCATAAATGACAAAAGCTGATATAATTTATGAGTAATATTGCTAGATTTACATGAGCAAGTTCTCAATGCACATTGATAGTTCATATCTTTATACATGCCGCAACATAAAACATGATTAAGTATTTATTTATTATTATCTTTTTTTTTTCTTTTTAGCCAATGCTCTTATAGATTGCCCATGTCTATTGCTAGATTTTTTTAGATAAAAGTGCATTTTTATGTTCTGCTTTTTTAACAGTTTCTGTATATCTGTAGGTTTTATGTGGTAATGGGGGAGAGAAACTGTTGCTTTTAGCTGAAGGTTTGCTTAAGAAGCAAATCTCTTCTCATAGCTTGCATGAGCCAGAAGGTGCACTTTGAATTCCAAACCACCTTATTATTTTTTTTTTCTTTTCTTTCCCCACTAGCAGATGGTGGGGGAATGAGGTCAATGTTTCTGATCTTGTTTACTGGTACCTTCATTATAGAAGCATTTTGTTGACTTTCTCATGACTAATTTAATGATTTGAGTGTAATAAATTTGCCACTAATGGTTCTGAGTGAAATGATTCAACTTTGTTTCATATTTCAGTGCACCAGTCACATTCTAAAGCAGTGAAGAGAGCCATCAGTGAACATTGTGGTGTATGGACAATCTCAATGCTTAGTTACTTTTACTGTTTCCAGTGCATTGGTATAAGGTTAGCTTGGTAAACATTGTAGTGTACTTGAATTGAGTGTTTTTATATAACTCACTCTCCTAGTGTAAACACTACAACAAAAAACACTATTGGCGACTAAAATAGGAAGTTTCGTCGCTAAAAGTCATGCAAATGGCGACTAAAATCAGTTTTGTCGCCAAACGTGAGAACTTTTGCCGACTAAAGCAGTTTGGTCGCCGAATATAGGGCCTTTGGCGACTAAAAGTCAGTTTAGTCGCCAAATATAGTAGTTTTAGCGACTGAAAAAATGTTAGTAGCTAAAAGGAACGGTTTTTGCCGACTAAACCCATTTAGTCGCCAAAACTATGGTTTTTGGCGACTAAAAAATAATTTGGTCGCCGAATATAGGGCCTTTGCCGACAAACATATTTTTTGTAGCTAAAAGTGGACAATTTGGCGACTAAAACTGAGTTTAGTCGGCAAAAGTACTATATATGGCGACGGAAAATGAGGTTAGTCGCCGGAAGTATTTTTTTTGGGCGGAAATTAATCTTTTTTTGCGACAAACCAGCATTTAGTAGCAAAATGGCATAGAATTGGCGACTAAATCTGAATTTTAGTCGCCAAAAGTGCTCTAATATTTTTTTTTTAGTAAATACTTTATTTTTTTTACATAAAATACATTAAATAAAAATAATTATTTATATATATAGTTTGTATTAATACCGGCATAAATAGTATATAAATAATATATGTTGCACTAATATTCGCGTGAGGTTGTAGTGGCATAGTGGGGGAGAGAGTGATGCTAAAGTTTGACAAAGTTGGCATAGTGGAGGTCATCAGTTCGAAACTGAGCAGCAGCAAAAGGCAAAAAAAATTTTTTTTTTTAAAATGCTTTCAGCGACTAAATACTTTAGTCGCCAAAGGTATAAATAATAAAATAAAAAATTAACTATTGCCGACAAATCGTTTAGTCGCCAAAGGTAAAATTCCCAAAACCGAAATTGAGTATTGGCGACAACAATTTTAGTCGCTGAAGACCATAGAATTGGCGACTAACTGTTTTTTAGTCGCCAAACGCATCTGCGACCAGATATTGGCGACAAAATGGGCGACGAACATTTTTAGTCGGGAAAAGCCGAATTTCAACATTTGGCGACTAAAATCAGGACTTTTGGCGACTAAAACTTTAGTCGCCAAAAGTGTTTTTTTTTGTAGTGAAACATGACAGCCAGTGAATTAGTTTGAATTTTTACTTAACTTCTGTTAACCTGATGACTTGAAAGTTACTAAGAATTGTATAGTTTTGAGGGCTGTTTGAACAATTGATGGATGACAAACATGGTAAACTGATTTCTGAGCATTTTGTATAGTTTTGTTGTTGGTTTTGTTTGATTTGTTTTCTGACTGTTCTGGTAAATGAGGTAAACTGTTGCGTCAATTCTGATTTGGTTATATGATTTTGTTTGGGTTGCTGAGTTGAAATGGTTTTCTGAACTGGTGATGATCTGTGTTGAATCAGTTTGCTGATTTGCTATACTAATCTGCTATTCTTCTGGTGTTGCTGTGATGTTACTGCTGTTGCTGAGATGCTGTGGTGATGCTGCTGTGATGGTGATTGTTATGATGAGGTGTTGCGGTGTTGTTGTTGGATGTTTGCTGGTGTTGTTGATGTTTGGAAGGGTACAGGACTTTTTGTCCAATATGTAATAGATCAGGTTTTCATTAATGGGGGTTGTCATTAGGTGTAAGTTCGGGCAACTGCTGGTGTTTTGGATGGAAGGGTATGGAGGGGGTATTTTGTGTGATTTCATATCAATGTTATTAGTTTGTTATAGTGGTGCCTGAGGGATGCCTCTTGTAAAACTGTAAATCTTTTAAAAAATTATAAATGAGTTTCAATTATTTTTGTCACTGCAAATTTATCGTCGTTAAAAAGTAAAGTTTTCTCGACAAATAACTTGTCGGTAAATGTGTAGCTAAAAGTTTATTTTTGTTCACTCATATTGTGTTGCTAAAAGTGTATTTTTTGCCAATGCCAATTTGTCGTTGCCAAAACTAAAGTTTTATCGACAACCAAATCGTTGGTAAATGACAACATTTACCGACGTAAATGTGTCGCTAAAAGTTACTTTTCCCTACTCATATTGTGTTGGTAGAAGTGTATTTTTTGCCAATGCCAATTTGTCGTTGCCAAAAGTAAAGCTTTAGCGACAAACAAATCGTCGGCAAATGGCAACATTTACCGACGTAAATGTGTCGCCAACAGTTTACTTTTGCCGACGCATATGTTGTTGCTAAAAGTATATTTTTTGCCCATGCAAATTTGTGTCGCGAAAAGTGCCACACAATCATCATATTTGAATGACTTTTACCAACGCAAGGTAAATTGCCGACGATGGATGGAGGCTTTTAGCGACGACTGTGTTCGTCGCTAAAGGTATTACTTTTACCAACGCAATGATACTTTCGTCGGCAAAAACTTTTGCCAACTCACTTTTGCCTACGGGTTGCCAACGTAGCTTTGTGTGTCGGTAAAACTCTTTGCCAACGAATTTTCCCTTTTAGCAACATATTTTGTTGCGTTGCGAAAAATGCAATTTCTTGTAGTGTAGCGGGTGGGTGGTGGTGGCGGATAGGTGGCGGGTGGTGGCGGGTGGGTGGTGGTGGCGGATAGGTGGCGGGTGGTGGCGGTGGGTGGGTAGGTGACGGTGGCGGGTAGTGGGTGGTGGGTGGTAGCGAGTGGGTGGTGGTGGTGGTGGCGGCGGGTGGGTGATGGGTGGTAATGGTGGGTGGTGGGTGGTAGCAAGTGGGTGGTGGTGGTGGCGGGTGGTGGTAGGTAGTGGTGGCAGGTGGGTGATGGTGGGTGGTGGCGGGTAGGTGGCAGGTAGTGGTGAATGGTGGTGGTGGTGGGTAGGTGGGTAGGTGGGTAACAGTGGCGGGTGGTAGGTGGTAGCGAGTGGGTAGTGGTGGAGATGGGTGGTGGGTGGTGGTGGCGGGTGGGTGGTGGGTGATGGTGGTGGTGGTGGTGGTGGTGGTGGTTCTAGTGTTGGTGGGTGGTGGTGGCGGGTGGGTGGCAGGTGGCTGGTGGTGGTGGGTGGCTGGTGGTGACAGGTGGTGGATGGTGGAGGCAGGTGGCTGGTGAGTGGTGGTGGCAAGTAAGTGGCAGGCGGTGGATGGTAGTGGTGGGTGGTGGTGGGTGGATGGCAGGTGGGTGGTGGTGGTGGTGGTGGCGAGGGG
Source organism: Camellia granthamiana (assembly GCA_036172215.1). NCBI lineage: Eukaryota > Viridiplantae > Streptophyta > Magnoliopsida > Ericales > Theaceae > Camellia > Camellia granthamiana. The sequence goes on from CM069905.1 coordinate 158,620,919, forward strand.
GGTGGGTGGTGGTGGCGAGTGGGTGGCAGGTAGGTGGTGGCTAGTGGGTGGTGGTGGCGGGTGGCGGGTGGTAGTGGCAGATGGGTGGCGGTGGTGGGGGGGTAGGTGGTGGGTGGTGGTGGCGGAAGACGATGGTGGAAAATGGTGACGGGTGGTGTCTAGTGTTGGGTGGTAAAAAAAAAAAAAAAACTGAAAATTCAAAACGAAAACACATTTTTCGTGTTTTCATTTTTTGGCCAAATTTATAAACTGAGACCACTAATTTATAAATTAAAAATTTTACCAAACAAGTTTTTATTTGAGTTTTTAAAATTTTTGTAAATATAAACAGAAAATAGAAATCTGAAAACGTAAAAGTGTTACCAAACGACACCTAAATGTATTTTGAATTTTATTTTATTTTATAATTTGTGTTTTTGTGTTGGGGCTTTTTTTATAAAAAAAAAAAAAAAAAAAAAAAAAAAAAAAAAAAAATTGGAAATTGTATATTTTATATAAAAATCAAATTGGAATATTTTATACAATCACAGCTATTTAAGGAGTGTGATTAAAAAGTAGTAATGTATATATAATCACACTTTAATTAGAATATGTGATTAAAAAGTAATAGTGTATGTATATAATCACACTTTAATTAGAATGTGTGATTAAAAATATATAAATAATCACACTTTAATTAGAATGTGTGATTAAAAAATATATATCTAATCACACTTATTTAAAAACTGTGATTAAAAAGTAATAGTGTATATATAATCACACTTTAATTAGAAGGTGTGATTAAAAAATATATAACTAATCACATTTTAATTAGAATGTGTGATTGAAAAATATATATATATAATCACACTTATTTAAAAAGTGTGATTAAAAAGTAGTAGTGTATATATAATTACACTTTAATTGGAAGGTGTGATTAAAAATATATATATATAATCACACTTAATTGAAAAGTGACATAAAAAATAAATATAATCACACTCAATCAAATTAAGTGTGATTAAAATATCAATCTAATTTTTTTTATCACACTTCCAATAAAAGTGAGATTTTTTTTTTTTTGGGTCAAAGTGTGATCTTTAACTATTTTTGTAGTAGTGTAGGGAATTTTAATACACAAAATTACAAATAATTCATTCTAAGACCAAAATATAAGCTCTGAACTCGCGGATTCATTGAAGGTTGTTAATTTGAGTGAGATTGTGATGTCTCTTACGATCACATTGATTTGAAGAGTTGCATTTTGGAAAGGGGTGTGAGGAAATTCACTTTCCAAATTGTTTAAATATGGTGTCAAGATGAACATTGCATTGCTATTTGGCTCAAATCATATCTCGGTTTTGTACGCTTCAATACGCAGGGTTTGTTATAACAACATTGCTATTCAAAATAATAAAAAAACATTGACTTAATTTTCTAACTCAGTAATGTGTGACAATCAATTAGGATATTAAAAGTAATATTCTCTCATATCATCAACTAATCATTTTACTTACATATCATTAAGTCTAGAAAATGAATCTAAAAAGTGAGATTGTATATCATTTCCTTATTACAAAAGCAAAATCTATGAAATGGGCCCACTAGACTTTACATTGGTTTTAAAGTAAATATATTGATTACCAAAATCAAATGAGCAATTGTTAAGTGTGCAAATGCATACCATATGCATTTACGTGATTTCTCACAAATATATGTAAATTACCTTACAAAAACGCATAAGTTTTTACAAACATGCGTAAATTAATCCATAAAAATTGCAAAATCACAACTTACGCATATTTGTGAAAATTTACACAATTTTATGAGATAACTTATGTATATTTATAAGACCTTACGTAAGTGCATATAGTATGCACCTTACACACCTAAACACTTCCCCAAATCAAATCAAATATACATATGGTATGCACCCAAATCAAATATACACTATATAATGAAGTTCTCACTAAAATTCTGAATAGTTCACTCATTATTCTCTTATTACATTTTCTGTTTTTAGTAAATAGAAAAAAAACTGAGTACAAATTACACACCAATCGTAACTTCATTTATTCCTTCAATAATACTGCAATTCCTGAAACTTTATTCTAAATTTTATTGTGAAACATTAATTTATAACTTATATTCATTTCAAACGTAAACACATACCACACAAACACCTTACCCAGCAAATTCTGGACTCAGAAATCTGGGACATGACATACAACAGTGCTGCAGAGTTCTAATTAGAGATGCACGGCAGTAGCTCTAATGAGCTGGCACACATAAAAAAAAAAAGTAAGGTAAAAGACAAAATATAAGGAAAAAAAGACAAATTAATGCTCCATTAGAGCTTTCTTTTTAGAAGTCTAACTCATTTTTCCATGACATAACATAACAGTAGGATTTTTGTTTATTCCTCTTGAGCTAGCTCTGGTCTATGCTTCTTCAGGTAATCCACAAAATTATTCACGTATTTGTCTTGTATAGCCCTGTTACCAAACAACCCGCTCATCTCTTTAACCTTGTCCCTGTATATCCTCCCTTCTTCCTCGACCATGACTAATCTCAGTGAGTCAGCCACCGAGTTTCTCGTGAACGACCCGTCTCGCTCGTCTCTGGGTACCAAACATGCCATCTTCTTCTCTTCCAAATGCCTAGCGATCAACCCCGTGTCCGCCATGAAAGGCAACAAAATGAGAGACTTCCCGAACTGTAAAGCCTCAACCACCGAACTCAACCCAGAGTGAGACAAAAACCCACCAACCGAGTCATGACTCAGTATCTTGAGTTGAGGCGCCCAATTAGTGTAAACCACTCCTCGTTCCTTGGTTCTCTCCTCGAACCCATCTGGTAACTCGGTCACCTCAGTGTCATCCACACCACGCCGATTCCTCAAAACCCAAAAAAATGACAACTCGGATAGTTCTAACCCAAAAGCTATCTCTGTAAGTTGGGTTTGACTTGGCTTTGTATCGCCTCCGAATGCAACATAGACCACGGACTTATTAGACTGCTTGTCAAGCCACTTTGACTCTTTCATTGTATGCCATGTTTCATCGAAACTATCATCATACGCAGTAGAGGGCAATTGGCCGATTGGTATAACGGGTTTCATGTGAATCACTTCCATGAGTTTCAACCATTCGGGTTCGAACTCGTAACAGCTTCTCACAGCCAATACATCACAAGCTTCAATCCCCGCTCCGAAGCGAAATGTAATCGGGACGTTTTCATCATTGGTGGATATGTCGTTGAAGAAAGACTTAATCTCAAAGAGCTTAAACCCGATTTTTGATTCAAATGGGATCCATTTGGGTTTAGCAGTGAAGTCCTCTGGTGTTGTGCGATCGTCTTCACCACTCGTGCGCTTTAACACTGGTACAGGACCCAGAAAGCACAACGCAGGGGCAACGCAGACACTGAAGAAGACTCTGGAGATGCCGAGTTTGGAGGCAAGAGGGCCGAACCAATATGGAGCGAAATCATAAATTACCCAATGGGGAGACAAATCTGAGAGAATCTGAGACATGGGTTGTTGGAGTTGATCGTAGGCCTTCATGAGGTACTTGACTTTGTGGTGGGGAAGATCGAGTGTGGACTCTGCGTTCTGGGGGAGTTGGTCGACTTTGGGTAGTTGGAGTTTCACTAAATTGATGAGAGGGGATAGATTTGGAGGCAGTTTGGGGAGTCTGTGGATGTTTCTAGGAGTGGATATGAAAGAGACTCTGTGACCATTTTGGGCTATGAGCTTGGAGAGCTCTAAGAATGGAAGCATATGACCAAAGGCTAACCATGGGAACATGACTATGTGTAGGGTTTCATCTCTGGCCATGCATGATGATGATGACGACGACTTAGGCATGGACTCCGTGTTTGGAACTGATCACTTCCTCTTTTACCTCTCCTATATGAAGTGGAAGAGCAGAGAAAGCAGACAACAACACTACCTACTTTTACTTAGAATTTTAATGGGAAAATTATGTAAATAGTCCCTATATTTTATATGATGTGTCAATTTGATTCTTGTAGTTTTAATTTACTCGATTTTGCCCCTTAATTTAACGGATTGTGTCATTTTAGTCTAATAAATAACGGCTATTAAATTAATTTAACGGAAAGTCAAACAATGTGTCAATTTGGTCTTTGTATTTTTCACAATGTGTCAATTTAGTTCCTGTCAAAATCGAGAAAATTGAAACTGCAGAGACCAAATTAACACATCATGTAAAGTACAGGGACCAAATTGACACATTATTTGACCTACCGTTAAATTAATTTAACAACCGTTATTTATTGGACTAAAATGAGACAATCCGTTAAATTAAAGGGCAAAATCGAGCAAATTGAAACTACAGGGACCAAATTGACACATCGTGTAAAGTATAGGGACTATTTGCATAATTTATCCAATTTTATTTAAAAATAATATCATTATGGGATTTAGATTTACAAACGTGAATTCTATAGTACATTAATTGAATCTCAATTATTCATTTCAATTTTGAGTAATGTTCTTTACGTGAAAGTAGAGTGACAAGTAGTTAGCACTATAAGAATATTATGTAGAATTACTTTAAATGCATAACTCGTTTCACCCTTCCAAACTCGCTTTTTATTTGGAGGTTTCACCATGTTCTGATCTTGCTCTTTTGATTCTAGGCATGATATTGTGAATATATGTTGAATTTGATTAGGAATGTGTTAAATGTGAATAGTGGATTTTAGAGGTGCTAAATTTCAGTGTGAGGTGACCAATGGTGCGAAAAAGAAGTGCAACAGAAAAAGGAAGTGCAACAAAAAAATGAAATTCACAAAACAGGGCCAGTTGATAGGTCGGTCGATCCCCAAGGTTTGAGCATCTCCAGCACTAATCATCATCATCTTTTGCTGGTTCACATAATTATAACAATCCCTTTTGGTAAAACCCACATTCTCACTGTCTCTAACTTCTTCTCTTAGATATAAACAAGCATTCTTTGTGCTTATACCCGCATTTACCATAAAATCAATCACACTTGCCTTTGGTTTTGAAAAGTGACAAGCAGATCTTAGCAAATGTTGCTCTGATTGTAATGCAAGTTCATGATTATGTTTAGGATTGAAGGCAGTAACCCTCCAAATTCCATCTTCAATAGTTAAACGAACAAATACTTTGCAACCAGTTCTAGTCTCCAGCCTATTCAATTCTTTCTCTTCACAAGGGTCTTCACCTATTTTAAAACCTTCTTTAGAACATAAAAATTCACGTTGCCTTATGTTCTTTGATCCACTATAATATCTTGGCTTTCCTTTCCGAATACTAAAACCCATTCATAATGCATAATTATTGTATAAAGCATATGCTTCGTCTTCACTACATACCACCTTATCTAACAAATTGTCATCACTATTTTCTTGCCTTGCAACAAACATGCAGTCACGTTCACCTCTTTGAAACCACGCACGTCAAGTTATTTAGTTTTGGACTCAAAACTAACCGTCCTTCAAGAATCGAATCAAATCTAATTGAAACCCGAATTTATTCAATTTATGGAATTAATGGTTAATTTGTCCATCCCTAGTTACAACTTTAAATTAGGTGTTTGTTTCAAAAGAGACTTTAGTCCTATCCAGTTCACAACAAAATAAATAAATAATAAAATTTGAAAATAAATAAATTAAGAAAAATTTATTACTTACCATCTTGATCAAAGCAATGATGGATCTAGGGGATGTGGGCAGAGACGGTTGCACCCTTAAAATGTTTAAAAATAATGTATATTATGTTAGTAATTAGTTAGATAATATTAAATTTGAGTAGTTCGCACCCTTCAAATTATTTACATTACAAAATTTCAAAAATAGTTTTTAAATTGAATTTTATCAAATATTGATATATTCTATTTGTTATGTTTATATATTGTTTAAAGTTACTTGTATTCTTTTATTTGTTTCTATTTGTTATTATTCTTGTTTTTTCTTTTCATATGTCATTTATGTTTTTTTTTCTTTTTTTATAAATCACATTTTAATATGCTTATGCATCTTATGTTGCATTCATTCTTATTTGTCCATTCTCTAGAAATAGAAATATTGTCTAAAAATAAAAATTTTATCTACTTGAACATGACATGCTTAAAATAAATTTATAAAATTTAATACCGCTCATTGAAACGAATTATCATTTTTCTCAAAAAAACATACATTTTCAATTATAAATTTTTTTCAAAACTAAACTGCGTAATAAAATAAAAAACAATTTTGTAACAAATTACTTGATCATATTTATTGAGAAAGATATTCATTAAGGTCTTAATGTCGAGTTTATCATAGATGTTTTTATATATATTATAAAAATTGGTGATTACAACATTTTCAAATAGTTAACTTTAGTAGATGGAGATATAGCAAGAGTTAATATTTTGTTAAGTTAATACAGACAAGAAATATGTCTAATTATATTTTTATTCTTAATTATGTTAACAAAAAATGTGCGATTAATAATAATATTATTCATTTTTCTTGTGTTAGTATAAATCAAAATTTAAAATTTTATAAAAAAAATTTTGATGAAAAATTACATGCGTTTTTGTTCCCTCAAAACTCAAATCTTAGATCCCTGGATCAAAGACATTAGTATAACTTTTATAATGATATAGGCCCTACATTTTTTTGTTTTACACATTTAAATTCAATTCTTAAGAAAATGTTACATAAAAACGAATTTACTATCACCACTTCTGTGTCTAGTGATTAAAAAATTAAATAAAATATTTTTATATAGATAACATTCAGTGTATTTAGTTTCAATTTTTTAAAAATTGAGTTTTTATTTTTTGTGTTTTTTTGTTTTTAGTGAATATTTTTTAAATTTTAAGCAATTTGTTTTACTTTTTTAGATGCACCTTACTTAGATGCATCTAAATAGTAAAATATTTGTGAAAAAATATTTCAAAAAATTAATAAATACACAAAAATACAAAAAAAAATGTACAGAATTTTTGTATTTTTGTATTTTTTTGGTATTTAGTGTATTTTTTAAAGATTTTTTTCACAAATATTATACTTTTTAAGTATATTTATGTTAAGTGTGTCTAAAAATTTTAAAAATTGCTTAAAATATTAAAAAAAATCATTGAAAACATTAAAATACGGAAAATAAAAAAATAGAATTTTCTAAAAACTGTTTTCTAAAAACCAGAACCAAACAAGTTGATTAATTCTTATGTACAAGCTAGAAACAGAGAAACAAATTAGGGTTTTTGTTAATAAATCCCGTTTGGAGGTGTTCTAACCCAATAAGTTCACCAAGAAAAATTATAACCTAATTAGTCCCATGAATTTATGTTTTTATTCCATGAAGTTTTTTTTTCCTGATTTATATTGTTTGCAGCAGCCACTGTTGTGCAGTCGAATGGGCCCCGATAAACCAAACTATTCATATTTTAGAATACATCAAGTAAAACATACATGTAAAAAATCAAGTTAATCGGATATCGTTTACCCATTCATCCACTCATATTTGTATCTACAAAAATAAATAATAGTTGTGATTTAAAGTATTACAATGAATACAAATGTAAGTGGATGAAAGTATAAACGATATCCATTAACTTGATTTTTTGCATTTATATTCTACTTGATGTATTATAAAATATGAACGGTTCGGATTATCGAAATTGGCCCCGAAATGGACCCATTTAGCTGCACAACAGTGGCTGCTGTGCAGGGTGCATAGTAGCCACCCCAAATCTGTTTGTGGGACTATTATACCTTTATGTCTATTATTGATATGTATTACATAGAAAAAAAAATATACACATTTCCTTTTTGTTACCACCTCTATTTTGGTAGTTACCATTATGCATGTTTTTCCTTTTGATAAGTTTCATTCACATTTGTAGTATTGTTTTATCGTGCTAGGGTTTGAAACTCTCTATTTGATAGGGTTTAAAAACTTTAGTTTACACATAGTGGTGAAATAATATTATGTTCCTCCATTGTTGCGGTGAAACTTTGTGTTCCTCCATAGTTACTTTATGTTCAAAATTCTGTGTTCGTCCATTTCTATGTTTCTCCATTGTTGTAAGTTAAAACTCTATTTATATCTAGTCAATTTTGTTACAAATATATTCTTTAAAGGTGGGTTTGGTTTGATTTGGATTGGTGGAATGGTGAAATTGCATAGATTGTTAATGATAGTGATAATGATAAAGATGATGATGAAGATGAGGGATGCGGGTGATATTTTTTTTATTTTTAGAGTGATTGAGTTTTTTTATTTTGGATTTCTAATTTTATTGCTGCTTGTTTCTATTTTTTTATCAATCATTGTAAATGTTCACATTTCACATTATTTGAAAGTCTGAGAAATAAGTGTTGGATTATAAATATAGACATAATTATATATTTTGCAATATGTGAATGTTCACATATCATTGGTTATTTATTAATATACTAGTTGTTTGAACAATCATTTTTTGTTATCATTAAATAATTGAAATATTCATTTTTTTTTATTTCAATTTTGTTTCATGTTGCAGTGTGAATGTTCACATTGGTATGACCTTAGTTTTTCTAAGGTTGGTTGTATATTAATTGTAAATTGTGAACATTCACATTGTATTTTGGTATGAGTTTTTTTTTTTTTTGAAGTTTTTTTGAAATTTAGTTGTATTTTGTTTTTTTTTTTTACTATGCTTATTGGTTGAACAATCATTTTTGTTACCATTGAATAATCGAAATAGTCAATTTTCACTTTTTTTAATTTTATTTTATGTTTTCACATTGTAGTGTGAATGTTCACATTAGTATGAGTTAATTTTTTTTTAAAAAAAAACTAGTTGTATTAATTTTAAATTATGAACATTCACATTGTATTTTGGTATAAATTTTATTTTTTCAAAAGTTAATGGTGTGTTTATTATTTTTGTTACTATATTTGTTAATTGAACAATCATTTTTGTTATCATTGAACAATTGAAATAATCGATTTTTATTTTTTTTCAATTTTATTTTATGTTTTCACGTTGCAGTGTAAATGTTTGCATTGGTACGTGTTTTTTTTAAGGTTAGTTGTATGTTAATTATAAATTATGAATATTCACATTGTAATTTGGTATGAATTTTATTTTTTCAAAAGTTAGTTATATGTTTGTTGTTTATTATGAACATTCATATTGTACTTTAGTATGCGTTTTGTTTTTTCAAAAGTTAATTGTATGTTTGCTGTTTACTGTGAACATTCACATTGTATTTTGATTTTCATTCAGATTTTTTGTTGCATTATTTTTAAAATTTTCAAATTACAAAAATGTTCAAAGTTCATAATTTGAGATTTTCTCCATGGAATGCGGGAGAGATTTTATCCTTAAAATAAGGGAGAGATTTTATCCATGGCATAAGAGAAATATTTTCTTTTTAGAATGAGAGAGAGATTTTCTCCATAAAATTAGAAACTATTGTTATGAATTAGTTTCAAGATAGAAATATGTGTAAAAAATTAAAAAGGATGATTTGATCGTATTACATTAAACATGACTTAATAGAATACTCAAAAAGAATATAGGTTAGATGAAATAAAATACTTAAAAAGAGAACTTATCAAAAAAATGGCCCAATAATCTAATAATTATTAATTATAAGTTAATTAAAAGATGTGACAAGTCATTATTAAATTGTATAGAATTTTTTAACAGAAAATAATAGGCCGGCATGACATCCCTCTTGATTTTTTATTTTTATTTTTGTTTATAAAATGTTTAGCAGAATCGGATGCGAAAAATTATTTAATATTGTTGGAGTAAAATCCATATGGTGTTTCAAAAATAATAGGAGACAAGCAGTAAATGAAATTGAATATTGTTTGAAGAGTATTACATAATTTAATTGTTGTATTGGGAAGCTTTTACAGCAGAAATTTAGGTATTTCGAACCAGAATTAATTTAATGCCATTCAAACTGAATACAACAATTTGAATGTTGTAGAGAAAAGCTTTATATCGTGGCTTCTTTTACCTCCTATTTTCATTGCTTGACGTTGTTGGTTGTGTTGGCACAAATATAACAATTATTTTCGAATTTTGAAGGAAAAAAAAAAACTTGCATCAAGTGGGATGATTATTCAGTATTTTTGAAATATGGACATATGGTGCTCTATAAGGTTTTGATTGGTAAAGAAGGTAGGGGGTCCACGATTTATGTTGGAGATAGAGAAACAATATGAGAGTTAAGTAATTGGTGATTGACTTGAAATATGATCACGTGGTGTTATGAGAATGTTAAATAATTTCCCTACATACATGTTGGTGATACTTACAAATAAAACACCAGAAAATACACAAAATAAAAGTTACAACAATTAATATAAGGACTGAGGCGTGGGAAATTCGCTCTCTTTAAGGAGATTCAAGCCCTCTGCGGTTAGGCAAAGCCTCACACCAGTGCAGCAGAAAAAACCTTGACTTGTCCCCCCCAGGATACAACAGCCCGACTAAGTCGTATGGTTCACCAATACTGCACAATTGGTTGAACCTAAAGCTTTATCACACACACCCTTTTTTATTTGCCTGATAATCTCATTCAAGACATAACCAAACATCCAAAACTTCTTCACCTCTCGTATGATAAGATATGACACAAGTTTAATATATATAAAAACTTAATAGGCAAGGCTCTAAGGGATAAGGAACGGATGGACTTAATAGGATAAGCAAGGTGGACTTAGAAGACTTAGACTTAAAAGTCTTTGGCAAAGCCTTAGCAAGGAAGGCTCGGATGGAAAGAATGGAGAAAGACCAAGACCTTGACCAAGACATTGATAAGATAAGATTGGTGGATAAGTTATGGAGACTAAGACCAAGACTTAGATAACTTGGAAGCTAAACTAGGAAGAAAAGAAAAAAAAAAAAACCAACCTATAACACATTATAATATTAAAATACCTGCTAACATTCCCCCACCTATTTTAATATTATAGGTAACAAAAAACTGAGATTATTAGGCAAATAATGATATTATGCATCATGGTAGGTGTGCTCCGCATTGAACCTCCATTAGTGAAACAATAATATCTACTCCAGAGCCAATAGTATGCTCAGCATTGAACTATGACTACTTAAGGGAAATAAATAATTATTGCACACACATAATATTCCAGGTGTTCACAAAAGCTTTAAAAGCTAGCACGTTACGGCCTTGTGCGATCCCAGGATTCATGAGTGTATTTGAGAATTAGCCCAAATCTCATAGGTAGCGGCCCTACTACCACACTCACATAGGTGAATTCTATTAAGGGTGCTCCTGTAACTATGACACCCCACTCAATAAGAGCTACAGAAATTCATTAAGAGTTTTTTAATAACTCAACCTCTACAACGTTACAGGATAAATGCACTTACATCATAGGGATGGGTAAAAATAATTTGGTGCATTTCTCACGGCCATCATATGATCGTTTTTCTCATTGAACCCAGTTACAGGATCTCTGGTCCCAGGGTTGAGTATCCTCATACATGGCTCCTGCTATATTCAATGGGCTTCAACCCCATCCCTCTCGATGTATTCCAAACTCTATCTCTTGCTAAGGCCTTAGTTAATGGATCTGCAAGATTATCACCAGATTTAATATAATCCACATTTATAATGCCATTATTCATATAAGATCTCACAGTACTGTGTTTTCTTTTGATAGGTCTGGATTTACCGTTATAATAACGGTTATTAACTCGACTAATTGCTGCGGTGCTATCACAATGAATCAATATAGGTGGAATCGGTTTTTCCCAACAAGAGATTTCATTTAACAAATCTCTTAACCAATTTGCTTCTTCACTAGCTGTAGCTAAAGCAATAAGCTCAGCCTCCATTGTTGAATTAGCAATAATGGTTTGTTTTTTCGATTTCTAACTTATAGCACCACCTCCCAATGTAAATAAGTAACCAGTGGTTGATAATGAATCACCTGACAAGGTATTCCAATCAGCATCACTATAACCTTCAAGTACTGTAGGAAATTTATTATAAAACAAGCCATATTTTATGGTGCCACATAAATATTTCATAATACGCTCAATGGCTAGCCAGTGATCACTGCCAGGCTTGCTAGTAAACCTGCTAAGTACTCCAACTGCATATGCAATGTCAGGTCTAGTACAGTCAGTCGCATAATGCAAGCTACCAATCATACTAGCATATTCCTTTTGATTTATTATATCCTCATCATTTTCAACAGGAAATAAACGCACATGAGGATCAAAAGGAGTAAGAACATGCTTGCAGTTATAAAAATTATATTTTCTCAAAATTTTCTCAACATAATGCGACTGATCAAGAAATATACCATCACAAGTTTTGGTAATTTTCATTCCCAAAATATAATTAGCCTCACCAAGATCTTTCATATCAAAATGGCTACTAAGCATATTTTTAGTTTCCACGATGATATGCAAATTAGAGCCAAATATAAGTAAATCATCCACATAGAGGCTAATAATGACACGTGAATTCTCTTCAGATTTATAGTAAATGCATTTATCACATTCATTTGTTTTATAGCCATTCTCAATCACGCAGGAATCAAATTTCTCATGCCACTATTTAGGGGCCTGTTTTAAGCCATAGAGGGATTTAACTAGCTTGCACACTTTGCTTTCTTGACCGGGTTCCACAAAACCCTCAGGTTGATCCATATAGATTTCTTCACCCAGGTCACCATTTAAAAAGGTTGTTTTAACATCCATTTGATGAATTTTTAGATCATGAATTGCAGCCACTACAATTAATAATCTAATGGATGTAACTCTAGTAACCGGAGAAAATGTATCAAAAAAGTCAAGATCTGCTTGTTGTTTAAAACCTTTTGCAACAAGCCTTACTTTATATTTATCAATAGTTCCATCCGGTTTAAGTTTTTTTCTCAAAACCCATTTACAGCCAATAGTTTTACAACCTGATGGTAAATCTACTAATACCCAAGTTTTATTGGATAATAATGATTCCATCTCATCATTTACAGCCTCGTTCCAAAAAACAGAGTCAGGAGATGCCAAAGCTTCTTGTAAAGTTAATGGAGTTTCCTCCACATTAAAAACATGATAATCAGGGCCAAAATCTTTTTCTATTCTGGCTCTTTTACTCCTTCTAGGTTCAAAAACTATAGGATCTTGGTTTTGTAAAAGAGGAGTAAAGGAACCAGTTTCAGATAAAATATTTTCTTGATAATTTTGACCCCCACCATTTTTAGATTTAAAAGGAAATTTTTCTTCATGAAAAATTGCATCTCCTGATTCAAAAATTATTTTGTTTTCAAAATCAAAAAATCTATAGGCTATACTATTTGTTGCATATCCAAGAAAAGCACAAGTGGCAGCTTTCACACCTAATTTAGGTCTTTTAGGGTCCACAAGTCTAACAAAAGCTAGACAACCCCAAACCCTCAAATATCTCAAAATTGGCTTATGCCCTTTCCACAACTCAAAAGGTGTAACTTTTGTTTTTTTATGTGGCACTCTATTCATGACATAACATGCAGTTAAAATTGCTTCTCCCCACAAATTTGAAGGAGCACCTGCTTCAATTAGCATAGCATTTGTTAAATCAGTTAAAGTTCTATTTTTCCTTTCTGCTACACCATTAGATGCAGGTGAATATGGTGGAGTAGTTTCATGGATTATTCCCAAAGACTGAGCAAACGAGTTGAATCCAAAAGATTTATACTCTCGGCCTCTATCACTTCTATACCTTTTAATCTTTTTACTGAATTGATTTTCAATTTCAAGAAGGAATTCTTTAAATTTTTCAAAAGCATCACTTTTATTTTTCAACAAGTATACATAAGTGTATTTTGAAAAATCATCAATAAAAGTGATAAAATATCTATTTCTACCATGTGTTAAAATTCCTTCAAATTTACATAAATCAGTGTGAATTAATTCTAACAATTCAGTATTTCTCACCACACTTTTATGAGGCCTTTTAGTTATTTTTGCTTGACTACAAACTTCACATTTCTCAAACTTATTTGTTAGTCTGGGAATTAATCCTAAACTACTCATGACTCTCACATATCGGCTATTAATATGACATAGACGAGCATGCCAAAAATTCATAGAAGACATCATGTAAACAGAAACATGTGATTTCTCATTCTCAACATTTAATTTAAACATTCCATCACAGGCATACCATTTTCCCACAAATATGCCTTTTTTAGTGATTACATATTGGTCAGATTCAATAGTCTGTTTGAAACCAGCTTTGTTGAGCAAATAACTTGACGTCAAATTTTTCCTCATGGACGGTGTGTACAACACATCTTTTAAAACAAGCACACGTCCAGAGGTAAAATTCAGCTCAACATCCCCACACCCGAGCACCTTGGTTAAACTGGAGTCACCAAGCATAACAGTCCTCTCCTCATTAAAAGGAGTGAAATTTTTGAACCAATCTTTATCATAGCAGACATGCCTATTGGCACCAGAGTCTGCCCACCACCCTTCCACGGATTGAACCATAAAAATATCTGTGATCATAGCCACAAATGGTTCCTCGGTAACATTAGCCTGTGGTCGAGACTGTTGTTTCCGAAATTTGCAAGTTCGAGCAATATGCCCACTTTTGCCACACACAAAACATGTCACATTTGTCAGATCTTGTGAATGGGGTTCTTGGTTTCATTTCTTTTGCCTCGGGTAATTTTTATTTTGTGGTCTTCCAGTATTTTTCTAAATTTTCTTAACTGGCTTCAAATGACTATTTTTATGAAATCGACATTTAGGTAAAGTATTTCCAGAAGTTAAATTTACCTTAGCAGTGGAATGCTCTTGTATCATAAGCACATCTTGTCCTCGTGCTTCCTCCTCCACCCGAATCCGTGTGATTAGAGTCTCCAAGGATGTCTCTTTTTGCTTGTGACGCATCGACTTCTGGAACTCCCTCCAAGATGATGGAAGTTTGTCAACAATACCTGCTACAACAAGATTGTCTCCAATTTTGATGCCTTCAGATCTAACTTCAGCTACTAACATCTGAAAATCTTGAACTTGCTCCACCACTGATTTTCCATCTATCATTTGATAGCGGAAAAAACGGCTTGCAGCATATTTTTTAGCGCCTACCTCTTCAGTGTCATATTTGTTCTGCAAGGCTTTCCAAATTTTCTTGGCAATGGTGTAAGTAGTATCATAATAATCATAAAATTGATCTGAAAGACAATTCAAAAGATAGTATCGACATTTATACTCATCTGTGTTGTATTTCTCGATTTTTTCAAAATGAGCAGCATACTCCTCGTTGGTCATCTCTTCTGTGGGGACTTTATTCGGATTTTTCTCGGTTAGGATATAAGCCACCTTGAGGAGACTGAGGTAGAAAAGCACCTTACCATTCCATCTTTTGAAATGAGCTCCCTTGAACCGAAAGGGCTTGTTGAGATCACTGGTGTTCTCGTTGGGCTTCTCCAGTACTGGCTCCATGAACTTTTGCTAGTTGAATCTCCTTAAAATTGTTGGTGATACTTACAAATAAAACACCAGAAAATACACAAAATAAAAGTTACAACAATTAATATAAGGACTGAGGCGCGGGAAATTCGCTCTCTTTAAGGAGATTCAAGCCCTCTGCGGTTAGGCAAAGCCTCACACCAGTGCAGCAGAAAAAAACCTTGACTTGTCCCCCCCCAGGATACAATAGCCTGACTAAGTCGTATGGTTCACCAATACTGCACAATTGGTTGAACCCAAAGCTTTATCACACACACCCTTTTTTATTTGCCTGATAATCTCATTCAAGACATAACCAAACATCCAAAACTTCTTCACCTCTCGTATGATAAGATATGACACAAGTTTAATATATATAAAAACTTAATAGGCAAGGCTCTAAGAGATAAGGAACGGATGGACTTAATAGGATAAGCAAGGTGGACTTAGAAGACTTAGACTTGAAAGTCTTTGGCAAAGCCTTAGCAAGGAAGGCTCGGATGGAAAGAATGGAGAAAGACCAAGACCTTGACCAAGACATGGATAAGATAAGATTGGTGGATAAGTTATGGAGACTAAGACCAAGACTTGGATAACTTGGAAGCTAAACTAGGAAGAAAGGAAAAAAAAAACCAACCTATAACACATTATAATATTAAAATACCTGCTAACAATACATATATCTCACAAAATTTGGAAGCGAAATGGGACCTTCACCTTAGTAGAAGTGAAAGTGAGGCTGCTGGGTCTGGCTTTGAAAGCAAAAGCTAAGTGTAACAACGACAATTCATATCATTTCTAAGACAAATCATGCCCATTTTGTTTTTTGCAATTATTTAATGTCACCAACAAAATAAATACTATCCTCACAAAATTAGAATATAAAAAATTATAAAAAGAGAGTATATTTTGTGCCAAAATTATTACGCAGGTACAAAACACTATGTGATGTGATTTTGTTTTTAAATAATATTATTTCATAATTTGCCTATTATTATTTTTATTTCGCGGACCATGTGAGTATAGATATTTATTATTAGATATTTATTATTAGACGAGTACATAGTCAATGTGGTATTTTGGAAAGACAAGATAATTACTCATATTTTGTGACCCTAATTCATTTGAGTGTAGTATGGGCTACACTTAAAACACTAAAGATATGTGTACAGAATTAAAAACATATCCAAAAAATTAATGTGCGATTGAGATTCTGTAAATCATGTATAACGCAGCGGGTAAAAATTTCATATCATACCTTAATGACATAACCTGAAGCGAAGAATCTCGTGGGTAAATCACATGCTTCTAAAATGCAAACAACGAACACCCAACAGTGGAGTGATACCATAATATGATTATCACCTACATAAGTCACAGTGCAAAAAACTTGATTGTTGTTTTAATGGGAGAGAGTCAGTATGGGAAAAAACATACGTTGTTTCATTATCCCATATCCCATATATCACATCAGATATATAGAATAAATATATCATATATCCATATCAGTTGATATAATAGATATAGATATCATGAGTGGTTATCCAAATAAGTTTTGAATTCAAATTCAAACTTATATGGATAAGGTTCAAAAGGTTCATGGGTTATGCTACATGGGCACCCAATTTCTAACATCTCCCACTCGCACATGAGTTGGCATGACACTATCACATCGCTATCTCAATCTCCCAAAAAATGAACAATCTCATACTAGCCAATGCACCGTGCGACTGCTGAGAACACCTGCATGTGGGAGCCCTATACCAGAAACTCAATATGAGTCAGCATAGAGACATCAACCCAAAATGAACAGAAATAGTGTCTCATGTACCCAGACCCATCTAGCTACATTAGTCCAAAAACATCTCTAATCCCTCAAAGAGCATGTTTGACTCTCCTAGGTCCCGTATTATATTCACACCCAATCAGCATCCCATAAAGAGCGATGTGAGTTGTCGACAGTGAATATAGAATAGAGATGTAGAACTAGATGATCTTCCCTTCACCCTCATATCATTCAATTTGAAATTGACCGCTTTCCTAGTAATGTCCCTTAAAGCCGAATCATACATGACCGCAGGCAACATACCAAAGTAGCTGAACATCAACTCCTTATCTTATGACATAGTCAAAGGTCATAAAAGGCACAAAGTGAAGTCATTTAGGGAAAAATGACTTTTAGGACTCACATGGTGAAGAAGCAGGGATCCATTCTTTCACCTCGCTAACGGGTCGATAAGCACATGCAGTACGAATGCATGTTATAGTGGAGTAACTCTTCCAAAGAGTGATGTTAAACTCACACACCATACAGATCTTAGTCTAGTCGCTCTTAAACGTACAAGTCGCTTCCTAGCGTCTAACTCGAATTCTCTCTTTCCTCGCCTCTCAGACATCAAATGAGATCTCGCATCTGGCTATCCATAACAGGCATGTCATGGAAAAGTGGGTACTCTCATATCTATGGTCAGTCTCTAACAAGACCTCATCTTGGCTCCAACTAAGGCGACATAGCTAGTGGATAATTTTAGCTTCTCTACTTGCTCCAAATACAATAAGCCACTAGTCTCATCCTTGCTCGCTACCTAGCGCTAAGGGCGATTGCTCGTGTGAGTGAGCCAATCTTGCCTGCTAACATCAATTTATTTATTCTGTGTATGCTAACTCACAAACCATTGCAAAAAGTAGTAAACATAAATGTAATATCCTTGTTTTGTAGTATGCTAATTGGTCCTTTACATGAATATGATTATCTGTTTGATATGATTTTGTGTGCCATTATGTGAAAATATGTGGTTTTGAATTTCTATCTGTTCACCGTAGGAATATCTGTTTGATTGTCTACTTTGGAAATTAAATTGAAGGCCTTATCGGCCACCGAAATCGAAATTGGTCGCGCCATTGTGATTGGCATAATTTTTAGAGCCTACGGTGAAGTTTAATTGAAAAATTGATTCGGACCAGATTAAATTGATGAATTAGTGCCTAATTATTTATTATTATTAAATTGGAATTAGTGGGGCTTTATATAAAGGGCCATATACACTCTCATGGTTTCTTTTTGAGCTCAAAATCTGAGATATACATTTGAGAGGGTGAGAAGGCCGGCTATAGAGAGAGAGAAGGGAGAATTGTGCAATTTTGGCCTTGAAGCTTGATAACTTTGAAGCTATACTCAAGAATTTGCTATTGATTGGAGAAATTGAGCCTCTAGGTAGGTAATTGATTTTGAATTCAAGTTTGAATAATGGTCAAGAACATGGATTAAATTAATTATAAGGAAATTGAGTTGATTTTGTTGTATTTGAAGTCATGGAATGCATGCATGTGCATAATAGCCATGAATTTGTATAGTTGAGCATGAAAATTATGATCCATGTAGAATTGTGGCTAGAATCCATGCTTGTGACCACCATTTGTACAATTTGAGTTGAAATGAAGTTATATCTCACATGCATGTACCATTCATAAGAAGTATGAGCTTGAATGCATGAAATTGTTATGTTGAAAGTGAATTTGGTGTAGATTGGGACATACATGTGATTAATTTGTGAAATTGAGCTCTATTGTGTTGTAATTTGGTGTTGGTACCATGTTAGTATATGATTATGTGAAGTTTGAGCCAAAAGCATGCATCTAGAACCATTGAATGTCGAATTGGAGCTCAAAAACATGTTCTGAAAAATCCAGAAAATTTGATGTCCGCTCGAGCGGGGAAACCGCTGCTCGAGCGTGAATTTCGTGCTCCCAGTATTTTTGCAGACTTGGATGTCCGCTCGAGCGTGGAAGTTCACGCTCGAACGGGGAGCTATGTAGACAAACCTTCAGCTCGAGCGCCAGACTTCACGCTCGAGCGTAATTTTGATACATCCAGCACTTTTGCAAACCTCATGGGTCCGTTCGAGCGGGGAAGTCCACGCTCAAGCGGGGACCCTATTTTTTGAAATTTTGAAAAGACATTCTAAGTTTCGTTTTCCGTCCTCTTTCACTTCTAAGTACTCTTAGGCATGCATTGAGCATTTTAATTGAGTTAAAGAGATAAGAATGAAGCCTAAAGAGGAAAATGTGAATTTAGAACAGATTGAATTGTTTGTGACCCTTTTGTGTTCATGGAATGTGTAGGGTCGAGCTCCAGGGCAAACCAACCAACCGATCACTGTGAGTAATATCTTAAAAAAGATATCTGAAATATGTTGTTGTCCAAATTACTTACTTCTATGTAAGTTTTATAAGTTCATTGATTCGATTGGTGGACAATGTTGCTATGCCAAATGAATGGGCCAGAGGCCAGTTTGATCTGGATGATAGAGTGAATGGGCCAGAGGCCGTTTTGACAAGAATGAATGGATGGGCTAGAGGCCGTTTTGACATGAATGAGTAGGCCAGAGGCCGTTTTGACATGAATGAATGGGCCAGAGGCCGTTTTGACATGAATGAATGGACCAGAGGCCATTGTGACGCTTTTGTGTTCATGGAATGTGTAAGGTCGAACTCCAGGGCAAACCAACCAACCGATCACTGTGAGTAATATCTTAAAAAAGATATCTGAAATATGTTGTTGTCCAAATTACTTACTTCTATGTAAGTTTTATAAGTTCGTTGATTCGATTGGTGGACAATGTTGCTATGCCAAATGAATGGGCCAGATGCCAGTTTGATCTGAATGATAGAATGAATGGGCCAAAGGCCGTTTTGACACGAATGAATGAATGGGCCAGAGGCCGTTTGACATGAATAAATGAATGGGCCAAAGACCAGTTTGATACGAATAAATGAATGGGCCAAAGGCTAGTTTGACATAAATGAAAATATGAATTGGGCCCAAGGCCATTTGAAGCATGTTGTTCTACATACAGTTTGTATAACTCCTTTATTTGATATTATTCACTGGGCTTTCGCTCACGCTCATTCATGTGTTTGTAGATGAGCCAAGAGAAGTCCAACCCAGCCCCAGTGAAGTCTGTGAGGAACAACAAAGGTTTTGAAGAGTCAGCCCTTGCGTCTCACGCACGAGACCCGTCTTCGCCTTTTTGTCATTCTGTTTTATTTTGTCATGTGGGCGAAGTCTTTGAATATGTTGTATATAGTTTTCTTGGGTTGACTCAGACTTATATGATCCTGTATGTACAGAACCTTGTGTAGTACATTTTTTGTTGTGAGTTATTAATATGCATATGTATGGTTTGTTATGATGTGCCATGTAAGCACAGCTCTATGGACAAAGTTTTAAACTGCTTCCGTTTGGTCCCCATTAACTCTGTTAACATACATTTGGTTTGGTTTGAGGCCGTAGGTAATCTCATGATTACTGGCCGGTTATGTCCTCAACCCACGGGGGTGGGTTCGGGTCATGACAGAGTGGTATCAGAGCACGAGTTAATAACTCACACACTTGTCCAAAAGAGCAATAAGCGTCTAGAAAAGATCTAGGATGCTTTCATGTGATAAGTATGAATTTGGAAGCATCGAGAATATGCCTAACTGTTTTGATATATATGATTATGTGCTATAAGTTTGTGAATTGCTTGCATTGAAATTGTTTGAATATGTGTGCTTTCTAGTAGATGCATACTTGTGTGTCTTTTGTAGAAAGTATAATGTAAGTTTAATCAGATGGTGAGAACAAGAGGTGATAAGATAGAGGAGTCCTCTACTACCAGAATAGACAGAATGGAAAGATTGATTCAGGAAATGGCAGAAACGTTGAGGCAACAACAATAGTGGCAACAACAGTGGCAACAACCACACCCTCCACCTCCGGCACCTCCTGTGCCAGATAATCAGAATGACGATCGGATAATAGCACTCACCAAATAATTCAAGAAAATGAAACCACCACAGTTCTACGGGGGACTAGATCCGTTGAAAGCCGAAGCATGGGTCCTCGGCATTGAGAAACTACTTGAAGTGTTCCCGTGTTCAGAGACACAGAAAGTACTTCTAGCCACTTTTATGCTAGAAGACGAGGCAAGAAGATGGTGGATGTTAATGCGAGAAAATCATAAAGATGTTGATTGGGTGAAATTTCTGGAGATTTTCTACGACAAGTACTTCCCACAATGTGTTCGGGATAGGAAAGTAGCAGAGTTCATGGAACTTGGGCAAGACAGCATGACTGTAGCTAAGTATGAGGCCAAATTCACTGAATTGGCCAAGTTTGCACCACATGTAATTGATACTGACTATAAGAAAGCGAGACATTTTGAAGGTGAGTGACATTTTAGAAAGAGTGAATGCCTTGAAGCTGGAGACCTACATTGGGGTGCTAGATAGGGCCATCATATCAGAGGCTAACATAGCTAGACAGACTAAGTCAACAACTGACTGAAAAAGTAGCAAAAGGCAAGGCTTCTTCTCAAAGAAGAAATTTTCGAAAAAGCAAAATACGGGCTCCTCAAATACTTCAAATTTTTCTCGAGACACAGCTCCCATGTGCAATATTTGTAGCAGAAAGCACCGTGGAGTTTGTTACCGTGTGTCAGGAGCTTGTTTCAAATGTGGGAGACAAGGGCATATGGCCCGAGATTGTAATCAGAATGGTGGAAATCTAGCTGCTAGCTCAACTGCATCAATCTCGAAGCCGGGAAATACTTTGAAGTCTACTACCACTGGGGATACCGTGAGACAGGCGAGAGTTTTTGCGCTTGTTCCGGGTGATACACGGAATGCCAATGCAGTTGTCTTAGGTACCATTTCTATATGTAATCGGGATGCCTTTGTGTTAATTGACTCTGGATCAACACACTCATTTGTAACATGTGCATTTGCATCTAGACTGAATAGACCTTTAGAATTACTACCATATCTGCTATGTGTGTCTGCTCTATCAGGGGAATTTGTATTGTGTGAATCTATATAC
This sequence comes from Camellia granthamiana, assembly GCA_036172215.1. Taxonomy (NCBI): domain Eukaryota; kingdom Viridiplantae; phylum Streptophyta; class Magnoliopsida; order Ericales; family Theaceae; genus Camellia; species Camellia granthamiana. The sequence goes on from CM069905.1 coordinate 158,643,221, forward strand.
CGATTTTGTGATATGCGTGTTGAGGATGGTATCCTATATGTAGATTTGTTACCCTCGAACTTTAGGCATTTCGATGTAATTCTGGGCATGGATTGGTTGACCAAATATTGTGCCACTATTGATTGTGTGACAAAACGGGTTGTGTTTAAACCACCAGAACATAAGGAAATTGTGTTTGTGGGTAATGGGGTAGTGCCTCCACCTTATTTGATATCTGCAATGAAAGCATGTGAACTGATCAGGAAAGGGTGCCAGGGTTATTTGTGCTATGTGTTGTCTGAACAATCTGTGAATGTTGAATTGAATGATATCCCTATTGTTAGAGAATTTCCAAATGTGTTTCCAAATGAATTACCAGGGGAATTGGTAGATAGGGAGATAGAGTTTACTATTGAAATTGTGCCAGGCACCCAGCCCATTTCTAAAACTCCCTACAGAATGGCTACTGCCGAAATGAAAGAATTGAAAGAACAGTTGCAAGACCTGCTTGACAAGGGGTTTATTCGACCTAGCACTTCGCCTTGGGGTGCACCAGTATTATTTGTGAAAAAGAATGATGGAACCCTACGCCTGTGTATCGATTATCGGGAATTGAACAAGGTAACAATAAAGAACAAATATCCCCTACCCTATATTGATGACTTATTTGACCAATTGCAGGGATCACAGGTGTTTTCTAAGATTGATTTGAGGTCCGGGTATCATCAGTTGAAAGTTAAGGCAGAAGATGTTGATAAAACCGCATTCAGAACGAGGTATGGACATTTTGAGTTTCTTGTTATGCCATTTGGTGTGACTAATGCTCCGACAGCATTTATGGACTTAATGAACCAAATTTTTAAAACCTACCTTGACGAATTCGTTGTGGTTTTTATTGACGACATTTTTGATATATTCTAAAGATAGACTTGAACATGAACATCATTTGAGAATTGTCCTACAAATACTTCGGGAAAGGAAATTATTTGCTAAGCTAAAGAAATGTGAGTTTTGGTTGGATGAAGTTGTTTTCTTAGGGCATGTTATCAACAAAGAAGGGATTTCAGTGGACCCACAGAAAATAGAAGCAATTGTGAATTGGCCCACATCGACGAATATAACAGAGGTCCGTAGTTTCATGGGCTTGGCTGGGTACTACAAGACGTTTGTGAAGGACTTTTCGAAATTAGCTGTGCCTCTTACCCAATTGACACGAAAAGGGCAACCGTTTGAATGGAATGACGAAAAAGAAGCTGCCTTTCATGAACTGAAAACAAGATTGACCACTGCACCAATTTTGATACTACCTTCAGGTACAGAGAATTTTGTAATTTTCAGTGATGCGTCTTATAAAGGTTTGGGTTATGTGTTAATGCAGAACGGAAAGGTTATTGCTTACACCTCCTGATAGTTGAGGCCATACGAGAAGAATTATCCAACACATGACCTAGAATTGGCCGCAGTTGTTTTTGCTTTGAAAATCTGGCGGCATTATCTGTATGGAGCGAAGCGTGAAGTTTACACAGATCACAAAAGTCTAAAATACTTCTTCACGCAGAAGGAGTTGAATATGCGACAGAGGAGATGGCTGGAACTGATAAATGATTATGATTTAGAGATTCAGTATCACCCTGGGAAAGCTAACACAGTTGCTGATGCCTTGAGCAGAAAATCAACGGAGAGTATGGCTTGTTTGCTTACTGAACAGAAAGAGATCTTGCAAGATTTTGAGAAGTTTGAAATTGAAGTGGTAATGTGTGAATAGGGCGGATTGATAGCCGCTATTACAGCCGAGTCGGCAATCATTGATGAAATCAAACAGAAACAGAAAGAGGATGAATTCCTCAGCCGAGTCGGCAATCATTGATGAAATCAAACAGAAACAGAAAGAGGATGAATTCCTCAAGAAGGTGATAGATGAATTTGAGACAAGTCTGAAAGCAGAGTTGGCGTTGTAAATGAAGTGTTGAGATTTTGAAACCGAATGTGTGTCCCAGACATTCTAGAACTAAAGAAGAGGGTTTTAGATGAAGCCCACAAATCAGCGTTTGCTATGCATCCGGGTAACAATAAAATGTATCGGGATTTGAAACAGACCTATTGGTGGCCTAAGATGAAGAAAGAGATTGCAGAATATGTGTCCAAATGTCTTCAGTGTCAGCAAGTTAAAGCTGAACATCAGAAACTAGGCGGTCTACTGCAACCTCTCCCTATTCCTGAATGGAAGTGGGAGCATGTGACTATGGATTTTGTTGTTGGCCTACCTCGGACTTCTCGAGGTATGGATTCTATTTGGGTTGTAGTTGATAGACTGACTAAATCTGTACATTTTCTGCCTGTCAAAACTACATTTAATGCTTATAGATTGGCTACTATTTATGTTGATGAGATCGTCCGTTTACACGAAGTTCCGGTATTTATTGTGTCGGATAGAGATCCAAAATTTGTATCTAGATTGTGGAAGAGTTTGCAGGAAGCTATGGGGACGGAACTAAGCTTCAGTACTGCATTCCACCCACAGACAGATGGGCAATCAGAACGAACAATACAGACTTTGGAAGATATGCTTCGGATGTGTGCTTTGGATTTTCAGGGGAGTTGGGAAGACTATTTGCCACTTGCGGAATTTGCTTATAATAACAGCTTCCACTCCAGCATCGGTATGGCACCATACGAGGCTTTGTATGGTAGAAGGTGTAGATCACCAAATTGTTGGACAGAGGTCGGGGATAGAGCTTTACTTGGGCCTGAAATTGTGCAAGATACTTCTGAGAAAATCAAAACTATTTGGCAAAGGCTCAAAACAGCTCAGGACCGACAAAAGAACTATGCAGACGTTCGAAGAAAACCTCTTGAGTATGAGGTCGGCGACAACGTGTTTATCCGTGTGTCCCCAATGAAAGCCAAGTCAGGTTTGGAAAGAAGGGCAAGTTGTCGCCCCGTTACATTGGGCCGTTTCAGATTCTGGAAAGGCTTGGTCCAGTTGCTTATAGAGTTGCTTTGCCACCAGGATTGGAACAAATCCATAATGTGTTTCACATGTCGATGTTGAGGGGTTACCTCCGAGACCCGTTTCATATGATTGATTATCACCGGGTAGCTATTGATGAAAATATGGAATACGCCGAATGGTCGGAACGAATCGTTGACCGACAAGTGAAACAACTGAGAAGCAAGTCCATCCCAATGGTGAAAGTGGAATGGAAAGAACACTATGGGACGGATGCCACGTGGGAAAAGGAGGATGAAATGCGACTACACTATCCACATTTGTTTCCCGACGAAGGTAAATTAAGTTTGGAGGACCAAACTTCCTAAAGGGGGGAAGACTGTAATATCCTTGTTCTGCAGTATGCTAATTGGTTCTTAACATGAATATGATTATGTATTTGATATGATTTTGTGTGCCATTATGTGAAAATATGTGGTTTTGAATTTCTATCTGTTCACCGTAGGAATATCTGTTTGATTGTCTGTTTTGGAAATTAAATTGAAGGCCCTATCGGCCACCAAAACCGAAATTGGTCGCGCCATTGTGATTGGCATAATTTTTAGAGCCTACGGTGAAGTTTAATTGAAAAATTGATTCGAACTAGATTAAATTGATGAATTAGTGCCCAATTATTTATTATTATTAAATTGGAATTAGTGGGGCTTTATATAAAGGGCCATATACACTCTCATGGTTTCTTTTTGAGCTTAAAATCTGAGATATACATTTGAGAGGGTGAGAAGGCCGGCTATAAAGAGAGAGAAGGGAGAATTGTGCAATTTTGGCCTTGAAGCTTGATAACTTTGAAGCTATACTCAAGAATTTGCTATTCATTGGAGAAATTGAGCCTCTAGGTAGGTAATTGATCTTGAATTCAAGTTTGAATAATGGTCAAGAACATGGATTAAATTCATTATAAGGAAATTGAGTTGATTTTGTTGTATTTGAAGTCATGGAATGCATGCATGTGCATAATAGCCATGAATTTGTATAGTTGAGCATGAAAAATATGATCCATGTAGAATTGTGGCTAGAATCCATGCTTGTGACCACCATTTGTACAATTTGAGTTGAAATGGAAGTTATATCTCACATGCATGTACCATTCTTAAGAAGTATGAGCTTGAATGCATGAAATTGTTATGTTGAAAGTGAATTTGGTGTAGATTGGGACATGCATGTGATTAATTTGTGAAATTGAGCTCCATTGTGTTGTAATTTGGTGTTGGTACCATGTTAGTATATGATTATGTGAAGTTTGAGCCAAAAGCATGCATCTAGAACCATTGAATGTCGAATTGGAGCTCAAGAACATGTTCTGGAAAACCCAAAAAATTTGATGTCCGCTCGAGCGGGGAAACCGCCGCTCCAGCGTGAATTTCGTGCTCCCAGTATTTTTGCAGACTTGGATGTCCGCTCGAGCGTGGAAGTTCACGCTCGAGCGGGGAGCTATGTAGACAGACCTTCAGCTCGAGCACCAGACTTCACGCTCGAGCATAATTTTGATGCATCCAGCATTTTTGTAGACCTCATAGGTCCGTTCGAGCGGGGAAGTCCACGCTTGAGCGGGGACCTTGTTTTCTGAAATTTTGAAAAGACATTCTGAGTTTCGTTTTCCATCCTCTTTCACTTCTAAGTACTCTTAGGCATGCATTGAGCATTTTAATTGAGTTAAAGAGATAAGAATGAAGCCTAAAGAGGAAAATGTGAATTTAGAACGGATTGAATTGTTTGTGACCCTTTTGTGTTCATGGAATGTATAGGGTCGAGCTCCAAGGCAAACTAACCAACCGATCACTGTGAGTAATATCTTAAAAAAGATATCTGAAATATGTTGTTGTCCAAATTACTGACTTCTATGTAAGTTTTATAAGTTCATTGATTCAATTGGTGGACAATGTTGCTCTGCCAAATGAATGGGCCAGAGGCCAGTTTGATCTGAATGATAGAGTGAATAGGCCAGAGGCCGTTTTGACAAGAATGAATGGATAGACCAGAGGCCGTTTTGACATGAATGAATGGGCCTGAATCGTTTTGACATGAATGAATGAGCCAGAGTCCGTTTTGACACGAATGAATGAATGGGCCAAAGGCCGTTTCGACATGAATAAATGAATGGGCCAAAGACCAGTTTCATACGAATAAATGAATGGGCCAAAGGCCAGTTTGACATAAATGAAAATATGAATTGGGCCCAAGGCCGTTTGAAGATGTTATTCTACATACCGTTTGTATAGCTCCTTTATTTGATATTATTCACTGGGCTTTCGCTCACGCTCATTCATGTGTTTGTAGGTGAGCCAAGAGAAGTCCAAACCCAGCCCTAGTGAAGTCTGTGAGGAACAACAAAGGTTTTGAAGAGTCAGCCCTTGCATCTCATGCACGAGACCCGTCTTCGCCTTTTTGTCATTCTGTTTTATTTTGTCATGTGGGCGAAGTCTTTGAATATGTTGTATATAGTTTTCTTGGGTTGACTCAGACTTCTATGATCCTGTATGTACAGAACCTTGTGTAGTACATTTTTTGTTGTGAGTTATTAATATGCATATGTATGGTTTGTTATGATGTGCCATGTAAGCACAACTCTATGGACAAAGTTTTAAACTGCTTCCGTTTGGCCCCCATTAACTCTGTTAACATACATTTGGTTTGGTTTGAGGCTGTAGGTAATCTCATGATTACTGGCCGGTTATGTCCTTAACTCACGGGGGCGGGTTCAGGTCCTGACAATAAATGTGTAATAGAAACAAATATGAATACTAATGGCATAAATATCCCAAAAAATTTGAGTTCAACTGAATACACATATAGATATCACCACCTACGTAGTCCAAAAGCCCTAACATGAGTAAGATAAACATCTCTAGTAATGGGCTTAGTCAAAGGGTCCGCAACCATACGACTCGTGGGGATGTGCTCTAGGATCACTTCTTTCTGCGCCACAATGTCTCTAATAAAGTTGAACCTCACATCAATGTGTTTGGTTCTCTCGTGGTATTTAGGATCCTTAGCGTAAGCGAGTGCAGCCATGCTGTCACAATGGATAGTCACAGGGTCTGAAGTGCGTGTGACAATATCCAAATGCTGAAGGAATCTCCTCAACCAAACGGCTTCCTGAACGGCAAATGAACAAGCCACAAACTCAGCCTCCATAGTTGATAAGGCGATACAGGATTGCTTCTTACTGCTCCAAGAAATAGCACCATCACTAAGCATGAAAGCATATCCTGAAGTAGACTTTCGCTCATCTAAGTCTTCTCCCCAGTCAGCATCACAATAGCCAACTAGATGTAGATCTAAACTTTGGTAGCAAAGTGTGCAATCTGTAGTCCCTCTAAGATATCGTAATATCCTCTTAACTACTTTCCAATGAGCTAGTCCTGGATTGGATTGGTAACGACTCACCAATCCGACTGTATAACAAATGTTAGGACGTGTACACATCATAGCATACATCAAGCTTCCAACAGCATTAGCATAGGGAACACGGGCCATCTTTTCATTCTCTTCTGGAGTCTTAGGACCTATATCAAGGCTTAGGCTCTCACCTTTCTCAACAGGAGTGTCAATGGGTTTGCAGCTCTGCATCTGGAATCGCTCTAGGATAGTCTTAACGTAAGTCTCTTGAGACAAACCAAGAAGTCTCCTAGAATGATCCCTAAGGATCTTAACACTGAGCACATAGCTTGCTTCACCCATGTCTTTCATTTCAAATGTAGAGAACAATCACCTTTTAGTGGCGACAATTATCTCCTTGTCATTTCTAGCCAATAATATGTCATCTACATATAATGACAATATCAGAAAAATGTCCTTAGACCGCTTAACGTATACACAATGATCTTCATCAATCATCGTAAACCCATTAGAAACAATGGCTCGATGAAATCTCAGATTCCACTGTCTGGATGATTGCTTTAAGCTATAAATAAATCGTTGAAGCTTGCAAACTTTGCACTCTTGACCTACTACCACAAAGCCTTCTGGTTGATCCATATAGATCTCTTCATCCAATTCTCCATTGAGAAATGTAGTCTTAACGTCCATCTGATATAGCTCTAAGTCCAACTGAGCTACTATGGCCAGAATTAGGCGAATAGAGGCAAACCTCACAACTGGTGAAAAAGTTTCCTCATAGTCCACACCCTCTCGTTGGGTGTAACCTTTCGCCACTAGGCGAGCCTTATACCTTTCTATAGAACCATCCGCCTTGCGCTTGATTTTGAGAACCCATTTGTTCCCAATAATCTTGCGCCCTGGTGGCCATACATGATTTTTCTTCATAGACTCTATTTCTTCATCCATTGCAGTACTCCATTCTTTACTAGTAGGGGATGAGAGAGCCTCTTTGAGATTCTTAGGCTCCATCTCATCACTCGGAGCAATCATGAATGCTTCCCCTTCAATCTCAAAACGACGACGGGGTATAGCTCCATGTTTGCTTCTACGTAGTTGAGAATCCAGAGAATCCTCATTAATTGGATCTAATCCATGGACAGGTAGATCGCTTCTACTATCCTTAGGAGCTTGAGGGATTATCTCCTCATTCTCTACTAGGCTACTAGGTGCGCTTTCAAGTAGATCCTCCATCTCATGGAGTTCTACTTCTCTAGTTACCTTACCTCTGCTATGGAAATCCCCCTCTAGGAAATCCACATCTCATGACTCAATTTCAGTTACACTTCCATCTGGATGCTCCCCAATAAATACATAGCCCTTAGAATGCTCACTATAGTGAATGAAGATACACTTCTTTCCTTTAGGGCCCAACTTCCCAAACTTATAAGGAGCGTTGTGTATGTAAGCTGTCGAACCCCAAGGTCACAAATTGTCCAAATCAGGATTTTTGCCAGTCCACATCTCATATGGGGTGGAAAGAACTGATTTGGAGGGCACACGGTTAAGGACGTATGCAGCAGTCAACAAAGCATCTCCCCAATAAGAAATGGGAAGATTTGCTTGCGCCATTATAGATCTAACCATGTCAAGCAATGTGCAATTCCTTCTCTCCACTACACCATTTTGCTGCGGAGTCCCAGGAATTGTCAATTGCCTGATAACTCCTTTTTCCTCACAGAGCACTTTAAATTGCTTAGATAGATACTCGCGTCCCTGGTCAGTCCTTAGAGCCTTAATGCTCTTGTCTAATTGATTCTCAACCTCATTAACATATCGTCTAAAGCAATCCAATGCTTCTGACTTGTGAGAAATCAAATAGACATGGCCAAAACGCGTGCAATCATCTATAAATATGATGAAATAAGGGGCTCCATGCGTTGCCCTCGCATTCATTGGTCCACATATATCAGAATGAATAAGTTGTAATGAGATAGATGCCCTTATGGCTTTCCCAAATGGTTTCCTTGTTGCCTTTCCAGCAAGACAGTGCTCACAAGTAGGCAAAGTGACTTTAGTGAGTGGGCCTAAAAGACCTTCTCTAGCCAATCTAGTCATCCTGTCTTGCCCTATGTGGCCTAATCTAGCATGCCATCTCATAGAATCATTATCACAAAAAGATGCAATATTAGAAACAGAGCCATTGAAATTTTTTTTATTAAAACTAGAATCATCCACATCCAAAACTAAAAAACCATCTGAAAGATAACCAAAACCATAAAAAATTGTTCCCAAATAAATGCTAACACCATTATTCTCAAAACAAAAGCTAAAACCAAAGCTCATCATGCTAATAACTGAAACTAAGTTTCGCCGAATATCCGGAGCATAAAGAACATCATGAAGATACAAGGTGCGCTCTCGTCGCATTTCTAGCTTGTATGTGCCAATGCCAAGCACCTCCACACTGGACTCGTTCCCCATGTAAACTTTTCTACTCCCAGCAGGTACTCGGCGATACTCAACAAACCCTACCCTGTCCCTCGCGATGTGGTCTGTTGCTCCGGAGTCTACAACCCAAAAATGAGCAGAATGAGCAATTAATGCTTGACTAGAAACAAAGCATTGAATGCGAGAAATTAAGTAAGAGAGTACCTTCTTCTGCTTAGGGCAATCCCGAGCGAAGTGTCCTTCTTTGTTACAGTTAAAGCATGTCAATTTAGCCTTTACCTTCTTGCCACCTCTCTTACCCCTACGCTTGAAATTTCTAGTGCCATTGGGCTTTAGCGCAGCTGCTGCTTGCTTCTTAGGGGCACATTTTGCTTTTCCATGCTTGAACTGAGAAGTCTTATGTGAGCTCGACTCAACCACCATAGCAGAACCATCAGACTTAGCCGCCTCAAGGCGCTCAGCCTTTAGCTCCAAATGACGCGATATGTCTTCGAATGTTTTCACACTCTCATTATGCATCATGTTCTGCTTCATCTGCTCCCAAGAATTTGGCAGAGAGCGAATCACAGCTTGTATTTGCTGTTCTTGAATCAAATTGTGCCCAGCAGCCGCAAGCTCACGTATCATGGCTGACATGACCCTCAAATGTTGCATCATCGAGTGATGCACTCTTTTCTGATAGGAGTCAAACTTCATAGTCAGCCCACGTAGCTTTGCCAAAGAGGTAATACCAAACTTTTGCTTGAGAGCTTCCCACATCTCAAATGCAGTCGGGCAATGCTCAAACTCACTAATCAAGTCGTTGTGCATGCTTCTCGACATAGTAAAGCGTGTACACCGATCTTTGTTACGACAAGTCTGAAAAACTTCAAGATCATGATGATGTTGAGCTATATTGCCCTGCTCTGGCTTAACCATCACTTGTTCAAGTGTGGTTAACACTTCTTACTCATTGAGGAGGTATTGGATCTTACGACGTCATATGTCATAATTGTCGCCATCCAATTTCTCTCCCTTTAGTTAAGTCTGCCACCACTGTCTTAGCAACCATTTCTACATACAGAGTAGACAAATGGGCAGGGGATATTAATGATAGCAACACAAAAATTATTTTGCAGCAAAAGAATCTAAATTAAATAATGATAATATTACACATGTCTCAAGATCGAAAATTTGCTATGCTCGTAATCATCTCTTGCGCCTCTAGTGACAATTATCAAAATTTAGATTAATTCCATGCACAAAAAAAAAAAAAAAAAAAAAAACAATCAATCTCCCACTACTTATAGCATATACAATGCATGATAAATTTCATACAATAGCATCTTAATGTAAATTTACAAATAACTCATGCTATATTCATTTAATAATGGAATTCAAATAAATAAATAAAAACTAACCATGCTTCTCTAATTGCAACATATTACAAACCAAAAAAAAAAAATATTTGTATTTAATATTCAGATTATGCCATAATAGAATGTACATCATTCTGAAATTTTCTGGAATTTTCCTGAAATTTTCTGGAATTTTAAATAACTAATAAACACACACAAAATCAGAAATAAATATTGCATAATCTGGTAAACTGAAATAATTATACCAGTAAATAGTAAACCTTTACAGTAGTCTACAATAAAAATTTCAACCCCAGAAAATTATTCATGCAATACCAGAAGCATTTTAAAGCAGAAATAATGAATTATTATCATAGAAAAAGTATTTTTTATTTTCATAAAATTTTTAAAATTTTACAGAAGATAGAAAATTTAATTCTGAGTCTAACAGTACCAACCACGCATAAAACAAATCTATAACGAATTATTTATGACCATTTAAACCAATTCTGGATTAAAAAAAAAAAAAAACAAACAGTGCTTTAACATAAGCAGCCAAGCTGGCGGAGAAAAAACGGCGTGGCTCAGCGCACGGCTCAGGACAAGGCTCAGCACGCGGCTCAGCGCACGGCGCATGCGTGCATAGCGCGGACGGCGCGCGCGCGGACAGCGCGGACAGCGCGCGTGTGGTAGCGCTTGAAAATCGCGCTTGGCGCGTGACAGCCACTGACGGCGTCATATGGCGCGTGCGGCTCACGGGCCGCCTTCCGGGGTGTTTTCTAGTCTAATTTTGGTACAATCGGACTTCATTTTCTAAAATAAAAGCATTTGTGGTTTAAAAAATAACGTTTAGTGAACATAAATTATGAGGTGTATTACACTCTCTCTCTAATGAGAGTGGAAGTGCAGAAACCTGCTGTAGACCGCCCGAACTCCGCTCCGCGCGCAAGGGTGCGAATCGTTGTTCTTAGCTACTATAGTTCGGACTCCTGTCACGGTTCTAAATCTAATCTCACAAAGTGCAATGTAAGACTGATAAATCACCAAAGAGTCCCAATCCGGCAAATCGTTTTGGAAAATCGATTTTAATCAAAAAGCGCCAAACATGGACTACTTTGCCAAATTTCAGAGTCGCCACCTAAATATTTTGTTTTGGGAAATTTAGGAAACCCTGACTCGTGCCTAAGGTCATGTGTCCGTTATCACCAAAGTTGCATCGGCTCGCTAACTTAGGTACGAGAGGGGAAGGTCTTGAAATAAGCACCCCCGCTCGCCCGATCAAAGATCGGCCTCTACTAAACATGATATGTTGTTTTTGAAAACACATGCGTTCTTATTCCGGTTTATTAGCTAGCTTACTATGTGATGCGCACAGCATACAAGTATAGACTCAATCACCAGAATTGGAACAAAACATCTCATGTTTGTTTTTCGAAAATGGTTTGAAAGTGCTACTCGCAAGTAAGCTAAGACGCGGATTTGCCACCCTTAAGTGGGCTTAGAAAACAACATGATTTTGCCACTTCAAGTGGGCTTAAAACGCACATTTTGATGAATTGTTCCAATTCAAGTAATGAAGCCTTCATCCACAGGCATTCATGCAGTTAAACACTTAAGCAAATAGCCTCATGGCAAGCATGCTATCATGGCAGTCACTTACACACATGCAAGGATGCTAAAGCATAAACACTTACAGTGTACTCCGAGCCAAAAAAGAATCTAGTTAGTAATCAATACATGATCCTAGCTATGTCAACTATGCCTAATGCAACACATGCAAAAATGCAGCTAAAATAGGCTTGGCTATCTAAAATGGCATACGAATGCAACACTTGATAACATGCTTTGAAACACGTATTCAAGAAAGTGTATTAAAGTACAATGCAGTTTGTATGATACGCCGAGCCCGGTGCATGCAAGACAAATGAATGAATGCAAACATACAAGCATAAGGTATGCTAATTGAAATATGCCCTAAACTAACCATCGAAAGCGGTAAGGAAAAGGGAGAAAGAAATGGGGTTGGAAGACATGCATCACACGCACGCACACTTATTACAAAATTCTCCCTCTTTACGGAGGGTCCGAATAATAAGCTAACTAGTTAATCTAAGCTAATTAAACTAATTATTACAAAACGAAGCTAATTAACTAACAAGTTAACTAATTACAAACATAAATGAATAGCTAAGTGCATTAACTACTTAAGTACAAAACCAAATAGCTAACTAGCTAAGCAAAACAGTTAAAAGGAGCCTCGGGGTGAGAAGTGCATGCATGCTCGATCGCCTCGTTCGGAAATCCATTACTATGCCCCAACTTGCCTCTGTTTGCATTTGATTTCAGAACACCGCACAAACCTGCAGATAGCTTCTACTCCAACATGGAGACCTCCAAGAGGGTTGCTGACCAGAAAAGGGTGGTGTAGACCACCTAAACATGCTGCAGACCAAAAAAAAGTGGTCGGCCAGCTACTTTTTCTGGTCTACCGACCAGAAAATTCTGCCAAGCTCCAGTTTGCTGCAACAGAGAACAAAAAGGGGCACATCAGTGTATTTGCAAGGTATGTGTGCACAACCACCCTCCCTATCATTTCTTAAGCTCAAGGGAGTGCGGTTCTCAACTCTCAGGCCACTAATTGAGCATCGCAATGCACGATGGCCGAGAAGCCAAGTTTGCACAATTCAATGTCAATGAATGTACAAATAACACATAAGGGCCTTAACCTTTATCATGCATGATCAAGAGGATCGGCGACCGAGAAATGAGGCATGTTTCATCACTTCAAGTATGAAACGTCCCTCATTTCTCATGTTTGGATTAACGTTCAATCCAAACACAATACAATGCAACAACATTCCAAACACAATGCAATGCAACATGAGCATGTTAAGTTAGAGTCCTTAAGCATGAAAGCTAGTAAAGGACACACCACAAGGGCTATGTAATGCAATGCTCAATGGACCAAACCAGCCCCAAACAAGCCTCATGCTTGCCAAAACAAAGGCCAAAATGCTCTGAAATGATGGCATGAAAAGCAAGATAATGCATGCTCATGCATTGGCCCATCAACTAAGCATAAGAGCACAACTCTCAAACATGGTCAAGAAGTGACAAACATGGAAGTGTGACAACACTATATGCTCTGAAATCATGTGTGAAACGATGCCAAATCATCCAAACAACACAAGCATAGCATGCTAAGGCTCAAGGCTACAAAGGGGGACTACACAAGAGGCATGCAATACATGGCATAAATGATATAACCAACCATAGACAGAGCTCAATTAGGTCAAAACAAAGACCAAAACATGCTGAGATGGGGGCTCAAAAGTCTAGGCATGCATGCATACAAGTTAGGCCATAAGCGAGGCACAAAGGCATAACCCTTAAAAACACTCAAAGAGTGAAAGAAATGAGAGCATGGAAATGCTATATGCTCTAAAATAACATGTTAAATGATACCAAATCATGCACATGTCACAAATGAAGCATGCTAGGAGGCTCAAAGCTTAAAACTAGCACAGGCACTTGCACTATAGATATACAAAGCAAGCCCCGAAAGGCCAAGAACACCTAAACCAGTCCTAAAGAATGTCAAAACAATGCTAAAACATGTATGGAGTATAGCCAAAACAAGCTAGCATGGTAAGCTAAAACATCAAGTAAGCTAGGTCAATGAGCACGATTACACTACAAGTGTAAGAAGTGAATGAGGGATACTCTAACCAACAAAAAACAGAGTTGTACGATGGTAAAATAACACCAAAAACATATTGAAATGGTAGCCTAGAAGCTTAGGCAAGATGGCATACACATTGGCTCATATTTAAGACATAAAGCACAACCTTCCAAAAGCATTGAAAGAGTGACACATGTGAGTGTATGACAATGAAGCATGCTCTAAAATCATGGTAGAAATGAGGCCAAAGCATGCAAACAACTCAAGTAAAGCATGCTAGAGGCTTGGAAACTCAAAGCTAGTGAGCAAGATTGCACTATGGCTATTCAAAGCAAGGCATGCATGACCCAAAACACTTAAAATAGAGCTTAAGCATGGCAAAACATGATTAAAATCTTGCTGGAGTGGAGCCAAAAACTTGCTAGAATGATGGTCAAAAGCATGATGCATGTTAAGCTAGTGAGTGGAATTGCACTACAAGTGCAAGGAGCATGCAAGAGGTAACCAAACCAACCCAAAACAGAGCTAAGGCATACTGAAATAAAGCCTAAGATATGCTAAGATGGAGCCAAAACAAGCTAGCATGATGGATCAAGGCATTAAGCACACAAGGCTAGATTGCAAGATTACACTACAAGTGTAGAAAGCATGCATGGGGTGACTCAACCAAGCTAAAATAGAGGTATGCCATGTCAAAATAACACCAAAAACGAGTTGAGAACAAGCCAACACATGCTAGAAAAATATGCTCAAACATGAGGCCAACAAGGCAAGCAACCAAGATACAAGGAGAGGGGATGACCCCCTCCTATTTGGGACCTCAAAACTACCTTTCCACCACTAAAATTCCTCTAAGTTTCAGTGGTGAAAAGGCCAAGAGAAGGTAGTCCCAATAGCTTAGAAGGATGGCACAAAACAAAGCCAAACAAGGCACAAAAGAGGGTAGACCACCCCCAACATCAAAGGAGCCTCAAACAAACATTTCAAATACTTAAAAAAGAAGCTTTTTGCAGTTGAAGGTTAGGCCAAAAGAAGCATGCAACTAGGGCCAAAGACTTAATCAAAAACAAAACTTTAAGGGGCTAGTTTCTTACCCTTGAAGAACAAGGACAAAGCAGCAACTCCAGCAACTTTTTTGGACCAAAAGCAATCCAAAAACCCCAAAACCAGCTTCAAGGTGCCTCAATTCCAAAGCAAAGGTGTTCCACTAGGTGTTTGTGTGCAAAAGTGTGAAGAAATGGCACTTTTAAGCACAAATATAGAGAGAAAGGAAGAAGTATAGAGATAGATGATATGTATAGCCCTCAGCCAATTTTTCTAAACCTGAGATAAGAGGGAGGAGGCTCCCTTTTATAGAAAACCATGCTCCAAGCTTGTTAGACAAGCTAAAGGCTTCAAGCAATCCCTCCATACACGTGTATGGAAGATGCCTTCTGTGCCCAACAGCTGGCACAGTTGGCAAGAAAATATCTACAGAAAAATGTAGGAAAGGTGCCGACCAATTGAAGTGGTCGACCGACCACTCCCACTAGTCGACCGACCAGAAAAAGTGGTCTGCAGGGAGAACAACTGGTTGACAAGGGGGGGAGGTGGTCTGCACAAAGAAAGGAAGGTGGTGGCATGGCTGCCGACCACTTTAGGTGGTCCAAAGACCACCCACCTTAGCTGGGCGACCAGAAAACTGGCTGGCAGGGAAGAAAAGTGGTCTACAGGGGGAGAAACTGGTCTACACCCCCTGTTCCACTCTCCAGGCAAGGGATAAGAAGGTTCGGTTCAAAATCAAACCAAAAAGGAAGCAAGACAAGAGTTCGCAAGGCAAGGCACTCAGCCGGAAGCCTCGAAAACTAGTCTACGGGTGCAAAAAGTGGTCTACGAGAGGGAAAGGTGGTCGACGGCCACAAAAAGTGGTCTACAGACCTCTGTTTCCCTCTAGGCAAAGGCAACAAGGCATGGTCCAAAAACCAGACCAAGAGGAGAACATTAAGAGGTCCTGAGACAAGGCGCCCGGCTGAAGGCTCTGGAAACCGGAAACTAGCCTACAAGAGGGAAAAGTAGTCTACGACTATGAAAAGTGGCCTACAGGCCTTTCTCTCCGTCCAGGCAAGGTCAACACGGCATGGTCCACAAACCAAGCCAAAACACAAAGAGTTCAGAGGCCCGGAGGCAAGGCACTCAGCCGAAAACTCCGGAAACTTGAAACGAGCACAAACATGCGCGATCATCGAGCGCTCAATCGATGACGTCTGAGTCTTAAGGTTGGTCAAAAATAGGGTGTCTACACTTGCACTTCTTTTTCCTCCTTAAGCCCTAAAGAAATTAAAAACGAACCCAAATTAGGGTTTAATGAATCTCATCAAACGTAAATCCAAATATAACAAATAATATATGGTTTCGAAGGTTTCGAAACAAGGATTATAAATATGTAAGATTTGCAGACTGAAATTAAAGCATGTAAAACCATCATGCATGTAAAGTTTTGAAAAAACATTAATTTCCATGCATATAACGTGTGTATATTTATATAAAATTATACACATATTTTAATGCATAAAATAAGCACGAAAATACCCATTAATGCTCTGATACCAATGTAAATCATGTATAACACAGCGGGTAAAAATTTCAGATCATACCTTAATGACAGAACCTGAAGCAAAGAATCTCGTGAGTAAATCACGTAATTCTAAAATGCGAACAACGAATACCCAGCAGTGGAGTGATACCACAATATGAGTATCACCCACACAAGTCACAGTGCAAAAAGCTTGATTGTTGTTTTAAGGGAGAGAGAGTCAGTATGGGAAAAAACATACGTTGTTTCATTATCCCATATCCCATATATCGTATCAGATATGCAGGATAAATATATATCTATCCATATCAGTTGATATGATAGATATAGATATCATGAGTGGTTTTCCAAATAAGTTTTGAATTCAAATTCAAACTTATATGGATAAGGTTCAAAAGGTTCATGGGTCATGCCACATGGGCACCCAATTTCTAACAGATTCAATTTTAAAACTCAGTTCCTCTCCAATCTAATGTATACTAAAGTAGACTGTACCATCCAGTCCTAGCCGTGAGGCCTATCACAAGTCCCACTTTTATAATCCATTTTGTTATTTTTTTTACATTTCAATATATAAATCATCAATAATTTTAAAAAAATAAATTAATCTAATAGTCATAACATTTTTGTCCACCCAAACAATTTGTTCGCAGTTTTGGGTGGCAATGCCGAATTGAATAATTTTTTCCATTTTCCATACATGGATCTTGGAAGAGGTTTGTCAAAGGACTATCTTTCTCACATCCTTACCATATTTAGCAAACACTTGCAACAACTCAACTAACCATGTTAATTCTTCTTCTTTTCCTTCTAGCTCTTCTAATTCTACTATTAATTCTTCTTCATCAAACACATAACAACAATGGACAGACTCCTCGTCCACCACTAGGTCCTCTGGGACTTCCCTTCATCAGAAACTTACACCAAATCATCCTTAACTCATCAGCAACACATAACTACTATGCGTATTGAATCCCACACTAGATGAAAGTGGATCGGAGCTCCGCGATTGAATAGACTATCAAGGAACCGAGGACCCACAAACACAGAACGCCTTCAGAGCTACCCAGCTGGGGTTGGCTGAAAAATCCCTCCGATGCGGGAATGAGTTCTCGGAGAATGTGAGGGTCTCTCTCTCAGTGTCGAGAGAGAGAAAGAATGAGTGTATTCAGTTGTGTTTAATTGAGATTGGATTCGATAAGTCCAGTTACCTTCAATGTGAAGAGAGTGAGGTTTATATAGAACACTTTACTTGCTGCCCAAGATGGTTTCATGGAGCTTTGGTGCTTCAAGTCTTTCTCTAGCATTGCCCAAGGTAGGGGACCACAAGGTAGTTGATGATGGATCCATGTGTTCATTATATCCATGCATGTAATAGATCACATTCTCTTGGTTAACTGTTTCCGTGATTCTAGAGGGAAGGGACCAGCAGAGGTGGCAACTTGCACATGCATGTATTCACAACTTCCACGTTTCTTTGAGAGGATCTTTTAGCTCGATACCGTTGTGCTTTGGCTTGTCCCTTTGTAAGTCTGCTTGTAGAGATGGGCTGACCCATTTAGGTATCTTTGTGTGGTCTCGGCCCACTTTGGTTCTGATGATGGATTCAGCCCATCAGTTCGGTCCAAGGGTTAAGTCTAGTAGCTCGGCCCGGCCCAGCACTGCGGTTTGGATTGGCTTTTCCACTGCGAGTTGGGCCCGAGTGCTTAAGGACTTGAGAAGACTGTTCTTCATGGAGATGGGCTCAATTGACTGACCCACATATTGATTTAACCCACGTAGGCTTGGGCTTAGTGAATTAGGCTGGCCTAAAGCTTAGATCCGACCCGTTTCATATTCTGCCTCTTCAGCTACCTATACCAACTAGCTCAAGAACATGGTCCTCTCATGTCCCTTCGACTCGGCTCTATTCTAACCCTCGTGCTCTCCTCTGCGAAAATGGCGAAACACGTCATGACAACCCATGATCTTGCATTTTCAAGTAGACCAATCTTGCTCAAACAACAAAAGCTTTCTTACAATGGCTTAGACGTGGTGTTCTCACCTTATAACGACTCATGGAGAGATGGGAAAGATCTGTGTTCTTCATCTTTTTAGCCTCCAAGAGAGTCTAATCCTTTTGGCTCATTCATGAAGATGAGGTTTCAAGGATGGTGAAGAAAATATCCCAACTCGCAGATTCATCAAAGGTTGTTAATTTGAGTGAGGTAGTGATGTCTCTTACGATCACATTGATTTGTAGAGTGGCATTTGGGAAAAGGTACTAGGAAAGTGAAGGGTTTGAAAGAAGTAGATTTCATGGACTTCTTAATGAAGCTCAGGCAATGATGGGAAGCTTCTTTGTTTGTGACTATTTTCCTTTGAATGGGTTGAGTTGATATAGTCACCGGAATGTGTGCTAGGCTAGAGAAGAATTTCAAGAAATTGGATTTGTTCTATCAAACTCATTGATGATCATCTCAATCCAAAGAGGACTAATTCATGCAAGAGGACATTCTTGACATCTTATTTCAACTGGGAAAGATCAGCTCACTCCAATTGATCTCACTTTGGATCACATTAATGCACTCCTCATGGTGAGTTTGAGTTGGTGACTAACACTACTAAAATATCCAAAAAAAATAAAAATAAATTAGTAGCCCAAATTTCAATTTATCCTCTCTTGTTACATGTTATGGAAGGGTGAATTTTGTTCTCCACAGGGAAAGCGAAATGAGCTGCTCCGTCCTTCACTCTGTAGAAAAGACAAATACCAAAACGTCAGTGATCTCTCCCGACCGTGGTTGGTCGGGAGGACCCTTCGACGATCAAATCAGAATCTTGTATGAACATATTGTTTTTTCTTTATTTGAAGGAAAATATCTTTTTTCTGCTTGCCATTAAACGATTTTCTTTCTTTCTTTTATAGTGTGATACCTGGTATCTTGACCGTTGGATGACTATACCGATCTAATGGTATTTTATTTGTGCAGGCACTGGTCGGGCAAGTGGACAAGTGATCTTGATCTGCCATTGTCAGAGTTACAGTATTATAGGTGGCCTAGATTTAGTTCGGGTTTGGGCTTTTATTTTTGATCATTGGATTTATCTTATTGGATGCTCGGGTTGTCAGAGTTGGTCGATTCTGTATCTTTTCTTCTGTTGGTTTTGATCTCTATCGTTGATTTCTATCTAATCCAAGGGTTTCCCTTCATGTTTTAGGATCTCTTTTCTGGAAGCAATCCTGTTTTAATCTCCTATCACATGACCTTATTTTCTTTACAACTGTATTTTCTAAGAACATGGGCTTGGGCTTTGCCTCAGCCGGATAAAAATGCTTTGGGCCACGTCTTATTTTGTTTGGGCCTTGGGCTTGAATTTTTATCCTCCACAATTGGCCCCCCTTCGGCGTTTTGTTTTAACGAATTACTGAAGATGCCTTAGCTGACTGTCGCAGGTCCCTAGGGAAATAGCGCCATCTGTGACACGCGTCTGTTGAGTATCCTTATTTAAATAATGACGCCCATCATTTCCTTCTTCAATGCGCCATTTCGCCTTTGACGTATTTAATCAAAGGTTTGGCCCCCTTTTTTGTTTTCATTGCCTATCACATCACATCCTCAGTTCTTGTATTCATGTCCTCATCCTTCAGCGGAATTTCTTTGTAAGTTTAACCCTTTTTCTCTCAATTTTGTTAGCTTTTATTTTAACTAAAATAAATCGATTGAGGTCATTCTTCAAGTTCGAAGAGAGCATTGCTCAGTTCAGGGCTTCGTATAATATCCCCGAGGATGTCGTCATTCGACTTCCTACCTCCGATGATAGTTTGTCAGAGGGTTCTGAAGAATGAATTCCTCTCCCCTTGATAGATATAGTAGAGGAAGGAGTTAGATTTCCTTTGCATCCCCCTTCCTTCGAGAGGTGTTTCACTTTTATGGGGTACCCCTTCCCAACTGTCCCTTAATTTCTTTAAGATAGTGATGGGAGTGGTGGCCCTAAATGATATCCTTGGAATCAATTTAGGTCTATCTAAGATTAGGTACTGCTATAATTTTGTTCCTACTACCAAAGAAAGAACAAAGTTTTACTTCAAACCTAGGTCAGTGAAGCGTCAACTCGTTCAAATGCTTCTTGATTCTGGTAAAGGTGTGAATGATGTGTTTGTTATAATAGAGGGGAATTGGGAATTTCCTCCTGGAGTTGATCGGATCTAACCTATCGCTAAGGTCATTAGCCATCCAGGTTATAAGTCACCTTTGTTTTCTTTGTCTTTGTATCTGTCTTGTCATCTAATTTTACTAACAATTGCGTTTATTTGCCACAGCTCCTGAAGTCTTTACTCATCCTAGCTAATGGGAAGATCAAGTAAACCTCCCTCTCTTGCGCCGACCTTGGTTGTACAGGGGACCACCAGAGCAACAAGGGCAAGGTCGGGCGGCTCTATGGATAATGCCCTTTTTGAATGCACTCTCAATCTAGACCCCTAGCTCGTGTAAGAAAACAAATGTGGATAGCGGTGCCACTATCATTCTCTACATGTCTGGCTCAAGGTTTTGGACCACTAGCCTGACTTGCTCTCTTTCAGCAGGTCTATTTTTCATTCGGGCTGCCTCGACTCTCCACTGGGCGACAAAATCAATGAGTGATTCTTTGGGGTTCTGGGTAGTAGCCTTCAGCTCACTAATGGTTACCTCTATCTGGGTGTTATATGAATACTGATCGACAAATGCCTCAGATAGCTCCTCCCAATTCCGTTATGTTGAGTCCTCCAACTTAGCGTACTAGATGGCCGCCACATCAGACAAGGTTCTCCTAAATAACGAGAGCTTCTGCACCTGAGACAAACCCATGGGCCTCAATACGTCTGAAAACAAATGGACATGCATAATCGGATCCCCACTTCCATCGAATTTGTCAATGTGGGGCATCTTCAATTTCTTCGGTAATCTGACCGGAGCCTCAGTGTACCCGTTTTCGATATCTAGAATGGAATTGAAACCCTGGGATTTTTTCAATGCTTTCTCCAATCTAGCAATCTTGACCAAGGTCGGATCAATTTCATTGATATCAAAAGGAAAGATTTCTACAGGGGGTTTGAACCAGAGGCCTATAAGCTGGGGCCGGGGGAAACATTTCCTGAAGATTTGGGATTTGGGGATTTTCTACTAGTGGGGGTACATCCAGGTTTGGCTAAGTAGCTGGGATCGGATGCACAGTTGATGCGGATGTCCTAGATGTATGTCATAGATCGGCGATAATTTCATCTTGTGCAGTCATCCTTCAGTTGCAGTATCCACGGTTCTCTGGAAAGCCGCCATCATGGCAGCAAATTCATCCGCATTCTGTGCTATATTCTGTGCCATTGCTGGTCTGGGTGAACTAGATACTGGAACAGATAAGTGTTTGCAGAATGCTTTGTACTGGTGCTGCTGACTGTCTGTTCCTTCTTCGTCGAGTAACTAGCGAAAATGAGACTAACATAGGCTGGCCACCAACAAGGTCTTGAGCTTTGCAAAGCCCACAACTTGGGAAATATCGGGTCTTTCTGAAGCTATGATGGTAAACTACCTAGCAGAAAGAAAGAAAAACATAATCAAAATCGGACAACACTTCGGCCCCAATTCACAACAGTCATAACACACAGTTGAACTGTAATCCCCACTAAACTCTGTTCTCAAACTCATATTAATATGAACCAATGAACCATCCTGTATAGTCTTACTATAAAAGCACATACCAAGCAAAAGAACCAAAATACCCCTATGAGGGGGTAAGGTTACCCTGTCCTAGATTTTTGACATGATCTAGGCTGTACTATTTCAATCAATGAGTTTCACAACATCCTGCAAATGGGTGGTATCCTGTCCTAATTTGGAATAGTCACTATAGTTTCACTATATGCAACTAGGTCAAATGGTCGAAAGAGTACCTCGGCAAGACTACCTAATATACCTTTCACATTTAACATCGAGAAGTGAAAGGAGGATCAAGCGGCACAGCGGTAATCCAGATCCAAGGGTTGTGTTTCCAACATGGCAGAGCCCATGACCGGTCAACCTTTTGGTAAGCTTTTTGGGCAAGCCTCCGGCAAACCGTCCAGGAATAGCAAATGAAAAACACAGTGACTTAAAGTAACCATACAAATGCAATGCAAAGAACATATAAGTGTAGATAAAATGTCACATCATGAGTTTCAAGTTAAGTTCTCCAAGTCCCCAATAGAGTTACCAAAAACTGTAGCTTGCTTTTCGTGCTCCTTTTGGATACGATTAGCCCTACAGTTCAGACTCCTATGGTTTTGAATCTGATTTGACAAAGTGCAATGTAAAACAATGAAAACTCAAAAAAGTCCAAATCTGACAATTCTTTTTGGAAAATCAATGTTTGAATCAAATGCCTAAAATGGACTGAATTGCCAGATTACAAAGTCGCCACCAAAATAATTTTTGGGAAATATAGGAAACTTGAGACTCGTGCCAAAGGCCACTTATCTGTCATCACCGAAATGTCTCAGCTCGGGAACTTAGGTACGAGAGGGGAAGGTCATGAATTGAGCACCCCATTCGCCCGATCAAAGATCGGCCTCTACTAATTATGATGTGTTTTTTTATTTACATTATACGCTCTTCTTTCAGTTATTATCCTATCATTACTATGTGTTGTACACAAGTATAGACTAATTTGCAAAAGTTGGAACACTTTGATTTCATGTTTTATTTGAAAAATTGTTTTAATATGTGTCACTTGAAAAGGCGAGTTTGTACATTAATCAATTTGTCCCAATTTTGGCAATTAGCCTTCATCCATAGGCATTCAAACAGATATATTATTTAAGCAATTAGCCTCATGGAAATATGCTTGGCATGGCAACACAAACATTCGATGCAAGATGCTAAAACTCAAAATTGCTCACCTAGTACTCCGAGCCAAAACAAAGCTAAATAATTTGAAAACATGCATGCTCCTAACTAATGCAGTATGACTAAATGCAACGCACACGTTATGTAATTTTAATAGGCTCGACTATGAACATGGCTTATGATTCCATTCAGGACATGTGATGAATCACGTGTTCAAGCAATGAATTTAAACATTTGGTTAGTATGATGAGCCGAACTTTGAATGCATGCAAGACAATGGATGCAAAGCATAAGAATGCTAAATTGAAAAATGATGTTCTATACTAACTATCGTAAGCAAGTAAGTAAAAGGGAGAAAGACGTGGGGTTGAAAGACATACAACTTATTACATGTTTTCCCTCATGCAGGAGGGTGTGAATCAATGTCTGAGAGTCCGAATTAACTAACTATTACAAAGCCGAATGAATTAAGTAAATAATTAACTAGCTAGCTACTCTATTACAACATGGATAATAATGAGAAATAAACTAGCTATCTAAGTTAACTAGCTATAACAATTACAAATAAATAATAATGATAATTATAACAATAATTACAACAAGACTAATTGTAACAATAATAATTAATTACAACAATACTTGGAGCATTAATTTACAACATTGATGTAAGCAAGGATACACAAGGGTTGCATGCACAGTGCCCAAGAACTGCTATGTCTGCCTAGGCCCGCTCTGTTTCACCTTCAGCCACTACCCTCTGTTTTCTGCAAAACATACTGCTGAGCAAACATTGATGGCCGGCCGGCCCCCAATGAAGCCTAGCCGAGCCTAAATAAGGCCGGCTGTGCCTTAATTTTATGCAAAATCCTGTTTTTGTGCTCTGAAGTGAAAATAGTGCAGATAGAGTTATTCTGAACTCTGTTTGTCCCTTCTACTCTTCTCTCTCATGGTAAGCCTCAAGAGAAGAACGAATTCATTTCCAAAACCATCAATGAGCAAATTGATTACTTGATGATTTCGGTCACAATTTGAACAAAGTTCAATGAATGCAATGAATAACAATCATCCCTCCCCTTTATCATGGAATGAACTCAAAAGAGGAGAGTAAAGAAGCTTCAAGGGTCGTCAAAACACCATGAATTGACGTGTGACGACTCTTGACACAATAGACTCGGAATAACGTCCAGCCGAGCCTAAGCAATATAACTCATTTTCTTTATGTGGGTTAGTTCATTTTAAGCCAAATTCATTAGTCTTTGCCATTCTTTAACCCATTTATCCAAGATGATGGTTACGTCCACTATAGATTACGTCCACTAAGTGAGAAACATGTCAAATGGGAAGTGATTCTCAACATGAAAAAGAGACTACGCCGTTGACAATGAACCTCCATAGAGATTAAGCCATTAAGCATAGATCTCTAGTTCATGTTTTGAATAACCATCAACTGAATTAAACAACTCTCAAATGAAAGAAATGAATGATAAGTTGATTATTAAAATGAAGCTCTTAAACATGGAAATTAGACAAAGAAAGGCCAAGAACAATGTGCAACAAGCTATGTATAAGGACATATGAGACAACAAGCAAACTAATCAAAGCATGAATTAATTAAACAACCTAGGACAGCCCTAAAACAGCCTTTAATAGGTAAAAAATAGTGGCTCAAAGTGCATGAAAAGAGCCTAAAAAGCTAAACAACAAAGAAAGAAAATAAGGCTAGTAAGTAAGAACAAAGAGGGATGGCTAACCCCTCCACTCCTGAAACCTCAAAGTATGATTTTTAGCCTTTTTTAAACTCTGAAAATCAATTTGGAAAGAAAAGAAAAGGGTGTAAAAACAAGGGTTTGAGCTATAGGTGAAGGTGTAAGAAAGAGTGTTAACACTCTCTAGCCTTTGGTAGCTCTCCAAACCCAAGCTTAGACACTTGAAAGAGGATCAAAACAATACAAAAATACAAGAACTTGATAGCAAGATATAACAAAGAGAGCAAGAGAAGAAATAGCAAGCTTGTACCTCTCAAGAAAGGTAAACTCTTTGTTTGTGAATCAAACTAAGTCCAAACACACTCTCAAGCTTGAATTGTGGTGCTTAAGGCTCAACCAAGGTTCCAAGGCTAAGGTGTGAAGGTGTATATGGTGTATAGATATAGGTTCAAGGTGGTAAACTTGCTTAAAGGTTGCTTGCACAAGAAGAAGGAGCTCTCAAGATGTATAAGCTTTTTAGAAATTCTTCAACCCTCAAAACAGAGATACAACTTCATTTTTATAGAATTTGAGCAAGAGGGGTCATAAATATCTTCAAAAATGGACAACCGGCGGGCTCCCGCCCAGAACAGTGTTTTTCGCTACTAAGGCATGGCCGACCATCAATAGCCACGGCCGGCTCCCAATGAGGTACGGCCGGGCCTCAATGTGATCTCCTATCTCTCTGCTTCAGACTTAGCACAGGGTGACTGTAGCTTGCTTTTCGTGCTCATTTCGGATACGACTAGCCATACAGTTCCGACTCCTGTGGTTCTGAATCTGATTTCACAAAGTGCAATGTGAAACAGTGAAAACACAAAAAGAGTCCATATCCAAGAATTCTTTTAGAAAATTGATGTTTGAATCAAATGTCAAAAATGGACTGCTTTTTCAGATTTCAGAGTCGTCACTTAAATATTTTTGGGAAATTTAGGAAACCTGAGACTCATGCCAAAGGCCACTTATCCGTCATCACCAAAGTGTCTCGGCTAGGGAACTTAGGTACGAGAGGGGAACGTCATGAATTAAGCACCCCACTTGCCCGATCAAAGATCGACCTCTACTAATCATGATGTGATTTTTATTTATATTATATGCTCTTGTTTCGGTTTATTAAGCTATCTTTTCTATGTGATGCACGCAAGTATAGACTAATTTGCAAAAGTTAGAACACTTTGGTTTCATGTTTGTTTGAGAATTGTTTCGAATATGTACCACTTGAAAAAGTGATCGCATATGTACATTACTCAAATTATTCCAATTCAAGCAATTAGCCTTCATCCACAGGCATCCAAGCAAGTATATCAATTAAGAACTTAGCCTCATGGCAAGCACGCTAAACATGACAACAATCACACGCATGCGATATGCTAAAGCACAAAAATGCTCACCTCATACTCCAAGGCAAGCCAAAAGAAACAAAAGAGTTAGAAAACATGCATGCTCCTAACTAATGCAGCATGACTAATACAACACATGCGATATGTGACTAATAGGCTCGACTACTAATTATGTCATGTGAGTCAATTTGATAGCATGAGGTTTAAACACGTATTCAACGAAGTAATAAACAGCAATGCATTGTTTTAGAATGATGAACCGAGCCTTGATGCATGCAAGGCAAGTGGATGCAAGCATGGGAAATGCTAAAAAAAACATGATGTTCTAAACTACCCATTATAAGCAAGTAAATAAAAGGAAGAAAGATGTGGGGTTAGAAAACATACATATTATTACATGTTTGCCCTTACACAGAAGGGTTCGAATGAATGTCCGAGAGTCCGAATTAAACTAATTATTACAAAACTAAATGAATAAATAAGCAAAGAATTAACTAGCTAACTACTCTATTACAACAAGGATAATCATGAGAAGTAAACTAACTATCTAAGTTAATTAGCTATAGCAATTACAAATAAACAATAATGATAATTACAAGACTAATAATTAACAAGACTAATTGTAACAATAACAATAATAATTACAATGCTAATAATCAGAGCATTAATCTAGAACATTGAGGTAAGCAAGGATGCACAAGAGATGCATGCACAGTGTCCAAGAACAGCTTTGTCTGCCTAGGCCTATTCTGTTTCACCTTCAGCCACTGCCCTCTGTTTTCTGTAAAATACACTGCTGACCAAACATTGATGGCCGACAGTGCCTTAATGAAGCCCGGCTAGGCCCAAATAAGGCCCAAATAAGGCTAGTCGTGCCTTAATTTTATACAAAATCCTGTTTTTGTGCTCTGAAGTGAAAACAGTGCAGACAGAGTTATTATGAACTCTATTTGTCCTATCTATTCTTTTCTCTCATGGTAAGCCCCAAGAGAAGAACGAAGTCATTTCCAAAACCATCAATGAGCAAATTGATTACTTGACGAGTTAGGGTATGATTTTGGACAAAAATTAATAAATGCAATGAATCAATAACCACCCCTCCCTCTTATCATGGAGCAAGCTCAAAGAGGGAAGCAGAGATGCTTCAAGGGACGTCAAAACACCATGAATTGATGTGTGACGACTTTTGACATAACAGACTCGGCATAACGTCCGGCCAGACCCAAGCAATATAACTCATTTTCTTTACATTGGTTGGTTCATTTTAGCAATTTTCTTAGTCCGTTCCATTCTTTAGTCCATTTGTCCAAAGTGATAATTAAGTCCACTAAATGAGAAGAAACGTCAAACGAGAGTTGATCCTAAACATGAAAGAGAGACCATGCCGTTGACAATGAACCTCCGTAGAGATTAAGCCATTGAGCAAAGGTCTCATTTTCATGCTTTGAATAACCATTAATCGGTTGAAATAACTCTCAAACAAAAGAAAAGAAGAAAATAGGGAGGTTGCAGAAATGAACACATGAATTTGATTATCAGAATGCGACTCTTGATATGAAAATTAACCAAAGAAAAGCTATCAAAGCATGGGTAACACAACACAACAAACTAGATATGAGGACTTACAACACAACAAACTATATATTCAAAGCATACACTAATTAAATAAATTAGGACAGCCCTAAAACATCCCCTAATATGCTAAAAACAGTGGCTAAAATCAAGAGAAGGTAAGTAAAAATAGTAGAGGAAAAGCTATGGAACAAAGCCTAAGGAGGGGTGGCTAACCCCTCCACTTTTTGCAATTTTAAATCACATATTTTAGCCCCAAAAAAAGTCCAAGAACAATCCCAAAGCAGCCCAAAAATAGTGGCTAAAAGTATGTTTAAAGAGCACAAAAAGATAGACAAAAGCAAGAGATATAAAGCTAGTAAGCAAAATCAAGGAGAGGTGGCTAACCTTTCCACTTTTGAGACTTTTAAACCATGTTTTTCAGCCCTTTTAAACTCTGAAAATTAGTCAAAAAAAAAAAAAAAAAAAAAACAACAACAACAACAAAGAAAAGAGTGCAAGAACAAAGGGTATGAGCTATGGGATAAAGTGTAAGAAAGGGTGTTAAACCTCTCTACCCTTTGGTAGCTCTTTAACCGCAAGTTTCAGCACTTGGAATGGATCCAAAACAGCATAAAAACTCAAGAAAAATATAGAAAAAGATGGAAATGAAAGCAAGGAAAAGGTGACAAGCTTATACCTCTTGAAGAGAGCAAGCTTTGGTTGTTGTTCAAACTTGATTCCAAACACCCTCAAGTTTATGAAATATGGTTTGAAAGTTTAACAAAAAGCTTCAAGAACAAGCTCTAATGTTGTATGTATAGCTAAAGAAGGTTTGAAGGTCAAAGAAGGAAGGAATATGGAAGGAGGGGCTCTTTAACTCTTCAAAGCTTTTGGAAATTTCGCTAACCTTGAATTTTGAAGGAAGAGGTCCTATTTATAGAATTTGAGCCAATTTGGTTAAAAATATCTTCAAACAAAGATATTTGTTCAATTCCTGCTAGTTGTCTGTCTGGAGCTATTGAGACCCGGCCGGGCCTCAAAACCCACGGCCGGGCCTAAAAACACATGGCCAGGCCTAAAAAGCAACCCAGAAAAATTTTTCATTGAGGGCCAACCGATTCTAAATAGACCTCGGCCGGGTCTAAAAATCTACGTTTCAGGCCTGACTTCAAACGGGCATATCTCTCATTCAGACTCGGTTTTAGGTGATTCTTCAGTCTAAATTGAAGCCCCGAAAGTTTAGTTTCTAATGGTGGTGGCCCCACATCTAAATTCTAAGTGTGTAAAGAGATATGCCTAATTTAGTGAAGGCTACTTATTTCTATCCTAACGGATTGATGCCCAACTTCTACCCCAACTAGTTTTCTTCCCTCCCCTTCCTATGTCCTTCAACTCTAAACCTATAAATAAAAGGCTTCAAATATTTTTCAAAGAGTTCACCACCCTTCCATTTATTTCCACTTTGTCCTTACTCAGTTTACTGAAAAGTGCAATGTTTTAAACGAAATGCGAGCCTCGGAACATCATATAAACATTTGGAAAAATATTTTGAAATGAGGGTTTTAAGGTCTAAAATAGTTTGGCCAAAATGGGGTGTAAGGTTTGGGATTAGAGCTTGAATCCAAATTTCTTCGCTGAGAATTCAAAAGATTGCACAGTGTAACTTTTATCATCGGGTGTTTGGAATAAAGCGCCCAAGTCTTAAGGGCAGTCAAAAATGGGCTGTCCACATTCGCCCCTCTTTGGCAGAACTCGAAGTCATGAAATGACGTGAGTGAATGTCAAAGCCCGAAGACGACCCATTTTGACAAGGCTGTAAGACTTGGGCAAACAAAAAAAATGCAGATGCAGTTGGTGAACCCAAGGGTTGCCTACGTATCCCTTTGCAAGGAATCAAACCAGCGTAGTTCTGGGATAAGATGTAAATGATACACAATGCAATGGAACAATGCAAATGATATATAATGTAAGAAATCTAAACCACAAGTAGTGCTTATCGCACAAATATCATAAAGGAATGGAGATGCAAATCAAACTACGTCTTATATAGAAAAGAAGTGTGGGCACAAGCCAAACGACGCCTAACACAAGCTAAGTGCCTACACCCACAATACTGGCCTCAGCGCAGCATGGATACTTACACATAACAGGACCATGTTTTAACATGAAAGGGGTGCGAGCACCTGCAAAACTATGTTTTTCGTAGAAAGAAAAAGTGTACAAGTAATTAGGTGGTATGATATAAGTGAGGAATGATCTGTTAGGAAAAGATAATGATCCTAAATGCTAAATGCAACAAGACAAAGTACGATGCAATGAATGCAATGAATAAGGAGCGTAGGTTGAACTACATCTTACAGAGAAAGGGCATGGACACAAAACAGACCACGTCTAACACAGAAAAGGTGCCGACACCCTCAATAATGGCCTCAAAACAGCATGGGTACTTACAAGTGACAGAACCGTATTTCAACGAGGGAAAGGTATGAGCATATGCTAAACTAAGCTTAACATGGAAAGGATGCAGACAATAAAATGGCACGATGCAATGGATGTAATGGACAATGCAATAGATGCATGCGATAGATGTTATATGCAATGCTATAGAGGTAATAGATGTGACGCAATAGATAATGGATACGATGTAGCAGCTAGGAAGTGATGCCTTGGAAAGTACCTGGCAGGGGCAATTGGCGACGACTGACTTTACGTTGTTGGGGAGCTTTCTCTTCTTCTTGGTTTTAAGGCTTCTTCGTTCGTCTTGTGCTTCAAAACCACATGTACTACTTTTTTCCCTGGCTATGTTCGTAACTTTCCCTATTCTCTAACAGGGTGACAGACTAGGTTGGTTCTCCAACATCGAACTCAAAGTGTACAAAACAGTGCGATACAAGGTAAAAATGTATGAATGCACAAAATAGTGCGATGCAAGGTGCACAAAACAGTGCAGTACAAGTTTGCACAAGACAGTGCGATGCAAGGTGCACAAAACAGTGTGAACTCAAGGTGCACAAAACAGTGCGATGATGAGGGTGCACAAAATAGCGCGATACAAGGGTGCACAAAACAGAACGACACAAAGTGCACAAGATAGTGCGACACAAGTGGATGCACAAAACAGTGTGATACAAGGGTGCACAAAATAGTGCTTGCGAGATGCACAAAACAGTGTGATACGGAGTGTAAGGTGCACAAAATAGTGCAAACTCAAGGTGCACAAAACAGTGCGATGCAAGATGCACAAGATAGTGCGATACGTGGTGAATGTACAAAACAATGCAATGCAAAGTGCACAAAATAGTGCGATGCAAGGTGAAATATGCATGGTATGTAGAGGGAAATGAGCAGTACTTAAAATAATGTGTCATGTACGTTATGCAATGAGTACAGGGCAACTTGCCACAATTTATTTGAAATCAACTTGCCAAAACTTATTGAAATGTAACATAAAGGGAGGCAACTCGACGAAACAGGGGCAACCAGTCATGTAATTCAAATCACCCAGAATGTATGAGCATGTATGCATAATTCAAAGCACATGTATTAATCAGAGGGGGAAATGGCAATCCCAAGAGAGTTTTGAAATGGTCGGAGACAACTTTCGAAAGCTGAATCATATCAGCGTCATCATGGGGGTGAGCTCACCCTAATCCAGGAGAAAGTGCTCAACAAATGGCTTTGGCAGACTGAGGGAAAGGTTGGGTTCATGCCCCTTGTCTAATTGATGACCCGATCAGATGCACTGAAAATTGCCCTTAGTGTCCAGTCATTGGCCACCGGTTGGGTTCATGCCCCTTGTTCGATAGGTGGCCCGATCAGATATACTAAAAATTTCCCCTAGTGTCCAGTAAATGGCCACCTTTTTCAACATCATGTAGGCACGGGTGATGGGGATCATTAGACCCAAGAATAGCTGCCAACCAATCAGACTCATGCTTTTCTTCTTTCCCGACATGTTGAGAACTTACTCCATACCCCTCCAAAGCCGTGACGAATTCCTCACATACACTTTGCAATGATCATGAATGTGATGCCCCTTGTATGGGCTCTCTTAGCTCGTTTATGAATTCCGCACTTGGACTTGTTTTTTAGTTTGGAGCGAACATTCGTGTATAGAATTTTGGCAATGGCACTCTGTTAAACTTTGAGCGACAAACACACTATGGTGACTTGATGAAGAACACTTATGAGTGATAGATATGTTATAGTGACTCGATGAAGAGCGCAAACTGAAACAAACACCAAGCACAACACAATAGAACTCACAACTGACCCAAAAGCAAAAAAAGACTCAAGGTGACTGATTATTCATAGTGCCCCTAGTCTTACATATGTTCCCTTTAAAACTCAATTTCCTAAAACCCGAGTTTTGATTCATTTTTTTGCTCAAGTTAGAGATTCAACTGATAAGTTCAAGTATTAAAAATTGCTCCACTTGTTGATTCAAGCTAGTTCTTTCTTACCCAACATAAGTATGATATGCGTAGCAATCGGTGTAGCTCATGGATTGATGTGAAGCTGACAATGTGAATAGGGCAGGATGATTGGGTCGAGACGAACAAGATGGATATGGTTGAGACCAAATTTCAGGACGAAGTTATGTAGACACCCCATTTTTGACCGACCTTAAGACTTAGATGTCATCGTTTGTGCATGTCATTGTTTGTGCACTCGATGATTGTGTTTGTTTTGAGCACCCAAAGTTCTCGGTGGAATGCCTTGTCTTTGAGCCTCTAAACCCTCTTTGTTTTGTGCTTGTTTTTGGGCCAAACCTTGGTGCCTCTTGCCTAGAAGAGGGAGGGGCCATGTCGGCCACTTTTTGGCCTTGTTGGCCACTTTTCCCTCTTGTCGACCACTTGAAGTGGTCGGTCAGCTAGTTGAAGTGGCTGGTCAGCCACCTAAAGTGGCCGACGGCCATTTTTCTCCTTCTTTCAGATATTTCTTTGCCAGCTGTGCTAGCTGTTGATCACTAAAGGCCATCTCCATACACGTGTATGGAGGGATTAAAGCAAGCCTTTGGCTTGGATTTCTATATGTAGGGGGGTCTCTCCCCCATTTGAGGGGTTAGATAATTTTGAGCAAATTTCTCCCTCTCTCTCTAGAATTCTCTCTCTCCTCTTGTTTTATGCTTGATAGTTAGAATTCTCTACACATTTGCACACTAGCCCTTAACCAAATTGGACCACCTTGGAGCTGAGGCCTCTTGGAACCTATTTTGGGCTGTTGGAAGGTTATTTGAGCCTAAAAGAGTGGTTGTTTAGTGTTGTGCTTCAAAGGTATAAGACTTACATCATTTAAGCTCTTTGTACATACTTGTTTTTCCATCTTTCTATGCTGTTTTGAGCCTAGTTTTTTACTACAAAAAGTTCTAATTTTTGTGCCTTAACATGTTGGTTTAAAGCCATTTTGTGCTAAGGGGTTGTCTACCCTTCTTGTTGCTTATTTGTATGAGCCTTTGCATCACCTTTTGGCATGATAAAGTCAAACTTTTTAGGCCTTTAAACCACTGAAATTCAGAGTTATTTCAGTGGTAAAAAGTATGTTTTGAAGTCAGAAAATGGAGGGGTTAGCCTCCCCTCCTTGTGTCTCACTTTCATGTCTAGTTAGCATCACATGATAACATGTTTTTGTGGCTTAACTTAGCTTATTTCCAGCACATGTTTACCACTATTTTGGCATGATTTAGCTCTGTTTTGGGCTGCTTTGGTCATGTGAGCCTTGTTTTGCATAGTTGTAGTGCAAATGGCTTCACTAGCTTAGCATTTTAGGCCTCTAAACATGTTTTGCTTGGAATGATTGCATGTTGTAGTGTCTTTTAACATGTAATTTCAATGTATATATGTAGACCGCCCGAACTCGCTCTACGCGCGAGGGTGCGAATTGTGTTCTCAACTACTACAGTTCGGATTCCTGTCACGGTTCTAAATCTAATCTCACAAAGTGCAATGCAGGACTGATAAATCACCAAAGAGTCTAAATCTGGCAAATCGTTTTGGAAAATCGATTTTAGTCAAAAAAGTGTCAAACATGGACTACTTTGCCAGATTTCAGAGTCGCCACCTAAATATTTTACTTTGGTAAATTTATGAAACCCTGACTCGTGCCAAAGGCCACGTGTCCGTCATCACCAAAGTTGCCTCGACTCGGGAATTTGGGTACGAGAGGGGAAGGTCATGAAATGAGCACCCACACGCGCCCAATCAAAAGATCGGCCTCTACTAACATGATATGTTGTTTTGAAAACACATGCGTTCTTTTTCCAGTTATTAATCTAGCATTACTATGTGATGTGCACAGCTTACAAGTATAGACTAAATCGCTTGATTTGGAACAAAACATCTCATGTTTGTTTTCGAAAATGGTTTGAAGATACTACTCGCAAGTAGGCTAAAACGCGGATTTGCCACCAAACAAGGTGGGCTTAAAACATGATGATTTGCCACTCCAAGTGAGCTTAAAACTTACATTTCGATGAATTGCTCCGATTCAAGTAATGAAGCCTTCATCCACAGGCATTCAAGCAGTTTATCACTTAAGCAAATAGCCTCATGGCAAGCATGCTATCATGGCAACACTCACACTCATGCAATATGCTAAAGCGTAAACACTTACAGTGTACTCCAAGCCAAAACAGAAAACTAGTTAGAAATCAATGCATGATCCTAGTTTATGTTAAGATGCCTAATGCAACACATGCAATAATGCAACTAAAATGGCCTCGGCTATCTAAGATGGCATATGAATGTGACACTTGATAACATGCTTTTAGACACGTATTCAAGTAAGTGTATTGAAATACAATGCAGTTTGAATGATGCGCCGAGCCCGGTGCATGCAATATAAATGAATGGATGCAAACATGCGAGCACAAGGATGCTAATTGAAACATGTCCTAAGACTAACCATCAAAAGCTGATAAGTAAAAGGGATAAAGAAATGGGGTTGGAAGACATGCCTCACACACACGCACCATTATTACAACATTTGCTCTCGCGAGGAGGGTCCAAATGAATTAGCTAACTAGCTACACTAATTAAACTAATTAATACAAACCAAATTGAATAATAAGCAATCTACTTACTTATTATTACATCACTTAACTAATTAACAAATTAGCTAATTAAATTACAAACGCAAATGCTAACTAAACATGAAAATGCATTAAACAATGCTGCTTCAGCTTTGTTGGAAATTAGGGGATGCACGCCTCGGTTTCCGTCCCGAAAAGCTCTCCAAATGCTCTTAGAGGCTCTATCTGCAGGGTGTCCTTAAGAGCTTGCTGTTGAAACTTACCAAACCAAAGCTGGGGAGTGCACCAGTGGCCTGCCGGCCAAGGATGCACACTACCGGCCACAGATGAAAGGGTGCCAGCCACCAATGAGGGGGTGCCAGCCACTAGTGTGCTGTGACACCAAACTGCAATAGAGCACAAAATAGAGGAAATGGAGAGTCTCCCAAGAACATGTATGTACTATACCCCTCCATATCACCTCAAAACATCAAGGGAGAGGCATAATTGGATCCAAAACCATCAATCAAGCATCGCAATGCATGATGGCCAAAGATCCAATTTGTACAAACTCAATAAACGCAATGCAAACAAGACACTTAGACCATCTCCTTATCATGAGAGTCAAAGGCAATGGAGACCAAGGGAGATTGGCTCATTTCATCACTCCAAGTATGAAATGAACCAATCCACCTTGTGTTCAACATAACGTCGGGTTGAACACGATGCAATGCAAAATACAACATGCTCATCTACCAATGCTAAGGTGGCATGCACAAGACTCTATCATTGAAGCAAAGCATGCAAAACATGTTATGGAGCCAAGAGCACTAAAGCAAGTGAAGGACATTACACATGAGGCATGCACTGTCAATCTCGAATGGTCAAACCAGCCATGGACAGACTTATATTATGCCTAAATAGTGGCAAAATCATGCTGAAAATGAAGCACCAAAAGCTACAACAACATGCCCATGCATTGGCTCGCAAGCTAGGCATTAAACACAACTCTCAAACACAATCAAAGAGTGATATGCATGAGAGTATGGCAAGGCTATATGCTCTGAAATCAAGTGTTAAATGATGCCAAATCATCCAAACATCACAAATAAGGCATGCTAGAAGGCTCAAAACTCAAGACTAGCTAAGGCACTTGCACCATAACCATATCAAGCAAGCCCTGAAGCACCAAGATCACTCAAAACAGTCCTAAGGCAAGCCAAAACAATGTTAGAAACATGATGAAGTGTAGCCAAAACAAGCTAGAATAGTAAGCCAAAACACTAAGCATGCAAGGCCAATGAGTGGGATTACACTACAAGTACCAAGACCAAGCAAGAGGTGACTCCATCAACCAAAATCAGAATTGTAACATGGCAAAATAAGACCCAAAACATGCTGAGATGGTAGCGCAAAAGCTTAGACAAGCATGCATACATATTAGCCCATGATTAAGGCACAAGACACAACTCTCCAAAAGCATTGAAAGAGTGAAACATGTGAGAGTATGGCTACACCATATACACTAAAATCATGTTAGAAATGAGGCCAAAACATGCAAATAACTCAAGTAATGCATGCTAGAGACTTGACACTCAAAGCTAGTCAAAGCCACTTACACTACAACCATACAAGGCAAGCCTCACATGGCCAAGACCAACCAAAATAGAGCTAAGGCATGCTAAAATAACACACAAAAAAAAACATGCTGAGATAGAACCAAAATAGGCTAGCATGATGGATCAAAGCATTGAGCACACAAGGCTAAATGGCAAGATTACACTACAAGTGTAAAAAGCATACATGAGGTGAGTCAACCAAGCCAAAACAGAGTTATGCCATGCTGAGATAGGGCCAAAAATAGGCTGAGAACAAGCCAACACATGCTAGAAAAACATGCTCAATAATTAGGCCAACAAGACAAGCAAACAAGACAAGAGGAAAGGGGACCACCCCCTCCTTTTTGGGACCTCAAAACCACATTTCTACCACTGAAAATCCACTGGATTTCAGTGGTTAAAAGGCCAAACAAGGATGATCTCAAAGGCCTTAAGAGATGGTACAAAGCAAAGCAAAACAAGCCACCAAAGAAGGTAGATCACCCCTAACTCAAACAAGGCCTTAAACAACCATTTTAAACACTTGAAAACAAAGCTTTTTATAGTTGACAACTAAGCCAAAACAAGAATGCAAAGGTGGTAAAAGATTTAATCAAAACAAAGCTTTAAGAGAGGTGTATGCCTACCCTTGAAGAACAATGGCAAGACAGCAACTTCAGTAACAATTTTGGACCAAAACCAATGCTAAGACCTCAAAATAAACTGCAATGGACCTTAACTCCAAAGTGAAGGTGTTTAACTAGGTGTTTGTGTGCAAAAGTATGAAGAAAACACACTTTAAGGCACTATTGAGTACAATATAGAGAGAGAGTGTGAGAATTCTAGAGAGAGAGAGAGAGATTTTGGCTCAAGAAATCTCAGAACCTCTGGAAAGGGAGAGGGGCCTCCCCTTATATAGAACAATGCCATCCAAAGTTTGCTTGGCAAGCTTAAACTTGCCTCCATCCCTCCATATGGAGGATGGCTCAGTGAGAAACAGCTGGCTCAAAAGATCTAAAATAATATTTGTTGAAACAAGGTGTTCTGCCGACCATCAGTGGTAGCTAGCAGTGCCTCATTGATGGCCGGCATGCCTTATCAATGGTCGGCAGGGCTAAATGCATGGCCGGCAAGCCATCACAAGAAGTATGCTGAAAGGACGAACACATGGTCCAAAAATGGGGCAGAAAGGATACAGGGTTTGGAAAGCTCAAACTTGTGACGTTCCGTCACGAAATTCGAGTACTCGATGAGCAATCAAACTTGCCACCAGATGTACCTACAAGAACATCCAAGTCTTGAGGACGGTCAAAAATGGGATGTCTACAGTTGCCCCTCTTTGACAGAACTCAAAAGTCATAAAATGACGGGAGTGAATGTCAAAGCCCAGAGACCACCCATTTTTGACAAGGCCGAAGACTTAGACAAACATTCAAGATAACAATATAGATGCGATCACAGGCTGGGGCAAAATGCAAATGACATGCATGATGCAAGAGCATAACTTATGATTATGCAAAGAAAGCTGTAAAGAAACACCATGCAAATGTTATGCAAAGTAAATACAACATTTGAAGCAAACCGATAAGGTAGTGTAATCTCACACATGAGAAACACAAACACACAAACACGCTGCGTGCGAGACTCACAAGTCAAACCACATTTCACGCAGAAAGGATGTAAGAAAATTATGCAGGCTTAACTACGCGTCACGCGAGAAAGGCCAAAAGAAACCATTGGGCACACCCGAAGTCTCAGACAAGATTCCGACGCGTTGCACGCAAACGGAAAAGGAGTGGTATAAGCATTGGAACACGTTCCAAATGCTCTTAACCAAAGAGGGGGACACATAGGGACACATCCCAACGTTTCCAACCAAAGGAGTGGTATAAGCATTAGAACACGTTCCAAATGCTCTTAACCAAAGAGGGGGAAACATAGTGACACGTGCCAACATTTCTAACCAAAGGAGTGGTATAAGCATTGGAACATGTTCCAAATGCTCTTAACCAAAGACAGCCTATTGCGCCGCGCGCACGAGGAGAAAGAACAACAACGCCCAAGGCATATGTGGTTAAATACGATAGATACATAGAGTGAAGATGTGCGATGGATGCACAATGATGAACATATGCGATAGATACACAAAGTAAACATGTGTGATAGATAAACAAAGCAAACATGTGCGATAGATACACAAAGTGAGCATGTGTGATAGATACACAAAGTAAACAATCTTAAATGGAACTTCTCGGAATGAACCGTACATACAATATTGTCTGGTTGCACCAGTTGGGAATCTTCCACTTTTTGATTGTGCTTCCAAACCGCAGTTACTACCTTTCTTCCTAGCCATGGTCACAACTTTCCCTATTCTCCAATGGGGTGACAGACTAGGTTGGTTCAGTATCCAAAATTGAGGCGCATACCCGCTACCTCAACCTATGGGGCTTCCATACAAATTTCAAGCCGGGGATACACCCCTGGGTATTTAAACCAGACTTTAGTCTCGGAAATTCCAAACCTTTGCATTCTAGGCATCAATCATTCGAACTCTAGTTTCCACCGTCGCAGTTGGTCTCCTAGAAACTCATTGCAAACACAGCCAAGATGCCCCTGGCATGGAATGGTACTCAAGGAGAGAACTTCTGATCGCCATTCTGGCTTGAAGTAGGCTTGATCTTGAGCTTGAGGTAGAGGCACACTCATACTTCGGAGCATTGGCAAGACCTGAAAAGGTATATCTGGAATGCAATATCGGAATTTTCTGAAGGTGAAACAAACTCAGATGCTCCGATTTTCCCGCTTTTCTTTTGCTTTGCAATCTGGAACCTATATAGCTTCAGATAGGTCCTTGTTCTACTGTTCTCACATGACTTGGGCTGAACCCTGCAGTTTTATAAAAGAACAAATCCTGTTTTGCACATATGTGGAGAATGGCACAGCACTTTGAGCACAAAATGATTTATTTTTACAATTGAATTTGAGAAAAAAGTTCTTAACCGGGTATTGAGCCTATGACTGACCACAGTCAAAACGACTCGACAAAAGGAAAGACAAAGGTAAAATAGCCTAAACGACTCAACAAAGGAAAAACAAAGGTAAAACAACCTAAACACATCCGTTGACACTCGAAACGACTCAAAACAAGAATCGAGACAAACAAAACACACACAACACTCAGATGTGTTATAAAGGCAAGAGACCTCTCGGTTCATGGGGAACCCACAGCTTCTCCAGGTATTATTTCCCACCCTTTTTCATTTGTGATTCTCACATCACTCTGGCACTCAATCTCTTTTTTTTGAAAAGCCCTTTCTTCACTTTTTCTCTCAGCACACATCTCTCTATTCTTCAATCTCTCTTCTTTTTTTATCCCTCCCCTGGATGGTTGATGGATAAACAGGAAGTGGTGGGCTCTTGCCCCTAGCATTCTGCCAAATTCTCCTTCTTTTGACATCGGTTGACGATGCGCTCAGCCAGTTTGGATGTGATCAGACCTGTCCAGATGAGGGAATGGAATACCCTGCTCTATCTTTAATTCATGCTTCGCACTTGGCTTGATACCTCACTGCTTGGAGGATGTGAGAGCTTTCTGCCCTTTTGCTGTTAGCTTCAGTTGTGCCCTTCTTGGCGAATATGGTGCCCTTTCTGGCAAGTATGGTGCCCTTTCTGGCAAGTAGAGTGCCCTTTCTAGCAAGCATGTTGACAACGGGGAAAAGACAGAACACCTGACTCAACTGTGCCCCTAGTTCATCATTTTGACCATTTTTTTTGTTTTTTGGCTTGTGCTAAAACAATTTTGATCAACGTGAGAGTTAGATTAACAAACTTATTCGATTTTCTGATTTGAAATCATGCAAGTCAAGTTATGAGCACTGAAAATCTTCCTTTTTTGGGTCCAAGAAAAGGTCCAGTTTTGGAAAAATGGAATAATTTTCGAGAGAATTATACAACTTCATTAAAAATTCTCAAAACTTGTTTTTTCAAATGGCCACCGCTCGACCAACACAGAATGTACTCTTGAGATGCACAACCTCAAATCCAAAACAGTGGAAAAATTGCCCCTTGTCTAAATGGCACTGCACGGCACCAAATCTAGCAACGAAAAGTTGACCCTTGTCTGAATGGCAACTCACGGCAGCGGAAAGTTGCCCCTTGTCTAAATAGCGTCACAGTATACTGTAACCAGTCCTCATAGTGACAATCACCGCCGAACACTCAGATACAACGAAGACAAAGATGACCTGTTCAATCTCATGGACAAGACAAGTGAATTTGAAGTGTTTACGGCTGGACTTCATAATGAAGTTGCCTACGTATCCCGAAGATGGGAATCAAGCCTTACGTAGTTCGGTTAAGGTACACTCAGGTATTAACCTCTCCTTTTACGCTCTAACTTTTGCCAAGGCCGCCCTTCCGGGTTTTCAACCTCGCGAGCTCTGTTTTTCTTTTTGTTTTTCAATTCTTTTCATTTCTTTTCATTCTTTTCATTCTTTTCTTTAATCTCTCTTCTTTTTTCCTTTGCATTTTTTCATTTTCTTTTTTTCTTTTTTCTTTTTCATTTGCTCTAACTTTTGCTTGGGTCACCCTTCTAGGTTTTCGGCCCAGCGAGCCTCTCAAGGATAAAAAAGTATAACTTGTCCATGTTGACTGGTCGAAGGATCTCGAAGCCATTTAAATCCAGTAGAATGATTGTTGTTCGCCGATGATGTAGGAGTCCATCCAATGGGGGCTAAAGTTGCCCCTGGTGTTGTGGATAGAAACTCGATTGTCCTTCAGCAATACTTTTCCTTCTCTCAGATTCTGGAATTCGGCTTTCTTGCCAGTCTTCATTGGTTTGCAGAATGATCCATCTTTTTGAATCTTTGAGCACATCTGACATTTTTTGCCCCTAGTTCAAGGACATCTTCGAGTCTGGCCATACAAGCCTTACATTGTGGTTGACCGTTGAACATTCTGAGTTCAAGTTCAGGGTTTGAAAGCAAAAGGGGTTGAGTCTCGAGGCTGAGAGCGATCCTATGCTGCACAATCTCGAGAGTGATTCCACACATGTCCTCGCAGGACCACGCAAAACATTTTTTGAAATCTTTTAAGAAAGCGACAAATCACTCGCGTTGAAGACAGTGTAGAACCAATCTAGATCAAGCCAGGATCCTTCTCAGTACCCACATTAACAAACATGATCTCATTCATTAAGGGCTTAACACGCCTCTCTTTCTCTCAGTAGATCAAATTTTTGCAAATCCCGAGGAATTCCTTCCTCTTTGTTTTCATCACAGTGTTCAAAAAGTTTTGAAAAACTTAGGCCAATGCAATGATTTCAAGGCACAGAAAAGTAGGTGAACGTTTCTGCCATTTCATTCAAATCTTCTGGCATAACTGGCTCAATGGCAGAAACAGAAGCAAAAGGATGAAAATCACTGCTATTTCATTCAGATCTTCTGGCGCGACCGGCTCACAGATGCAAAAAAAAGGGTGTAAAAGACGAACGCAAAACAAAAAAGTGATACCCGAGGTAACATCCCCGAAATCACCTGACTCTAACACAACAGGACTGACTCGATACAACAAGACAGACTCAACTGACTCAGTACAAAAAGACTAACTCAATACAACACAACAACATTGACCCAATACCCAAGTCTGAAAGTACAATAAACAGCATTCGCAAATGTGCTCAAAACAGTGCATGCTATCCACCATATCTGGAGTAAAATGAGCGCCATCAACAGGTGGTTCATCCCCCGATCACATAATCACATTATCCCCCCAAGTTCACTATCCAGTGCCGATAAACTTTGCAGATCCTGGTGCGACAATGACCTCATTGTCAATCAGATCTTGTATTTCATGGCGAAGATGAAAATAACTGTCAGTGTCTTGGCCAGTTTGTTGATAGAAGGCACAGTACTTGGCGGCATCATAGGAGTGAGGAAGTTTATTCGGTAATGGCCACGGCTCCAGGGGTTTCAGATGCCCCTTTTTTATCAGGACCTTCAGGGCCGCTGACAAAGACATGTACAGTGGGGTGAACACCCTCTGGCCCCGAGGTGGGTATTTCGAGGTTTGTGAGGTTATGTTGGATGTACCGGCGAAAGGGTCGGCAGGTGTTGACTGGGTTTGTTGATCTCTTCCAAGTGTAGGATTAGAGCTGAAAGGGGTGTTTCTGGTATGGCATCCCTTGTCCCGGTTTGCCCCTTGATTCAAACTACCCTCAACTTGAGTGGCGAAAGTGTCATCCACAGGCTTTGCAACAACTGCAAGCACTTACTGTTTGTTCAGTCCTTTGGCTTTCAAAGCCTCAACAGCCCACTGAAGGTGTTCATAGGGACCGCTGCCTGCCCCGGCCTTGTTCTTACCACTTGCCTCCACTTTGCCAAGGGATTGAGTCACTATATCAGAGCGAAGCCCAGTTGTTGTCGACACACCAACACCCAGATCTGCGATGGCTTCAGGTTGGCCCTTTTCAATTGCCGCTTGCCCCAAGATCAAAGAGCCTTTTGGGTTGAAATTTTTGGCCTATGATGTGGTCGATGATGGAGCCAAAATTCCAAAGGCTAAATCTGCCATAGTTTTTTGCAAATCTTCAATCATGCTCACCAACTCAGCAGTAGTGGGTTCACGGGTTTGAGATGATTGGGGTTCAAGTGTACCCATCATGCATAAGTCCATGCTGATTGGAATGAACACCTCAGGCTTGGGTTAATGGGCTAGGGTGATGTATATACTGGGGTCAAACGGGTTGGTCGTTGTTTGGATGAAGTTTACCTGCCTAGGTGGAGGGTTTTGATTGACATTTGGTTTTTCTGGAGGTGCTATTACCTTGTTGTCAATGAGATCTTAAATCTCATGACGTAGTCTGAAGCAAAAGTCGGTATCATGACAGTGCTGCTGATGGAAAGCACAATATTTAGCCAGGTCATACCTTAAAGGGAGAGGATCGGATAGAGGCCGCTGTTCTAACGGTTTCAGATGTCCTTTCTTGAGTAGGACCCCTAGAGCTTTAGACAAAGGCATGTAAAGTGGGGTGAAAACCCTCTTACCTCAGGGTAGATAGTTCAAAGTTTAGGGGTTTGGATTGGACGTACCAACAAAGGGGGTGG
This sequence comes from Camellia granthamiana, assembly GCA_036172215.1. NCBI lineage: Eukaryota > Viridiplantae > Streptophyta > Magnoliopsida > Ericales > Theaceae > Camellia > Camellia granthamiana. The sequence continues at coordinate 158,686,761 of CM069905.1, forward strand.
CTATTTTCGGAGTGGTGGTGACCATCCCAACTTCAGAAGATTTCGCAGTTGCGTCACCACTGGTGGTCGCATTCGAACTGCGTGCATAACCCTTCTTGGGTGACTCCCTTTTGCGGTCAATCAGACCTTGCTTCATGGCATCCTCAATCTGTACCCCAATCTCGTGTAAGTCAGCAAAAGTGGGAAGGGGTCAGACGATCATTTTCTGCATGAGATTGGGTTGAAGGTTGCGCACAACCATCCTTATCTAATCCTTTTCCAGTGGTCGAGTTGTCATCATGGAGGCCTTAGCCCTCCATCGAGTGACAAAATCAAAAAAGCCCTCTTTCGGCTCTTGCCTGGTCGCCTCGAGATCATGAGTCGTGACCTCGATTTGGGTGTTGTATGAATACTGGGCAATGAAGGCCTCGGGCATCTCTTCTCAACTCCTCTTTACTGAGTCCTCCAGCTTGGCATACCATATGGCCGTGATACCCGACATGGTCCAACTGAAGAGTGAAAGCTTTTGCAATCTGGAGAGGCCCATTGGCTGTAGGATATCTGAGAACAACCGTAGATGTACCATAGGATCTCCAGAACCGTCAAAACGGTCTATATGTGGCATCTTGAACCGATCCGGCAATGTCACTGGTGAATCGGTGTAACCATCCTCACTGGTGAATTGGTGTAACCATCCTCTATGTCTAGAATGGAGTTAACTCCCTGGGCTCATTTGAACAGCTTTTCAAGCTTACTCACTTTCAGCGCGGTTGGGTCCACCTCAACTTCAAACGGTGTATCCACTGGATTAGCAGATACTTTAGACAATTGAGGCGGGACTGGCCCTGTGGGGACGTCCGTATTTTCCTGGACGTAAGCTGCATCCCCGGGTATCGGAACCCTAGGTAGGGGTGGGGGTGGATGCGAAGCAAATGCTCTGTCTTGTTGTGGTTGCTGCTGTTGTTAAAGTCTGGCAATCAGCTTTGCCTGTTGAGCTACAACCTCTGCCTGACGAGCAGCATCTTGCTGCATGGCCTACATGGTCTCTTGGAGTTGCCGCATCATGTCCTCTATACCGGCCATAAGGCGCTGATCTATTTGAACAAATGTAGGTTCTCTTTCTGAGATAGAAGCAGATATCTCAGCCCAACTACGCGCAGGTAAGGTAGATAATAACCGCTGATCTGGGGGCTGTTGAACTGGTGATCTGTGCCTGACTGGCCTTTTTTTTTTTTGCTTTGCCTCTGGCAAAGGAAACACTGGTTGCCCTTGAACTGAATCTCTGACCTGACAAAGTCTATCAATACAAGTCCAGTGTACTCGGGGGATATTGGAGCCTTTTGAAGCTATGGTTCCAAGACTACCCTGCAGAAGAGAAAACAGACAACATCTCAGCCTGATTTCACCATAATAGATATGAGCATAGCTGAATGACTGTGCTCTCTACTGAAATCTGTCCCAAAATTTTGCCTGTAAACTGATGCCCTCAGGCCGATACTCAGACTTGCAACTGATACATACAACCTGTAGAGACACACTCTGACAGCACATATCAAGCAAGTAAGAGCCAAAACACCCCTATGGTGAGGTAGGGTTTCCCTGTCCTATTTTGTCAGTAGCTAGGGTTTCACTATGGATGCATGCGGTTTCAAACAACCTACCTTCAGGAAGCAACCTGTCCTAGTTTGGAACAGTCTCTAAGGCTTCCGATATTCAACTAGGTCGAATGGTCAAAAAGGGTGCCTCGGGAAAACTGAGGTTTGTGTTCCCATCGTGGCAAAGCCCGTAACCGGTCTGCCTTACGGCACGCTTTTCCAAGCAAGCCTCCGGCAAACCGTTCAAGAATAGCAAACAACAAACACTGTGACTTAGGCGCACCAATGCAAATGCAATGCAAAAAATCACATAAGTGTAGATAAAACAACATATCATGAGTTCGAGTCAAGTTCTCTAAATCCCCAGCAAAGTCGCCAGAAACTGTAGACCGCCCGAACTCGGTCAGCGCACGAGGGCGCAAATTGTGTTCTTAGCTACTACAGTTTGGATTCCTGTCACGGTTCTGAATCTAATCTCACAAAGTGCAATGCAAGACTGATAAATCACCAAAGAGTCCAAATCCAGCAAATCGTTTTGGAAAATTGATTTTAGTCAAAAAGCGCCAAACATGGACTGCTTTGCCAAATTTCAGAGTCGCCACCTAAATATTTTATTTTGGGAAATTTAGGAAACCCTGACTCGTGCCAAAGGCCACGTGTCCGTCATCACCAAAGTTGCCTCGACTCGGGAACTTGGGTACGAGAGAGGAAGGTCATGAAATAAGCACCCACGCTCGCCCAATCAAAGGATCGGCCTCTACTAACATGATATGTTATTTTGAAAACACGTGCATTCTTGTTCCGGTTATTAATCTAGCATTACTATGTGATGCACACAGCATACAAGTATAGACTAAATCGCTTGATTTGGGACAAAACATCTCATGTTTGTTTTCGAAAATGGTTTGAAGATGCTACTCACAAGTAGGCTAAAACGCGGATTTGCCACCAAACAAGGTGGGGTTAAAACATGATGATTCGCCACTCCAAGTGGGCTTAAAACTCACATTTTGATGAATTGTTCCAATTCAAGTAATGAAGCCTTCATCCACAGGCATTCAAGCAGTTTATCACTTAAGCAAATAGCCACATGGCAAGCATGCTATCATGGCAATACTCACACTCATGCAATATGCTAAAGCGTAAACACTTACAGTGTACTCTGAGCCAAAACAGAAAACTAGTTAGAAATCAATGCATGATCCTAGTTTATGTTAAGAAGCCTAATGCAACACATGCAATATGCAACTAAAATGGGCTTAGCTATCTAAGATGGCATCTGAATGTAACACTTGATAACATGCTTTTAGACACGTATTCAAGTAAGTGTATTGAAATACAACGCAGTTTGAATGATGCGCCGAGCCCGGTGCATGCAATACAAATGAATGGATGCAAACATGCGAGCATAAGGATGCTAATTGAAACATGTCCTAAGACTAACCATCAAAAGCTGATAAGTAAAAGGGAGAAAGAAATGGGGTTAGAAGACATGCATCACACACACGCACCCTTATTACAACATTTGCCCTCGTGAGGAGGGTCCAAATGAATTAGCTAACTAGCTATGCTAATTAAACTAATTAATACAAACCAAATTGAATAATAAGCAATCTACTTACTAATTATTACATCACTTAACTAATTAACAAATTAGCTAATTAAATTACAAACGCAAATGCTAACTAAACATGAAAATGCATTAAACAATGCTGCTTTAGCTTTGTTGGAAATTAGGGGATGCATGCCTCGGTTTTCGTCTCGAAAAGCTCTCCAAATGCTCTTTAGAGGCTCTGTCTGCAGGGTGTCCTTAAGAGCTTGCTGTTGAAACCTACCAAACCAAAGCTGGGGAGTGCACCAATGGCCTACCGGCCATGAATGGTGTCTGCCGACCCCCCTGCCGGCCAAGGATGCACACTGCCAGCCACAGATGAAAGGGTGTCGGCCACCAATGAGGGGGTGCCAACCACCGGTGTGCTGTGACACCAAACTGCAACAGAGCACAAAATAGAGGAAATTGAGGGTCTCCCAAGAACATGTATGTACTATACCCCTCCATATCACCTCAAAACATCAAGGGAGAGGCATAATTGGATCCAAAACCATCAATCAAGCATCGCAATGCATGATGGCCAAAGATCCAATTTGTACAAACTCAATAAACGCAATGCAAACAAGACACTTAGACCATCTCCTTATCATGAGAGTCAAAGGCAATGGAGACCAAGGGAGATTGGCTCATTTCATCACTCCAAGTATGAAATGAACCAATCCACCTTGTGTTCAACATAACGACGGGTTGAACATGATGCAATGCAAAATGTAACATGCTCATCTACCAATGCTAAGGTGGCATGCACAAGACTCTATCATGGAAGCAATGCATGCAAAACATGTTATGGAGCCAAGAGCACTAAAACAAGTGAAGGACATTACACATGAGGCATGCACTGTCAATCTCGAATGGTTAAACCAGCCATGGACAGACTTATATTATGCCTAAACAGTGGCAAAATCATGCTGAAAATGAAGCACCAAAAGCTACAACAACATGTCCATGCATTGGCTCGCAAGCTAGGCATTAAACACAACTCTCAAACACCATCAAAGAGTGATATGCATGAGAGTATGGCAATGCTATATGCTCTGAAATCAAGTGTTAAATGATGCCAAATCATCCAAACATCACAAATAAGGCATGCTAGAGGGCTCAAAACTCAAGACTAGCTAAGGCACTTACACCATAGCCATATCAAGCAAGCCCCGAAGGACCAAGATCACTCAAAACAGTCCTAAGGCAGGCCAAAACAATGTTAGAAACATGATGAAGTGTAGCCAAAACAAGCTAGAATAGTAAGCCAAAACACTAAGCATGCAAGGCCAATAAGTGGGATTACACTACAAGTACCAAGACCAAGCAAGAGGTGACTCCATCAACCAAAATCAGAGTTGTAACATGGCAAAATAAGACCCAAAACATGCTGAGATGGTAGCCCAAAAGCTTAGACAAGCATGCATACATATTAGCCCATGATTAAGGCACAAGACACAACTCTCCAAAAGCATTGAAAGAGTGAAACATGTGAGAGTATGGCTACACCATATACACTAAAATCATGTTAGAGATGAGGCCAAAACATGCAAACAACTCAAGTAATGCATGCTAGAGACTTGACACTCAAAGCTAGTCAAAGCCACTTACACTACAACCATACAAGGCAAGCCTCACATGGCCAAGACCAACCAAAATAGAGCTAAGGCATGCTAAAATAACACCCAAAAAAAACATGTTGAGATAGAACCAAAATAGGCTAGCATGATGGATCAAAGCATTGAGCACACAAGGCTAAATGGCAAGATTACACTACAAGTGTAAAAAGCATGCATGAGGTGACTCAACCAAGCCAAAATAGAGTTATGCCATGCTAAGATAAGGCCAAAAATAGGCTGAGAACAAGCCAACACATGCTAGAAAACCATGCTCAATAATTAGGCCAACAAGACAAGCAAACAAGACAAGAGGAGAGGGGACCACCCCCTCCTTTTTGGGACCTCAAAACCACATTTCTACCACTGAAAATCCACTAGATTTCAGTGGTTAAAAGGCCAAATCTCAAAGGCCTTAAGAGATGGTACAAAGCAAAGCAAAACAAGCCACCAAAGAAGGTAGATCACCCCTAACTCAAACAAGGCCTTAAACAACCATTTTAAACACTTGAAAACAAAGCTTTTTGTAGTTGACAACTAAGCCAAAACAAGAATTCAAAGGTGGTAAAAGATTTAATCAAAACAAAACTTTAAGAGAGGTATATGCCTACCCTTGAAGAACAATGGCAAGACAGCAACTTTAGCAACAATTTTGGACCAAAACCAATGCTAAGACCTCAAAATAAACTCCAATGGACCTCAACTCCAAAGTGAAGGTGTTTTACTAGGTGTTTGTGTGCAAAAGTATGAAGAAAACACACTTTAAGGCACTATTGAGTACAATATAGAGAGAGAGAGAGTGAGAATTCTAGAGAGAGAGAGAGAGAGAGATTTTGGCTCAAGAAATCTCAGAACCTCTGGAAAGGGAGAGGAGCCTCCCCTTATATAGAACAGTGCCATCCAAAGCTTGCTTGACAAGCTTAAACTTGCTTGATGGCTCAATGAGAAACAGCTGGCTCAAAAGATCTAAAACAATATCTGCTGAAACAAGGTGTCCTGCCGACCATCAATTGTGGCCGACAGTGCCTCATTGATGGCCGGCAGGCCTCATCAATGGTCGGCAGGCCTAAATGCATGGTCGGCAGTGCCTTCCCCATGGCCGGCAGGCCATCAGAAGAAGCATGCTGAAAGGACCAACACATGGTCCAAAAATAGGGCATAAAGGATACAGGGTTTGGAAAGCTCAAACCTGTGACATTCCGTCGCGAAATTCGAGGACTTGACGAGCCATCAAACTTGCCACCGGATGTACCTGCAAGAACATCCAAGTCTTGAGGACGGTCAAAAATGGGGCGTCTACAATATAGCTCTATCGCATGCTCATTTATTTCACTCTTTCATTACTTTTGAGAGTTGTGTCTTGAGTCTTGTTTGCAAGCTAACATGTGAGCATGTTTTTCTAGCATTTTGTGCCTCAAGCTTAGCATGATGTAGTCACTATTTTGACGGGTTTTAACTCTGTTTTGAGTTGGTTTGGCCCTTTAAGGCGTGTGTTGTATGGTTGTAGTGCAAGCTCTTTCACTAGCTTAGTGAGTTAGACTTTTTAGCATGACTTGCATGTGTTGCTTGCATGATTTAGTATCATTTTGGATGTCATTTCAGCACTGAAATATCTGCAACCTCCCTCTATTCTTCACTCTTTCATTTGTTTTGAAAGTGACTTTGAGCCTCTTGTTGGCTTGAGTGTGGAATTGAGACCCTCATGCCTAATGGTTTAATTCCTTCTAGAGTTCATTACCAATAGCATGAGGCCTCTTTCATGCTCAAGGTACTTGTAGTTTAAGCCCTCTTTCCATTAGAGGACACTCACTCTTTGGACTAATCAATTAAATAATGGATTGGTAATCTAAAATGTGTAAATAAAATGAACAAAGTGAAAGAGGCAAGATTAAGCATCTTAGTGTTGCATTGCATGTGTTCGGATCGGACGTTAATTCGAACACAAGAAAAATGGATCATTTCATACTCAAAGTGATGAAACGTGCCACTTTTCTTAGTCACCGTCATCCTTGATCATGCATGATAGGGCGGTGGTTGTTTTGGTCTTGTTTGTGCATTCGTTGACCTTGTACAAGCTTGACTCTCTAGCCATCATGCATTGAAAATGATTGGTTGATGGCTTGAGAGCCAAGAGCTACACTACTTTAAGCTTGAGAGATGATAAGGAGGGTAGCAGTACACACATTTCTTGAAAATGCATTGCTTTGCCTCTGTTGCTCTCTGTTGCAGCAAAAGCAGAAGTCTAGAAAAGGAGGTGGCCGACCGGCAACTTGAAGTAGCCGATCGGCTACTTAAACTAGCCGACCGGCCAGTTGAGGTGGCCGACAGCCACTTTTTGTGGCCCATCGGCCATCATTGAATTTTTGCACAAATGTGTTCCTGTGTTTGAGCAGAGGTAATCTGGAAGTTGGTACAATGTTCAGAGATCAAACGAGTGCAAACAGAGGCATTCGATGGCAAGGCAAGGGCATTTTCGAGTGGATCAACCGAGCATGTATGCATCACTCGTCCCTCGAGGCCATTTAATCGCTTTATTAGTTAGTTGTAGCTAATTAATACAAGTGTCGTAATTAATTAGTTTAACTCATTTTGTAATATTTAGCTAGCTTAGAATAGTTAGTTAATTTATTTCAATTGTTGTAATTAGTTAGCTTAGAATAAATTAGTTAATTAGTTTTGTGTTGTAATAGTTAGCTTAATTAGCGTAGCTAGTTAGCTTATTCATTCGGACCCTCCTTCGCGAGGGCATAATGTTGTAAAAAGCGTGTGTGTGTGTGTGTGTGTGTGCATGTCTTCCAACCCCACGTCTTTCTCCCTTTTACTTAACCGCTTTCGATGGTTAGTTTAGGGTCATATTTCGATTAGCATACCTTATGCTTGCATGTTTGCATCATTCATTTGTCTTGCATGCACCGAGGCTCGGCACATCATTCAAAATGCATTGTCAATTCAATACTTCTTTGAATACGTGTTTCAAAGCATGTTATCAAATTGAATCAAATCATATGCCATATTAGTAGCCGAGCCTATTAATTTCATATTGCGTGTGTTGCATAAGGCATCTTAACATAGTTAGGATCATGCATATTTCTAACTAGCTTTTGTTTTGGCTTGGAGTACTCGATAAGCTTTACGCTTTAGCATACTTGCATGAGTGTGAGTGATGCCATCTTTCGCATGCTTGCCATGAGGCTATGTGCTTATATGCTAAACTGCATGAATGCTTGTGGATGAAGGCTTGCTTGCTTGAATTGGGACGATTCAACAAATGTGTGTTTTAAGCCCACTTTGCGAAGTGGCAAATCATGTTCTAAGCCCATCATGTTTGATGGCAAATCCGCGTTTTAGCCCACTTGAGGGTGGCAATTTCAAATCATTTTCGAAAACAAACATGAGTTGAATTTGTTCCAATTCTTGTGATTTTAGTCTATACTTACTTGTGTGTGTCACATAGTAAAGTTAGTTTAATAATCAACAAGAACACATGAGGTTTATAAAACAACATATCATGTTTAGTAGAGGTCGATCTTTGATCGGGCCAGGGGGGGTGCTCATTTCAGGACCTTCCCCTCTCATACCCAAGTTCCCGAGCCGAGGCAACTTTGGTGATGACGGACGCGTGGCTTTTGGCACGAATCAGGGTTTCCTAAATTTTCCAAAAACAAAATATTTAGGTGGCGACTCTGTAATCTAGCAAAGCAGTCCAGTTTTGGCATTATTTGATTCAAAATCGATTTTCCAAAATGATATTCCGAATTAGACTCTTTGGTGTTTATCAGTTTCACATTGCACCTGTGAGACTAGATTCAGAACCGTGACAGGAGTCCGAACTGTAGGACCAATTCGAGCTCTCCGAAAGAGGGCACGAAAAAGTCGAGTCCACAGTTTCTGGCGACTCTGCTAGGGATTTAGAGAACTTGACTCGAACTCATGATATGTTGTTTTCTCTACATTTATATGTTTTTTTGCATTGCATTGGCATTGGCATTGGTGCGCCTAAGTCACAGTGTTTGCCATCTGCTATTCCTAAGCGGTTTGCCGATGGCTTGCTTGGAAAAGCTTGCCAAATGACTGATCGGTTGCGGGCTCTGCCACGATGGGAACATAACCCTTAGATCTGGACTACTGCTGTACCGTTTGATCCTCCTTTCACTTCTCGGTGTTGGGTGTGAGAGGTATATTAGGTAGTCTTGCTGAGGTACCCTTTTTGACCAATTGACCTAGTTGCATACCGGAAGCCATAGAGACTGTTTCAAACTAGAACAGGATACTTACCCGAATGCAGGATTGTGTGAAGCCACTTGTTGTGCATAGTGAAACCCTAGCTCCTGATGAAACTAGGACAGGGTAACCCTACCCCACCATAGGGGTGTTTTGGCTCTCTTTAACTAGTATGTGCTTTACAGAGAAACTGTACAGGGATGTGCATATCAGTTGCCAAATTGGTATCTATTTTGGGGCAGAACTCAATGGAGAGCACAGTCATTCAGCTATACTCACTTCTGTTCTAGTGAATTCAGGCTGAGGTGCTGTCTGTTTTCTCTTTTGCACGGTAGTCCTGGAACCATAGCTTCAGAAGGCTCCAATATCCCCCGGGTGCATTGGACTTGTGTTGATAGACTTTGTCAGGTCGGAGATTCAGTCCAAAAGGGCAACCAGTGTTTCCTTCGCTAGAGGCAAGGCAAAGAGAGGATCAAAAAGGGCCATCTCAAACCCCTAGAGCCTCGGCCTCTCCCGGATCCCCTTCCAGCTAAGCATAATGCTGCCAAGTATTGTGTCTTCCATCAACAAACTGGCTATGGCACTGATGTTTGTTTTCGTCTTCACCATGAAATACAAGATCTGATTGACAACAAGGTCATCGCCACACCAGGTCCTACAAAGTCTATCGACACTGGATCAATGAACTTGGGGAATAATGTGATTATGTGATCGAGGGATGAACCACCTGCTGATGGCGCTCATTTTACTCCAGATGTAGTGGCTGGCATGCACTATTTTGAGCAACGTGCAAATGCTGTTTATTGTGCTTTCTAACTTGGGTATTGAGTCAGTTCTGTTGTGTTGTATTGAGTCTGTCTTGTTGTATCGAGTCAGTCCTGGTGTGTTAGAGTTGGGTGATTTCGGGGGTGTTACCTCAGACATCACTATCTTGTATTGTGTTTGTCTTTTACACTCTTTCTTTTGCGTCTGCTTCTACTATGAAGCCAGTTGTGCCAGCAAATCTGAATGAATGGCAGTGCTTTTCACCTGCTTTTCTGTGCCTTGAAATCATTGCATTAATCTAGTTTTTTTCAAAACTTTTCTAACACTGTGTTGAAAGACAAAGAGGGAGGAATTCCTCTGGATTTGCAAAAATTTGATCAAATGAGAGGAAGAGAGGCATGCTAAGCCCTTAATGGATGAGATCATGTTTGTTAATGTGAGTACTGAGAAGGATCCTGGCTTGATCCAAATTGGTTCTACATTGTCTTCGGCGCGAGCGACTAGTCACTTTCTTTAAAGATTTCAAAAAATGTTTTGTGTGGTCCTGCGAAGACCTGTGTGGAATTGCTCTTGAGATTATGCAGCATAGGATCATTCTCAGCCTCGAGACTCATCCCCTTTTGCTTTTAAACCTTGAACCTTGACTCAGAATATTCAAGCAAACAATCACAATACAAGGCTTGTATGGCCGGATCCGAAGCAACCCTTATACTAGAGGCAATAAGTTCAGATGTCGTCAAAGGAAGCTTGCAAAGCTGGATAAGAAGTAGCCCTTGAACTAGGGGCAAAAATGTCAGACGTGCTCAAAGATTCAAAGGATGGGTCATTCTGCAAACCAATGAAGACTGGTAAGAAAGCCAAATCCCAGAATTGGAAAGAAAAAAATTTTTGCTGAAGGATAACCAAGTTCCTATCCACAACACTAGGGGCAAATTCAGACCCGATTGGATGGGCTCCTATATCATCAGCGAACAGTAGCCATTCTCCTGGATTCAGATAGCTTCGAGATCTCAAAATCGATTAACATGGACAAGTTAAACTTTTTTTTACCCTTGAGAGGCTCGCTGGGCCGAAAACCCAGAAGGGCGACCCAGGCAAAAGTTAGAGCAAGAAAAAGAGAAAGAAGAAGAAATAACAAAAATGAAAAAAGAACAAAGTAAAAAAGAAATAAGAAGAAAAGAAATGAAATGAAATGAAATGAAAAAAAAAAATAGAGCTCGCAAGGTTGAAAACACGGAAGGGCAGCCTTGGCAAAAGTTAGAGCGTAAAAGGAGAGTGTCAACACCTTGAGTGAACCTCAACCCGGAACTACGTACGGCCTGATTCCCATGTTTGGGATATGTAGGCAACTTCATCCTGAAGTCTGGCCCTAATCATTTTCAGCCTGCTTGGTTCATCCTTGTTGATTGGTTTATCCTTGTTCAAACTCGGCTATCTTATCCATGTGCAAATTGGCTTGTCTTCATTCAAAATCGGACTGTTCTATTTCGTTGGAAGATTCAGCTTCAAGACAATTCAAGTTCAGATCTAAGGTTGTGCATCTCAAGGGTAAATTCCATGTTAGTCGAGCAGTGTCCATTTGCAAAAATAGTTTCTGAGAATTTTTAATAAGGTTGACTAATTTTCTAAAAAATTATTCCATTTTTCCAAAACTGGACCATTTCTAGGATCCAAAAAAGGAAAATTTTCAGTGCTCATAATCTGACTTGCATGATTTTGAATCAGAAAATTAAACAAGTATGTTAATCTAACTCTCATGTTGATCAAAATTGTTTTAGTAGAAAGCCAAAACAAAAAATGGTCAAAATGATGAACTAGGGGCACAGTTGAGTCAAGTTTTCTGTCTTTTTCCCGTTGTCAACATGCTTGCCAGAAAAGGCACCATACTTGCCGAAAAGGGCACAACTGAAGTTAGCAGCAGGGAGGGCTGAAAGCTCTCTCATCCTCCAAGCAGTGAGGTATCAAGCCAAGTGCAAAGCATGAACTGAAATAGAGCAGGATATTCCACTCCCTCATTTGGACAGGTCTGATCACATCCAAACTGGCCAAGGGCATCGTCAACCAATGTCAGCTGCAGATCTGCTGCACATCCAGTCGCATCATAACCCCTCTGTGGGAGAGCTCACTAGTTGTGAGCAAAAGAAAGAGAATCTAGTAGAATACTAGGGGCTAGAGCCCACAACTTCTTGTTTATCCATCAACCACCCAGGGGAGGGATAAAAATAAGAGAGATTAAAGAATAGAGAGATGTGCGCTGAGAGAAAAAGTGAGAAAAGGGCTTTTCAGAGAAAAAGAGATTGAGTGCCAAAGTGATGTAAGAATCACGAATAAGAAAGGGTGGGAAGCAATACCTTGAGAAACTGGCTCCTCGTGAACTGAGAGGTCTCCCACTAGTGGTACACATCCGAGTGTTGTGTTTGTTATTTTTGTTTGTCTCGATTCTTGTTTTGAGTCGTTTCGAGTGTTAATAGATGTGTTTAGGTTGCTTTACCTTTGTTTTCCTTTGTTGAGTCATTTTGACTGTGGTCAGTCATAGGCTCAATACTTGATTAAGAACTCATTTCTCAATTTCAATTTCAAAAATAAATCGTTTTCTGCTCAGAGTGCTGGGTCGTTCTCCACATATGTGCAAAACAGGATTTGTTCTTTCATAAAACTACAAGGTTCAACCTAGGTCATGTGAGAACAATGGAACAAGGACCTATCTGAAGTTATATGGGTTCTAGACTGCAAAATAAAAGAAAAGAGGAAAATCGGAGCATCTGAGTGTATTTCAACTTCAGCAAATTCCGAGATTGTATTCCGAATGTACCTCCTTAGGTCTTGTCAATGCTCCAAAGTATGAGTGTGCCTCTACCTCAAGCTCAAGCTCAAGCCTACTTCAAAGCTAGAATGGCGATCAGAATTGCTCTCCCTGAGTACTATTCCCTGCCAGAGGCATCTTGCAATGAGTTCCTAAAAGACCAATTGCGACGGTGGAAACTAGAGTTCGAATGGCGATGCCTAGAACATAAAGGTTTGGAATTTTTGAGATTAAAGTCTGGTTTGAATACCCAGGGGTGTATCCCTGGCTTGAGATCTGTATTGCAGCCCCATAGATTGAGATAGCATGTGTTCGCCTCAATTCTGGATACTGAACCAACCTAGTCTGTCACCCCGTTGGAGAATAGGAAAAGTTGTACATATGATCAGGAAGAAAAGCGGCATCTGTGGCTTCTACATGCATATGTTGCTCCTTGTCAGTTTTTCAGGACCTTTGTACTGTGAGTTGAAGGTAAGAGTTCGAAGAACACAAGCGGAGATCCCCGTCAGAGTAGAGCAGTTCATCGCCACTCGCCCCATGAGGCGCTTTCTAAAGCGTCGCTTTGTTTGTTTATTGCATTCCCTAAACATCATGCACTACATTGCTTGTAACATGTATCGTATCATCACCCATATTGTATTTATTTGTATTTTGTGTTATCTTGTATCATTTATCCTTTTACGCTGAGCAGCGTTTAGGATCATTGTCCCCCGGGCCTTTCTCAGGATGCGTGGAACGCACTCTTGATTGGTTTGTTTTCGGACCTCTTCTCACAATTTTAGTGTGGTTAGAGTGTCCCTTTCCTCACACGATTTTAGCGTGTTTGGAGTTTATCTCAGGTTACGTGGAACGCACTCCTGATTACTTTTCTTTCGACATCTTCTCACGATTTCAGCATGGTTAGAGTGTTCTTTTCCTCACACGATTTCAGCGTGTTTGGAATTTATCTCAGGTTGCGTGGAACGCGCTCCTAATTGGTTTGTTTTCGGATCTCTTCTCACGATTTCAGCGTGGTTAGAGTGTTCTTTTCCTCACACGATTTCAACATGTTTGGAATTTATCTCAAGATGCGTAGAACGCGTTCCTGATTGCTTTTCTTTCGACCTCTTCTCACGATTTAAGCGTGGTTAGAGTGTCCCTTTCCTCACAGGATTTCAGCGTGCGTGGAATTTATCTCAGGTTACGTGGAATGCGCTTCTGATTGGTTTGTTTTCGGACCTCTTCTCACGATTTCAGCGTGGTCAGAGTGTCCCTTTTCTTACACAATTTCAGTGTGTTTGGAATTTATCTCAGGTTGCGTGGAACGCGCTCCTGATTGGTTTGTTTTCGAACCTCTTCTCACGATTTCAGCGTTGTTAGAGTGTCCATTTCCTCACACGATTTCAGCGTGTTTGGAATTTATCTCAGGTTGTGTGGAACGCGCTCCTGATTGGTTTGTTTTCGGACCTCTTCTCACGATTTCAGCATGGTTAGAATGTCTCTTTCCTCACATAATTTCAGCGTGTTTGGAATTTATCTCAAGTTGCGTGGAACGCGCTCTTGATTGGTTTGTTTTCGGACCTCTTCTCATGACTTCAGTGTGGTTAGAGTGTCCCTTTCCTCACACGATTTCAGCGTGTTTTGAATTTGTCGTAGATTACGTGGAACGCGCTCCTGATTGGTTTGTTTTCGGACCTCTTCTCACGATTTTAGCGTGGTTAGAGTGTCCCTTTCCTCACACGATTTCAGCGTGTTTGGAATTTATCTCAGGTTGCATGGAACGCGCTCCTGATTGGTTTTCTTTGGACCTTTTCTCACGATTTCAGCGTGGTTAGAGTGTTCTTTTCCTTATACGATTTCAGCGTGTTTGGTATTTATCTCAGGATGCATGGAATGCACTCCTGAATGGTTTTCTTAGGACCTCTTCTCACGATTTCAGCCTGTTTGGTATTTGTTCTTCCTCCTCTTACGATTTCAGTGTGGTTGGAGTATGTCCCCCTTTTGCATCTACTGCACTATCTGTTACATCCATTACATTATTCCATTTTATTGCCTCCATCCTTTCCATGATTAAAGCTTAGTTAGGCATGTGCTTATACATTTCCTCGTTGAAGCATGGTTCTGTGATAATGTGTACGTGCCTGTTCCACTAAGAGAATTGTGGTCTAAGGGTTTTGACACCTTTTCTGTGTTAGACATAGGTTGTTTTGTGTCCTTGGCTCTCGAGAAAGTGCAAGAAAAGTTCACTTTTTAACTCCAAGTGTCTCTGCGGAAGTTTCGAATCATGTCTTTGATGCGTAACTCATCGTCAGCCGGCATGAACGAGGTGTATCCTTTTGAAATATATTGTAATTCCTTCGAGAGGTAAATCGGAGTTTGCAACTGAATCAGTCTTGTTGAGACACGCATTTCTTTATTCGGTGTTTTGCATCAAACGTGCTATTGATGTTGCATTGAACATGCATTGTTATTATTGAGCATGGAATATGCACTTCTCACGTTTGCATAGAATATGTGCTGCTCACATTCACATAGAACATGCATTTGGTATTAAGCATAGAACATGTTGTTAATCTTGCACAGAACATGCATTCTTATTATATCGTATCTGTCAAGTTTCTTTCTTATGCAGGCACGATATTGTATGTACGGTTCATTCAGATGAACTCCAGGTAAGATCATTCCTGTCCTTTGACTCCCTTGTTGGTTAGAAACACTCGGGTACGCCCGGTGTTTACACCACTCTCTGGCTTCAGTTAGAAATGCTTGGATCGTGTAGCCAATGTTTATACCTTGCTTCGGTTAGAAACATTGGGTCGTGTGCTCAATGTTTATACCTTGCTTTGGTTAGAAACACTTGGGTTGTGCGCCCGATGTTTATACCACTCCCTTGTTTTGATTAGAAACACTTGGGTTGTGTGCCCGATGTTTATACCACTCTCTGGCTTTAGTTAGAAACATTGGGTCGTGTGCCCGATGTTTATACCTTGCTTTGGTTGGCAACATTGGGTTGTGTGCCCGATATTTATACCTCATTGGTTAGAAACATTGGGACGTGTGCTTGATGTTTATACTGTGTTTTGGTTAGAAACATTGGGACATGTGCCCGATGTTTATACCACCCTTCCGTTAGAAGCGTTTGGAACGTGTTTCGATGCTTATACCATTCTGTTTTGGTTAGAAACATTGGGACGTACGCCCAATGTTCATACCACCCTCTGGTGTTCGCACCACTCTCTTTTCCCTCTCGTGCGCGGCGTGTTAGGACATCTTGGTTAAAAGCATCTAGACGGACTCCAATGTTTATACTGCTCTTTGCTTTGATTGCATAATAGTTGGATGTGTTTCACTTGTTATCACTGTCCTCTGTGGTTCGGAACCTTGGGATGTGTCCTTGGGTTCACACCATTTCTCTCTTTGCGTGTGCCACGCGTTAAAATCTTGTTTCACGCCTCTAGTGCACTCGAGGGTTGTGTTGTTCTTTATCTTTCCCGCATGAGGCGTAGTTAAGATTGCATAATTTTCTTACATCATTTCTACATGAAATGTGGTTTGGTTCATGTTTACTTGCTTATGTACGAGTTTGCTGTAGCGTTTCTTTGCATAACATTTTCATCTAGATGTTTCGTTACAGCCCTCATTACATGATCATAAGTTATGTTTTGCATCATGCATATCATTTGCATCTTGCCCCAAAACTACGCTGGTTTGATTCCTTGCAAAGGGATACGTAAGCAACCTGCGGGCGCAACCGTTCTTTGTTTTGTTTGCCTGTTTGTCTGAGTCTTCGGCCTTGTCAAAAATGGGTCGTCTCTGGGCATTAACATTCACTCCCGTCATTTCATGACTTCCGAGTTTTGTCAAAGAGGGGCAACTGTAGACACCCCATTTTTGACCGACCTTAAGACTTAGACGTCATCGTTTGTGCACATCATCGTTTGTGCACTCGATGATTGTGCTTGTTTGTGCTTGTTTTGAGCGCCCGAAGTTCTCGGCGGAACGCCTTGTCTTTGAGCCTCTAAAACATCTTTGTTTTGTGCTTGTTTTTGGGCCAAACCTTGGTGCCTCTTGCCTGGAAGAGGAAGAGGCCTTGTCGGCCACTTTTCCCTCTTGTCGACCACTTAAAGTGGTCAGTCGGCTAGTTGAGGTGGCCGACGGCCATTTTTCTCATTCTTTCAGATATTTGTTTGCTAGTTATGCCAACTGTTGATCACTGAAGGCCATCTCCATACACGTGTATGGAGGGATGAATGTAAGCCTTTGGCTTGGATTTCTATATATAGGGGGGTCTCTCCCCCATTTGAGGGGTTAGATAATTTTCAGCAAATTTCTCCCTCTCTCTCTCTCTAGAATTCTCTCTCTCTCTCTTTCCTCTTGTTTCATGCTTGATAGTTAGAATTCTCTACACATTTGCACACTAGCCCTTAACCAAATTGGACCACTTTGGAGCTGAGGCCTCTTGGAACCTATTTTGGGCTGCTGGAAGATTATTTGAGCCTAAGAGAATAGTGTTGTGCTTCAAAGTTACAAGACTTACCTCATTTAAGCTCTTTGTACATACTTGTTTTTCCATCTTTCTATGCTGTTTTGAGCCTAGTTTTCAACTACAAAAAGTTCTGATTTTTTAGCCTTAACATGTTAGTTTAAAGCCATTTTGTGCTAAGGGGTCGTCTACCCTCCTTGTTGCTTATTTGTATGAGCCTTTGCATCACCTTTTGGCATGATAAAGTCAAACTTTTTAGACATTTAAACCACTAAAATTCAGAGTTATTTTAGTGGTAAAAAGTATGTTTTGAAGTCCAAAAATGGAGGGGTTAGCCTTCCCTCCTTGTGTCTCACTTTCATGTCTAGTTAGCATCACATGATAGCATGTTTTTGTGGCTTAACTTAGCTTATTTCTAGCACATGTTTGCCACTATTTTGGCATGATTTAGCTCTGTTTTAGGCTGCTTTGGTCATGTGAGCCTTATTTTGCATAGTTATAGTGCAAATGGCTTCACTAGCTTGGCATTTTAGGCCTCTAAACATGTTTTGCTTGGAATGATTGCATGTTGTAGTGTCTTTTAACATGTAATTTTAGTGTATATAGCTCTATCACATGCTCATTTATTTCACTCTTTCATTACTTTTGAGAGTTGTGTCTTGAGTCTTGTTTGCAAGCTAACATGTGAGCATGTTTTTCTAGCATTTTGTGCCTCAAGCTTAGCATGATTTAGTCACTATTTTGACTAGTTTTAACTCTGTTTGGAGTTGGTTTGGCCCTTTAAGGCTTGTGTTGTATGGTTATAGTGCAAGCTCTTTCACTAGCTTAGTGAGTTAGACTTTTTGACATGACTTGCATGTGTTGCTTGCATGATTTAGTATCATTTTGCATGTCATTTCAGCACTGAAATATATGCAACCTCCCTCTATTCTTCACTTTTTCATCTGTTTTAAAAGTGGCTTTGAGCCTCTTGTTGGCTTGAGTGTGGAATTGAGACCCTCATGCCTAATGGTTTAATTCCTTCGAGAGTTCATTACCAACAGCATGAGGCCTCTTTCATGCTCAAGGTGCTTGTGGTTTAAACCCTCTTTCCATTAGAGGACACTCACTCTTTGGACTAATCGATTAAATAATGGATTGGTAATCTAAAATGTGTAAATAAAATGAACAAAGTAAAAGATGCAAGATTAAGCATCTTAGTGTTGCATTGCATGTGTTCGGATCGGATGTTAATCCGAACACAAGAAAAATGGATCATTTCATACTCAAAGTGATGAAACGTGCCACTTTTCTTAGTCACCATCATCCTTGATCATGCATGATAGGGTGGTGGTTGTTTTGGTCTTGTTTGTGCATTCATTGACCTTGTACAAGCTTGACTCTCTAGCCATCATGCATTGAAAATGCTTGGTTGATGGCTTGAGAGCCAAGAGCTACACTCTTTTGAGCTTGAGAGATGATAAGGAGGGTAGCAGTACACACATTTCTTGAAAATGCATTGTTTTGCCTCTGTTGCTCTCTGTTGCCGCAAAAGCAGAAGTCCAGTGAATTCTTGCACAAATGTGTTCCTGTGTTTGAGCAGAGGCAATCTGGAAGTTGGTACAATGTTCAGAGATCAAACGAGTGCAAACAGAGGCATTCGATGGCAAGGCAAGGGCATTTCGAGTGGATCAACCGAGCATGTATGCATCACTCGTCCCTCGAGGCCGTTTAATCGTTTTATTAGTTAGTTGTAGCTAATTAATACAAGCGTCGTAATTAATTAGTTTAATTCATTTTGTAATATTTAGCTAGCTTAGAATAGTTAGTTAATTTATTTCAATTGTTGTAATTAGTTAGCTTAGAATAAATTAGTTAATTAGTTTTGTGTTGTAATTGTTAGCTTAATTAGCGTAGCTAGTTAGCTTATTCATTCGGACCCTCCTTCGCGAGGGCATAATGTTGTAAAAAGCGTGTGTGTATGTGTGTGTGCATGTCTTCCAACCCCACGTCTTTCTCCCTTTTACTTAACCGCTTTCGATGGTTAGTTTAGGGTCATATTTCGATTAGCATACCTTATGCTTGCATGTTTGCATCATTCATTTGTCTTGCATGCACCGAGGCTCGGCACATCATTCAAAATGCATTGTCAATTCAATACTTCTTTGAATACGTGTTTCAAAGCATGTTATCAAATTGAATCAAATCATATGCCATATTAGTAGTCGAGCCTATTAATTTCATATTGTGTGTGTTGCATTAGGCATCTTAACATAGTTAGGATCATGCATATTTCTAACTAGCTTTTATTTTCGCTTAGAATACTTGGTAAGTTTTACGCTTTAGCATACTTGCATGAGTGTGAGTGATGCCATGTTTCGCATGCTTGCCATGAAGCTATGTGCTTATATGATAAACTGCATGAATGCTTGTGGATGAAGGCTTGGTTACTTGAATTGGGACGATTCAACAAATGTGTGTTTTAAGCCCACTTTGCGAAGTGGCAAATCATGTTCTAAGCCCATCGTGTTTGATGGCAAATCTGCATTTTAGCCCACTTGAGGGTGGCAATTTCAAATCATTTTCGAAAACAAACATGAGCTGAATTTGTTCCAATTCTTGCGATTTTAGTCTATACTTACTTGTGTATGTCACATAGTAAAGTTAGTTTAATAATCAACAAGAACACATGAGGTTTATAAAACAACATATCATGTTTAGTAGGGGCCGATCTTTGATCGGGCGAGCGGGGGTGCTCATTTCAGGACCTTCCCCTCTCGTACCCAAGTTCCCAAGCCGAGGCAACTTTGGTGATGACAGACGCGTGGCCTTTGGTATGAATCACGGTTTCCTAAATTTTCCAAAAACAAAATATTTAGGTGGCGACTCTGTAATCTAGCAAAGCAGTCCAGTTTTGGCATTATTTGATTCAAAATCGATTTTCCAAAATGATATTCCGGATTAGACTCTTTGGTGTTTATCAGTTTCACATTGCACTTTGTAGACACCCTATTTTTGACCGACCTTAAGACTTAGACGTCATCGATTGAGTGCTCGGTGATTGTGCATGTTGCGCTTGTTTCAAGTTTCCGGAGTTTTGGCTGAGAGCCTTGCCTCCGGACCTCTGAACTCTTTGTGCTTTGGCTCGGTTTGTGGACCAAGCCTTGTTTCTCTTCCCTGGAGGGAGGGAGAGGTCCTGTAGACCACCTTTTTGTGGTTGTAGACCACTTTTCGTGGTCATAGACCACTTTTCTCGCTTGGAGACTAGTTTTCGATTTTCAAAGCCTTCGGCAGAGCGCCTTGGCTCGGACCGCTTAACGTTCTTCGTTTGGCGTGATTTTTGAACCATACCTTGTTGCCTCTACCTAGAGGGACACTGTGGTTCGGGAGACCACTTTTGTGGTCGTAGACCACTTTTGATGCCGGTAGACTAGTTTTCGAGGCTTTCGGCTGCACGCTTTGCCTCTCGAACTTTCGTTTTGCATCCTTTTTGGTTTGTTTTTGGTGCAAACCTTGTTTTCCTTGTTTGGAAGCTGGTACAATGGTGGGAGACCAGTTCTTTCCCTTGGAGACCACTTCCCTCCCCGCCAACCAATTTTTTGGTCGGTTAACTGGTGTTCTTGGTCTGTGGACCACCTTTTCTGGTTGGCCACCACACCACTGCATTGTTTTCATGCTGTAGACCCTCTCCCACCATGGCCGACCAGTTTTCATCTTGGGAGACCACTTGTGGTGGTCGACCGACCACTTCAAGTAGCTGGCCGACCACTTCAAGTAGTCGGCTGCTTTTCATCACCTTTTTGGAGATATTTTTAGGCCAGTTGTGCCAGCTGGAAGGCACAGAAGCCATCCTCCATACACGTGTATGGAGGGATGGCTTTGAGGCTAAAGCTTGTCCAACAAGCTTGAGCATTGTTTCTCTATATAAGAGAACCTCCCCCCTCCTCCTCTAGGTTTAGATTTTTGTATTGAAGTTATACATATCATCTATATCTATACATCTCCATTCCTCTCTTATTTTGTGCCTTAAAGTGTCATTTTATCACACTTTTGCACACAAACACACACTCAAACACCATACTCTTGGAGCTGAGGTCCCTTGAAGTTGTTTTTGAAGTTTTTGGACTAGTTTTGGTTCAAAAAGTGTGCTGGAGTTGCAGCTTTGAAGGCATTCTTCAAGGGTGAGAAACTAGCCCTTTAAACCCTTGTTTTGCTTAAGCTTTTGGACCTATTTGCATGCTGATTTAAGCTTAACTTTATACTGCAAAAAGTTCTAGTTTTCAGTCCTTAAAATGTTTGTTTAAGGTCACTTTTGTGTTGGGGGTAGTCTACCCCCTCTTTTGCCTTGTTAGGCCTTGTTCTTGTGCCATCTTTTAAGCTATTGGGACCACCTTGTTTTGGCCTTCTCACCACTGAAACTCAGAGGAATTTCAGTGGTGGAAATGGTGTTTTGAGGTCCCAAATAGGAGAGGGTCATCCCCTCTCCTTGTGTCTTATATGCTTGCTTTGAATGCCTCATGTTTGAGCTTGTTTGTTAACCTTATGTTGGCCATATCTTAGCATGTATTTGGGGTTATTTCAGCATGGCATACCACTATTTTTGGTTGTCTTGAGCACCTCATGCATGCTTAATACACTTGTAGTGTAATCCTCACAAACTACTCTTATATGCTTCATGAAGTAGCATCTCTTTCTAGCTTGTTTTGAGTCTATTTCAGCATGTTCTTGGTGTTGTTTTACCATGATATACCTCTGTTAAGGTTTGGTTTAATGGCCCCTTTCATGTTCTATGCACTTGTAGTGCATTTCCATGAAGTAGCCTAATGTGTATCATGCTTTAACATGTCTTTCTAGCATGATTTTGGCTTAACTCTAAGAAGCTTTTGTCCATGTTTTAGCATGCTTAAGCTCTGATTTGTGTTATTTTGGTCATGCATGCCATGCTTTGTATAGCTATAATGCATTCTAGCTTGTTAACCTTGTGTATCAAGTCCACTAGCATGCATTGCTTGGCCTATTTGAATGATTTGGCATCATTTGTTATGTGATTTCAGTCATGTTTCATGTTCATACACTCTCATCTTTCACTCATTCAATGCGTTGGAGGGTTTGCCCTTTATGCCTTAAACATGAATCATTGCATATGCCTTCATGCCTAAGCTTGCGAGCTATCATTTCAATGTGTTTTTGGGGTTATTTTGCCATGACATAACTCTGATTTTTGTTGGCGAAGCCATCTCATGCTTGGTCTTGGTAGGTGTAGTGTAATCCACCTTATTTGCCTTGCATATTCCATGCCTTATACCCTTCATGCTAGCTTATTTTGGCTTCCTTCCATGCATGTTTTAGACTCATTTTGACATGTTCTAGGACTATTTTGGGTTGCCTCGACCATATGCTTCATGTTTTGCATAGTTGTAGTACAAATGCCTATGCTAGCTTTGAGCTTTGGGTACCATAGCATGCTTCATTTGTGTTGTGTACATGATTTGGCATCCTTTAACATGACATTTCAAAGCATATAGACTTGCCATGTTCCCACTTCATTCACTCTTTAAGTGCCTTTGAGTGTTATACATTGTGGCCTTGTTTATGGCCTAGTGTGTATGCTTGCATGCCTAGACATTTGAGCCACCATCTCAGCATATTTTGATCTTTGTTTTGACCTACTGGAGCTCTGTTTGTGGCTGGTTCATGCATTTGTGCCATGTATTGCATGCCCCTTTTGTAATCCTCTTTAATAGCCTTATGCCTTGAGGACTCTAGTATGCTATGCTTGTGTTATTTGAATTATTTGGCATCATTTCATACCTTATTTCAGAGCTTATTGTGTTGTTACACTTCCGCATTTGTCACTCCTTGAGCACTCTTGAGAGTTGTGCTCTTAGGCCTAGCTGATGGGCCAATGCATGTGCATGCTTTGTTTTGCATTTCATGCCTTTATTTTAGCATTATGGCCACTGATTTGGGCATGACTGAGGTCTGTCCATTTTGGTTTAAGTCCATCGAGCATGTTATGTGAATGTTGTCAGATTGCATCATGTTGTTGCATGCTTATGTTGCCTTGCATTGTGCATGCATTAGCATTGTTTGCATGTCATTAGCTTTATTAAGTTGATCATGTCACATTGCATTAAGTATACCATGTTGTTATTCGCATTGTGTATGCCATGTTGTTATTCGCATTGTGTATTCCATGTTGTTACATTGCATTATGTATGCCATGCTATTTGATGCATTGTGTTTGGAATAGGTGTTAGTCCAAACACGAGAAACGAGCGGCGTTTCATACTTAAAGTGATGAAACGTGCCTCAATTCTCGATCGCCGACACTCTTGATCACACATGATAGAGTTTTAGGCTTTATGTGTTTACTTGTGCATTCATTTCATATTGAATTGTGCAATTTGGCTTCTTGGCCATCATGCATGGAGATGCGTGATTGGTGGCCCAAGGGTCGAGAACCGCACTCCCTTGAGATCATGAAATGATAGAGAGGGTGGTTGTGCACACATATATTGCAAATACATTGCCATGCCCTTTCTTGCTCTCTGTTGCAGCAAACTGGAGAAGTGCAGCAACAACTGGCCGGCCAGTCAGAAAAACTAGCTAACTGACCACTTTTTCTAGTCTGCAGCAATAGAAAGTGGTCGGCCAGTGGCTGGAAACACCCCTAGGTGGTCGGCAGCCCTCCCACAGGTCCCCAAGGTGAGTTAGAAGCTATCTGGAGCTTGGTGCAAGGTTTTGAGGATAGTTGCAAACAAAGGCAAGTTGGGGTATCGCGTTGGATTTCCGAACGAGGCGACTGGGCATGCATACTTTTCTCCCTCTGAGGACATTGCCTTAATGTTTTACTTAGCTAATTTGCATAGCTAGTTTATGCTTTGGTTTGTACTTAATTAGTTAATGCGCTTAACTATTCAATTCGTGTTGTAATAATTAGTTATAGCTAGTTATTCAATTTTGTGATGTAATAATTAGCTTAA
This sequence comes from Camellia granthamiana, assembly GCA_036172215.1. NCBI lineage: Eukaryota > Viridiplantae > Streptophyta > Magnoliopsida > Ericales > Theaceae > Camellia > Camellia granthamiana. The sequence goes on from CM069905.1 coordinate 158,710,758, forward strand.
TTAGCTTAGATTAGCTAGTTAGCTTCTTATTCGGACTCTCCGTCGAGAGGGCCAACTGTTGTAATAAGCGTGTGTGTGTGTGATGCATGTCTTCCAACCCCCATTTCTTTCTCCTTTTTACTTAACCACTTACGATGGTTAGTTTTAGGGCATAATTCGATTAGCATCCTTATGCTTGCATGTGTGCATCCATTCATCTATTTTGCATGCACCGGGCTCGGCTCATCATACTAACTACATTATTTTTCAATTCCAATTTGAATACATGTATCAAGTTGCATTTCACATGACATCTTAGAATAGTCGAGCCTATCTGAGTTGCATTTTCACATGTGTTGCATTAGCCATCTTAACACGAACTAGGATCATGCATGATTTCTAACTAGTTCTCTGTTTTGGCTTGGAGTACACTGTGAGTATTTACGCTTTAGCATATTGCATGAAATGTGTATGTTGCCATATTAGCATGCTTGCCATGAGGCCAACTGCTTAAGTGTTTAACTGCTTGAATGCCTGTGGGTGAAGGTTGGATTGTTTGAATTGGAACAATTCATTGAAATCTACGACTTAGCCTACTTGCGAGTAGCAAACTTCAAATCATTTTCACAAACGAACATGCAATATTTTGTTCCAACTTAGGCGATCTAGTCTATACTTGTATGCTGTGCGTGTCACATAGTAATTCTAGGTTAATAACTGGAATAAGAACACATGTGTTTTCAAAAACAACATATCATGTTAATAAAGGCCGATCTTTGATCGGGCGAGCGGGGGTGCTCATTGCATGACCTTCCCCTCTCGTACCCAAGTTCCCGAGCCGAGGCAACTTTGGTGATGACGGACAGGTGGCCTTAGGCACGAGCCAGGGTTTCCTAAATTCCCCCAAAATAAAATATTTAGGTGGCGACTCTGTATCTGGCAAAGCAATCCATGTTTAGCATTTCTTTATAAAAATCAGTTTTCCAAAACGATTTGCCGGATTTGGACTCTTTGGTGATTTGTCGGTCTCGCATTGCACTTTGTGAGATTAGATTCAGAACCGTGACACGAGTCCGAACTTGTAGTAGCCTAAAGAACAAAACGGATTCGCGCCCTCGCAGCGCGGAGCCGGGAGCTCTCGGGGCGGTCTACACACTTGTGAGACTAGATTTAGAACCGTGATAGGAGTCCGAACTGTAGGATCAATTCGAGCTCTCCGAAAGGGGGCGCAGAAAAGTCGAGTCCACAAGTTGCCTACGTATCCCAAGAATGGGAATCAAGTCAACGTAGTTCATGGTTGAGGTTCACTCGGGTGTTAACATTCTCCTTTTGCACTCTAACTTTTGCCAAAGTTTCTCCTTTGAGGTTTTCAACCTTGCGAGTTCTATTTATTTGATTTCTCATTTTTCATGCTCTAACTTTTGCCTAGGTCGCCCTTTCGGGTTTTCGGCCTAGGGAGCCTCTCAAGGATAGCGGTACAACACTTGTAGTGAATTTGATCAATAGTCATCCTTGCCTTAACACTGGAACTAGCTTCGCCTTGATTGGAGCGTCGTTTTCCATTCTCTTATGCATGTCTTCTTCTTTTCTTTCGCTCCATTTGCTAAGTTGGTTTCTTCTTGCAATGTGGTACTTCCTCGCATTGGCTTCCCCGAATTCAGACAAGCGTTCCCTTCCTCATAATTGATTGGATTTCATTCCAATAGATCATAGTTGATTGGATTTCATTTCAATGAATGCCCCTGGCTTGATGGTTGACTTCTTTTCCTTTTTCCTTTTTCTTTTCTTTCTTCTTTCTTTCCCTTTCTTTTTCTTCTTTTTTCTTTATCTTTTTTCTTTCCCTTTCCCTTTCTTTTTCTTTTTCTTTTTCTTCTTTTTTCTTTTTCTTCTTTTGTTTTTCTTTTGGTTTCTTTCATCCTTTTCTCTTTAAAATAATGAAAACATCAGGGGAGCAATTCTATGATTATAAGGTCTGAAAGCTGCCTTGTACTTGCAGGTCTGAAAGCCGCCTTGTGCTTGCCAAAATGATCACCTAATGGCGAAGAGAATCCCCAAGACAATGTAAAATATTACGCACAATTCTGAACCTATCTTCGGAAATTTTGCAAAAGAAACAGCTTAAAATTTTTGAAATCATGAAGGACTTCACGCCGATAAGTCAAAATTCACTCAAACCATTTGGGGGATCCTTAATAATACTTGAGCTTATTAACGGAATCTCATTCAAAAACAAAAATTCAAAGTTTTTTCTATTTTTTAAAAGGTCACTCATGTATCACTGTAGGCACAACAAAATGATCAGAAATTTGACTCCTACTTTCTTATTGAAAACAACGAAGACCTAAGGGTACATGAGAGCGACTCAAGGGAGAAGACTCAACTGACACAACAGCGCAAGAAAAGACAAAGAAAATAAAACTCACAACTCAACTATTTACAGGACATGATTCAAAATGAAATCAGCATCCTTGAGATAAAAAAAGGGTTTTCACTCTCCAAGTCCATTGGCAGAATTCAAAAACAACTTCAAGTAGCTCATGGGAGGGTGTTAACCTGCCTTTAATTCACCATTACTAACATCCACACCCAGAAGGATTGATTTCAAACTTCCAAGCTAAGTCTCACAGATTGAGCCTTACAATCATCTTAGTTGTCCCCACACATCTCCTTGGCCGTACTGGCTGGGGTCAATGTTGGTTGTTGGCAAACCATGGATGGGATTTATGTTATGGGATGGCAATCCGTTGCAGTCAGGGAAGGGTTTATTGACAACTTTTGGATTTGGTGGGGTGATGACCTTATTGTCAATCAAGTCTTGAATTTCATGGCAAAGGCGAAAACAGCGGTTAGTATGATGACCGTACTGCTAATGGAATGTGCAATATTGGGTAGGGTCATGTCTAAATGGGAGAGGGTCAGGGAGAGGTCGAGGATTGAGCTGTTTGAGATGCCCTTTCTCTATCAGTACCTTCAAGGCGAGGGTTGGGCTCATGTAGAGATTGGTGAAAATTCGTTTTGAGAGGAGGAAGCATCAAGTTTAGAAACATTGGCAAACAGGTTGGTGGGTGTTGGCTGGATATTCATTGGCTTCGGATTGGACTCGGGATGGGTGTTCCTGGTAAAGAATCCCTTTTCATCGCTTACCCTCTGATTCAAAAAGCTCCCAACCTGAGTGATAAAAGTGTCATCCACAGTCTTTGTAACAACTGCAAGCACTTGCTGCTTGTTCAACCCTTTGACCTTCAAAGTCTCAAGAGCCCACAGAAGATGTGCATAGGGATCAATAGTTACCCCAGACTCATTCTTGCTACCTACTTCGACCATGTTCGCTTTTGATTGGCCCATTCCACTTTTAGCTTGTCCCAAGATTGGAGAATTCTTTGACAAGGTCAAAACCCCAAAGGTTAAATCTGCCACTATTCCTTGAAGGTCTTCAATCATTGTCAATATCTCAGCAACAATGGGTTCGGCCATTTGGCACTCTTGGTGTATTCGAACCGGGATGGGTGTATCCATCATGCACAAATCAATGCTTTCTGGAATGAACACCTTAAGCTGGGGTAAATAGGATGGGGTGAGGTATATGTTGGGGTCGAAGGTAAGTGGTAGTGCACGGATGAGGTTAAGGTGAGGAAGAGGTACTTGGTTGTGGATGGGAAGTGGATTGGTGGTAACATTGGGTTCTTGGGGTGGAGTTATTGTCTGGTTATCGATAAGATTCTGAACCTCATGACAAAGGCGGTAGCAACAATCGGTGCCATGACCGCGCTGCTGATGGTACGCACAATATTTGGCAGGGTTATGTCTAGCAGGGAGTGGGTCAGGAAGAGGTTGAGAATAAAGGGGTTTGAGATACCCTCTTTCTATCAGGACTTCTAGTGCGCTGGTTAGACTCATATGGAGGGGGTGAAAGTTCTGCCTTGAGCTCAAGTTGGACTGGCTTTTGTGGATTGGTATTGGCAAATGGTTCAGCAGTTTGTGGGTTGGTGGTGACGGTATTGATTTCAGTGGGTTTGGAAATAGTGCTACTGGTAGCATCGATACTCCCAGAAAACACCATCGTTGTTTGTTCGCTTGTTTTGGGAATAATCCCTTTGTTGAATGCACTCTCAATCTGAACCCCTAATTCATGCAAAGTTTTGAAAGTGAACAGTAGAGCGAGTATTAACTTTTGTAACATATCAGGCTCAAGCTTTTGCACCATTATCCGCACTTGGTCCCTCTCAAAAGGTCGATCTGTCATTTGTGCTGCCTTTGCTCTCTACCTTGCAACAAATTCCACAAAAGGTTCTTTAGGATTCTGGTGGGTTACTTCAAGCTCTTGGGTGGTCATTTCAATTTGGGTATTGTAAGAATACTGATTGACAAACGTCTCAGCCAAATCTTCCCAGTTCTGCTTTACCACATCCTCTAACTTGGCGTACCAAGTGGCTACTATACCCGATAGGGTTATTCCGTACAGAGAAAGTTTCTGAGGCTTAGTCAGACCCATCAGTTTCAGGATGTCCAAGAAAAGCCAGAGATGTACCATAGGATCTCCAAACCCGTCAAAATAGTCAATGTGTGGCATTTGAATCTATCTAGGAGCCTTACGGCAGCCTCGCTGTACCCATCCTCAATGTCGGGTATAGAGCTAATTCCTTGTGCCTTTTTGAATTGCTTCTCAAAGTTAGCAGTTTTTAACAAAGTCGGGTCGAGATCATTAATATCAAGGGGAAAAAGGCCCTCATTAGGCTGCACCAAGGGTCTGGAAACTTGAGCTTGAGCCAACCCTTCTTGAGGATCTGGGCTGTGCAAATCTTCAGCTGGCGGAGGTGGGTCAAAGTTCGGCTGGGGGCCCGGGACTGGATGTGTGGTAGATGCCCTAGATGGGCGTTATATTTCAGTACTGGTTTCATCTTGCATGGCAATTCCCTGGTTTAGGGCCATTATCATGGCCACAACTTCTTCTGGACACTGAGCCATCACGGGTCTACTAAGTTTGGCAATAGGGAAAATGGATGGGTGTAAGTTGGGAGCTGGCTAACAAGGATTTCAACCCGGTTACACTTGACGTATCTGGTTTGGATTATTCTAGACAAGTTTAACTGGATTGGGCTTTTTAGAATTGGTCTTTTGGCATTGGATGGATCTTTTCTAAGTTGACTTTAAGGATCAGATGGACTGGACCTTTGCTGAGTGGGTTTTTTCCTAGGATTGGATGGACTGTGATGGATTTAAGGTGGGTACTACCCCTTCTCTGGCTTAGACAAACCTAGCATTAAAAACAAATGCCCCATCAGATCGGGATACCGGGTATGTTGGTCAAAGTAAACAAAAATACAATTTTTTGTCGTGGTTCTAGTCTTGCTGACAATTCACCCATATCAAACACAGACCCCTAGATTTTGACATAATTTCTGATTCTGATATGACCCTCAAGTTTGAAAGGAATCGCCTCAAGATTAAGACTCTCCCAAGATTACATCACACATTTCCAGAGATTTCACATTTTACACAAAAGCACTCAAAACACCCTATAAGAGGTTAGGGTTTCCCTGTCCTAGCTTTTGGAGTGATCTACAGCTTTATTATTCAAACAAACGGTATCACAATAGCCTAGTAAATAGGAGGACATCTTGTCCTATGTTTGAAAAGTCACTAAAGCTGACTATATGTAGTTCGGCTGATTGGTCAAAAGGGGTACCTCAGCAAGACTATCTAATATACCTCTCACACCTAACACCGATAAGTGAAAGGAGGATCAAGCGGTACGACGATAATCCAGATCCAAGGGTTATGTTTCCAACATGGCAGAGCCCATGACTAGCCAGCCTTTTGGTAAGCTTTTTGGGCAAGCCTCCGGCAAGCCGTCTAGGAATAGTAGATGGAAAACATAGTAACTTAAGAGCACCAATGCAAATGCAATGTAAAGAATATATAAGTGTAGATAAAATTACACACCATGAAGTTCGAGTCAAGTTCTCTAAATCCCCGACAAAGTCGCCAGAAACTGTAGCCTGCTTTTCGTGCTCCTTTCGGATATGACTAGCCCTACAGTTCGGACTCCCGCGGTTTTGAATCTGATTTCACAAAGTGCAATGTGAAATAGTGAAAACACAAAAAGAGTCCAAATTTGGAAATTCTTTTGGAAAATCGATGTTTGAATCAAATGCCAAAAATGAACTGCTTTGCCAGATTTCAAAGTCGCCACCTAAATATTTTTGGAAAATTTAGGAAACCCGAGACTCGTGCCAAAGGCCACTTATCCGTCATCACCAAAGTGTCTGGGCTAGGGAACTTAGGTACGAGAGGGGAAGGTCATGAATTGAGCACCCCACTCGCCCGATCAAAGATCAGTCTCTACTAATCGCGATGTGATTTTTATTTACATTATATGCTCTTGTTCATGTTTATTAAGCTATCTTTACTATGTAATGCACGCAAGCATAGACTAATTTGCAAAAATTGGAACACTTTGGTTTCATGTTTGTTTGAGAATTGTTTCGAATATGTACCACTTGAAAAAGTGATCGCATATGTACATTACTAAAATTGTTCCAATTTAAGCAATTAGCCTTTATCCACAGGCATCCAAGCAAGTATATCAATTAAGCACTTAGCCTCATGGCAAGCATGCTAAACATGGCAACAATCACACGCATGCGATATACTAAAGCACAAAAATGCTCACCTCGTACTCCAAGGCAAGCCAAAAGAAACAAAAGAGTTAGAAAACATGCATGCTCCTAACTAATGCAGCATGACTAATGCAACACATGCGATATGTAACTAATAGGCTCGGCTACTAATTATGTCATGTGAGTCAATTTGATAGCATGCGGTTTAAACACGTATTCAACGAAGTAATAAACGACAATGCATTGTTTTAGAATGATGAACCGAGCCTCGATGCATGCAAGGCAAGTGGATGCAAGCATGGGAAATGCTAAAAGAAACATGATGTTCTAAACTACCCATTATAAGCAAGTAAATAAAATAGAGAAAGACGTGGGGTTGGAAGACATACACATTGTTACATGTTTGCTCTCACGCAGGAGGGTTCAAATGAACGTCCGAGAGTCCGAATTAAACTAATTATTACAAAACTGAATGAATAAATAAGCAAAGAATTAACTAACTAACTACTCTATTACAACAAGGATAATTGTGAGAAGTAAACTAACTATCTAAGTTAATTAGCTATAGCAATTACAAATAAACAATAATGGTAATTACAGCACTAATAATTAACAAGACTAATTGTAACAATAACAATAATAATTACAACGCTAATAATCGGAGCATTAATCTAGAACATTGAGGTAAGCAAGGATGCACAAGGGATGCATGCACAGTGTTCAAGAACAACTTTGTCTGCCTAGGCCTATTCTGTTTCACCTTCAGCCACTGCCCTCTATTTTCTGCAAAATACACTGCTGACTAAACATTGATGGCCGGCCATGCCTTAATGAAGCTCGGCCGGGCCCAAATAAGGCTGGTCGTGCCTTAATTTTATGCAAAATCATGTTTTTGTGCTCTGAAGTGAAAACAGTGCAGACAGAGTTATTCTGAACTCTGTTTGTCCTTTTTACTCTTCTCTCTCATGGTAAACCTCCAGAGAAGAACGAAGCCATTTCCAAAACCATCAGTGAGCAAATTGATTGCTTGATGAGTTTGGGCATGATTTTGGACAAAAATTAATGAATACAATGAATCAATAACCACTCCTCCCTTCTATCATGGAGCAAGCTCAAAGAGGGAAGTAGAGACGCTTCAAGGGATGTCAAAACACCATAAATTGATGTGTGATGACTCTTGACACAATAGACTCGACATAACATCCGGCCGGACCCAAGCAATACAACTCATTTTCTTTACATTGGTTGGTTCATTTTAGCAATTTTCTTGGTCCATTCCATTCTTTAGTCCATTTGTCCAAAGTGATAATTAAGTCCACTAAACGAGAAGAAACGTCAAACGAGAGTTGATCCTAAACATGAAAGAGAGACCATGCCGTTGATAATGAACCGCCGTAGAGATTAAGCCATTGAACATAGGTCTCCTTTTCATGCTTTGAATAACCATCAATCTGTTGAAATAACTCTCAAACAAAAGAAAAGAAGAAAATAAGAAGGTTGCAGAAATGAACACATGAATTTGATTATTAGAATGAGACTCTTAATATGAAAATTAACCAAAGAAAAGCTATCAAAGCATGGGTAACACAACACAACAAACTAGATATGAGGGCTTACAACACAATAAGCTATATATTCAAAACATACACTAATTAAATAAATTAGGACAGCCCTAAAACATCCCTTAATATGCTAAAAACAGTGGCTAAAATCAAGAGAAGGTAAGCAAAAATAGTAGAGGAAAAGCTATGGAATAAAGCCTAAGGAGGGGTGGCTAACACCTCCACTTTTTGCAATTTTAAATCACATATTTCAGCCCCAAAAACAGGCCAAGAACAGTCCCAAAACAGCCCAAAAATAGTGGCTAAAAGTGTGTTTAAAGAGCACAAAAAGATAGACAAAAGTAAGAGATATAAAGCTAGTAGGTAAAATCAATGAGAGGTGGGTAACTGTAGCTTGACTTTTTCGCACCCCCTTTTGGAAGGTTTGAAAGAAGCCCTATAGTTCGGACTCACGAGGTTCAAAATCTAATCTCACAAGTGCAATGTGAAATTGATAAACACCTGTAGACACCCCATTTTTTACCGTCCTCAAGACTTGGACGTCACCATTTGAACACTTGGTGATCATCCATGTTCGTGTTTGTCTTGAGTTCTCGGAGGTTTCGGCCACGTGCCTTGCCTCAAGACCTCTCGACTTCTGTTTTTGCTTCTGAGGGCAGGGAATGGCTTGATTGGACATCCCCACACCTCACCGGCCATGGCTTGAGGCCACCGGCCCTGTTTTCTTGCCACCGGCCATTGGTGGTGGTGGTCAGTCGGCACCTTTGGTGGCCGGTCGGCACCTTTTGCGGCCGATCGGCACTATTGGTGGTCGGTCGGCACCTTTGGTGGCCGGTCGGCATCATTGGTGGTTGGTCAGCACTTTTGGTGGCCGGTCGGCACCTTTTGCGGCCGGTCGGCATCTTTTGTGGTCGGTCGGCCATCTTTGTTGGCCGATTGGCCACTTTTTCTGGTCAGGACCCCTTGTTTTAACTTCTTGAGGAAGCTTGAACCTTTTGAACCCTTGGTTTAGCTTCTCTAAGGAGCTTGAACCTTTTGAACCCTTGGTTTAGCTTCTTGAGGAAGTTTGAACCTTTTGAACCCTTGGTTTAGCTTCTCCAAGAAGCTTGAACCTTTTGCACCCTTGGTTTAGCTTCTCCAAGAAGCTTGAACCCTTTGCTCTAGCTTCTCCAAGAAGCTTGAACCTTTCTTAGCTTCTTGGAGAAGCTTGGCCCTTTTGCTTCAAGCTTCTTAGAGAAGCTTGGCCCCTTTGCTCCAAGCTTTTGGGTTAGCTTCCTTGATAAGCTTGACCCCCTTGACCCTTTTTATGTTAGCTTCTCTTAGAAGCTTGGCACCTTGCCTTGGCCTATATAAGGAGAGCCTCTCCTTCCATTTCAAGGGTTGAAAAATCTGATATATAAGATATATATATCTCCCTCTCTCTCTACATTTGGGTGTGTTAGAGGGTTCAAAAGGGTCTTGTTCTTGGCCTATTGCACACCACTTCATAGCCATACACTTCCATCATCACTTGGAGGTTCTTGGAGCTTGTTTTCAGAGGTTAAGGGTTGCATTTTTGGGTCTAAAAGCTGCTGGTTCTTGCTGGTCTCCAAAGGTAACCCTTTTTCCCTCTTTATTCCCCGTTTTTGCACACACTTTTAGCCTTACTTGAAAGCATATTTGGGCTTTGTCATAAACTGAAAAAAGTCTTATTTTGAGCTCCTCTTGAAGTTTGTTTCAGGTCACTTTTGTGTTTGGGGTCATTTACCCCCTCTTAGGCCTTGTTTGGCCTCATTTTTGTGCATTTTTGGTGAACTCCAGGACCATCTTGTTTGGGCCTCCTCACCACTGAAATCTTGAGGTCCTAAGAAGGAGAGGGCCATCCCCTCCCCTTGTTGTCTTCAATATTGGCCATTTTAGCCTCATGTGTGAGCACCATTTTTAAGTTCATGTTGGCCATGTCTTAAGTGTTATTTGTACTTATTTTACCATGATATAGCACTATTTTTAATTGGTTTAGACACACCACGCATGCTTTGCATACTTGTCTTGTAATGCCATGAAATTGCCTTAACATGCATCATGTTATGCCATGACTTTCTAGCATGATTTTGGCTTAGCTTTGTGAAGCTTTTATGCATATTTTGGCATTCTTTAGGTCTGATTTTGGTTGTTTGGGTCATCCATAACTTGCTTTGTATAGCTACCATGCAATCTAGCTTGTATGCTTTGAGTGTTGGCTCCTCTACCATGCTCTATTTGCATCATTTCAGTGGTTTGGCACCATTAGTTATGATATTTCAGTCCTTGTTCCATGCTTGTATGCTTGCATTTGATGCCCCTTTAATGCTTTAAAAGGTTGGTGTTTCATGCTCCATGTTTGGGTCATTATGCATGTCTTTAGACTTAGGTCATTTAGATGCCATCTAAGTGGTTTTTGGGGCTTACTTTGGCATGATTTGGGACTGTTTTGGTCCACTTTGGTCATTGGCTTCATGTGTCACATGACCATAGTTTAAGTCCTTGGGCTTGGTTGCATGTTTTGCTTGCATTGGTAGGTTGATTTGGCATCATCTTCTACATGTTTTCAAAGCTTATCATGTATGCTAGTTGTCCATGTTAAGTATGCTTACAAGCTGCCTCTTTATGCTCAAGCATTGGACCTTGTGTGCATGAATGTTTATGTGTACATTTGCCTTGCATGTTGTCACATACTTGGCCCATAAACATCTTGTTACATGCCTCACATGCTTGTTTGCCTAGGTTGTGTGCCTAGTATACATTGCTTGCTTGCATGTTCATGTTGCATACTTAGCTTGCATGCCTAGGTTGCATTGCATTTGGCATGCATACCTTGCCTCTTGAATCACCATGATTGAGGTTGGGTTTCTTATGTGTTTGTGTGCATTACATTTTACATTAAAATGCACAACTTGGCTTCTTGGGCCATCACGCATCGAAATGCGCGATTGGTGGTCCGAGAATCAAGGACCATACCCCTTTGAGTCATAAACATGATAAGGGGTGTGGTTGTGCACACATTTGCTTGAAATGCATTGCCATGCCATGTTTTGCCCTATGCTGCTGTCAAAACAGGTTCTGCAGGAAGATATGGCCGGTCGACTACATATAGTGCCGACCGACCATGCATGGATAGCCAAGAGCTAAATTGATGGCCGATGACCATCCTGCCATGGCCGGTGATGATTCCACTTGGTTGGTGGTGTTCCACAGTGTCCAAAGAGTGTTCCTTGGGAATTGTGCAATTTTCAGAGGAGCAGAGCAGGGAAAACAGAGGCAGCTTGTGCATGGCGTTGGATTTCCGGGCAAAGCCAATCCGAGCACGCGTGCATCCCTCTTCCCAGGGCCTTTTACTACTTTCCTTAGCTTAATTAATTTGTTAATTAATTAGGTGGTCTGTAAATTATTTAATTAGCTTGTAGGCTAATTAAATTGTATTATTCTTTTGGTCCCTCCGAGCGAGGGCGAATCTGTAATAAGTGTGGGTGCGTGGGTGCATGTCTTCCAACCCCCATTTTTTTCTCCCTTTTACTTACCTACTTTTGATAGTTAGTATTAGGTCATATTTAATTTAGCATACTTTATGCTATGCATGCGTGCATCCATACATTTGTCTTGCATGCACTGGGCTCGGCGCATCATACTAACTACATTGTATTTCAACTCCAAGTTGAATACATGTTAGTTGTCGCATTTCACGTGCCATCCATAGATTAGCCGAGCCTATTCTAGCTGCATCCTGCATGTGTTGCATTAGCCATCTTAACATAAACTAGGATCATGCATATGATTACTAACTAGTTTCTGTTTTGGCTTGGAGTACTCGGTAAGCATTTATGCTTTAGCATCTCGCATGAGTGTGAATGTTAACATGATAGCATGCTTACCATGTGGCTATATGCTTGTGTGATATAAACTGCCTGAATGCCTGTGGGTGAAGGTTGGATTATTTGAGTTGAAACAACTCGTTGAAATCCGTATTTTAGCCTACTTACGGGTAGCAAATTTCAAACCATTTTCCAAACGAGCGGATATGCAAAGCTTTGTTCCAAATTAGGCACTCTAGTCTATACTTGTGTTGTGCGCATCACATAGTAAATTTTAGCTAATTAACCGGAATAAGAACACATAATGTTTTCAAAACTAGATATCATGGTTAGTAGAGGCCGATCTTTGATCGGGCGAGCGGGGGTGCTCATAGCTAACCTTCCCCAATCGTACCCAAGTTCCCGAGCCGAGGCAACTTTGGTGATGACGGACACGTGGCCTTAGGCAAACGAGTCAGGGTTTCCTAAATTCCCCCAAAATAAATATTTAGGTGGCGACTCTGTATCTGGCAAAGCAGTCCATGTTTGGCACTTCTTTCTAAAAATCTGTTTTCTCAAAACGATTTGCCGGATTTGGACTCTTTTGTTCAGATTAAGAACCGTGACAATTTGAGTCCTAAACTGTAGTAGACCCACAGACGAATCGAACGGGAGTCATCCACCCGGGGCGTTCGGGGACGTCTACAACACCAAAGAGTCCAAATTCAGTAAATCTTTTGAAAAATTGATTTTATGATCAAAAATGCCAAAATTGGACTGCTTTGTCAGATATAGAGTCGCCACCTAAATATTTTATTTTGGAAAAATTTAGGAAACCCATGACTCGTGCCAAAGGCCACGTGTCCGTCATCACCAAAGTTGCCTCGACTCAGGAACTTAGGTACAAGAGGGGAAGGTCATGAATTGAGCACCCCCGCTCGCTCGATCAAAAATCGGCCTCTACTAATCGTGATATGATTTTTATCAACATTATGTGTTCTTATTCCGGTTGTTAGGCTAGCATTACTATGTGATGCGCACAAGCAAGTATAGACTAGTTTACCCGAATTGGAACAATTCAATTTCATGTTTGTTTTGTGAAAAGGGGTTTGAGTTTGCCACTTCAAGTGAGCTTAAAGTTTGCAAATTTGCCACTCAACAAAGTGGGCTTCAAACGTACATTTATTGAATCGTTCCAATTCAAACAACAAGTCTTCATCCACAGGCATTCAAGCAGTTTAGTAAGTAAGCATTTAGCCTCATGGCAAGCATGCTAGTTATGGCAACCTTCACACACATGCAAGTATGCTAAAGCACTAAAAACTCACCTAGTACTCCAAGCTAAAAAGATATGAGTTAGAAAAGTGCATGATTCCAAACTATACAAGATGACTAATGCAACACATGCGATATGCAATTAATAGGCTCAACTACTAATATGGCATCCAAGGCAATTTAATAACATGCGGTTAAACACGTATTCAAAGAATGTATTTAAACAACAATGCAGTTTGAATAATGCACTGAGCTCCGGTGCATGCAATACAAGATGAATGGATGCAAGCATAAGGTATGCTAATCGAAAACTAACCATCAAAAGTGGATAAATAAAAGGGAGAAAGACGTGGGGTTGGAAGACATACACATTATTACATTACGCTCTCACGAAGGAGAGTCTGAATTAATAAAGCTCACTAGCTAATTAAGCTAATTAGGCTAATTATTACAAACCAAAATAAATAACTAGCTAAACTAATCAACTAATTATTACAACAACAAATGAACTAATTAGCTAATTAACTAATTAAATAAGTACAAAACAACTGCAACTAATAATTTAACTAAGTAACTAAACTAAGCTAATTTGCTGGTCCGCTTCGGGAAATAAAAGATGTGCATGCGCATGCTCGGTTTCCACCCGAAAAGACCTCCACTTTGCTCTTGAAAGCCTCTGTTTGCACAATTGAACACCTCCAAAACAATTTTGTTGCACCTTACCAACACTCTGCTGAGATTTGCATTAGTGGCCATGGATGGTGCTCTACCGGCCACTGATACACTACTTCATTTTGCTGCAACAGAGGACAAACAGAGCAAAAAGAGGGTATTCTCACAGATTGTTTGCACAACTCACCCCTCTTTTTCATGAACAAATCCAAGGAAAGGTGAACTTAAGCCACAAACTACCAATTCAAGCAATTTCATTGCATAATGGCTTGTGATTCAAGATGTGCAAGTTCAATAAATGCAAAATGAGACACAAACCTTCTCTCTTTCATGAAAGATCAAGGGAAGAAGTTGACCTTGGAGACTTGGATCATTTCATCACTATCAAGTATGAAATGATCGAAGTTCCATGTGTTCAATTAACGTCCGATTGAACACACCAAGTTATTATCTTGCTCATATTTTAGTCCCAATTTTTAGTTACTCATTTTACTTTACCAACCATTCTTTAATCCAATTAAGTCCAAAAGGTGAATTAAAGTCCTCTAATGGAAAGAAAAGCTCAAGACAGAAGTTACTTTGGGTATGAAAGAAGTATCATACCGTTGGTAATGAACCCCCTAAAGGATTAAACCATTAAGTATGAAACCTCAATTCCACACTTAGGCAAACAAGTGACTTGAAACCACTTTCAAAGCACAATTAAAAGCCAAGAAAGGAGGGTGGTTGCAGAGATGATTAGTGCCGAAATTAAGTATGAAAAACACTGAAAACACGCAATCAACTCAAACAAGTGGTATCTAAAGGCCTAAAACACCAAGCTTGTGAGGACTATTACACTACAACTATACAATATAAGACTTAAATGCAATAACCAACCCAAAACAGAGTTAAAATAGTCCAAAATATAGCCTAAAGCATACTGGAATAAAGCTACAACAAGCTAGAAAAATAAGCTAAAGCATGGCACCAACTAGGCTAACAAACAAGACACCAGGAGGGGAGGCTAACCTCTCCAAATTTGGAATTCAAAACATGATTTTCACCACTGAAAAAGCTCTGAAAATCAGTGTTTAAAATGCCAAAAAAAAGATGGTTTGAAAATGGGAAACAAAGGTGAAATGGCTCTAACAACAAGGAATAAAGAGGGATGAACCACCCCCTAACTTTAAATGGCCAAAAACACCAATTCCAACCCATAAAAACAGAGTTTTTTACAGCTCAAAAACAGCCCAAAACAGTGAAAAAATATAGGAATACAAGTATGTAAAATAAGCTAACAAAGCTAGTATTATTCCTTTTGAAGAACAGAGTGATTCCAAGCAACAATTCCAAGCAAACACACCTTCTAGTGCTCAAACCAAGCTCAAGAACATCTTAGCTCAGAGATGAGAGGATTTGGTTAAGGGTGTATAGGCAAAAGTGTAGGAATTGTAGGCAAAAGTGTAGAGAATTTGTAGAGAGAAGAAAACTTTTTAGTCTAAAATTTTCTAACCTCAAAACAAGAGAGATGGGGACCCTATATATAGAAAACATGAAATCTATACAAGGAAATCTAGCCCTCCATGTGTGGACAGATGCAAGCATTTATGCAAACAGCTGCCACAGCTAGCATAAAATATCTATAGAAAACATTGGTGGTCGGTCAGCCATCACTGGTGGCCAGCAAGCCACATTAGTGGCCGGCACACCAAAAGTGATTACCGACAGCCTCTAGGGATGGCCGGCAGGCCACCAGAGGTTGCAAGCTGGAAAGATAAAGACCTGGTCCAAAAATGAGACAAAAAGGATGCAGGGTTTGAAAGGGTCAAAGTTATGGCGTTTTGCTGAAGACTTCGAGCACTTGGTGAGCAAACAAACTCATCGTCAGATGTACCTATAAGGACATCCAAGTCTTGAAGGGCCATCAAAAATGAGGTGTCTACAGTTACTCCTCTTTGACAGAACTCGGAGTCATGAAATGACGTGAGTGAATGTCAAAGCCCAGAGATGACCCATTTTGACAAGGCCATAAGACTTAGACAAACAATCAAGACAAAAATAAATGGTTGTGCTACATATCCCTTTGCAAGGAATCAAACTAGCGTAGTTCTAGGGCAACATGCAAATGATATGCATGATGCAAGAACATCACTTATGATCATGAAATGAGGCTGTGCAATGAAACATTTAAATGCAAATACTATGCAAAGAAAATGCCACATTTAAACAAACTAAAACAAGGCACAAAAATTCCAATCATGAAAAGAAATAAGTAAATAAACATGCCACGCGTGGGAATCATAAGCCAAACCACATTTCATGTAGAAAGGATATAAGAAAATCATACAAGCTTAACTACGCGTCACGCAGGAAAGGCAAAGGGCGACGTAACCATCGGGCACACCTAAGGTTTCAACCGAGATCCTAACGCGTTGCACACGTGAGGGAGGAAAAGGATGATGTGAACACCGGGATGCGCCCGAATGTTTTTAACCGAAGGGTGGTGTGAAGACTGGGACGCACCCGAATGTTTTTAACCGAGGGGTGGTGTGAACACCGGGACGCACCCGAATGTTTTTTAACCGAAGGGATGGTGTGAACACTGGGACACACCCGAATATTTTTAACCGAAGGAGTGGTTTTTTTAACCGAAGGGGTGGTGTGAACACCAGGACGCACCCGAATGTTTTTAACTGAAGCAATCCTAACGCGTCTCACGCGAGAGGAGGAAGTGGTGGTGTGAACACCAGGACGCACCCGAATGTTTTTAACTGAAGGGTTGGTGTGAGCACCGGGACGCACCCGAATGTTTTTAACTGAGGGGTGGTGTAAACACCGGAACGCACCCGAATGTTTTTAACCGAAGGGGTGGTGTGAACACCGAAACGCACCCGAATGTTTTTAACCGAATGGGTGGTGTGAACACCGGGACGCACCCGAATGTTTTTAACCAAGGGGTGGTGTGAACACCGGGATGCACCCCAATGTTTTTAACTGAGAGGTGGTGTGAACACCGGGACGCACCTGAATGTTTTTAACTGAAGGGGTGGTGTGAACACCAGGACGCACCCAAATGTTTTTAATTGAAAGGTTGGTATGAACACCGGGACGTACCCGAATGTTTCTAACCGAAGCAATCCTAACGCGTCTCACGCGAGAGGAGGAGAGAGTAAAAAGATGCGATTCGAAGAGCACGAATGATTTTACCTAGAACTCCTCTAAATGAACCGTACATACAATATCGTGCATATGCAAGAAAGAAACTTAACAAGTGCGATACAGTATGAATGCATGTTCTATGCAAGACACACAATCGAGATACGATGGTGGTGGCATATTCTATGCAAAACAAGCAAAAAAGAAGCATATTCTATGCGTGATTCAAGAGCAAAAGCATGTTCTATGCAAAACAAAAATAGAAGCATATTCTATGTGTGATCCAAGAGCAAAAGCATGTTCTATGCATAATTCAAGAGCGAATGCATGTTCCATGCATAATTCGAGAGCAAATGCATGTTCCATGCATAATTCGTAACGGGTGCAAGACGCACGTGCAATATACTTGAAATGCATGTTTTATGTAACAACATATGTGAAATGCATGTTCTACGCAAAGAAATGAAATGCATATTCATGCAACAACATGAAAATGCATATTCATGCACAGTAACTTCCAATTTACCTCTCGTAGGAGTTACAATATGTATAAAGGATACACCTTGTTCACGTTGACAAGTGACGAACATCGTGCACCGAAAACACAGTTTAAAGCTTCCGTAAAGACAAATTGAACCAAACAGTGAACTATCCCTGCATTTCTTGAAAACCAAGGACACAAAACAGTATTAGGACCACAAGGGAGGCCAAAGGACACTTGCCGACCACAAGGGGAGGCTGTCGGCCAGGTGCCAGCCACTGGTGAGCCTTGCTGGCCACCTACCAACCATCAATGGCAGTGCGGGGGCAATTTTGACCTTTCGGCTCAGGCCTTTAAATATGAGCCACTAGGGCTCATTTCCTCACTTCTCTAGGGCCAAAATCTTCCTCTCTCTCTCTCTAAGTACTCCCTCTCTCTAGATTTGCGCTTTCTACGCATTTTCCAATGCCCCACGCGAAGTTGATTCGTTAAACCCTCTTTGTTTCCTTCATTTTGAACTGATTGAAATTTGATTTCAGTGCTCCTTTCCTCATTTCCACAATTCTAGGCTTGTTCCCCTCAAGTTTCTCTTGAGTTTTGTGCACTTTTCCTGGCTTTGACTTTGTTCTCCATTTTCTGTCTCCTAGGGTTTGACTTTTTCCAAGTTTACCCTTTTTCTTCACTTTTTCACCTATTTCGCACCCATTTGCAGATGGCGGATGGGATTCCTTATGATGGGGCTCCTCTCGAGATTCCTCCAGTAGTTCTACCTGTTCCCGAGGTAGAGGAGCCGATAGTTGACCTTGAGGCCAACCTGGAGGCGAAGTTCGAGCCTGAAACTGAGCCAGAGCCGCTACCACTGAGGGTACGGCCTTTCGATCCGGAGAGGTATCACCCTCAAACACATATATTGCCTACTGCCGGAGGCATCAAACCCTTTTGTCAAGTTTGCTAGCGGCGTACCGAAGGACCTCCTGCTGAGGGAGCCAGATTCTCACTTTTCGGCCATTGCCGTTGAGGTATGAACTCTATTTTCATGTATTTTGCCTTTCGTTATTCGTATTTCCTGCACTGCCTTTATTGGATTCACCTAACTGCATTTTGTACACTGCCTTATATCTGACTGTATTTCATGCACTACCTTTATCTTATTGCATTTCATGCACTGCCTTCATCTGATTGCATCTCATGCACTGCCTTATATCTTACTGCATTTCATGCACTGCCTTATATCTTACTGCATTTCATGCACTACTTTTATTTGATTGCATTTCATGCACTGCCTTTATCTGATTGCACTTTATGCACTGCCTTCATCTGATTGCATATGTTCTCTGCCACAAGGCGAGTCTCGCGCCTTCAGAGGCTACGGTGCTACAACCACTCGAGACTGGTATGACGAGCTCTCCGCTGGAGTTTGAGACATCATCGACGAGGCTGGCTTCGGCCTCTTCTGCTCTGGCTTGACTCAAGTCGTCACGAGCCGTCCCCTCCTAGGAGCACTCAGAGAGAGGTGGTGGGACACCACCAACTCCTTCTATTTTTCCACCACAGGCGAGATGATGATGACTCCTTACGACTTTGCCATGATCACCGGCTTAGATGTAGGGGGCGATCCGATCCCTATCGATACAGATATAGAGGAGTGGGAGGTGGCCTGGTTCAAGCTGCTGGCGGCACATCCACCTATATACCGGACAAGGATGGTCAGATACACTTGGTTTGCCGAGCGATTCAGAGGGACCGAGCCCGAGACGATAGAGGAGATCAAGCAGTACACCAGGGGCTTCCTGATGTTCTTCTTCGATACCACCTTGTTTTCGAACAAGTGGAACACCATAGGCCTGCATTTGCTGAGTGCCCTAGTGATCCTTCCTTGGGTTCATTTTTATGACTGGGGTGGAGTCGGCCTCGCTGCTTTATACGGATACATGAGCTCTACCTCCCATCTACGGGGAGACCTGATTGGAGGCTATTGGCAAGCCTAGGAGGTACATATCTCAATTCCCTCTTAGCATTTTACAGTTTCTTTACAGTTTCTGCTTTACATCTGTTTCAACACATGTGCTTTCTGCTTTGCACTTTTTGTACCTGCTTAGACATTGTTC
Source organism: Camellia granthamiana (assembly GCA_036172215.1). Taxonomy (NCBI): domain Eukaryota; kingdom Viridiplantae; phylum Streptophyta; class Magnoliopsida; order Ericales; family Theaceae; genus Camellia; species Camellia granthamiana. Next base: position 158,730,399 of record CM069905.1, read on the forward strand.
ATACACTGTGCTTTCTGTTTTGCATTTTCTACATCTGCTCAATACTGTATTAACCACATATCATTGCATTTTCCCTACAGCTATGGGTGTATGCATATTTCCTGACTCTCGCCCTGGGAACCTGTAGAGGAGCTTCCATTGGCAGTCCCCTATTCGCGGATATATGATAGAACCCGTGAGCCCTTCACGTTCTTCAGGCATTACTTCGACACAATAGCTGCCCATGAGGTACTCCGAAACACAATCATTTTTTCTCTGAAACTATTTTGCTTCACACATATTTAGCAACTGAAAGCAACTAATAATCTGTACAACTTCTATTTGCAGATTATGTGGCAGCCATGGGCCATGATGCCAGTAGGGGTCCGAGACCAATTCGTTCGGGCTTGGGCCACTTCCCGCTACCGCATCCTACTCGAGGGCCCAGTTTGCCAGGCCTAGTTCTTGGGCGAGCGCTTTGTGTGCTAGATTATGGGCCTGCCCGACCTGATTGTCCTGATGGCTCCGCCAGAGACTATGCGATCCACAGACGGCCTATCTATTGAGGAGGTTATCCAGTTCATGGTGGGCTTGGACACCAACTACTTCCGAGCGGAGGGCGACTATGCGGCTTTCATCCAAACACATCTGATGTCACCCCTGATCGGTGTTCGTGGAGCTGAGGAGGTGAGAGCTCCTGCCACGAGGGAGAGAGCTAGAGTGACCTGGGCGAGCATGGCCCGTGGCAGAGGGGCTTCCCGGGCAAGGCAGAGGGCTGATTGGCCAGAGCTTCCTACCACTCTAACTTGCCGACGACACATCGGGGATGCCTACCAGGTTCTGATTGAGCCCGCGGCGACTGGCCATGAGTTTGTCAGGGTCCGAGGCCCGACTCAGGTATGAACCCCACTTTACATTTGCACCCCATACTTTATTTCAGATATGTTCATTTGCAGATACTGATCATTCAAATTGCATTTACAGGCATCCATCGAGTACACGGGAGGCGCTCTCGAGCTGATAGCCTCCCTGATAGGGATGGTACAAATGAGAGAGACGCTGCTCAGCCTCTATGGTATTTAGGTAATTTCTTTAGTTTTCCATCCCAGGCATCGAATTTCCATTGACACACTGACATTGACATCTCAACTGAAAATTTCCCAAACTACACTGACACGTGTAGACGTCCCCGAACGTCCCAGGAAAATCCCATTTTGTTCATTGGGCTTACTACAGTTCAGACTCAATGTCACGGTTCTGAATCTAATCTCACAAAGTGCAATGCAAGATCGATAAATCACCAAAGAGTCCAAATCCGGCAAATTGTTTTCAAAAACTAATTTTAGAAAGAAGTGCCAAACATGGACTGCTTTGCCAGATACAGGGTCGCCACCTAAATATTTTATTTTGGGGGAATTTAGGAAACCCTGACTCGTGCCTAAGGCTACGTGTCCGTCATCACCAAAGTTGCCTCGGCTCGGGAACTTGGGTACGATTGGGGAAGGTCATTTCATGAGCACCCCCGCTCGCCCGATCAAAGATCGGTCACTACTAAGCATGATATCAAGTTTTTGAAAACACATGTGCTCTTATTCCGGTTTATTAATCTAGAATTACTATGTGATGTGCACAGCATACAAGTATAAACTGGATTACCTAAGCTGGAACAAAACATTGCATATTCGTTTTGAAAACAGTTTGCTACTCGCAAGTAGGCTAGAATATGGATTTTGCCACCCTCAAGTGGGCTTAGAAAATATGGTGATTTGCCACTCTCAAGTGGGCTTAAAATTCGCAATCAATAAATTGTCCCAATTCAAGTAACCCAACCGTCACCCACAGGCATTCAGGCAGTTATATCACATAATCAAATAGTCTCATGGCAAGCATACTATCATGGCAACACTCACACTCATGCAAGATGCTAAAGCATAAACACTTACAGTATACTCCGAGCCAAAAAAGAAGCTAGTTAGTAATCAATGCATGATCCTAGTTCATGTTTAAGATGGCTAATGCAACACATGCAAAATGCAACTAAGATAGGCTCGGCTATTCTAAGATGGCATATGAGATGCTACAGATAACACGCATTCAACTTGGAATTAAAATACGATGCAGTTAGTATGATGCGCCGAGCCCGGTGCGTGCAAGACAGATGAATGGATGCAAACATGCGAGCATAAGGATGCTAATTGAAACATGCCCTAAAACTAACCATCGTAAGCTGGTAAATAAAAGGGAGAAAGAAATGGGGGTTGGAAGACATGCATCACACACACGCACACTTATTTACAACATTGCCCTCTCGGAGCAGGGTCCAAATGAATAGTACAAAATAAACTAGCTAATCTAAGCTAATTAAACTAATTATTACACAACATTAATTAATTAATGAATTAACTAAGTAAGTAAGGAAACTAGCATGCAAATTAAACAAAATAGACTGCCTCAGCTCTGTTCCGAATGATAGGGATGCATGCATGCTCAAGTTGCCTTATCGGGAAATCCATTGCGATGCCCCGATTTGCCTCTATTTGCAACTGGTCCCAGAACACTGTACAAAGCTCCAGAAGGCTGCTGACCAGTTTTTGCTGCTAGTTTCCGGTTTGCTGCAACAGAGAACGAGAAAGGGGCATGGCAAAGTATTTTCAACATATGTGTGCATGACCACTCTCCCCATCATTGCATAAGCTCCAGGGAGTGTAGTCCTCGATCCTCATGCCACCAATCACGCATCTCGATGCATGATGACTGAGGAGTCGGATTGCACGACTCGATGTAAAATGAATGCACATATAAACACAACAAGGCCTAAACTCCATCATGGGTAATCCGGAGTGTCGGCGACCGAGAATCGAGGCACGTTTCGTCACTTGGGGTACAAAACATCCCTCGTTTCCCGTGTTTGGACTAAACCCTATTCCAAACACAATGCAATATACATGGCATACACAATACGATTAGCATGCAACCCTAAACGCAATGCAACCTAATCATGCTAGCATGCGAGGGATGATATGCAAACATGCAACTAGCATACACAATGCTATGAACTAAAAATGGCATACTCAATGCACATGAACTATATGGCATACGCAATGCACATACGAAGATGGACATGTACGAAGACATGAACAAGGCATACACAATGCGATGATCAAGTATGCGACAACATGGATATGGCATACATAATGCAAGATGGACTTAAACTAAAATGAATGGGCCTCAGCCACACTCAAATCAGTGGCCATACATGATGAAAATGAAGCAATAACACACATGCAAGCATGTACAAATGCAAGGGACCAAACCTAAGGCACAAAGTGCAACTCCAACAAAGCATGGTAAACATGAAATATGGCATACAATCACATATTTTCCAGCTCTGAAATGACATGCAAGATGGTCCCGAATCATGCAAACACCTCACACAATGCATGCTAGATGGCCCAAATACCAAAACTAGTGAAGTGGATTACACTATAAGCATGCAAAGCCATACTCAAATGGCCAAACCAGCCCCAAACAGTCCCTATGCAGGCCAAAACAGTAGCAAATATGGACTAAAATGATGGCTCGCAAAGCATGGAAATGAAGCTCATGCAATGGTCCAAAAATGAGGTATTCATGCATAACTCTCAAACACATTCAAAGAGTGGAAAACATGGGAATATGACATACATATAAGTTCTGAAATATGATTCACAATGATGCCAAAACATGGAAACACCTCAAAATACACATGCAATAGGCTTCAAAACTCAAAGCTAGGCAAGGGTATTGAACTACAACCATGCATAGCAAACATCATTCAACCACAAGGCCCAAAAACAGAGCTAAGGCAGTCCAAAACATACACAAAATCAGTTTAAGGCATGGCCAAAAGGTGCTAGAATCAAAGGCCAAAATAGCATGCAATGTAAGCTAGTAAAGAGGATTTGCACTACAAGCATGTGAGGCAATCAAGAGACCACTAAACCAGAAAAATTCAGAGGTATACCATGCCAAATAAAGCCCAAAAACCCACTGAAACATGGTTAATGCATGCAAGAATGAGATGCTCTTTTGATATGCTATGAAGAGGGTTATTCTACACATGCAAGATGGACATCCAATATGGCAAAACAAGCTCTGGAAAGAGCCTATGCAGGTCCTAAAACTCATCAAAAATGGCCTGAAACATGGCTTGGAAGCATGCAAATAAGGGCTCCTTTGTAAGGCCAAAAATGCTAGAAAACAAAACAAGGAGAGAGAGGGTCACCCCTCTCTGATTTTGGCACTTAAAACAGCATGCTAGCCACTGAAAATCCACTAGATTTTAGTAGCTAAAAGGCCAAACAAAGGCCAACACAAATGCTCTAAGGCATGGCACAAAACAAGGTAAAATGAAGCATGCAAAGGGGGTAGATGACCCCCAACAGAAAAATGATCTTAAACAAACATGTTAAGGACCTCAAAATAAAACTTTTTTCAGTTTACACCGAAGCTCAAAAATTCTTGCAAGTATGGCTAAAAGATGGAGCAAAATAAAACTCAAAAGAGGGAATAGGGTGTTACCCTTGTAGCTTAGCAACTCCAACAGCTTATGGACCAAAAATGCAGCTCCTTAGGACCTCTCAAGACCCTCCAAGAAGCTTAGGTTGGTGTTAGAGGTGTTAGGCTAAGAGGTAGTGTGCAAATGGGCAAGAACTTAGCACTTTTGAACACAAAATATAGAGACAAGGGGGAGATGTATGTGTGTATGCTTCAGCCAAATTTTTTGAACCCTCTACAAGGAAGGGAAGGCCTTCCTTTATAGACAAGGGAGGCTAAAGCTTCTCCAAGAAGCTTAAAACCTAGAGCCAATATCCTCCATACACGTGTATGGAGGATGCAGTCTGTGCCTCCCAGCTAGCATAGCTGGAACCAACTTACTGAGACAGAAAATGTGGGAGCTGGCCGACCAGTTCAGGTGGTCGGCCGACCACTTTCCCTGGTCGGCCGACCAGGTTCAAAAGGTTCAGGTCTCAAAAGGTGGTCGGCAGCCTCCTAGGGTGGTGTTCTCACTCAATGCATGCTAATGGTATGGTAGGAGACCAGTAAATGTGGCCCAAAGACCAAGGAGACCAGCTTACTATCAAGAAAATTGGCCGGCGAGGAGAAAGGTGGTCTCCAAGGAGAAAAGGTGGTCTCCCACCCTTGTACCACCTTCCAAACAATGAAAATGGGGTCCAAGCCAAAAATGAACCAAGACGGATGCAAAACGAGGGTTCGGGGGCCAAAACGCACAGCCGGGTGCCCTGAAAACTGACTGTTAAGCATCGAAAGTGGCGTGCGACCACAAAGGTGGTCTCCCGGACCACAGTGTCCCTCTAGAGAGAGGAAACAAGGTGTGTGTCAAGAACCAGAGGAAACGGAGAAAGTTAAGCGGTCCCGAACCGAGGCGCACGGCCGACGACTTCGAAAATTGAAAACTGGTCTCCAAACGGGAACAGTGGTCTACGACCACAAAAAGTTGCCTACGGCCACTGAGAGATGGTCTACGAGACCTCTCCCTCTCTTTGGAAAGAGAAAACAGAACCTGGTTCGCAAACCGAGGCAAAGCACAAAAGAGTCCCGAAGTCCGGAGGCAAGGCTCTCAGCCGAGACTCCGTAACCTCAGAACGAGCATAACATGCGTGTAGCACGTCCGCGGGGGACCTCGCTACAGCTCGGACTCGATTTGTGTCACAGTTCTTAATCTGAACCAAAGAGTCCAACTCTGGCAAATCGTTTTGAGAAAAACAGATTTTTTTGAAAGAAGTGCCAAACATGGACTGCTTTGCCAGATACAGAGTCGCCACCTAAATATTTTTTTTAAAATGGGAAATTTAGGAAACCCTGACTCGGTGTCGAAGGCCACGTGTCCGTCATCGCCAAAGTGGTCTTGGCTCGGGAGCTTGGGTACGATCGGGGAAGGTCAGCTATGAGCACCCCCTCTCGCCCGGTCTGAAGACCGGCCTCTACTAACCATGATATCCAATTTTGAAAACGTTATGCGTTCTTATTCCGGTTATTGGCCTAGAATTACTATGCTATGCGCACAGCAAACAAGTATAGACTAGATTGCCTAATTTGGAAATAAACATTGCATATCCGTTTGTTTGGAAAACGCTTTGGAATTTGCTACTCGCAAGTAGGCTAAAACACGGATTTCAACGAGTTTTCCCAACTCAAGCAATCCAGCCTCCACCCACAGGCATTCAAACAGTTTATCTCACATAAGCACTTAGCCGCATGGTAAGCATACTGTCATGGCAACACTCACACGCATGTGGTATGCTAAAGCATGAAAATACTTACATCGTACTCCGTGCCAAAAATAATAAACTAGTTAGCAAACATGCATGGCCTAGCTCATGTTAGAATGACTAATGTATCACAAGCAAGGATGCAATTTAGAGTAGGCTCGGCTAACCCTAAACATGGCATGTGAGATGCAATCAAATAACACGTATTCAATTTGGATTTGAAAATACAATGCAGTTTATATGATGTACCGAGCCCGGTGCATGTAAACAAATGCATGGATGCACGCATGCATAGCATAAGGTATGCTAAAATAAACGTGCCCTAATCTACCATCAAAGCAGGTAAATAAAAGGGAGAAAGAAGTGGGGGTTGGAAGACATACACACCACTCACCCACACTTATTACAGACTTGCCCTCGCTCGGAGGGACCAAAAGAATATACAAATTAATTAACTACGCAAGCTAATTAAATATTACAAACCCATTAAATTAATCAAATAAATTAATTAATCTAATTAAAGCAGTAAACTGCCTCGAGATGAGGGCCGGATGCAACGCATGCTCGGGACTTGCTCGGAATTGCACTGCCATGCTTAGATTGCCTCTGTTTTCCCTGCTCTACTCCTCTGAAAACTGCCAAAGTCTCAGGGATGCCTTTCTGAACACTGGGGATCATCACCGGCTGAATAGAACTTCCATCGGCAGTGAATTGAGCTCATCGGCACTGAATTCATCCACCGGCCATCTATTGACTGCCGGTCGGCACTAAATACTGCCGGTCGGCACTGAATGTCTGCAGAACCTGCAACTCACAGCAGCAGAGGGCAAAAACTTGCATGGCAATGTAATTCCAGCAATTTATGCATCAAACACATTCCTTATCATGTTCATGACTCAAAGGAGGATGTGCCTCGATTCTCGGGCCACCAATCACGCATTTCCATGCATGATGGCCCAAGGAACCAAGTATGCAACTTTAATTTCAAATGCATGCAAACCATATAAACATAAAAGGGTGCCAAACCTCCGTCATGCTCATCTCAAGAGGCCAGGTATGCACAATGCAATGCAATCCTAGACATGTTGGCTAGCATGCAATATGGACAATGCAAGGCGCTTATGTAAGCATACAAGCAAACATGTAAGGCAAGCATGCAAACCAAATAAAAGGTGGACTTAAACATGATCTAGGCAACTCTAACTAGGCCTAAAATCAGTAGCCAAAACGCTAAGTATGAGAGCTAAACACACATGCACATGTACACATGTTAAGGCACACAACTTAGGCATTAAACAAACCACTCTCAAGCACACTTGAAAGGAGATAACATGGATGATTAGCATGCAACATGAGCTCTAAAATCATGTCAAAGTATGGTGCTAAACCAACTCAAAATAGACCAAACAAAGCATGCAAATGGTCCAAGACTTAAAGTAAGTCAATGAGGCATTGAACTATACTTATGCAGGACAATTATGGCATGCATTAAACAACTAAAAACAGGTTTTTAGCATGTTAAAACAAAGCCAAAAGGCTACTTAGATGGCATCTAAGAGGCTTGAAACCAAAGGCATGCACAATGACCAAAACATGGAGCATTCAATACATGCTTTTAAAGCATTAAAGAGGCAACTAAGGCAAGCATACAAGCACACCAAAGGGACTGAAATGACATGCTAGATGGCTCCAAACCATCAAAATGAGGTAAGAAACACATGCTACACATGCATGCTCAAAGGCTAGCAAGCCTAAAATGCAAAGGGGCTATATAATGCATGCCAAGATCAACCCAAATGACTATGGATAGAGCTAAAACATGTCAAAATAAGCACAAAACATTCATAAGTCTAAGCCTAAAGCATGCTCAAATTAGGGCTAACAATGTCATGACCCAAACCCGCCCCTAAAAGTTTGGGCATGACCTATTCGAATATAGACACTAATCCTGTTATATATATCATATGGGGCCTGTGCGGAAGCATTAAATATCAAAATTTGACAATAGAAACAAACTCCATTGAGCTACTACTATCATGCCAGGATCACAACATCACACTAATTAAGTAATACACAGAAGACATACACACGCATACATCGACTTAGCCCACAATTGGGCACATGATAAAACATCTTAAAGAAAGACAATCAAGCATAAATCCCAAAACTCCTAACAGCTCTTTACAGAATACATGGGCTTCGGTTAGTGCCTGGACACACCGAGGTTGACAAGAAGGAGATGAATCTTAAGGGTTAGGATTGGCCTCCCGGTTGATGACCTACAGAAACAAACAAAATACAGAATGAGTGAAACTCAGTGAATAATAATACATAAATGATGTAATACTTAACCTGAATGATCGAACATATAACTACAGATACATCTAATTAATTACATTCCGTAATTATTTCCAAAAGCCATGGATCCAACTTTCGTAACAGAATGGCTTTAAGCCCAGTATATACAAAACAGCCATAAGCCTACAAGAACAACAGAATTCTCAATTATAACAGAACGGCCTCGGGCCCAATAATAACAGAACGGCCTCGGGCCCAATAATAACAGAACGGCCTCGGGCCCAATAATAACAGAACGGCCTCGGGCCCAATAATAACAGAACTAAGAAAATTTATGCATACTTGAACTTGCCACATATATAAACTTGTAACATTCTTGAGCTTGTAACATACTTGGCTTATAACATATGTAAACTTGTAACAAACTTAAACTTACAACATATATGGATAGTCATTCCTTGAGTCATAACATACTTATCAGAAAATGGAACATTTCTTGTTATATCATGTCATTATCATGCGCTTAACAAAAGAGAATACTTTGTATTCTTATGTGGGTTGCATATTGATGATAAACCTTTACATTCATATCATATATTCTAAACAATCTTGGGTTCGTTCGTAACATAATCGAATAATCTTAATTTCATACAAATGCTATTCTTCAAGGATGTACATAAGTTCTACTTATTTCTTTCAGAAATGACATGGTAAGCGGAAAATAACAAAAGGGCTAATATTCGTCATTAACAGAACATAAGGCTAATATGCGGATCAAATCATACCGACATACGCAAATCTTTCAGCGTTCGCATTGATTTCCAATCATCGTTAATGTTCGTGTATCACTTACGAGGAGTAGAGTGTTAGTAACAATAATCATCAATAAGAAACAAAATGTACATTTCAGTATTATTACTCACAGTGTTTAGGTGCTAGGTCCGTCCCTGCAGCTAACCCTACACAATTCAATTTAACAACATTAACACACAACCCCACGAAATCAACATAACCCCACATAATCATCACCATCCAATATAATCCATACCATTTAACATTATTCCACTCAGTGCTACCAAATATAATTTCACATAATTCAAATTAAATTGCTAAGGCTCAATTTACATCATCCACATCATCAACAAACCCTCCCCCCCCAATCTCCTTCCTCACTAAGACATGATTCACAAAGCTTCTAACAAGTTCATTCGCAAATTTAAACATAATTCCCAAGTATCACCAAATTCCAATTAAACTTGTATATACATAATTCAACACTTCAATTTCATTATTCTACATTCAATTTGGGTTAAATCTTTGGTTATCATCCTTAAGCAACTTAAGGTTTCAAGAAAATAATCAACTTATTAACCCAACACTTTCTATTCCAATTTTTCCATCAATTACACACCTAGGACTCATAAATCATCATTTGAACCCACCAATTAACTCCCAACATCTTCAAACCATAGAACCCCCAATGTTCAAAGCCCAAAATTCCCAAAATCTCATAATTTCTTCTATATACATAACATAAATGAAAACTTGCACCATTATACATGAAGACACCTCCAACCTATCTATGGATGTAAATATTAAAGAGTCTTAAAACCCTTACCTCCATAATCAAGCAAAGGAGTGAGCTTGAGAAGAAACATTCACCAATCCAAATTCTAATCGGGTAAAAACATTGATCCTCCCTTATTCTCCATCCTTGATGCCAAAACCATGGTGGATTGTTGGTAAAAATGGGTGAAATCAAAGGTTTGAGAGTTAGGGTTTCGGACTAAGGCAAAGAGGAAAGAAGAGGGTTGAAGAAAATCTATGAAATGATCCAAAAATCCCGTTCTTAAAGCTGCTGTCCCGTAATTCCCGCTCGAGCGGACTGATTTCCGCTCGAGCGGACCTGCCCTCAGCACAGATTCCGAAACTTTGAACAGGTATAACTCTTCCATCCGGACTCCGTTTTAGGTCGTTCTTGTATCCAAATTGAAGCCCCGGAAATAAGCTTTCCAATGGTTCTAACCTCACATCCAAATTCAAAGTGTGGACAAAGAAAAGGATAAAAGAGTGACGGCTGGTCGCCGACAATTTATTCTAATTAAAGCTTTTGGCCCAATCTTACTTTGCCATCATATTACCTCCGCAACCAATACTCCAAGATAAAATAAGAAGGTTCCAAATACACTAATAAAAATGTCCAAAACAAACCCATACCTCAGAAATACAACTCAACCTAGAGGCCCGCTCGAGCGTCAACTCTTCCGCTCGAGCGTGCAGACCAACAAAGCCGTCCGCTCGAGCGTAAACTCCCCCGCTCGAGCGAAAAATCACAACTCCCAGAATCTCAGGCCGTCTGCACAATTGCTGGAAACTCCCAAAGTCCGCTCGAGCGTCAACTCTTCCGCTCGAGCGGAGGGAAGAATTCTGGGTCGTCACAAACAACCTAAGGCATGTTAAGGCAATACAAGGCATTACATGGCAACTATGCTAAGCATGTATAAGGGACCAAAACCAACACATAGCAATGTTAAATCATGATATCCTAAGCATGAATAACAGTCCATACATGCTCAACACTCACTCAAGCACAATGCTCCCTCAAGAGGCAAAACTTGCCCTTTTCAAGGACATCAAGGAGAGGGGGTGACCCCCTCCTTCTTAGGACTTTAAGGCGTCATCTTCACCATTGAAATCCCTCAAGATTTCAGTGGTGAGGAGGCCCAAACACCAAAATCCCGGATCTCAACAAAATAGCACAAAATGAGGCCTTTTCAGGGCCTAAGGGTGGTCAAACCTCCCCAAAGCACAAAACACTCTTAATAGACAATAAAGAGGACTAAAAAATAGAACTTTTATGTGTTAATCACTAAGCACAAAAACAGTTCTAAGCTATGCAAAAATGGAGTGCAAAAATGGGGTAAAAAGGGGGAGTTTCTCACCCTTGTTGACCACCTTCACAAGAGTTGATGTTGTTGCTTCCTTGAGCTCAAATCCAACCAAAAACTCCAAGAACCAGCCCTTAGAACCTCAGTTGCCAAGGAAGGTGAAACACTAGGTGTTGATGAGCAATAGTAAGTCACAAACACCTAGTGTACAAACAAGAGGGAAGAAGAGAGATAGGATAGATACAAAACTTCTAACCTAGAACCAGAGCTTCTTCTCTGTCTTTTCTCTCTAAAATGTCTCTCCCTCTCTGATTTTTTAACCCTTGAGCCAAGAGAAGAGAGCCTTCTCTTAAAGGCAACAAAACTTACAAGTTAAGTCAACCAAGAGGCTCATCCCTCCATACACGTGTATGCAGGGGAAGCAAGTGCTATACAGCTGCTTCAAAATATCTCAAAAAGCAACTGAACAGTAGTTGGCAGGGCAAAAATGTCATTTTGACAAAATTTACTGCCGACCGGCACAAAAGAGTGCCGACCGGCACAATATAGTGCCGATGGCAACAACAACCAGCCGATGGCCTCTAGCCACTGCCGGTGGTGTGTGGGGATGCCTCAAAAGGCACTCCCTGCCCCTCCAAGGCAGAACACAAGCGTTTGGTGCAAAACCAAACACAAAACAATCGAGTTCGGAGATCCTGAGGCAAGGCGCGTAGCCGAGAACTCCGGGAACTCCAAACGAACACAAACATGGATAATCACCGAGTGTTCAAACGGTGACGTCCAAGTCTTGATGATGGTCAAAAATGGGGTGTCTACAGTTGCCCCTCTTTGACAGAACTCGAAAGTCATAACAATGACGGGAGTGAATGTCAAAGCCCAGAGACGACCCATTTTTGACAAGGCCGAAGACTTGGACAAACATGCAAGACAAGCAAGGTATGCGCCCGAAGGCAGGGGCAAAATGCAAGACAAATGCAAGAAGCCGAGCATAACTTATGATCATGCGAAGAAAGCTGTAATGAAGCACGCATGCAACAGTTTTAAGCTAGATACGCCAAACTACACTACAATGCAGAAAGGGTGTAAGAGAATTATGCAATCCTCAATACGTCTCACTCGGGAGATACAATACCTGTGCGGCTCGTCCGGTTGCAACGGCCTCGAATGAACCGTACATACAATATCGTGCCTGCAAAGAAAGCAAACTTAACAGGTACAATATTGTTAGCAACATGCATGTCATGCAAAATGAATGCAAAATGAGATACAATATATACAAAACAATGTATAAACAATGCAAATGATATGCAATACAATTGAAACTATGCAAACTAAATGCAAAGCAATTGAATCATGACTCAATCATGAGCGGTTCAAAACCGCACAAATGTCAAATAGATTGATGGAGGTAACAAGTCCGTCTACCATAGAATGATGTCTGAACTATGAGTGATGCAGACGGACACAAGAACAAGTATTGGGTGGAATGACATAAGTGGGGTAACGACCCGCTGAGGAAAAAATAATGATCCTAATGCCGGATGCAACAATTACACTACAATGTAATAGAAATGGATAAATGATACAATGGATATGGCACGCGGGCCAAACCAAGTCTTGCCTAGGAAAGGCATGTACACGTACAAGCCATGTCTAAACAGAAAAGGTGCCGCAACCCTCAAACCAACATACCAACGTGGAATAGGCGCGTACACATGCAGAACTGTGCTTCAACGTGAAAAGTATGAGCACATACCAGACCAAGCTCAACAAGGAAAGGCGCAAGCCATGGATGGAAGGTGATGCAGTGGATGCATGCAACTAAAATGCAATATGCAATATGCAATGGAATGGATATTTACAATGGATAAATGATACAAGTGATGCGATCTGCTGGGAAAAATGCAATGGGATGCATATGCAATGGATAAGTGAAAGCGAAACATGCGCATCGACGCAAGTGAAGAATGCACGACGGTGCGGGTGGAAGTGGAACGTGCGCGTCAACGCACGTGAAGAATGCACAACAGTGCGGGTGGAAGCAGAACGTGCGCGTCAACGCATGTGAAGAATGCACAACAATGCAGGTGGATAATGCGGTGAGTGCATGCAAACTATAATACAATCTAGATGGGTGTTTACAATAAATGCATGACATATGCACTATATTACAATGGAATGCATGACATATGCATGGTTTTTTTTTTTGATTGATTTTTTTTGAAATGCATGACATATGCAGTATATACAAATGATGCATGACATGTGCACTATTTACAATGTAATGCATGACATGTGCATGTGAAGGTTTCGAACCCTCCAAGGATTTAAGGTCTCCTAGATCGTGCGTGTTTAAGGTCTCGCCAGACCGTGCGTGTTTTCGGTCCCGCCGGACCGCGCGTGTTTTCGGTCCCGCCGGACCCGGTAAGTTTCTCAACGTAGTACACGCGAGAGGGAAAAAGGAAAAGCCTCTCAGCGTAGTACACGCGAGAGAGGGAAACAAAAAGAAACCTCTCAGCGTAGTACACGCAAGAGAGGGAAGCAACACAGGCGACGAGCGAAACCATGCAAGTCACAGGGGATACGAAAATGAAATGCAAATGAGGCACGCATGCCTCAAAGGATGGAAAATGAAGTGCAATGAGGTACGCGTGCCTCAAAGGATGCAAGACAATGCAAATGGGGTGCGCAAAACGGCGCGATGCGCAAAATAGCGCGAACGACATGTAATGTACAAGATAGTGCGCTGCGCGAAACAGCGCGATGCGTTAGACAACGCGAGTGCACAAAACAGTGCGATGGAATGCATGCCAAATGCAATGAGGTGTGCACCTTAATGCACCGAAGGTCTTGCACCTCCCGAGGATTTAAGGTCTCCTAGACCGTGCATGTTTAAGGTCTCGCCAGACCCGGTTTGAAAACAATGAGATGCGCAAAATAGCGCGATGAAGTGCAAAAATGGGATACAAGATGAGGCACGCATACCTCATCGGATGGAAAACGAAATGCAAAGCGAGGCACGCATACCTCAAGATGCAAAATGATGTGGACATGAGGCACGCATACCTCATGAATGTAAAATGATGGACATGAGGCACGCATACCTCATGAGTACAAAAATGATAATCATGCGAGTATGACACGCATGCCACACGAAAGTGCAGAACGGTGCTAGTCGCAAGGGACGTGCAAGACGGCACGGTGCAACGCACTAGACAATGTGATGAATGTGTGCAACGCACACGGGGCAACTTTTGAATCTTGTAAAAGACAAAAGGATACAAAAGGATACAATCTTTGCTTGAATCTGAGTGCCACGCACAGAAGACACGGTCCGAGGTCAAAACGGAGGCCGGTTGAGCATCGGAGATGCACTTTCTTGCACTTTCTTGAGCTATGAAGACCCAAAACTACTCATATGGCCTAAACAAGGCTGTGGGAACACCACCGGCTGGACTAGGTGGCCACCGGCTGCAGAATTACTCCACCGGCACAATATTGTGCCGGCCGGCACAAAATAGTGCCGACCGGCCAAAAGTTGCTGATCGGGGGCAGTTTTGACAATTTGCCTCGGGTTTTATAAAATAGGGCTCCTAAACCCTATTTTCTCACTTCTTGTCCGCCGAAAACTCTTGCCCTCTCTCTCTAGAGCATTTTCTCTTCCTCTTTTCTTTGTTTTCTTCGCGTTTTACGCCCGTTTCGTCGTCGGATTCGCGATTTCCTTCGCGTTTCGGACATTTTCGACTGATCGAAATTTCATTTCGGAACATCTTTTGCCATTTCCGCTTTTTCGGGACTTGTTCCCCTCGATTTCCTCTTCATTTCGGTGCCTTTTCACATTCCGACCCTTCCGGCCATTTTTCACCCGCCCGGGGTTGACCTTTCGGTTGACTCTTCGCATTTCAGCCCGATTTTCCTTTTCCGGCTACTTTTTCACTACCATTGCCATGGTTGACGATGTTCCACACGTCGGGACTCCCCCGGATCACGAGATGGATCCTGGGGTCGAGCTCCTCCCGTTGAGCGAGCGTCCTTTCGACCCGGCGACCTACCGCCCGGCGATCCACGTCCTACCTCCGGATGGTCTTCGCCATTTCCGCGGCTTCGACAGGGCTCTGGACCCGAAGCTTCTCCTGCGCGAGCCGACCTCTCACCTATCCTTCGGCGCTTCCGAGGTAACATTTTTTTCTCTGTTTTACTTTCTGCAATGTAGAACTGTTAACTGCCATAGCTGAATCTGTTCTTTAACTGCTTCGTTCTGATATGCTGTGCACTGTAGTTGATCGCAATCATACTTGCAACTGATATCTGTTTAAGACGGACACATGCACACACACTGCACTAGCCTTAACCACCCAAACACACGGCACACCCTGTACTTTACTGCAAACTCACCGACACCCGGTACCTGTTTGAATCTGAAAACATATTGTATGCTGTATTTACACTGAACCACACAAAACACGCTGACACATCATACGTTGTAGTTTACCTACTAGCACACTATAACCCGATATCTGCTTGAATCTAAAAAATGTGCACACATGCACCATATCTATATGCTGATCCTCACAAACACACTGACACATCACAGGCCATAGTCCACCGTAGTACACTGAAACCTGATATCTGCTTGGATCTGAAAAATGTGCACACGTGCACCATGTTTACATTGCACTTACTCAAAACACGCTGACGCATCAAACACTGTAGTCCACCGTAGGCGCACCGGCACCCGGTATCTGTTTGAATCTGAAAAACTTGCACGCATGCTAGATTTGTATCGAATTTAACACGTTTCCTCAGAACTGTACATTTCATATTGCTTCGCAACTATTTGTTTGAAAACAGGGAGACTCCCATACCATCCGCGGGTATGGGAACGTCGCTGCTCGAGATTGGTACGCGGAGCTTCCCGAGGCGGTTCGACGTATCGTGGACCATGCCGGCTTCGGCGCTTTCTGCAGGGGGCTGACCCGACTTACTGCCTGCAGGCCTCTTCTAGCTGCCCTGGCAGAGAGGTGGTGGGACACCACCGATTCGTTCCACCTATCCGTGGCGGGAGACATGACGATGACTCCCTACGACTTCTCGATGCTCACAGGCATCGGGGTGGGGGGTGATCCGATCCCCTTTGACACCGATATGGACGAGTGGACCGCCGCTCAGATCTATTTGCTTGGCGAGGTGCCACCTCTTGCTTGTCCAGGCTTTGTCCGCTACTCCTGGTTCGAGGTGCAGTTCAGAGTGCAGCCTGCGTTGGTGGCGGCGGCTCCGATGACTGAGGCGGCCGTGGAGCAGTACGCGCGCGGCTTTTTGATGTTTTTGCTAGGGACCACCCTCTTCGCCGACCGGGCGAACACCGTGCCTCTTTGCCTACTCAGCGCACTGGTGGACGTCCGACACATCTTGCATTATGACTGGGGTGGCGCCGCTCTGGCCACTCTTTACGGGTACATGAGCTCGGTCTCCCGTGGCAGCGGGCAGTTGCTCGGAGGCTACTGGCGAGCTTGGGAGGTACGTCTTCTCCTCTGCTGTTGTGTTGACTTGCAGAAAGGTCCATCACGGTTGCTTCACAAGCCTCGCTTGGTGGGATCTGATCTTCTTGATCTGACTTTGATGCCTCTTGCTCGAGGGCTGCTTCAAATTGGGCCACACGGGCATTTGACTGCTTGGACATTCTGAACGGATTCCAGGTTCGAAACAGATAGATGGAACCTTGAGGCTGAGAGCGATCCTAGGCTGCACAATCTCAAGAGCGATTCCACACAGGTCTTCAATGGACTGCGCAAAACATTTTATTTTTGAAAGTTTTTAAGAAAGCGACACATCGCCTGCGCTAAAGATAGTGTGGAACCAGTCTGGATCAAGCCAGGGTCCTTCTCAGTACTCACGTTGACAGGCATGATTTCATTCATTAAAAGCTCAACATGTTTCTCTTTCTCTCAATTTTGATCAAAGTTTTGCGAAACCCGAGGAATTCCTTCCTCTTTGTTTTTATCACCGCAGTGTACGAAAAAGAAGTTTTTTGAAAAACTTAGGTCGTTACAACGAGTTCAAGGCACAAGAGAGTAGGTAGAATGCGCTGTCATTCCATTCACATCCTCCGGCACGGTTGATTTGAACAGCAACAAGTACGGAACGTGATAGCCACAGCTGTTTCTTTCAGATTTGTTGGCATAACTGGCTCCTCGGTAGAAACAGACTCAAAAAGCAAGAACAACTGTTTATAAAACAAAATGGTGTTTTGAGGCGACAACCCCGAAATCACCTGGTATACTATACAAGAGGGACTGACTTATTACAACAAGACAGACCCTGTAAGCAAAAAGACTGACTCAGTACAGAGAGACAGACTCAAAACAAAACAAAAGACTGACTCGACACCCAAGTCAGCATTTACAAAACTAGCATTGGTCGATGCTCAAAAATGCGTGCTAAACGCTACCCAAAAAATGTACCAGACACTGCCCGCAGGCGGTTCACCTTCTAATCACACACTCGCGGTATCTGTGTCCTCGGTATCTGTGTCCTCAAAATCCAAGAATTCTGTAGTGACTGATTTGGCCGAGGTAGGCGGGAGGATAACCTTGTTGTCAATCAAATCCTGTACCTCATGACAGAGGCGGAAGCAATTATCAGTGGGGTGGCCAGTCTGCTGATGGTACGCACAGTACTGAGTGGCATCATGGCTTGCTGGAAGGGGTTTGAGGAGCGGCCTAGGATCGAGAGGTGTAAGATGCCCCTTTTTGGCCAAGATCAGGAGTGCCCTAGACAAAGGCATGTAGAGGGGATGGAAGACCCTGCACCCTCGGGGCAGGTACTTCGGAGCCTGAGCACTCTTGTTAGATGCACTAGCGAACGGATCGGCGGGCGTGGCCTTGGATTTCTGATCCTTCCCGGATGCAAGGTTGGGAGCGGGAAGAACTTTTTTGGCATGATGGGGCCTATCCCGGTTCTCCGATTGACTGGAACTGCCCTCAGGCGGGGTGGGGAAAGCGTCTTCCACAGCTTTTGTCACAACTGCAGATACATGTTGCTTGTTCATCCCCCCGGCTTTCAAAGCCTCGACTGCCCACAGCAGCTGTTCGATAGGGTCAGCATCTGCCTTCATCTTATCTTTACTTCTGGCCTCGGCCTGGTTGAGGGTTTGGGTGGATATTGGTGCATCATTGCCATGGTTGGAGGCCATCTCCGGTTGACTCAGTTCAATCACAATTCGCCCCAACAGCGGGGGCTCCTGAGGTACAAAGCTCCCGGCATATGGTGCGACTGGCGGTGAAGCTGACATCCCATAGGCGAGATCCGCCACAGACCTCTGGAGATCTCCTATCATCCCCATTAGTTCAAAAGTAGTAGGCTCACGAGCCTGATATAGCTGAGGGGCCCAGACCGGGTGCACAACCGGCGATCTGGGTGGATGCGGCATATCAACAGTAGTTTCGCTGTGTAGGGTGATTCCCTGATCCAATGTGGCCGCCATGACCACAATCTCTTCTGAATTCTGCGTCATGCTGAGACACTAGCTATCCTGGATCAACTCTCTGATTTTCTGAACTGAAACGGGAAACAAGCAGTATTTCAGCCCCAAACAGATCAAACACGGGTGTAGCCGGACAACTGTACTCTACTACTGATCACTGTTCCCCCCAGAATTACTGTTCAAAACTGAACTGATACCCGCAGACATAACCGATTCCCAACAACACTGATACTAGTGCCCTCAGGCCTGATGCTCAAACTTTGCAAACTGATATATGCATTCCCCTGCAGAGACACACTCTAAAAGCATATAGCAAGTAAATGAGAGCCAATACACCCCTATGTTGGGGTAGGGTTTCCCTGTCCTATTTTGTCAGGAGCTAGGGTTTCACTACGCACGCAGCGGTCTCAAACAACCTATATCGGGTAAGCAACCTGTCCTAGTTTGGAATGGTCACTATGAAAAAGAGTTTCACGACCAGGGTATCGAGCCTAGCACAAACACTGCGAAACAGACTCAAACAAAGGGACAAAAGGCACACGACCAGAAATAACGAGACATGCTCGGAAAAGACTCAAAGCCAAAATTAAGGTCGACAAATCAAAAGACATGACACACAGACGTGTTTACAACAAGACCTGAAATCTTGAGAAGCCAGTTCCTCCGGGTATTATTTCCCACCCTTTCTCATTTGTGATACTCACATCACTCGACCCTCAGGCTCGGTTTTTTTGTCAAAAACCCTTTTCTCACTTTTCTCTCAACTTACTCCTCTCTATTCTTTATTCTCTCTTTTTTTTCAATCCCTCCCCTGGGTCATTGATAGATGAATAGAAAGTCGTGGATTCACACCCGACACCGGTAGCTCACGGCTGTTTCTTCTGGTGAAAAGAGTGCCCTCTTGGCAAGCACGCTAGCGGGGGAAAGACAGAAGACCTGACTCAATCGTGCCCCTAGTTCGTCATTTTGACCATTTTTTGTTTTCTAAAACAGTTTTGATAAAAAATGAGGGTCGGATTAACACACTTATTCAATTTTTGATTTGGAAATCATGCAAGTCAGGCTGTGAGCACTGAAAATTCTCCTTTTTGGGTCCAAACATGGTCCAATTTTGGAAAATGAGATAGTTTCCGAGAAAATAATCAACTTTAGTAAAAATTTTCAAAAACTATTTTTGCAAACAGTCGATGCTTGACGAGCATAGAACTTACCCTCGAGATGCGCCACCTCGGATCGGAGGCAATGGGAAATTGCCCCTTGCTTAAAGGGGGGGATTAGGCAACGGAAAGTTGCCCCTGGTTTGGACGGCAACTCAGGGCAACTTATGGCAATGCATGGCAACGGAAAGTTGCCCCTTGTTTGGATGATGCCGCAGCATTTTTGCAGATAGTCTTTATCGAGGGCGACTGAACTCCGAAGGCGACGGTCTGAACCAATATATGGACACAGTCACCTGGAAGGCGTTAGTGGTTTGGACTTCAAGAGGAAGTTAATCACGTAATTCCGGGTTGCTGCAATCGAGACATTGGATTCGGAGGAGGCAAAAGTGATCAAAACCATGACATGGACTGAGACGCTATGGAAGCGTTGGGGGCTGGACTTCAAGATGAAGTTGCCTACGTATCCCAAACATGGGAATCAAGCCTTACGTAGTTCCGGTTAAGGTACACTCGGGTATTTTAACCTTCACTTTTTAGGCTCTAACTTTTGCCAAGGTGCCCAATGCGGGTTTTCGACCTTGCGAGCTATGTTTTTCTTTTCTTTTTCTTTTCTTTTCTTTTGCATTTTCATTTCTTTTCTTTCTTTTCTTTTGCTATTCTTTGTTCTTTTCTTTTTTTTTCTTTTTCTTTACTTTTCTTCGATATGCACTAGGTCGAATGGTCGAAAAGGGTGCCCTGGTAAAACCGGGGTTTGTGTTCCCATACTGGCAGAGCCCGCAACCGGTCAGCCTTATGGACATGCCTTGACAAGACAAGCCTCCGGCAAACCGCTCAGGAATAGCAGATGGCCAACACGGTGTCCTAGGCGCACCAATGCACATGCAATGCAAAGAAACACATAAGTGTAGTCAAAACAGGATATCACGAGTTCGAGTCAAGCTCTCTAAAATCCCCAGCAGAGTCGCCAGAAACTGTAGCACGTCCGCAGGGGACCTCGCTACAGCTCGGACTCGATTTGTGTCACGATTCTTAATCTGAACCAAAGAGTCCAACTCTGGCAAATCGTTTTGAGAAAAATAGATTTTTTTGAAAGAAGTGCCAAACATGGACTGCTTTGCCAGATACAGAGTCGCCACCTAAATATTTTTTTTTAAATGGGAAATTTAGGAAACCCTAACTCGGTGCCGAAGGCCACATGTCCGTCATCGCCAAAGTGGTCTTGGCTCGGGAGCTTGGGTACGATCGGGGAAGGTCAGCTATGAGCACCCCCTCTCGCCCAGTCTGAAGACCGGCCTCTACTAACCATGATATCCAATTTTGAAAACGTTATGCGTTCTTATTCCGGTTATTGGCCTAGAATTACTATGTTATGCGCACACCAAACAAGTATAGACTAGATTGCCTAATTTGGAAATAAACATTGCATATCCGTTTGTTTGGAAAACGCTTTGGAATTTGCTACTCCCAAGTAGGCTAAAACACGGATTTCAATGAGTTTTCCCAACTCAAGCAATCCAGCCTCCACCCACAGGCATTCAAACAGTTTATCTCACATAAGCACTTAGCCGCATGGTAAGCATACTGTCATGGCAACACTCACACGCATGTGGTATGCTAAAGCATGAAAATACTTACATCGTACTCCGTGCCAAAAACAATAAACTAGTTAGCAAACATGCATGGCCTAGCTCATGTTAGAATGACTAATGTATCACAAGCAAGGATGCAATTTAGAGTAGGCTCGGCTAACCCTAAACATGGCATGTGAGATGCAATCAAATAACACGTATTCAATTTGGATTTGAAAATACAATGCAGTTTATATGATGTACCGAGCCCGGTGCATGTAAACAAATGCATGGATGCACGCATGCATAGCATAAGGTATGCTAAAATAAACGTGCCCTAATCTACCATCAAAGAAGGTAAATAAAAGGGAGAAAGAAGTGGGGGTTGGAAGACATACACACCACTCACCCACACTTATTACAGACTTGCCCTCGCTCGGAGGGACCAAAAGAATATACAAATTAATTAACTACGCAAGCTAATTAAATATTACAAACCCATTAAATTAATCAAATAAATTAATTAATCTAATTAAAGCAGTAAACTGCCTCGAGATGAGGGCCGGATGCAACGCATGCTCGGGACTTGCTCGGAATTGCACTGCCATGCTTAGATTGCCTCTGTTTTCCCTGCTCTACTCCTCTGAAAACTGCCAAAGTCTCAGGGATGCCTTTCTGAACACTGGGGATCATCACCGGCTGAATAGAACTTCCATCGGCAGTGAATTGAGCTCATCAGCACTGAATTCATCCACCGACCATCTATTGACTGCCGGTCGGCACTAAATACTGCCGGTCGGCACTGAATGTCTGCAGAACCTGCAACTCACAGCAGCAGAGGGCAAAAACTTGCATGGCAATGTAATTCCAGCAATTTATGCATCAAACACATTCCTTATCATGTTAATGACTCAAAGGAGGATGTGCCTCGATTCTCGGGCCACCAATCACGCATTTCCATGCATGATGGTCCAAGGAACCAAGTATGCAACTTTAATTTCAAATGCATGCAAACCATATAAACATAAAAGGGTGCCAAACCTCCGTCATGCTCATCTCAAGAGGCCAGGTATGCACAATGCAATGCAATCCTAGACATGTTGGCTAGCATGCAATATGGACAATGCAAGGCGCTTATGTAAGCATACAAGCAAACATGTAAGGCAAGCATGCAAACCAAATAAAATGTGCACTTAAACATGATCTAGGCAACTCTAACTAGGCCTAAAATCAGTAGCCAAAATGCTAAGTATGAGAGCTAAACACACATGCACATGTACACATGTTAAGGCACACAACTTAGGCATTAAACAAACCACTCTCAAGCACACTTGAAAGGAGATAACATGGATGATTAGCATGCAACATGAGCTCTAAAATCATGTCAAAGTATGGTGCTAAACCAACTCAAAATAGACCAAACAAAGCATGCAAATGGTCCAAGACTTAAAGTAAGTCAATGAGGCATTGAACTATACTTATGCAGGACAATTATGGCATGCATTAAACAACTAAAAACAGGTTTTTAGCATGTTAAAACAAAGCCAAAAGGCTACTTAGATGGCATCTAAGAGGCTTGAAACCAAAGGCATGCACAATGACCAAAACATGGAGCATTCAATACATGCTTTTAAAGCATTAAAGAGGCAACTAAGGCAAGCATACAAGCACACCAAAGGGACTGAAATGACATGCTAGATGGCTCCAAACCATCAAAATGAGGTAAGCAACACATGCTACACATGCATGCTCAAAGGCTAGCAAGCCTAAAATGCAAAGGGGCTATATAATGCATGCCAAGATCAACCCAAATGACTATGGACAGAGCTAAAACATGTCAAAATAAGCACAAAACATTCATAAGTCTAAGCCTAAAGCATGCTCAAATTAGGGCTAACAACCTAAGGCATGTTAAGGCAATACAAGGCATTACATGGCAACTATGCTAAGCATGCATAAGGGAGCAAAACCAACACATAGCAATGTTAAATCATGATATCCTAAGCATGAATAACAGTCCATACATGCTCAACACTCACTCAAGCACAATGCTCCCTCAAGAGGCAAAACTTGCCCTTTTCAAGGACATCAAGGAGAGGCGGTGATCCCCTCCTTCTTAGGACTTTAAGGCATCATCTTCACCACTAAAATCCCTCAAGATTTCAGTGGTGAAGAGGCCCAAACACCAAAATCCCGGATCTCAACAAAATAGCACAAAATGAGGCCTTTTCAGGGCCTAAGGGTGGTCAAACCTCCCCAAAGCACAAAACACTCTTAATAGACAATAAAGAGGACTAAAAAACAGAACTTTTATGTGTTAATCACTAAGCACAAAAATAGTTCTAAGCTATGAAAAAATGGAGTGCAAAAATGGGGTAAAAAGGGGGAGTTTCTCACCCTTGTTGACCACCTTCACAAGAGTTGATGTTGTTGCTTCCTTGAGCTCAAATCCAACCAAAAACTCCAAGAACCAGCCCTTAGAACCTCAGTTGCCAAGGAAGGTGAAACACTAGGTGTTGATGAGCAATAGTAAGTCACAAACACCTAGTGTACAAATAAGAGGGAAGAAAAGAGATAGGATAGATACAAAACTTCTAACCTAGAACCAGAGCTTCTTCTCTGTCTTTTCTCTCTAAAATGTCTCTCCCTCTCTAATTTTTTAACCCTTGAGCCAAGAGAAGAGAGCCTTCTCTTAAAGGCAACAAAACTTACATGTTAAGTCAACCAAGAGGCTCATCCCTCCATACACGTGTATGGAGGGGAAGCAAGTGCTATACAGCTGCTTCAAAATATCTCAAAAAGCAACTGAACAGTAGTCGGCAGGGCAAAAATGTCATTTTGACAAAATTTACTGCCGACCGGCACAAAAGAGTGCCGACCGGCACAATATAGTGCTGATGGCAACAACAACCAGCCGGTGGCCTCTAGCCACTGCCGGTGGTGTGTGGGGATGCCTCAAAAGGCACTCCCTGCCCCTCCAAGGCAGAACACAAGCGTTTGGTGCAAAACCAAACACAAAACAATCGAGTTCGGAGATCCTGAGGCAAGGCGCGTAGCCGAGAACTCCGGGAACTCCAAACGAACACAAACATGGATAATCACCGAGTGTTCAAACGGTGACGTCCAAGTCTTGATGACGGTCAAAAATGGGGTGTCTACAATGCGCAATCACTGAGCGCTCAATCGATGACATCTGAGTCTTAAGGTCGGTCAAAAATGGGGTGTCTACAACACGCTACATCTGACACACTACACTCATATGCTGTATTCACACACCATATTCATATATTGTATCTAACTTCTACATATACTCATTGTGCACATCATACTTGCATCTGATACGCATACTGTGGCTGACATGTGAGAACTGTCTTTTTAGATTCCACCCATACCGATGGCACCAGCAGTAGCTGCAGCACCGGTACTAGCAGTACCTCCTCCGATAGCAGGGAGAAGAGAGAGACAGGCTCCGACACACGGCCAACGCAGAGCTAGGGGCACCCGAGCCGAGATTAGCCCTTTAGAGCCTATTCTGAGTGATGATGATGCCGAGATGAGCGACTCTGAGGAGGCAGCGAGTCAGCATTCAGATTTATCTGAGAGTGGAAGTGATGACATCGGCTCGAGTTTCGAGAGTGGAGACAATGCCGAGGCGAACTCTGAGGTGAAGAGTGGAGATGACGCCGGCTCGAGTTTTGGTCCAGGCTCAGACAGCGACACTGACGGAGACAGTGCCCCAGAGTCCTCTCTTCCAAGGAAGAGGACGAAGAGGGCCTCTAGAGCATGAGGTGGCTGGCGCTGATTTTTGTATTTTTCTTAGTTTCTTTTTGCTAGCCACATTAGCACATGTATAGCTTTAGGAAGTTCTGTTTGCTTAAAAAACTTGTACTCCACTTTTGTTTAAAAAAAAAAATATGATCGGAATGAAAACTAGTTTTTATGAAAAAGTGTTGTATTTTACATCATGAGCACCACTTAGCATGGAAATGAGATTGCATTTGATAATGAAAGCTGAACACTTGTATTGGCACAACATTCTTAATCGGGTAATGAGCCAACTGACAATTGAAATAAAAAGCAATATACAACTCGACAAACAAAACAACTCAATAAACAAATCAACATACAACTTGATAAACGAAACAACATAACAAAGATACAAACTGAACAAACTTGCTAAAAACTAGAATGACTCAAAACAAGACCTCGAAACACACAAAAAGAAAAACAAACACATATTTTCAGCATTGTTTAAGACAAAGGAGGACAGGAGGTCAGAGTGAGAGACTGCCGACCACAAATGGGGGTTGCCGGCCACATGCCGACCATGAGAGGTGGCATGCCGACCACTAATGTCATTTGCCGGCCATCAATGTGCAGGACCTTTAGATTGTTAACACCTGGCTTCCACTTACTACCTTATCTTCTACAAAAGGTTTAAGCTTCGTGGTTTCTTCATTTCAGCTACAAATTCTTCACAAATGGAACCATTTTTCACTGAAAAACTCTCGAATTGGATTGCGACTTTAGACGGCTCAGAAAAGGTGAATTTCTGGGGTTTCAGCATAAATGCGTTTTTCCCACTAAGCCATTCTCCGCTTTGTTTTCCATTCCTTCATGCCGCGGCTAGATGTTGGAACCCGATTACACATGTCTTTAGCTTTGGAGGACAAGAGATATGCCCGACAATCAAAGAATTTCAAGCATTAATGGAATCCCGGTGTGATGAGGAAATCATACCTCAACCCCGTTTTGGCCACATCCAAGCTTTGGGACGAATGTGTGGGCTCACTCTACATGAGGCTCGATCTTTGGTTCATAACGGAGAGCTGGATATTCCTAGGTTGATTCAGCGATTTTCTGCCTTTGGTGACCACAATGACCTTCTTTGGCGAGGTTTTTGGCAACACGCCATCTGCTTATGTATGCTGGCACATTTCCTTCTTGCCCCTAGTTTCGGAGGGTCTAGCATTCGGCTAGTTGAAGTGGCCTAAGGTTTGAAAGAGGGCAAGAGTTACATCGGCTTGGTACTGGTCGAGACTTTGATGGGCTTAGACGCCTTCCATTAGCGAGAGACTAGCGAATTCGCATGGAGTCCACTACTTCTTCAGGTAATGTTTCCCATCCTCTCATATGTGTTTCTCACGTCGCTCAGCACTCATGTTTTGTTTTTCTCTCAAAGCCTTTTTCTCACTTTTTTCTCAACGTACATCTCTCTATTCTTTAATCTCTCTTTTCTTTCATCCCTACCCAGGTGTGGCTAATGGACAAGCTGAAGGTAGTAGACTCTTGTCCTGTATACTCAGCTCGAGCATACTTCTTTGGCCAACAGCTAGTGGATTTTCCCAACAAGGGGTGGTGGTGCCACTAGATGTGCAACAGATCTGCTGTTAACATTGCTTGGCGTTGCCCCTGGCTTAATCTGACCAAAATGAGCTACAGCATGACTCGACAGCCTGGCATTCAGCTGATCGGCCTCACACACTGTGTATTCTACTTTCCATTTCGGTTCAAGCGTCAGTTTGGACATGATCAGACTTGCCTAGAGGAGGGGGTAGAGTACCCGGTTTCATTACCCATCCGAGGTTCACTTTTGGCTAGGTACCTCACGGCTTAGAGGATGAGAAACCTTCTGGCCCCTGCCCCTAGCTTCAGTTGCGCCCTCTCTGGCGAGTGCCTGACTTGGCTCGAAGATGAGACAAAAACCGGGCCCACTTTAGTATTAGAAGCTTCCATGAGCACGAACGGGAGATGCAGGAGCACCTGACTCATCTATGCCCCTACTTTATTGCTTTGATTTTACTTTTCAAGTTTTTTGAATGTAATAAAAGCAACTTTGATTTGTGTCGAGAGTTGGAGAACTTTGTATTAAAATCAATGAAATTAAAATTGTGAGCACTGAAAGTTTTCCTTTTGGTCCAAAAATGGTCTAAGTTGTAAAAGGTAAAATTTGAGCAAAGTCAACTTTTATCAAAACTTTTCAAAACCATTTTCGATAAGGATCACCACTTAACACGCACGGAATCTATCCTCAAGATGTACAACCCCGAATCCAAAGATAACAAATTGCTCCTTGACTGAATAACACTACTCAGCACTGTAACCAGTTCTCAGAATAAAGATCACAATTGAACTCTTAGATAAAGAACAGACAAAGATGACTTGATCAACACATGGACAGGATAGTTGAATTGGAGATGTTTACGGCCGAACTTCAAGATGAAGTTGCCTACGTATCCCAAAAATGGGAATCAGGCTTTACGTAGTTCGGTTTGGGTTCACTTGAGAATTAACACTCTCCTTTTACGCTCTAACTTTTGCCAAGGTCGCCCTTTAGGGTTTTGGGCCTTGCGAGCTCAGTTTTTCTTTATTTTCAATTTTTTGTGCTCTAACTTTTGCCTAGGTCGCCCTTCCGGGTTTTCAGCCTAACGAGCCTCTCAGGGATATTATTTCTTCAACTTGTCCATGTTGATCGGTTGGGAAAATTCTAGGCCATCCAAGTCCATTAGAATAACAACTCCACCCGACCAGATAGTTTTGATGATGTAAGGACTAGTCCAATTGGGTCTGAACTTGCCCCTAGGGTCATGGATGGAAGCTCAGTTGTCTTTCAGCACCAAATTCCCTTCTTTGAGATTTCGAGACTTAACCTTCTTGTTAAAAGCCTGGCAATCCTACGTTGATAGCCCTGAACATGGTACAATGCTTTTAGCCTTCTCTCATCAAACAACATCAGTTCTTCAAACCTGCTCTGTTGCAAGTCTGCCTCTGCTATCTGACACTCAGCCATAACTCGCAGTGACGGGACTTCTATTTTGATTGGCAGAACAGCTTCCATCCCATAGACGAGAGAATAAGGAGTTGCCTCAGTAGGCATCTAGATTGAAGTTCTATAGCCCCAGAGTGCAAATGGCAATTTGTCTGGTGAGTCCCTGTAGGTCTCAACCATTTTCTACAAAATATGATTGATGTTTTTGTTGGCGGCCTCAATAGTTCCGTTGGTTTGCGGCCGGTATGTAGATGACTTATGAAAAGCCACGTTGTATTTCTCCAACAAGTCGATCACTTCTTTCTTGATTTGGGAGCCATTATCTGAAATGATCTCGTTTGGGACTCCATAACGGCAAATGATGTTGTTTCGGATGAACTTAGCCACATGCGCTGCTTTTAACACTGCGTAGGACTGAGCTTCCATCCATTTTGTGAAGTAATCAATTGCCACCAGAATGTATTCATGTCCATTCGACCCTTTTGGTGTGACTACGTCGATGACGTCAATTCCCCAGATTGAGAAAGGCCATGGTGAAGTCATGTTGTACAGTTTAGACAGCGGGATGTTCATGCGATTTGCATGAATTTGGCATTTGTGGCATCGCCAAACAAAACCGATACAATCCTCCTCCATAGTAGACCAGTAGTAACCTTGCTTGAGAATTTTTCGGGCTAACATTACCTCATTCATATGCGCTCCGCACTCTCTCCCATGGATGGGCTCCATTAGGCGCTTTGATTCCTCTACGTTGACATATAACTTGTGCATTCCCAAATGACCCCTCTTATACAGTTTACCTTTGCAGATGATAAATTGAACGGCCATTCGCCGTATTGCCCTTTTGTCTTTGGCATTTGCCTTGGTGGATAAACCTCATTTTCCAAGAAGTTCCAAATATCATAGTACCAAGGGTTTTGATCTTGCACTTCATCTATTGCAGCGATAAACTTGTAGGCCGGCTTATACCTTTGCTCAATAATGATCAGACGCATCCGGACTCCAAGCGGGATGTCTATCATGGATGATAGAGTTGATAAAGCATCGATGAACCTGTTGTTCTCTCTTAATAGATGTGTGAAGGTCAGCTTTTCAAACCTAGGAATCAGAACATCTAGGGTTTGGTGATAGATCTTCATCTTTTCTTCTTTGACCTTCCAATCTCCTTTTACTTGAGAAACAACTAGGTTTGAGTCCCCAATCACGTCCAACCTTTTTGTTCCTAGTTTCAGGGCGGCTTCCAAGCTAGCGATACATGCCTTGTATTCTACTTTGTTATTGGATACCTTGAACCGGAGTTTGAAGGCTAAAGGTATATGGGAATTGGCGGGTGCTATTAGTAACGCACATATCCCATAACTATATTGATTAAACGCTCCGTCAAAGTACATTGTCCAAATCTCTTCCTCGACTTACAAAATAGCTTCATCTGGGAACAGGTATTCTACCGCTTCATCTCCTTCTACTGAGTGATCAGCCAAGAACTCCGCTACAGCTCTCCCCTTGACAGACTTGCGAGTAACATAATTCAAATCAAATTCAGAGAGAAGAAGCAACCAATGGGCTAGCCTACCTGTAAGCATTGGTTTCTCAAAGAGATATTTGATGGGATCTAATCTCGAAACCAGAATTACGGAATGAGCTAACAAGTAGTACCTCAACTTCCTGGTAGCCCATACCAAGGCTAAGCAAGCTTTCTCCAGCGGGGTGTGACGAGTCTCGTAATCCAGCATTTTCTTGCTCAAAAAGTAGATGGCTTTCTCCACCTTATCCTCATATTCCTGAGCAAGCATGCATCCCATCGTTGTGTCTGTTACTGACAAATACAGAATCAAAGGCTTCCTTGGCTCTGGCGGTGACAACATAGGCAGATTCTGAAGGTACTGCTTGATCTGCTCAAAAGTAAATTGACATCGATCATCTCATCGGAACTTCTTTCCTTTCTTCAGGAGACCAAAAAGTGGTTCACAAGTCAAGGTTAATTTAGAAATAAACCGTCTTATGAATTGCACTTTACCCAGAAAGCCTTGCACCTCCTATTTAGTCCTTGGTGGTGGCATTTATAGGATAGCCTTGAGTTTGGAAGGATTTACCTTGATGCCCCTCTGTGTGATCAAGAAACCCAGCATTTTCCCTGCTGTTACTCCGAGAGTACACTTCTGTGGATTCAACCTCAATTTGTATTTTCTGATCCGTTGAAAGAATTTTTTCAAGGCGGTGTGTAGACACCCCATTTTTTACTGTCCTCAAGGCTTGGACGTCATCGTTTGAACACCCGATGATTGTGCTCGCTCGTGTTTGTTTTGAGTCCCTAAAGATCTCGGCTGAGCGCCTTGCCTTGGAGCCTATAATCTTGTTTGTTTTGTGCTTGGTTATGGGGCAAGAGCTTGTTGCTTGACTTCTGGAGGAGAGGGTGGCCTGTCGGCCATCCCCTTAGCCTGCCGACCATGACTTGTGCCTGTCGGCCACCAGTGGGGGTCGGTCGACTATGATTATGGCCGGTCGGCCATTGATTATGGCCGGTCGGCCATTGATGATGGCCGACGGCCATTTTTCTCCTTTTTCAAATATTTATTTGCCAGTTGTGCCAGCTGTTGTTCACTGATGCTCATCTCCATACACATGTATGGAGGGATGAATGCAAGCCTTTGGCTTGATTTTCTATATAAGGGGGGGTCTCTCCCCCATTCTGAGAGGTTAGACAATTTGTGAGCAAATTTCTCCCTCTCTCCCTAGAATTCTCTCTCTCTTCTTATTTTGTGCTTGAAAGTTAGAATTCTCTACACTTTTGCACTAAGACCCTTAACCAAACATATTCATCTTGGAGCTGAGGTTCTTTGAGGCTTAGTTTGAGCTCCTAAGGGGGTTTAAGTTCAGAATTGTGACTAATTTTGTGCTGCGTTGTGCTTCAAGAAGTGAAGGACTTGTCTTGTAGACTTTGTTTTAATCAATTGCTTGGCTATCTCTTTACACTGTTTTGACCTGGTTTTTCAAGTATAAAAAACTCTGTTTTTAAGGTTTAAAAATGGTAGTTTAGGTCTTGGTGGGTTAGGGGGTTGTCTCCTCCTTTTTACTCTTTGGCTTGTGAAGCCTTTTGTGCCATTTCTTACCACCTTTAAATCAAACCTTTTGTCTCCTCCTCCTGTTAAAATTGTGTTGTGATTAAAATTGTGTAAGTGCTATTATTCACTGAGCTTGTCTCACTCTGTCATTTTGTCTGATTCTGTAGGAAGCCAGCTTGGAGAACCGTTCTAGCGTTGCTTCATGCATTTTGTCAGCCTAAGGATAACCAGGCACTTGAAGGAACCCTTGCATGCTAGACCAGTTTTAATTGTCCACGTAATTTTTGTACCATGTTTTGCTGGTCAGGATTATTGTACCTAGCGTTTTGTATAACTAATATCTGGGCTGGATTTGTAAATGTTTATGTAACCTAATTCTGTGTGCACATTCACTTTATGTTTAAGTTTAAGTTGGTCCTGGCTTTTGGCAGTTGCTCAATGGATGTGTCTGCATTTTGTCGTTTAAAGTTTAATGCTTCCGCTCAGGCCCCAATGTCATTCATAACAGGTCATTCTGTCTGTTTCTGATTAGGTCATGCCCAAACCTCTTAGGGGCGGGTTAGGGGTGTGACATGTCACATGCTCACTCATTTCACTCTTTCATTGCTTTTGAGAGTTGTGCCTTGAGTCTTGTTTGCAAGCTAACATGCGAGCATGTTTTTCTGGCATTTTATGCCTCAATCTCAGCAAGTTTTAGCCACTGTTTTGGCATGTTTTAACTCTGTTTTGAGTTGGTTTGGCCCTTTGAGGCTTGTATTGTGTGGTTGTAGTGCAATCTTCTTTACTAGCTTAATGTGTTAGGCTCTTAAACATCACTTACATGTGTTGCTTGCATGATTTAGTGTCATTTTACATGCCATGTCAGCACTGAAATGTCTGCAACCTCTCTCTATTCTTCACTTTTTACTTTGCTTTGAAAGTGGCTTTGAGCCTCTTGTTGGCTTTAGTGTGAAATTGAGACCCTCATGCCTAATGGTTTAATTCCTTCGGGAGTTCATTACCAACAGCATGAGGCCTCTTTCATGCTCAAGGTACTTGGGGTTTAAGCCCTCTTTCCATTAGGGGACAATCACCTTTTGGACTTAATCAAGTAATGGACTAATCGGTAACGTAAAATGTGTAAATAAAACATGACAAGTAAAACTTGAGCAAAATAAGCATGTTGTATTGCATTTCATGTGTTCGGATCAGATGTTAATCTGAACACGAGAAAAATGGGACATTTCATACTCGAAGTGATGAAACGTGCCACTTTTCTTAGTCACCGTCACCCTTGATCATACGTGATAGGGTGGTGGTCCTTCGAGTCTTGTTTGTGTATTCATTGACCTTGTACAAGCTTGGTTCTTTGGCCATCATGCATTGAAAATGCTTGGTTGATGGCTTGAGAGCCAAGAAATACACTCTTTTGAGCTTGAGAAATGATAAGGAGGATAGAAGTACACACATATATTCCTTGGAATACACTGCTTTGCTTCTGTTTGCTCTCTGTTGCACCAAAAAGGGAAATCCAGGAAAGCAGTGGCCGACCGGCCACCTGTATCAGCCGACCGGCCAGTTAAAGCAGCCGATCGGCCACTAATGGTAGCCGACAGCCTCTATTGGTAGCCGACCGGCCAAAAATGAATTTTGCATCAGTGTGTTCCTAAGTTAGAGCAGAGGCATTCTGGGAGTTGCCACAATTTTCAGAGATCAAACGATTGCAAACAGAGGCATCCAAAGGCACGGCGGTGGATTTTCGGGAGGAAGCAAACCGAGCATCCAAGCATTCCTCGTTTCCCGAGGCCATTCATTTAAATTGCTTCGCTAATTAGTTCATTAGCTTAGTCGTTTTTGTAATTAATTAGTTAAGTGTTTAATTAATTAATTCGGTTTGTAATTAATTAGCTAAGTTAGTTAATTAGTTGTTTTGTAATAATTAGTTTAGCGTAGCTAGTTAGCTTATTCATTCATACCCTCCTTCGCGAGGGCGCAATGTTATAATAAGTGTGCGTGCGTATGTGCATGTCTTCCAACCCCACGTCTTTCTCTCTTTTACTTAACCGCTTTCGATGGTTAGATTAGGGACATGTTTCAATTAGCATACCTTATGCTCGCATGTCTGCATCATTCATTTGTCTTGCATGCACCGAGGCTCGGCGCATCATTCAAACTTCATAGTCATTTCAATACACTTATTTGAATACGTGTTTCAAAGCATGTTATCAAAGTGTTGCAATCATATGCCATATTAGTAGCCGAGCCTATTAATTTAATGTTGCATGTGTTGCATTAGGCATTTTGTATAATTAGGATCATGCATTGTTTCTAACTAGTTTTTTGTTTTGGCTTGGAGTACTCTGTAAGTTTTATGCTTTAGCATACTTGCATGAGTGCGAATGATGCCATGTTTCGCATGCTTGCCATGAGGCTATGTGCTTATATGCTAAACTGTTTGAATGCCTGTGGATGAAGGCTTTGTTGTTTGAATTGGAACAATTCACCGAATGTGTGTTTTAAGTCCACTTTGCGAAGTGGCAAATCATGTTTTAAGTCCATCTTGTTTGATGGCAAATCCACACTTTAGCCCACTTAAGGGTGGCAACTTCAAACTATTTTCGAAAGCCAACATCAGTTGATTCATTCCAAATCTTGCGACTTAGTCTATATTTGCTTGTGTGCGTCACATAGTAAAGTTAGCTAATAACCGGAATAAGAACACATGAGGTTTATAAAACAACATATCATGATAGTAGAGGCCGATCATTGATCGGGCGAGTGGTGGTGCTCATTTCAGGACCTTCCCCTCTCGTACCCAAGTTCCCGAGCCGAGACAACTTTGGTGATGACGGACACGTGGCCTTTGGCACGAGTCAAGGTTTCCTAAATTTCCCCAAAACAAAATATTTAGGTGGCGACTCTGTAATCTGGCAAAGCAGTCCAGTTTTCGCATTATTTGATTCAAAATCAATTTTCCAAAATGATTTGCCGGATTGGACTCTTTGGTGTTTATTAGTCTCACATTTCACTTTGTGAGATTAGATTTAGAACCATGACAGGAGTCTGAACTGTAGGCCCAATTCGAGCTCTCCGAGAGGAGGGCGCGAAGAAGTCGAGTCTACACGGTGTAGTGGCCCTCTCTTTTCTTGGACTTGACAATCATGTTGTCCACATACACCTCGACCTCTTTGTGGATCATATCATGTAGAATCGTGGTTATAGCCCTTTGATAGGTAGCCCCAGCATTCTTCAGCCCAAACGGCATCACCCTATAACAGTAGGTTTCCTACAGCGTAGTGCAAGCAATTCTCTCTCTATCCTCGAGCGCCATCAGAATCTAGTTATACTCGGAAAATCCGTCCATGAAGGAGAGCAATGCATGACCCGCGATGAAGTCCACTAATTCATTGATGTGCGGCAGAGGAAAATCGTCATTTGGACTGGCTCTGTTCAGATCTCTAAAATCTACACACACCCGAATTCTGCCATCTTTCTTTGGCACTGGAACAATATTGGCCAACCAAGTTGGATACTCAGATACTAGCAAGAACCCTGCGTCTATCTACTTGGTGACCTCCTTAATCTTCAAAGCCTAATCCGGACGTATTCTCCATAACTTTTGTTTGACGGGTCGGGCCCCGGGGTTAAGAGGGATCCGATGCTGTACAATCTCATAATCGATTTCAGGATTGTCTTCGTAGGACAACGTGAAAATATCTTTGAAATCTTTTAATAAAGCGACTAAGCGCTCGCGCTCCTCCGAAGACAACGTGGACCCGATTTGGACCAGACGCGGATCCTTCTCAGTACCCACATTAAAAGCAATGATTTCATCAGCAAGGGGTTTTGCAAACCTCTCCTCCTCTCAATTAATCAAATTTTTCAAAACCAGAAGAATTCATTCCTCATCGTTTTCATTAAAATTTTGAAAGTCCTGGTCAATGCAATAAACAAGCGGCACAAAGAAATACTCATAATTTGCAGTGGCATTCTCATTCACAAGGTCAAGTTAATCCAGTTCTTCAGTTATAACTGACTCAAAAGAAAAAGAAAAGGATGACCTAGATAAGACTTTGGCATCCGGGTTATCACCCCCAGGAATACCGGACTCAGACTTAGAAGCACCAGAATCTGATTTTGACTCCACAGACTCTGTGGAATCAAATTCTGGCTCATTACTCGACTCAAAACTACTAGATAGATAGCCCTCCTCTAGTTGCCAAATGAGGGATGGTGCATCAGATGCATCCAAAATGCTGCTAGAAGGGTTCACACCCGGTTGGTCCTCGATCGTGGAAACGGTTAGGTTATCCCCCAAGCTCTCTGAGTCAATCGGAAGATCCGAAAGGAGACATGCCAATGCTGCTCCTACTTCAAGTTCGCTGTTGTCAGAATCACTTTCTGTGCTCCGTTCAACTTCAGCAGTTGGCTCAGCATGTTCCTCTGTATCACTGTCTTGTAATTACAAGTCAAAGAAAATTTCAAAGCCGGGAATACGCTATTTCTCAGAATTGAACTAGGGTTCAGGGAAACCGCAAAATGGGAAGTCTTTACCCTCCCGAACAAAATGACCATTCAGGGTTCCCCGGATTGGTCTGTGCACAAGTTTATAGCACTTCTCGGTCTACTTAGCTTTGGCTCTGCTCACCATCTCTTTCCCTTTCCTAACCCAATCCTTTTTGGTGGGCGTATAGCCAAGACCAAAGGCATACGGGTTATGTGGCACATCGGCCAATGCTGTAACGTCTTTCCGACCACTTCTTCCCAAACCCATTCCTGGTACATATTGGAGCTTGATCATGAAGTAGATTGATTGAGTATTGACATACAAGCCCTCATCAGCTGACAAGATGGTTTGCACTGCCCGGGCCTCAACTGGAGTAAACCCAGAGAGGAATACATCCTCCTCACCATAAACAATTTCCAGTACAGGTGTAGTTACCTTTGGCAGATGATGGACAGATGAATTCCCGAACACAATAGCCACCCCCTTCCCGTGGGGCTATTTCAGTATTTGGTGGAGGGTAGAGGAAACAACTTTTACTTGGTGCAGCCACGGCCTCCCTAGCAGTAGATTAAATGTGGCCGGCACATCCAAGACATGGAACTCAATATTCTGTTGAGCTGGGCCCACTTGAACTCTGATCTGTACCATGTCCATCACCTCTCTGCTTGTATTGTCATACGCCCGAATCACCTGGGTTGTAGGTACAAAATTCGCTGGTTTCAGACTGATGGCATATGCTGTGCGAAATGGGCAGACGTTGATAGCTAACCTTGTATCGACCAATACCACTGGCACCCATTTTTCTCTGCACTCTACTGATATGTACAAAGGTTTGTTATGTACTGAGCCTTCTGGCAGCAGTTCCTTGTCTGAGAAGGTTAAAGTTGGCGCAACACCTCCCGGGAAGACTAATCTGACAAGTTGTTCAGGAGTGGTGTCAATGGACAATTTGGCTTTGTCCATTGCTAATAATACAGTCTATCGATGCACCCTAGAAGCCATAAGCAAACCCCAGATTGAAATATCGGCCTGAATTTTCTTCAGCTATTTCAGCACCGTT
This sequence comes from Camellia granthamiana, assembly GCA_036172215.1. NCBI lineage: Eukaryota > Viridiplantae > Streptophyta > Magnoliopsida > Ericales > Theaceae > Camellia > Camellia granthamiana. Next base: position 158,767,424 of record CM069905.1, read on the forward strand.
TCTTCTTCCAACTACTTTTCCTTCTGCTTTTCTACCTCTTTATCCCTTCCAGAGGCTTCAGCTTGGTCCAAGTGCGGGGGCTTGAAATACCACCCACTCCTTGTCATATGGTCAACCTCTTCAGAGTACCAAGTGTTGTCTGGCAGGTCTTCACCCCAATCCTCGTCGGTGTGAGCCAAAAGTAGGTCATCATCCTCCCACCATGCACCTCCGGCAGCCGACAAATAGTTGTCCGGCTCCGGTCTAATCATTCCTTTATCAGAAACATCCCTCGCAGGGTGTTGAGTTGTTCCAGCTTCCTGTTCGTCTTGATCCCTTTCTCGCACAAACCACTTCAACGCGACTTCTTGTTCAGTATTCGCGGTACTTACGGCACCCAGTTCTTGAGCTAAATTCTTAATACCGGTGCTCTCCAACAGTTTTCCTTTGTCCTCGGCCATTCCGGCCATTATAGTTGTTCTCGTTTCTTTTTCTTCAAGTTTTGATTTGGTTTCTTCCTCTTTGTCAGGTTCATCACTAAGCCACCTGGAGTTGTCTGTCAAGCCATTCAGATCAAACCAGTCAATCTGCACGTCCCCCTGATCATGTTCGTCGTAGAACTGCAGATTGTCTAAGTCTTCTTCCAACTCCGCTAGGTCATCCAGACCTTGGCTTAGACCATCCTCTCGAACCACATTAACCTCCACTGCCTTTGGCAATACCACTTCGGGTTTGGCTTGATCCACTGGCACAATGTAATACACGGGTTATACTCTTTTTCCGATAAGTCTGTAAAGCTCTCAGGCAATGGACTGGTATTTTCCTCCAAGGCTAACCTCTTTTCTTCTGCCATTGTCACCACCACAGGTTCAGGTTGAAGTAGGGATGTGTCCGTCATGCACAAGTCCGTGCTTTCTAGAATGAACACAACCAGTTTGGGTAGGTGAGAAGGGGTAATGTATATGCTGGGGTCATATGGGATAGCTAGTGTATGTATTAAGTTTAAGTGCCGGGGTGGAGGAACCTAGTTGTGGGCTGGAAGAGGGTTGGTGGATACATTTGGCTTTTAGGGTGGTGCTATCACCTTGTTGTCAATGAGATCTTGAATCTCATGACGCAGCTGTAGACACCCCATTTTTGACAGCCCTTAAGACTTGGACGCCACCGATTGATCCCTTGATGATGAAAGTTGTGCTATGCAAATGTTCGATTTCTTCAGCAAGAAGAGCTCTAAATCCCAACCTTACATTCTATTTTGAACCAAAATTTTTTTGGCCAAAATCATTTTAGACCTTGAAACCCTCTCTTTCAAAATATTTTTGAAAATGTTTCTCAATGTTCTGAGGCTCGCATTTCGTTAAAAATTACGCTTTTCGGTAAACCGAGCAAGGACAAAATAGAAATAAATGAAAGAGAGGTAATTAATCGAAAACAAACCACGCACGTCTTTGGGAACAGGCTTTTTTAGTAATTTTTTGACTTTTTGGCTAAAATATAATATAAAAAAAACTAATATGTTTGGGTTGACTTTTTGACTTTTTACGAAAAGATGTGCAAAAAGTATAGAGAAAAGGAAAATTTTGATTTTTTAGTATATGTTGACTTTTTAATTTTTTTAGTGACTTTTTAACTTTTTAGCTAAAAAAATCACTTGCCAAACGAGAGTTTAGTTTTGGACTCAAAACTAAAAAGTCCTTCCAGAATCGAATCAAACCTAATTGAAAGCCAGATTTAATCAATTTATGGAATTAATGGTTAATTTTTCTATCCCTAGTTACAACTTTTAATTAGGTGTTTGTTTTAAAAGAGACTTTACTCCTACCCAGCTCACAACAAAAATAAATAAATAATTAAATTAAAAAAAATTTATTACTTACCATGCTGATCAAAGCAAGGATGGATGTAGGGATGCCGAAAGGGACGGTTGCACTCCTAAAATGTTTAAAAATTATGTATATTTTTGTTAGTAATTAGTAAGATAATTTTAAATTTGAGTAGTTTGCACCCTCTAAAATATTTACATTACAAAATTTTAAAATAGTTTTTAAATTAAATTTTATCAAATATTGATCTATTATATTTGTTATCTGTATTATTTGTTATATTTATATATTAGCGTATGCCCGTATCTGAAGGTACGGTGTAAATAATATTAGGATTAGAATATAATTGTAATCCCAACACTATTTAAATTTATTTTTTAATTTGATAAAATCACAAATTTATTATAAAATTTTAGAGTTTTCACAAAACTACTTATGAAAACTCGCTTTTGCTTATATAATAAATAGCTAAATAGATAGAAGTGCCTAGCATACATACAATTCCCACGGGCATACATACAATACTGTTTTTGCTTATATAATTATAGAGAAATTGTATGTATGCCCCGTAATGTCCTAGTGTATTACGGGCATACATACATTGTATGAAAATATGTGTAAACAAATAAAAAGAACAGAGAGATGAAGGCGGGATCATGAGATCATAGAAGGAGGGGTGTGAGAAAATAAAAAAGTAAGATAGAGAGAAGCAGGAAATTTGAAAATGTACATGTAGGATATTTTTTGAAAAATATATCTCAGCTGTTGTTCTATAATTTGAATAGATCTAAGCCATTTAAATGTCCTAGTAGGACAAATGTGTATAGGATAAATTCAAAAACCATCCTACTTTATTATATAGATTGTTTAAAGTTTCTTGTATTCTTTTATTTGTTATTATTCTTGTTTTTTCTTTTCATATGTCATTTATGTTTTTTTTTCTTTTTTTTTATTTTATAAATCACATTTTAATTTTCTTATGTATCTTATTTTACATTCATTCTTATTTATTCATTCTCTAGAAATAGAAATATTGTCTAGAAATAAAATTTTTATCTACTTCAACATGACATTCTTAAAATAAATTAATAAAATTTAATACCGCTTATTGAAACGAATTATCATTATACTCATAAAAATATACATTTTCAATTATAAAATTTTTTTCAAAACTAAACTGCGTAACAAAATGAAAGATGATTTTGTAACAAGTTATTTAATCATATTTATTGAGAAAGATATTCATTAAGGTTTTGATGTCGAGTTTATCGTAGATGATTTTATATATATTACAAAAAGTAGTGATTACAACATTTTCAAATAGTTAACTTTAGTAGATGGAGATATAATAATAGTTAATATTTTGTTAAGTTAATGCAGACAAACAATGTGTCTAATTATACTTGTGTTCTCAATTACGTTGCCAAAAATGTCCGATACATAGTAATATTATTCATTTTTCTTATGTTGGTATAAATCAAAATTTAAAATTTTATAATAATTTTTTTGATGAAAAATTACATATATTTTTGTTCCCTCAAAACTCAAATCTTAGATCCCTGATCAAAGACATTAATATAACCTTTATGATGATATGGGCCCTACATTTTTTTGTTTTACATATTTAAATTACATTTCAATTCTTAAGAAAATGTTACATAAAAACGAATCCACTTCTGTGTCTAGTGATTAAAAAATCAAACAAAAAATTTGTATATAGATAACATTAATTCTTATGTACAAGCTAGAACCAGAGAAAGAAATTAATCATAGAAATAAAAATAGTAATAAATTGGTAGGCCCTGTTAAGTATCACGGACTGGGTGCTTGTCATTCTCCTGAAAAGTCGGCTCCACGAGTGATACTGCATATCCCGTGCATTATGTCCAAGGATCAACCTAGAAGATGCGAGAGAGATCTACCCTACCTGCCTTACCACTCACAAACTAATGCACTTGTAAAGTGTTTAGTGTAGAACTCACACCCCTAATAAGTCTATACGTGACATAAGGAAGGCTATGTCCTGGGTTCACTAATTGACATTTAAAATGGGGCCTCGTTTCAATTATGTTTCAATTGGGTCTTGGGCCCAAGATGTTCTGATTCTATCACATCTCAAAGCCGACACCAGCCCATTTATCTAACCATTTCAACGTGTGTTTTTTTTTTTTAAATAATATGTCTGCCTTGGTCTTTTGTTCGAGGTGACTAGTGTAGAAAGTGGAACATTGTTTGGTAGTAGAGCAGCACAAAACTTTAGAACGCAAATGAAACGGATATAATTTTTTTTTTTTTTTTAAATTTACAAGTCAAAAACCTTATATAATGTCAAGAATATTACCATAATATGAAGGTTTTTCTTAAAAAAAAAAAAAAAAACTTTGGGGTGCTTGCAGCAGCCCTCAGTCCTTCCCTGCCGCACCACATCCAAGCATGTCAATAGAAGCCCAGGACCTTTTATGACCCTATTTAATTTAGCTTATGAGAAATTTATAATTTTTTTTATTATTTTAAAATTCATTATATGAATGTTTGGTATAGTTTTATCTGTAGTTTACAAAGTAAAAATAAATTAAAAAGTAATTATCAAAAAGTGAAAAATAAAGGGCAAAGTACCAATAAATTTCAAATTTAGGAATGTTAATCCATTTAGTCCTGAAGGTTTTTTGTTGGACTAATAGGTCCTATTTCCCAAGAAGCTTATTATAGGTCTTTTTATGATTTCCCTTCTTTTCAAACATCAAACATTATTCATCCAATATCAAACATTAGCAACGTCAGGATTATTCATCAAACATCAAACACAGATTCTAAACCATTAAACATTAGGATTATTCATCAAACATCAAACATTATCCATCAAACATCAAACATCAGAGTTATGAGTAACATCATCGAAACAACATCAAATATTATCATCAAAACAATATCAAACATCACACCATCATTATCAAAACAACATCAAAATAACGATTAAATAATTTTTTAAATAACGATTAAACATCAAAATAAAACATTATTCTTCAACATCAAACATTATTCATCAAACATTATTCTTCAACATCAAACATTATTCATCAACCATTATTATTCATCAAACATCATTCTTCAACATTATTCTCCAACATGATTCATCAAATATTATTCTCCCTCAGAGACCACTTCGACGTCTACGGCGAGATAACAGGAGATAAATTTTCAATTGTCATCCATGGAAGAGGCTAACAGGAGATAAATTTTCAATATTTGTAAGAAGCCCTAATGCTTACCAGGTAGTTTAGTCAACCATGTCAAGGCAAGCTCACCTTCCACCCCGCTGCCCATTTCAAAAGGGAACTGTAACTCGCCCGATTCATGATTCCTTGTCGATCCGCAGCCAAAACAGGGCTCTACCGCCATGGCCGCAGCGTCCGATTCGGCTCTGTCATCGGACTCATCTTCCGATCGGTTCCGTAAGAAAACCAGAGATCTACCCAATTTGTTACCCTTTTTTGTCTCATTTTTTTTTTTTTTAAAACTTGTTCTCGCATAATGGTTTTTTTATTATCATGAATCATGATCATGATCATATAACTATAAATTTTATTTATTTATTTTGTACAGACGTCGAATGGAGATATATTTGCGAAAACACACGACGAATTGGACTTTGAATTTCTGGGACATATTAGAGGAAAGAGGTGGAGATTTCAGACAAACGTGTATGGAAATGGAAGCACAAGTAGAGGAAGAGAAGAGAGATACACACTGTGATTTGTAGTTGATGTTGTTGGACAAGAATGTTTGATGTTCAAAATGTTGATAATTAATGTTGTGATGTTTAATGTTGTTTTGATGATGATATTTAATGTTGTTTTGATGATGATGTTCTGATGTAAAAAAATGACTAAATGGTTTATAAAAAAACATTCAGGACTAGATGGAATAACATTTTTCAATATGGGACCTATGAGTAATTTTTCCAAAAATAAATGTTTATAATTTTTATTTTTAATTATTTACTTTTTGTAAAAGTAGCACTTACTTTTCCTCAATTGTGGATACTTCACTTTATAATCACTGAGACTTTGGCATGTGACACGAACTCCCCTACCTAAAATGCCAATCATATTGCTGACAAAATATTCATCTACAATTGAAAGGACATAACATAGCTACATACCCCCTCAACTCTGATTGCGACTTTTTGCCTCAATTACCTACAAAAACTGTATCACAAGCCTTGTCATTTAAGGTGACAACATTGTCATGCTAGTAAAAAATAGCAAGTTACTAAGATGGTAGGTGCAAAGGTGACTTCATAGAAGAGATAGGAAGAGTAGGGAGGAGACAACTAAAATTAAACTTGATTGACTATTATTACAGCATTAAAGAAATATTAAGTTGCACAAACCTTGCCACCATTTTAAGAAACAAGAAAAATTGATTTGGTATGTTGGCAATCAGTCACATGATATGGAACAATTAGAATAAGTCTATGGATGTAGATGATTTTCACATTATCAAACCTAGATGCAGATCTAAGATAAAGAGTGTGAGTCAGATGTGAAAATTCACTTCTTATCTTACATTTGTGTCTTATTCTATAAAATTTGTCTATATTCTTAGCATTACTGTAACGATTATTCTACATTCTCTCAGCATTATGTTGATTGTATGGCCAGCTAATAAGGGTTATATGTTTATATGGTTAAAAATAAAAAATAAAAAATAAAAAAAAAGACAAATCACAAGATATTTTTTTGACTCAACACAATCACAAATCATTAATGAGACACACTGTATTCCCTTCCTGACCTGCCACATTCGAATGAGGTTACCTCAAATTATTAACACACATTTTAGATCCCAGTTGGCAAATAATTACGATATATATACAATTACCTAATAAATTTTGAAATAATTAGTGAAACATCCCTCTCTAATTTTGTGTAGTAGGAAAGGTTCAAAATATTTTTTTTATTAGCTTAGGTCCCTCCACATTTACACAGAAAAAATTCGACTCAGAGAAATTTCGCCCGACACAGAGAACTTTCGGTTCCGACTCAAAAAAATTTCAATTTTCACAAAGAAATTTCTCTGATTTTATAGAGAAATTTCAAAAATTTTTTGGTATAATCACAAAGAAATGTTTTAAAATTTCTCCAAGTCGGGTAAAAAAATTTTGAGTCGAATTTTTTCTGTGAAAATGTTGATCGACCATAATTATTATGAAAATATTATATGTCATTTATCTTATAAAATCTTAATATTAGGGACCTCAAAAAAAAAAAGATTCCCCATAAATTTTCTTATAAAAAAATGTTGTTCTCTCAATAAATTATTATAGTATTTAACATTTTTAAAGTAAAAGATCATTTTGGTAAGTTTATTTATTTTTATAAATAAAATTTTAATTTTTTGTGGGTGTAACAAATTCATGGCAGTCTCAACTTGGGAAACTTATAAATTTAGAAAATTTATTAAAAAAATACTAAAAGAAATAATATAATAGAGACATAATATAATAATTAAATTTAGAAGAATATTTAAAAATTTTAATGCAATCCTAATAATGTAAAAAGTGCCTATGTAAAGAGGAGATTCACACTCCTCTTTATCTCTCTATTCTCTGTCTTTCACCTCAGTAAAATTCTACGGTTAAATTTAAGTATGGAGGCAGGCAAGGGGCGGAGTGGCACTCGTGTGATCATACGTGTCAGTGAGAGAGCTATCCACGTGGGCAGAGCAAGACAAATTAAGTAGCTGTCAAAATAGGATTAGTTATATACCAAGTGGTCAAAGGTGCAACATTATTACCTGTTTATCCGTAAGACGGATACTTGACAACCTCCGTTTGGTAAAAATTGAGTTCATTTTTGTATTTATTTATTTTTTTAAATTCATAAATATTTTATTTTTTTAATTATATTCCTTTAAAAAGTTACAAACAAAATTAATTTACTAAAAATTTAAAAAAAAATTAAAAATAATCTTTAAAGACTAACAAAAATAATTGGACTTGTAAAGTTGGGAACTCTCGTGACCCTTAAAATGATGTGAATCAATTATGTGTGTGTGTGTGTTTTTTTTTTCTTCCTAAACCAATCACATGCTAGTGAAATTATAAAAATTATATTTTTATATTTTTTTGAAAGTCTATAATATTGTGGAAAAATTAAACCCAATAAAACATTAACTGGATAAGAGGTGGACCACACCACCGCACCCAACAAGATAAAAGATATCAAACTTTTTTTTTTTTTTTTTTTAAAGACCAAGAAAAGGTATCAAATTCGATCACACTTTATCAAACACTTAAAACCAAATTAAAAACAGAGATTTGGATTTATCTGGTTAGTTTAAAGTACAGCAAAGCTAAAAAGTATTGGCTTATCCGCTCCCTCACCAATCTCTTTTGACTTTATTAACCCTTAAAATTCAAGTCATCTTTTGTAGAACATCAAATACATAGAAGTTTAGCCTAAGAAATTAGATATAGTTAAGTACACAGAGAATCATGATTTTATTTTTTGATTTTTTGGTCTTAGTACGGTTTTGATGGTACATTTTTATAACATGTTAACAAATATTTTTTGAATAACAATGACTTTAAACTATTTTCAATAGAAATGTTAAAATTGTATATTAGTGTGTTTAACTCGTTAAATATAATCAAAATGAACCAAATTTTATAGGTTCAGATTTATTAGTTTATCCAATGTGTGAGTATTCTAATAATGTTAAGATGTACGATAAAATTCCATTTCTATTTGTTAAATAAAAAAAAATTATTATAAAAAATTGTGTGTTAACAGTCTCTCACCTCTCTCTGTACCTCTTCTCTGTGGGGGTGGCCATTAATAGTGTTAATATGCTCATCATATTTAAACTTGTGGTGATACTATTGTTGGAACAATTTTTTGTGTAAATAAAATAATTTGAAATAAATTTAAACAAAATAAATAAATAACATACCAGATTTATTTATCGAACCGAATTAAAATTAAAACCAAGTCGAGTGTGTGACACTCTATCCTTAAGACAGATTCGCCCCGCTATGGTACTTACGGTTGAGTGGCGTCTATCTCCCAGGATACAATGATCTTCACAAATTGTAGTAGTACTCCAAACAATTTGTTCGGCGAACCAAACCTGTAATCTATACTCTCTTTATTTTATTCTAATACTAAAATGAAGAATAATGCAAAAATTCAGAATTTAGGACAACAATGAGACAGTTTCAGACAGAATTTTCCGGGTCAGTTGGACTGCTGAAAATAGATTGAATTTATAGGCAAACAAAATTGATCCGAACAGGCATCAAAGAGAAGTGAAAAAGTGCAATCACTTTACAAACACTTATTTGACCGTTGCTAAAACTTTCAAACAATTTTGAAAAAGGATGCAACGGTGAACAGTTTCTAAACTATTGGACAAAGTCAACGGAACAGAAGGTATATTATCAATTCAACTATTTCAAAAATATATATATTAAACTAATTGAATATATATATATTAAACCATTGAAATAGTTAAATAAATAAATGAAAAGGTACCAATTTTAGGAAACTTTCTATAGGAACCTAAAATTAGAATTTAAAATTAAATTCCCACAATTACAAATTTTAGGAAACCACTTATGAATCAAAAATTTGAATTTAGAATTAAATTAAATTCTCACAATAATTTTTATTGAAAAAATTCAAAAGAATTTTATCTAAAATAAAAATTAATATTAGACCCGAAAACGACGTCAACTTCCCATTCACTTATAAATGGTTTTGACGTTCCGTTTTTCACCGTGTGACTTGCCACGTGACAAGGAACACGTCATCTCTTCGGACCCACCCCAAAAGACGTTTGGGGCCCACTCAATTTTGAGCTCAAAAAAAAATGCCTATATTAAACCATTTTTCCAACAATCCCCTACATGAATAGAAATTGACGGAAAGAAAATGCAACAACATGATCTAATTTCAGAGAGTACAGAAATTGAAAATATTCTGCAAAGGATAGGTAGCTTTTGGCTTTGAACCTTCCCTTGTGAGACACTATCGGATTTACTAGCTAACCAGTGAACATGATGTCTTGAACTGTTTAGCCGTTTGTGTAAACCAAGACAATAGAACTCACACAGTATATTCCCAAACACAGTTTAGTTCTCACTATTGTGTTCATTTTGGTCCTGAACAACCTGGTCTTCATGAGTGCTCTAGAGAATTGTAGCCCTTCACAAATCTCACAGAACCGGCCCAATTCACACTCACATAGGTGATTCTTATGAAGAGTATCCTGCCATACTCCACTAGGTTTACCTAGATATAAAAATCATTAAAAGTTTTAATTAACCTAAAACGCTGCAGACAGCACTATTTCATCAAAGAAATGGGTAGGAGTTAGACTCCCCAGTGATCCTTCTGAGTCATTCACAACTCGGTTATCCCTTTGAACCTAGATCTTGGGATCTCCAGTCAACTAGGTTGGGTTGCCGTTGTGGTAACTCTTATTTAATAGGCTTAAGTCTCATTCCCTTCGATGAATTCTCAACTAACTCTCTTGCTAACCCTTTGGTTAGTGGATCCGCTATGTTGTCTTTAGACTTAACATATTCTATGGAAATAATTCCATTAGAGAGTAGTTGTCTTACGGTGTTATGTCGACGACGAATGTATCGTGACTTACCGTTATACATATGACTCTGTGCTCTACCTATAGCTGATTGACTATCGCAATGTATGCATATAGCAGGCACCGGTTTTAGCCATATTGGAATATCTTCAAGGAAGTGGCGAAGCCATTCTGCCTCTTCCTCTGCTTTGTCTAAGGCTATGAATTCTGATTCCATAGTAGGCCTAGCAATGCAAGTCTGTTTGGAATATTTCTAAGATACAGCCGCCCCACCAAGAGTAAAGACATACCCACTGGTGGACTTCGAGTCTCTAGTATCCGATAGCCAATTTGCATCACAGTATCCTTCAAGTACTGCTGGATATCTAGTAAAATTAAGCCCAATGTTACGAGTAAATCGGAGATATCTAAGAACCCTTATAATTGCTTTCTAGTGTTCTACTCCCAAATTACTCGTATATCTACTTAATTTACTTACTGCATAAGCTATATCCGAGCGAGTGCAGTTCATCAAGTACATTAAGCTTCCAATAATTTGGGCATACTCTAATTGAGAAATACTTTCATATACATTCTTAGAAAGATACAAATTAACATCTACAGGTGTTCTAGCAAGATGATCATCATCTTTGCTGAATTTGTCAAGTATTTTCTCAATGTAATGAGATTGTGACAAAGCATATCCTTCTGATGTTTTGGTAATTTTCATACCAAGAATTACATCAGCAATGCCTATGTCTTTCATGTCAAAATGTTTATTCAACATTTTCTTGGTAGTTTTAATCATATCATTATTACTACCAATGATGAGCATATCATCTACATAAAGACATACAATGACATAACCTTTGTCTGTGTTTTTAATATAAACACATTTGTCACACTCATTAATTTTAAATCCATTTGACATCATTGCCTTGTCAAATTTCTCATGCCATTGCTTTGGCGCTTGTTTTAAACCATATAATGATTTAACCAATTTACACACTTTCTTTTCTTTCCCTGGAACAGAAAACCCTTCTGGTTGTTCCATGTAAATTTCTTCATTTAACTCACCATTTAAGAAAGCGGTTTTAACATCCATTTGATGAATTTCTAGATTGTATAGAGATGCTATGGCAATTAGCATTCTAATGGATGTTATTCTAATAACCGGTGAGTATGTGTCAAAGTAATCTAGACCTTCTTTCTGTCTAAAACCTTTGACTACAAGTCTTGCCTTGTATTTGTCTATTGATCCATCCGCTTTCAAATTTTTTTTGAAAATCCACTTGTACCGAAGAGGTTTACAACCTGGTGCAAGTCCACTAATTCCCAAGTGTGATTTTGCAAGATGGATTCAACTTCACTGTTGACAGCTTCTTTCCATAAAGGAGCTTCAAGACTGGACATAGCCTCTTTAAAAGTTAAAGGCTCATTTTCTAACAAAAATGTTAGGAAATCTGGACCAAAAGATTTTGAGGTTCTAGCATGTTTACTACGCCTAGGTTCCTCTTCCTCATTTTGATCTAACTCTTACTCTTGATCATGTTCTTGATCATTACTAGTAATAGCATCAAAAGATCTCTTATTATTACTAGTCTCTTGTCCAGTCTTATGTGGAAATACATGTTCAAAGAATGATGCATTCCGAGACTCAATAATAGTATTTACATGCATTTCGGAATGTTCTGATTTATGAATCAAAAACCGATATGCACTACTATTCTTGGCATAACCAATGAAAATGCAATCAATGGTCTTAGGACCTATCTTAGTCTTTTAGGACTAGGAATAGCCACTTTAGCCAAACACCCCCACACTTTTAAGTATTTGTAGGATGGAACTCTTCCATGCCACAATTCATAAGGTGTTTGATTTATTTTCTTTCGGGGTACTTTATTTAAAATATAATTGGCAGAAAGTATTGCTTCCCCCCACAAGTTCTGAGGTAATCCAGAACTAATTAACATGACATTCATCATTTCTTTTAAAGTCCTATTTTTCCTTTCAGCAATACCATTTTGCTGTGGTGAGTAAGGAGCGGTGGTTTGATGAATTATTTCATGTTCTTTACAAAACTCACCAAAAGGTGATTCATATTCTCCACCTCTATCACTTCTTATTTTCTTGATTTTCTTACCAAGTTGATTTTCAACTTCATTCTTATATTGAATGAAAGTTTCCAAAGCTTCATCATTGATTCGAATTAAATAAATATAACTATATCTAGTATAGTCATCTATAAAAGTGATAAAATATTTTTTCCCACCTCTGGTTTGAATTGATTTAAAATCACAAATGTCACCATGAATTAATTCAAGTGGTTCTGTACTTCTTTCAAGTGAATGAAAAGGAGTTTTAGATAATTTTGCTCAACACAAATTTTACATTTATGATTTGAATCAATGTCAAATTTAGGTAAACATTCCATATTAATTAATCTACGCAAAGATCCATAATTAACATGTCCTAGTCTACCATGCCATAAATTTGAAAACTCAAGCAAGTAAGAAGAAGATGTAGTATTATTAATAACTGAGGGTACAACGGTCATTACATTTAACTTGAAAAGGCCATCAGACATGTAACATTTTCCTACATACATCCCGTTTTTGGTAAGTACAAATTTGTCACTTTCAAAAATTAGCCTAAACCCATTCTTACTCAACAAAGATCCAGAAACTAAATTCTTACGAATGTTCGGTACATGCAGCACATTGTTGAGAGTGAGTTCCTTTCCTGATGTCATCTTGAGTACAATCTTTCCTTATCCTTCAACTTTGGAAGTTGAGGAGTTGCCCATAAAGAGTTGTTCACCATTGTCCACTATAGAATAAGATGTGAACATTTTTTTGTCGGCACAAATATGGCGAGTAACACCAGTGTCCACCCACCATTCTTTAGGATTTCCGACAAGATTTGCCTCGGAAACAACTGCAGAAAATATTGATGTCATCCACACCATTGGAAATATTGTCCACTTCGGTCATATGGGTTTGAGCAGGCTTCTTGCTTGTTCTTCTTTTGCTTTTACCTTTACTACGGCAATCTTTGGCCCGATGTCCCTCTTTGTCACAGATGTAACATTTGCTATTAAACTTGTACTTTTTATTATCCCCTCCTTTAGAGCCTTGTGATGAACTTTCTCCAGAAGACTTACGTTTCTTGGTTTTTGAAGCATGTTCCACCACATTTGCCTTAGACTCCATAGGAAGCTTACCAGCCCGTTTTTTCAGAATTGCGGTTATCCTCCTCAATCCTCAAACGCACAATTAACTCGTCCATAGAAATTTCTTTGTGCTTGTGTTTGAGGTAGTTCTTGAATTCCTTCCAACCTTTTGGTAATTTTTCAATTAAGGCTGCAACCTGAAAGGATTCACTGAGAGACATACCTTCTGCGTGAATGTCATGCAGAATGAGTTGGAAATCTTGAGCTTGGCTGATCACAGTTTTTGAATCAACCATTACAAAATCCAGGAATCTGCCAACCACAAATTTCTTTAAGCCGGCATCTTCCGTTTTGTACTTTTTCTCCAACAATTCCCAAAGTTCCTTTGCTGTCTTGATTGGACTGTAGACGTTGTATAATGTGTTGTCAAGTCCGTTCAAGATGTAGTTCCGGCAAAGGAAATCGGCATGTTTCCAAGTATCAACCGCAGCAACCACTTACCGGTCGGTTTCATCCTCTTTCAGGATAGGAGCATCTTCACGGAGAAAACGAGCCATGTTCAGAGTTGTAAGATAGAACAATATTTTATGTTGCCATATTTTAAAGTCAGTTCCTGAGAACTTCTCTGGCTTTTCACCGTGATTTACCGGTACTGTCATCACAGGAGAGGGGTTTGGTGCAATTGCAGCCACCACAGTAGTACTTGTTTGGGCATTAGTTTTAGTAGCCATCAATTCTAATTTATAAAACAAAATTATAATTAGAATATACACTACACAGAAAATTAAACCAAATTCACAGAATTAAATTTTGTAAAAATAAAAAAAACAAGAATGTAACTTTTATTTTCCAATTAATTTGAAAATAAAATAAAATTTTATTTAAACAAATTAATTCCACACAGAAAATTAAATTCTGTAAAATAAAAGAAATAAAAACTATAACTTTTATTTTTCAATTAACTTGGAAATAAAATAAAATTTTATTTAACCAAATTAATTCCACACAAGAAATTAAATTCTGTAAAATAAAAGAAATAAGAATATAACTTTTATTTTTCAATTAATTTGGAAATAAAATAAAATTTTATTTAACCAAATTAATTCCACACAGAAAATTAATTTCAGTAACACTTCAATAATTAAAATACTGAAAACAGAATTTTAATTAAAGAAAACTCAGAAAATAATTTCTAAAACTCAAAATTAATTTCTAAAAAAATTCCACAAAAATATATTTTGAATTGTTAATGACACCATTATCGTACTACTAGTTGTTGTCAAAGAAAAGAGACAGTATATTACTACTATCTGTCAAATAGCACATAATCACTATTTGTTTTTCCAACCAGAATATTATTTTGTAAATCCACAGAAAATAATTTTCTTTTGAAATTATTTACGAAGAATGAAAAAGGGAAACAAACGAAAAATTAAATTAAATTCCCACAATAATTTTTATTGAAAAAATTCAAAAGAATTTTATCTAAAATAAAAATTAATATTAGACCCGAAAACGACGTCAACTTCCCATTCACTTATAAATGGTTTTGACGTTCCGTTTTTCACCGTGTGACTTGCCACGTGGCAAGGAACACGTCACCTCTTCGGACCCACCCCAAAAGACGTTTGGGGTCCACTCAATTTTGAGCTCAAAAAAAAAAATGCCTATATTAAACCATTTTTCCAACAACTATAACCATACCACCACTAACAAATCTATTGGAACTTAGGGGTTATTTGGGGTGTTCTAAATAAGTGCACTTTTTGTTTTTTTAAACTAAAAAGTAGAGAAAAAAATATAGATATTTAGGTTAACTTTTTGACTTTTTACGAAAAAATATACATTAAAATATTGTATAAAATTATAAAATTACGAAATTACCCTCGCTAACATAAGCAGCAGTACTGCGCAGTGCACTTTCTGTCTCTTTTCAATTTTTTATTTTTTATTTTATTATTAATTTTTTTACGACATGTGTGGCTACAAGTGTGCCACGTAATCAATTGACAGATTATATAGTATAATTTCAACCTGTTTTACGGCATGTGTGCCTCTTTTTTTACGACAGTGCTGTTTTGGTTTTTTGTTTTTTGTTTTTTTTTTCAATTGACAGATTTCCCGCCAAAAAAAGAGGTAAATAGTATGAACTTTTTTACTTTTTTAGTGACTTTTTGACTTTTTAGATTTTTTTGATGATGCCAAACCAGCCCTTAATTTCGGATAAGTGTTAATTGATTAATTTTTAAATAAAAGTGGACTTTAACAAGCCCATTGAAAATGTTCTAAGGGTATTTTTTAACAAAATTTTTTATTTTAATTTTTTGTTTGGATATAATAAAGAGTCTTGCTGTGACAAGATTGAAATTTTTTATCAATAAATGAGTAAAAAAAATAATCAAGAGAGGAGGAATAACCAAATAAAGACATGATATTACATTATCATTCAATATTACTTTTGAAAAATTGAAGCTAATTCCAAGATTAGGCTTTGTTACACCCAAAAAAAAAAAAAAAAAAAACTAATCTAATATATAAATAATAGAAAAACAAATATTCACGACAGCATAAGGGCTAAATTGGGATCATCCCATCCCAAAGACGAGGGCCGGAGGTTTCATTAGCATTTACATTTTCTTTTTGTACAGAGAACTTTATGCAATGTTTAGTAGAGTTTTAGAATTATGATTTAAGAATAGTGTTGTATTTTGAATTTGTGAGTTTTGAAATTATGATTTGAAAAAAAAAATTTTTGTTTGATTATGAGTTTTAAATTTTTGATATGATATATAAAATGAGAAAAGTTGTTTGGTTATGAATTTTGAAAAGAATTTTCAAAACTTAAACTAAACACAAAACTCAAAACTCAAAACTCTATTGAAAATTCTATTCAAAACTTATAACTAAACTCTTTTTAAAATTTAATTTTAAAAAAAAAATTGTCATTTTAGCCTAAAAAAATAATTTCTATATTTAAAAATATCAAAAATAAATATAATTATTTTTTTTTTCAAATAACAGATGGCGATTGGTAATTGTAAAAAATAAAAAAAAAATCAAAATATATTATTCCAGTTAACCGACCAAACGACCAGCCGGACATCTAAAAAGATATCTGAGCGGACGATTAGATAGACTAAAAATTCAAAAACTTCCCAATTTACCAAATATATTTTCAAAATGTGTTTTGAAATTAATTTAGAATCATGATTTAAGAAGTTCTACCAAACATAAAATTCAAATCTAAAGATGAAAAATTAATTAAAGTTACACACCAAACACAGCCTTTCATTTTCATTTTTCTCCCCTATAAATAGGTAGACACTTGAATTACCCCAACGTTTTCTTCCATTTTCCGATTGTCTTAAAAATAAAAAAGTGAGCCCACATATGACCTTGTTCATAATTTATTTCCTATTATTAATAGTAAAATTATTAATTTAAATTTCATTTTGACTCCTTATCTTACAAACAAACAATCACTTCAATGGGTAGTTTTGTCCGATAAGAACAATCGCTATTAATTAGCGGATTAGGTTAGTTTTGTTGCGCGCTCCTAAAATTTAAAACGGAAGTAAATCAAAAGATATCTACCAAGAGTATCTGTCAGATTAGATATCTTTCGGCACTAATTGATGTATAAAATTCATTTTTTTTATTATACAAATTATAAATATTTAAAATTTTTAAAATTATATCTCATTATTTATTAATAGACCGATCAATACATATATTTTAAATTATAACTCATCATTTATTAATAGACCGATCAATACATATACATATATCATTATCCTATTCGTAATGAATTTTTTTCTTGCTTGCTCAGCAATCTCGCTCCGTTTCAACGGATATATATTTGTTTAGCGAAGAAAACGGTGTTGATGAATTAGCGGAACTCAAAACCCAGAACTTAGCTATATTTTAGGACCGTGTTGAGATCCGCCATGAACAATTAGTGAGTGAGTGAGTGATAGAGAGTGTACTCAAGATCATTACGCGAGCTCAATCAATCACACAGAGATCAAAATGGGAAGATCCACTGCATCTTGCTTCAAGATCATTACCTGTAGCAGCGATGCCGTCGATGAAGACGATGATATCGAAGCTTCTGAGGTATCTCTGATCTACGGTTAATTTTTTTTTTTTTTTTTACCCTCTCTGTTTGGTTGCTGGGAAAATGTCGGTAAAGTAAAGTGATTAGAATCTTGAGTATACGATGTTTAAGGGATTTGACGGCCTTTGTATTTGAATGTGATGGTTTTGGCAATTTTTTGAAGGTTTCACAAATATTGGGATTGAGATAGGATCTTGATCCACATTTAAATCGGCCCCAAGTGATTTGATGCTTTTGATCTAGCGAAAGCTTGTTCCCCTGGTTATTGAACAGTTTAGGATTGCTCTTCTAAGTTACTTACTGTTTGTTTAAATTGATGGGATGCAAAGTAAGACATTTTTAGGTCTGGAAGCACAAGCCTTCAAGTTCAAATTCATGACT